>OY728129.1:484944779-486261470 GCA_963277665.1 Viscum album
AACATGTATTGATAAAATATTTTTTTTCTTTCATAACAAATACATCTACTAATAAGAGGTGGGGGCAGGGGCATACATGCATGCGTGCGGTGTGGAACTTTCGCACGCAGTTGATGGTGGACTACAATGAAGATAGTCAGATGATAGAAAAAACAGGGCAACAATGTCAGAGTTTTTTGGCGACACTTGCCAAATACTCCAACATCATTTCTGTCAACCCACTTTCATGGAGACAGTTTCCAAATAAAGTCAAGTATAATTCTTAGGAAGAGATATGGGTAAAAAAAATCTATTTTATTTAATGTAATATATTATTTTTTTTAATTATATGAATGAATATTTTGATTTCATCTTCTCTTTAATTTCCTAGATGGCGAGGGTGCACATCCGGCACTTCTAAAGGATTTATGTGAGTATTGGAGAGCCTATAAGAACGAGTTGTATACTGGTTGTCATGCTAGAGTTGGCACAGAGTTAGAGGTGGTCCCTATCATTGATTATTTTCTGATATAACAATATCGACAGATGATTACTTATTGGACATCTACTTAGTTTAAGGTATTAATCACATTTGTGGTATTTAAATGAAAAATTTCGTGTTTTTCATTAATAATATCTTTTGTATTGTTGAATTTTATTTAGGAATCATCTAGAAGAAATAAAAAAACATTCATGCTAAAAAATAACTCCACACATTGGGATTTACTATGATTCCAGATCATGAGAGAAAGAAGGTATGACAGTTGTTTATAATTTTTCTTTACGACTTTCACTTTCTATTATTTCCTCCATAATTTATTTAATTGCTAAAGTTGTTATATAATTTTAGTTATGAAATTAATTATTGGTAACCTATTTTTAATTATGGTTTCCTACATTCAATGTCATTGTAGAGGAAAAAAATGAATATTGAAGGACGGGTGCCTCGAGCAAAATTGTTTTTCTCGAGTCGAAGGAAAAAAATGGAAGTGCGGTTAATGAACCGACTCACCATCAGATTATGAGTTTTGATATGTTGATTTGAAATTTTAATATCTATTTTGAATCTTAATAATCTATTTATATTTGTAACAGGTTTCTTTAGAGGCCCTTGATGCCCAGAAACCTGACAATTTTGGGCCAAACGATCACTTACATCAGGTGTTGGGAGATGAGCACCCTGGCTAAGTACGCTGCCGACCTGGGAAGAGTATAGTCCCGAAGAGATATTGGACCTCCTTAGGTACGAGTTGTAGTTCCACCGAGTTCTGGTAGGTTAAGGCACAGACAGAACATGATAAAAAATGGGCCACAAAGATGGCAGAACAGTTTCCTAGGGTAAACACTGCATTTATGAAACTGATAGAAGTTTTGCATCCAACACTTCCACCAGAGGCCAACCCATATTATGATGAATATTTGTCGTCAATGAATTCTATATATGGTGCAACAGGTGGGATTTCTAGTGCTGGTAGAGAAGTTAGTGAGGAGGAGGCCGAGGCGGAGGATGAGGGCGAGGAGGATGGAGAGGAGGAGGGTGAGGAGGAGTACAAGGGAAAGAAGGAGGCTGAGGAGGGAGAGGAGGAGGCCGAGTAAAAGTAAGAGGGAAAGGAGGAGGGAATTGAGGAGGGAGATGACGATGATGGGGACAATGATGAGGATGGGGGTGAGTCTGATAATAACGGTGATGATAGTGATGGCGATGAGAGATAGATTGATCCGTTACATTTTTGACTGATATTACTGACATTTGATGCTTGATGATGTTTGATGATTTGTTGTGCTTGAATATATGTGTGATTAGTTAGGTCACGTTATCTATATTTCTTTATTTATAAATAATAAAACTTGACTTGATGATTTGCAGTGACTGATTCACCTATCCTCTAGACACCCCCACCCCCTGGACACCCCCTACCCCCCTAGACACCCCCACCACCCTTGGACAGCCCCAACCCCTGGACAACCCTCACCCCCCGGAAAACCCCCTCGGACACCCCTACCCCCTTGTACATCCCCCAACCCCCATGGATAACCCCCACTCCCTTGGAAATCCCCCCACCCCCTGGACACTCCCTACCCCCTTGGATAACACCCCCTACCCCCCTTGGACAACACCCCCTACCCCCATGGACATCCCCCACCCCCTAGAAAGCCCCCACCCTCATGGACACCCCCACCCCCCGGACACCCAACCCCTTGGACAGCCCCCCCCCCCCCTACACCCTTGGATAGCCCCCACCCCCCGGACACCCCCTACCCCCTTGGAAATCCCCCACCCCCTGGATAACCCCCCCTCAGACACCCCTACCCCCTTGGACAGCCCCCAACCCTCATGGATAGCCTCCCACCCCCTTGGACAGCCCCCCAACCCCCATGGATAGCCTCCCACCCCCTTGGACATCACCCACCCCCTGAACACCCCCACCCCCTGGACACTCCCTACCCCCTTGGACAGCAGCCCCTACCCCCTTGGACAAGACCCTACCCCCATGGATATCTCCCACCCCCTGGACAGCCCCCACCCCCGTGGACACCCCACCCCCGTAGACAGCCCCCTCATCCCCTTGGACACCACCTCACCCCCCTGTACAACCCCCTACCCCCTTGGATAGCCCCACCCCCTGGACACCACCCCACCCCTCTTGGAAACCACCCCCACCCCCTAGACACCCCCACCCCTTGGACAACCCCCACCCCCTAGACAACCCCCCTAGACACCCCCTACCCCCTTGGACAACACCCATAACCCCCTAGACAGCCCCACCCCCTGGACACTACCCCACCCCTGGACACCCCCACCCCCTAAACACCCCCACTGGAATCCATATTTTAATTGGATATTTTGATGTTTATAGAAAATTTAGATATTCTATTGTCAATTGTATATTTATAAGGTAGATTTATAGAATTTTTATTTATGTATATTGAATGATAGAAGAATTTATATATTAATTTTTAATTTCATAAAGTGTCTTTATGGCCATAGTTTATATTACTAAATATTTTTCTTGATTTTTAGATAAAGGTATATAAAAATGTGTTATTATATTTAAGATTGACCACAATCATCACTTCCATGTTTAAATTTATAATGAAATGAAATATGGAAACAATGGAAAAGTCTATATATGAATGATGGTAATCAAGATCCTGAATAATATCTTCCTAGGTGTGTAAATATAGTAACTAAATTATGTTATCATAACATGTGTAATGAACTTTATAGGTTTATAAAAAAGGTAATTCCCAATATTACCCCCCCTGGACACCCCCTGCCCCCTTGGACAACCCCCAACCCCCTTGAACAACCCCTACCCCCTGGACACCCCCACCCCCTGGACACCCCCTACCCCCTTGGACACCACCCCTACCCCCTTGGATAGCCCCCAACCCCCTAGATATCCCTCCACCCCCTGGAAACCACCCCGCCCCTTTGGACACCCTGACCCCTTGGATGGCCCCCCCACCCCTTGGATAGCCCCCCAACCCCCTAGACAGCCCCACCCCCGGGACACCACCCCACCCCCTGGACACCCCCACCCCTTGGGCAGCCCCTAACGCCCTGGACAGTTCCCAACCCCTGGACACCACCCACCCCCTGGACACCACCCCAACCCCTAGACACCACCTACCCCTTGGACATCCCCCAACCCCCTGGACATCCCCCACCCCCTAGACACCCCACAGACCTAGACACCCCCACCTCCGTGGACAAACCCCCAACCCCTGGACAACCCCCACCCCCTAGACACCCCAGCCCCCCGGACCCCCCACCCCCTGGACAACCCTACCCCCTTGGACAACCCCCAACCCCCTGGACAGCCCCACCCCTTGGACACCCCACCCCTTAAACACCACCCCACCCCTTGGACACCCCTACCCCATGGACAGCCCCCAACCCCTTAGATAGCCCCCAACCCCCTGGACACCCCCACCCCATGGGAATACACCACCCACTTGGACCCCCCCCCCCCCCGTGGACACCCCTACCCCACACACGTGGACACCCCTACCCCCGTGGACATCCCCCAACCCCCTGGACATCCCCCACCCCCTAGACACCACCCCACCCCCTGGACACCCCCTACCCCCTGGACACCCCACCCCCTGAATAGCCCCCCCCAGACAGCCTAAAAGGAGAGCCCCCTGGACAACCCACACCCCCTCTCTAATAGAATATTACTATCATCTAAACCAAATATTTCCCAATGTTGTTATTTTTTGCTTTTATATCATGCATTATTTCTTTCATGTTCATTTTCATCAAATGGAAGTGCTTTTAGAAGAAAAATGAGGTGACCAAACAAGAATCATGAGTGGATTAGAGTGATGGATTTAGTGTCTTGAATACCATGTATCAAATGTTGGATCATGATAGTTTTATCAATTGTAATATATAACTTCCATAAATTGATATTCTCCACCTGACACCAAAAAGTGGTATCAATTCTTGGTTATAGTTTATTGGCTGACCAAACTACCAATAATCGAAATTTGATATTAGTTGTAAGACTAATGGGTTCCCTAGGTCATGATGTTTTTTTATGTTTCTGAAAGAATGTTAACCAAAAAATAGTAGTGTTATTAAGGATTTTGGGTTTGAAAATTTATTTTTAATGATTTTTTTCAAGAGTCATGTTCCATTAATCATTGTGTGGCTTGGATATTAGTTGATAAATATTGATGAATTCATGGAATATGGTCCTAATAACTTACCCTTTTCATATTCAGTAGCATATGAATGTTTATTGATGATAGTGTTACAACAAATAGGTTTAAACATGATTTTTTATATTATAATTTATAGAAATTAAAGGACGTTGGCTCTATTATGATAGAGAGTTATTATGACAGAGAGTTAGTATGTTCTGTAGAAATATTATTCATATTAAAATGATGTTGTTAATATAATGGAAAACTATGACAATAAAGGACTAGAAAATATCCTAAAAGATCTATCTAGAATAAATAGTGAATTATCCCAAAGGAATAAGATTTTAGAGATAAAATTGAGGGAAATACTATGGTCAAATTAAGGAGAATAATTAATGAGAAAACATTAAACTATTACCTAGTTTCAGTATTTAGTAATGTGGAAGGAGAGGGTTTGGAAAGTAACTACTAGGACTAGGAGGACCATTCTAAAAGGTTTATCTTCTGGTGAATATGGAATGTAGTTTGCACAGTGTATGAAATGTTGGAGTCTGGTGTATGCAATATTGTATTCTGTGTGCAGGTGTATTGTCTTGTGTCTGCAAGTGTATTGGCTTGCGTCTATAAGTGTATTTGATTTTCTATTGGTGTATTGGAGTCTGGTGTATGCAATATTGGAGGCTTCTACATATTGGATTCTATGTGAGGTGATATTGGATTCTGTGTGGTGTATTGTATTAGGTTCATTGGCTTCTATGCAGGTGTATTGGGTTCTGCATACTATCTGGGAATTTGGGTTCTGTGAAATCTGGGTGAAGGATATACCAACTGTTTATAACCGTTGGTATACTGCATAAAGAAATTTTAATACTATACCAATGGTTATAAACTGTTGGTATAGGGGTGAAAGAAATTTGAAAGGTATACCGATGGTTACAAAACCGTTGGTATATCAACAGACTTCTGAATTTTACCAATGGTTTCTTGAAACTGTTGAAAAAAAAACTATACCAATAGTTTTTGAACCATTGGTAAAACACTGAATGCTTTGTAAACCAATAGTTTAAAACTGTTGGTATAGATTTTTTCCAATGGTTCTAGGTAACCATTGGGAAGCTGTGATTTTTTGCATCATATACCAATAGTTGTTTAGAAACTGTTGGTATATATCTATCCCTACGCCGGACTAACCAAAAGTTTTGCAAACCATTGGTATATTGTATACCAATGGTTTTCCCTTCTATACCAATGGTTTTCAACCATTAGTATAGTTTAACTTTCCAGTAGTGTGAATACAGAAACTTATTCTTCTCTCTAAAACTCAAAGATTCTCTCTCATGAATAGTACATTGGTCCCCTAGAAAAGTACAATGTACATTTCACCTTTTATAAGTGACCCTTAATTGTCTTTGGTGGGAATCCCAAATTTTTTTCTGCATTTTCAAATTCACCTTAATCTAAATTTTCCCTAAAATATCAGGTGAATTTTGACTTCATCAACTCTTGTCGAAGCTTCTCAATTCTTCTACAATATTTAATTCTTCTTCAGACATTCATTTCAATTTCTAGTCGAATTTTAATTCATGAGTCTGATTTCATGAATCTGATTTTTTCAATACAAATCTCTATACCTATTGTATGAAAGTGTATAAAGAAATAGATATCACTTCTGAGTGATGAATATAATAATTCTTTTGAATGTCGAGATCCCCTTTGATAACACATCCAAAAAACTCCTTCACCTTTTCTCTTGACCCAGCTGAGATAAAATAATTCTTATACTCTTGTTCTCTTGACATAGTTTGAATCCTAAAAAGTAATTCAACCCTTCTGAAATGGTTGACTATATTATTGGTATCATTCTATCATTCTCTTTTCATTCATCGGCCTCAAGAAATTTCTTCTTTGAATATGATTGTCCAGGGTACAATCTTTTTTAGTAAGATTGGCCTAAATACGATCATTCAGAATATGATCATACTGGGTGTGATCTTTTTCTTCATGAGCCTGAGTATGAACATATTGAGTAAAAAAGTTGTCTTATTCATACGATGGATGATCAGATGATACAGTGCCTGAGTACGATTCCTTTTCAATCGACAATATCTCTTTTTTCTATTCCACCCAGATATGATAAATTTGGGTTTGATTTGGAATACCTATTTTCCCTTTTCTCCCATAAACTTGCATCATAAGTTCTCTAATAAACTTATTATTTATATGAAATACAAATAAATAAAGCATCATTACATTTATTTTATCGTAGTAATAGTGACCACGATTCTCTATTAAAAAAACCACTTCTTTTACACCAAATTCAGAGTGAATATGATGAACATTTACTTCCAGAAAGATAAATTCTCCATGTGAATGATTCTCTCATTAAATATAATGATCAATTCATCATTACAATATTTTCACATACTGAACCTGAGGTGAGTCAGATCATAACTATTTCTTCAAAACAACTTCTTCTTGTTATGATGGACAAAGTGAGTCCAATTATTTTGCAAACAACTATCAATAATTTTTTCACCAAATACAAAGTGAGGTTATTTCCTTTCTTCAAAAAACTTTCTTGACAAAAAAAGGAAACATTTGAAAATAGATACCTTCTTTTTTAGCTTGGTCATAACAATCACCCCCTTTATATTTTTTTGTCAAACAAGTTTCATAAATAACTAAAATTTGTATCCTCAAGAAATTGATTACTTATCAAATAATTATAAGCCTATGAAAGATAAATCATTATAGGAAATAATAATCATTGATTACAAAACCATGCTGTCCAAAGGTAGTGATTATGACAACCTTTTTTTTCCTCCTCAGCTCTTCTTCAAGATCATATTTTTTTAATCCTTCCTATAATACAATATATTTTACTTTTCTACAACCACTCTAACAAATATTTAGAACGGTTCACTCACAAAACAATTCTGAATTCACAGCTTACCCACAACTCCCTATTTTTCCAGGCATAAAATGGATAGATTTATGAAACAATTCTCCCCCTTTACAATAAAATCTAAATGTAAGATGAGATAGGGGATAAAAACACATACCTCAACCTTGATGAGAAATAGGTTAGAAACCTATGTTAAACCTCAATTTATATAATGTTTCCTTTGGTAAAGGTTTTTTGAAAATGTAAAAAACTTTTTCCGATGTTGGAACATACTCTAACTTCAATTCATTCTTCTCCACATGCTCTTTGATGAAATGAAATTTTATATCAATATGTTTTGAACAAGAATGTTTAATTGGGTTTCTGGTGAGATTGATTGTGCTTTGATTATCACAACCCAAGAGAAAGGGTGACTTCAATTCAAAAAGTAAATATTCTAATTGAGTTTTCATCCATATAAGTTGGGTAGTGTATTGAGTGGTAGAAACATACTTAGATTCATCCATACTGGTAGTTACTGAATTCTTTTTCTTTTAATTCCAACGAACAAAATTATTTCCCAGAAAGTATACTCCACCTAATGTGGATCTTCTATTGAAAGAACCCAGTTCTTCCTTTGAGGTATGAATCTTTCCTTTTTAGTTTTTACTCAAGAAAATGGGTGGAAAAGAGGTCGAGGGGCTGGATGCAGGCCTGTTACACGGCGTGACTGAGAACTACACGCCGTGTAATTTTAGGTACACATTGTGTATTTAAGGATACACACCATGTAATCCCAGTACATGGCCACATAAAGGTCAGGCCATAAAACTGTACGGACATGACGTGCAATCTCAAGTACATGTAGTGTACTTTTTTCATTAACTAATAAGTCGGGAAGTACGTCATTTCTCCAGGCAGATAGAAATGGACCTCCCCTTCAATGAGCAATGTGCCAAGGAGATTTGAATGGAATTTTGCCTCCTGATGTGTCATCTGATCTCCAATTCAAACACCGTCAGATTTGTTGGATTAACCTCGATGAGATCTCAATTACTCTTAAGCCTTTCTTTTTGATTTATTCTCTCAATTGAGTTATCAAAGGTTTATAATTTTTATCATTTTGTAGATCTACCCCATTTTAGGTCGAATCAAAGTTTGACGCTGGATGAGGAGAGTCGTACTATGATGAGGTAGGTGGTCTTGTGTCTTTCATGAATTTTTTATGTTGCTTATTTTTTCCGGAGTGTCGTGCGCCCATGTATAGGGTGCCACATTGAATGGAATTGACTCATGTATTACCTAATATTGATTTGGTAATTGATTAATTTAACTAAATCATGTTTGAGATTGTTTGACTTGACCAAGGGCCACCCCATGGGTGTGATCTCACTTGGATGACCGATGTTTAGCTGTTTGTCCTAGGATGCATATGAGAATGACTTTGATTTCCTTTTTGGGTTGTTAAAAAATGTAATTGGTTAATTGAATGGTTTTCCCATGTGAAATAAAAAATGTTTATGTCTTGTGATAGTTTAATTCACATGTCAGGCTTGCGATTTTAGTTACCCATGTGAGTTACTATGTTGTTAAACATGTAATAGTGTAAGTTACATGTGTTGTTTTCATGCTAAAATTCTTATACACCAGGTTTTTCCCTGATACATGCTAAAATTCTTATATACTGGGTTTTGTCCATGGCACATGCTAAAATGCTTATACACCGAGTTTTGACCTTGATTGAATTCTGAAATGCTTATAGTTGGTTTTGATCCAGTTTGGTGTTATGTTATACCATGTTTATATGGTCTGGGTTAAACACATCGGGAGTGATACTTGATTTTTTTCCACACTAGGATGTCAGGACTAGACTCAGTTACAAATTTAATAATGAAATTAAATGACTAGTAACGCATCTACCAATCCAAAGTACAATATTGGATTTGGTCTTTACCATACTTGATTACTTTTTCCTTCTGATATATATGATATATTTACTTTTAGTACGTGATGTTCATTGATTTTCCTATTGTACACTGATATTCACTGATAGAACAACACATATATTTGGTGGTTGCCTACTGGGATTTAGTCTCACACCCTATTTTGGTTATGCTTTTGGGTCCAAATAGATTATATGATTGCAGGTGTTGATCAGGGAAAGTGTCCTACTACAGGTACTTGACGTGCTGATTAGGATTTGGAGAGAATGGGACCGATCCGAGACTTGAAATGCTTCATAGTTTTCTTTTGTTTAATTTTTTTTGTGAGACTCATATTTTGTATTACTGTAGTGTATTTATTTGGCTTCTTTCCTAAAACTTGTGACATGCTGCATCATCTTTGGTATTGAATGATGCTTGGTTATTTATCTTATCATTCTTTTGGTGTTTATTCTAGTTGTATGCTATTTACTAATTTTTCAATTATATATTATTATTCTACTATGTTACACTCTACCAATGAGGGAATAGTTTCCCCACCATCACACCCTAGGACCTCGCTACTAGTCGGCATCTTCTGGAGTTTGGGGAAATGCGCTTGAGGCCATGTGGCCAATCAAGTACGGGGCACCAGTTGAGTGACACCCTAATCCGGGACATTACAAATTGGTATCAGAGGAGGTTTATTTCTTGGTTTTATTTACTATTTTGCGACAAAATAAAAGGAAATGGAATTTGGTAATTAGATGTTCCCGAGAGTAGCTACCCTATGTATAGGGAAAATCCAAATTACCTCGAATTAAATTGTGGTTTATATATTTTGAGATATTATAGTTGATTTGATTTCACCATTGGGTAACAAACTTATTTTGTACTATTATTATTGATATCCTTGTGGTTCTATTTTGTTTCAACCTGATTAGATGAGGGTATACCATCTCATGCATCATATAGGCACTTGCTAGAATCATATTCCATGCATTATTACCATGCCATTTAGAGAGAATTACTGATTTCATGAATCTATGATAGATATCGTACTATATATGTATGCTATTTTGATAGATACCATGATAGATATGCCTACTGTTGTGATAGGTGTATTTATACATGTTATGGTTGAATTTTATGGACACCAAACTTTGATCCCTGAGGAGTATGGGCCCTCTTGGATTGGAATTTGCTGAATCATGTTTCATACATAGAATATAAATCGTTTTTTATGCATTATATGTGGATTCCAAGCATTGATTAGTGGGGATTAGGGCTTCCCATGGATCACAATTTTTCACACTATATCTTTATTTTGCAAAAATTGGGGTTTTGAGGAAGTTTCTAAGGCTTAATATCTGGAAACCCAGACAACACGGTGTGAGGTCCGATGAACACACGCCATGTTTTCTTCTGTCCGAGAAGATTTTTTTTTTCAAGTACACACTGTGAAATTTGAGTACATGCTTTGTAGATTTTGACCATGTCACTAGTCATGTGAGAGAAAAAACAGGTTGTTGAGTTTTGATCAGAACATGCCATGTACCGTAAGTACACCCCGTGTAGTTTTACATAGGTAGAAACTATGTGAGTCTAGCCATGTGGGAGTACCTGGTAAGGAGGGAGAACTTGAGTATATGACATGTGTGGATTCTACAGACCATGTATCTAGGATGTTTTACATGACCATGGCAAGGGAGTCACATGCCCACGTGAGAGTTAAAAGGGACAAGTCGTGTGCTAGGAGGACACGCCGTGTACCTCAGATGTTTACATGCTTAGGACGGTGGGAGTACATGCCTATGTAAGACCTTGAGGATACATTCCTTGTGTGGTTTATACACACCACGTACTTTACCTTTAAAATTTTTAGACTTCTCTTCTCTTGTTTAATTATTTCTCTCTTGAACTACGTACCTTGATAAATAAGCTTATACTGAGGTGTATGTGATGGACTTTACAGAGCAATGCCACCATGATGACCTCCAGTAGGATACTAGGAGGGTGGAGATGATCATATCCCAGAGGTGGTAGGCCATGGGATACCAATGTACCCTCCATTCATGCTAGTTTTGGAACCAACTATTATGCTGGATGCAGGCGCTGATGCAAAATTCCACGACAACTTCACACGCTTTATGCAGAATCTGCAGGGAGCACATTAGCCCACCACTTCTATGGCTGAGATGACTAGAGTGTTCCAACAGAAACATCCTTCCACATTTTCTGGGGATGGGGGACTGTAGGCTGTAGAGTCATGGCTAGAGGCCATGTTATCTATCTTTGAGCATCTGGATATGCATCCTGAGTAGAGGGTCAATCTAGCGACTTATATGCTATGTTATTCCGCTAATAGGTGGTGGGATGTGGTTACTCAGATGAGGAATCATCAATATATGCCTTGGGAAGACTTCAAGATAGTATTATATGACTATTTCTATCCTGAGATGTTGAGGGCCAACAAAGCCCTAGAGTTCATGCATTTGGATCAGGGTGCTCTATTAGTTATGGAGTACTTAGCTCATTTTACTGAGCTCTAGTGCTTCGCACCCATTCTAATGGGGGATGATATTTCACAGGCTAGGTGATTCAAGGATGGTCTCAGGCATGACATCCAATCACTGGTGAGTATATTTCTTTTAACTACTATAAATGAAATAGTGAACCAAACACTGATTACTGAGTAAAATCAGAGGGAATGTATAGGTGTGAGCTAGGGAAGTTCAGCACCGAGATTTGGTACTATCTCAATAGGTAGCAGAAAGCGTCATCTAGAGCTTACTCATAGCGAACCAAGTAGTCATAACATTTCTTCAGGTAGCCAGGTGAGCTGATAGTAGTGTAGAAAAGTTGGGCACACAAAACCTTATTTCCCTATGGAACTAGTCAAATTCAAAGCTTGTGGAAAGATGGGTCATCGATAGTGATCCTGTAGCATGTTTCCACTGACAGCTAGTGAGAGAGGATCTTTACAGACTCCAAATTTTGGAGTAGGGCCAAAAAAATCTCACCAGTCAAGAAACTGGAATACGTCAGGCCATTCAGGCTAAGGGAGTGGTCGTGGATGTGGTATCTAAACCCCAGGTTTTCAGAGATAGTAGAGTGGATCAGCTCAGGGTAGCCAGACTGTGTCACAAATCCACAGTATATGCTAGACTTTTGTAGTGCAATAGACCTAGTAGGAGCAGGATCCCAGACCTTCTACTGTTAGAGGTACTATTATATTCACCTCTATTTTATCTTCTATACTCTTTGATATGGTATATTTACATAGTTTTATATATGTTCCCTTTGTAGAGATCCTTGGGCTCTATGTATTCTCTTATGATGATGTTAGGATTCACACTCCGTTAAGGATAAGGATGGCAGGTGTGCGTCTGTGTAAGGAGTTCCCCTTGAGGTTAGTGGGTGTCACTTCCTTTGGAATCTATATGTCTTAGAGATTAAAGGCTTTGATTTCATACACAGAATGGACTGGTTAGTTTCCTTTCAAGCCTTCATTGACTACTATTTTTTTAGGGTGAGTTTCACATCACTAGAGGGAAGATCGTTTCTATACAAGGGAGAGTGGGATGTCCAGGCAAGCTGAGCTAGACCTGAGCATCATGGGTTGAGTGGGATGATAGAAAATATTTCTAGTTTATATCTGGATGACTAGGGAACACGTTATATATATTTCCATTCAGTGGTTGATCGTTTTAGGGATGTTTTCCAAAATGAATTTTTAGGGTTACCTCTGTAGAGAGAGGTGAATTTCAAGATCGAGCTAGTGCCAGAAGCTACACCGATATCCATTCCTCTTTATAGAATGGCTATGATGGAATTGTAAGAACTCAAGAAGTAGCTAGAGGATTTGTAGGTTAAGAGTTTCATCCAACCTAGTACTTGTCCTTGGGGTTTGCCAGTCCTTTTTTGTGAAAAAGGAAGACGGTACCCCCAGGCTATGTGTGGATTATCGGAAATTGAACCAATTGATAGTTAAGAACTGATATCCCTTACCACAGATAGATGACCTATTTGATCATCTTTGAGGAGACCATGTGTTCTAAGAAATTGAATTAAGGTTAGGATATCACCAAGTACGTGTTCGACCTTCATACATACCTCGTACCATGTTTCATAGAAGGTATAGTCCATATGAGTATGTGGTTATGTTGTTCGGTCTCACGAATGCGTTGAAAATTTTCATGGAACTGATGAACCCAGTGTTCCATCCTTATCTTGATTCTTTTGTTGTGGTTTTCATCGATGATATATTGGTATATTCTCGCAATCGACATGACCATACCAACCATCTTGAGATCATTTTGAGTACAATGAGAGAGAATAAGTTATATGCTAAGCTCGGAAAGTGACATTTCTGGATGGATCAGATTCACCTCTTGGGTCACGTTATCTCATAGATAGAAGTATCAATGGACCTAGAGAAGGTGAGAGAAATAGTTACCTAGGATAATCCCAAGAATGTATTTTTGGTACAAAGTTTTCTAGGTCTGTATGGTTACTACATGAATTTCATATAGGACTTCTCATGCTTAGAAGCACCGATGATGAGATTGAAAAAGAAGGGTGCAAAGTACTCATGGTCATATTCTTGCAAGATGGACTTTAAGGAGATGAAAAGAATATTAACGTTAGCATCAATACTGATTTTTCCAGAGCTGGGCAGGAGTTACACTATGTACTGCGATGCATCAGGTATCAGGCTGGGAGAAGTTCTTATACAGGGGTATGTGTCATTGTGTACGAGTCTTGGAATTTGAGGTCACATGAGAGTAACTATCTGGTTCATGATATCGAGTTAGATATAGTTGTTCATGCCTTACACTGTTGGGGAAATTACTTGTTGGGAGAGCATTTTCTAGTGTACACAGACCACAAGAGTATCAAGTACATATTTACTTAGCATGATCTGAATCTGAGGCAGTAAAGGTGGGTGGATTACCTTAATTATTTCGACATTCATCTTATCTACACACCTGGAAAAGGAAATACAGTGGTTGATGCACCGAGCAGGAGGACTCAGATACAAGCAGTGCAGGAGGCTAGTAGCTAGTGGAAGCTTATGGCATTGTTCTATGAGATGCATTTGGAGGTGCATGAAAGTCATGGATAGAATTTATATTGGAAAAAAATCTCTCAATGTGTCCTCTTGGTATGTTTTTTGTGTGATTGTGTTTGTTGAAAAATCCATATGACCACGAATGAGTGCGGTTGGTATTTTCTGAAGATAGGTTTTTAAGATAGTGCAATTTCCCAATATTTGCAAAATTTTTGGGCCTCAAAATCAATAATTTTTGTTTTGAAATGTAATGTTTTTCTCATAGTAGTGAACAATGTGAATAAAGGAAAAAAATCGAAAAAGGAAGAGAAACACAGATCCTGGTAGATGAACCACATACCATGTTCGAGAAAGGTTCTCAGCTGCATATTAGGTAGAAAGAATGGTACACAAGAGTGGTTCGCAGAATAAAAAATTTTCTGCGATGAAAGTTTGTGAAGAAGAGCGTGCGGTATGAAGAAGGCATAATGGTTCATGGGATTTCAGAATATAATTATTCCATATATATTCAAAGGTAGTATGCGGACCACTATGAAAAAATGGTTCGTAGAATAGGTGCGGTTTGTGGCAGGTGGATCAGTATGCGGTGGAGGCTGTACTGAATCAAAGATTTGGTAAATCTTGGATTATCAAATTTTCCATATATCTTTTCCTATATAAGGAGTGCTAATCCCACAAATTAAAATCTAGAGATAATATCATTAGAGAAATATCTTTACTTTGGGAATTCGGCGAAATATGAAAGTGGTTTGCGAGGAGGATTTCCGCAAAGAGAAGTGGTTTGCACGGAAGCAATTCTGTTGAAGGGTTTTTAGGGAACTCGAACTTGCAAATGAATTTGTATATGGAGGAGGATGTCCGATACATAGAGAAATAAGTTTGGTACATGAAGGTAAGATGGTCTGCAGAAGCGAAGGTAGTCCACAAATACAAAACAATTCGTGGATAGAGGGTGGTTCGTAGAGAAGGTTCGTAGAGTCGGTATGCGGAGGCAGTGCATGATAGCGAAGGAAGAGGAGTCTACAGATGAAGGGTGGTTTGCGTAAGTTGAAGCAGTATGAATACGAGGTTTTCCATATACCATACCTGGTACTCAGTACATGGGAGGAGCAGGTGGTTTGCAAAACACTCAAGGAGGCTTGTAAAAGCTTCAAATCAGTTTGAAAAAGTATTTTCTGGTACCTAGAAGTATCCAGGAAGGTGGATTTCAACTGTGGGTGAAAAAGGAACTTCAAAAAAGAATCTACCTATAGTTGAGGATGCAATATTTATGAAGATGAAGGGAACTACATGTCTATAAATTGTGTTTGACCTACAAGTATATAAATCGTGGGTGGATTTCTTTCTAAGAGCAGTGAGAAAAAGAAGAGGAAGATGGTGACCCTTTCCACTAAGAATGATCTAGAGAAAGAGGAATAGGGAGTGACCCTTAGGAATGCAGTGAGAAAACTAGAAATCATGTAAATGCAGTGAGCCTAGGCATAGAATATCTAGCCCTAACATTTTACTCATTATTGGCAGTGATCCTTAGTGAATTGGTACACCAGAACATCACCGTTGTATGATCCTTGTATGCAGCCCAGTGAGGGTGAACCAAGTAAAAATCATTGTTTCCTATTTATGATTTCATATCTGTTCATATATTTATGTGGGATGAAGAGATAATTTAGTTTTTTTAACAATGAAATAGGATCCTAAGGGGCATAAGTTTTAATCTATCATACCCTGATTCACCCTCCCTCTTAGGGTATTCGACCTTGTGGACCTAACATTTGGTATTAGAGGGAAAGGTTGTAAGTTAGTGTTTCTATTTGAGAAGAAGAAATGGAGATGGTCAATCATAAATGACTTTCAATCCTTGACAAAAATAATTTTCAACTATGGAAGAATCGAATGCAGTACTACTTCTGATTAGTAGGGATGGATGTCGTCACAACAACTATGCATGGAATATCAACTGACATAAATAGTGGTGCTTTATCAGAAGCTGAAATAAGGGAATTGGATGATGATTCTAAAGGGATAAATGATTTAGGAGAATCCCTATCAAATGAAATTTATACAAAGGTGATGTCATGTAAAACATCACATGCTATGTGGGAATTTTTTTTGAACATTTATGGGGGCGACACAAAAGTCCAAGAAGAAAATATGCAGGTTATGTGGAACAAGTATGAGGATCTCATAATAAAACCCAATGAGACTGTTGATGCATTATTTGATAGGGTAAATGTTATTGTGGAAGATATTTGGGGTCTTGAATAAGTAATTTAATATATAAAGAATGTGAAATGTATCTTGGGGAAACTTCCATCGTGGTTCAATCTAAAAGTTTCAGTGTTAGAAGAAAAATACCTGAAAGAGTTGACACTTGATAGCCTATATAGTACCCTTGTAGCATATGAAATGAGAAACAATGATAATGATGGAGTGGAAAAAGGGATGTCTAAAGAAGTGGAATTCAAGTCCATAAATAATATCTCTTTTGAAGATAGTCCAAAGGAGGACAATTTGGATAATGTCATGTCATTTCTATCCTCAAACCTTCCAATGGGAAAAGGGAAGTTCAAAGGTAAAATTCTATTTTCATGCTTTCGATATGAAAAGACTATTCATTTTTTAGTAAAATGTCCTAAGAAGGTTGATGATGACAATGAAGACAATGCTGAAATTCTTCAAATGAAGTATTCATCAGATGTGAAAGGTAGGAGAAGTACTAAGAGAAAGTTATTCAAAAATAAGAATCTTATTTCAAAAGAGGATAAAAGTTTAGAAGAATCAAAGGAAGAAGATTTTGAGGATTGCAAGGATCATAAAGTAGATGATTTTGTGGCAGTTGTTAGAGATTATTTAATAAGAGAAGTAAGTGACACTGAAGAAGGAAAAATTTAAGGAATAGTTGATCTTTAGGATGAATTAGAATATTCCCTTGAAGAGGTAGATATTTTGAGATCCAAAACAAAGAAATATAATAAAGTTGTTTATGATTCCAAAATCTATATACTGTAGTAGGAAGAAGAGAATTATGAGCTAGATGTATAAATTGAAAAGTTGAGGTCTTTAATGATAGAAAGCTCAGAAAAGGTGATTGAGTACAAACTCAAAATTAAAGAATAGAAAATATAAGTCGATAGTTTGAATGAAACTGGAAGAGATCAAATCAAACATATCAAAGAACTAGAAGTGGAATTCATTAGTTTGTGAGGAAAAATTAAATATCAGGAGAAACTATTTACTCTTGGTTAAACATTAGGAATAAATATCACATGGGAAACATAGAAGATTATATTTGAGTATAGTGGTTCAGTAGAACAGAAGCAACAATCAACTCTAAATGATAAGGCTAGTATGGGGCTTGATCTGAAACAGAAAGTAGTTATAGTTCAAGTCAGACCATAAGTAACCACTCCAAATTGAATATTATTTGGGTACAAAGTAATATCAAAAGATTCAAAGAACCCATGGAACAACTAGTGGTTCATCATTTCCACATAGGAATGTACCTCACATAAGGTACTATTGTTGTGGTAAGATGGGACAGTCTCAAAATTTATGTTCTATAGAAAAGAGGTACCAAAGGGAATAATACCAACAAAGGTGGTTGTATGGAGCTCAAAATTATAGGTCATAATTTGATGGTCTTTGTTTTAGATGTAAAGGACTTGGACATATGAAAATATATTTCACATCAACAATATAGAGTAATGTGTCAAGGAAGACTGAATTTTTTCATAAAAAGTAGCCAAATTTATCATCAAGAGAGTTGAAAATCCAAAATTGATTTTTAGCTTTTCAAGTTGAAGTTGGTCCATAATATACTGAGGAAGATCGATATTATAATTCCATGTTGAGCATGAAGTCAATGAATTGGGTCAAAAAGAAAAGGGACGAGCAAGAAGTGGTTGCAGAAATTGTGTTCAAGGCATCTGATCGCACTGGGATATGGATCATTGAAAGTGGACAAACTTCCCATATGATAGGAAATAAGGATCTAGTGACCAGAATCAGGTATGATATAGAAGGTATCATAAGATTTGGTAATGAAGAGGGCTTGAAAATTATTTGTTTAAGAAAATCCAAGTTTGGAGGAAAAGACATGATACAATTAGATGTATTGGTTGTTGAGGAGATTAATCACAAATGGATTAGTGTCAGTCAATTATGTGACTCATGGCATGCCATAAGTTTTTCCAAGAAATTATGTATCATCAAGGCAAAGGATGGTACTGTTGTTTTTCGAGTAAAGCATACAAAAGGAAATCTCTACTTCATGAGTGGAGAAGAAGATATGTGCTTTTTGTCCAAGGATGAGGAAAAAAAGGTATGTCATAAGCATCTTGGCCATATAATCCAAGCGTCCTTGGAATATTTGGTTAAGTATAATGATGCTCAAAATCTCCCTAGATTATCACGTGATCATACACATATGTGCAATGCTTTCCAACAAGGGAAGACCATTCTAAAGGCATATAAGCCAAAGGAGAAAAAGTCAACAAGATTACT
This sequence comes from Viscum album, assembly GCA_963277665.1. Taxonomy (NCBI): domain Eukaryota; kingdom Viridiplantae; phylum Streptophyta; class Magnoliopsida; order Santalales; family Viscaceae; genus Viscum; species Viscum album. Next base: position 484,963,798 of record OY728129.1, read on the forward strand.
TGAGTTAGTTTATATTGATGTGTCTGGTCCAATTTTGCTGAGGGATATTGATGGGAGGAGATATTATGTTCTTTTCATTGGTGACTATATCAGAATGGCATGGGTTTCAATAATCACCCAAAAATTTGGAGTGTTTAGTTACATTACAAGATATCAATAGAAATGTGAAAAGATGCTTGGTCAGAAAATTTGGACGATTCAAATAGATAATGGAACAGAGTTCAAAAATATCCAAGTGGAGGATTATCTCGAAAAACATGGGATAAGAAATCAAGTTTTAGTGGTAATAACTCCACAATATAATGGATTAGTTTAGATAAGAAATTGGATTTTCAACAACATGGCTAGAACTATTGTCATTGAGAAAGATCTTCTGGAGAAATTTTGGAAATAGGAAGTGATGACCACAATCTACACTTCAAATAGAGCATTGCTTTGTCCAAAAGAGGAGAAAACTCTATACGAATTATGGTATAGAAAGAAGCCATCTTGAAGTACTTTTGAGTATTCAGAAGTAAATATTTCTTTCTCAATAAGGAGAAACATAGAAAGTTTGAATCCTGTGGGAATGATGGGATATTTATTAGATACTCAAAGAAAATAAAAGAATATAAATAATTTAATAAGTATCTAGGAAAGATTATTGAAATTCATGATGTGAATATAGTGGAGAATGAATAGAATCATCAGAAAATACATGAACAGACTCAGGAGGATAGTGATGAAGAGATGAGCAGGTCAGGAGATGCTCTAGCTCTAGAAATTGATTCATAAGAAGACTTAGATGATGAGAATAAATTAGTGTTTTCCTAGAGACCATTAAGAAGAGATAAAATTGACAGGCATAACATAATTGGTGATAAGAAAGCACCAGTGCAGATAAAAAGGATGAAGTCTCTATAGAAAACATCATACTTATCACAAGCGGATCTAAAATTCTTTGATTAAGCAGTTGGAGATGATAATTGGGTTCAGGCAATGAATGAAGAGCTTGACCAAATTGAGAAGAATCAGACATGGGAAATTGTTTCGAGACCATTAGACAAGAATATCATCGGAAAAAAATGGGTTTTTTTTCATAACAAAATGAATGAAGATGGTGTTGTGATTTGAAAAAAATAATGACTGGTGTGCAAAGGGTACTCCTAGATAAAGGGTATTTATTTTGATGGGAAATTTTTACCTGTTACAAGGCTGGATGAAATCAGATTATTCTTGTCCATAATAGTGCAAATAAAGTTTAAGTTTTTCCAGATGGATTTCAAGTCAGCATTTCTGAATGGGGTTCTAGAAGAAGATGTTTATATTGAGAAACCAAATGTTTTTCTCATTCATGAATATGAGAATAGAGTTTGTTGGCTGAAGAAGGATTTATATGGTTTGAAGAGAGCACCAAGAGCATGGTATTCAAGGCTTGATTAGTTTTTAAAGAAGCTCAGTCTTCAGTGTGGTGGAGTTGATTACAATCTGTATTTCAACAATGGAAGTAGTCAAAGGATGATGGTTGTAGTTTATGTTGATGACATAATATTTGGTGGATAACATGAAGCACATTGCATATAGTTTTCTAAATTCATAAAAATTGAGTTCTAAATATTGATGATTGGTGAGCTGACGTTTTTTATTGTCTTACAGGTGACACAAGGAAGAAGTGGAACTTCTATTTCTCAATTTAAATATGCCAAGGAGGTTATTAGAAGATTTTTAATGGAAAATTACAAGGAGTTGAAGACTACGGTTGCTACTAGGTTGAAACTGTCACGGGATGATGAAGGTAAGACAATTAATATCACATAATATAGGAAAATCATTAGAAGTATATTGTATCTGATAGTGAGAAGGCATGATATTGTATTTTCCACATTATAAGAAGCGAGATATCAAAGTAATACCAAGGAGAGCCACATGATTGTAGTAAAAAGAATAATTCGGTATATCAAGGAAATAATGGATTTTGATTTAATGTATAATGAAAAATATTATCCAGAGTTATTGGAATATACAGATGAAGATTAGGATGGATCAATAGATGAAAAGAAGTCAATGTCAGGAGGTTCCTTTTATCTTGGAGGATTTTGTATTTCTCGTTTGAGTAAGAAAAAAGTGTTTATTTCATTGAGCACTACAAAATCAGAATATATTATGGCTACTCAAGCTTGAACGCAACTATTATGGATGAAAAAACAACTTGAGGATATGGGAATTGAAGTGAAATCTCCAATCAGAATCCATTGTGATAATTCAAGTGCTATAAATTTGATCAAAAATCTAGTTCATCACTAAAGGACAATGCACATTGAAATAAAGTATCATTTTCTCAAGGAGAAGGTAGAGTAAGGGCTTGTAAAGTTTTATTATGTTCCTATAGAATAATAAGTTGCATATATTCTTATGAAGGATCTACCCAAAGAAGCGTTTCAAAGGCATTGACTAGATCTAGGATTCTAGTCGAATTCCAGCACTTGAAAAAGTGTGGATATGGGACCCCCTATCCTGGAGGTATGATGTGTTTTTTCTTAATGTGATGATATGTGTTCTTTAACCTGTTTTAGACAAACTTGAAGTGTCCTTCGGGTTTGTTGACAAAGGGGGAAATGTGACTATTCTAGGGGAGAAAATACATAGGGATAAATAGTTAAGTGGAGTAGTGAGATAGGGGGATTTGAGGCTGAGATGAAGCTTTTTAGAAGAGCTATACCATAGGGGGATCATTAAATCTGATGATACTAGGAGTGATCAATAAAAGATTATATATCATGACAAGCAAGGTTCGCGATGAAAGAAATTATTTGGTTTCAAGAGATGGTGACATGAATGAAGTGATTCATTGATAAAATTTTCATTATACTCTTGATTCTCATGCTGATCATGGCTCATGTGGGCTTAGAGTATGTGTTGAGTAAATACTTGATTGCTATATTAATCGCATGAAGAAAATATTGGTTGAATATAGAATGATTTTTAATGAGGTATCAAAATGAAAATAATTTTATGAAAAGAGTTGTCAACAAACCCAAAAGGGGAGATTTTTGGGAAAAAACCCCTCAATGTGTCATCTTGTTATGTTTTGGGTGTGATTGTGTTTTTTGACAAAGCCATATGACCATGAATGAGTGTGGTTGGTGTTTTCTGAAGACAAGTTTTTAAGGTGGCGCAGTTTCCCAGTGTTTGCAAAATTTTTGGGCATCAAAATTGGGATTTTGTGTTTGGAAATATAAGGTTTTCCTCATAGGACTGAACAATGTGAAGAACAGAAAAAAAATTTAGAAAAGGAATATAAACACGAAGCCTAATACATAGACCACATACCATGTCCGAGAAGGGTTCCTGACCGCTATCAGGCAACGAGAACGGTACGCAGGAGTAGTTCACAGAATGGAAAATTTTCCGTGACAATGGTTTGCGGTGAAGAGCGTGCGGTATGCAGAAGGCGTAATGGTTTATGGGATGGCATAGGATAATGTCACCACATAGAATCAAATGTAGTATGTAGATCGTTGTGGAAAAAAGGTTCACGAAATTGGTGCAGTTTGTGGTAGGTGGATCATTATGCGGTGGAGGCTGTACCGAATCAAAGATTTGGTAAATCTTGGATTAGTGTATTTTTTGGATATCTTTGCCTATATAAGGAGCACTAATCCCACCAATTAAAAGATAGTGAAAATATAATTAGAGAAATCTCTTTGCTCTAGGAATTCGGTGAAATACGAAAGTGGTTTGTGAGGAGGATTTCTACAAGGAGAAGTGGTTCACGTGTAAGAAATTTTGCTGAAGGTTTTTGCAGGGAAATCGAACCTTCAAAGGAAGTTGTATGTGGAGGATAAAGTCCAGTAAGTGGAGAAGGAATTCCAATACACAAAGGAGAGATGGTCTATAGAAGAAAAGGTAGTCCGCATACTGAGAATAGTTCGCAGACAGATAGTGGTTAATAAAGGAGGTTCGCGGAGTCGGTACACTGCGACGGTATTCGACAACGAAAGAAGAGGAGTCTGCAGACAAAGGGTGGTTAGCGGAAGCAGTAGTGGTACACAGATGAGTTGTTAGACATATCATACCTAGTACTCAGTATGCAGGAGGAGCAGGTGGTTTGAAAAACACTCAAGGAGGCTTGCAAAAGCTTCAAACCAGTTTGCGAAAGTATTTTTCGGTACCTAGAAGTACTTGGGAAGGTGGATTTCATCCACAGGTGAAAAAAGAACTTCAATAGAGAATCTACCTACATTTGAGGATGTGGTATTCATGAAAATTAAGGGACCTACATGTCCATGAACCATGTTCTACTAAAAGTATATAAACTATAATTGGATTCCTTTCTAAGGGAAGTGAGCGAAGTAAGAGGAAGATGGTGACCCTTTCCACCGATAGTGAGATAGAGAAAGAGGCATAGGGAGTGACCCTTGAGAATTCAATGAGAAGAACCTAAACCTTGTAAAGGTAGTGAGCCTGTGCATAGAATATCTAGCCCAAACTTTGTACTCATTATTGGCAGTGAGCCTCAGTGAATTTGGTACACCAGAACATCGTCATTGTATTCTCCTTGGACATAGCCCAGTAAGGGTGAACCAAGTAAAAATCATTGTTTCCTATGCATGATTTCATATTTGTTCATATTTTGTGATAGGTGGAAGACAAAATTGAGTTTTTTGGAAACAAAACAAGATTCTAAGGGGAAGAAGTTTTAATCTATCATACCATGATTCAACCCCCCTATCAGGGTATCTGACCTTGTGGACCTAACACTTTCCTTTCTTCTTTATCTATGGATTCTACTTTACTGGACACAGTGAGGATGATACAACTATCAGATTATGAGGGTTTTTTCTTGGAGAAAGTGTAGAAGGTGAGGATCCACCTCCAGGTTGGACAGTGGGTGATGATGAGATCTTTCAGATCCATGGATGTGTCTGGGTTCCAGTAGGAATATGTGAGGAGTTGATATGAGAGTTTCATGATTCAGATTGGGAAGTGCATCCTGGATTTACCAAGATGTATCATGACTTGTTCCATTAATACTGGTGGCTGGGTATAGAGAGAGAGTTTTGTTACAAGGTGTTCCACTTATTAGTAGGTGAAGGTGGAACATCAAAGAACAATCAGGATTTTACAACAATTACCTATTTTAGAGTGGAAATGGGATGATGTCGTGATTTATTTTGTGATGGGTTTATCGAGGTCGACCTGAGGTAATGATACAGTGTGGGTGGTGGTATACAGACTTACGAAGGTCACTCACTTCTTTCCGATCAAGGAGACCTTTGGTGTTGATGAGCTTGAGAAGCTCTATATTTGTGAGGTGGTATAACTTCATGGGGTCCCTCGTTCTATCATTTCAGATAGGGATTCCCACTTTAAGTCTCATTTCTGGAAGATTTTTTAGAGGGTTCTAGGTTCACAGGTGTTTCTGAGCACAACATAACACCCTCATACCGATGTCCAGTCAGAGCATACGATATAGGTGCTGGAGGACATGCTACGAGCATATGTCCTAGACTTTGAGGGCTCTTGGGAGAAGCATCTTCTCCTGGTTGAATGTTCCTACCACAATAGTTTCCAGGTGACTATAGAGATGTAACATTATGAGGTGTTTTATGGTAGGCCATTCTGATCACCCCTATGTTAGCTAAAGGTGGGTGAGGAATCTTTACATGGACCACGACTCAAGCAGGAGACTTCTGAGTAGGCCCAATTGATTCAGAAGTGGATGGATACTGCACAGTCTCATCAAAAATATTATTCTGATCACTATAGAAGATCTCTAGAGTTCGAGGTTGGGGATCAATTTTTATTGCGTGCTTAATTGAGGTTGGGACATAAGAGAATCAGGAGACAAGGTAATATTTCACCGATATACGTTGGTCCATTTGAGATTATGGAGAGGGTCAGGTTGGTGGCCTATCGATTGCAGTTACCTTAGAGGTACAGGGATATGCATGATGTATTCCACATTTCTCTGTTGTGATATTACTTTTTGGACATGTCTCACACCTTTCAGCCTGAGGAAGTGGAGTTACAGGAAATGCATCCTTTGAAGAAAATACCATTCATATTGTGGATCATAACACGAAGATTCTCTGTGGCCGGTCTGTTCCTTTGGTACAGGTGCCATGATAACACGATCGAATATATAAAGAGACTTGGGAGATAGAGGCTAAAATACAATCACAGTGGTTAGAGTTGTCCTCATATTTTTCTTCACCACCCTTAAAAGATAAATTCAGGGACAAATTGATTTAAGGGGAGAGTTTTGTAAGAACCCAGTTCTTCTTTTGAGGTATGAATATTTCCTTTTCAGTTTCTACTTAAGAAAATGGGGGGGGGGGGGAAGAGGTCGAGGGGTTGGATGCAGGCTTGTTACATAGCGTGACTGGGAACTATATGTTGTGTACTTATTAGTACATGTCGTGTATTTAAGGATACATGCCATGTAATCCCAGTACAAAACCATGTAATGTTCAGTCCAAAAAACTATATGGACACAATGTTTAATCTCAAGTACACACCAGGTATGTTTTTTTAATTGATTAATTTAACACCCCAAGATTTCATAGTACATTATTTCTTCAAAGTAATGCAATAGCTTGCATTGTACGCAACTTCGAGATTCCAACACACAACGACCAATCAAAGTAGCCGTTATGAATAGTAATACCAACTTTTTGAAATTTTATAAATTTTATTTTTTAAAATGGACTTCATTTTTGGATTCTTAATATTGAAATTATCTTAGGGTAAAATTTTGGTACTTTTCGGATAACTTTTATATTTTGATGAATAGTGAAAATTACTAAATTTTAATTAAAAACAAAATTTTTAATCGAAATAATTAATAGTGATAAATTATGAATTTGAGTAGTTTTAAAGTATATTTATAATATAGTTTTACCATTTAATACAATTTTGGTCATTTGACATAATTTCACATTTAAACTAGACATAAACAAGTGTCAATCTTTTGATAGTTATTATTTCTTAAAAACATGCTTTTTGTTTTGACAGTGAGAATTAATTTTAAATTAATTTCTACCACTTTTGTGTTTTGAATTTAGAAAAATGGATTCCATATTTGGAATCAGGATGTTCAAATTTTGTAAATAGGTAACTCTTATTTTTAGACATTTAGAATAATTACTTCGGTAAATATTTTATTTACCATGCTTAAAAGGTAAATCTGGTAAATAAGGGTAAAAATATAATATTATAATAGTAATAAATTACCATAAAACGTGTCCTAACACTATTGGTTGATACATGTCCGACCATGGGCATCTTTGGGTAAATTTTGGGACCCCATTTATCCACTTGTAAGTGATAATGTCACTTTATATTAATTAAGTTAAAGTAAATACAAAAATGACATAAGCATATATCTTTTAGTAAAACAATTTTTACATAGGGTTATATATGTTATATTTTCAACTATAAATATTAATTAGAAATATAAAAATATTTCCTACATAATGATATTTTATTTATAATTTTTAGACATTGAATAATTAAATTTATTTATGACACAATAATGATGCAGTATTTTCCTTATTAATGAAAGAATCAAATAATTGGTATTATAAATATTAAAATAAATATAATTTGAAATTTTTGATTCCATACAAGAATTTTATTGGTTAATATGACATGTTAGGATTACTTAAATGAATTTTATTCTAATTAATAATGTTTTTAAGACTTTAACAAAAATCAATTATTAAATAGTGTCAAAATTGACATAAATGAGTTTTTAAAACAAATATTATATTATTAATTGATATTCTATTCCTAAAAATCTAAGGTTCTAAAAAATGACTTATATCATGATCTTTGTATCATTAATGGACCACTTGGTGATCTCTTGGAATTTTATAGTAAGTTTATTGACTATATAATATAAAAATACAAAGAGACATGGTAAATGTGAAACTAATTAACTAAGAGTTAAAACTAAAAGATAAGGTTAATATAGTGACCCAAACCTGTCTAAAACCAATTTGTTGGGTGGTTTTCGACCCATACCCACCTTATAATTTAAATAATCTAGTTTGGAGCCATTAGAAACTGAATATTAATTTATTATAAAATAATACCTTAAGTTTTCCTAAAGAGCCCCTCCTCCCCCTTATAAAAGGACACCAATTATAACCAATTATTCACACCTTCAAAGCCTTTTGGTTCGGAGAACCCCTGCCCAAATACTCTCTCAAATTCTCTCACTTCAACCTAGAGGCCTAAGTTTGATCAGAAAGCCAACCTAAGGATCCCTTTTGATCAAATAAAAAGGAAGAACCCGAAGAAGAGGTAATGTTTTCACCACCCTCTTTTAAGTTCCTTTCTTCTTCAACATCTTATTTATTTGTTATTCCCATTATAAAATATTAACTCCAGTATATTATATATACTGTGATGTTATTATAAATATGGTACAACCATATTCAGTATTCTATTCATCCTTTGAATGACATGTCACCATATGTGCGTACGTACGGCTTACCGTCTCCACGTTGTGGTGTAATTGTTATTCAAAACATTATTATTTGGATGAGTATAATAATGATGTGTAATTCATGTAAATAATAAATATAACATGATAATGATTCTTTATATATGATATAATATCCAATTAAATATTATTTTAATATCAAAAGAGTGATATTGTCGCTTGTGCGTACGTACGGACTACCGTCTCCACGAAAACGATGAGATTCATTCCCCATCATATCCATTCAAGTATAATTCTCATTTGATGATTAAAAAAAATAATGTTTAAGGACTTGATATCATTTTGGATATTAATACGATACAACCTATCCATAACAAACACGGATTATGTAACAAAACATATAAAAGAAAACGAGTAAGTTAACACCCGAAACGACGATAATACTAAGATATTATTAACAAAGCAATGTTAAAAGATCATATAAGATATAATATTAATGTATATGATTCTTTTATAATTTAATGAAAATTATTTCACCATTATATAGGAGGTTAACCTACGCTCAAACAAGAAAAAGTACAAGGTAATGGTTTATTTCATAATCTCTTCATTCTCCGAGGTTGTTTATACGTAATTATCTATTGGGACCTCTTTATCATCCACATCCATGTTTCTCAAAAATGTATTTCAAATAATTCTTACTAATTTATAGACTATGGGTTAAAGTCATTTATACCCTTTTTTAATTTTTATAATATTTTTATAAAGGAATATTTCCATCGCTTTCCAAACAAGGTCCTTTTTAACCTTTTCGACAAAATTATGGTAAGAATGTATTTTTTTAACTTATACGGCGGGTGCGGCTATTTTACGCCGTTATAAAAATTTTCAAAGATTACCTTAAAATATTATAAGAATATTTTGAATGTAAATGTTTTATTTTATAATTATGTGACTTTTAAATTAATTTTAAAATGAATATTTTAAGAATTTGTGAAAGGTACTCTTTATCAAGATCAGAATTTTAAATATTTTTAATTAATGTCCATGTTTTCAAAATGATTTTAAGGATTTATTTATATGCACATGAATGTTTTGAAATGATATTTCTTTTCAAATGTTTCAAAGTGGTATGGGACACTTTGATTTAAAAATATCTTTTAAATTACTTCCTTTATAAATGTGTGACTTTTGAATGATTTCAAAAAAAGAGATATTTCTCTCAAATAGTTTTGATTTCATCTATGTCAACATCATTTGATGGATTTTAAGATTATTTAAAGTTGGTTTATTATGATACAAAACTTCCATATTATATTGAAGGTTTTGTGATATGTTTGATTGTGTATGTGTTATTTTTATACCATCCATGGTTTATGGAGAAAGTATTGACATTTTGTATGCTAGTTTTAATATGAATGTTTATGTTATGTTTAAACCTATTAATACGAGGAATGCATTGGACTTAGTAAGTGAAAGGTGGAGCCCGCTATAGCTCCTCGATGAATCAGTAGGTCTAATGAGACAAACTAGTGTCTTGGCATGAGGCCTTGACAAAATCTTATCTGTAGTCTTGGCACGAGGCCTTGGCTACGTGGTTATGATAGTCTGGCATTATGCATTCCATCATTATGAAAGTGGTTATTGATATTTCATGTGATTATTCGATTAGTAGAATATACATGTGAATAAGTAAATGGAATTATTTTATTCTATTTCTACCATATTATGATTAAGTTCAAGTTTAAAAGGATTTTTTTTAGTTATACATTGCCTTAAATGTTGATGCTTATTTATGAAAGTTTCTGCTATATTGTTATCCTTACTGGGCATCTGTTCTCACCCCTTTCTATGTTTTATTTTTACAAGGATGTGAAGAATTATTTTATGAATGACCTGCAGGGATAGTATAAGGGGATTTGAGTGTGGAGACAAGATGTTATTGTAGTTTTCACTTTATGATGTAATGTAAACTTTATGAATGTATCTAGTGTTTCCAAGGCTACTAAACTAATCGATATTTCAAGACTTGATCTTTTGTGATCATGCCAATGTTATGTAATAATGCAACGACTCTGGGTAACTGGGGTCAGAGTGTTACAGTTGGTATCAGAGGAAGTTTAGTACAAACCTTGGAAGCTAGGTTTAGATAAACTCTGATTAGAGCACATAGCCCTAAGATAGACTTTTAGGATTAGTATAGAATAATTTCCTAGAATTTTGGTATTGTAGAAATTTTGTGAGTTTTACAAGAAATAAATCCCTGTTTGGATACGAGCAGGTAGAGGCAGCTCTAGCACAAATGTACCTAGGGGTAAACCCAAAAACACCACTTTAAGCTAGACTCGAACGGGAATTGGTGCACAACAATATGCCTTGTTTCACTCTTGGTTACGAAACTCCCGGGGGATATGATTAGGATAATTCTCATTTTCTTTACAAATCATTATGAATGGTTTATGAGTATATAATTCCTCAATGAAAAAATTCTTATGATTATGGATTATATACATAAACCATTCAATTTACGATTAGGTATTTTACAAGTTTGGAATTATTCATTGCAATTCATAAACTGACCTAGTTTATGCTATTGTATAGAAATGGTGCCCAATAGAAGGAATGTGAACTCCAGCAATACGTATGATCCAAAGAGTAAGAAGGATCATATATTTCACAGTATTAAGCCAACATTTAGAAAGTAAATAGTCTCTCATGTATTCTCAACATATGAAGAAATAGTATCATGTGTTAATAAGATAAGTAAAGAATTCTCCGAGTCCTATGGCTTTGAAGCGAAGAAATAGAAGAAAAGAATTGAAGAGATAAAGATGGATAAAGGGAAGAGGGAAAAGAATAATTTTCCCATATGTGATAACTGTGGGAAGATACACCCTGGAACTTGCGTGAAGGGAATGAGAGTTTTTTATAAGTGTGGAGAAAAAGGACACCAAGTACGTGACTTCAAGGGTAAGAAAAAGGTTTCAAATGAACAATGCTTCATCTGAAAGGAGTTGGTACACTAAGAGAACCGATGTCCATGTCATCTGAGTATTCTCCAAATGATGCTATTGGATAATAATCAAGTTATGATACTACCACATATGATGAGGAATGATTAGAGTTCTTATGTTTTTATTAGAGAATTATGTCATTTTAGTGTTGTATCAACAATGTTCTGGTTATAATAATTATGGAGTATATAAGGATTGTACTGCAGTACTATTTCATTAAGGACTTGAGATTGTGTGGAACCAAGAAAAGTGACTCAATAGCAGGTTAAATTTTTGGAAAATATATGGTTTATAGAAAGATAAACCATAATATGGTTCTGATACTGAGGTTGTGATTTTGGAATAATACATGATTGATTTGGATAAATTATATTGGATATTCTTGATTACCTTGAAACTGATTAATGATTTGTATATTCCATAATTTTTGGAGTTTACCACATTTTTGGATAGAAGGAGTATATCCAGTATTCTATAAGGAATAACGGATCATGAATGTAATCAATAAGGTTTTATGGTAACTCAGGATGTTGTAGTGTTTTAAAAGAATACACGATGAAGGTGTTCACATGTTATTATGCGGAAAAAGGATCTTCATTGTGTTTAACTTCCTTATAAATTTTGGACTGTGAGTCTGGACAGAAGTATTTTGGATAATTCTAGTTTGAGATTTTTTTTGGATTGCCATAAAAGTACAACCCGGAGGTTGGGTGGAAACCTGTCACGTCCGGCAAGGCTGCAAGACTTGAACCCGCAACCGAAGGGTGAAAAGGGTGTATCACCTACCACTGTCCCACGTGATGTCCTAGATTGAATAATGTAGTCTTTTATGTAAGAACCCAGTTCTTATTTTTGAGGTACGAGTTTCTTCTTTTCTCCTTTCCTTAAGTGTTTTTGAGAAAATAAGGAAAATGGGGGGAAAATACCAAATTTTGGAAGTACACGCCGTGTACTTTTACACATGATTTGTACTTTTGGCCATGTGGGATGAGTATACAGGGCGTGTGGCCATGTCGGCGATGAAGGGTGTAGGACCCAAATACACGTCGTGTTGTGGTCCCTTACACGCTGTGTAGTCATTCAGCAGGAAAATAGTAAGGCGATGGCTAGATGTGCGACAGAACACACCGTGTACTCAAGAAGACACGTCATGTAGTCATGTTGGCATATGAACAATGCCACGCTGGCGGGAAACCACTAGAGGAACAGTCAAAAAATGGGAAGTACATGCCGTTTACCTGGAAGTACACGCCGTGTACTTTGTTTTTTCTCTTAAAATGGGAAGTAGCCTCCCCTGTTCACAGGGAAGGCTTAGAATAGGATGAAGGAGCTCAGTAGGGACGACAGAATCTTCGAGGATCCACTGAGCGCACGTCGGGAATCCGTTTCCCCCTCGGACGATCTCATTGGAACTGAACGGGTAAGCACTCTACTCTTCTTAAGCCGTTCTTTCCAATTCTTCCTCTAATGGGAGTTATTTTCCTTTAAGTGAGAATTATTTTACCTCAGATCTACATCATATTTAGGCATTTCTAGAATCGACGTTTGCGTATATCGTTTGTTGGTGTTAAAGGTAGGTGGATTAGTGTTTAAATTTCCAACTGTTGTGCGTTTTGTGTACCGTTGAGCCACGAACCCATGTTGGGGTGTCTTGAGGCTAAGGCCATGGCTATTTTAAATACCTAGAATTGTATCGGAAGTTGAATGTGATAATAAACTGTTGTCTGGGATCGTTGCTTGGATCCAGGACCACCCCGAGGCTGTGTTCCTCTGTTTTGCCGTTTGACCAGGTTACCCGATGGTATGCCATGTTTATTTGCACATTACTTTTTCCTTGAGAGGAATTGTATGTGAATTGCTTGTTATACATTGGGAATGGCCCGATTACTTTTTTAGACCGAGGGCAGTGTTTCCTTTAGCCTGAGGGCAGTAGTTATTTCGGCCCGAGGGAAACTTCTTCCTTGCCTGTGGGCAATAGACTCTGTGCCTGAGGGTGACACTTCTTACGCCTGAGGGCAATATCTGTTATGCCTGAGGGAAAGATTATGATTACCTGAGGGTAAGAGTTTGCGTGTCTGAGGACACTGACTGTTTACGTAGAAAATTCACTGTGGTGGTTTTCCTTATAATGAATTATTAAATGAATAATAAAATGGAAATATAACTGGTAAGTTGGTTACTTTAGAGTACTACTTAGTTTATTGCATTTTACTTTTGCACACTGTTGTTGCATGTTACACACAGTTGGGCATGTGCCTTTGGTGGGTGCCTACTGAGATATATTTATCACACCCTGTTTGGGTCATGCTTTTCGGCCAAAACAGATTATGTTTCTGCAGGTGTAGATAAGGGAAAGGGTCCTTATACAGATACTTGATTGCTGCTGGGGTGTAGGAGAGCATGGGACCGAGCATTGGCTCCCGATGCTGCTGGCTATTCTATTTTTTTTTTCTATACCTATACTTTAGTTTTATTGTATTTTAGTGTAACATGTTTTGGCTATTTTATAGAATAGTGACATGCTGCATCTTCATATATATATGACTGCTGGTTTTCCTTTTTGTTATCAGTTATCCATTTCAATTATATACATTGATGCTGCTTCCGCTATTGTCATATGTTTATATTATATTCCGCTGTGCTACACTTTGATAAATGAGGGCATAGTTTCCCCACTATCAAACCTGGGCCCTCACTGCTAGTCGGAAGCCTCCGGAGTTTGGGGAAATGCGCTTGAGGTCACGTGGAAAACCGGGTTCGGGGCACTCGTTGAGTGGCACCTAGAACCAGGACGTTACAAAGTGGTATCAGAGGGATTATTTTCTTTGACTTACTATTTGGAGCTATAGTCAGGGATAGGACTGAAACGGTAGTTGGAAATAACTTGTGCCAGGGCGTAGCTAACTCGTGTACAGGGAAAATCCAGTCTACCCCATATTTTTGAAATTCTTTTGATTTTTCAAATTTTCCAGTTGATTTGATTTCACCATTGGGTGACACACTTGTGATTGTTCTGTTTATATTTTATCCATGGGTTCTATTTAGTTACAACCCGATGAGATGAGGGTATGCCGTCTCATGCATCATTTAGGCACATGCTAGAAATCACATTCCGTGCATAGTTCCAAGCCATGTAGGTGCATTAGAAATTGCATGTTTTTGTGATAGTTGTCGTGCTAGAGAAGCATGCTGTTGTGATAGCTGCTTGATAAATACCTGCTATGTGATAGGGTATTTCTGTGCGATAAGGTTATGTGAATGAATGCCAAACTTTGGTTTTTGGGGAGTATGGGCCCCCATTTACCGGAATTTGGTGGATCATTAGCTGTTTAATTTGTTATAACACAGATAAGATGTCAAACTTTGATTCGTGGGGAGTATGGGCCCTCACGGGTTATAATTTGAAACTTAAGTGTTGTTTTCAGTATTTTATGGGTTCCAGGGAAGTTTCTGAGGCATACTATCCGGAAAACCCAGTATACACGCCGTGTGGTTTGTTGAACACGCCGTGTATGCTCTTTTGTTCATGAAGAAAAGAAATTTTTTTGAGTACATGCCGTGTACCCTAAGTACACGCCATGTAGTCTCTTCCGGTGTCACAAACCGTGTGGGTGGCGACACGGGGAAGGGAAATGCTTGGGGCGAACGCGCCGTGTACCGGATGTACACGCCATGTAGTGTTGACCTAGAGACCGCCGTGTAACTAACAATACGGACGTAGGAGAACTTAAGATATACACTCCGTGTCCACTATGGAACACGCCATGTAGTCTGACCTGGGATCCAGATGTGTAACTAACAACATGGGTCGGTGTAATCCTTTCATGTACACACCGTGTGTGTATGGATTACGCCGTGTAGTTTGAGCCATGTATCCGACTGTGTAACTAACAACACGAGTCGGCGGAGCTCATCCAGTACACGCCGTGTTCTCGTGGGACACGCCGTGTAGTCTTGTCCGAGGACAGACCATGTGGAATTTTCTGTATGGCTGGTAAACAGGATGGTGTACATGCCGTGTGTGGGTGTAACACTCCGTGTTGTAGCAAGCCGAGTAGTCGGCCGTGTCACAAACGACATGGGCAGTTGGAAAATTTCACCATACACGCCGTGTAGATTATATACAGGCTGTGTAGTTTTGTTCAATGGGAGCCGTGTGGCTTAGCCGTGTATAAGGACCCGGGCAGGGGAAGAGAATCCAAGTACACGCCGTGTAGTCATTATACACGCCGTGTAGTATTGTTTTTAAAATATTGAATGCCTTCTTCCTCCTGTTCCCTTTTCAGTTCCTTCGTTTTCAGTCTGTGATAGATGTGGATCTAAGGTGTGCGTTTGACTTTGTAGTGTCATGCTGTCGAGACGACCACACGTTGTTCTCTAAGAGAGCGGTGACGATTATACTCCAGAGATGGTGGGACATGGGCTACCAGTGGATCCTCCAGCAGAGCCAGATGTGGTGCCAGCCGTTATACCAGATACAAGCGCGAAGGCGCAGTTCCGTGAGGGCTTTATGCGGTTCATGCAGACCTTTCAGGGAGCACCGCCGGCTGGCACATCTATGGCTGAGATGACTTGTATCTTCCAGTAGCAGCATCCGCCTACGTTTTCAGGGGATGGTGGACCACAAGCTACGAAGTCTTGTATGGGGTCGATGCAAACTATTTTCGAGCATCTTGAGATGCCTCCAGGGCGGAGGGTCAAGCTCGTGATGTATATGCTGTGTGATTCCGCCAAGAGGTGGTGGGATGTTACCACCCAGTCATAACATCACAAGGACATAGCGTGGGAAGATTTTCAGGCAGCCTTCTATGACTTCTTCTTTTTAGAGACGCTGAGGGCAGATAGAGCTCGATAGTTCATGAATCTTCTAGAAGGTTGCTATGTCGGTGATGGATTATTCTACTCGTTTCATCGAGCTTCAGCATTTTTCACCCGTTCTGGTGGGTGATGAGACACTGATAGACAAACGCTTTGAGGATGGTCTTCGTTATGACATTCGAGCACTGGTGAATGTTTTCAGGTTTCCCACAGTACATGCTATTGTGAATCAGGCGCTGATTACAGAGAGGAACCTGTGGGAAGCTAATGGTGTGGGCCAGGGCGGTTCAGCACTAGTTTCTGGTACTATTTCTATGGGAAAGAGGAAGAGACAAATGGACTTCTCTCAGGGTGGCAGTACCAGCCAGATGATTTCTTAAGGTGGACAGGTCAGGTGCTACCAGTGTGGTAAAGAGGGGCACAAGAGACCGCAGTGTCCACGTGATCCAGTAGAGTGCCGAGCTTACGGAAATATGGGTCATCTGCAGCGCTTTTTCAGGGCATTTCCACCAGTGGCTAGTGAGAGGGGTTCTGTGCAGACTCCGTGTGCGAGAGCAGGAACAGTAGATTCTTACCATTCAGGTAAATGGAATATGTTAGGGTATGCAGGTAGGAATGGTGGTCGTGGTCGTGGTAGCCAGACACCAGGATCTTAGAGGCAGCAGGGCGGGACAGCTTAGGGTAGCCAGGCTGCGTCGCAGGGCCGCGACACTGGGCAGGAATATGCAGTGGAACAGACCTAGTAGGAGCAGGATCCTGGACCTTCTACTATCAGAGGTACTATTTTAGTAGATTCTGTCTTATCTTCAGTACTTTTTGACACGAGAGATACACATAGTTTCATATCTGTACCCGTTGTGAAGAGCCTTGGTCTCTGTGATTCTTTTTCTTCTACTTTTATGATGCTAGACACTCCCTTGGGAACTAGAAAAACATGTGTGCGTCAGTACAAGGAGTGCCCCCTTGAGGTTGGTGGGTGTCACTTTCTATGAGACCTCTATGTCTTAGAGATGACGAGCTATGATGTCATTCTCAGGATGGACTATTTGGTTCCCTTTCGAGCCTTTATAGACTGCTATCATCGCAGGGTGTGTTTCACGTCACCAGAGGGTGGAGAGTTTCTATACAAGGGTGAATGGGATGTTCAGGCGAGTCGAGCTGGACCAGAGAATCATGGGTGAGGTGGAGTCACAACCCAGATTGTGAGCTTATATCTGGATGATCAGGGGACTTGTCAGACGGATTTCCCACCAGTGGTTTATTGTTTCAGGGATGTCTTCCTGGATGACTTTTCAGGTCTACCTCTGGAGCGAGAGGTGGATTTCTCTATTGAGCTTGTGCCAGGAGCAGCAATAGTGTCCATTCCTCCTTATAGGATGTCTACACCAGAGTTTCAGGAGCTCAAGAGGCAGCTAGAGAAGTTACATGCAAAGGGTTTTATCTGACCCAATACTTCTCCTTGGGGTTCGCCTGTCCTTTTTGTGAATAAGGCGGATGATACCCTTAGACTCTATGTGGATTATCTGAAGTTAAACCAGTTCACGGTTAAGAACCAATATCCCTTACCGAGGATTGATGATCTTTTTGATCAACTTCGTGGAGCACGAGTGTTCTCGAAGATTGACCCGAGATCATGATATCATCTGCTGCGCGTGAGACCATCAGATATACCGCTTACATCTTTTCGGAGCAGATATGGTCTGTACGAGTACTTGTTTATGCTGTTCGGACTCACGAACACGCTAATAGTTTTCATGGATCTGATGAATCGTGTGTTTCATCCTTATCTAGATTCTTTTATGGTAGTATTCGTGGACGACATCTTTGTGTACTCTCACACTCGACACGACCATGCCACCAATCTTGAGATTGTATTGAGTACACTGAGAGAGCATCATCTGTATGCTAATCTCTCAAAGTGCCACTTTTGGATGGACCAGATTCACTTCCTGGGTCATATCATCTCAGAGGCAGGAGTTGCAGTAGACCCAGAGAAGGTGAGAGCAGTAGTTTCCTGGGAGCATCCTAAGAACGTGTTTGAGATATAGAGTTTCTTAGGGATAGCTAGTTACTATAGACACTTCATACAGTACTTCTCCCACTTAGCAGCACCGTTGATGGGTTTGACTAAGAAGGGTGTGAAGTTCGTTTGGTCGGAAGCTTGCGAGACAACCTTTTAGGACCTGAAGGGAAAGTTTACATCAGCACCAATCCTGATACTCCCAGAGCAGGGGAAGAGATATACAGTTTACTGTGACACATCAGGTATTGGGTGGGGATCATTGTTGATGTAGGTCGATCGAGTTGTTGCGTACGGTTCTCAGCAGTTGAGGCCACATGAGAGGAATTACCCGACGCATGATCTCGATTTGGCTGCGATTGTGCATGCGTTGTGATGTTGGAGACATTATCTATTGGGAGAACATTTTATGGTTTTCACCGACCACAAAAGTCTCAAGTATATTTTTACTTAGCGTGACTTGAATCTAAGGCAGCGAAGGTGGGTCGAATACCTTCAATTCTTTGATTTTGAGCTTACCTACACACCTGGTAAAGGTAATGCAGTAGCTGATGCACTGAGCAGGAAGACTTAGATACAGGCTGTGTAGGAGGCTAGTGATGAGTGGCAGTTTATGGCTTTTTACTCTGAGATGCATTTGTAAGTGCACGATAGTCAGGGGAAAAATTATCTTTCATCTTTAGTTGTGACTTATACCCTCCTGGATAGAGTGAGGATGAGAAAGCTATCTGATCCAGAAGGCCTAGTTCTATGGGAGTCGGTGGCAAGTGAGGACCCTCTTGGTTGGACGATAGGCGATGATGAAATTCTGCGTTTCCATGAACAAGTGTGGGTTCCGGGGGATATACGTGAGGAGTTGATGCGGGAGTTTCATGCTTCAGATTGGGTAGTTAATCCAGGAGTTACCAAGATGTACCGTGACTTGAGACGTTAGTATTGGTGGCTGGGTATGAAGAGGGAGATAGTTGGTTTTGTTATGAGATGTTCCACCTATCAGTAGGTGAAGGCGGAGCATCAGAGACCAGCTGGACTGTTATAGTATTTACCCATTCTGGAGTGGAAATGGGATGATGTCGTGATGGATTTCGTGACAAGGTTGTTGAGGTCACCTAGAGGCAGTGATGTCGTATGGGTTGTTGTGGACACACTCATGAAGGTATCTCACTTTTTTCTGATCAAGGAGACCTTCGGTGTTGACAAGATCATAAATTTGTATATCCGAGAGGTCGTACGTCTTCATGGGGTCCCGTGTTCTATCATTTCAGATAGGGATACCCGTTTTACGTCTTGTTTCTGGAAGAGTTTTTAGAGGGCACTGGGTACACAGGTGCTTCTGAGCACAGCTTACCACCCTCAGACTGATGGCCAGTCAGAGCGTATGATACATGTGCTTGAGGACATGCTTCGTGCATGCGTCCTAGACTTTGGGGGATCTTGGGAGAATCACATACCCTTAGTTGAGTTTTCCTATAATAATAGTTTTCAAGAAACTATTGAGATGGAACCATACGAGGCTTTATATGGTAGGCCATTCCGTTCACCTTTGTGATGGTCGGAGGTAGGTGAGGCAGCTTTGCTAGGACCACAGCTCGTGCAGGAGACTACTGAGCAAGTCCAGTTGATTCAGAAGCGGATGGATACCACTCAGTCTCGTCCGAAGTCTTATGCTTATCGCCGCAGATGAACTTTGGAGTTCGTGGTTGGGGATCAGGTTTTCTTGCGTGTTTTGATGAGGTTGGGACATAGGCGGATCAGGAGACAAGGTAAACTTTCACCGAGGTATGTGGGGCCATTTGAGATTCTAGAGAGAGTCGGGCCGGTTGCCTATCGGTTGTAGTTACCTCAGAGGTACCGGGCCATGCACGACATCTTCCATGTATCTCAGTTGTGCCGCTATCATTCAGACCCGTCTCATGTCCTTCAGCCCGAGGAGGTTGAGCTTGAGTTAGATGCATCCTTTGAGGAGCATCTGATTCGTATCGTTGATAGGAGCATGAAGGTTATCTGAGGCCAGTCAGTTCCTCTCGTACGGGTGCTATGGCAGCATGGCCGAGTGCAGGATGAGACCTGGGAGCGGGAGACCGACGTACGTGCTCAGTGGTCAGAGTTGTTCATGACTATATCTTTACCACCCTTGGAAGGGAAATTCGGGGATGAATTGCTTTAAGGGGGAAGTTTGTAAGAAACCGGTTCTTATTTTTGAGGTACAAGTTTCTTCTTTTCTCCTTTATTTAAGTTTTTTGAGAAAATAAGGAAAATGGGGGAAAAATCCCAAATTTTTGAAGTACATGCCGTGTACTTTTCCACACACCGTGTACTTTTGGTCGTGTGGGATGAGTAAACAGGGCGCGTGGCCATGTCATCGATGAAGGGTGTAGGAACCAAATACACGCCGTGTAGTGGTCCCTTAAATTCCATGTAGTCAGTCGGGAGGCAAATAGTAAGGCAGTGGCCAGCTGTGCGACAGAACACGACGTGTACTCAAGAAGACACGTCGTGTAGTCATGTCGGCAGATGAACAGGGCCACGCTAGTGGGAAACCGCCAAAGGAAAAATTAAAAAAAGGGAAGTACACGCCGTGTAATTTTTTTTTCCTCTTAAAATGGGTAGTAAACTCCCCTGTTCCCAGGGAAGGCTTAGAATGGAAAGAATGAGCTCAGGAGGGATGACCGGATCTTCGAGGATCCGCCGAGCGCACATCGGGAATCCATTTCCACCTCGGACGATCTCGTTGGAACTGCATGGGTATGCCCTCCACTCTTCTTAAGTCATTATTTCCAATTATTCCTCTAATGGGAGTTATTTTCATTTAAGCAAGAATTCATTTACCTCAGATCTACGTCGTCTTTGGGTGTTTCTGGAATCGACGTTCGCGTATATCGTTCGTTGGTGTTAAAGGTAGGTGGCTTAGTGTTTAAATTTCCAACTACTGTGCGTTTTGTGTACCGTTGAGCCACGAACCCATGTTGGGGTGTCTTGAGGCTGATTCCGTGGCTATTTTAAATACCTAGAATTGTATAGGAAGTTGAATGTGATAATAAACTGTTGTCTGGGATCGTTTCTTGGATCCAGGACCACCCCGAGGGTGTGTTCCTCTGTTTAGCCATTTGGACAGGTTACCCGAGGGTATGCCATGTTTATTTGTGCAATACTTTTTCCTTGAGAGGAATTGTATGTGAATTGCTTGTTATACATTAGGCATGGCCCTGTTACTTATTTAGCCTGAGGGCAGTGTTTGCTTTAGCCTGAGGGTAGTAGTTATTTCGGCCCAAGGACAACTTCTTCTGTGCTTGTGGGCAATAGACTCTGTGCCTGATGGCGACACTTCTTACGCCTGAGGGCAATATATGTTATGCCTGAGGGAAAGATTCTGATTACCTGAGGGTAAGGGTTTGCGTGTCTGAGGACACTTACTATTTATGTAGAAAATTCACTATGGTGGTTTTCCTTATAATGAATTATTAAATAAATAATAAAATGGCAATATAACTGGTAAGTTGGTTACTTTTGAGTAATTCTTAGTTTATTGTATTTTACTTTTGCACACTGTTGTTGCATGTTACACACAGTTGGGCACGAGCCTTTGGTGGGTGACTACTGAGATATATTTCTCACACCCTGTTTGGGTCATGCTTTTCAGCTCAAACAGATTATGTTTTTGCAGGTGTAGATAAGGGCAAGGGTAATTATACAGGTACTTGATTGTTGCTGGGGTGTAAGAGAGCATGTGACCGAGCATTGGCTCGTGATTCCGCTGGCTGTTCTGTTTTGTTTTTTTGTACTTGTACTTCAGTTGTATTTTATTGCAGTGTAACATGTTCTGGCTATTTTATAGAATATTGACATGCTGCATCTTCATATATATATGACTACTGGTTTTCCATTTTGTTATCAGTTATCCATTTCAGTTATATACAATGATGCGGCTTCCGCTGTTGTCGTATGTTTATATTATATTCTGCTACTCTACACTTTGATAAATGAGGGCATAGTTTCCCCACTATCAGACCTGGGACCTTGCTGCTAGTCGGCAGCCTCTGGCGTTTGGGGAAATGCGCTTGAGGTCACGTGGTGAACCGAGTTCGGGGCACCCGTTGAGTGGCACTCAGAACCGGGACATTACATTTTATTAAAAAATTCTTGTAGATGAATTATAAATTCATTTTTTTTAACCCTATACGAATAGGATAAATAGAATATTATTTTTAAGATCTATTATCTTTTAGAGTGAAAGATGAGTTTCTGGTAGAAATTAGTTAAAGGATGAGACTCTACTTTTCAAGTATATATTTTCCTTCTTCTCTTATTCTATGAAGAAATTAATTATTATACTTTAGTGAAGGGATCTTAAAACAAAAAATGTGTTATCCTAATACCATATGTTTTGTTGAACTGATGGTATTTTAAATCATCATAGATTGGCGAATTTAAGGCCCTCAATTTTACACTTGTTTGTGATTGATGACCTCCATCACTACCTATAAATATTTAGGTTTTTACTCCAATTATATGTATTTAATTTCCACCAATTTTCTCCTAATCGAGATCATAATTTGGTGGTGAGCCTTTTATTTCCCTTTTCCTCTTATTAAGACTAAATTTTATTAACATAATTTCCAATGTGGGTTTTCCCAATGGTATTTTCTATTTTCAACCTTTTATTTTTGAAAAATTACTTCAAATTGCGAGGACATAATTTATTTAAGGAGGGAATAATGTAACACCCCAAGATTTCATAGTACGTTATTTCTTCAAAGTAATGCAATAGCTTGCATTGTACGCAACTTCGAGATTCTAACACACCGTGACCAATCAAAGTAGCCATTATGAATAGTAATACCCACTTTTTGAAATTTTATAAATTTTATCTTTCAAAATGGACTTCATTTTTGGATTCAGAATATCGATATTAGCTTAGGGTGAAATTTTGGTACTTTTCAGATAACTTTTATATTTTGATGAATAGTGAAAATTACTAAATTTTAATTAAAAAAAACTTTTTTAATCGAAATAATAAATAGTGATAAATTATGAATTTAAGTGGTTTTAAAGTATATTTAGAATATATTTTTACCATTTAATAAAATTTTGGTCATTTGACATAATTTCACATTTAAACCAGACATAAACAAGTGTCAATCTTTTGATAGTTATTATTTCTTAAAAACATGATTTTTGTTTGGACAACGGGAATTAATTTTAAATTAATTTCTGCCACATCTGTGTTTTGAATTTGGAAAAATTGATTCAATATTTGGAATCAGGATGTACAAATTTTTTAAATAGGTAACTCTTATTTTTATACATTTTGAATAATTATTTCGGTAAATATTTTATTTACCATGGTTAAAAGGTAAATCCGGTAAATAAGGGTAACAATATAATATTATAATAATAATAAATTAACCTAAAACATGTCCTAACCCTATATTTTGATACATGTCCGACCATGGGAATCTTTGGGTTGATTTTGGGACCGCATGGATCCACTTGTAAGTGATAATGACACTTTATATTAATTAAGTTAAAGTAAATACCAAAATGACAAAAGCATATATCTTTTAGAATTTTTTTTACATAGGGTTATATATTTTATATTTTGGACTATAAATATTAATTAGAAATTTAAAAATATTTCCTACATAATTGTATTTTATTTATAATTTTTAGACATTGAATAATTAAATTTATTTGTGACACAATAATGATGCAGTATTTTTCTTATTAATTAAAGAATCAAATAATTGGTATTATAAATATTAAAATAAATATAATTTGAAAGTTTTTATGACATCCACGAATTTTATTGGTCAATATGACATGTTAGGATTACTTAAATGATTTTTTTTCAAATTAATAATGTTTTTAATACTAACAAAAATCAATTATTAAATAGTGTCAAAATTGACATAAATTAGTTTCTAAAAAAAATATTATATTATTAATTGATATTATATTCCTAATAATCTAATTATCAGCCAAATGACTTATATCATGATAGGTGTATCATTAATGGACCACTTGGGGGTCTCTTGGAAGTTTATAGTAAGTTTATTGACTATATAATATTAAAATACAAAGAGACATGGTAAATGTGAAACTAATTAACTAAGAGTTAAAACTAAAATATAAGGTTAATATAGTGTCCCAAACCTGTCTAAAACCTATTGGTTTGGTGGTTTTCAACCCATACCCACCTTATAATTTAAATAATCTAGTTTGGAGCCATTAGAAACCGAATATGAATTTATTATAAAATAATACTTTAAGTTTTTCCTAAAGAGCCCCTCCCCCCCTTATAAAAGGACACCAATTCTAACCAATTCTTCACACCTTCAAAGCCTTTTGGTTCGGACAACCCATACCAAAATATCCTCTAAACTTCCCTCAATTCAACCTAGAGGCCTTATTTTGATCATAAATCTAACCTATGGATCCCTTTTGATCAAATCAAAAGGAAGATCCTGAAGAAGAGGTAATGTTTTCACCACCCTCTTTTAAGTTCCTTTCTTCTTCAACTTCTTTTTTCTTTGTTATTCCCATTCTAAAATAATAACTCCAGTATATTTTATATAATGTGATGTTATTATAAATATGGTACAACCATATTCAGTATTTTATCCATCCTTTGAATAACATGTCACCATACGTGCGTACGTACGACTTACCGTCTCCACGTCGTGGTGTAATTGTTATTCAAAACATTATTATTTGGATGGGTATAATAATGATGTGTAATTCATGTAAATAATAAATATAACATAATAATTATTCTTTATATATGATATAATATCCAATTAAATATTATTTTAATATGAAAAGAGTGATATTGTCACTCGTGCGTACGTACGGACTACCGTCTCCACGAATGGGATGAGATTCATTCCCCATCATATCCATTCAAGTCTAATTATCATTTGATGATTAAGAAAAATAATGTTTAAGTACTTGATATCATTCTAGATAGGAATAAGTTAAAATCTATCCCTAACAAACATGACTTATGTATCAAAACATATAAAATAAAACGAGTAAGTTAACACCCGAAACGACGATAATACTAAGATATTATTAACAAAGCAATGTTAAAAGGCCATATATGATATCATTTTAATGTATATAATTATTTTATAATTT
Source organism: Viscum album (assembly GCA_963277665.1). Classification (NCBI taxonomy): domain Eukaryota; kingdom Viridiplantae; phylum Streptophyta; class Magnoliopsida; order Santalales; family Viscaceae; genus Viscum; species Viscum album. The sequence continues at coordinate 484,989,218 of OY728129.1, forward strand.
AATAACAATTATTTAACCATTATAAAGGAGTTTAACCTACCCTCAACCAAGTAAAATTACAAGGTAAGGGTTTATTTCACAATCTCTTCATTATCTGAGGTTGTTTATACGTAATTATCTACTGGGTCCTCTTTATCATCCACATCCATGTTTCTCAAAAATGTATTTCAAGTAATTATTAATAATTTATAGACTATGGGTTAAAATCATTTATACCCTTGTTGACTTTTTATAATATGTTTATAAAGGAATCTTTCCATCGCTTTCCAAACAAGGTCCTTTTTAACCTTTTCAAGAAAATTATGGAAAGAATGTCTTTTTTTTAACTTATTCGGTGGGTGCGGCTATTTTCCACCGTTATAAAAATATTCAAAGCTTCCCTTACAAGATTATAAGAATATTTTGAAAGTAAATGTTTTATTTTATAATTATGTGACTTTTAAATGATTTCAAAATGAATATTTAAAAAATTTGTGAAAGGTACTCTTTATCAAGATCAGAATTTTAAATCTTTTTAATTAATGTCCATGTTTTCAAAATGATTTTAAGGATTTATTTATATGGAAATGAATTTTTTGAAATGATATTTCTTTTCAAAAGTTTCAAAGTGGTATGGGACACTGTGATTCAAAAATCTCTTTTAAATTACATCCTTTACAAATGTGTGACTTTTAAATGATTTAAAAAAAAGAGATATTTCTCTCAAATAGTTTTGATTTCATCTATGTCAACATCCTTTGATGGATTTTAAGCTTATTTGAAGTTGTTTTATTATGATAAAAAACTTCCATATTGTATTGAAGGTTTTGTGATATGTTTGACTGTGGATGTGTTATTTTTATACCATCAATGGTTTATGGAGAAAGTATTGACATTTCGTATTCTAGTTTTAATATGAATGTTTATGTTATGTTTAAACCTATTCATATGAGGAATGCATTGGACTTAGTAAGTAACGGGTGGAGCCCGCTATAGCTCCTCGATGCATCGGTAGGTCTAATGAGACAAACTAGTGTCTTGGCACGAGGCCTTGACAAAATCTTATTTGTAGTCTTGGCACGAGGCCTTGGCTACGTGGGTATGATAGTCTGGAATTATGCATTACATTATTATGAAAGTGGTTATTGATATTGCATGTGATTATTAGATTAGTATAATATCCATGTGAATAAGTACATGAAATTATTTCATTTTATTTCTGCCATATTATGCAGAAGTTCAAGTTTAAAAGGCTTTTGTTTTAGTTATACATTGCCTTAAATGTTCATGCTTATTTATGAAAGTTTTCGCTATATTGTTATCCTTACTTGGCATATGAGATCACCCATTTCTATGTTTTATTTTTCCTAGGATGTGAAGAAGTATTTTATGAATGACCTGTAGGGATAGTATAAGGGGATATGAGTGTGGATACAAGATTTTGTTGTAGTTTTCACTTTATGATGTAATGTAAACTTTATGAATTTATTTAGTGTTTCCAATGCTACTAAAATAATCGATCTTTTGAGACTTGATATTTTTGTGATCATTCCAATGTTATATAATAATGCACCGACTCTGGGTAACTAGGGTCGGGGCACTATAGTTGGTATCAGAGGAAGTTTAGTACAAACCTTGGAAGCTATATTTAGATAAACTCTGATTAGAGCACATAGCCCTAAGATAGACTTTGAGGATTAGTATAGAAGAATTTCCTAGAATTTTGGTATTATAGAGATTTTTTGAGTTTTCCAAGCAATAAATCCCTGTCTAGATACGAGCAGGAAGAGGCGGCTCTAGCACAGATGTACCTAGAGGTAAAACCCGAAAACACCACTTTGAGCTAGACTCAAATGGGAACTGGTGCGCGCCAACGGGCCTTGCTGCACTCTTGGTTATGACACTCCCGGGGGATATGCTTAGGATAATTATCATTTTCTTTACAAATCATTATGAATGGTTTATGAGTATATAATTCCTCAATGAAAACATCCTTATGATTATGGATTATATCCATAAACCATTCAATTTATGATTAGGTATTTTACAAGTTTGGAATTATTCATTGCAATTCATAAACTGACCTAGTTTATGCTATTATATAGAAATGGCGCCCAATAGAATGAATGTGAACTCCAGCAATAATTATGATCCAAAGAGTAAGAAGGATCATATCTTTCACAGTATTAAGCCAACATTTATAAGGGAAATAGTATCCCGTGTATTCTCAACATATGAAGAAATAGTATAATGTGTTAATAAGATAAGTAAACATTTCTCTGAGTCCTATGGCTTTGAAGGGAAGTAAGAGAAGAAAAGGATGGAAGAGATAAAGATGGATAAAGGGAAGAGGGAAAAGAAGAATTTTCCCATATGTGATAACTGTGGGAAGAAACACCCTGGAACTTTCCTGAAAGGAATGAGATTTTTTTATAAGTGTGGAGAAAAAGGACACCAAGTACGTGACTGCAAGGGTAAGAAAAAGGTTTCAAATGAACAGTGCTTCATCTTCAAGGAGTTGGGACACTAAGAGAACTGATGTCCAAGTCATCAGAGTATTCCCCAAATGATTCTATTTGATAATAATCAAGTTATGATACTACCACAGATGAGGAGGAATGATTAGAATTCTTATCTTTTTATTAGGGAATTATGTCATTTGAGTGTTGTATCAATAATGTACTGGTTATAATAATTATGGAGTATATAAGGATTGTACTGCAGTACTATTTCATTAAAGATTTGAGATTGTGTGGAACCAAGAAAAGTGACTCAATAGCAGGTTAAATTTTTGCAAAATATATGGTTGAGAGAAAGACAAACAATAATATGGTTCTGATACCGAGGTTGTGATTCTGGAATAATACATGATTGATTTGGATAAATTATATTGTACATTCCTGATTACCTTAAAAATAATTAATTATTTGTATATTCCATTATTGTTGGAGTTTACAACATTCTTGGATAGAAGGATTATATCCAGTATTCTATAAGTAATGAGGGACCATGAATGTAATCAATAAGGTTTTATGGTAATTCAGGATGTTGCAGTGTTTTAAAAGAATTCATGATGAAGGTGTTCACATGTTATTATAAGGAAAAAGGATATTCATTGTGTTTATCTTCCTTATAAATTTTGTACTGTGAGTTTGGATAGAAGTATTTTGGATAATTCTAGTTTGAGATTATTTTTGGATTGCCATGAAAGGACAACCCAGAGGTCGGGCGACAACCCGTCGCATCCGGCAAGGCCGTAAGACTTGAACCCTCAACTGAAGGGAGACAAGGGTGTATCACCTACCACTGGCCCATGTGATGTCCTAGATTGAATAATGTAGTCTTTTATTAAAAAATTCTGGTAGATGAATTATAAATTCATTTTTTGAACCCTATACGAATAGGATAAATAGAATATTATTTTTAAGTTCTATTATCTTTTAGAGTGAAAGATGAGTTTGTGGTAAAAATTAGTTAAAGGATGGGACTCTACTTGTCAAGTATATATTTTTCTTCTTCCCTTATTTTATGAAGAAATTAATTCTTATACTTTAGTGAAGGGATCTTAAAACAAAAAATGTGTTATCTTAATACCATATGTTTTGTTGAACCGATGGTATTTTAAATCATCATAGATTGATGAATTTAAGGCCCTCAATTTTACACTTGTTTGTGATTGATGACCTCAATCACTACCTATAAATATTTACATTTTCCCTCCAATTATATGTCTTTAATTTCCAACAATGTTCTCCTAATAGAGATCATAATTTGTTGGTGACCCTTTCATTTCCCTTTTCCTCTTATTAAGACTAAATTTTATTAACCTAATTTCCGATGTGGGTTTTCCCAATGGTATTTTCTATTTTCAACCTTTTATTTTTGAAAAATAAATTTAAATTGTGAGGACGCAATTTATTGATTGAGGGAAGAATGTAACACCCCAAGATTTCATAGTACATTATTTCTTCAAAGTAATGCAATAACTTGCATTGTACGCAACTTCAAGATTCTAACACACCACGACTAATCAAAGTAGCCGTTATGAATAGTAATGCCCACTTTTTGAAATTTTATAAATTTTATATTTCAAAATGGACTTCCTTTTTGGATTTTTAATTTCGAAATTAGCTTAGGGTGAAAATTTGGTACTTTTCGGATAACTTTTATAGAAAATTACTAAATTTTAATTAAAAAAAACTTTTTTAATCGAAATAATAAATAGTGATAAATTATGAATTTGAGTGGTTTTAAAGTATATTTAGAATATATTTTTACAATTTAATACAATTTTGGTCATTGGACATAATTTCACATTTAAACCATACATACACAAGTGTCAATCTTTTGATAGTTATTATTTCTTAAAAACACGCTTTTTGTTTCGACAGCGGGAATTAATTTTAAAATAATTTCTGCCACTTATGTGTTTTGAATTTGGAAAAATGGATTCCATATTTAGAATCAGGATGTCCAAATTGTGTAAATAAGTAACTCTTATTTTTAGACATTTTGAATAATTACTTCGGTAAATATTTTATTTACCGTGGTTAAAAGATAAATCTGGTAAATAAGGGTAAAAATATAATATTATAATAATAATAAATTACCCTAAAACATGTCCTAACCCTATAGGTTGATACATTTCCGACCATGGGAATCTTTGGGTCTATTTTGGGACCCCATGGATCCACTTGTAAGTGATAATGACACTATTAATTAAGTTAAAGTAAATACAAAAATGACATAAGCATATATCTTTTAGCAAAACAATTTTTACATAGGGTTATATATGTTATATTTTCGACTATAAATATTCATTAGAAAGCTAAAAATATTTCGTACATAATGGTATTTTATTTATAATTTTTATACATTGAATAAGTAAATTTATTTATGGCACAATAATGATGCAGTATTTTCCTTATTAGTGAAATAATCAAATAATTGGTATTATAAATATTAAAATAAATATAATTTGAAAGTTTTGAGGACATCCAAGAATTTTATTGGTTAATATGACATATTAGGATTACTTAAATGAATTTGGTTTGAATTAATAATGTTTTTAAGACTTTAAAAAAAATCAATTATTAAATAGTGTCAAAATTGACATAAATGAGTTTTTAAAACAAATATTATATTATTAATTGATATTCTATTCCTAAAAATCTAAGGTTCGGCCAAATGACTTATATCATGATATTTGTATCATTAATGGACCATTTGGGGGTCTCTTTAAAGTTCATACTATGTTTATTGACTATATAATATAAAAATACCAAGAGACATGGTAAATGTGAAACTAATTAACTAAAAGTTAAAACTAAAAGTTAAAAATAAAAGTTAAAACTAAAAGATAAGGTTAATATAGTGACCCAAACCTGTCTAAAATTTTTTTATTGGGTGGGTTTAGACCCATAACCACCTTAGAATTTAAATAATATAGTTTTGAGCCATTAGAAACCGAATATGAATTTATTATAAAATAATACTTTAAGTTTTTTCTAAAGAGCCCCTCCTCCCCCTTATAAAAGGACACCACTTCTAACCAATTCTTCACACCTTCAAAACCTTTTGGTTCGGCCAACCACAGCCCAAATAATCTCTCAAATTCCCTAAATTCAACCTATAGTCCTTATTTTGATCAGAAATCCAACCTAAGGAGCCCTTTTGATCAAATCAAAAGGAAGAAGCCGAAGAAGAGGTAATGTTTTCACCACCCTCTTTTAAGTTCCTTTCTTCTTCAACTTCTTCGATCTTTGTTATTCCCATTCTAAAATAATAACTCCATTATCTTATATATACTGTGATGTTATTATAAATATGGTACATCCATATTCTGTATTCTATCCATCCTTTGAATGACATGTCACCATACGTGCGTACGTACGACTTACCGTCTCCACGGCGTGGTGTAATTGTTATTCAAAACATTATTATTTGAATGGGTATAATAATGATGTGTAATTCATGTAAATAATAAATATAACATGATAATTATTCTTTATATATGATATAATATCCAATTAAATATTATTTTAATATCAAAAGAGTGATATTGTCGCTCGTACGTACGTACGGACTACTGTCTCCACAAATGCGATGAGATTCAATCCCCATCATATCCATTAAAGTCTAATTATCATTTGATGATTAAAAAAAATAATGTTTAAGGACTTAATATTATTCTGGATTTGAATAAGATACAAACTATCCATAACAAACACGGCTTATATAACAAAACATATAAAAGAAAATGAGTAAGTTAACACCCGAAACGACGATAATACTAAGATATTATTAAGAAAGAAATGTTAAAAGATAATATATGATATCATATTAATGTATATGATTATTTTATAATTTAATAACAATTATTTCACCATTATACAGGAGGTTAACCTACCCTCAACCAAGGAAAAGTACAAGGTAAGGGTTTATTTTCTCAATCTCTTCATTATCCGAGGTTATTTATACGTAATTATCTACTGGGACCTCTTTATCATCCACATCCATGTTTCTAAAAAATTTATTTCAAATCATTCTTACTAATTTATAGACTATGGGTTAAAGTCATTTATACCCTTTTTGACTTTTTATAACATGTTTATAAATGAATCTTTCCATCGCTTTCCAAACATGGTCCTTTTTAACCTTTTCGACAAAATTATGGTAAGAATGTCTTTTTTTTTAACTTATACGGTGGGTGTGGCTATTTTCCACCATTATAAAAATAATCCAAGCTTCAATTACAATATTATAAGAATATTTTGAAATTAAATGTTTTATTTTATAATTATTCGACATTTAAGTGATTTCAAAATGAATATTTTAAGAATTTGTGAAAGGTAATCTTTTTCAAGATCAGAATTTTAAATCTTTTTAATTAATGTCCATATTTTCAAAATGATTTTAAGGATTTATTTATATGGACATGAATGATTTTAAATGATATTTATTTTCAAAATTTTTAAAGTGTTATGGGACACTTTGATTCAAAAATCTATTTTAAATTACATCATTTATAAATGTGTGACTTTTAAATGATTTAAAAAAAAGAGATATTTCTCTCAAATAGTTTTAATTTCATCTATGTCAACATCCTTTGATGGATTTGTAGATTATTTGAAGTTGGTTTATTATGATACAAAACTTCCATATTGTATTGAAGGTTTTGTGATATGTTTGACTTTGGATGTGTTATTTTTATACCATCCATGGTTTATGGAGAAAGTATTGACATTTTGTATGATAGTTTTAATACGAATGTTTATGTTATGTTTAAACCTATTCATATGAGGAATGCATTGGACTTAGTAAGTGACGGGTGAAGCCCGATATAGATCTTATATGCATCGGTAGGTCTCATGAGACAAACTAGTGTCTTGGAACGAGGCCTTGAAAAAATCTTATTTGTAGTCTTGGCATGAGGCCTTGGCTACATGGTTATAATAGTCTGGCATTATGAATTCCATTATTATGAAAGTGGTTATTGATATTTCCTGTGATTATTCGATTATTAGAATATACATGTGAATAAGTAAATGGAATTATTTCATTGTATTTCTGCCATATTATGCTAAAGTTCAAGTTTAAAAGGCTTTTGTTTTAGTTATACATTGCCTTAAAAGTTTATGCTTATTTATGAAAGTTTCCGCTATATTGTTATCCTTACTGGGCATCTGAGCTCACCCCTTTCTTTGTTTTATTTTTCGTAGGATGTGAAGAAGTATTTTATGAATGACTTGTAGGGATAGTATAAGGGGATATGAGTGTTGAGATAAGATGTTGTTGTAGTTTTCACTTTATGATGTAATGTAAACTTTATGAATGTATCTAGTGTTTCCAAGGCTACTAAACTAATCGATCTTTCGAGAATTGATCTTTTGATATCATTCCAATGTTATGTAATAATGCACCGACTCTGGGTAACTAGGTTCGGGGCGTTACAGTTGGTATTAGAGGAAGTTTAGTACAAACCTTGGAAGCTATATTTATATAAACTATGATTAGAGTACATATCCCTAAGATAGAATTTGAGGATTAGTATAGAATAATTTCCTAGAATTTTGGTATTGTAGAGATTTTGTGAGTTTTCCAAGCAATAAATCTCTGTCTGGATACGGGCAGGTAGAGGCAGCTCTAGCATAGATATACCTAGGGGTAAAACCCAAAAACACTGTTTTGAGCTAGACTTGAATGGGAACTGGTGCACGCCAACGGGCCTTGCTGCACTATTGGTTACGACACTCCCGGGGGATATGCTTAGGATAATTCTCATTTTCTTTACAAATCATTATGAATGGTTTATGAGTATATAATTCCTCAATGAAAACATCCTTATGATTATGGATTATATCCATAAACCATTCAATTTATGATTAGGTATTTTACAAGTTTGGAATTATTCATTTCAATTCATAAACTGACCTAGTTTATGCTATTGTATAGAAATGACGCCTAGTAGAAGGAATGTGAACTCCAGCAATACGTATGATCCAAAGAGTAAGAAGGATCATATCTTTAATAGTATTAAGCCAACATTTATAATGGAAATAGTCTCCCATGTATTCTCTACATATGAAGAAATAGTATCATAAGTTAATAAGATAAGTAAATAATTCTCCGAGTCCTGTGGCTTTGAAGAGAAGCAAGAGAAGAAAAGGATGGAAGAGATAAAGATGGATAAAGGGAAGGGGGAAAAGAAGAATTTTCCCATATGTGATAACTGTGGGAAGAAACACCCTGGAACATTCCTGAATGGAATGAGAGTTTTTTATAAGTGTGGAGAAAAAGGACACCAAGTATGTGACTACGAGGGTAAGAAAATGGTTTCAAATGAACAATGCTTCATATATAAGGAGTTGGGACACTAAGCGAACTGATGTACAAGTCATCAGAGTATTCCCCAAATGATGCTATTGGATAATAATCAAATTATGATACTACCACAGATGAGGAGGAATGATTAGAGTTCTTATGTATTTATTAAAGAATTATGTCATTTGAGTTTTGTATCAATAATGTACTGGTTATAATAATTATGGATTATATAAGGATTGTACTGCAGTACTATTTCATTAAGGACTTGAGATTGTGTGGAACCATGAAAAGTGACTCAATAACAGGTTAAATTTTTGGAAAATATATGGTTGAGAGAAATATAAACCATAATATGGTTCTGATATCGAGGTTGTGATTTTGGAATAATACATGATTGATTTGGATAATTTATATTGGATATTCTTGATTACCTTGAAACTGATTAATGATTTGTATATTCTATCATTGTTGGAGTTTACAATATTTTTGGATATAAGGAGTATATCCAGTATTCTATAAGGAATAAGGGATCATGAATGTAATCAATAAGGTTTTATGGTAATTTAGGATGTTGAAGTGTTTTAAAATAATACATGATGAAGGTGTTCACATGTTATTACGTGGAAAAAGGATCTTCATTGTGTTTACCTTCCTTATAAATTTTGGACTGTGAGTTTGGAAAAAATTATTTTGGATAATTCAAGTTTGAGATTATTTTTGGATTGCTATAAAAGGACAACCCAGAGGTCGGGCGACAACCCTCGCATCCGACAAGGCCATAAGACTTGAACCCGCAACCGAAGGGCGACAAGGGTGTACCACCTACCACTGGCCCACGTGATGTCCTAGATTGAATAATGTAGTCTTTTATTAAAAAATTCTTGTAGATGAATTATAAATTCATTTTTCTGAACCCTATACGAATAGGATAATAGAATATTATTTTTAAGTTCTATTATCTTTTAGAGTGAAAGAAGAGTTTGTGGTAGAAATTAGTTTAAGGATGGGACTCTACTTATCAACTATATATTTTTTTCTTCTCTTATTATATGAAGAAATTAATTCTTATACTTTAGTGAAGGGATATTAAAACAAAAAATGTGTTATCCTAATACCATATGTTTTGTTGAACTGATGGTATTTTAAATCTTCATAGATTGATGAATTTAAGGCCCTCAATTTTACACTTGTTTGTGATTGATGACCTAAATCACTACCTATAAATATTTAAGTTTTTCCTCCAATTATATGTCTTTAATTTCCACCAATGTTCTCCTAATCAAGATCATAATTTTGTGGTGACCCTTTCATTTCCCTTTTCCTCTTATTAAGACTAAATTTTATTAACCTAATTTCCGATGTGGGTTTTCAAAATGGTATTTTCTATTTTAAACCTTTTATTTTTGAAAAATAACTTCAAATTGTGAGGACACAATTTATTGAAGGAGGGAAGAATTTAAGACCCCAAGATTTCATTGTACGATATTTCTTCAAAGTAATGCAATAACTTGCATTGTACGCAACTTCGAGATTCTAACACATCACAACCAATCAAAGTAGCCGTTATGAATGGTAATACCCACTTTTTGAAATTTTATAAATTTTATATTTCAAAATTTACTTCAATTTTGGATTTGGAATATCGAAATTATCTTATGGTGAAATTTTAATACTTTTCAGATAACATTTATATTTTTATGAATAGTGAAAATTACTAAATTTTAATTAAAAACAACTTTTTTAATCGAAATAATTAATAGTGATAAATTATGAATTTGAGTGGTTTTAAAGTATATTTAGAATATATTTTTACCATTTAATACAATTTTGGTCATTGGACATAATTTGACATTTAAACCAGACATACACAAGTGTTAATCTTTTGATTGTTATTATTTCTTAAAAGCACGCTTTTTGTTTTGACAATGAGAATTAATTTTAAATTAATTTCTGCCATTTCTGTGTTTTGAATTTGGAAAAATGGATTCCTTATTTTCAATCAGAATGTCCAAATTTTGTAAATAAGTAACTCTTATTTTTAGACATTTTGAATAATTACTTCGGTAAATATTTTATTTACCATGGTTAAAAGGTAAATCCGGTAAATAAGGGTAAAAATATAATATTATAATAATAATAAATTATCTTAAAACATGTAATAACCCTATTTGTTGATACATGTCCGACCATGGGCATATTTGGGTCGATTTTGGGACCCCATGGATCCACTTGTAAGTGATAATGACACTTTATATTAATTAAGTTAAAGTAAATACAAAAATGACATAAGCATATATCTTTTAGAAAAATAAATTTTACATAGTGTTATATATGTTATATTTTAGACTATAAATATTCATTAGAAAGCTAAAAATATTTACTAAATAATTGTATTTTATTTATAATTTTTATACATTGAATAATTAAATTTATTTGTGGCAAATTAATGATGCCGTATTTTCCTTATTAATGAAAGAATCAAATAATTGGTGTTATAAATATTAAAATAAATAAAATTTGAACGTTTTTATGCCATTAACGAATTTTATTGGTTAATAAGACATGTTAGGATTACTTAAATGAATTTGTTTTTAATTAAAAATGTTGTTAAGACTTTAACAAGAATCAATTATTAAATAATGTCAAAATTGACGTAAATGAGTTTTTAAAAAAAATATTATATTTTTAATTGATATTATATTTATAAAAATATAAGGTTCGTCCAAATTACTTATATCATGATATTTGTATCATTAATGGACCACTTGGGGGTCTCTTGAATTTTTATAGTAAGTTTATTGACTATATAATATAAAAATACAAAGAGACATGGTAAATGTGAAACTAATTAACTAAGAGTTAAAACTAAAAGATAAGGTTAATATAGTGACCAAAAACTGTCTAAAACCTATTGGTTTTCGACCCATACCCACCTTAGACTTTAAATAATATATTTTGGAGCCATTATAAACTGAATATGAATTTATTATAAAATAATACTTTAAGTTTTTCCTAAAGAGCCCCTCCCCCCTTATAAAAGGACACCACTTCTAACCAATTCTTCACACCTTCAAAGCCTTCTGGTTCATCCAAAACCTGCCCAAATACCCTCTAAAATTCCCTCAATTTAACCTAGATGACTTAGTTTGATCGGAAAGCCAACCTAAGGAGCCCTTTTTATCAAATCAAAAGGAAGAACCCGAAGAAGAGGTAATGTTTTCACCACCCTCTTTTAAGTTCCTTTCTTTTTCAACTTATTCTTTCTTTGTTATTCCCATTATAAAATAATAACTCTAGTATATTCTATATACTGTGATGTTATTATAAATATGGTACAACCATATTCAGTATTTTATCCATCCTTTGAATGACATTTCACCATACGTGTGTACGTACGACTTACCGTCTCCACGTCGTGGTGTAATTATTATTCAAAACATTATTATTTGGATGGGTATAATAATGATGTGTAATTAATGTAAATAATAAATATAACATGATAATGATTCTTTATATATGATACACTATCCAATTAAATATTTTTTTAATATAAAAAGAGTGATATCGTCGCTCGTGCGTACGTACGGACCACTGTCTCCACAAACACGATGAGATTCATTACCCATCATATCCATTCAAGTCTAATTATCATTTGATGATTAAAAAAAATAATGTTTAAGGACTTGATATCATTCTGGATATGAATAAGATACAACCTATCCATAATAAACATGTATTATGTAACAAAATATATAAAATAAAATGAGTAAGTTAACACCCGAAATGACGATAATACTAAGATATTATTAACAAAGCAATGTTAAAAGATCATATATGATATCATATTAATTTATATGATTCTTGTATAATTTAATAACAATTATTTCACCATTATATAGGAGGTTAACCTACCCTCAACCAAGTAAAATTACAAGGTAAGGGTTTATTTCACAATCTCTTCATTATCTGAGGTTGTTTATACGTAATTATCTATTGGGACCTCTTTATCATCCACATCCATGTTTCTCAAAAATGTATTTCAAATCATTCTTACTAATTTATAGACTATGGGTTAAAGTCATTTATACCCCTGTTGAATTTTTATATGATGTTTGTAAAGTAATCTTTCCATCGCTTTCCAAACAAGGTCCTTTTTATCCTTTTCGACCAAATTATGGTAAGAATATAGTTTTTTTAACTTATACGGCGGGTGCGGCTATTTTCTGCCGTTATAAAAAACGTCAAAGCTTCCCTTGCAAGATTATAAGAATATTTTTAAATTAAATGTTTTATTTTATAATTATGTGACTTTTAAATGACTTCAAAATGAATATTTTAAGAATTTGTGAAAGATACTCTTTATCAAGATCAGAATTTTAAATCTTTTTAATTAATGTCCATGTCTTTCAAAATTATTTTTAGGATTTATTTATATGGACATGAATGTTTTGAAATGATATTTCTTTTCAAAAGTTTCAAAGTGGTATGAGACACTTTGATTCAAAATTCTCTTTTAAATTACTTTCTTTATAAATGTGTGACTTTTAAATGATTTCAAAAAAGAGATATTTCTCTCAATTAGTTTTGATTTCATCTATGTCAACATCATTTGATGGATTTTAATCTTATTTTAAGTTGTTTTATTATGATACAAAACATCCATATTGTATTGAAGGTTTTGTAATATGTTTGACTGTGGATGTGTTATTTTTATACCATCCATGGTTTATGGAGAAAGTATTGACATTTCCTATGCTAGTTTTAATACAAATGTTCATGTTATGTTTAAACCTATTCATATGAATAATGAATTGGACTTAGTAAGTAACGGGTGGAGCCCTCTATAGCTCCTCGATGCATTAGTAGGTCTCATGAGATAAACTAGTGTCTTGGTAGGAGGCCTTGACAAAATCTTATTTGTAGTCTTGGCACGAGGCCTTGGCTACATGGTTATGATAGCCTGTCATTATGAATTCCATTATTATGAAAGTGGTTATTGATATTGCATGTGATTATTCGATTAGTAGAATATCCATGTGAATAAGTAAATGGAATTATTTCATTTTATTTCTGCCATATTATGCTGAAGTTCAAGTTTAAAAGGCTTTTGTTTTAGTTATACATTGCCTTAAATGTTCAAGCTTATTTATGAAAGTTTCCGCTATATTGTTATCCTTAATGGGTATCTGATCTCACCCCTTTCTATGTTTTATTTTTCCCAGGATGTGAATAATTATTTTATGAATAACCTACAGGGATAGTATAAGGGGATATGAGTGTGGAGACAAGATTTTGTTGTAGTTTTCACTTTATGATGTAATGTAAACTTTATGAATGTATCTAGTGTTTCCAAGGCTACTAAACTAATCGATCTTTCGAGACTTTATCTTATTTGATCATGCCAATGTTATGTAATATTGCACCGAATCTAGGTAACTGGGGTCAGGGTGTTACAATTAATAAGCTGGACAATACGTCGTTTCTCCATGCAGATAGAAATAGACCTCTTCTTCGATGAGCACCACGCCCTGGAGATCCGAATGGGATTTTGGCTCCCGATTCATCATCCGATCTTAAATTCGATCATCTTTAGATCCATTGGATCCCCCTCAGGGATCTCTCAATTAAACTTGAGCCTTTCTTCATGATTTATTCTTTCAATTGAGTTATCAAGGGTTGAGAGTTTTTCACATTTTTTAGATCTACCCCATTCTAGGTTGAATCAAAGCTTGATGTCAGATGAGGAGAGTCGTACTATGATGAGGTAGGTGATCTTGTGCCTTTTGTGAATTTTCATGTTGATTATTTGTTCCTAAGTTCCACTTTCCCATATATAGGGTGTCACCTTGAATGGAATTGACTCATGTATTGCCTAATGTTGATTTGGTAATTGATTAATTGAACTGAAGCATGTTTGAGATTGTTTGACTTGACCAAGGGCCACCCTGTGGGTGCATTCTCCCTTGGATGGATGACGTTTAGACATTTGGCCTAGGATGACTATAGGCATACCTTTGATTTTATTTTTGGGTTCTTAAAAAATAGAATTGGTTAATTGAATGCTTTTCCCACGTGAGTTATTATGTTGTTAACCATGTAATAGTGTAAGTTACATGTTTTTTTTGTCTAAAATGATTATACACTGGGATTGGCCCTAATACATGCTAAAATGATTATATATTGGGTTTTGACACTGGAACATACTGAAATTCTTATACACTAGGTTTAAACCTTGATTGACTGCTGAAGTTATTATAGTTGGTTTTGATCCAGTTTGGTGTTATGTTATACCATGGTTATATGGTTTGGGTTAAACACACTAGGAGTGATACTTTATTTTTTTCCACAATAGGATGTCAGGATTAGACTTAGTTAAAAATTGAATAATGAAATGAAATGACTAGTGATGCATCTACCAAGCCAAAGCACAAGCTTGGATTTAGTTGTTACCATACTCAATTACTTTTCCTTATGAGACATCTAACATGATTAATTTTAGTACATGTTGTTCATTTATTTTCCTATTTGTAAGAACCCAGATCTTCTCTTCAGGTATGTTTTCATTTTTCTCATGTTTTTGAGGAAATAGTGGTTTTTCTAGAAATTTCTTAAGTACACATCGTGTGCTTTTTGAGTACATGCTGTGTACTCGGTTACCATGGGTAGCCGTGTGCTGGCTGTGTAACGGCCATACACATGGCCGTGTATGGTGACCTGGAGACCACCTATTGCAGGGGGCGGTAAGGGAAAGTACACACTGTGTACTTCTAAAGTACATGTCGTGTACTTTTTTTCATTAAACATACCTAGGTCACGCCTAACGGACAGAACCGTCTCTTTATAGGTTTGGTTCAAACGAGAGAGACCATACGACCACAGAACTTCTCTGAGCCCCGGATTGAGCATTTGTTCTCTGATTCAACTGCCGTCGATTGCGTTGAGATCGTCTCAGTAAGATCTTCCTTCTCATAGAGCTTTGTTTCCTGATTCCCCCTCTTCCTCAAGTTACTTCAGTTGATCATTTTTAGCATTTTTATAGTTCTACAGTGTTATTGGGCTATTCAAGGCTTGAAGTTCACGTATAACGATCCTACAACACTGAGGTAGGTGGTTTGTGGCTTTCCGTTGAAATTCTTTGAGTTATATGTGAAAAATTTCCCAATACCCTTGATCGGGGTATTGCGTGTTACGGTTTTATCCTTGTTAATTGCCTGGTATGCTTGTATGCTTGAGTAGAGGTTAATTGAATGTTAATAGGTTTAATTTCTATGCTTTGGAAGTGTTTTACCATGCATGTTTTTTTATGACCACTTGTTATTACTTAGCCTGTTAGGATACCTTGTTGTTTACCATGCCTAGTATTATAGGATGGAGTGTTTATTTTCCATCTTGCTGTTGTGCTGTAGACTGGTTATCCAAGTAGTTCATGATGTTTACATTGGACACTTTGCATTGCTATGCTTATTTGACTTACACAGAGCCGTGTGAACCTGGTGTAGTAGACCATAGGGAGAATGAATGTAAGGGTTTCTCTAGAGTGTCTTTTTTACTTACGATGCAAGACCACAAGGGGAATTGACGTAAGTGCTTCCTCAGAGTGTATGTAGTTCCTCGACTTGGGCCATAGGGGGAATGTGATATAAGTGCTTCCCTAGAGAACCTTTAGTTACCGATACAAGACTATAGGAGGAATTAACGGCGAGTGCTTCCTCAGAGAGTCTATACTTAAGATGAACCAGAGGGGTTAGACTGAGTGAACTGCCTAGAGGGTTGCTTGTGTTTCTTAGGTAGGACCAGAGGGGATAGGCTGTGAGCACTTCCCAGAGGGTTACCTTTTGTGTTATCTTCGTGCTTGTGTTTTCTAGGTAAGACCAGAGGGGATAGGATGCAAGTACTTCCCAGAGGGTTACCTGTTTGTGTTTAGATACTTACTTGTTATATGAAACTGAATGATTTGAAACTCTAGAATTGTTTAATGTTGAGTACTTCCTTGTTTACTGCTTCTATCTACTTATTTCCTACCATATATATTCACTGACTGTTAGGCACAGATCTCATGGTGGTTGCCTTTTGGGATTTAGTATCACACCTTGTTTGGGCCATGCTTTTGGGGCCAAATAGATTATATTGTTACAGGTATAGATAAGGGAAACCACCCTTCTACTTTAGGCACTTGACTGCATTGGAGCTGGAGAGCATGGGATCAAGCATAGGCTTTTGATGTTGTGGATCTGTTTATTGCTTTTCTTTTGTACTCTGGATTAGTTCTGTATTCAGCATTGTGACTTGTTTGGCTATTTCCTAGACATACATGTCATTCATCATTTATATATGTGCTTTAGTTATTTATTATTTTAGTCTTCTACTGTTACTGTTGTTTGATATGTTTAATGCTTCCATTATTGTATATCTATTTTAATTCCATTGTGTTACTCTGCCAATGAGGGCATAGTTTCCCCACTATCACACCCAAGGCCCTCGCTACTAGTCGGAAGCCTCTAGTGTTCGAGGAAATGCGCTTGAGGCCATGTGACCAACCGGGTATGGGGCATCTCTGGGCGGCTTCCGGAATCGGGACGTTACAAAGTGGTATCAGAGGAATTATTTTCTCTTGACTTACTGTTTGAAGCCTTTAGCCAGGGATATGAAAGAATAGGTGCTTGGTAATAAGCTGTGCCCAAGAGTAGCTAACCCGTGTATAGGGAAAAGTTAATTTACCTCGTGTTGAAATCTTTTCTGGTTTTACAATTTTATAGTTGATTTGATTTTCACCATTGGGTGACTCACATGTATTGTTCTATTATTGTTGATGATATTGAGGTTTTATTTCTGTTGAAACCTGATGAAATGAGGGTATGCCATCTCATGCATCATATAGTCACTTGCTAGAAATCAAATGTCATGCATTCTTGCCATGACATTTAGGGTGCATTAGCAATTTCATGTTTTTGTGATAGGTGTTGTGCTAGATATGCATGCTGTTGTGATAGATGCCTTGATAGTATACCTGCTGTTTGGTAGAGTATTAAATTGTGTATGGTTTTGTTTGAATGAACGATAAACTTTGGTTCTTGAGGTGTTATGGACTCTCATGGACCGGAAATTGGTAGATCATTGCACTGTTATGCTTGTTTATGACATGTATAAGATGTCAAGCTTTGATTCGCGGGGAGTATGGGCCCTTAAAGATCAGAATTGGGAATTTATTGTTCATTTTAGTGTTTTTATGGGATCCAAAGTAGATTCTGAGGCTTACTGTCCGGAAAAACCCAGAATACACGCCGTGTAGTTTTGAATGCATGCCATGTGTTCTTCTGTTCCGGAAGAAACTTTTTTTCTTAAGTACACACCATGTAGTCTCTAACTAGGTCACTGGCTGTGTTGGCATAGACACAGGATTAAGCGAATTTTTGGTGGGACACGCCGTGTACCAGATGTACACGCCGTGTGTTTAGACCATGTGTCTACCCGTGTGACTAATGACATGGATGGATAAAAACTTAATCAATATATGGTGTGTCAGTCTTGAACATGCTCTATAATGTAATCCCTAGAATCTGGTCATGTAACTAACAACACGGGTCGGTGGAAATCCTTTAGTACACACCGTGTCCATCTGGAACACGCTGTATAGTGTGAGCCATGTATCCAGCCGTGTCACTAACAACACGGGTCAGTAAATCTTGTCTAGTACACGTCGTGTCTGGTACAAACATGCCATGTAGTCTTGTTCTAGGAGAACCATGTGGCTTATCCATGTAAGGAAACTTAGGTAGAGGAAGTGGATTCAAGTACACACATTGTAAGTAATATACATGCCATGTATCTGTGTTTTGTAAAACTTGAAAGCATTCTTTCTCCTATTTACTCATTATAATTCTAGATTTCAGTCCTTGATAATCTTGATATAAGGTGTTCTCTTGACCTTGCAGAGTCATGCTACCGAGACGTACTCCGGTTTTCCGCCAGTTGCCGGGTAGTGATCAGACACCGGACATGGCTGATCATGGGATTCCAGCTGATCCCCCAGTTGTGCCAGTCTTGGCACCAGCCATCATTCACAACCACAAAAACAGTTTTTCATAGCGCCAACCTTTATCAGCGCTAACAAAAAATCACTGATAAAGGGGGGTGCCTTTATCAGTGCTCAAAAAAGCGCTGATAAAGGGTCCTTTTATCAGCTCTAAAAAAAGCGCTGATAAAAGCACCCCTTTATCAGCCCTTTTTTCTAGTGCTGATAAAGGGACCCCTTTATCAACGCTTTTTTAGTAGCGCTGATAAAGGGGGGCATTTATCAGCGCTTTTAAAAGCGCTGATAAAGGGTCGACTTCAAAAAAAATTAGTTAAAAATAATATATTAATATATAAATATATAAATATAGTTATATTGATATAAATATAATATATAATTTTTAAATATATTTTAGATAAGTATAAATATATATTTACACTTAATATACTTAATATATAAGATATTTAGTGAAAATGGATTATAAAAAAATTAAAAAAATATTTTTAATTAAGAATTTGATAATTATTATGGATTAGTAGTCACTTAATAACAATTTGAAGATTAAAAAATAAAAAAATTAAAAAATATCCAAAATATGTTGAAAACGCAACTCGAACTTCAAACGACCGTTACTTTTGATCCGGGTATCTGTTTGGGCTCTACCACATATCAAATCGAAGCCTGCAATGAGCTTTATGTCGCTATGATTGGGGGACCCTGGTCAAGGTTTTTTAGAGGCCAAAAAAGGCCAAGAAGGCCTTCAAAACTTTAGTCGGGGTACCCCGATTTTTTAACATTTTGTGGAGTTTCAGCCTCATTTAAGGGGGTATTATTGGCTTTTTTTGGTGGGGATTGAATTTATTCCAAGGTATTACATTCATATTGATATTATGTCTTTGAAATTTCATCGTTTTTTATAATGCACTTCTATTTACAATCAAATATATAACAATATATACATATTTTTTATATATTCACACATAAAAAGTTAATTATAAATATAAATAATAAAATATATTTACATATAAAATATATTAGATTTATCTAAATAATAACTAATATCCATTTTATTTAAAATACAAATAAATGAATATTTATATACCTATATATTAATCTAACTATATATATATATATATTAATCTAACTATATATATATATTAATATAACTACATATATATATTAATATTACAATAAATATATATATTAATATCACTATAAATATATATATTAATATCACTATATATATATATATTAATATAACTATATATATATATATATTACTATCCGAATAAATATAACTAAATATATATATATATATATAAATAGAGATATATATTAATATAACTATATATATATATATTAATATGACTATATATATATTAATATAACTATATATATATATATGTTGATATAAATATATATTACTATATGAATAAATATAACTAAATATATATAAATATATAAATAGAGATATATATTAATATAACTATATATATATTAATATAAATATAAATATATTATAATATAACTATATATATATATTATAATATAACTATATATTACTATACGAATAAATATAACTAAATAACTAAATATATATATATATATATTAATATAACTATATATATATATTAATATAACTATAAATATATTATAATATAACTATATATTACTATACAAAAAAATATCACTAAATAACTAAATATATATATATATATATAGATATCATGAATTGGAAAACAAATAAAAATAGAGGAGTGGTAAGGGCTTAGGAGCGCATGGGGGAGGTCTCGAGTTCAAATCCTGGTGGAGGCAGGGGCGCGCGCGCATGGGGGAATATGGGAGCAAGCGCTGTTAAAGGGTGGAGGGAGAGCATGGGGCAGTGTAGGGGGGGGGGGTGTAAAAGCACTATAAGGGGGGGGGGGGTTCAAGCGCTATAAAATCCCCCCTGATTGGCACTATTTTTTTAAATTTTTAAATTTTTTATTAATTTTTTTGATTTTTTTAATTTTTTTACCTTTTATCAGCGCTTTTAAAAAAGCACTGATAAAAGGGGTCCTTTATCAGTGCTAAAATGAAAGAACTGATAAAGGAAGCGCTAATAAAGGGGTATTTTATCAGCTCTAAAACAAAGCGCTGATAAAGGGGGTCTTTATCAGCGCTTTTTGGAGCACTGATAAAGGGGACCCCCCCTTTATCTTCACCGGCTTTAACAGTGCTTTTCTAGAGCTGTTAGAGGCCATTTTTAGGACTGATAAAAGTCGTATTTGTAGTAGTGATTCCAGACACAGGTACTAATGCATAGTTCCAAGAGGGCTTTATGAGGTTCATTCAGACTTTCCATTGAGTACTACTTCCTACTCCGTCTATGGAAGAGCTGACACGAGTCTTTCAGCAATAACATCCTCCCACTTTCTTAGGGGAAGGAGGACCTCAGGCTATAGAGTCATGGTTAGAATCCATGCTTTCTATCTTCAAGCATCTGGAGACGTCTCCAGAGAGGAGGGTCAAGCTTGCTACCTACATGTTTCGGGATTCCACCAAGAAATGGTGGGATGTGATCTCTTAAGTGGGATGCCAGCAAGTTATGTCCTGGGATGAGTTCCAACATGACTTCTACGACTACTTCTATCCAGAGACTTTGAGGGCTGATCAAGCCTGAGAGTTCATGAGTCTAGAGCAGGGTACTCTTACTATTATGGATCATTCTTCTCACTTTACAGGTTTTCAGCGCTTCACGCCTATTCCAGGAGGTGATGAGTTTTTCCTGGCTAGGTAGTTTGAGGATCGTCTAAGGCACGACATCCGATCTCAGGTGAAAAAATTTAGGTTCACTTCTATCACTTATATAGTCAACTAGGCATTGATCATGGAGCACAATATGAGGTATTCTGGAGTTGTGAGCCAGGGAGGCTCGACATATGGCGTTAGTATCCCATCCCTCCTACTGACAGCAGGAAGCGCCGTAGGGAGTCTTTACATGGTGATCCAAGGAGGCGAGACACTTCCTATGGTAGTTAGGTGGTGTGCTACCAGTGTGGGAAGAGCAGGAATACGCGGCCACATTTCCCAGGAGACCCAGTGAAGTGCCGATCATGCGGCAAGATAGGCCATCTTTAGTGCTTCTGTCAGACCTTCTCACCAGCAGCTGGTGACAGGGGTTCTTCTATGACTCTTCGTGTAGGAGAAACACCACCAGTTTCTCATCAGTCTAGGAACCAGAGTTATTCCGGAGATCCAGGCTAAGGTGGAGGTCATGGCCATTATAGTAAGTCACCAAACTTTTAGCAACAACAGGTTGGATCATCTCAGGGTGGACAGGCAGGCTCACATGGCCATAGTGTAGGTCATACTTTTGCAGTGAAGAAGACCTAGTAGGAGCAGGATCTCGGACCTTCCACAGTTCGGGGTACGATCTTAGTTTCCTTAGTTTTAGCTTCTTCTCTTTTAGATACAGGGGCTTCACATAACTTTATATCTATTGCTGTTGTGGAGAGCCTTGAGCTCTGTATCTTTTCTTCTGCTAATGTATTGACGCTAGACACTCCATTAGGGACAAGAACGACTAGTGTACGATAGTTCAAGGAGTTCCCTCTAGAGGTTGGTTGGTATCAATTTGTATGAGACCTCTATGTCCTAGAGATGATAGGCTATGATTTCATTCTAGGAATGGACTAGTTAGTTCCCTTCTAGGAAGTCATCGACTGTTATCGCCGAAGGGTGAGCTTCATATCACCAGAAGGTAGTTTGTTTCTTCATAAGGGTGAATGGGATGTCTATGCGAACAGAGCGGGACCTGATCATCATGGGTTGGGAGTAGTTACATCCCAGATGGTTAGTCTATATCTGGATAACCAAGGGACTTCATAGTTATAATTTCCTCCAATGGTGGATCATTTCGGATATGTCTTTCCAGAGGACTTTTCAGGTTTGCCTCCGAATAGAGAGGTGGAATTTTCTATTGAGCTCATTCTAGGAGTGGCACCGGTGTCCATCCCTCCTTATAGGATGGCTACACTAGAGTTACAGGAGCTTAAGAAGAAGTTGGAGGAGTTGTAGACAAAGGGTTTCATACAACCTAGCACTTCTCTGTGGGGTTTTTTATCCTTTTTGAGAAGAAGGCAGACGATACCCTTAGGCTTTGCATGGATTATCGGAAGCTGAACTAGTTGACGGTCAAGAACCTATATCCCTTGCCGAGGATTGAAAATCTTTTTTATCATCTTTGAGGATCCCAGGTGTTATCAAAGATTGACTCGAGATCCGGTTACCATCAGTTGCATGTTAGACCATCTGATATACCTCTTACAGCCTTTTAGAGAAGGTATGGTCTATACGAGTATATGTTTATTCCATTCGTTCTCACGAACGTGCATATAGTGTTCATGGAACTGATGAACCGTGTGTTCCATCTGTACTAGGATTCCTTCATGGTGGTTTTCATGGATGACATCTTGGTGTACTCTCACACTCGATACCATCATGACACCCATCTTGAGATCATTCTGAGTACACTGAGAGATCATCAGTTATATGCTAAGCTCTCAAAATTCCACTTTTGGATGGACCAGATTCACTTCTTGGGTCATGTTATCTCAGAGATAAGAGTATCCGTAGACCCAGAGAAAGTGAGATCTATAGTTTCCTGGGAGGAACCGAAGAATGTTTTTGAGATACAAAGTTTTCTAAGGCTGGATGAATACTACATACGCTTCATACAGGACTTCTCACGCTTAGGAGCGCCACTGATGAGCCTGACTAAGAAAGGTGAAAAGTTCCTGTGGACAGATTCTTGTGAGTCAGTCTTTCAAGAGCTGAAAGGGAGACTGAATTCAGCGCTGATACTAGTATTTCTAGAGCCGAGAAAGAGCTATACTGTTTACTGTGATGCTTTAGGTATTGGGCTAGGAGCTGTTCTTATGTAGGGAGAAGGAGTCATTGCGTACGAGTTTCGGTAGTTGAGTCCACATGAGAGGAATTACCCAATGCATAATCTTGAGTTGGCGGCAGTTGTTCATAACTTACGCTATTGGAGACATTATATGTTGGAAGAGAATTTTGTGGTTTTTACCGACCTTAAAAGTCTCAAGTACATCTTCACTCAGCGTGACCTGAATTTGAGATAGCGAAGGTGGGTTGAGTACCTTCAGTATTTTGACTTTGAGATTGCCTATACGCTTGGAAAAGGAAATGCAGTAGATGATGCGCTGAGCAGGAGGACTCAGATACATGTAGTTTAGGATGCTAGAAGTGAGTGGTAGATTATAGATCTATTCTATGAGATGCATTTGGAGGGGCCCGACAGACATGGGCAGACGTTTCTTTCTTTTGTAGTTGTTACATCCACTCTTCTTGATCTAGTTTGAATGAGGAAGCTATTCAATTTTGAAGGCCTAGTCCTATGGGAAAGCGTGCTAGGAGAAGAACCTATTCTGGGATGGACCATAGGTGAGGATAAAATCTTGTGGTTCTATAGGCGTGTATGGGTGTCAGCAGACATACATGGGGAGCTGATACGGGAATTTCATTCCTCAGTTTGGGAAGTTCATCCTGGTGTCACCAAGATGTATCGTGATCTACACCATCAGTATTGGTGGATAGGTATAAAGAGAGATATTTCTGGTTTCATGATGAGGTGTTCCACCTATCAGTAGGTGAAGGCAGAGCATCAGCGACCAGTAGGGCTTTTGCAGCAGTTACCCATTCCAGAGTGGAAGTGGAACGATGTCGCGATGGATTTTGTGACAGGTTTACCGAGTTCGCCTTGAGGGAATGATGTAGTTTGGGTTGTCATTGAAAAACTCAAAAAGTTTCTCACTTCTTGTCGATCACCCATATGTTGGATAGATAAAGAAACTATTCTAGGACCTAGTCTTGTCCAGGAGACCACAAAGTAGATAGAGTTGATACAGAAGAGGATGGCTACCACACAGTCTCAACAGAAGTCTTATACTGATCAGCAGAGATGACCTTGGGAGTTCGAGGTCAGAGATTAGTTTTTCCTGTGTGTCACACTAAGGTTGGGGCACAAGAGGATTAGGATATAGGGTAAGCTTTCACCGAGGTACGTTGGGCCATTTGAGGTTTTGGAGAGAGTTGGGCCGATGGCATATCAGCTGCATTTACCTCAAAGGTACCGGGCTATGCATGACGTCTTCCACATTTCTCAGCTTCGAAATTACTTCTCAAACCCATCTCATGTTTTTCAACCAAATTAGGTTGAATTAGTGGTGGATGACTCGTTCAAGGAGCATCCTATCCGGATTGTTGATCGAAGCACGAAAGTTCTTCATGGCCAGTCTGTTCCTCTGGTACGAGTGCTATGGCAGCACGTGCGAGTACAAGATGAGACTTGGGAGATTGAGACCAATGTACGATCGCAGTGGCTGGAGTTTTTAGAGGATTATTCTTCTATGCCACCTAGAAAGGGAAATTCGAGGACAAATTTATTTAAGGGGGGAAGTTTGTAAGAACCCAGATCTTCTCTTCAGGCATGTTTTCCTTTTTTTAGTGTTCTTTAGGAAAAAAGTTTTTTCTGGAAATTTCTTAAGTATACACCATGTACTTTATGAGCACACACCGTGTACTTGGTTACCATGGGTAGTCGTGTACTGGCCGTACACACGGACGTGTATGGTGACCTGGAGACTATCTATTGCGGGGGCCGGTAAGGGCAAGTACACGTTGTGTACTTCTAAAGTACACACTGTGTACTTTCTTTTTTTTCATTAAACATACTGGGGTCATTTATGACTGACAGAACTGTCTCCTTCTAGGTTTGGTTCGACCGAGAGAGACCCTACAGCTTCGGAACTTCTCTGAGCCACCAATCGAGCATCCATTCTACGATTTGACCGCCGTCGATTGCGTTAGGATCAACTCAGTAAGATCTTCCTTCCCCTAGAGCTTGGTTTCCTGATTCATCCTCTTCCTCAAGTTATATTTGGTTGAGAGTTTTTAGTGTTTTTGTAGATCTACAGTGTTCTTGGGAGATTCAAGGCTTGAGGTTCACGTATAAAGATCCTACAACACCGAGGTAGGTGGTCTGTGCCTTTATGTTGAAAGTATTTGAATTATATGTGCAAAATTACCCAATACCCTTGATCAGGGTATTGTGTGTTATGGTTTTAGCCCTGTTAATTTTCTTCTATGCTTGTATGCTTGAGTAGAGGTTAATTGAATGTGAATAGGGTTAATTGTTGTACTTTGGAAATGTCTGACCATGCATGTTTTTATGACCATTTGGTCTTTCTTAGCCTGTTAGGCTACCTTGTTGTTTCCCATGCCTAGTATTATAGGATGGAGTGTTTGTTTTCCATCTTGCTATTGTGCTGTAGACTGGTTAGCCAAGTAGTTATTGATGTTTACTTTGGCCGCTTTTCATTGCTATGCTTTTTTGACTTACATAGGGTTGTGAAAACCTGGTGTAGTAGACCATAGGGAGAATAGATGTAAGAGATTCTCCAGAGTGTCTTTTCTACTTACGATGCGAGACCATAGGGGGAATTGATGTAAGTTATTCCTCAGAGTGTCTGTAGTTCCTCGACGTGAGCCACAAGGGGAATGTGATGTAAGTGCTTCCCCAAAGCGCCTTTAGTTACCAATACGAGACTATAGGAGGAATTTACAGCAAGTGCTTCCTCAAAGAGTCTATACTTAAGCTGAACTAGACGGGTTAGATTGAGTGTACTGCCCAGAGGGTTGCTTGTGTTTCTTAGGTAGGAACAGAGGGGATAGGCTGTGAGCACTTCCCAGAGGGTTACCTGTTATATTATCTGCTTGCTTGTGTTTTCTAGGTAGGACCAGAGGGGATAGGCTGTGTGTAATTCTCAGAGGGTTACCTATTTGTGTTTAGCTACTTACTTGATATATGAAACTGAATTCTTTGAAACTATGGAATTGTTTACTGTTGAGTACTTCCTTGTTTACTGCTTCTATATGCTTATTGCCTGCCATATATATTCACTGACTGTTAGGCAAAGATCTCATGGTTGTTTCCTTATGGGATTTAGTCTCACACCCTGTTTGGGCCATGCTTTTGGGACCAAACAGAATATATTGTTACAAGTATAGATAAGGGCAAGATCCCTTCTACATCAGGCACTTGACTGCATTGGAGTTGGAGAGCATGGGACCAAGTATAGGCTTGCGATGCTGTTGAGCTGTTTATTGATTTTATTTTGTACTATGGATTGGTTCTGTATTTAGTATTGTGACTTGTTTGTCCATTTCCTAGACATATGTATCATTCATTATTTATATATGTTCTTTAGTTATTTATTATTTCAGTCTTCCGATGTTACTATTTTTTGATATGTTTACTACTTCTGCTATTGTGTATGGGTTTTACTTCTGCTGTGTTACTCTTCCAATGAGGTCATAGTTTCCCCACTATCACACCCAAATCCCTCCCTGCTAGTCAGCATCCTCTGGAATTTGGGGAAATGTGCTTGAGGCCATGTGACTAACCGGGTATGGGGCGTCTCTGGGTAGCTTTCAGAATCGGGTTGTTACACTATTGTACACTAATATTCACTGAAAAACCGGCACAAATATTTGTTGGTTTACTACTAGGATTTAGTCTCACACCTTGTTTGAGTCATTATTTTGGTCCCAAATAGATTATATGATTTTAGGTTTTGATTAGGGCAAGCTTCATGCTACATGTACTTGATGTGTTTCTTAGGAGTTAGAGAGCATGAGACCGAGCTAAGGCTTGCGATGCTTCCTAGTTTTCTTTTGTTTCATTTGTGCTTGTGAGACTCATATTGTGTATTAATGTAGTGTATTTATTTGAATTCTTTCATAGAACTTGTGATATGCTTTATCATCTTTGGTATTGAATGATGCCTGGTTATTTATCTTATCAGTATTGCAATGTTTATTCCAGTTGTATGCTGTTTACTACTTCCGCTATTGTATATTATTATTATGTTGTGTTACACTCTGCTAATGAGGGAATATTTTTCCCACTATCATACCCTAGGCCATCACTACTAGTTGGTAGCCTCTGGAATTTTGGGAAATGCACTTGAGGCCATGTGGCCAATCGGGTATGGAGCACTAGTTGAGTGGCACCCAGATCTGGGATGTTACATTTATCATCAAAATTTCCTACCCAATAAACATTTGAATACCCCAATAAATCAATACTATCTGAGCCTCCATACCTGATTCCAAAATATATAGTGCCTTTTATGTATCTAAGAATTCTTTTTCTAGAAATTTAATGTGATTATTTTGGTGCACTCTAAAAATATTATACATAAGGTAACAATATAAAAAATTTCAGGTCTTGAGGCAGTCAAATACAAAAAACTTCTAATTAACTCTCAAAACTCTTTTTTATCAACTTATTTTCCTTATCTATATTTTAAAAACTTTGTTCCCACTAAAATAGGTGTGGAAATATGTTTTGAGTTTTCCATATCAAACCTCTTAAGAAGTTCCTTAGAAAAAATTTCTTGATAAAGAAAAATGTATTTCTTCATTTTTTGTATTTGTAACCCAAGAAAGTATTTAATTTCCCCCAGCATGGAAATTTCAAATACCATTTTCATTTCTTCAGAAAACCTTTCACAAATTATTTCATCATTCCCAGAAAAAATAATTTCATCAACATAAACAATCATAATGAGGGAATACTCTTGACTTTATATAATGTAGATATTACTATCAACTCTTCCTTTCTTGAAATTCATCTTCCTTAAGCATTTTTCCAATTTGTAATACCATCCGCTCAGAGCTTTTTTTAGTCTATATAAATTCTTTTTCAATATTAACACATAAATTTGATCTTTCACAATAAAAAAACTATAAGGTTGTTCAATGTAAACATCCTCTTCAAGATATCTATTTAAGAATGATGATTTAACATCCATTTGAATGATCTTGTATCCTCATTTTAACAATAAATATTATAATTTTTAAAGTATTTCCACTAGAGAAAAGGTTTCATCAAAGTCAATTCATTCAATTTTTGAATACCCTTTTTATACCAATATTTCATTTTTTTCTTATCACTTCACCTTCTTCATTCATCTTTTTACAGAAAACCCACTTTCTTCCAATGGTAATTTTGTTTTCTGGATTGGGTACAAGTTCCCATGTATCTTTATTTTTAATTTGATCCAACTATTCATTCATGGAATGATCCCATTTCAGATGCTCAAAATTTTATTCCACATCATCCAGCTCTACTTTTGTATACAAATAAGTATGTGTAATAACATTAATTGTCCTTCTTATTTGAACCTTCTGATGTTGATCACCAATTATATTATGAACTTCCACTTTTTTCCTTAACCTTGGATGAGATTTTTGAATTTATTTCTCATCACTTAAAATAGCTGAGTCTGATTCTTATTCTTAATTAGGAATACATCTGTCTATATCTTTATCAAAATTGTTTTCAAAATAATATTTCTTATCTTTCTCATCTACCTGAGTATATTTATCTTATACTTTCTTTTCAATCACTTTTACATAAACTGAATCAATAATTCTTCCATTTTATTTATTGAAACATCTATATCATATTCCTTTTGGAGCATAGCCAAGATGTATTTCATCTTCACCTTTCTTCTCAAACTTTCTATACTTTCCACCTTTATTATTTATAATACATGGACTACCGAAAAGTCTTAAGTCTTTAAAACTTGGTGTTTTCCATAAAACAATTCGTATGGAGTCATTTCAGATTAAGGCCTGTAGAAACAATAGTTATGGATATAAAGAGAATTACTCATGGATTGCCTCCAAAATTAATGAGAAAGACCATGTTCAAGTAACATAGTTCTTCCCATTTCCACTAAACTTCCATTATTTCTTTCAGAAACCTGATTTTTTTGAGGAGTGTATGGAGAACTATACTCATACTGAATTCCATAATTCTCAAGATAAATTTAAAATTCTTCTATTATGTATTCACTACCATTGTCTGTTATTTACTTCTTCACAGAATACTTACATTCTTTCTTATCCTTCCTTAGGAAACATTTAAACATTTTCAAAGCATCTGATTTATGTTTCATATACATAACACAAGTAATGTTAGTAAAATAATTAGTGAAAGTGATGAAGTAATTATCTCAATTTGTTTAATATTTTCTCATTGTCCTATATATATCAGAATGAATCTTCTCTAGGGGTTGTTTTGAACAAATCTCAACTTTATTATGCACAATATTTGTAATCTTTCCTTTCTGACAAATAATACAACACCAATATCTTATTCTTGGAAAATTAGGAATTCCTCAGACACTATATCTTTTAGATAACTTGATCATATTTCTTTGACACATGCATCTGTGCATTTTATTCCACTATTGATTATATTCCACCATACTCATGTAACAAGTGTTTTGTATTTCACCAATCTGAAACAAATTTCCTTTTGTCTATCGGCCTCTTGTAACAATCTTTCCATCTTTTTTACTTTTCTTGACAGATCCAACTTTTCTAAAGATAAATTTTTTATACTCATCACACAATTGTGAAACACTTAGAAAATTATGTTTCAGCCCATCAACATACAAGGTTTTCTTGGATTTAATCTTTTCTTTCCCAATGATGGCTAAACCAACACCTTTGATTTTAAAGGATTCATCATTTCCAAATGTCACTGTTTCTTATTTAAATTCTTTCACATTATTCAAAAATTTTAAATCTCTCGTAATATGAGAAGAACACCCACTATCAAGAATCCAAGGTCATTCTCCTTTTGAATCATTCAATGCAGTTTCAACAATAAGAGATTTTACTTCTTCCTTTTATTTATTCATCATAAGCTTCTGAGAATTGTTTAGAATATTTTGTTATGCCGATAAAAAAACAAGACATCCTTTTACAAGGTGTCCTGATTGTTTAATTATTTCAGAAAAATTTTCTAATGGTTATAATCTATTTTCAATTTTTACTCCACCATTATAAACCTTATTAGAATTCTTCTTTTGAGATAATTGAATCCCCCTCAAGTAATACTTTTCATAATGTATGGAATAATAGTAATGTTGTTGGTTTAACCAACACATATTTACTGTATGTACAAATCTACCACAATACTAGAAATATCCATAGAAGGAGTATTTAACTCTGAAAATTCCATATTGTTTGGAATTATGAATACGTTTCTCAACCATCTTTTTCTATATTTCTTTTGAGCCCCCAACATTTCTATTATCAATCAGATTATTCTTTTTCTTTTTTTCTTTATTAGAACCAAAAGTATTTAAAACTTTTCTAGACTCAAAGTTTTATTGAGACTTCTGAATTCCCAAATTTTCTAGTCTTGGACACATAAATAAAATTCCCAGCATTCTTTATTTTAGAACCAATTCAATATTTATTCTCACCCTTTGAAGGTAAATTTTGTTGAAACTTATCTGGTTCCTCATTCTGAAAAATTGCAACAACTTTAGTAATAGAGTTTTGGAAAGTTGTATCTTACTTTTCAGTATTAGAAAGTTTATTTGGACAAGTTACAACTCTTCTTATTTTTCCTTCATCTTGACCTCTAGATGATCATTACGATTCTTTTCTTCTTTAAGAGATTTCTTCAAATCACCAATAACTTTTACCAGATTCACTTTCTCATCAGAAAAACATTATTGATTGCTTGTTGAAGATAATTCTGCTTCCAACCTTTTGTTATTATTTTCAAGCCTTCTAATATTTCTCATACATTCTTTCAATTCTTATCTCAAATGCATTTCAAGTTGAGTTTATTCTTTTTCAGAACTATTGATTCTGAAATCTTCATCATTCACTATTGTGATAAAAGTATTTTCAATACCATATTAAAATGATTTTTCAGATTAAACATCACTATATTATTTTTCTTCATCTTTAGATTAGATGCTTCTTCTTTTGGAATTGAATAATTTCCTCTCTTTCCCAGTGGAATACGATTTTCCTTTGTCACCATATTTCTTCCATGATCTTCTTGGATTTATTTCTTCTTTATCACCATCATATTCTTTATTTATCTTAGGACAATTATTTAAAAAGTGACAAACACCTCCACATTCAAAAAATTTTAAGGGAAGTTTCCCTTTGTATTTTCTTATACCTCTTTTCACATTTTTATAAAACAAGGATAAAATATCATTAAGATTTTTACATACCTCATTTTTAGAGTCAGATTCAACAACTTCATCTTCAATAATATTATTATTTGACTTTTCTCTCTAGAATCTTTGAAATACATTTCTCTATAAACTTTTTTTTCTCTTCATAGATTTCTCCCTTATAATTTTATAAGTGTTGAGAGTGCTATGCAAATCATCAAGAGATAATGTTTCAGGATCTCTATCTTCCAATGAAGAAACTTTTTCATAAAACTTATCGGTAAGGATTATCAAGATATTTTCAACAAATTTAGAGTAATCCAACTTTTTACTAAGACATATGATAGTACTCAAAATTTCATTTACTCTGGTAAAAAAATCCCTAATATATTTATGCTCACCCATCTTCAAATCTTTATCTTTAAATCTCCAAATTTATAAATTTTCCTTCTTCACTTTTGTATTTCCTTTGTATATATTTTTAAACTTATACCATATACCTTTATATGTGGAAAGAACTTTCACCCTTAGAAATTATCTCTTAGAAAGTGATGATAATATAGAATTCTTTTCCCTTCTATCATTTTCGAGATTCTTCTTTTCAATAGATGTAAGAGGATTTTTGTAATCAATAAGAGGAAACCCATCCATTGAAACTTCAAGAACATCATAAAAAATAGACATAAGATATGAAAATATCATATATTTCCAAATATGATAATTATTTCCATTGAAGAACATAATAAATTTTATATTCAAACAATTCAAATTCTCCATCATCAAATAAAAAGTGAAGGGATCCCACCCTTTGATACCACTTGAAAGTGCCTAGTCAGGATGATTGTATCACTAAGAGAGGGAGGGGGTGAATAAATGATACATTTTATTTTATGTTTCCTTGAAAATACATTCACCTCCTATTAAATATTTAATTCTCTACTACAAAAAATTCAACCACACATCCAAAGGAACACAAGTATTTAAAAGGATCATTATTCAATAATAATAGCTACATCCTTGGTATGGTTTTGAAATGATCCAATACCACAAAATCCACTAGAAAAAAAATCCTTGGATTAAAATGAGTAGGATATACCCTTTCACTTGTGTAGAACTATGTAAAAAATCCAATAGGGCATGTTCACCCTCTTATAATAAATAGGGTAACACAATGATTGTGTAACAACTCATGTTACTTGTTCTTATTTTCAATTCCACAAATGTATTCAATTGAAAACACTTATTCAATTTCTTATCCAAAAGATGGTAAGAAATTTTTGGAATTTGTTAAGGAAAAACCAAGTCCGATTTTCCCTGTCCATTCTTAGTCCGATTCCTCTGAGTATGAATCTCTCATATACGATTCTTCCCGGTACAATTCACCCTGATACGATTATTCCCAGTATGATTCTTCCTCAATCCAAAATCTCAGTATGAAAATCCTAAATCTGATTATCCATCCCAATACGATGATCAAATGAATATGATTGACAAAACAAGTATGGTAATCAGATAAGTACGATAAACATTGAGTATGATGATCAGCTGAATATAAAATTTCAATCTTGTCTCTTCTCTTTCACTTCAATACATCGAAACTTCTTCAACAAAAGTGAATACTAAAACTTCTTATTCTCTATAAATCTTAGAGCTTCTCTGTCATGAACAATACATCGGTACTCCAGAAAAGTAAAATGTATTTTTCACCTTTTATAGGTGACCCTCAATTAGATTTGGCAGGAATCCCAAAAATTTTCCCGCTTAATCAAATTCACCTTAATATAAATTTTCTCTAAAATATCTGGTAAATTTTGACTTTGTCAACTTTTCTCGAAGATTCTCAGTTCTTTTGAAATCTTCACTTCTTCTTTATACTTTCATTTTAATTTCCAAATTGATTTTAATTCATGAGTCCAATTTCTTCAATGAAAATCTCTGTACCAATTGTATGAAAGTGTATGAAGAAATGGATATCACTTCTAAATGATGAATATGATAATTCTTTTAAATATCAAGCTACCCCTTAATATCACATACAGAAAACTCTTTCACCTTTTCTCTTGACCAAATTGAGATACAAGACTTCTTCTACTCCTATTCTCTTGACCTAGTTGGAATCATATAAAGTAATTCATCATTTTTGAAATGGTTAACTACATTTTTTATCTCATTCTCTCCTTCTCTTTACATTCATTGTCCTCACGAAATTTCTTCTTTGAATACGATTGTTGAGAGTATGATCTTTCTGAGTACGATTGGACTGAATATGGTCATTATGAATATGATCATATTGGGTATTATCTTTTTCTTCCTTAGCCTGAGTACAATCATCCTAGGTATGAAAGTTTTATAATTCATATTATGGATGATTAGATTCTATAGTGCCTAAGTACGATTTCTTTTCAATCGATAGTATCTTTTTTTTCTCTTTCACCCAGATACGATAAATATGGGTAAGATTTGGAATACCTATTTTCCCTTTTCTTCTATAAACATGAATCATAAGTTCTCCAATAGAATTATGATTTATGTGAAATAAAAATTAGTAAATAATCTTCACATTTATTTTATCGTAGTAATAGATACTATTATTTTCCATTAAAACAACCACTTATTTCACATTGAATTTAGAGCAAATCTACTAAAAATTTACTTCCAGCAAGATACATTCTTTATGCGACCAATTAACTCATTCTAGATAACAATCAATTACTCATTAGGATCTTTTCGCATTCCAAACTCGAGGTGATTCCGATCAGAACCATTTCTTCAAAACAACTTGTTCTCATAATGATGGAAAAAGTGATTTTGATTCTTTTGAAAACAACTATCAATATGATTTTCACCAAAAAAAAAGTGAGGTGATTTAATTTATTTTAAAAAACTTTCTTGGAAACAAAAGACAAAATTTGAAAACAAACACCTTCCTCTTCAACTTGGTCCTAACATAAGGTTCTCAGTAAAATTTTGACTAAAGATTTTTTTTTAAATTAGGGGTTTATTTATTTAAATATTCGATAATAAATTAATCAGTTTTTTCTTAAATAATTTATTGGTGGAACATTAATTTACTAAATTTGATATTGTTTAATATGTTTTAGAAATGTTTTAAAAGTTAATAAATGCATATCAATTAATTAACATGTTAATAGTGAATGAATTGATGCTTTCTTCAGTATCCGGTATTGTTGTATTATTTAATCGAGTCCAATTTTCATGATTTTACTAATATTTACCACTTTATAGTGGAACTTTTGTGATTTGAATATGTATTAATGAATAGTTTTAATAAAAATTAATATCCCTTGAGATATGTATCAACTAGTTTTAGTTGAGTTTATGTTGAAATCATTAGTTTTGTGTTATTATTGTATTATGTGTGGGTTTGAGGTAGTAGAAATGGATTAACCCAGGAATGTGGATTTCTTTAAGTGTATATTTATTATAATCATGAATATCATTTTTAAGGTTTAGTTGGTGTGTGAGAGATAGACATATAAGATGATTGATCTAGTGATTGGGAATATATATCAAGGGACAATGTGAAAAGACTCATTAGGATACTAGAATATTGGGTTGTTATTTGGTACAATAATTCATTATTGTTACATTTTTAAAAGTTTTATAAACATTTAGGATGTGATTTTTATCCCAAGAGGTTTATAGGTAGATGTAAAAGATCATTTTTTTATAATTAAGTGATGATTGACTCTTGGGTGGTGAAATAAGGGTAATCTAGATGATGTAACTTTTTAAAAATAGATTATAATTAATTTAATGGGTAATATATATGATGTTACTTTTAGATCAATAGGTTTAAAGTGATACATAAAGCCTTATTTGGTTATACTTAAGTGGTGATGGACCCCTGGTTGTTGTAGAAAGTGAAACCTAGAGGATTTTACTTTTTTTATTGCTAGGTTATCCATGATTTAAAGGATTTATCTTATATAATTATTAAATTTGGTTGGTATCCTAGAATGATTAAAATTGAAATGATAATATTCAATTCATTTTCAAAATAAATGGTTCTCTTAGTGAGTTATATGAAACCTTCAAATTCCTCACAATTGGAAGTGATGCATGTTAGTAGCAGATGACTTAGAGCTAGAAAGAGGTGGTGATACACCATCTTAGAAAAAT
The DNA here is from genome assembly GCA_963277665.1 of Viscum album. Classification (NCBI taxonomy): domain Eukaryota; kingdom Viridiplantae; phylum Streptophyta; class Magnoliopsida; order Santalales; family Viscaceae; genus Viscum; species Viscum album. Next base: position 485,025,245 of record OY728129.1, read on the forward strand.
TTTAACTTCATTTTTTTTAGTTTAGGAACATTATATTCAATAATATTTTAATAATTACTTAAACTTTTGTGGATTGGTTGATCAGCGATGAAATATATTATAGATTTTGAAAAATAATTATTTTTTTATTAACCTTGAAATGAAACAAACTCATGATTTAAAGTACTTTAAGAAGGATTTCGATGAATCAATATAATTACATTGAGTACTTCTTGGTTTTAAAATTTACTCTAAGTTAATCAAGTGGTATTTCCTTCAAAATAAATTACTTATTCACCTCTTGATGTCATGAGAACAAATGTTAAAGGTTGTTCAAACAACTAAGGTGGGATAATCTCTTTAAACTATTATAATTTATTAAGGAGTACAATGTAAGATGTGTTATAAGGATTTTCTAAATACATTAATGTTTTCAATGATATGCATATATTTAATTTAGTAGTATTTAAAGCACTATAGAACCCTCTGACATAGAGTATGGCTCATGAATCAAGTTAATCACGTTATCAAAAATCTGGATCATGAAAGATGGTTCTTAAAAAAATGGGAATTATATTTATAAATTATTATGATAGAGAAAATAAGACAAAGTTATGGTGGGGTGTTTACCATCAATTTTTTGATAAAAATAACCTTTCTCATGGTTAGAGTGTGTTGAACATTGGATGAAATGTGTTGAGTGATCCAATATCAAATGTTGTTGGGTTTTCATATAAGATTTTAGGTGGAAGATCCTTTTCTTACTCCACCTCACCCTCCCCCTTTCCTACCCTTATCTTCCCTGGACTTACTTCCCCCTTTCCCTTCTATTGATCTCAACCCAAAGGTTCCAGATCCCTACAATGGCTCACCGTAACTTTTTCTCTCAACTTCGGAATTTTTGGAGGCTTCAGGTCTTCATCATATTACTTTGGTGGCTCGATTCAGTCGTCACATGCCCTCGGTTGACTCCTTTGACAGGTACATATTTGGATCTTGGGGACTTCAGGACTGTGCGGTAGTGGGTCTCCTTGACAAATGACACATTCTGGTTCGATTTGAATCTGAAGAAGATTTGATTCTGGCTTTGTCTAGAGCCCTGAGAGTCTACAATGGGTGCCCCTTCTATCTCTTCCGTTGGTCGTTCAACCTACACATGGACCATGATACTCCAATGAAGGAGTTTTGGGTAAGGTTCCCAAACCTTCCACTGCACTTTCAAAACCCCTCCATCTTACGCATTCTAGGGAACATGGTATGACGTTTTTTGTGCTCTGATAGTCGGACCACTGCTCCGTGTCACCCGATCTCACCTCGAATCTGTGTTGAAGTTGATGTGTCGAGACCACTAGTGGAGTGGGTTTGGATCATTGCTGGGGAAGAAGTTAAATTTAAACATGAGTTTTTTTAATCCTGGACTGAGTTCTGCTCGGTATGTAACGTCTTAGGACATTCCTACCAGTCTTGTTGTCAGGGACCTAGGAACCGGGATGCCGGACAATCTCCTGTGCTAATGTCCCCCTCGGCCAATAATATGAATAGCATAGATTCATTCAATTCCAACGCCCAGAAGGTGAATGAGTTGAGAGTTATGGCAGGATTGGGTGAGCATGTGAGGGTGTGTGGGGCTGTTCTAGAGGAGTTGGAGCCCATCAGCCAACATGTCTCTCCAGGTGTGGAGGCTCCCCGGAAACCAGCAATAGTTGCCTTGCACGACCCTACTGTTTCTAGAATCTTTAGCAGCATGAAAGCTAATTTGGGTGTTGGATTCTCGTCTGAGGCAATGTGTGCTGCTGGAGGTGATGGGGTCAGCATGAATGTTGGTTTGGTTCGAGAGAAGGAGGCAGATCATGAGGAGAGGGAGCCACACTTGAATGCTGATTTGGTAAGGCAGCTGGATTCAAATCTATCAAGTGGAGCCACAATGAGTGATGCAGTGGATGTGCATCTAACCACTAGTGAAGACACTTATATGAAATTTCAATATATGGGTCATGGCTTTGTCCAATCAAGGGGCTCAGACATGGCTGTGCAGGACTTGCAGGCTCAGTCTTCTTATGTCGAGAAGGTTAAAGATGGAGGGTTTCTTAAAATTTCTCAGAACCAGTTTGAAGTCTTGGGAGAAGAAGAAAGTTAGATCCTTGGGGAAGGACTCGAGAAGGAGGATGCACATGGCAATGACCCTTCTATGGTATGGGGGGATACCCAAGAAGAGGCATATCCAGCCCCAGACTCACCTGTTGAGCCTGTGGAAGTGGGCTTGGCAGAAGAATACTTTTGATCCTCATCAAGGAAGGGAAAAAATACAATTATTGTTTCAGAAGGCTTTATTAAGCATACCCGGAGGTCACAAGGGAGGAAAGACTACTCTAACTTACCGAGTCCTCCTATTACACAGTCTTCAAGTAAAGGTAAAATCCCTCTGATGGGTACTAATAACGCGGGCACCAATGACACGAGCAGGAGGAAAGGCTCCATCGGGCATGGGGATGGGAAGCGTGCACGGGGCTCACAGACCATCGACCGGGTGTCTGACGAATCTGAGACTGCCACAAGGACAACTGATTAGCATGAAAAACTACAAATGCAATCTTAAGAGGTGATGCCAGCGATGGAGGATTATCTTCAGCATCATGTGGAAGGACCTCTTGTTGGTTGGCACCGCCTGTAGGCCGTTGATTTGGATAAAAAGATAGATCTCCTCGTCCACTCAGGTGAGGAGATAAAGGAGGATTTCCTAATGATTAAGGAGACAAAGAAAGAAGTTGATCAAAAGATGATTAGATATCTTCAAGCGGAAGGTACCAAGGAGCAGGAGGAGTGGATTCACAGGCAAGACCATATTTTTTTAGAGGATTTAAGATGGGAAAAATTAGCAAAGAAGAGTATATGCAAGCTTGGGAGTATTTGTAAACTTATTATAAATCATTCCTAGAAGATGATCCAAGCAGCCAGGTATTCCCCTGTAAACTGGCTAGAGAAGTTGAGTCCAATTGTCTCAATTTAGTATGTAACAAGTCAGTTGTCTCTTTTGATGTTGGATCTGTAGCTATGTGAGGGTTCTCACTTTCTATTTAAAAGTGTTGAAAAAAAGTAAATTTGGATGGATTAGGTATTGTTCTAAAATCCTCAAAAGAAAGTGTTAACATCAATTAAAGAATTAATTTTATCTGGTGTTGGATTTATTTTCAACCATTGATAATCATTTATATAATGATTGATTTTATGAGGAGAATGATAATGTTATTGAGTTATTAGTACTAAATATGGATTTGATTATATGTGATAATGGATTTATCAGTGGTAAAGAATTGGAGTATCTTTTAATTTTTACTTGAAGAATTGCTGCTTGTATAAAAATGGGTTATTGGTGAAAGAATCGTGTATGATAAAGGAAGAGTGTTTGAAAAATAGAATAATTGATGGTATATTATTTTTCATATATTCAAAGGAAACTAAAGAGGTTCTATATTGAATTATTCCAATCATGTTTCAATATGTATAGGATTTTACTATGAAGATCAACATTGCATTGTAAGAGGATCCCATGATTCATTGGGTCATATTTATCTGAGTCCAGTCAATGGATGGTATCATAAAAGATACTATTCATGATTCAATGGTTGTGTAAGATTATTTTTTTGAGAGGTTTTGGTTATATGAAAATTAAAATTCCACAACATCACATGTTGTGTCATAGATAAGTGATTTCATCATAAAAAGGGAAGCCAATAAAATTTGGCGTTTCTCTATCACAAGGAAATAGTGCCATGAAGTAGCTATTTCACCCTGAAATATAGGATTAAAATGAATTTTTAATAATCTTTCACAATAAAAAAGACAAATTTTAAAGCAAATATACATTGTGATTTTTAGAGGATTCAAATATTGTACAATGACACCTATAGTCATGTTGTGATTATATTGAGTTGAAAATTTTAATATATTTTTTATATTTTAGGAGATAAATTTTGATTCAAAATTGGGTTGTTTGAATAAAATTTCAAGAGTATGGGTGAACATATTTCCTCTAATATTTTGAGAAAAAGTGAAGACTTTAATCAGGGGAAACATGGAGAATTTATCTTGGATTAGAGAAAATAAAATTATATATATAGAGATGTTAATTATATATATAAATAAAAGATATTGTTACTTTGAAATACACAAAGGTAGAGAGATAAGTGAAGAAAAGATATGAGAGAGTGTTGACACTTATTGAAGATCTTTTCAAACAATAACATTTAGTTTTTCCATGTAGATACACTGAATATCTTATCAATGATAAGCTTATATCATGGTGATGTCCACACATTTCCCCTGAATGAGGAGAAACACAATGAGATCCAGGAGAACCCATCTATGTCCATTACATTAAAAAATGGTGATATTTTTATATACTTATTTTAGATTATATTCCATGTTTGTACATGAACAAGATCAGTGAAATCATTGAGTGAGGAGGTGAATCAGTGATTTTTTAATTCTATATTTTTCTCTTCAAACAAACTTCACTACTTAATAAAATAGAAATTTATTTTCTGTATTAATACACAAATTCATACATAGACAAGGCACAAATAATTTATAAGGTTCACTACATATTGTGAGTAACTAGTCCTTGGCATGATCCGATCAACCCATGATCACAAGATCCACTAAAAAAATAATGTGAACCACTGTGAGTAAGGAAAATCTTTATAAACTACTTTACAAGTCTTCTGACTATTTTGTGTTCATATCGCATAGTTAGTGCATCATGAAATTGTTACAATAATGATGAATGGGTAAAAAACTATGAGTCTTACACCAATAACTACTACCAATATGTTTGTGTGATGAAAACTTCTTATTATTATGTTATTCCCCAACAAAAACCCTACGCTTCAAATCAAATGCTTAAATATTCATAAAACTATTATCGTTTTCATATTATTCATGAGAAATTTATTTAAAATATGTAAAAGGAAACATAAAATTCTTATCCCCCTCTCTTCTGTGAACTTCATGACCAACTCATCCAATCTTTTTCTTCACATATCCCACACACATTATTATTATTTTCAAGAATATATTCTTATTTAAGAGATACCATGAGAATAAATATTCTAGTATTTACCACTTCTTTTTTGGCCACTCACTTATAATAAAAAAACTAAAGATATTAAAATTTATAATTTTATAAAGAATCAAATATCTATTTTAAAAAATCCCATTCATTTTATTTACAACCTGTGAACTAACATAATTTAATAACTACCACATAATCTTGGAATTATTCCTCATTAATAATGTAAAACCCTCATTTCTTATCCGATGTATGGATTTAAATTTATTCTTGAATTTATGATATTTATAGTCCCCTGTAAATATGTGACTTCATTATTCACATCACAAACCTCACACATTATTCTTTTTTCTTTAAACTTGGTATTATTTTCCATTCATACATCCAACCAATATCTCATTCTTTCCACAACTTTCCATGAATTTGTACACACTGTGTATTCATGAAATAATTTATATCATTATTGTATCCTTCTTCTTATCTCTATGGTAATTCACATATAATAAATATGAATATAAATATATGCATGTATGAGAAAAATAAATTTTTGAAACCTTCATTTGAGGATCAAAACTAAAAAAAATTATTTTATTATTTTTCTTTCATAAAGACTTCCTGAATCATGAAAATAATTATCATGATATTTATTTCCATTAAATTGAAAATTACCTAACATTATAAAAACTAAATTAAACTAAATTAGTGATATCTTAATCACTAGAATATGGACCAATAAACATATCATTGAATTTCCGTTTATATATTCAAATATGGAAAACTTATGTTTTCACCTATAATTTTATCAAAAATTTTATAAGAATTGAATTAAAAATAAGATAGAATGACAGTATAAAGTAGAATAGTTGAACATTATTTTTCTAACTGATCGTGTGATTAAACAATAAGAATTTATAAATCGACTAAGACTATTTGATTTGAGATCAATAATACGAATAAACTTCATATCAATCACATGAAGTAGATGAGAGACCACAATGGATCAACCATATGAACAAATTACTAACCGTGTGAATTTACTGTAGGTAATTTGTCCATGGATAAATTAACCACATACACAAACTATCGAATATGATGAATTTAACCACATTCACAAATCTGAATCAACCACATGAATAAATCAATTTACCATTAGGTAGTCAAGTGACCATGCATTTTTCTCAATATGAGAATTACAGAGTTGAATCAAATTGATTCAATCCCTCCTAAAATCAACTTAAACATTTTTCAAACAACTCCAAACCTATCCTAAGACTTTGTAAAAACATTTATATAAATTCACAAATAGTTTTCCTTGATTTCTTCTAAGAATATATCAACAATGATCACATTTAGTTTGAAAAATATTTATGTGTTGATGAAAAAATACAATATAAGTATCACATCCACTTCAACCTAATTCAATATTTCTTCTCTAGATGAAAATGAAAACCCAATAGAAATTTCTTTAATCAAAAGATTTAGTCTAAAAAATATATAGATTTTTTTTCAACCATGGTGCATAAATCACTTTCAAACTTATCAAACCTAGTAATGAATTGTTATTAAATAATTATAATCCTTTATGAGAAAACTCAATGTAGGAAAAAAGAACATTGAATAATAAAATCATGTTATCCATAAGAAAATAGTTATTCACATTCAAACCTATTCAAACTTAAACCACTTTAGAATTCACTTAGAGTATGTAATATACATATTCCTACATAAACATTAACAATATATTAAAATATCTTACACATGAAAAGATACTGAAATCATAGATTACTCCTTTTAAAAAAGATCTCAAAATATATTCTCCCTATTAAGAGAAACATGTATCAATGGATACTCAACCTATATATATTATCTCTCTAGCAAGAACTTCAAGGAGAGAAATATAAATAAATATTAAAGTTGGTATTTATTTTTCTCCCCCATTTAAAATAATACCCAAACAAAATAAGAGATAGGGGAATGAATCCCATACCTTATCCTTAATATGGGCGAGGATGAACACCTAACATCAACCTCATATTTTTGAAAGATTATTTAGACAATATCTCGGTGAACACATTTGACTTTCCCCTTTTGTAGGAATATAATTTAAATTTAATTCATTTTTTTCCAAAATATCCTTGACAAGGTCATATTTTATATCAATTTTCTTGCCTCTTGAATGCCAAACAAAGAGTCTTAAAAATATTGATAAAACATCGATCATCATATACAATAAAAAATGGCATATTTAGTTTAACCTATAAATATTATTATATGAAATTATCCACATAAATAGAGTTATGTAATGAGTTATAACCATATATTTTTCCTCAGGAATACTTATGGTCATAGAACTATACTTCTTAGTGTGATAACAAACACACCTACACTAAAGAAGAAAACTCCACCATATTTGGAACTTCTATCCTAAATAAAACCCTCCCAATATATATCTATATTACCAAACAAATTAAATTTTCCTTTACTTTTATATTTTAACCCCAAATCTCATATACCCTTTATATACATGAGAATACTTTTTTTTGAAATAAAACGGGACTCTTTAGGTTCACTTTTATACTTAGAACAAAGATAGAATGAAAATATTAAATTTGGTCTTGTAGTTGTGAGATATAACAGACTTTTAATTAATTTTATGAACTCTCTTGTATCAAAATATTTTCCCTATTCATCTTTGGAAAATATTTTTCCTAATAGAATTGGTGTAGAAACATGATTTTAATATTCCATTCAAAATATTTTCAAGAGTTTTTTAGAATACTTCTATTGAGAAAGAAAAATGTGATCTTTCTATTGATATATTTTTAATCCAAAAAAGTACCTAATTCCTCAAAGCATGGAAATTACAAATAACATCTTCATCTACTTAAAATAATTATCAAACATTTATTCATTATTTCCAAAAAAAATATTATGTTATCTATAGAAAATATAACAATAAGAGATAACTCTTTGTCATATTTGATATAGAGATTGGTGTCAAATAATTTCATTTTGTAATTAATCTTACTCAATATGGTGTCCAACCTATAGTACCAAGCTCATAAGGATTGTTTCAGCCCATATTAACCCTTATTTAACCTAAAAACATAATTCACATAATCTCATGGAAGGAACCAAAATGGTTGTTCATTGTAAAACTCCTCTTCTAACTCACCATTAAGGAATATAGACTTAACATCCATTTGGAATATATTATACTACCTTTAAATTATAATATAAATAAAATTTATAATAGTTTATATCCTGTATATGGGTGAAAATGCCTCATAAATTTCTACTCCATCATCATGTGAATATCCTTTATAGACTAATATTTCATTATTTCTCACAATCACTACTGGAAAAATGTCCTATACCCACGGTTTTGGGAACCATGTCCTGGAATGGAGTCGATATAGGGATCTCATCCTATACCCATGGTTTGGAGAACTGTGGGTATAAGGGGAGTCAAATGTGGCACACGCTGGAACAGCGTGGCACACAACACACCCCACGGTTTTCAAACTGTGGGGTTTTAATTTTTTTTCAAAAAACAGGGCTGGGGAGGTTTCGAACCCGCACCTCGGGCTGATCCTCACGGCCGCACCCCACCGACGGACCAACCGACCTGTAAGTTTTATTTTTTATAGATAAATATGTCTGCAAATATATATTAATCCAATGTATTTAAATTTAAAAAAAACGAACCACGGGATTTGAAACTGCGTCTCGTGCTAAGCATTGCGGTCGTGCTCCACCAACAAACCAACCAAACTATTACTCATATTCGTTATGCATAAATACATTTGTGTATTTATATTAATATTATCCACACGGGGTAATTAAATTCAAAAAACGTGGCCAGGGTGATTTGAACTGGTGTCCTATAACATCCGCGACGAATAGTTTACCAACCGAGCAACTGAATTCTTGGAATTATATATTTATATTTACCTAAATATATTAATCTAAACCGTGAATAAATGTCATCCCACCAAATTTTTTCCGTGTGCCGCTTAATTTTCTTTCCCCGCCATAACGCGGGAAAGCTATACCCACGGTTCTGGAGAACCGTGGGTATATGTCTTCAAAAAAAAAACCGCAATACCTACAGTTTTAAAGAACCATCGGTATAGGTCTTTGGAAAATACCCTATACCCATGGTTTTATCTAAAACCATGGGTATAAGTCTTAAAAGAAAACTATACCCACGGTTTTTGGCACAACCGTGGGTATAGGTTCACATACTATCCCTATACCCACAGTTTTGGAAAACCGTGGCTATAGGGTTACCCTATACCCACAGTTTTTTACAAAACCGTGGGTATAGACCTATTTTCCAGTTATAAATATCTCTTTTTTCATTCAACTTAATTAAAAAAAAAAATACTTTGTTCTAATAAAATTATTATCTTAATCTTTATAAACTAACCCCAAGTATCATTTTGGTCAATTTCTTCATTCATAGCATCAACCCACTCTTGATGCACTAAATATTATTCAACATCTTTATGTTAACCTTTATAGAATAATGAAATTTGAGATTATTTCCTTGGAGATATCCTATTTCATACTTGATAATTTTTATTTCTAGTAATATTATAGACCTATACCTACCTTATCAGCCATGGATAAGAGGAATTAGGTTGTTCCTAATCACTTGAAATGACTAAATCATCTTATCTGACATGTACATCTTTAACATTTCCATTTCTGTCTAAAATTTCATCAGCCTATTCAATAGCATAAACATCAATTCATGATTCATCATCCACACCTTACTTTTTTTATATTACAGAATATTCAAATTATAAGTATCAATAATTATTTCAGTATCCTTTCTATAACAATTATATCACCTTCTATTTAGAGGACAACTAAGAGAAATAAAAAAAACTTTTCTTGGCTTAAATTTGCCTAGTTTTTCACTTTTATTTTGATGATAAAAGTGCTAATAAACAATATAAGATATTTAAAAATTATAGTATTCCTATATTATATCTCATATATATTCTTATAAAAATATTTCCCATAAAAATGAATTTTTTTAAATTGAACCGCTTGTCCAATAATTTGAATCTAAAAAAATCAAGAGGTATAATACACTATGAACATAATTTGATACATTTAAACCAATATTTTATTCTTATATTCATAAATTTAATTTTTTATTGTATATGGTGAACTATTTTCATAAAAAATTACCTGATTTTAAATATATGATTCAAAATTTTTATTATTGAACTCAACACCATTATCTATTTGGAATTTTCTCAAAAAGAAACCAAACTATTTTTCAATACTTCTTATAAAACTACTTAACATATTTAGAGTCTCTAATTTATGTTTCATAAACATAATGCATGTAATTATAATAAATTCATTGATAAAGAAAATGAAATACATATATTTATTCATTCACTAATTTCTCATGGTCTCATAAATATCAGAATGAACTATCTATAATGGATGGGATATGTGAATCTCAAATATTTTGTATAAAGAATTAGTAATCCTCCCCTTATGTCATGTAGATAAAATATAATAAATATATATCTTTATCTTATTTATATCATTAAAATTTTTTATTTTGATATTTTTACTCATATTACTTTGTCCAAGATGACCAAGAATTCTATTCCAAAAATCATTTTCTGCTTTTATACTCAAATAACATGTATTCTCTATGTGTTTAACCTAAAGGTTTCTATCCTTTTTCCACTTTACTCTTGTAAAAACCTTAAAATATTCAATATTTTTAACTAAAAATATTAATTTCCTAAAACATACCTTATTTCATTCATCATAGAGCTGAAAAATACTCAACAAGTTGTGTTTATTCCCATTAACATAAAGGGTGTTCTTGGATTTTAATTTTAATTTCCCAAATACATCAAAACAAACCCATTTGATATTGATATAACCATCATTTAAAAAGTTCATAAATAATTATTTAATATTTTCAACACTATTAAATATCTTCAATTTTTCTATCATATAGGAAGAGAACCTGTTGTTGAATATTCATGGACACTCATTATTTGATTCATTAAGTGAAAATTCCCAGAAAAGATATTTTACTTTACCTTTATTATATCTATCCTAAGACTTTTTCCCCATTAGGTTGTTATTATAGTGATAAATCATTTATAAAGTTGACCCAATTGATCAAATTTCTCATAAAACTATTCTAGTAGTTGAAATTAGCTTTCAATCTTTAATACGAAATTTTTAGATTTTTTTTGAATCTATATCCTTTGTGTGAGATAACTACCCATAAAAATCTATCTCCATTGATTTATAGAATCACCTTAATATTTGTAATTGAGAAATTATATAATAGTTTTATGCATAAATCAACAATAGTCTCAAAAATATCCCTAAAAATTATATTTACCTTGGAAAAATATATACTGTCCAAAGCTATGACACTGTATTTCACCATTCTTTTGACCATCAATTTAGGATATTTTTTGTGAACTAATTCTTTCTAAATCCTTGAAATGTTACTCTATATAATGGAATTATTTTATTCGTTTTATATTCATTAGTTTTATTAGTTTTTGAATCAATTTTTGAATTTGTTAAATTTTATGATACATGAGACTTATCTAATTTAGCCACAAGATTGGCTCTTTTAACCTACTTCTTCTTCTCAGACTCTAGAAAAAACCATTTCAATATTAAAATAATAATATAAAGTTGATTTATATGGATGTTATTCGACTTCATTATTCTTTAAAAATTCTCTATTTTCTTGAATAGAGCTTTGAAAAATTAGTATGGATAGATTAAATACTTATTCTACTCTGATCAGTTTTATTTTACAAGATCAAGATCCTTTTATAATTATTTAACCCTTATTCATTTTTATATTCAATATCTTACCATAATTAATAAATTTATTTAAATAATTAATATCATTGAACAACTTATATTTTTATTCTTTATGGTGTGACTCCATACTTCTAATAGATTGATAATTTTTTTAAACTTCCCATTATCCTTTTAAGGATTTGAAATTTTTGATAGAAATTATCTCAGTTATCTCTTCATCATGAACTCTATTTGAGTTCCCCCTATCCAGTTACAAAATTTTTACTCTCATAACTAGTTAAATATTCATTGTTAAATTTATACATGAGAAGTTTTTCACCAACAACATTATAATTATAAACCTACTCTTCCTAATCACTACTTTCACCTCCGTCATATTTAGATGAAAAATTATTCTTTTTGTTCATCAATAAATTCTTATCCTTTCTTCTAGAAAAGAATTTTCACCTAGATAAATTATTCTTTTAGGATTGTTTAGATTTTTCATCTTCTTCATCACTTTATTTATACTCTTTTAATTTTGTACAATTTTCAAATAAATATATTAAAAAGCCACAATTAAATCCTTTAGGTGGTAGATTCCCTTTAAACTTTATCTTTCCTCTTCTCAAATTTATGGACATGAGATAAATAATTTTTTCAAACTTTATATTCACATATGAATATAAATTTTAATATCTGGTTTCATCATCCTCCCAAACAAACTTATTTCTTCTTTTGAATTTTAAGGCTTTAAAAACATTATCTTTTTTCATTCTTTCCCATTTTCTTAACAACATTATCTTTCCTCATCTCATAAGGTATTAATTTTTTTATAGATAATCATGAGGAATATCACATGGATAATTTTCATCAAAATTTGAGACTTTAGCTTAAAAATTATTTTGTAATATATGTAAAAAGCTTTCAACAATATTATAATTTTCCAATTACTCTACAAAACATTTTATTATACTCATAAATTCTTCAACCCTTATGATGAAACTATCATAGTATAACCATATCAAATCTGAATATCTTCATACTTAAGTCCAAAAAATTGAAACTTATCCCACTTCACCTAAATATTTCCATCATTTATAATATAAAGTTCATAGAAAATATTTTTTTTTTCAATTTGATTCCTTTAACTTTAATAAATTCATTATATAAAAGAGAAGATAAAATATCATTCTTAGCATGACCATCATTTTTAAAATTCTTCTTATCCACTAGTTTCCTGGAAGTACCTTCATCATGCGAAAAAATCCATCAATTTTTAATTATAAGACATCATAACTAATAGACAGAAGATTAGGTAACATTCTATCCTTCCAAACATGAAAAAACATGCCATCAAACATGGAAATCCCATTTCTATTCACTAAATTTAAATTACAAATTTAATAAAATTAAAATTAGATTTTTTTAATTATAAATATACTTTAAAACTATAACTTAAAACATCCAAATATAAATAAATATAGCATGATATAGTACTAAATATAAAGGTGTAGGATAAATGAAATCACTGGTGTGTGTGTTTGTGGGAGGGGATGGTGAATCAATGATTTATCAATTTTATGTTTTCCCCCTAAAACAAACTTCGCCAATTTTTATAGTGAAATTTATTTACATTATTACTATACATAACCACACATAAATAAGGAACAAGTGATTTATTAGGTTCACTACTCACAATAAGTAGCTAGTCCTTTCCTTGATTTGGTAAAATTCATGATCATATTATACACTTGTAAATCCTATGAGCCACTATTAGGAAGTAAAATATTTAAAAATCACTTTAAAAGAAAATTTTATGTTTATGTGTATCCCATATAGTTATTTTATTCTGAAATTTTTACAATAAAGATGAATTGGTAAAAAAATTGAAGATTCTTCCCCCAATGAATGCTATCAATTTGTTCATGTGCTGAAAAATTCATCATCATATTCTTCTTATTATTATTATTCTTCTTCTATTATTTCATAGTAGAAACTAAATGCACAAAATTACATGAAACTATCACTATCTTAATATTATTCATGATAGAGTTATTTATAAATTGTAATATGTGACAATGAATTATTCTTTCTATCCATCTTCCATGAACTTCATGACCAACTCTCGTAGTTTTTTTCTTTTGATATTTCACAAACTTTCTTCTTATTTATAAGAATATATTTTTATTCATGTGATACCATGTGAATAAATATTACACCATGTACCAATTATTTTTCAGTCTCACACCTATAATAAAAGAGTTAAATATATTCAAATTTAAAATCTACTAAAGGATCAGATCATGGTATTCAAGAATCTCTTTAAGTTTATTTATAACTAATGAAATAAATATATTTCATATATTTCATATAATCCTATCATTCATCCCCAATATAAATTTTGAACCTAAATTTTCACCAAGATACATTCATTTAAATTAATTCATGCATTCATAATATTTATACTACCTTGTAAATATGTGAATTTATTATTCGTAGAACAATCCACGTGAATTTTTCTTCCTTATTAAATATTTTTATTCTTCATCATTTATCAATAAAACCCACATCTCATTCTTTACATGATATTCCGTGAATTGAAACACACCACTTATGCATAAAACAATGCACATTATTATCTTGTCCTTCATTTTCTCTCCATGATAATTCACATGTGAATGCATATAACTATAAGTATAAATTAAACTTCATTCATAGGACCATCAGTTTCTACCCAAAACTCACCATAATTATATTCTTATTATTTTCATAAAACTTTCATTAATCATGATAATAATTATCATGATATTTATTTACGTTAAATTTAAGATTAATTGGAATAATCTGTATTAAATAACACTAAATTTGTGATGTTTTAATCACTATAATATAAACCAAAAATCATCTCATTTAATTACCATTCATATATCCAAATCTAGAAAACTTTTATTTTTCACCAATAATTTCATCAAAAAGTTTCTAAATATGGAACTAACTATGGGATAGATTGACTATAAAAATAATACTATTTGACTATTCTAATTTAACTAACTGTGAAAATAGATCACAAGAATATACCAATAAACCATTTATATATGATTATAGATTGATTGTATGAACAACCTTAAGATTGACCATATAATGTATAGAAGTGTCTGAAATAGATCAACCTCATGAATAGATGATTGGCCATGCAGATCAACTATAAGTAAATAACCCATGAGGAAATTTACAACATATATATACTATATACTTCATATTAATTGATAGTATATATAAATATAGATTGATCACATGTATAAATCATCAACCATGAGTGAGTCACATGACTGTGCCTTTTTTTATAGTTTGGAAATTCCAAAATTGACTCAAATTGATTCACAGCCTCTTCAAAAAAACTGAAACATTCCTTAAACAACTCAAAAAATATTCCAAGATGTTGTTAAGGAAGAGACCCTTGAAATTTATTGTCCTTGACTAAAAAACTAAAGGAATTTATTATATTTGGGCACATCAGATCATTGCCATTATATTCTCCTTGGATGTATCCTAGTGTGTGCGAGTTATGTAAAATTATTATTTCTTTGGTGGATTACTTACATATTATTACTAGGTTATAAATTAATGTTTAAATTAATTTATCATTGGATAAGTTAGATAAAGAAAAATTTAAAGGGTATAAAAATTAGATCAAAATCTTAAGAAGATCTTAAATTTAATCCTACTAATCATGAGGTAAAGGTAATTCGGTAAATGAGAGGTTAACAAAATTAATATTTATAACATGGAATGAGAATTCATACTCTAATTCACCCTCTCAAAGGATCACATATTAAGAACCATTGTGGGCCTAACAAAGTGTACCAGAGCCTAGGTTTATCATATTAGATTTTTTTACACCGATTTTTTTCAATTGATTCCAGTATTTTATTAAATTGTTGTTGATAGTTTTCACTAACAAAATTTTTATGACATAGAAAAAATAGAAAATCTAAAAAACAAGATAAGATACGAAGTGGTTTTAGATATTGTAAAGGTTTTCAGAGGCATTGATATTTATATTAAAGACTCTAATAACCCCCAAGAGGAAGGTATACATGATTTTTATTATAGCCCTTTTGATCCATTCAATGATATTGTAGGATTATCTGAGGAGCCTAATTTCATAGTCAAATATGGATGTACTAATTATGGTCTATCAAATAGACCAAAATTATAATCCATCAACTTATCAAAGGAGATGAATTTTGTATTATAAAAAGAAATCATAAGGCTAAAAAAAATAATGTGTCCCATGGATTTCATCTTATAGGGATGAATATTGAGATAGAAAAGTTTAAATCCTTGAACAAAAGGTTAGTTGGTGTGGAAATTTATTTTAGGGAGAATAATGATATTCATGTCAATAAATTATAGGAAATATATTTAATGTTATAGAAACTCAAAGAAGTCAAAATATTTTCAGCACTTGAAGTCTAATAAATATGAATTTTATGTAAAAATAGAATAATTAGTTAAGGAAAATCAAAGGATTAAATAAGAAAATATAATATTTAATGATTCAATTTCTTGGATAAACATTAAGTTGAAGGAATAAAGTGTTGCACTAAAAGAGCTTGGTCATGAGTCAATGGATAAAAATTTTATGGAAAAGGTGCTCAACGAAGATATAAATACTCAATTTAAAGAGATGAACATAGAGTTCTAATAACATGAAGATAAATTGATCTTAGTCAAAAAGAAATTAGAGTAACCAAAATGACAGGGTAATGCTATATTAAAATATTCCTTGCATCTATTTTTTAATTTTCCTTTGGAAGGAGATAATGAGATAAAAAAAATTATGTTAAATTAGAAAAGTAGTATAATAAATGCGTAATTAAACAAAGTCCATACTCTATGGGAAAACCCTATATTGGTTATAATGGAGTCTCACCAAAATTTAATAAGGATAAATATTATAGTGATTAAAATGGAAAAAGAACAATATTTATGGTGATGCAATGAAAAAAGAGTGGATTTAAAGAAAAAAATAAAAAAAATTCCCACCAAGAGGTGATGATAAAAGGTTGACATTCAAAGGAAAAAATTATAGTCATGTGTCTTTATTATAGAATTCATGGTTATTACTAACTTTTTTATAAAGAATTTAATATACTTTTTTCTATGAAGTTGATAGAATATTTTCAAAGTATAGTTACTAACCACAAAAAATAGATATATATATTATTCCAAATTTTTTTCCATGCTAATCATGTCTTTAATGGAAGATATAAGAAAAGTTCATCTAGAATGAACAAAGTAAATAAATATGTATCTAATGGTAAATCCATCCTATTAATGTATATGTCTTATAGGATAGATGGTAAAGTTTATAATACTAAAAGAGTCTTAAAGGGGAGTCCCAGATTGGTCATTAAATGAAAGTTTTCAAGGAAAGAAAATAAGAGGATTTAGAAAAGTGAGTTAAGTTCAAGTGATACACGTGAAAGGAGAATTTACTAAAGAAAGGTATGGATTGAGAAAAATAATTAATCTTTTAGATATTAAAAAAATAGAAATATGTTTTAGAAAATAAAAGAACAATCATTTTTAAGTGGAGAAATCCTTGATGGTAATAATCAAGAAGAAAATACTTGTGAATTAGACCATGGAGAAAAATAAAGCTCAAGGTGGTTTAGGAGACATTGAATAATAATAACACTGATTTAGACATTAATATGGATTCCAAAAAGGAAAATTGGAAAATTGGTGGTCCATAGTGACTCACTATGCTCATTAATTTCCAGAAACTAAACTATCCCCTTTCCCCATGTATCTAAATGTTACAATCTTTAATGAATCAGTGCTGGTATAAAGGGGAGATATGATCCATGTAGAATACATGAAATAAAACTAGATGAATATGAAATTGTAATAAAATGGATGAAATATTTTTTTTGAGAGAAATAAAAATTGGAACCAAGGTCTAAAAAGATATATTGTGTCAAGTACATATATCATTCAATCAGTATTAGAACTTGAAGAAAGAAGTAGACATATTGATATAGAAGCAAACATAAGGAGGAATTCCATGAGTAATGTTTTCAATTTAACATAGTATCATCTGTTTTTTATGATGCTCTAGGATGTAAAAGTGGAATAATATGATGAAGAATCGATTATAAAATTGAAGATTTTATTACCACCACTATAAATTATGGAAATTCATTCAAGTGAGAGAAATATGATTTATCGAGATATTTTTTAATATTTTTTCACTAAAATAAATTTTTTTTATGACACCCAAACACAATGTTTCAATGATATTCACCAATGGTCTTTTAAAAGGGCGATTAAGATCAAAGGGGAAGTTACTTGGCAAAAGCTAAATGTGATGGATATTTGATATGAATACAGTTAAGTGCAATTTAGTGCTCATATTTTTTTTTGACTTTTTATTATTTACTACAAAATTTATTACTAAATAGTAATAAAGTATTTGTTAGTGCACCTTTTAAAAGTGGTGAGTCAACTCACTAAAAAGGTATAAACATAAGAAAATTCAATCAGTTTGCTATTGAAATTAAAATCCCATTGGGGAAACTTCCATGAAAACATTTGTATAAAAATTTTAGTGAAATTTAGGGAGTAATAATTATCCACTGTTACCCATTAAATTACATTATAGTTTTTATTAATTTTTCTTCTTTTTTAATATAATAATTGCTATCAAAATTTAATATAAAAAACATAGGGGGGGATGATATCAATATATGAGATAAATAATGAATCCCTTGTTTCTCAAAGGACTACCAATTTCTTGATTTTCTTTAGATTGGATGTCAAAGGGGAAGAATAAAGTATCATGAATTTAAGATTTTTTATTTTCCATGAAAAAAATATTTGGTATTGAAGAAGGATGAATCAAGGTATTTTATTCCAGATAGTGTTTAGAAAAAATATTATAGGAAATATTATTAGTATCTAATAAATAATTGATGCAACATTATGTTAGTCTTTTTCCACCATTGATAGTAATAAACATGATGTTGGATTTAATTAGGAGCATAATATTATTCATGATTTTTTTAGTTCTAAATATTAATTTGAGGATAAATTATTATGGAATTATCATTGGAAAATCACTGGAGTAAGTTTGAATTTCAATATGATGAATTATTTCTTGTGTAAAAGATATTTTTTGGTGAAAGAAATATCATATGATAAAGGAGGAGTGTTGCAAGAATAACATAATTAATGATATAATATGTTGGAAATTTTTGAAGGAAGTTGAATTGGATTTATATTTCAAGATTCCAACCATGCCTTAACATGTATAAGATCACTCTATAAGAGGCCCCCATGATTATTTATGGAATCCCTGTTTGAGGCAAGTCTGTTGATTTCACCCTTAAGGACTATTATGAGACTATAATGATTTCATAGGAATAAAATTTTTGAGATGTTTGGATTACGGGAAAAGTATAACACCACAACATTACTGGTTTCATTATGTAGAGGTGATTATTTCGTAACAAGTGGATTTAAGAGAATTTAGAATTTCTATGCCTCAAGGATGTTTTATTTTGGAACAATTATTGCATCATAAATTTCATAATGAAGATTTATTTTAAAGAATTAATTATTCCATAAAATTTAGAGTTTGAAGTAACTGAATGACATAGTTTATAGAGGATTCAAAGATTAATCCAACATGTATAAATGAATTTTCCCGTAATATTTGAGAATGAGGGAAGACTTTAATAAAATCAATCTTTAATAATTTATCTTATATTAGAGAAAAATAAATTATAGATTTATAATTTTTTTATGTATCTGTATAAATAGAGGATATTTCTATAATGTAAATTGTTGTACATATATATAGAGGGATAAGAGAAGAGTAGAGACAAGATAGTATTAAAACTCATTGAATATATTTCAAAATAAGAATAAGGATATGTATGTATGGAGAATATTACATCATGAGGATGTTCACACTTTGATTATGAAGGTAGTTAAAAAAAATAAGCACCTATATATATATGGTATATAAACAATAATGGTGATATTGTTATATCGTTAGATTTTCATGTATGAAAAGTTGTTTGAATTTATTGAGTAGTGAGAATAAGGAGAGGATCCAAGGACTGATCCTTTTCTTTGAGTGACCTTTCATAAATCCACCATTGAAAGAACTTTAGTGTATTTTAGTAAATTGGAACATCTCCATTGTATACTCCTTAGATATAGCCCAATGTGGTTAAACCAAGTAAAAGTATCATGTATTATGTGAATGATTTATATATTCTTAGTAGGGTATAAACTAATGTGTGAGTCTTTTAATCATTGGGAAATTCAGTTAAAGGAAATTATAAATAGCCTAAAATTTAAATCTACATCGTAAGAATATCTTAAATGTGACACTACTAATCAGGAGGTTAAAATTATTAGGGAAGCAAGTGGTTAAAGTATTTAACCTTTATAACTTAGAATTAGTTTCCATGGCCCAATTCAGTCCCTATCAATATATCTCTCACTAAAAAACCTTGTAGGTCTAAAAAAAAGTTAGTGCATTACATAATAAATGGTATGGAATGTAACACCCCAAAAATTCTAAGAGTAACTTTTATTTGATAGCGTGTATGACATGCAACACCAAACATAGAATAGAATATAACCTCTCAAGACATTATGGTATATTTAATATTTTTCATAAATTTAATATATTATATAGCTTTAAATTCACACAATACTAAATTTTTTTATATCGCTTGTAATAAAGACTTTCTTTGATAGCTTGCATGACATGCAAAACCTAGTTTTACCAAACAACAATATATTATCAAAATATTATTTTTTAATGTTATGGTCCATTATGTTCACATAGGTGTTTTTTCTTAATAAATTAAATTAATTACTGTTAGTGAATTTTATTAATGAAATATATATACTATACATTTAATAATTTTTTTATATTCATCTAATATATTTTATAGGCATAAGATAATAATAAACTCAATTTTATGGATAAACACCTATATTTTTCTAAAGACAGATTTACCAAATTTTAATAGAGAACCTATTTTAAAAACATTATTTAGAAATTATATATATTTTATATGAAAAAATAAACTTAATTTTTTAAATAGGAATATAAAAATTAGCTTTGGGTGAATTTTTGGTATTTTTTAAGAAGTTTCCTTGTTTGATGAATAGTGAGAAATATTGAATTTTAATTGAAAACTAAATTTTCATGTAAATAATTTACAGTGTTAAATTATATTTTAATTTATTTTTAAAATATATTTAGTTCAATTATACATCAATTAATCCAATTTAGGTAATTTTTATCAATTTCACATTGAAATTGGATATAAAAACATTTCAAACATTTGAACATTTTTACTTTAAAAACCCGCTTTGTCATCCTGTTTGTAGGATTAAATTTAAATTAATTTCTACCACTTATCTGATTGGAATTTTTAAAAATGGATTAAATATTTGGAAAAAAAATTAATAATTTCTAATATAATAAAATTATTATGTGACCAAAAATATTAGTGAATGAGATTAAAATTATTTATAGCAATTAAGAGAAAAACCTGCTTAATAAGGGACTAAAATTTAATCTTAAGGGCCAACATGACATAGAAACTTATCCATAAACCATTTTATGGAAATATTTCAACAGCATCCTCAATTTTCTAAAAAATGGACCATTATTTTAGGAAAATTATGTAAGGGAGACCTCTCAATAGTGTTTACCTTTTTATATTTACACGAATGATACTCCTCCTCCACTATGAAAAGAAACCCACCCCTCCCATTCAATCACACCTCTCAATCCATTTTTCTCATAAAAAATCTACCCAAATAATCTCCCAAAATCACTCCCCTCCTCCTAGAATCCTCAATTTGGGAATAAATCCAACCATGTAATTCTTTTCGTATAAACCAAACGGAGTTACCCGAATAAGGGGTAATGTTTTTCAATGATCAATTTTGTTTCATTTATTTATCCACCCCTTAAATTATTTTTATATCACTATTATATAATAAAATCAGTATCTTAAATATACTGATATTTTTTTATTCTAAGGGTTTTACCTACAATTTCACACACATCCATCAAATGGTACACACAATCATCATTTGTGTATACAACGAACTATCACCTCACGACCGATGTCATTTGTTCTTGCATTTACAACCTTTAAAGGTTGTAATAATGATGGATTTATAGTTTATATTATATATATATGATATTTATGATGTATTCATGATTATTTAACTTTTTATATAATCATACCTTCATTTATTGCATTTTGTTTGAATATGATAACATCATTTCTCGATATGTGGACTACCACCTCCTCAAAGAAATGTGATACATTCACACTTTACATGGAGTGTATTAATAATTGTTTTAATAAAAATATATTAAATATATGAAATAAATATGAAAATTTAGTTATAATAAACATATATATTATTTAATTTTAATTATTTTAAATACAATAAAGAAATGGATGTAGCGTTCTTGCATACATATGACCTACTATCTCTATGAACAGTGAATTTAATTTCCTATCTAAAAATATTATGGATTTTTCTAAATAAATATATAATGAATATATATATGATATTTAAATAATTTATTTCATCCTATGGATGTTGAAATCATTATTTATGTAATAATAACAGAAATGAAAAGTCAAAACATACTCAAAAAACAAGAAAATTAACACCTGAAATAGTGAAAATGATGAAAGATTATTAAGAAATGGGTAATAAGATATTATAATAAGATAATATATAATATTATAAATATTATTATGTTTTTTATAAGTTAGATACATGCTTAAAACCATTATATATGAGTTCAAATGACGTTCACCCAAAAGGAAACACAAGGCAAGGGATTTTGTCTAAATTTCATTTCATCGAGGCATACTGTATTGTTATAAACCTATTTTATTTTTTATGGTGTATATAATACCCATTTAAATGTTATATCATTAAAAATTTATTCTCAATGTTATTTTTAGTTTCAATTTAAATTATTTTATCTAAGGGGATTTGAACTTAAATTTACCAAGTGGTAGATAAATTTCATAATGCAATTCCTTTTTATTGGGTTATACTACTTCCTCATTATTATTAATATTATATTATTATGTGTATAATAACTTTTACTGTCTATTTATGTATTTATAATTATTTTATGTGTATTTACATTTGATACACATAATAAATTCATTTAATAATTCTCACTTCAACATTATGATCATTTTAAGGGTTTATTTCACAATCTCATTCTAATGGAGATTGCCTATCCTTGAAATTTTATTAAATAAATTTATTGGATCATTGTTCAATAAAAATTTTAATTTTATTATCCTATTTTTATTATCAACCTTTTACATAAAATATTACCATTTTCCCACACTTTTTTACTAATATTTTTAGAAAATATTTTTATGAAAACCAGACTTCCCCCCCTGAATGGCCCGAAGGCCTTATTTTTTATTTTTATTATAGATAATACCTCTTTTAAGGGTTGAAGGGGAACCCGTACATGACCCTTAGGCCCAAGGCACAAGGACCAACATGACCCATAATACATGACCCGAAGGCCCAGAGGCATACCATGCCCAATACATGACCCGTAGGCCCAACCCACTAGAACTGCCTCTCCCTAGCTTCTACACCATTGATTTCCTTTATCTCTCCACCTACATTGATGATTGGCTTGAATTTCCCCATACAAAGCTGCACAGTTCCTGGTCTCGATGGCGGTTTCCATACCCTCTCATTCTTCCAATCCGGTTAGCTCTGCTTCTGGTGACTGCTGTTGGTGCTCTGATCCTCATCTGTGTCCTGCTCTGTGTGAACTGGGCTACTTCATAGTCTTCAATGGCCCGAAGGCCCTGTGGCCCGAAGGCCTTTGATGGCCTGAAGGCCCTGAGACCCATAGGCCCAAACCGGTGGCCCGAAAGCCCAAATCAAGTGAATAGTCCGGCTGCTACAGAACCAAACAGTGCCCACTTTCTCGTCCCATTTACATGATTAAATTTCAATTAATTTATATAAATTATGTGATTTTAATTTTTAAAAATATATTAAATATTTTTAATTACAATAATTAAGAATTTATTTTAAGTTTAACATAGTTTTTTACAAAAAATATCAGTGGATATGATTAAAATTAATTATAACGGTTAAGAGAAAAATTAGATTAATATAGTACTAAACCTTAAACTTAAGGGACAAAATAAACTATAAACATTCCAAAAATACCGTTTATGGAAATATTTATACAATATACTCCCTTTTATCTAATATGGACCATTATTGGAGGCACATTATGCAAGGGATACCTCTCAATAGTGTTTACCTTTTTATATTTATAAGAATGCCACTCCTCTTCCACTATAAAAAGAAACTAATTACTCGCATTTATTCACACATATAAATCCATTTGTATTGTCAAAAAATATACCAAAATAATCTCACAACATACCTAAACTCCTCATAGAAACCTCACTTTGGGAAGAAAGGTAACCAAGGAAGTCTTTTGGTATAAATCAAAAGGAGTTACCCAAATAAGAGGTAATGTTCTTCAATGATCCCTTTTGTTTCATTTACTTCTAAACCCCTTCAATTTTTTTTATATTATGATTATATAATAACATAATTATCTTAAATATACTTCAATTTTTTAATGATAATATCTATTCCTACACTTTCACACACATCTATCAAATGGGATACACAATCATCGTTCGTGTGTACGACGGACTGTCGTCCCGTGAGCAAATGTCATTAAATCTTACATTTACTACCTTTAAAGGTTGTAATAATGATTAATATATAGTTAATATTTTATATATATTATGGATTTATTCTTTTGTAACTTTTTATATAATCATACCTTCATGCATTCATTTTTTTGGGAACACGATAACATTGTTTGTGGACGTGTGGACTACCACCTCCTCAAAGAGAAGTGATTCATTGACAATTTTAAAGGAATGTATTAAGATTTTTTTTAATAAAAATTTGTGAAATATATGAAATAAATTTGGTAATTTAATTATAATATACATATATATATCATGTACTTTTCATTCTTTTAAATATGAAAAAGTAATGGAAGTAGCGTTCATGTGTACATACGCCCGACCGTCTCCATGAATTGTGCATTTCATTTCCTATCTAAAAATACAATGGATTACCATAAATAAATATATACTGAATATATATAAAATTTAAATCAGTTTTTATATCCCAAAGATGATTAAATAACGAGTGATGTAAGAATAACAAAAATAACAAGTGAAAACATACTCGAAAAACATGACAATTAACACCCGAAATAGTGAAAACGATAAAATATTATTAAAAAATGAGTAATAAGGTATTATTAGAAGATAATATATGATATTATAAATATGATTATGGGATTTTATAAGTTAGTTAAATTATTAAAACAATTATATATGAGGTTCAAGGATGGTCACCCAAAAGGAAATGCAAGGTTAGGGATCTTGTCTCAATTTCATTTCATTAAGGCATATTATATTATTATAAACCTAATTTATTTTGTATGGTGTATAAACTTCCCATTGAAATTTAATATCATTAACAATTAATTATTCATGGTATTTTTAGTTTCAATTCAAATTGTTTCATCTAATGAGATTTAACTTAAAGTTACCAAGTGGTAGAGAAATTTCATAACCCAATTCCATTTCATTGGGTCATATTACTTACTCATTATTGTTAATATTATATGATTATGTATATAATTAAATTGACTATATATTGATTTATTTACATTTATTTTATGTTTATTTAAATTTTATATAGATAATCAATTCATTTATTCATTATTACTTCAACATTATGATCATTTTAAGGGTTTACTTCAAAATATCTTTCTAATCAAGATTGCATATCATTGAAATTAATTTAAAGGAATTTATATGATAATTTTCAATAAAACCTTTAATTTTCTTATAATATGGTTATTAATGACCTTTTTAATGAAATATTACCATTTTCCCACTATTTGGTACTCAATTTTTTTAGAAAATGTTTTTAAGAAAACCCGAATTCATTTCTTAATTTAGTCAGAGAACCCATTTTCTTCTAAAAACCTTATTTTATAAATTTTTTTTCAAAAATGTTTTTAAACTTTCCAAAATTATTTATTAAAGAAAATTTTACCCTTTTTGTATTTTATTTTTTTTCAAAGGAATTTTCTTGGCATTTTTTGAATAAGGCACTTTTCTAAAATTTTTTCCTTATTAAAAGAATATTAATTTTACCTTGTACAAAATGTATGGAATTAAATTTCATAATTTATTTGAATCTTATTTTTCAAATTTAAAAGGTTAATTTTTAATGAAAATGTTTTTAAATTTATTTTCAAAGAAAATGATTTTAAAAATTATTTTCAAACTAAAAAGGATATTTTTGTTTCTTTTAAGGTATTTCTATTATTAAATGAAAACAACCCTTTATACTTAAAGAAATTAGTAAATGTTATATTAATAATGTCCTTATTATTCCTCTATATGGTTTATGATGTTTTTTGAAAAGGATAATATTTACATTCACCACCTTTATTCCTTTTATTACCCTTGAAATATTCAATTTCCTATGATCATTAGACATTAAATTCCCCCTAATTATCCATATCTTTTATCATGGATATGTTTATTTCCTAAAACATATTGCATTTTTACATATAGTATTTACTTTCATAGTTATTTGATTATCTAATTAAATATTGATAAATTCATATTCTTTAATCAATATGGATATTTTATACTAAATAGTTTTTATTAATTAAATCTATTAATCAATATATGAGGAATTATTTGGACTGGAAGTGAAGGGTGGGTCCTGAAATTTATATATCCCCTTGATGAATTGATAGGTTCCCATGATAAAAATAAATTATGAAAATTAAACTGGTTTTTTCCTATTGTTTTAAATCGTCTTGTGAATGGTCTTGATGGTATAAGTTTTCATGTGCCTCGCACATGACATCTAATAAATAAAAATTTCCCTCATTGAGAATTCAGTTATTATTATTATTTTTATTATTTATCCATTATATTTTCACTTTGAAACTATCTATAGATTCATTTCATTATAATCATTTGTTCTCAGTTAATTACCTTTCCATGTTGATTTATTTTCATTAATTCATTATTGTTTCTATAGTACTTAACCTTACTGGTCATTTGAGCTCACCCTTATTTTTTTCCTTTATCTAGTATTCCATGAAGTTTACTAAGAAATATATACAAGGATATGCTATATGTAATAACATTATCCTTGAGAGAAAAAAATTTTGTTGTAATTAGTGTATTCATTTGTAATACAAGAATCATGTATTTATTTTCTTTACCAAAGCTATTAAACTCTTTGGTCCTTATGGATTTTATTCCTTGTAATCATTCTAATGTAATGGTAGTAGAAACCGAATTTGAACATAATGGGGTTGGGTTTCTATATAGAATATAAGAATATATTTGGTATTGAGTTTTTTATGGAGAATATAAATATAAACCAAGAAGGTGTAATGATGATCTATTTGGGTGATATACTATATAGTGTATTAAATTTCAAACCAAATTTGGGGATATTGTTTCAATAATCAGGTGATATATTTATGTAGTTTGGAATAGGTTGTGGTATGGATCTAACACTATCATAAACTAGTATGGGTTTGAAATCAGTGATCGAGTGTTTTATAGGTATCTCTAGATTTTAAAATCATTATTGCTAAAAAATGACATTTTTTGGTACCTTGATAAATTAGTCATTGGTGAACTCAAGGGATAACCAGTAAGAGAATAATTGGTTAGCTCTTATCTCAAGTGTTTAATCACGATGGACTAAAGTTTAAATCATATACACCACTGAGGAGATTTTAGATGTGATTTTGGACCAGTTTAGGATATTTTGGAAATAAATCACTTTTAAGGATTCAGTGTATAAAATTACCATATCTTTTGAAGCCCAAAAATGATATTTGTTTTTTGATTTAATCGGATAAATAAAATTTGAGAAATTCTTAAGATAACTTCTTAGGGATGAGAATTCATATAGTAGATAGTTTATAACAACCCATGTTCGTATGTGTCAATGTAATTTATTAATGAAATAGACTCAATTTAAGTTAATCTAGGGGGAATTATTAATTTTTAGATTTGAATTGGAAAAGGGGAATTTTTTTATGTTTGGAGTGATAAAGATTAGGTTTTGAAGTTATCAGTGTGAGTTAAAAGAACCTTATTATAACTTTTTTGGATTGGGGTGATTAAAAACATTGAAATAGGTTATAATATTCCCATAATAGAAGATTTTTTGGCTACCACTGGAATATTGGTGGGATGTGAAGTATCATTAGGATACTTTATGGCCATTGAAAATATAGTGACCCACCACTAAGAGTCTGGTGGTCCACTAGAATTATGATTAAAGTTCAATGAGATTTTGATATACTTATGATATATTTTTTTTATAAAAATTTTAAATTAAAAAATTTATTTTTTTAAATTAACACTACTATAGAAAAGGGCTACGACCATGGGTGAAAACCATGGTAGTAGGCTGTAGCCACAATCCTTTTATTTTTGGATGCTATTTTCATTGAAACAGACCTTGGGTCTATAGCCATGGTTAAACCTAAGGCCAAGGGAATTTGAAATTGAAATAGGGCTACATCCATACGCAACACCCATTCCTTTATTCTATGTAATTTTTTTTTCAATGGAGTCTTGATCATGGTGATGGTACCAGGAATGCAACAGAAGCCTAAAATAATGGGAATTTAAAAGTTTTACATTATGATCAACATCAATACATTATTTCCAATGTAATTGAATCCAATTATCAACCCTAGGATCCCATGTGAATTAATTAAGAATAAACAATTAAAATCCAAAACTATAAATAAAAATCAAAATTATACCTTGTTTTATTTTGATTGAAAAGAAGTTTCTCTCACCATTGGTGACCATTTCTTGAAGAAATAAAATCCAAAACCCTATAGACCATCCACACATGATTTAAAATCTCATGGGATCACTTATCATTATTTTTAGGTGTTTGTGTAGATAAATGAAAAATACCTCAATGTCCATAAAGATGAAAATAAATATATACAAGTATGCATGAAAAAAATTTTAATTTTCATTTTCAAATAAAAAATACCAAAAATTATTTTCATCTTATTATTATTTTATAAACCCTACCTAAATATTTTAAATAGCTATCATGATATTTATTTTCATTAAAGTAAAAATTACCTAACATCAACAAAGTTAAATCACACTAAATTAGTGATGTTTTAATCATAAGAATATTTCTCTAGAATCATATTATTGAATTTACCTTCAGAAATTAGAATATAGAAAAATTATGTTTTTCACCCATAATTTCATCCAATATTTTCTAAGTATTGAACTTGAAAGGGTATAAAGTGACCATATAAAGAAAAATAATTGACTGCGCTTTTTTGATTGACTATGTGAATCAATCACAAGAATTTATCAATTGACTATGCATGTATGAGTCCGGATCTACCATTATAATAACCTCTATATCAACTACATGAAGTAAATGAGCGACTATAATGGATCAACCATGTTACACCTTGACCGCGGTTTCTCTTTATTTTTATAATTTTTTTGGCGTTGGATCTTTTGGTCGATGTTCGAGTCAAGGCCCCGATGAAATTTTTTGAGTTTCAGAGTCTTCAGGTGGTTTTTGGCCATGTGCATGGTTTGGATCAAATAGTGTGAGGCTTAACAGTGAACATGTGCCCTTCCCTTGGTGGAAAAAAACTTACACAAAGTTAGAGGAAACCCTATGACAAGTATGCAAAATGGATCTATCAAATGATATATATGAGCTGTATATTTGGTTCAAAGTTTCTCAAACTGTGCGATGAGATCATGTGAGGGTCCCTTCTATCTAGTATGTTTTTAACGGTTGGCACACTGTCTAGAAAACCATCTGACCAGACTGTGTAACCTACCCATTGTAAAAAAATAAAAATAAAATAACATAAAAATAAAATAAAATTAAAAGAAAATGTTTTAATAATAATAATAATATTTTTATTATTATGAATAATAATAATAATAACATATTTAGTTTTTTAATTAAACTCTCAAAGGGGTTCCCCCTTACACCTCTTACAAGATACCCCCGTCCTCTCTCGCATGACCCAACCGACCAAGAGGGCTCCAACGTAGGACCCTCCCCCTCCAGCCTACGTTTGTGGCCAATTATTCTCCGGGTTTTGGGATCAGTCCTCTCCAGTAAGTCTCTTTTCCCCTCATTTCCCTTCTTTTCTTGGTTTACTTTTATCTAGGGTGGTGCATACATTTTGGACAAACCCTAATTTGTTTTGGGGGTTTTGTTTTGTTCTGTTCTTGATGATTAGGGTTTATGTACCTATTGAGGATCATCCATTCCACATTTGAAAAAGGTAGTGGGTTCTCCATGTGTTTTAGGTAGGTTTTGTTCTATTTTAATTATTTGACTCAATTTTTAATGTATAGTTTTATGATTTTTGAGTTTTTAGTAATTTTAATAGAGTTATTATGACCTTTTTGAAGTCATTTTGAGCTACCGTAGTTGAGGGAACTTAAATGTGCATGCATGGGTAAGGCATATATGCACACACACACATGGATATATATTCCCTTTTTTCTACATATTCCCTCATAGTGAGGGGAATATGAGAAATTAATCTAGCGGTATTTATATATATTTATTTAGAAATTCATGTTCGTATTGGAGTATTGAGTGGTTTTAAATTGTCTTCTTCCATGTGCTTGTGGTTTGAGGTTGGTTTTCCTTTTCATTTTTCCTTTAGATTTTGGAATCATTGACTTATTTCTCTTTACACCATTCTTGGATATTAATTAGTGATGTATGATTTTTATAATTATTTCTTTTCATTAAATAGAGTGATTTCATCCTCATATTTGAATTGCATAAAATAATTCTATAAAATTCTTACACCAAGTGTTTGATAAATTTCCCAGTTAGACCCTATAAGTAGTTCATGCTTACCAAATAATGGTTTTGGTATTTCAAATGTTTTTTTCTTATAAAATTGTGGGTTGTTTTATTAAATGAATTTTAAGAAGTGAGTTTATAATTGGTGTGTGTGATTCTTATTGAAAATGGTTTATCACTTAAATATTTCTTGAGGCCCCTTTGGTGCCTTCGTAAATTGGTCCCTTTTGAAAACTCTCTTTGGATACTCATATTGCCTTAATTGTGTTGAATGGTATGAGAGGTCCTTGGTATAGGAATACTTTATAAACTATTAGTTGAAAGGTAAGGGATTATTCTCTGGGGTGATTTGGGGAAACAATTATGTGTGTTGCTTGTGTGTGATACATGTATATGTGGTTATTTTTTTAGCTTTGATTGGATCACCCCAGTTTATACATGACATGGGAACTTGGAAAGCAAGAGGATATTCTAGGAAAGGTTGATGCACTAGTTTATATTATGCATCACCTAGTGTCCCTTAGTATGGAACTTGCTCTACTTTTGGATTGTGCCCCTCAGTTAGGCCAAGTAGGTTAAGACTGAGCGTGTGGGTGAATTTATGTCATCGGGTGAGTCATGCCTATGGGATGAGTCATGTTTTAGTATTCTTTATATTTTACACTAAGCTCCTAGGTTCTCCCGTGTACTTCGATACTTATTTGTCTGCGAAAGATGATTGAGGTGCCTTGTTTGGTTTGTACTCATGTTTTCTATTTTTCATTTCCCTTATGGTGTGTTCATTGTTCCTACTTCCTTTTATAGTGTATCTTTTTTCTAAAGGTGATAAAATGATATTCAAACTTTTATAGAAATATTTTTGAGAAATATTTAAAACTTTTTCTCCTATTTTAAATAAGACGTCATTCCTTCTTCTTTATCCCTATTTCATTAAAATGTCAAATATTTATTCTTGGAAAAGAAACTAGTTTTAAATAAATGGGAAATGGACTATGATTTTCTTTAAATAAAAAATGTGTGGAAAATCTATGTTTATATATTGTATTTCAAACTTGAAATTAATGGATCTTTTATTTAAATGAAATTAAATTGAGAATAGATTGGTTGGGAATTCCTACTGAGTTTTAATACTCATGCCTATAGATTTACCTTTGCTTTTAGCTTATAGTGTTGATTAATTATCTGATTCGGTCACCATGGGTGACATTGGTTTTGAGGTCAGTGGTGACTCGTAGGGTCATAAAGAGGTAAATGTAGTTTTATTTATTTTCAATGTTTTTGTTTGATTTTACTATTCATTTTTTTGGGTTTTTCCTAATTTTTTATTGGGATAAATAATTCCCAATGGTTTATTTGGATTCTCGACACTAGTTTCAAGATCAGGAGGATTGAGAATGCCTCTTGAGCCTTGTCACAAGCTGAATTGTGTGACCAGTTTTGGGTCGACCTGGGTTGGTTCATGAAAAAATGGCATTAGAGGAGGAAATTTTTATTTGGTGTTTAAGGTTCCGTAGATATTAGGTCTATCAGGACTCAAGAGGGAGATGCGAGAAGAACATCATGAAACCTTTCTCATCATGAGCCTCAAGTTTCTTGGGGTAGTTTGGGATTTGAGTTTTTTTGTTTGGACAGTGTGGATAGGATATGATAATGGAAGTGAGATGATGTTACACGATGAGATTTCATGTAGTAGATACCCATGTGAAGCCTGAGTGATTGGTTCAAGATATTTTCTATGTTTGATAATTTCTTGGGGAATGGTATTCTAAGAAATGTTTCTAGGTTAGGCATATCCACTAGTTTATTATTCTTGGAGTTTTTTTATGAGTTATGTTTTGGATTAGTTTTGGTTAGCATGAGTGGATTTCAATAAAAAGAAAAATATTTTTAGGAAATGGGTTTTTAGAAAGGAAAATTGTCTTTGGTGTGGAGAAATGGTTTTTGAAATGAAAATGATTTTTTGAAATGGGTTTATTGTAATGGAATGTGTGGTTTCAAAGAAAAAATTGATGGTTTTTTGGTAATTGGTTTTGGGATTTTGGGAAAAAAATTGGAATGTGAAATGAAATATTCTTGGGAACTTATAAATGTGTTCCTTTAATGATAAGGGGTGATTTCAAATTGGTTGGTAATCTTGGATTTAGATTTAATGATATATTTTTAGAAATTAGAAATATTTTGAATGGAACCTTGGTATTTCTATGAATGATCACATATATGGATGTACACATGTGTAAAGAGGATAATTGGTGGTATGTTTAGATGTGTTATTGAGCTAGCACAAGTAAGTATATGTGTGAGACTTCATGGAATACCAATGGTGGGTATTTAAGTTGTTTTTTTTTATGAAAAATGGTTTTCAAAAAGGGTGATTTCAATGTTTTAAAAATTTAGTGAGAATTTTTTTAGTGTTTTATTTTCATGTTTGGACTCTTATTTCATGGGATATTGGTTTAAACATGAAAAAAATGAGGTTTAAAGGGTGATTTGATTTTGGGTTTTGGTTTTTTATTGATGTATGGAATTTTGGTTTATGATGAATTTGAGAATGCCCTAGAAAATTCTTGGTAAGGAGTGGACGATTGGAATCTTAGATTCCTTCCTCCATGTTTATGTTATTTTTAGTTTTGGGAATTATTGTTGGTTGTAATTTAGTGGTTTGAAATTTTCAAAAATAAGGTGTTTAGAGTTTTTGAAGAAATTTTGAATAAGTGATTCTATGAGTATTCCCATTGACAACTCTACTCAGACTTTGAATTGAGTGGTGGAGCCAGATCCTTTCCAGATTTTGGATCACACCCAAGTCTTCCTATTTTTTCCCACCTTAATTATCTAAAAAACAAAAGAATTTATAATTCGTAGTGGCTTATGAAATGTTGTTTTATCTGGAATGGTTACTTGGGTTTTCTGAAGGGGTTCTGTAAGCCATATTATCGAAATAAAAAGTTTTAGTTGAAGATCGTAATCTCCCAACTGTGGGGAATCATATGCTTCAAGACATAAGGGCTCCCACCATACATCTTGGAGTAAAGATTTTCACGCAGTCAGGAATCATTGGTGTGGGAGACCTTGGTCCATCTTTTGTCTCCAGTGCTGTAATGAGGATAGTTTAAGATTTTATATTGCAACTTTATTCATTTTGAAAGTTTTTTTTGTTGTAAAAGGATTATAGGCCTTGTTTCCTTGTTTTAGTATTCTTTTTTTGAAAGTTCCTCTATTGTAGTTTTCCTAGTTCTTGGACGTTCCCCCTTGTTGGTGAAAGTATTAGTAGCCTTGTATCCTTTTAAACCTCTATAATTGTGATTGGGACTTATGAATGTGAACCCTTGAATGGTGGTTTATTTGTGGATTGATTTTAGTTATGGGATGTGATCATTTTGGAGATTCTTTTGTCTTCGGAAGATGATGAATCATGGTTGGGTTCAGTACTCCATTAGGAGTTCCTTTTATCCTTTCCTTGTAATAGGGGTTGGTCTGTATTGGGGTCACCAATTTGGTTCATGTTGGTAGTTCTAGAGTTAGACCATTTTGGGAGTTTCAATATTGGCCATTCAAGTTGGGTTCTTGTGGTGGGGATAACCCTACCCTTTTCCCCATGGTTTCTCTTGTTGGGTTTCTCTCTATAACTGGTTGGGTGTGACCTATGGAGTTAAAAGGTCACATCGAGGTTTGTGGTTTTGTTTGGCCTCGTGTAGTTTTGGGTTCTAGTTTTATTCCTTATTTGGATGTGTGACTTTACGGGGGAAGAAAGTTTTGTGGTGAGGATAATTATCACACACTGAACATATTTTCTCTTTATTTATATCATTTTCATGATTTTGGAACTTTTTTTCAATGTTAAGGTTGAGCTCCCCATGGAATGTTTTTAGTTTCAGAGTCTTTGGGTGGTTTTTGTCCCTGTGCATGATTTTAGCATGGTTTAGATCAAACCGTGTGAGGCCTAGTAGTGATTGTGTGACCTTATATTAGTGATGCATGGATTGTTCATGGTTTAAGTAAACCATGAGACAATCATGCGAAATGGATATGTGAAATGATAGAGTTTTGTTTCATGGTTGGCGCATAGTTTCTCAAACAGTGTGGTTGGCCCATGCAAGGGTCCCTTCTCTTTAGTTGGTTGCGTATAGTTGGCGCATGGTCTGGTAGACCATGCAACCAAACCGTGCGGTCTTCCCAATGTTAAAAAAATGAAAATAAAATAAGATAAAGATAATCCAAAATTAAAAGAATTTTTTATTAATAATAATAATAATATAATAATAATAATAATATAATAATAATAATTATTATATTTAGGTTTTTAGTTAAACCCTCAAAGGGGTTACCACTTACCCCTTTCATAATACACCCCCATCCTCTCTTGTACGACCCACCCAACCAGGAGGTCTCCAATGCACGAATCCCTCCCCAATCAGCCTAAATTTATAGTCGATTATCCTCTCAATTTTGGGAGAAGTTCTATTCGGTATGTCTCTTATCCCCTCCTTTTCCTTCTTTTATTGGTTTTCTTTTCTCCCAGGCAGCACACACATTTTTTCCAAACCCTAATTTATTTTGGGGGGGTTTGTTTAGATCGATTTTTGATGAATAGGGTTCATCGACCCCATTGAAGATTGTTCTTTCCATGATTGAAAAAAGAAGTGGGGTTTCCATAGATTTAATGTAGTTTTTGATTCATTTTAATTAATTCCCTTAATTATAAATTAATGATTTTTTGTTTTTTGGGTTTTTGGTAAATTTTCTAGAGTCCTTTGGACCACGTTGAAGTTGTTTTGAGCCTCCAGAGTCAAGGGTTCTTACATGCGCATTCATGGGAAAGACACACACACACATAGACACATATTCCCTCTTTGTACATATTCCCTCATGTTGAGGTGAATACATGCAATTCAGCTAAGGGTATTTATATATGTATGTATAAATTCATATGCATGTAGGAGTATAGAGTGGTTCCAGATTATCTTTGTCAAAGTGCTTGTGGTTTGAGGTAGGTGTCCCTATGCATTTGTCCTTTTAAATTTAGGAATCATTGATTTATTTCTATTTTCACCTTTATTGGATATTAATTAGTTATATTTTATTTTTATAATTATTTATTAATATGAAATAGTGTGATTTCCTCCTTGTATTTTAATTTCATAAAATATTTCTATAAAATTCATATCACGTGTTTGATAAATTGACTAGTTGGCCCTTATAAGTTGTTCATAGTTACTAAAGAATGGTTTTGGACTTTTAAATGTGTTTTAATTTTAAAATAGTGTTTTATATTTCTTAAATGGATTTTAAGAAGTTGAGTTTATAATTAGGGTGTGTGATTCTTATTGAAAATGGTTTGTCACTTAAAGATTTCTTAAGGCCTATTTGGAATCCTCATAAATTGGTCCATTTTGAAAACACTCCTTGGATGATCATATTTCCTTGGTTGTGTTGAATGGTATGTGAGGTCCTTGGTATAATACTCCTTTGTGAACTCTTAATTGAAAGGTAATGGATTAATCCCTAGGGTGATTTAGGGTGACACTCTGTGTGTTTCTTGTGCGTGATACATATTTATGTGGTTGGTTTCTTGTTTGGATTTGATTAGATCACCCCACTTTAAACTTGACATGGGAAATTGAAATAAATCAAATATTTTCTAGTAACTATTGCTTCATTAGTTTAGATTATGCACTGGCTAGTGGCCCTTATTATGGACCTTGATTTTCTTTGGGATAATGCCCATCTGTTAGGCCAGGTAGGGTAAGACTGAGTGTGTGGGAAAATTGATGTCATAGAGTGTGGCATTCCTACATGATGAATATGGTTTTAGTATGTTCTAGATTATCCAATGCGATCCTAGGTTCTCCCCTGTACTTCAACACTTATTTTCCTACATTGGATGATTGAAGTGCCTTGTTGGGTTGGTTACTCATGTTTTCTATTTCACATTTCCCTTATAATGTGTTCATTTATCCTAATTCCTTGTAGGTTGTATCTCTTTTCTAAAGGTGATAAAATGGTTTGAAAATGTGTTTGGAAATTTTTTTGAGAAGGATTTAAAAATTTTCCCCCTCTTTAAACAAAACATCATTCCTTCTTCTCCATCCATCTTTCTTCAAAATGTTAAATCTTACTTATTGTAAAAAAACTAGTTTTCAATAAAAGGGAAATGGAATATGATTTTATTTAAAGAGAAAATGTGTGAAAGAAATATGTTTATATAATGTATTTCAAAATTTAAATTTATGGATCTTTGATTTAAAGGAAATGAAAATGGGAATAGATTATTTGGCCATGCCTACTGAGTTTTCTTACTCACACCTATAGATTTACATTTGTTTTAGCTTCTGATGTTGCTTCCTTATCAGATTAGGTTACCATGGGTTATGTTGGTTTTGAGGTTGGAGGTGACCTGTTGGGTCATATGGATGTATATACAATTTTATTTATTTCTACTTCTTGTGTTTTTTTTCTTGTTTAATTTATATTTGGGTTTTGTCTGCTGTTTTATTGGGATAAATAGTTCCCAATGGTTTATCTTGATGTCAGACACTAGTTTCTAGACCAAGAAAATTAGTAATGCCTCTTGAACCATGTAACGGGATGGCTCGAGTGAAAATGTCATGGTCACACCGTGTTTGTTTGTGAAAAAACACATGAAAAACTAACTGGCCATGTGGATTGATTATATGTAAATTTTCTATGTGGTAATCAATTATTTGTAAAAAGGAATCAATATTAAGCAATTGAAAAAATGTACAAATCTAGATTGAACACACATACAACTCAATCAACCATGAGGCAGTTAAGTGACCATGAATTTGTCTGAGTATGAGAATTATAGAATTTTATCAAATTGATTTAGGGTCTCCTCAAAAAAACATAAACCTTCATAAAGAAACTCAAATCCTATTTTAGTAAATTGTAAAAAGCTTATCTAAATCCAAAAAAACTTTTCCAATATTACTTTTTAGAATAGTTCAACAATCATCACATGTTTTCTAATATGACCTTTGGATTGAAAAAAATTCAACAGATGGATCACATACAATTCATCCCACTTTAATAATTATTCTCTAGATGAAAACCAAAACCTTAGATGAACTTTATCAATAAAAAGATTTAGTTTCAACCCCCTTTGTATTTTATTGTCAACTATGAAACATAGAACACTTTAAAACTTATCCCATATAGAAATTAATTATTATTCACTAAATTTAAATTATCCATTAATGATAGTTGAAATTAGGGACTCTTTTATTTGAAAACATACACCAAAAACTAGAACATCAAAAATCCAACTGAAAATGAAGGTATCCTACTATGATACAAATTGTAGTGACACATGATCAATAAAATCACCGGGGGTAAATCAATGAATAATAAATTTTATGTTTTCCCATTTAAATAACATCCACCACTTATTAGAGTGAAATCAATTTAATATCTTACTATACACAAGTGCACCCAGACAAGGCGCAAATGATTTATAGTGTTCAATATTCAGCGTGAATAGCTAGTCCCTGGTATGATTCAGTAAAACTCATGATCATATGATACACTTGTAAAATATTTCAAACCATTTAAAGAAAGTTTAATCCTTATAAATTGATTTACAAGTATTCCAACTGTTTCTATGCATCCTATATAGTTAGTGAATCGTGAAATTTTTACACTAAATATGAATGGGTAAAAAATTGAATATGCTTCCACTAGGGAATTCTATCAAGTTGTCTGTATGTTGAAAAATTAGTCTTCTTTTATTATTTCATACTATCAACTCACAACTTAAAATCAAATATAAAAAACTAAATTCAACGATCATTTTATTCATATTCTAGTTAAGAAAGTTCTTCATAATATGTAAAAGGTAGTAATGAGTTCTTCTTCCTCTCTATCTTCTATAAACATCACAACCAACTCTCCTAATTTTTTTATTCAATGATCGTACACAATATATTGTTCTTCTTAAAAATATATATTTATTCAAGGGATACCATGTCAATTAATAATCTACCTTGTACAAATCATTTTTCTATCTCCTATATAGAATAAAAAAATTCAATATATTAAAATTTATAATATTCTGAAGAATAAAATCACCATATTCAAGGATCCCATTTCTTTTCTTCATAATTGATGAAATAACCACATTTAATAACCACCATATAATATAGAAATTCTTCATCGTTAGAAATATTGAACCTAAATTTCCTCTAATATATATATATATATGTTTAAATTAATTCATGCATGTATGATATTTACAGTACCTTTTAAATATAGGAATATATTTTTATTATCACAAACCTTGTGAATTATTATTCCATTTTAAATAATGGAATTATTCTTCATTAATCCATACAACCCGCATCTACTTATTTCCATAATATTCCTTGTTTTTAAACACACTGGGTATGCATGAAATAATTCAAATTATTATCATACCCTTCCTTTCCTACCAATGATAATTTAGATGAAATTAAGAAGAAAATAAATATATACATGCATGGATGAACTAAATTTAGGGAACCATAATTTGATTCCCAAAAATCCCCATAGTTTTCTTTATCTACTTATTTTATAAAACTTTCAATAACCATGATAATAATTATTATGATATCTATTTACATTTAAGAATAGATTATATGGCATTATCTCGATTAAATCACAATAAATTTTCGATTTTTTAATTACTAGAATATGGAACAATAAATATATCATTAAATTTACCTTAGATATTCAAATCCATAAAAAATTTATTTTCACCTAGAATTTCATCAAAAAATTTCTAAATTTGGAACTGACTATGAGATAGATCGACTAATTAATGTAGTCCCATTGACCATAACCATCTTATTGACTATTAGAAACAATTACAAGAACATATTAATCAATATTTCCTATCTTATTGTAGATCTACTATATGAAAAACCTTCATATCAACTGTATGTAGTATACAAGTGACTAAAATAGATCAACCTCATGAAAATATGATTGACCATGTAGACGAATTGTAGGGAAATTGACCATGATGAAATATATAATATGAATAAACTATTGACTGTGAGGAAATAAACCACATGTATAAATATGGATTTAGTGCATACACAACTCAATCAACCATGAGGTTGTAAGGTGATAGTTCTTTTTCTCAGTCATAAAATTATAGATTTGACTTAAATTGACACAAGGCCTCCTCAAACAAATTTCAACCATCCAAAAATAACTCAAAACCTCATTTAATATATTGTAAAGGTAGTGTCCCTGGATTTTATTTACCTTGACTAAACCCAAAAATTAAAGGGATTTAGTATATTTGGTTACATGTGATCATTTCCATTGCATGCTCCTTGGTTGAATCTTAGTGCGATTAAACCAAGTAGAATTATTATGTATTTTATAGATTCATTATATATTCTTAGTAAGGAATAGATTCATTTATAAATCAATTAATCATGTTATAAATTATATAAAGAAAAATATAAAGGGCATACAAATTAGATTTATATATTAAGAAGTGATTAAATGAAATCCTACTAATTATGATGTCACGGTCATTAGGGAAATGAGTGGTTAGAGGATTTAAGTGGTATAACTTGGAAATACTTATAATACCATGATTCAACCCCTCTTAAAGAATCACACACTAAGTACCATTGTGGGGAAAATTAGGGTATCATATCCTAGTCTTATGTTATTCGATTTATTTTACATCAATTTTATTCGATTAATTGTAGGATTTAACTACATATTTTCTGATATTTTCTACTCAAAACCTTTTGGTGACATATAAGAAATAATGAATATAAAAAATAAGAAAATCTATAAAGAGGTTTCGTATTTTGTAAAGGTTTGTGGAGGCATTTAGATATAGATAAGATATTCCAAAAACCCCAAAGAGGAAGGTATAAATATATTTGATTGTAAATATTTTGATCCATTAAATGATATTGTAGCATTATATAGGAAGAATAATTTCATAGATGACTATGGATATAATGATGATGATATATCAAATAGAAGAAAAGTGGAATAATTTCACTTATTAGATGAGCTAAATTTTGGACTATAAGAGGAAACCATTGGGAAAAAATGGATAATGGGTCACATGGATTTCATGTTATAGGGATGAATATTGTGATAAAAATGTTGAAATCCATGAAAATAATATTACATGAAATGTAAATTGATCTTAGGGAGAATAATGATATCAAAGATAAGGAAATTAGAGGAAAAATCTTCAAAATTATAGAAAACCAATGATGATTCTACAGAGAAATTCCTTGTATCAAAATAAGTTTAATAATTGAAGGTTAATAAAGATGAATTTTGTGCGCACATGGAATAATTGGTTAAGAAAAATTAAAGGCTAAAAAAATATAAACTAAGCTTAAAGGATTACATTTCTTGGATAAACACAAATATGAACAACGCAGTACACTATAAGATCTTGAATATGAGGTAGAGGGTGAAATTTCTATGGAAAATATGCTCTAAAAAGACATGAAATCTCAAATTTAGTAGTGAAACATAATGATACAGTAAAATAAAGAGTAAAAAATTTTTGTCAAAAAGAAAGTATACCAACCAAAGTGGGAAGACCTATTGTAAAATATGATGTATGTTTATTGTATTATTATCCTTTGGA
The DNA here is from genome assembly GCA_963277665.1 of Viscum album. NCBI lineage: Eukaryota > Viridiplantae > Streptophyta > Magnoliopsida > Santalales > Viscaceae > Viscum > Viscum album. The sequence goes on from OY728129.1 coordinate 485,066,782, forward strand.
AGGATATAATGTGACAAATGAAAATTATGTTAAATTAGAAAAGTATCATAATAAATGTGTAATGAATCAAATTCTATACTCTATAGAGAAACCCAATATTGGTTATATTGGAGTATCACCAAAAGTTTAGATGAATACATATTTTAGTGATTACAAATAAAAAGGAACAATATTTTAGCTGATGTAATGGGAAAAGGGTGGATGTAATGAAAAATCATGAAAAATTTCCCAATAATAGGTAATGATAAACGGTTTAAATCCAAATAAAAAATTAAAGTGAAATGTGATTTTATTATGGAATACTTGTTCATATTAATATATTTTTTAGAAATAATTCAATATATTTATTTTTATTAAGTTAATAGAAGATTTTAAAAATATATTTACCAACAAAAACTAAATAGGAATATATATTATTCCAATATTTGTTTCAATTCTAATCATATCCTTGAAAGAAGTTGTAGGAAAATATCAACTAGAATGAATATAGTAAATCAATATCTATCTAATGGAAAATCTATCTTATCATGTAACAATTATTATAGGTTAGATGAATAAGATCATGATGTTTAAAGAGTTTTAAAGAGGAATCCCAATATTTTTTTCTAAACAAAAGGTTTCATGTAAAGACAATAAGTGAAATAGGAAATGTTAGAGAAGTTCAAGTGATACAGATGAAAAGTGAGTATCTCAAATAAAGGTATATATTAAAAAAATAATCTTATAGAGATAATAAAAATTTCAATATGGTTTAGGAAAAAAATAAAAAAAATTATTAAGTATAGAAATACTTGATTATGAGAATTAAATATAAAATACTTGTGAATTGAAGCATGGGGAAAAAATTAATCTCAATATGGTTTAGGAGATATTACATCCTAATAACATTGATTTAGAACTTAATATGGATTCCAAAAAGGAAAAAAGAAAAATGGTGGTCCATAGTGATTCTCTATCCTCTTTTACATGAGGGAATTGAATTATCCCATCTACCCATGTATCTAAATGATATAATATTTTCTGTATTGGTTCAGTTTCAAAGAGTAGGTACAAACCATATGGAAAACATGAATAAAAACATGATGAATATAAAATTGTAATAATATTGATGAAAAAAGGTTGTGTGGGGGAAATAAAAATTGGAACTAATGACTAATCAGAGATGTTATAACAAGTGAATACATTAATCAATCAGTATTAGACCATGATTAAGGAAGATGACATATTGATAAATAATCAACCATAAGAAATAAATCCATGATTTATTTTTTTCAATATAACATAGTATCATATATAGTTTTAGGGTGTTATAGGATGAAAAAGATGAATAATACCATGAAAAATTGATATAGAAATTGGAGAGTTTATTACCACCACCATCGAATAATTACATCCAATAAAAAATAGAAAATATAATTTATTGATATATTGTTATTATTTTTACTTGGAATAAAAAATTGGTATGACTCATGCACATAGTGTTTTAAAATATATTCACTAATGATATTGTGGAAGTGTGGATGAGATAAAGGGGGAAGTTACATGTTAGAAGCTTAATGTGAAGACTATTTTATATGAATGAAATTGAGTACATAGACTTCTTAGATGTTTTCAATATATTCTCTTGTTCTCTACACAAAGTTCTCACTTAGTAATCTTAGTGTATTTATCAAGGTTTCTTTTCAAAGTGGTGAGTAAACTCATTGAAAATTCATAATCACAATATTATGTGCTGAGTTGGTTAATAAAATTAAAATAAAAAGAAATAAAATTTCAAGAAAACATTGGTATCTAAATTTTAGTAAAATTAGTGGTGTAATTAGAATCCATTAATTTATATTAAAAAACTTATATATAATATCAATTGTTTTATCTCAAAACATAACAATTGGTATCAAAGTTTAATATCAAGAACACTAATGGATGATGATATCAATATATGATATAAATATTGAATCCATTATTTAATAAGATTTTATGTTAAAGTTGGAGAATAATGTTATATGAATCTAATATATTTTGTTTTCCATAAAAAAAATCATTGGTATAAAAGAAGAATGTATCATGATATTGGATTTAGGATAGTGTTTCCACAAAATCTTATTGATAATATTGTTAGTATCGAATAAATAATTGATGTAACATGGTGTTGGGTTTTTTTCAACCATTTATAGTAATATATATGATGTTTTATTTAATAAGGGGAATAATAGTATTCATGAGTGTTAAGTTATAAATTTGGAGTTGATTTTATATGATTATAGAGTTATCATTAGCAAAGAATTGGAATAAGTTTGAATTTACACATGATTAATTGTCTCTTGTGTAAAACTGAATTATTGGATATAGAATATAATATAAGAAAGTAAGAGTGTTGGAAGAGTAGTGAAATTTATGATACATAGTATTGGAAAAGTTTAAGGGAAGATGAATCTGTTTTATCATGGAATATAAAAATTATGTCGGAACATGTATAATATCACTCCCTAAGAGGGACCCATGATTATTTTGTGAATATTTGTTTGAGTCTAGTTAGTGGACTACACCATAAAGGAATGTGATAACACCATAATTATTTCATAGGATTAATGTTTTTGATAAATTTGGATTATAGAAAAAATATCATGCCATAATATCACTGGATACATTATAGATTAGTGATTATGTCGTAAAAAGGGAAAATGAGAAAATTTAGTGTTTATCTATCATGAGGATGTTTTATTTTGAAACAATGATTTTATTGTGACTTTAAAAATGAATATTTATTTTGAATAATTCATTATACTATAAAATTCTAAAGTTTGAATTAGTTGAATGCTATGATTTTCAGAGGATTTAATGATTTTTTCAAGATAGATAAATGATTTTTCCCATAATATTTGAGGAAGAAATAAGTCTTTAATGAATTTAATATTAGAGAATTTATATTAGATTATAGAAATAGAAATTCTAGATATATAAATATTCTATCAATCATAAGAAATAGATGAGATCACTATAGTGTAAAGTGGAATACGTAGAGGTGGAGATAGAAGATAAGTATAGAGAGAAGAGAGTACTAACACCCATAGAAGATCTTTCCAAATATAAAGATGTATATATACCATGAAGTGACATTGAAGATAATTTTAAGTAATCATATGATTCTATTATAATAATTTTCACATTGTTTTATGAAGCTTGAGCAACAAAAGGAGAATAAGGAACACCTATGTACACCCGGTTCATCAATAATAGTGGTGATATTGTTTTATATTTTTATTGAATTGTATGGAACTTTTCCCTTTCTTGAGTGGTGAGAATTTGGAGAGGATCTAGGGAATGATCCTTGTATTGATGTTCCTTTCCTAAATCCACCATTTATAGTGATTTAATGTATCTTGTTATATTGGTACGTCGCCATTGTATACACCTTGGATGTATCCCAATGTTTATAAACCAAGTAAAATTATTATTTCTTATTTGAACGATATATATATTATTAATAGGGTATAAATTCATGTGTGAGTTAGGTAATCATTGGTTAATTAATATAATGGAAAATGTAAATGGTATAACAATCAAATTTATATATTAATAAGATATTAAATGTGACCCTACCAATAAGAAGGTAAAAATTACTTAGACAAGGAGTGTTTAAAAGATCTTAGTGGTATAACTTAGAATTAGTTTTCATACACTAATTACATACCTCTTAAATTATATCTCACTTAAAAACCTTGAGGGAGTAATAGAAAGTCTGTGAATTCTATAATTACTGGTTTTGATTCTGAGAATACATTTGGTATAGATTTTGTTATGGAGAATATGAATATACACAGAGAAGGTTTAATGATGATCCATTTAAGTGATAAAATATATAGTGTATTAAATCTAAAACCAAATTTTGGGATAAAGTTTTAATAATTAAGTGATTATTAGATAAAGTTATGAACAGTTTGTGGTATGTATATGAACACTAACATTAACTAGTTTGGGTTTGACTTCAGTGATTGGGTGTTTTATTGGTATCTCTAGATTATGAAATCATTATTACTAAAAAATGAGATACGTTGACACCTTGATACATTAGTCATTAGTGAATTCATGGGATATCGAGTAGGTGTATAATTGGTTAGATCACATTTGAATGTTTTGATAATTATATAACGAATTTTAATTCAGATACACCATAGAAGAGATGTTAGATGTGTTATTTGACCAGATTAAGAGATTTTGGAAATTAAACAGTTTTTGGGATCCAATGTCTAAAATTTCCATATCTTTTGAATTCCAAGGATGATATATGTTATTTGATTCAAGTAAATAAATAAAATTTGAATAATTATTAGGATCGATTCTCATGGATGATAGGTCCTATGTTGGATAGTTTATAAAAGCCCATGTTTATATGGGTTAGTGTAATTTTTTTAATGAACTAGACTTCATTGGAAGTTAATTTAGGGGGAATTTTAAATTTGATATTTTAATTTTATATGGGTATTTTTTCATGTTTGGAGTGATAAAGGGTTGTTTTTGAAGGTATTAGTGTGAGTGGAAAGGGCCCTGGAAGATATTTTGGTATTAGGGTGATAAAAAAAATTGAAATAGGGTACAAGAGGTCCCCAATAGAAGGATGTTTTGGTGCCATTGGAAGACTAGGGGGATGAGAAGTAGTATCGAGGTTACCTTCTTACTACTAAAAGCACAGTTTCCATCCACCAGGTTCCTAGTGGCCCACAAAATTTTTAGTGAAGGTTCACTAGGAGTACGATGGCCTTAGGATATTTTTTTAAATTACACTTGAAATATTAATTTTGTTTTAAATGAAAATTTCAATAGAAAATGGATATGAACATGGGTGAAAATGTTGTTTGTAGGCTGTAGTCATAATCATTTCATCCGTGGAATCTATTAGCATGGAAATAGACCTTGTTTATATAGCCATGGGTAAACCTAAGGCCACGGTAATTTCCATGGAAATAGGGTTACATCCACTGTAACTGCACATGGTTGTAGACTATGTAATTTGTTTTAAAAAATTATAATGGATTTTTGATCTTGGTGATGGTATTGATCTCCTAGTGTATTATCAAAATAGATGGAATTTAAATTTTTTATACATCAATAGATTTTGATATGCAAGAACTTGATTCATCCTTAGGGCACATAACCTTTTAATTTCTATCTATATTTTTATTTATATTCTTATTTATGTCCTATGTGAATATATTTTAAGGTTATGGGGGTATTCGTGGTTTCTGGTTCCTGTTTAGATCTAAGAAGGAGGGTTTTTGGGAAGATAAGGCAGGCCGAACGATTAGTAGAAACCATGTGGGACAGTCTGTATAGTTACTACTAAACCTACGAGACATGGGAAAAGGGAAAAAGTATCCCACACAGTTTTTCAAACCATGGGTATGGAGGTTCAAACTCATGAGATAACCTCTAAATTTTTTTATAGTGGCTAGAGTCATAGTGTGTGCATGATTTTTCAAACCATGTTCACTAACCATGTGAGGTCCCCCTCCTTACAGTGAAGGGTGCACAATTTTTACACAGCTTGGCCAACCGTGAGGCCAAACCATTTTTCCTAATATTTTTAGGAAAAATGATCATTTCTACCTTAAATTATGTTATAACCTAAATTTATTTTTTATTTCTCATCCCTTTAGACAACCATTGGGTTTGAGGGATCCCTTTAAATCCAAATCCTTAGCTTTTCCACTATTTCTTTGTTTGAGCTTAGATTCAAGCACTGATCATATCATTGGATTCCTACCGGCAAGTAATATATTCTTTTTGTGTCATTATTAATTTATCTTTATATCAATGAAGTTATTTAGGTGCAAGTTAATATGACATATTTTTTGGGTTTTCATCCATTCTTCATTTTTCTTTATATTTGGACTAAATCAAAGGCTGATACTGGACGAGCACTCCACTACAGACCTTTGGTAGGTGGTATCATTATTTTAAATTAAGTTTAGCATATATATATTCTGTCCTACGCACCCAATTTTTTTTGAGTGACACCCTTGAAATAGAATTTATTCTTTGATTAAAATGTATAGGTATGACCTATGTAATTAAAGAGACCCGTAGATAAATGTTTATAGGTTAAGGTACTAAAATTCAAAGCAACCCCTGGGAAAGTTGTTTAATTTATTGGACCAACATGGGTGGCATAAGAATTGATCACTTTTAAATTGTGTCATTTCCCCATGCCATGGGATGTTAAATGATGAATTTTAATTTCAATTTTAATTGATTAAAGTAAGGGATTGGAAGAGAATGTCCCTATGGTTGGAAATTCATTTTCTTTCTTAAGAATGAGTTAATTGTTATATTAATATACCCACGTGAGATAATTAAGTGGCTAATACTTGTAAGCTTATCCCATGCTTGAGCCACGTTTTGAGGAGAGGTTAAATTGAAATTATCACTTTGATGAACATTGAAATAATTAAATGATATTGATTGGATGTTTGTTATATGCCATTTTTGACACATGGGTTCATATAAAAATTCCATGGAAGCACTCATTTGGATACTTCCTTACGGCTGAGTGACAGTTAGATTCCCTAGTGGACTGCCAAGGATGTAATCAGAGGGATGACTATCATATGCCTGGGAGACACTTTAAATCCTTATAGTTTTCCTAAGACAGACTCATAGAGGACAATTTTATATACACTAGGAGTGAGACTTGGGCTCCCTTAATGGAATATCAAGGATGGACTCAAACAGTGATGATGTTATATCACTACTAGAGTAATACCTGGGTCCTATTGAGGATTTCCATAGATAGGCTTGTAGGGTGATGAATTCATGATATACATGGTGTGATACCTAGATTCCAAATAAGGAATTTTAAGGAAGGGATCAAGTTCTTAATTTAATTACAAATTAAATGAGATAAGATGTGTCTACCAAGCCAAGGAAAAAGCTTGGATTTAGTTAGTAAATTATACCATATTGATGGTCGGGTTATGTAGCTCTTTATCATATACCATTATGGGGGATGCTGGGATATGTTCCAGGTCCTGATACCTAATTATAAATTGATATAGGAGTTAATGTTTTTTCAGAGAGACTAAGGCCAAAACAGGTAATAGAAGATTATTATCCATGTGAACTCAGAACTTTATGGATTATTTTACTTTTAGAACTTATTTTAAATATTATAATACTACCTACAAACTTTTATTATAATATATTCATGGAATCGATGAAATATATACCATTAGTGGTGGTTTAATGGGATTTCATATCACACCCTACCTGGACTACCTTTATCATCTTAGATGATTTCATAATTTTAGGTATAGATAAGGGAAAGAACCCAACTATAAGTTTTTGTTTACTTCTTAGGATCAGGGGAGAACATGATCAAGTTCAGGCTCATGATTATAGTCAGAGATATATCTTTTTGGTATTTTTGTTACATTTATTGTTTCATTGTCTGAATACCTATTTTGGATGATTTATAGGCATATGAAATAATCATCACTATATATGATATTCCTTCTGGTATTGTTTTATATATATTTATTTTAATGTTATCTATTTTATGATTGATTTAATGCTTCCTCTATTGATTTTATGATTGCTACCACTGTGTTACACTTTGATAAGGGGTAATAGTTTCCCTATAGACAAACTATAGGCCCCCATTGCTAGTGAAAAGCCTCTATCATTTAGAGATAAGTGCTTAAGGCCATATGGCCAATTGAGATCAAGGTACCATTCAGTGGCATCTAGGTCAGGGATGTTACAAAGTGGTATCAAAGCCATATTTTTACCTTACTATTTTGTTATAATAGAAAAGGTATTAGAAAGGAAATTGAATTTCATAATGAGTTTTTTATGGGAGTAGATAACCCACATATAGGAAAAATCCAAATTACATCAAATGAGAAGTGTTGTTTTCCAAATTTTGATTAATAAAGTTGATTTGATTCCACATTTGGGTGATACAGTAAAATTGTGATATGATTATTGATATGATTGTGGGTTATATTTTGTTGCAACCAGATGAGATGTGGGTATAAAATATCATGAATCAATTTAGGCACCTATTAGAATTCATATTCCATGCATTATGCCACTTCATATAGGATGCATTACTTGATTGCATGATGTTTTGATAAGTGACATGATTGATATAACCACTGTTTGATAAATTATTGTGTAGGGAATTGGAGAACATGGATGGCACTTAGAGTTCCTACCATAACCTAAAAAGTTTTTTCCTTATTAGGATACAACAGAAACCCTAAGCTTCCAATTTTGGCACATCCAGTCATGGACCAAGAGTTTCATGGGATGGAACCAATTATGGTGTGAATTAGGTGGATTCCATATTTGATTCATGAGGAGTATGATTCCTTATGGACTAAAAGTGGTGAACTATTTGGTTCAACCATTTAAAAATGAATTGGGAAATTAATTTGAATTTAAAGGAAATTGAATTTATTACAGTAGAGAACTTGACCTAAACCCAACCTTAGTAGTGGGCAGTATATCTTGTTTTCTTATCATCTATAAATCACATAGATCTGAATCGAGGAGCAGTAAGAGGGGTGAAATTCTTATATAGGAAGTCTTGAACCTATCCTATTTTAATATCTATGATTTTAGCAGTATTTGGATATTGTTATGAGGCATGATCTTAGAATTTGTAGAGATATTCCACTGTGAGGTACTCTAGTCATATGCCAGGAGTGTGAAGGTGACTACGCTCTGAAGGCGGTGGGCCACGAGATACGAGTAGATCCTCCCGTTGTGCCAGCTGATAAACCAATGATGGTACCAGACATAAGTGTTGTGGCATAGTTTCCCAAAGGATTTATGTGCTTCATGCAGATTATTCAGGGATTAATACGATCTACCCAGGCCATGTATGAGTTGATATGTGAGTTTTAGCAACAAAATACACCCACATTTTTAGGGGGATGGAGGAACACAGGCTACAGAGTCATAGATAGAGGCAATTCTTTCTAACTTCAAGCATAACAAGACACCTCCTGAGAGGGGGGTAAATCTTTCTACTTATATGCTGCATGTTTCTAGCAAGAGATGGAGGGATTTCATTACTTAGATAGATCATCATCGGGAGATGACTTGGTGGGATTTTTATATGACCTTCAATGATTACATATATACTAATATGATGAGGGCTGATAGAGCCCGAGATTTCATGCAATTAGAGTAGGTCGTGTTATCAATTATGGATTATTCAACATGTTTTACAGAACTCTATCACTTCACAAATATTCTAATGGGTGATGATTTATCTAAAACTAGGTGATTCGAGGATGGTGGAAGGTATGAAATTTGATCACAGGTGAATGTATTTTGGATGACTACCATTTTGATAATAATAATCCATGCCCTTATCAAATAACAAAACCTGATTGAGGTTGGGGGTGCAAGCCAGGGTGGTTCCACAACTAGATATGTTACTACATTGACCAATAGTAGGAATCATCATATGGAGATTCCACATTACGATATTAGTAGCCAGATCAGATCCTCATGTATCCGGGTGAGGTTCCACAAGTGTAGTAGACTTTGACATATGAGACTTCAGTGCATGAGATATCCAATCAAGTGTTGATCCTATATCAAGATGGTCCATCTACAATGATTTTACAGAACTTTTACTCTAACATCTAGTGAGAAAGGGTATGCACCAATTCCGTATGAAGGAGTGGGGTCATCAGCTTATCCTCAGGTAAGCAGGTAGACTAAATCCAACCGATCAGGCCAAGTTGGTAGTCGTGGTCATGGTACTTAGACCCTAGATTTTTAGTGACAAAAAAGTGGATCTTCTCAGGGTAGAAAAGTTGTATCATAGGGATGTGGATTAGGCTAGATATATATATTACAACTGACACCTGAAGAGCAGATTCCTGGACCTTCTACTATGAGAGGATATATTATAGTATCCTCTACTTAAGTATCTTTTATTTTTAATACAGAAACTTCTCATAGCTCTATATATATTCCCATTGTAGAGAGCCTTGGGCTCAACCTTAAATGTTATGATGAATTTATAACACTTTATAATTCCTTATAAATTCAAACATAGGATATATGTTAGTGTAGGGAGTGTTACATTGAGATTGGTGGGTGTCACTTTGTATGGAATCTTTTTCCTTAGGATGATAGGTTTTGACATCATTCTCAGTATAGACTAGTTGTTTTCCATTTATGCTTTTGTTTATTTATATCCATGAAGGGTGAACTTCACATCACTAGTGGTTATAGAGTTTATTTACAAGGTTGAATGGGATTTCCAGGTGATCCAAGATATACTTGAGCATCGCGAGCTGGGTGGGACGACAACCTAGATTGAGATTTTTTATCCAGATAATTAGGGAACTCATTAGGCAAATTACCTTATAGTGGTTGATTATTTTAGGGATATTTTACCAGATGAATTTCCAAGGCTACCTCCAATGGGATATGTAGAGTTCTCTATTGATATAGTTCCAAGTTCTACACTAGTATCCACACACCCTTATAGGATGGAAACTACTGAGATTTCAAAGCTCAATAAGAAGCTAGATGATTTAGTGGTAAAGGGGTTTATCGAACCCAATTCTTATTTATGGGGTTTGAAAGTCCTTTTTGTAAAAAATGAATAAGATACCCTCAATCTATGTGTGGATTTATGGAAATTGAACCAAATGATGGTTACAAATCGATATACTCTTCCACAGATATATGATCTCTTAGACTACCTGTAAGAGCTCATGATTTCTTGAATATTTATTTGGGATCATGTTATCATCAGGTACATGTTAGACCATCAAACATACCTCACACAACCTTTAATAGTAGGTATGGTCTATATGAGTATTTGGTTATGTTGTTCAGTCTCATGAATGCTCTAACAATATTCATGGAACTAATGAACCAAGTTTTCTATCCATATCTAGATTTGTTTGTTATGGTATTCATTGAAGATATCTTGGTGTATTATCACACTCGAAATTAACATGAAAAAAAATTGAGATAATATTGGACACATAGAGAGAGCATCGGTTATATGATAATCTCACAATGTGCCACAACTAGATGGATTAGATTAAATTCTTGGGTCACATTATCTTAGAGATGGAAGTATCAACTGACCTAGAGATGGTGAGAGCTATAGTTTCCTGGGAGCAACCAAAGATATCCTTTTGTTGTACCTCTCGTACCCCTCGTGGTTTAATTTTCATGATCACAATTACTCTCTTTTTTATCTAATATTGTTTTAAGTGTTTTTGGATGATAGGCATGATTTCAGGTGGCCAAGGAATTGGGCCAAGAAAGAAAGAAGCAAAAGTGGACTGAATTTCAGTCCACCGGCCAACCGATGGCTTCACCACCGGCCAGCCGATGGACCCTGGGAAGAAGGGACAGCCACTGCCTCAGCACCGGCCAACCGGTGGCCTCAGCACCGGCCAGCCGGTGGCACCCAGCAGAATAGTGTTTGCTACTGCCTCAGCACCGGCCAACCGGTGGCCTCCTCACCGGCCAGCCGGTGGTGCCTGAGCCCGAAACCCTCCTCCATTTTGCAAGCACCGGCCAACCGGTGGCTCTGCACCGGTCAGCCGGTAGAGCCAGTCAAACTAGCCGTTGGGCCTTTGACCAGACCTGTCCACTTGCCTCCCAACGGCTCCGAAGCCTTTTCCAACGGCTCTGAAGCCTCCCAAAAGCCATATGAGGGTTCCCCCTCTATAAATAAAGGACTAGGAAGCCCCGGATCAATACCGGAACCATAACCAAGCCACAAAAGCCCACGGGACACATTTCTCATCATTTGGCAAACCTCCGGAGGACTCCTTCAAGGAAACTCCAATTGCTCCAACTCACTTCCACATCCAAGAAGCACCACCAAAGAATCTTGGGAGCGCTCTTCATCAACTCCTTCAATCCATTGGTTCCCAAGACTTCCCCATTACGGTTTTTCATTGCTTTATTCATTTTGAGCTTTAAATTGAGTTTGTGCCTACAAACTCCCATTTCTCTCATCCTCCATTCTTTTGGGATTTCACATCACCTTTAAGGTGTGAAGAGGTTAGTCAAGCCTTCCCTTTTAAAAGGCTTGAATCAAAGGTGAGCTAGCCTTCACCATTAAGAAGGCTAGTGGGTTCTTGCTCAACCATTGAAAGCAAGTGGGTTCTTGCATAACCAACAAAAGCAAGCTGTAATAGGTTCTAGACTACCTGTAAAGTCTAGTGGGTTTATTGCTAAAACCATTGAAAAGCAAGCGGTAGTAAATCTCTCAACAGCTGAGTTGGGAGCGGAGACGTAGGCTTGGGTTTAAGCCGAACTCCGTTATCAAGTTGTGTGTTTTGCCTCTTATTTTTCCGCTACACTTTTAACTTTGATTTTAAATTGTTAATTCATTTTTAAAAGGCAATTCACCCCCCCTCTTGCCATCACTTCCTTTCTTTCTCCGCCCAACAATTGGTATCAGAGGTAAAATTTGAGTAATACCCTAACCGGTTTCAAATTTAAGATCCATTGTGATGGCTTCAACTTCTTTCTCCCCCGAAGGCTATTCTTTGGGTCGTGCTCCATTTTTTGATGGAACCGACTACACTTATTGGAAAACCCGCATGACCGCTTTTCTTAGAAGTATTGGTTATCCCATTTATAAAATTGTCATGCATGGTTACACTCTCTCTTCTCCCGATGAATCCAAATGGACCCAAGCCGATATTAAAAATTTCGAGCTTGATGGCAAAGCCATGAACGCTCTTCATTGCGGCCTTGATCGTAATGAATTCAATCGAGTTTCCATATGCACCTCATCACATGAAATCTGGAAACTATTGGAGGTTACCCATGAAGGGACCAACAAAGTTAAGGATACTCGATTGGATATGTTCTGTCAAGATTTTGAGTCTTTTTCCATGCATCCATCCGAATCTATTTCTGAAATGTTTACACGCTTTACTGATGTTTTCAAGGGTAGAAAATCTCTTGGAGATAATATTTCTGCAGAAACAATGTTCAAGAAGATCCTATGGATCCTACCAAGCTCATGGGCTCCAAAGGTAACGGCAATCCAAGAAGCAAAAGACATCAAGAACATGCCGGTCGAAGAGCTCATCGGATCCCTCATGACTTATGAGATCACCATGAGGAGGCAAGCTGAAAAGGAATGAAAACCGGTCAGAGTTCCAAAGAACATCGCCTTCAAAGTTCAACAAGAAGAAAGCTCTTCCTCCTCATCATCTTCCTCTTCAAGCGGCGATTCAGAAATGGAGAACCTTGCCCGCAAAATGCACAAGTTCATGAAGAAGCACAAGAAGAAGAAATCCCGCAAGGCTCGAAAGGAAAAACACGACGAAAAATCCGAGCCCGAGGTAACATGATACGGGTGCGGCAAGAAAGGACATTACAAGACCGATTGCCCACTCAACAAGAAAAAGGCCAAGCAAAAGGAAAAGAATAAGGCATTCAAGGCCACATGGAGTGATAGCTCCACATCCTCCTCCTCCTCCTCCTCAAGTAACAACGGTAACAAATTCCTAATGGAATTCCATGAGGTAATATCTTCCGACTCCTCTTCCTCTTGTTCTTCAAATTCATTTAATCATTTGTCATATGAGGATCTCCAACATGCTAGAGATCAATTGGAGGAAGGTTTTCACGAACTTTCTTCCAAATTTGTTTCTTTAAAAAAGAATTTCAAAAAACTCTCTTCCGAAAAAGAACAACTTCTCAAAGAAAAGGAGGAGTTGTCCCTCAAAGTCCAAAATCTTCCCGATGTTGATTCTATGGAATCAACAATCAAGGATTTAAGGGAATCTCTTGCTAAGTTCACCCAAGGGGAACAAAATTTGACCAAACTCCTTGGTTCCCAACGCATATCTAGAACCACCGAAGGGCTTGGCTATTCCAAGCAAGCTTCCTCTTCCCATGCACCTACTATTTTTGTAAGGGGGAGCTCCCAATTTAAATTTTGCAATTATTGTAAAAAACCCGGGCACTTAATTTATGAGTGCGATTGCAAAAATGCCCGGTATGGTAGGCCCAAAACCATTTTCCTTAATGATGAATTTTATAGGAGAAGACCCGCCACTAGACAAGTGTGGATTGAAAAATCCCTTTTAGCGAGTCTCACCGGACCAAAATTTGTCTCGGTTTCAAAAACCACTCCCCAGTGATTTGTTGTTTTATTTAGGGGGAGTTAGGTCGTTTAAGCCTTTTTGATTTCAATTTCAAAATTCTCAATTCAAAATTTTCGATTCAAAACTTTCAATTCAAATTTCAAAATTTTCAATTGGTTTTAAAATCTCTATTTTGTTTTTCAACTTTTTCCCTCAATCAAGTTTTATGCCCCGTGCTATTTTGATAATCACAAAGGGGGAGAAATTCTTGGTTGATTGGGGGAAAAATTCTTTAAAGCATGCTTTTCATTTCTTTTTCTACATTGTTTGTTTTGGTGATTGTGATCATCAAAATAGGGGGAGATTGTTGTACCTCTCGTACCCCTCGTGGTTTAATTTTCATGATCACAATCACTCTCTTTTTTATCAAATATTGTTTTAAGTGTTTTTGGATGATAGGCATGATTTCAGGTGGCCAAGGAATTGGGCCAAGAAAGCAAGAAGCAAAAGTGGACTGAATTTCAGTCCACCGGCCAACCGGTGGCTTCACCACCGGCCAGCCGATGGACCCTGGGTAGAAGGGACAGCCACTGCCTCAGCACCGGCCAACCGGTGGCCTCAGCACCGGCCAACCGGTGGCCTCCTCACCGGCCAGCCGGTGGCGCCTGAGCCCGAAACCCTCCTCCATTTTGCAAGCACCGACCAACCGGTGGCTCTGCACCGGTCAGCCGGTAGAGCCAGTCAAACTAGCCGTTGGGCCTTTGACCAGACCTGTCCACTTGCCTCCCAACGGCTCCGAAGCCTTTTCCAACGGCTCTGAAGCCTCCCAAAGGCCATATGAGGGTTCCCCCTCTATAAATAAAGGACTAGGAATCCCCGGATCAATACCGGAACCATAACCAAGCCACGGAATCCCACGGGACACATTTCTCATCATTTGGAAAACCTCCGGCGGACTCCTTCAAGGAACCTCCAATTGCTCCAACTCACTTCCACATCCAAGAAGCACCACCAAAGAAGCTTGGGAGCGCTCTTCATCAACTCCTTCAATCCATTGGCGCCCAAGACTTCCCCATTACGGTTTTTCATTGCTTTATTCATTTTGAGCTTTAAATTGAGTTTGTGCCTACAAACTCCCATTTCTCTCATCCTCCATTCTTTTGGGTTTTCACATCACCTTTAAGGTGTGAAGAGGTTAGTCAAGCCTTCCCTTTTAAAAGTCTTGAATAAAAGGTGAGCTAGCCTTCACCTGTAAGAAGGCTAGTGGGTTCTTGCTCAACCATTGAAAGCAAGTGGGTTCTTGCATAACCAACAAAAGCAAGCTGTAATAGGTTCTAGACTACCTGTAAAGTCTAGTGGGTTTCTTGCTAAAACTATTGAAAAGAAAGCGGTAGTAAATCTCTCAACGGTTGAGTTGGGAGTGGAGACATAGGCTTGGGTTTAAGCCGAACTCCGTTATCAAGTTGTGTGTTTTGCCTCTTATTTTTCCGCTGCACTTTTAACTTTGATTTTAAATTGTTAATTCATTTTTAAAAGGCAATTCACCCCCCCTCTTTCCATCACTTCCTTTCTTTCTCCGCCCAAAACCTTTGAGATATGAAGTTTCTTGGGGTTATATAGTTATTAACGGTGGTTTATATAGTACTTATCACTCTTAGTAGTACCCCTTACGGGCTTGACTAAGAAGGGTGTGAAGTTTTTATGGACATATGCATGTGATTAGTCATTTTAAGAGATGAAAGGGGGATTGAATTTAGAATCAATAGTAATTTTTATAGAATGAGGAAGGGGTTACATTATTTATTGTGATACGACAAGTATCAAGCTTGGAACTATTCTGATGAAGGAGGAGAGAGTCGTTTCATATGGGTCTTGTCAGGTGAGTCCATATGAGATGAACTACCAAACACCCAATCTCGAATTATTTGTTGTTGTACATGTTTTTCACTATAATAGACACTACTTATTGGGAGATAATTTTGTAGTGTTCACAGAACAAAAAATCCTCAAGTATATTTTTACACAGTGTGATATGAATCCGAGAAAACAAAGGTGGGTTTAGTACCTACAATCTTTTGACTTTGAGCCTTCTTATATTCCTGGTAAAGGTAATACATTATTTGGTGCATTGAGTAGGAGGGATCAAATATAAACTATTTAGGAGGCCAGTATCAAGTGGAAACTTATGAATTTGTTTTATGATATTAACTTTGAGGTGCATGAAAGTTAGGGACAGATCATTCTTTCCTACTTAATTGTGACCTCTAACCTTCTGGATAGAGTGAGGGTGAGGAAAATATTCGATTATGAGGGCATATCCCTATGGGAGAGTGTTCTAGGTGAGGACCCTAATCCTAGTTGGACCATAGGTGATGATGAAATTATGTGTATATATAGTCAAATATGGGTTTTAGTAGACATGCAGGAGGAGATGATGTGAGAATTTCATGATTTATCTTGGGAATGCATCCCGACATCACAAAGATATATTAGTTCTAGAATGGATTGCAGAGATAATTGGTTACATTGGTGATTCAATGCATAAAATACCAACCTTAGAATAATTGTTAGTCATAAAACATGATACAAGTGCCTGACGACATGTTGCATCCAAGTGTCCAAGATTTTGGGGGCTCTTGAGGGAGGCACGTACCTATGGTTGAGTTTTACTACAAAAATATCATTCAAGATACTATATATATGGCGTCTTATGAGGATTTGTATGATAGGACATACTAATGACCCCTTTACTAGTTATAGAAAGGATAGGTAGCTATACTTGGACCTTATCTCATACAAAAAACTATAGAGCAGTTTTAGTTGATTCAGAAGTGGATGTGTACTATTTATTATTCACAGAAATATTATGTTGATCTCCATCGATGACCTATAGAGTTTGAGGTCGGTGATCAGGTCTTTTTATGTGTTACACCAAGGATGGGACTCATGAGGATCAAGATACCGGGTAAACTGTTACCATGATATGTTGGGATATTTGAGATTTTGGAAAGTGTCGGGAAGGTAGCCTATCAGCTGTATTTACCCCAAAGGAATTGATCCATACACGATGTATTCCATATTTCTCAACTGTGTCATTATATTTCAAACCCATCTCATGATTTTTAGGTAGAGGAAGCTGAGTTATATGTATATTTGAGGAGCATCATATTTTTATTGTGGATCGTAGCATGAAGGTTCACTGAGGTCGAGCAGTTCCTCTAGTACGAGTTCTATGGAAGAATAACCATGTACATGAAAAGACATGGGATAAAGATACTGATATACATGAGAAATGGGCATATTTGTTCACAGATTATGCTTCACCACCCTTGGAAGGGAATTTAAGGTTTAATTTCTTTAAGGGGAGATCGTATGAACCCGGTCCTTCCTTAAGGAACGAAATCTTTTAATTTTCATCCATATTTTTATTTAGATGAATTTTATGGCCTATGTGAATACTCTTTGAGGTTATCTAGGTATCAAGGGTTTCTGGGGAATGTTTGGAGCTCAGAACCAAGTTTTTTGGGAAAATAAGGTAGGCCTTAGGGTAAGTAGAAACTGTGCGAGACATGCCACATGATTACTAATAACCATGAAAGACCTAGGAAAAGGGTGGGAGGATCCTTTACGGTTTTTCAACATGTGTAGATGGAGGCACAATCTCATAAAATGGCCTCAACAAATTTTTATAGTGGGCTAAGACATGATTTGAACGTGGTTTGGAAAACCGTGCACACTAACCATGAAAGGTGCCCCTCCTTACAGTGAAGGGCACAAAGTTTGGCCAACTGTGTGACCAAACCAGATGGCCTATTATTTTGAGAAAAAATTACCATTTTTACCTTAGATAATATTACAACCTAATTATATTTTCATTTCTCCTCCCATTGGAATGCTGTGAGGTTGAGAGATCCCTTTGAAGCCAAATCACGAGCTCAACCACCAATACTATATCTGATCTTGGATTCAAGCACTAATCATATTATCAGATTCCTATCAGTTAGTAATACATTTATTTTGAATTGTTCTTTTTTTAACTTTATATCGACATTTTTATTTAGGTGAAAGATAATATGCCATATTTCTAAGATTTTCATCAGTTCTTCATTTTTTTCAGATATGGACCGAATCAAAGCTTGATACTAGATGTGAACTCCACTACAGACCTAAGATAAGTGGTCTTGTAATTTTCCATTAATTTTGGGGTGTTTATAAATATATTACATGCAACCGGTTTTTCTAAGTGACGCCCTTGAAATGAAATTTATTCATTGATTAAAATGGATAGGTATAACCTATGTAATTAAAGAGACCCATTGATAAATTTTTAAAGGTCAGGGACCTCTAATTCAAACCACCCCTTGCATAAGTTGTTTAATTAATTGGACCACCATGGGTGGCATATGAATTTAACACTTTTAAAGGGAACTATTTTCCCTTTTCCACGGGATGTTAAATAGTGAATTTTAATTGTAATTTTAATTGATTAAGTAAGAGAATGGAAGAACATGCCCCTAGACTATATCCATATATTTTATTAATAAATATGAGTTTATTCTTATATTCATATGCCCACATGAGATAATTAACAGGTTAATCCTTCTAAGCTTAGCCCATGTTTGAGAAAAATTTTGAGGTGAGGTTAAATTGAAATGATCATGGTGATGACCTTGTAAATAATTAAATGATATTGATTGATTTTTAATATGCCTTGGTTGGAACCTGGGTTTATATATGAACACCATGGATGGAAGACTCATTTGGATACTTCCTTACTTACACCTGAGTGACACTTGGACTCCATAATGGACTACCAAGGATGGAATCAGGGGGTTGACTGCCATACACCCGAGTGATACTTTGACTCCATATTGTTTACCAAAGATTTACTCAGAGGGATGATTATATATACACCAAGAGTGATACTTGGTTTCCATTAGTGGACCACCGTGGATGTACTCAAATGGTGTTGATGTTATACCACACCTAGAGTGATACCTGGGTCCTGTTGAGGATATCCATGGATGGTCTTGTAGGGTGATGGGTTCATGATATGTCTAGAGCAATACTTTGATTCCAAATAAGGAATTACAAGGATTGGATTTGGTTCATAATTTAATAACAAATGAAATGATTTATATGATGCATCTTCCAAACCAAAGAACATGGTTTCATTCAGTCAGTGTCTTATACCATATTGATGGTCTGGTTAAGAAGATCTTGATCATATACCAAAGGGATTTTGGGATATATGTGTAATGTCTTGGACAAGGGTCCAATTAACACATGTCCTGAGATGGTGGGTCACATGGCCTCAAGTATTCCTTCCCATATACCAGAGGTTACCGACTAGTAGTGAGGGTGTAAAGGTGGCTTAGAGGGGAGACTATACCCTCTTATCAGAGTGGAACAATATTTGAAATAATATAAATAAAATCGTGGAAGAATATAATATGAACATACATAATAAATAAAATGCATAAGCATAAATAAACAGTTATAATAAATAAGCAGCAGAAGATAAAAAATGAAAAAACGATAATAATATCAAAATCATCAAAGGAATTGTCATATACATGGATGCATGACATGATGTTATGAAAAAAATGAAAAATAGGGGAACAAGAATAAAATAATTATTTAGAAAAAGTAAAAAAATAGGAAAAACTTTCTCCACTAGAATCTCGAGTGAATGCTCGATCCTCTACTCCTAAGCTCCAACTATATGTAAGAATATCAGAAATCAATAGAAGGGAACTTTACCTTATAAAAATATAGATAATACTCTTGGGTAACAAAGGTATCCTAATAAGGGTGTGAGATAAAAAAAATTAGTAGGCTACCACCAATGGTGTCTATGTTTAATACAAGTATTTCTTATAACTAAACAGTGTGCAAGTATAACAGAGTAGGAAAAAAATGCTGAAATAAATAACCAGTCGGCTCAGGTTCCTATTGGACACATGACATGTCTACCTTTTTTGGTTCATGGCCATAATGGAAGTCTAATCAGTTACTATATATATATAGTTTAGTCATATATTTCATCCACCTATATAAACAACGTACGTGCATATATAAGTGGCCATATACTTAGAATACTAGTTTTCGGATAGACCAAGGCATAACTCTGACATCTATGACCAGTATAACAAGACTATAGGATCAAGCAATAGGGTACATGCCCTAAATACCAATAAGAGTGTGATACATCATGAAAAACACTCGAGATGGCGAGTGATCGATCATGTCATCACTCAAATAAGGGATTCAGTGCGTAAATCCCAACATCCAACTAGTGTCAATGACATGAGACATCATGCTCAACACCCAATGTAAGGGAGTGTGATACCATAATGATCAATAGATCCATTATCATCATATCACATCTATAACAAGGCATGATAACATTTATTATCATATGATACATATATCACACACCTCTGGTGCATCTCCTTAGCCATGTACCATTACATACATGGCAATAAATTTCATGAGGAGTATTTAATATAACATGCAATCGATCATTGAATTTCATTTATTCAATTAATTATAGGGGAGAAATACACCATGTAAAATCCATTCCATATAATCCATTTCCCTTAAACTATCTTAATTCATTTAATAAAAAGGGAAAACATTATGAATAAGACATCCTTTATAAAACTAGCCCATTTAATTCATTCAATATGGAATTTCAATTGACATGTCTTAAGTGGTAATTTAAATAGGTGCCTTGGTTAAGTATGAAAATTTAATACATGGGAAAATCCAAATATAGGTTGGTCTAAACACCTAGGAGGTTCTCTGGTCTCTTATAACAATTATACACTAAGGGAAATTCAAAAAACGAACCAAGCCAAACATTTGGAAACTGATTTGGGAAATTACACAATTAACTATAAAGGTAAATTTGAATTGGTACACCTAAGGGGTGTCCATAAGTGGATTAAATGACTTATAATTCACTAATTAAGGATATAAAAACATATAACAAGGTGCAAGGATCAATTTGATATAAAGGAACCAAATAAAAGGGGATTCTCGAAAAAACCTGACGTGCGACACAATGGTGTAACTATGAAATGATGAAACTCAATGGGAAAATGATGAGACCACCTACCTCATGTACACAGGTGAATCATTTATCGATATAAACCTTAGATTCAAAGAAGGTTACAAGAGATCAAGAGAAATAGACTAACACCCCAAAAATAGGGCAAATGAACTTGCACCTAAAGAGGACGATGTATACAAATGGAAACTTATATAGGAGGTAAGATACTAATAGAGATTAATGAGACAAATCCAATGATTTTGACAGATTTTGGATCAGTCACTATATTAAAGAGTTATCTTGATTCCTAGATTGAGAGGTTCTTGATCTTTAAAGTGGAGAAAAGGGGTTTTGGTCCACTAGAGGAAGAAAGGGAAAGAATAAATAGGTTAAAGGTTCAAGTGAGGGCCAATTTGGAATTTTTTACCTCCAAATATAGGGGAAAACGATTTTCAAACTGTGAATAAACCATGTGAAAGTCATTGATATAATGGGGGAACACCACATAGTTAGGTTCACCATTTGTGTAATTGTGTGAAATTTGTGAAAAAAGGATATTTCGAAAGTCTCATCAGCGCTGCATGGATGTGTTCCTCAGGTAACATGGGTTGATACAAACCATGTGGCCTAAAAGTCTCTATTTTCTAGAACTGCATAGTTTCAGAAAAAATATATGGGCTGGACAACATAATTTTCTTTAACTATGCATCCCAATATTTCCTTCAAATTTCATGGCTCTAAGATTCGAACAAGCCTCTGATGCACCTGAGACCACCTTGACATGATTAAGCATCATTAATAGGTCTATTTAAAGAATAAAAATTTAAAAACTAACAATCTTTACCTTCATGAAAAGACAGGTCATTAAAACCTCCCCTTCTTAAAGAAACTCACCCATCAGTTGGCCTTCTAAGGGTAAAGAGGTATCATCAACAAATAGTTCTGGAAACTGAGCTCATATATCAACTTCCCATTCTCAGGTTTCTTCATGTACTTTTCCATGCTTCCACAACAGTCATAATAATAGAATAGACTTGCATCAGAGTGCCTACATGCTCCTATCAACAATACACACTGGATAATCCTCAACGGAAGCATCAACATCTAGTTCAACCTCATTAGGATTAAAGAATTTTGAAGGGTCTGGATATTATCAGTGAAGCGGAGATACATGAAAGACATCACACATAGACTAGTATATCTAAGGAAGCACCAACTGGTAAGCCATTGGTCTGATTTTTTCACAACCTATAAGCATATAATGAACCTAAGTGAGAGCTTACCCTTATTCTAAATACATCTATCTCCCATCTTGGGTGAGACTCTCATGAGAGCTTGGTCTCTGACCTCAAACTTGAGATTTATCTAGTGTCTATTTCCATACAACTGCTATCTAGATTGAGCTTTCATCAAGCGCTTTATGATCAGCTATACCTTCTATGTAGTCTCCTGCACGAGATGTGGTCCAAGAATAGCTTCCTCCCCTAACTCTATCCAATAAAAAGGTGATTGAAAATTCCTAAAATATAATGATTCATAAGGATCCATCTCTATGGTATCCTAAAAAATGTTATTATAAGAAAACTCGAATAGAGGAATATGTTTTTCCAAGGAACCTATAATGTTAAAGACACATTCACAAAGGATGTCCTCTAAAACCTAAATAGTATGCTCCATATGTACACCATTATGTGTTTCATAGGATTTTTTCAGAATCACCTGTGTATCCAAGGCCTTCTATAACCACTTCTAGAATCATGATGTGAAAAGGTGTCTCTATCAGAAATGATAGAATGAGGAGATCTATGAAGACGTACAACTTCCCTAACATAAAAACATCCCATATCATCTACCAAGAAGGTCTCTCATATAGATAATAAGTGTGTGACCTTCATAAAATGATCAATGAAAACCCATAAAATATAATTTACTCAAAGTGATCTAGGTAGACTAGTCATGAAATCAATCAAAATATCATCTCATTTCCACTTGGGAATGGACAATGGATAAAAAAGTAATGCCAGATGCTGATGTTATGCCTTCACCTAATGATAGGTGGAATCCCAATTGATGAAACTGGTAAAATCCCATTTCATACCAGGACACCAATACTAGAACCATAGATATTGATACATTTTGGTGACACCGGGGTGAACTGCTCATGCTAAAGCATGAAATTCCCGCATCATCTCCTCTCCGATGTCTTCTGGGACCCATACATGCCTAAATAAGAACAAGGTATCATCCCAATACATGGTCCAAACTGAATATGTATCATCATCCAAGAAACTTTCCCTTAGTAAAAGGCCTTCAAGATCAGATAACTATCTCATTCATACCTATTCCAAAAGAGTGAAAGTCAATACTTGGGTCGAGAGGATAGTTTGACCATGGTCCTTCTGAATCTCAATGTGCATCTAAGAGAATAATTATATAAGTTTCCATTCACCACAAAATTCATAAACCACCTATGTCTAAGTATTTCATCTTAGAGCATCAATCACTAAATTTCCGTTACCAGGCATGATGAAAAGATTGAAATAAGACGACTATAGGTACTCCATCCACTTTCATTGTCTGATATTAAGATCTCGGTGTGTAAATATGTACTTGAGGATTTTGGGATTAGTTAATACCATAAAATTATCTCTAAGTAGATAATGTCACTAACAGCATAAGGCATATACAATAGTAGTGAGCTCAGGGTCATACTTACGCTTGTGAGGCATCAACTGAAGAGACCTGTATGCAATGACTTACTCATCCTACATCAGAAAAAATACAAGCCTCATACCTGATGCATCATAGAATACATTATAAATCCTACAAGGATATAGTATAATTAGTATCAGTTCTGAATTTAAACGACCCTTAAACTCTTGAAAGGATGTTTCATAATCTTCTTATCTTATGGATTTCACACCTTTCTTTTTCAAGACTATAAGCAGTGCTAAAAGGTGTGATAAATACTATATGAATATTTTTTAATATCTAGATATCCCCAAGAAACTTCAAATGTTAAATAAGTTCTTGGGATGCTCCCAAGAAACTACAAATCTCACTTTCTTGGGGTCAACTGAAATTCTTGACTCTAAGATGATATGACCTAGGAAGGGGAATTTGTCGATCCAAAATTGGCATTTAATGAGTTTAACATAGAGATGAAACTATCTTAGTGTATTCATCATGATATCAAGATGAGTTTCATGGTCATGTCTGGTGTGTTAATACACCAAGATATTATTAATAAATACTACCACAAATGAATCTAGATACAGGTGGAAAACCCAATTCATAAGATCCATAACAACTAAAGATGGTTTTGTGATTCTAAATGGAATGACCAAGTACTTATATAGACTATACATGGTCTTTAAATATGTGATAGGTATTTTTGAGAACCTTACATGCACCTGGTGATATCCCAAACTTAGATCTATCTTTGAAAACACTCTCACTCCTCAGAGATGATCAAAGAGGTCTTCTATTCTAGGTAATGGATACCGATTCTTTACTATGATATGGTTCAAATAACGGCAATCCATTCAATGATTAAGGGTACCATCTAAAATCTTAGAGAAAAGGACCGGTGAACCCTAAGGATAAGTGTTAAGCTGTATGAATCCTTTATCCTCTAGATCCTTCAATTGCTTCTTGAGTTCTATAATCTCTTTAGGTGCCATCCTATAAGGAGGAATGGTCACTGGTGATTCTCATGGAACTAAATCAATAGTGAATTCTACTTATCTCACTAGTGGTAGAGTAAATAAGTTGTTAGGAATTAAATCCATGAAATAATACACTACTACACGAAAATAATGGGTCATAACCCCTGGTCATCCAAGAAAAGACTAGTGATTTGTACTGTCACATTACCCAACCTTTTTTTCTCGGATCCTTCTCATGTCGCACTAACATACTATTTTCCCTTATTCTCATGCCTAACTCCCTATATTGATGTTAAAGTCTCCCTAAGAGGATAACATTCAATGTGGGATTTATAGAGAACTAACCAGTCTATCTTGATGATTAAATCAGAGCCCTTCATTTCAAGGACATAAAGATTTCACATGGAAATGTATCCACCTATCTTAAGGGTACATTCCTTAAAATAGAGAACACGCTATGATCAAATACCTAATGGGGTATATAGGGTCATAACTCCATGGAATTTATCAATCTAGAGGCCCACACATTCCATGATTTCCTCATATATAAATGAGAAATATGCACCTGTATCAAATAATGCAGACACTAAAGTGGAGGCTACTAGAATAGTACCTTGTACAATAGAATTTCTAGCACTCTTCTCCTCTAGAATAGATTGGAATTCATGAAACTAGCCTATACCATGACCTTGAGTCACTTCCTGACTTCCTTAAAAAGGCCCACTATACTAGTGCTAATAATATTAAGTCTGAATTCCTCTCCCTTAACCGCCACCTTAGCCTGATCGGCTGATGGTATTCTAGTTGCCTACTTGTTGTGATCCTACTAGTCCTACTCCCAATCATGGAGTAGGAGTAGATCCCCTCTCACTAAAAATTGATGGTAATTCTCTATAGAATCACTATATATGCACCATACCTTCGTAGACTGTACAATTGATTAGATCATACATGCACTGTGGTTTTGTATACCCCATATTTTGGTACTAGTGATAGATCAAGAAACTATCTTCACATGGAGTCTGACTACTGATTCCTCCATGAGTAGTATCAAAGCGTTGCCTTCACCCATAATAACAAACACTATCTCTAGGTGTCAGACTTCCCTAACTCACACCATCATATTCTATCAAGTTTTTCTATGTAATAAGGGTTTGGTTGATAATTTTGGAAATAATGGTGAACCTAAACACATTGACCTGATATCTAATGGCGTATGGAATCCCATACTCAAACCATATTTAAGTCATAAGATCATCAACTGTTAGAGTTTGAGATAATTGTCGTAGCTCAGTGAAACAAGGAGAATAATCCATGACAGGCATGCTCCCTTGCTGAAGGTTCATGAATTCTATAGCTCTATCGGACCTCAGGGTCTAGGGAAAGTAGTAGTCATAGAAGATCATCTGAAAATATACCCATAACATATCATGATACCGATCAACCTAGGTGATAACATCACACCACAACTTAGAATAATCCTGAAGCATATACACTGCAAGCTTGACCCTCCACTCTAGAGGTACCTCTAGATACTTGAATATAGAAAGGATTTATTTTATCCAAGACTATATAACATTAGGTCCACCATCCCCCAAAAAAGTGGGAGGATGCTCTTGCTAAAATTCCCAAGTCAACTCTTCCATTCTTGAGGTAGGTAAAACTACACCTTTTATATACTACAACATACAGAGAAAACTCTCTTAAAACTAGGAATTAGTTCCCATATCAGGTATAAGAATTTATTATATAGGTGGAACTATATGAGGAACAACTAGCAACTCAAGGCCCGTAACCTCTGAAACATGGTCATCACCATCTTCAGGGTGCATGACTAGAGGACTTCATTGTGGCATAATGCCAAAATTACAAACACATTCCTTATAAAATATTTATGAAACTGAAAAGGTTTTAGATAGAAACTAGGATAGGTATAAATCCTTCTTATAAGAACATTTACAGCTCTCTGAAAGCTCAACAAGCCAAGTGTAGATGAGAGGAGGAGACCACAACAAACCATCAAAACGTAAGAGACACCTATATACCCACTACTAAGGATGGGTTCAAGTATGAGTCATGGTTTCACTTGTACAGGATAACCAATTTCACTTGAAGAGTCATAATGGTTTTGAATTTGTTCTTATTCAATTATATAAATCAATTTAAATGGATGAATTAAGTGGATTACCATTTTCGATCCATAAATTCCCATACTCTTTATAAACCAAAATATGGAATCCACTTAACCGAAACCATGACACGTTCCAGCCCATGAGACCAATGGTTCATGGCTCAATATTCCATAATCAAATGCTTAAGGTGTTTGATTTAACCTATTTAGGAAAACACTATTAGGTTAAGGCATGCACTTTAAGTATCAATTATTTTTTTTCCAATCCCTTTAAGAATTTTTAGAACAATTAAATGCTTATTCATGTCACTATCAATATGAAACAGAAAAATGAAAACTAAAATCAAACATGACATGAAAAAATGCATGACATATTAGTCCTATTGCACCTATAGTTATTCATGGAATGCAACACCCTCATTTCATTGGTCCTAGGTCAAATAAATCACATTTAAATAATACCAATACCAATAACATCATAAAACATGTGAATCACCCAATGGTTAATTCATATCAACTATAAATGGAATAATCAAGAATAAAAATTTCCCATCCTAGTTAATTTGGGTTTTCCTGGTAAATAGGTTAGCTACATTTAAGAGTGAGGTTTATTCAAAATTCCTTTAACTCATAGTCTCTTTTATAATACCCAAATAGTAATACAAAGGAAAAAAATTAGCTATGATACCACTTTGTAATGTCCTAACTTGGGTTCCACTTAACACATAACTCGAGCTGGTGGTCCACATGGCCTTAAGCGCATCTCCCCATATGCCAAAGGCATTCAACTAGCAGTGAGGGTGTAAAGGTGGTTCAGTAAGGATAATATACCCTATTATCAGAGTGGAAAAATTGTTAAAATAATAAACATACAATAGTGGAAGAAGATAATATAAAAATTCATAATCAATAAACTATAAAAGTATAAATAAAAAATCATAACAATTATGTTGTAGAATATAAAAATTGAACAACTTATAATAATATCAATGTCCTCAAAGACAGTGTCATATACATGGATGCATGGCATGTTGGTATAAAAAAAGGGGAAATAAGGGAACAAGCATACAACCATGCTATACAAAAAGTAAAAAAAGAAAAAAATCTACTCCACTAGAATCTCGAGCGAATGATCGATCCTATGCTCATAAGATTAAAATATAGGTAAGCATATCAATAATATGTAAAAGGGCACTTTACCTTATTAATACCTGTATAAATATATTATTCTCGGGTAACAAAGGAAACCCGAGTAGGGTTTGAGATAAAAATATATATAGTAAACCACTAATGATGTCTATATGTAATATAAGAAGTGCTCGTAACTAAACAGTGTGTAGGTATACTGGAGTAGGAAAAACAATGCTAAAATAAATAACCATCCCCCTGAAGTTCCTATTAGACACCTAACAAGTCAACCTACTTCAGATCATGAATGGAATGGAATTATGATTAATTAATATATATATTAATAATATATATGTAGTTTAATTATATATTTTATCCACCTATATAAACCAAGTTTTTACAGAAGTAAGTGGCCATATACTTGGAATACTAGTTTCTAGCTGGACCATGGCATAAATCATACATCCATGATTAGTGTAATGAGTCTATAAGCTTGAGAAATATGTTACATTCCCTATATCCCAATAAGAGTGTGATATTTCATTCATGACACTCCATATAGTGAGTGATCCATCATGTCATCACTCAAATAAGGTATGTGGTGCATAAAACCCAATGTCCAACTAGTGTTAATGGTGTGAGACATCATGCTCAACACCCAATGTAAGGAGTGTGATACCGTCTTGATAAAAAGATAACTTAACATCATATCACATATATAAAAAGTCATAATCACTAATATTATAATATGATACATGAGGCACACACCTCTAATGTATCTCATTAGCTAGGTACCACTACATACAAGGAAATACATTTCATGAGAAGCATTTGATATAACTTGAAATAGATCATTGAATATAATTTATTCAATTAATTAGAGGGAAACCAATATAACATATAAAATTCATTCCATATAATATATTTCACATAAAAAAATTTAATTCATTTAGGAAAAAATGAAACCATTATCAATATGCCATCCTTTAAAAAACAAACCCATTTAAGTCATTCAATATGGAATTTCAATTGACAAGGCTTAAGTGGTCATTTAGATAGGATCCTTGGTTAAGTATGGAAATTTACTACATGGGAAAATTCAAATACAAGTTGGGATAAACACATAAGAGGTTTTTGGATTCTTATAACAATTTAACACCAAGGGAAATTCAAACAATAAACCAAGATGAACGCTCAGAAGGTGATTCGGGAATTTACACAATTAACCATAAAGGAAAATTTGAATTGGTACATCCAATGGGTTTACATAAGTGGATTAAATTGCTTCTAATTCAATAAAAAAGGATCAATGAACATGTATCAAGGTGCAAGTATCAATTTGATATGAAGGAACCAAATAAAAGGGTACATTCGATAAAAGTTGGTGTGTGGAACAACGACATAGCTACAAAGAAAAAAAAATTAAAGGGAAAATGATGTTACCCCCTATCTCAAGGACATATATGAATCATCACTCGATATTGACCTCATATTTGAAGAAGGTTTGAATAAATATGAGTAATTGAACAATTCCTTGAAAATAGGGAAAATGAGCTTGAACCAAAATAGCATAACAAATCAGAATTAAAACTTAGATAAGAGTTAAGAGAATAGGATATCTTAATGAGATGGATCCAATTATTCCAATGGACCATTAATTAGACACTGGATATTAGAGTTAGCTCGATGTCTATCTTGAGAGATTCTTAAGCTCAAAAGAGGATAAAAGGGGTGCTAGTCCACTGGGGGAAAAAAAGAAAAGAATAAATTGGTTAAAAGTTTAAGTGAGGTTAATTTTGGACTTTTCACCTCAAAATATTGGGGCACATGGTTTAGATGCATGGTTTGAAAAACATGAACAAACCATGTACAATTCATTATATAATGTTAGAATACTACATGGTTAGGAACATAGTTTTTATAATCATGTAAAAAGTCTCTACCCCAAATCTCAGCATCACCTCACAGACGTGTGCCATAGGTAAAATGGTTTTAGAAAAACCATGTGGCCTATAGGTCTCCACTATCTACAAATTCATAGTTTCAGACAAATCATGAGGGTTGGGAGGCATAATTTTCTCAAACAGCGTGTCCATATCTTTCCTTCTCATTTTGGGGCTCCGGGCTCCAAACAAGCCCCGTACACACCCAAGACCATGTTGAATTGATTAGGCATCATTAATTGGTCCATTTAATGAATTAAAATTGAAAAACTAATGATCCATACCTTCATGAAAAGATTTTTCATTAAAACCTACCCTCCTTAAAGAAACTTATCCTCAAGTTGGCCTTCTGAAGGTAAAGTGGTATCGTCAGCAAAGAGTTCAACCTACTGAGTTAAAATATCATATTCCCATTCCCAGATCTCATTCTATACTCGATCGTGCTTCCATAACAACCATACCAACAGAACACAATTGAATCATAGTATCTTCATTCTCTGATCATTAATAAGCACTGGATACTCCTCAAAGGAAGTATCCACATCCAATTCAACCTCATCAAGGATAAAGACATGTGGTCGGTCTGAATAGTATCAACAAAGCTAAGATATATAAAATACATCATGAATAGACTGATATATATGAGGAAGTGATAACTAATAAGCCACCAGTATGATCTGTTTCACAACCTAGAAGGGTCCAATGGACCTCTGTGAGAGCATAACCTACTTAAGAATATGTCTATGACCCAACCTGGGTGAGACTCTTAGGAAAACATAGTCTCTGACCCCAAACTTGAAAGGTCTCCAGTGTATTTTGTCATACAATTGTTGTCTAGACTGAGCTATAATCATGTGGTTTTTTATTAAATGGACATAATCTATAGTCTTCTATATGAGACATGGTCCAAGCATAGCTTCCTACCCTGCCTCTAGCTAGCACATAGATGAGAAGAAATTCCTACCATATTAGGCTTCATGATGAGATATCTCAATGGTATTTTAAAAGCAGTTTTTATAAGAAAACTCTATGAGAGGAATATGTTTTTCACATGAATTGCCAATGTTAATGAAAAATTCATGGATAATTTCCTCGAAAACCTAAATAATGCACTCCATCTGTCCATTGGTTTGTGGGTGATTGGACATGATCATATGAAGCTATGTACCCTAGGAATTTTATAACCCCTTTCAGAACAGTCATGTGAAATAAGATTCTCTGTCAGAAAGGATATAATGATGATCTACATGAAGACATAAAACCTCCATGAAATATAGCCTTCCAATAATGTCTATTGAGAAGGTCTGTCGCATAGGTAAGAAGTGTGTGACCATTTTTAAATGATCAATGACTAACCATAATGTATCATTTCTTAAAGGTGATCTGGGTATACAAGTTATGAAATACATTGAAACATCACACTATTTCCACTCGGTAATGGAAAATGGATGAAAAATACCTACCAGACATTGATGTACCACCTTCACCTTCTAATAGGTGGTATACTAGGTTATTAAATTGGAAATATCCCATTTTATACCAGGCCACCAATACTGGCACCGTAGATCTCAATATATTTTGGTGACACCGGGGTGAACTGACCATGCAGAGGCATCAAATTCCTACATCACCTCATCTCTGATGTCTACTGGGACCCATACACACCCATGGAACAAAAATGTATCATCCCCATCCATGATCCAACCTGATGATGTATCATCATCTGATACACTTTCCATTAGGAAAAGTCCTCCAGGATGAGATAACTATCTCATTCTTACCCATTTCTGAAGAGTATAAGTCATTGGTAGTGCTGATCAGATAGTTTAACCATGGTATATTTGAACCTCAATGAGAATATTAGAGAATAAGTCCATAATATTCCATTCTGTACTAGATTTCTGAACTTCATGTGTCTGTTTCTTTTTTCTTAGAGCATTGTCCCCTAAATTTCCTTTACCAGGCATATAGGAAAGCTCAAAATCAAATGACTACATGTACTCCACCCACCAACATTGTCTAATATTCAGATCTCACTATTTAAATATGTACTTGAGGATTTTGTGACCAGTGAATATGAAAAAAAATCTCCTTATAGATAGTTTTTCTAACAACATAAAGCATGTACAATAGTAGCGAGCTCGAGGTCATGCGTCAGATAATTCCACTCATGAGGCCTCAAATGATGAGACCCGTATGCAATGAATCACTGATCCTACATCATAATAGATCCAAAACGATACCTGATGCATCATAGTATACAATAAAGATACTACCTGGATCTGGAAGAATTAGTATTTGCACTGAAGACAAACAACCCTTAAAATCCTAAAAGGCTACTTCACAAGATTCAAACGATATGAATTTTACACCTTTATTTTTCAAGATTGCAAGTGGATGTATCAAATAAACCAAACACTAAAGTGGAGTCTTCTAGAATAGTACCTCATATAGTAGAAGTCCTGACACGCTGGTCCTATGATGTAGGCTGTACTACATTCAATTGGTTTATACCACAACCCTGAGTCACTGCCTAAATTCCTTGAGAAAGCCCTCTTTGCTGGTGCTGAGAAGAATAAGTCAGACTACCACTACCTCTACCGCCACATCGGCCTAACCAGATAGTGGTATTCAAGATGTTTTACTATAACGACCCTACAGGTCCCACTCCTGATCATGGAGTAGGATTATATTCTTCCTCACTAGGCACTGATGGGAAAGTTCTACAGAAGCGCTGGATATGACCCTTCATATCTTAGGCCACTGCACTCAACTGGATCATGCATGCACTATGGTTTTGTATTCCCTGACTTTTTGCACTATTGAAAGATCAAGAAAATATCTACATATGGGGTATGACTGCTGCTACCTTCATGAGTATCCTGAAAGCATCTATTTTTTCTAGAATAAGGAACACTAGCTCTAGGTTCTAAACTACCCCGACTCGCATCATCAGCTTCTATCAAGTTTCTATCTGTAATAAGGTCTTGGTTAATGATTTTAGAAATATCGGTCAACTTGAACACATTGACCTATTATCGAATGACATATACTGGCCCATCCTCTAATTTCATAGTAATGATAATATCATCACCCACTATAGTATGATAGAACCATTATAACTCAGTGAAACAGGAAGAATACTCCATGAAATACATGCTCCCCTGTAGCAGGTTCATGAATTCTTTAGCTCTGTCAGCCATTAGAGTCCGAGGAATGAATTATTCATAGAAGAGCATGTATAAATATTACCAGACTATATCACGATGTTGATCCTTCGGGGTGATAACATCCCACAAACGCTTTTCAGAATCATGAATCATATACGCTACAAGCTTGACCCTCCACAATGGAGGTGCCTCTAGATGATCGACTATATAAAGGATTTCTTCAAGCCAAGACTCTATGACATGAGGTACACCATCCCTGTAAAAGGTGGAAAGATTATGCTACTAAAATTCCTCATTAAACTCTTCCATACTCAGGGTAGGTAGAACTACATCATGTATAGACTACAACATATGGATAAAACCCTCTCAAAATTGGGCTATAGTGACCATATCAATCATAGTAAGAGGTTTAATAGGTGGAACTATAGGAGTAACCTCTAGAGACTCATGGACCTCCACCTCAGAAACATGGTAATCACCATCTTCAGGGAACATGACTGGAGTATTTCATGGATACATAATGCTATAGTTCCAAACACATGCCTTAGAAAAGTTTTAAGGAATGAAGAAGGTTGAATATATAAACTAGGATAGGTATAAGGTCTTACTGTAGAAACGATCATGCCTCTCTTCCTACTCAACAAGCCATGTGTAGATGATAGAAGGAGACCAAAACAGGCCATTAGAATGTAAGAGACTCCTATCTACCAACTACTAAGGACGAGTTTAGGTATGAGTCTTGGTTTCACATGTATAGGATAACTAATTTCAATTTAAGATTCATAATAATTTTGAATTTGTGCTTATTTAATTGTATAAATCACTTTAAATGACTGGATTAGGTGGATTACCATTTCTAATACTTAAGGTCCCATACTCCTTAAGAACCAAAATATGGAATCCACTTAACCCATACCATAATATGTTATAGCCAATGCAACCAATGGTCAATGTATTGATGTTCCATAATTGACTACTTAAGGTGTCTACTTTAACCTATTTAAGAAAACACTGTTAGGTAAAGGATAACACTTTAAGTATCAATTATTTTTTTTCCAAATCAGTACAAGAAGTTTCATTGAGATTAAAAACATATTCAAGGCACTATCAATATGAAATTTGAAAATTCAAGTTGAAATTAAACATGACATGAAAAAATGCATGACATATTATTCCTATTGTTCCTATAGTGATGCATGGAATGAAACACCCTAATTTCATTGGGCCTAGGTCAAAGAAATCAAATTTCAATAATACCAATATAAATAACATCATAAAACATGTGCATCACCCAATGATGAAATCATATAAACTATAAATGGAATAATCAATAACAATAATTTACCATCCCATGTAATTTGGGGTTTCCCTATACATGGGTTAGCTACGTCAAAGTATGGGGTCAATTCCGAATTATTTTAACTCCTAGTCTCATGTATAATACCCAAACAGTAAGATAACGGAAAAATTTATATTTGATACTACATTGTAATGTCCTGACCAGGGGTCCACTTACCTCATGACTTGATCTAGTGGGTCACATGTCCTGAAGAGTGTCTCCCCATACGCTAGAGGCTATTGGCTAGTAGTGATAATTTAAAGGGGGTTCAATGGGAATACTATACCCTCTTATCAAAGTTTCACAACATTTTAAATAATAAACATACAATAGTGGAAGAAGATAATATAAACATACATAATCAATAAACCATTTAAGCGTAAATAAATAGTCAGAATAATTAAGTAGTGAAAGATAAAAACCAAACAACTCATAATAATATCAAAATCCTAAAAGGTAGTGTCATATACATGGATGCATGGAATGATGGTATATTAAAATGGGAAACAAGGGAACAATAATATAACCATTATATACAAAAAGTAAAAAAAAAGAACCAAAAAATACTCCACTAGCATCTCGAGTGAATGCTCGATCCTCTATTCCTAAGATCCGACTATAAGTAAGCATATCAACAATCTATAGAAGGGTGATTACCCTTATCAATACAAGTATACATATAATATTCCTAGGTACCAAAGGAGTCCCATGTTCAGTGTGAGAAAAAAATATCATTAAGCCACCACGAATGGTGTATACATACAATCTAAGTAGTGCTCGAAACTAAATAGTGTGAAGGTATAACAGAGTAGAAAAAAAAATCTAAAATAAATAACCATCCTACTCAGGTTCCTGTTGGACACCTTCCAGGTCTACCTACTTTATATCATGGCCAAAATAGAAGTCTAACCTGTTACTATATATATATAATAATAATAATATATGTAGTTTAATTATATATTTCATCCATGTATATAAACTATGTATGTGTGGACTTAAGTGGCCATATACCTGGAATACTAGTTGCTGGCTGGACTGGGGTGTAACTCAGTCATCCATGACCAGTCAGATGTGAATATAAGATCAAGAAACATGGTACATACCCTAAATCCTAATATTAGTTTGAGACATCATGCACAATACTAAGGATGGAGAGTGATCCATCAGGTTATCACTCTAATAAGGGACGCAATGCGTAAAGACCAATGTCCAACTAGTGTTAATGGTGTGATACGTCATGCTCAAATCCCGATGTAAAGGACCATGAAACCATCATACTCAAAAAATCCATTACCATTATGTTACAACCATAAAAAAGAATAATCACATTTATTATAATATGATACATGAGGCACACACCTCTCATGCATCTCTTTAGTCAGGTACTATTACATACAAAGTAATACATTTCATGAATAGCATTTAATGTAACATGAAATAGACCATTTCATTTCATTTATTCATTTCAATATAGGGAAAATAATCCACCATGTAAAATCTATTCCATGTTACCCATTTCACTTAAAACACATTAATTATTTTATAAAAAAGGGCAACCATCATTAATAGGATATCCTTTATAAAACCAACCCATTTAAGTCATTCAACATGGAATTTAAATTGATAAGGAACAATTGGTCATTTATATAAGTGCCTTGGTTAAGTATGGAAAGTTCCTACATGGGAAAATCCAAATATAAGTTGGGCCAAACACCTAAGAGGTGATTTGGTCTCTTATATTAATTACACACCAAGGGAAATTCAAATAATTAACCAAGAAAAATGCTTAGAAGGAAATTTGGGAATTTACACAATTAACTATAAAGGTAAATTTGACTTTTCAAACCCAAGGGGTGTCCATAAGTGGAGTCAATAACTTTTAATTCACTAAACAAGGATCAATGAACATGTATCAAGGTGAAAAGATCAATTTGAAATGAAGGAACCAAATAAAAAGGGACACTCATCCAAGATGGTGTGTGGCACAATAACATAGCTATGAAGCAATTAAACTTAAAGGGAAAATGACACGACCACCTACCTCAAGGCTATAGATAACTCCTTGATTGATATTAGCCTCAGAATTGAAGTAGGTTAGAAGAGATATGAGAAATAGACCAACACCCTAAA
This sequence comes from Viscum album, assembly GCA_963277665.1. Taxonomy (NCBI): domain Eukaryota; kingdom Viridiplantae; phylum Streptophyta; class Magnoliopsida; order Santalales; family Viscaceae; genus Viscum; species Viscum album. The sequence goes on from OY728129.1 coordinate 485,103,447, forward strand.
AATAGGGTAAACAAGATCGCACATAAATATCATGATAGATCTGAAGAGAAACTTAGATAGGAGGTAAGAGACTAAGAGGCCTTACTGAGATCGATCCAATTCTTCCAACGGATAATGAATCAATCACTGGATGTAGGAGTTATCTCAATGCCTATATTGAGAGGTTCTTGAGCTCAAAATAGGGGAAAAGGGGTGTTGGTCCTTTGGAGGAAGAAAGAGAAATAAGATATTGGTTAAAGGATTATGTTTGGGTTATTTTGGATGTTTCATCTCAAAATATAGGGGTTCACGGTTTAGTCACACATTTTGAAAACTGTGTGCAAGTCTCTATTATAAGGGAGGAACACCACATGTTTAGGTGAATAGTTTGTCTAACCATGTGAAAACCATGGAAAAAGGATCGTTACCAAATATCAACAGCACTGCATGACCATGCACCTTAGGTTGCATAGTTTCAGACTAACTATGTGGACTACAAGTCTCTACTATCTACAATGACATGATTTCAGACAAACTATGCATGATGGGTGGCATAGTTTTCTCTAACCATGAAGCCCGGTCTTTCCTTCCCATTTTAGGTCTTCAGGATTTGAATGATCCCCAGATGCACTGGATACCACCTTAACTTGATTAGAAAACATTATTTGTGCCATTTATATAATTAAAATTAAAAAAATAATTATATGTACCTCTGTGAAATGACGAGTCATTATAATGTTCCTAGTCACATGACTTAATTATAGATTAATACAGGACTGACTGTTTGTTCAGAGACTTTCTGGCTCAGGATGAAGTAGGTAGAAAAGGAAGAGTATCCTTGCAAACCCAAACCTTTATGGTTTGTTTACTTTCAACACTTCTTTTACATATTTTACTACTACATGAGCACTATTATTATTATATATTCACAGAATGGATGACATAGACACTATTGGTGGTGGAATACTATGATTTTATCTCACACCCTACTTAGATTGCCTTTAGTACCCATAAAAATTTCATGACTATAGGTATGGATAAGGTCAAGTTCCCTACTATAGGTTTTTGATTAATTCTTAGGAGTAAGGGAGAACATGACAATTTGGGGCTCTTGATACTAGCTAGAGATAGATCTTTTTGGCATTTTTGGTATTTTTGATACATGTATTGTATAATTTCTTGTATAAACATTTTGGAAACTTTGTAGACATATGAGAAGATCATCATTGTATATGAGATTCCTTTTTCTATTGTTTTATATATCTATCTTTCTATGTTATCTATTGCCTGATTGATTTACTATATCTGTTATTGATTGTCTGGATGCTACGCTATGTTACACTATGATAAGAGGGCATAATATCCCCAAAGAAACACCCCAGGCCCTTGATTTTAGTCGAAAGACTCTGGAATTTGGGAAGATGTGCTTAAGGCCATATAGAAAACTGGGCTTGGGGCACCATTCAGAGCATCTAGGTCCATGAATTTACACAATACACCATTTATATTGTTACCACATCTATTTATCAACCAGAGGATCCCACATTATTTAATTAAGCATAAATAATTAAAATTGAAACTATAAATCAAAATCAAAACCATAACTTTTTTGATTTTGATAAAAAAAGTTTTTCTCAGTGTCTGTGATTATCTCCCAAAAGAATCTAATATAAAACTCTCTATATCATCCAAAAATGATTCAAAAGCTTGTGGGATTACAAATCATTTATTTTAGATTTCTGGTGTAGATAATAGACAAAGCCTTAAATTTCCATAAATATGCATATAAATTTATGAATGTATATATGAAATAAATTTGTGGCACCTTTATCTATGGATTAAAAATGCACAAAATTATTTTCTTATTCTTCTTTCATAAAACTTTCCCGAATCATAGATTTAATTATCATGATATTTATTTAAATTAAGGAATATATTACATGTAAAAATTAAAATTAAATGAAACTAAATTATTGATGTTTTCATCACTAGAATATAACCCAAGAAACATTTAATTGAATTTCCCTTTCTATATTTTAATATCAAGAATTTGTTTTTAACCTAAAATTTCATCATAAATTCTACAACTGTTGAACTAAAAATGATATAGAATAGATGTATAAAGAAGAATATTTGATTGTTCTTGCTTGATTGACCATGTGAATCAACCAAAAGAATTTATAAATAGACTATTCTTATATGAGTATTGATCAACTATATGGACAACCTTATATCAAACTCATGATATAGATGATCAAACACAATGTATTGACCACATGAATGACTGAACAACCATGTGGATCTAATATAGGTAAATTAACCAAGTTATAATCAACTACAAATAAAAACTATCACCTTGTGTTAATCGAAGAGAGGTAAAAAATATAGACCAACCTAACATATCAATCGAACATAAAGCTGTTAAGTGACCATGTGTTTTTCTTAGTTTGAAAATTCAATACTTGATTTAAATTTTATTTGGACCCCCTCAAATAAACATCAAACCCAATCAAATAACTTAAAACATCTTATAATAATTTATAAACAATTTATCTAAATCCACCAATAATTTTCCATGATTTATTTCAATAATAACTCCAAAATCATTATATTTAGTTTGAATATGATTTATGTGTTGAAAAAAAGAAAACATAATAATCACATCCACTTCAACCTACTTCAGTATTTCTTCACTATATGAAAAGAAAAACCAAGAGAAAATTCTTGAATCAAAATATTTAGTCTCAAAAATACCCCCCTTGGATAACATTGTAATCCATGGAACGTAAATCACATTAAAAATTTTCACACTTAGTAATGAATTATAATTGAATAATTATAAGCCTACATGAGTAAAATTAGTGTTGGAAAAAAGAAAATTGAATAATAAAATCATGATGTCCATAAGAAAATAATGATTTAAATTCAAACCTTTTCACCCTTAATCCATTTTAGAGTACAAAAAGAGTCTGTAGTATATAAATACTACATTCAATTTAAAAAACAATTAACATATATTACACATGAAAAATAATTAAAAATCATAGTTTATTGATTTTAAAAATTATCTCAAAATATATGCTCTGCTCAAGAGAAATACATATCAATGGATAATACCCTATAAATATTGTCACACTATCACAAACTTCAAGGAGATAAATATAAAGATTAATGTTGGAATTTATTTTTACCCCCTATAACAATAATATTAATATAAAATAAAAGAGTGGGGACTAAACACCATAGCTTAGCCTTGACATGAGTAAGGGTGAACAACTAACATCAACTTTAGATTCTAGAAAGTTTCCTTAGACCATATCTTGGTGAACACATTATATTTCCCCCCATTTATAGGAATATACTCCATACTTAATTCATTTATTTCCATAATATCCTTAATAAAGTGATATTTAATATCAATGTGATTACTTATTGAATGTCGAATAATATTATTATATAAATTTATCACACTTTGATTATCATATATAAGAAAAAGTGGAATATTTACTTTACCCTTTAAATATTTTTATTATGTATTTATCAACATTAATTGAGTTATGGCATGTGTTTCAGAAATATATTCTACCTCTACCATTCTTAAAATCATAGAACATTTCTTCTTTGTGTACTGAAAAACACACATATCACCATGGAAGAAAAATCCCCTAGATGTAGATCTTATATTATCAACTCATCCCAATCAATCTACATTATCATAACCAAAAAAATTCAACCTTTTTTTTTATATTTCAACCCAAAATATTTTTTACCCTTTATATAAAGGAGAATCATTTTCCCTTTAATAAAATGAGACTCTTTAGGCACAATTTGATACCTAGAACAAAAAAATGAAGAATATATTAATTATTTACTTAAATATGTGAGATATAATAGACTTATAATTAATTTTATAAACTCTATGGGATTAACATGTTTTCCCTCTTCATGTTTGGGAAAAAATTATGACTAAAATTTGTGTAAAAACAAGTTTTAAGCAATTCATTCCAAATATTTCCAATAGTCAACATGCTTCAACTGAGAAAGGAAAATGTGATCTTTCTATTGGGATATTTTTAATCCAAAAAAGTTTCTCATTTTTTCGATAATAGACATTTCAAATAATCCCATTATCTCTTTAGAAAACATCTCACACATTTATTCATTATTTCCAACAAATATGATGCCATATACATAAAAAATAACAAAAATAGATAACTCTTTATCATACTTGATATAGATATTATTTTCTAATATTACATTTATGAACTTAAACTTATTCAAGTACGTATCTATCTTATAATACCAAGCTCCTGGGGATTTTTAGCCCATAAAAACCATTATTTAACCTAAAAACACAATTCACATCTTATCCCTGAAAGAACCCACATGTTTGATCAATGTAAACCTACCCTTATAACTCACTATTGAGGAAGGAATACTTAACATCCCTTTGGAATATCTTATATTGACTTTTCATTATAACAATAATAAAACTTCTCATAGTTTTAGGACTTAAAATTGGTGCAAACTTCTCATTAAAGTCTACTTCTTCAACTAATGAAAAACCTTTAGAGACTAATATTTATTTGTTTCTCACAAAATCTCCTCTTTAATTAAAAATAATTTTAAACATCCACTTTGTGACAAATATTTTTACGGTTTGGGAACTAACTCCCAAGTCTCATTTTGGTCCAATTATGCATTCATAACATTAACCCACTCTTGATTCACTAAATCATATTCAATATCTTTAGGTTAACCGTGAGAGAACAATGAAGTATGAGATTATTTACTTGAATTTCCCCTTGTTTTAACTACCAATTTTTATTAAAAATAACATTTTAGTCCTATAACCAAATTATCATCCTTAGATGAGATGAATTAGGTTATCCTCGTCACTTGAAATTACTAATCTTCTTCTACAACCTGTAAATCTTCAACATTTTTTTTGAAATTTCATCTGGTTGTTTAACAGAATCAACATAATATCATGCTTAATCATCAAAATATTACTTCTTTTAATATCTTGGAATCTTCACATAATCTATATCAATAATTTCTCCAGTATCCTTGCTATAAAAAAATATCACCCTCTATTTGGAGAATTCCAAAGAAAAAATATGTAATATTCACTCAGCTTAAATTTACCTATATTTTCATCTTTTATTTCGATGATAAAGGGGTTATTAAACACTCTAAGATATTTAAAACATGGTGTATTCTTTTAGTGCATATCATATAGAGTCATATAAAAAAATTCAATAAAAATGATGATTTTGAACTTTAATTTATACTCTAATAACTTGCCTCAAAAAATATCAAGAGGTATCACTCTTTATCAACATTGTTCAATCCATTTCAACCAATATTTTATTATCCCATTCATCCATATCATTTTTTATAGTTTATATAGTGAAATAATTTCATTATGAATTCTATGATTTTAAATATATGATTCAAATATGTTATTAGTGAACACAACACCATTATATATTTGGTATTTATTAAAATCCAAACCACACTCTTCTTCAACAATTTTCTAAAACTATTGAACATATTTAGGGCCTATGATTTATGTTTCATAAACATAATGAATTTAATGGGATTAAAAACATAAATAATGGAAACTAAATACTTATCTTTATTAGTTGACTAATTTCTCATCGTCTCACAGATATCATAATTTACTAGATTTATTGGATGATATGTGTGTATCCCAATCGTTTTTAGTGAATAATTATTAATATTATACTTCTAAAATAGAGAGAAAATATAATAAATATCCATATTTACCATAGTAATATCATGAAAACTTTCTATAGGGGTATATTTTCTCATATTCCTTTGAACAAGATGACCAATAATTTTGTGCAAAAGTTCATTTTCTTCTTCCATACTCAAATAACATGTATTCTATGCATCTACAACAAGAAATATGTTTTCATTTATTCACTTTTTTCTAGTGACAACCATTTAACCATCATTATTATTCACCAAATATTCATATTTCCTAAAAACCACCTTATTTACTTCATCACTGAGATTGTAATCACACAAAAAGTTATCTTTTATCCCATCAACATTAAAGTAAATCTTAGATTTTAACTTTTAATTTAAAAATACATAATAACAAACAGATTTTATCTTAAGTGGCCCATCATTTAAAAATTTCAAAGATCCTTATTTAAAATTTTTAGATTCATTCAAAAACATTAATTCTATTATCATATGTGAAGATTATCCACTATTGAATATTCATGGACAAACCTTTTTTATGCTTTAAGTGTAACTTCTATAATAAGATATTTTTATACCTTTATTATATCTATCCAAAGTTTTATTACCTTATTAGTTTGGAGGTATAGTGAGACCTAATATATCCAGGTGACCCACCTGATCACATATTTCTTAATGTTATTATAATGTTTTAAATTAGTTTAATATATTTAATCAATATTTTTCATATTGTTTTTGAATCGTCATCCTTTAAGTGGGATGAATACCCCTCAAGTTTTTTCTACCAATATTTCTAGACTCACTGTGATATTTTTAATTGACCCATTGCTTCATATCCATATTTCCAAGTCCACTTTAGTTTTAGTAGTATCCATAAAAAAATCATTTTCACCTTTGAAAACTACATGTTTTCTAAAACCGTGTCTCTATAAACACCAATTTTTTCACCTTTTTGTGAACCAAAGTTATTATAAAACCTGAAATCTTCTATTTCACAATAGGCTTAATTTTATTCTTTTTAAAGTCATCTATTATAGTCTTTTTTGATTTTTTTTAATTTTCATAATTTTAATATTTTTTAGAAGCATCTAATTTGGCCACAAACTTGGTTTTTTTGAAACTCTTCCTATTATTAGAATCTTGAACAACCATTTGAACATTAATAACATCATGGGAATTTGATTTCTATAAATATTCTTGAAAATAATTTTTATTTGAACAATATCTATATTCTTGAACATAGATTTTAAAAACTAGTCTTGATAGATTCATTTCTTCTTCTACTTTGACCATATCCAATTATATAAGATCAATATCCTTTTCCAATTCTTCAACCCTTTATGAATTTTTTATAATCAATGTATTATCATAATTAAAAAATTTATTTAAATCATTAATATTATTAAAAAAAATTATTTTTTTAATCTTTTTGTTCTGATTCAATACTAATAGTATATTGATCATTTTCTTCAACTTCCTATTCTCTATTTGAAGCTTTGAAAAATTTGAGAGACATTATCTTAGTTATCTATTCAGCGTGAACTACATTTGAGTTTCCACACCTTTAATTCCAAAATTTTTACTCTAATAACTATTGAAATATTCATCATTAACTTTAGTAATGAGTAGTTTTTCACCAACATAATTATCAATATAAATATCTTATTCCTCATCACAAGTTTCACCATCCTCTTATTTTGATAAAAAATACCTCTTTTTTATTGAGAAAATATCAGACTTTATTATAGAAAATAGTTCGGAATTGGATGTATTATTCTTTGAGTGTCATCTATATTTTTCATCTTCTTCATCACTAGCTTCATCTTCTTTTAATTTTGGACTATTTTCTGAAAAAATATATGATAGCCCCACAATTTAAGCCTTTAAGTGGGAGCTTCCATTTAAACATACCATTACCTCTTCTCATATTTTCTAAAGGTAGGATACATCATTTTATCACACTTCATATTCATGTTTGAGTATAAACTTGAATATCCTACTTCATCATCCTCATAAAAAATATTCTCACTTTTCTTAAATTTAAATAATTTAAAATAATTGTCTTTTTTAGCCTATCCAGTTTTCTTGAAAGCATTATATTTAATTATTTAATAAGATATTAAATTTTTATATAAATCATGGAGAGAAATATCAAATAGACCCTTTCTTCCAAATTCAACACATTATCATAAAACTCATTTGGTAATATATGCAAAATACTTTAAAAATATTAGAATCTTCCAAATCCTCTCTATATCCTTTGGTTGTACTCACAAATTAATCAAACCTTGTGAAGAAACTATCAATAGTTTCATCATAATGCATATGAATATATTCATACCTAAGTCTGTAATATTTAATCTAATCTAGTTCACTTTAGTTTTTTTATACATATTCTAAAGTTCATTTTGAATATATTTTTCTATTTCATTTATTTAATTTTCAAAATTTCATTCCTTTAAAGAGAAGATAAAATATCATTATTAGCACGAAGATAATTTTATAAATTCTTCTTATCTTTACCTTTCATGGTAGTGCCTTCATCATGGTAAAAAATAAATCAATTGTTACTTATAAGATATTATAACTAATAGATATAAGATTAGGTAACTTCCTATCCTTAAAAATATAAAAACCCTTACCATAAAACATGGGAATCCCTCGACTATCACTGAATTTAAATTATCAATTGATGATAATTAAAATCAATGAATCCAATAATTCAAGAAAGACTACAAAAAATAGAAATTTAAATTTCCAAACACAAATGAGGGTAGCCTACTTTGATACCAATTATAGAGGCACATGATTACTGAAATCACTAGGGGGAGGGGCGAATCAATGAGTTATCAATTCTATGTTTTTACATTCAATTTTGTTTACTATTATAGTGAAATCAAATTTTTGTCTTACCACACAAAATAAATCAAAAAATAGTAACAAGTGATTTACAAGGTTCAATACAGAGTGTGAGTAGTGAGACCTTGGCATGATCTGATACAACTTGTGATAATATGATACACCAGTAAAATCCTATGAATCATTGTGAGTAAGGAAAATCATTAGAACTCTTTTTACAAGTCTTTAGAATATTTGTGTGCATCCTATATAGTTAGTGAATCCAAAACTTGTATAAAAAATATGAATGGTCAAAAAGATTATGATTATTCCACTAATTACTACTATCAAGTTGTCTCTGTGCTAAAAATAGCTTCTCTTTATATTATTTCATAGAAGAAACTCACAATATCAAGTCACATGAAAAACTATACATTAAACTATCACTGTATACATATTATTTGAGAAACATTATTCATATTATGCAAAATGTATCAATGAATTTTTATTCCTCTCTATCTTTTATGAATTTCACAACTAACTTTATTAGTTTGTTTCTTCAGATATCACACACACTTTCTTTTTCGTCTTAAGAATATATTTTTATTCACATGATAACTTATGAATAAATATTTTATCATGTACCTAGTATTTTCTGTTATCCCACTTATAATAAAATAGTTATATATATTCAACTTTAAAATATACTAAAGTCTCATATCACCATATTTAATAATCCTATATATTCTATTCACAATTGAAGAAATAATTTTTTTTAATAAGTTCCATATAATCCTATAATTATTTCTAATTAAAAATGTTAAACCTTTATTTTCTCCTAGATACATGCATTTAAATTAATTTATCATTTCAAAATTTTTATGGTACCTTGTAAATATATGACTTAATTCTTTATGGCACAAACCTCACAAATTCTTCATCCTTGTTCAATCTGGGCATTATTCTTCATCAACCCATCTAACCTACAACTCTTTATTTCCATGATATTTTAGAAATTTTAAAACATCACATATGTATGAAATAATGAAAATTTTTATCATTTCCTTCCTTTTATCTCCATAATAATTTTCATGAAATAAATATTTATATAAATATATGCATGAAAACATTAAATACATTCATAGAACCATCATTGTTTCCTAAAAATCATGACAATTATCCTTTTCTTCTTTTTTCAAAAAACTTTCTTGAATCATGATAAAATTTATCATGATATTTATTTAGATTAAATTATAGTTTACTTGACATAATATGGATAAAATTGTAGTAAATTTGTGATGTTTTGATCACTAGAATATATCCCATGAAACATCTCATAAAATTTTCATTCATATATCCAAATATAGATTTATTTCTTTATTTTTGACCCATAATTTCATCAACACTTTTCTAAATATGGGACATACCATGAGATAGATTTACCATATAAATTATACCAATCAACCATGCCCATATGACTGAAAATTCTAATCAACTACAAGAATATATCAATCTATCATGTCTATATGAGCCTGAACTGACTGTATGAACAACCTTCAGATAAACCATTTGAAGTAGACCAGTGACTATAATGGATCAACCTCATGAATAACCGATTGAATGTGCAGATGAAATATAAGGTAATATACCATGAGTAAAGTGACCACATATAAAAACATTCAATTTTGAGGTAATTGATCACACGAATAAATCTGGATCAAGAACATGTATAACTTAATAAACCATAAGGTAGTAAAGTGACTATGTGTTTGTCTCAGTTTGGATATTCCAAAATCAACTAGAATTGATTCAGGCCTTCCTCATATTAAATTCAACCTTCCTCAAATAAATTAAAACATATTCTAAATTACTATAAGGGGACCGAACCTCGAATTCTAGTGACCTTGACTAAACCCACCAATTATAGGGATTTAGAGCACCTTTGATGTAGTCTAGTGTGGTGAACCAGGTCAAATCATTATGTTTTTTGGGATTATTTATATATTATTATAAGGGCATAAATGTTGGAACCACTTTGTGTATAAGGTTGTATTTGTTGTCAATAGTTATCAATGAAGATCAAAATGAAGGAGATCAAGAAGTACTCCAATGAAATGGAGGAATATAAATTCAGATGATTGTTGTACTGATCATAAGTTCAAAGAACATGTGTCAAAGGTGACACATTGTTTACAACAATGAAGAAGTGGGGTATAATTCATCAAAGGATGATTAAAAACCATGCAATTCCTCATTATTTCATGAGAAACATGGGTTTTGATGAAAACCATACAATTCCTCATTATTGAATGAGAATCATGGGTTTTGATGAAGACCATGCAATTCCTCATGATTGCATGAGAACTATGAAAGAGACTTCTTGAAGAACTAAATCATATGTTTTGCATGAAGTAGATAATGACTGTTGAAGAAGAAGACAATGTGAAATTGATTGGAATTATGAGATGGCCATGCGGGGATTGGAATTATAAGATAGCCATGCACATCACATTGTCTCAAAAGATGATGATGCTAAAGCTGTTCCTTCAAAGAATATACATGACTATAGTGGAGTTTGTGATGAAAGCAGAAGAGTTGTTGAAGGATAAAAATCACCGAGAAGAAGTGTTTTTGAGGTGATCGTTCATGTTGACAAAGAAAAAAAACGACATAAAAATTTGTTGACAGAGGAGATTACATGGTGGGATGTAGATTTAAAGGGCTGTGCTTAATGATCCATGTTTGATTCAAGAACTTAGACAAAGGAATGGATGATCTGGAGGCAGCACCAAAAGAGAAGATACAAGGTGGTGCCGTTTTCCAGTGTTTTCCAAACTTATGGACCTGAAAATCGACAAATAAAGGAAAGTGGTTTTGGAAAAGAGACTTGCGTGCTGTGTACTTGATGAAAATGGAAATTGCATGCCTAATTTTTTTCAAGATCAGAACATGGAAAAATGGAAAAGGAAAGAATTTCGCGCAAGTGTTGGGTTGGTCGCGCAAGTGACCTGCGCGCCGTGAAGAGACTTGCACGCCGGTGCCTGGAAGGATTGGAAACTTGCACTCCTATTGTTTCTCAAGAAAAAAACTTCAAAATTTGGAAAAGGAAAGAAGGTCACGCAAGTATTGGTGTGGTCGCGCAAGTGAGTAGCGCGATAGAGACTTGGGCGGATGGACCTGCGCGCCGAAACTTGCGCGCCGAGGGAAGACTTGCGCGCCACCATGCAAGGGGTCCAGTTTGCCTATAAATAGAGGGCCACCCCCCTCATTTGGAACAGAGTTCAAGAATTAGATATTGTTCAAGATCTCATCGTTTAGGTGGTTGATCCACGCAAGTGGTAGTTGGGTCGTGCAAGTGGAGGCTGTGCACCGATTATTGGCTGCGCGGCCAAGGCGGTTTGGGAGAGAAAGGAAGCGAGTCGCGCAAGTTTGGAGCTGAAGGAGGAAGTGTTGCGCAAGTGGGTGAGTGTCACCTGCACACTGAATTTGTACCATGAAAGTGACTTGTGCACCGGCCTTGGGACTTGTGTGTCGGGGTTGGAGAAGAGCTCCAGGTATTGTTGAAGCATGCCCGTCCTTTTGGAGCTGCACGAAAGATGGAATATTTCCCGATACCTTCGGTGCAAGGTGATATTAAAGAGGAGTTCTAAATGATACATGCATGATCTCATGAATACATGGAGAACTGATTCTGACGATGCCAAGAAATCTGAGCTTCATTTATTGAGAAATCACGAGAGTGGTTGTGATTCAGGCAAACAAAGACAGAAGGATCTAGTGAATTAGTCATTGCACTAAAGAAGAATGTTTGAACTGAAAATAGCATCAACTATGAACCCTAATGCATGAAAATTCTCATGCTGAAAAGGATAAAAATAACTTCATATCTATCTATTGAAGAGACCTTCACATCTATAAACTGAGTGTGACTTCACCAAGGGCAGTGAGCCAGGGGGAGTCAACAGGAGTGACCCGAGAGACGCTGTGAGCTATCCCTGAACCTTTTGTAAAGGCAGTGAGCCCGAGACAGAGTGACTGTGCCCGAACCTTTATAATCCACAGCTAGTGAAGTTTAGTGGAATTTGGTACGACCAGAAACTTTTCGGCCTATGCTCCTTGGATGTAGCCCTTAGTGGTGAACGGAGTAAAAATTGTTGTATCATCTCTTTGCATATGAATGTTTCATTGCTGATCATATCCATCATACAGATTTAAGTAGTTCCTACCAATGTGGGAACCAGATCCACAACTTTAAAGAGAAAAAGTTGACACCCTGATTCACCCCTCCCCTCTCAGAGTGTCCTGGGGTCCTACAAGTGGTATCAGAGGGAGGTTAACATATGTTGGATATTCTCCAGTAATTCTATTCAGAAGAGGATTTGAGTTTCTTTCCTAAAGTCAACCATGAAGAGTAGTATTGATGAAGATTCAGAGAAGAAATCTATATCCACCAAGACTTTGACAAATAGGAAAAAGAAAGAGAAGAAGCATATGGAGAAGTACCTCATGTCCAAAGAAGATATTGTGTCTTGTTCTCCATTCCATTCCAATAATAAAGAAACATCAGGCTTAGAAAGTATCGAGTAGGTGGCTCAGGATTCTTCCAGAGGAAAGGATTCAAGCTTTACAGAAAAACTCAAAACATATCTGCATGAGATTCCTGAATAAAGGGTTGCTATTATTTGTAACCTTTTCCAATCTATTCAGGTTGAGATCACTTGATTTGAAAGGGAATCTGACAATTTGGAAAAGGGATTGGAAAGAAAAGTTCTGGAAAGTATGAAGCTCACCAAACAGGTTAAAGTCTTTGAAGAAAAAGAGGAAGTCAATAAGGCTCTAAAAGAAAAGATCCATGCACTGGAAGCTGAGCTGAAGAAGAGAAATGAATTCAAGAGTTTTTTTTGGAAGAAACTTCTAAGAAATTCAGGAAACTTGACTCTGTTACAAAACAAAGTTAAGATGCATGAAGATGAGGTTGAAATATTGAAGAAGACTTGTGGAGAGAATATGATCATGATTGAAGATCAGAAGATCATCCTCAATATTGAGAGTCAAAAACTGGAAGCCCAGTTGACCAATATTGAGAAAACACATATTGAGACTTCACAAAAGAATGAAACAAGTGATTCTTATACTCAATGTTCATTGGAGGAATCTAAAGCTGAAATACCTCCAACATATGACAAGAATATTATGACAACTCTTGATTATCCATATCAAGAATCAGTTGCTGCTGGTACTCAATTCTCACTGGAAGATTGTATTGTCGAAAGACCTCCAAAATGTGATAATAATATCATGACTTCACTCATTGATCTATCACAAACAATGGAGAAAGTGAAGGTACAATCCAAACCATCTTGTACTCATGTTTCTAAATACGTTCCCATAATCAGTGCAGGCTGGAAGAAAATTTCTAAACAAGTATGGATGAGGAAAGGTGAGGAGAAGAAACCTACCAACATGGCTAGGGTGGATTGGAAGAAAAAGGAGAAAGTTGGTTCCTAAAATAGAGCACAAAAAATTAAGAATAAGTCCCAACAACCTCATACAAAAGATACAAAGAAGAAAAGATTTGTGGGTCAATGTTGGTGATACAACAGATTTGGGAATTGTGAACTGGATTGTTGGTACAATCCCTTTAATGGAAAAGCACAAAGAAAGCCTGTATCAAAGGGAAGAAATACATAGAAGAAGAAGCAAAATCTGCAGGTCCAGAAGTATCTGTTTATAGTAAACAGAATTGGAATGCTTGATAACATCTATGATGTATGCAGCGACAGTAGAGTTGATAAGAACAGAAGACCACACAAGCCAGCTAAGAAGGAAGAATATTCCTTGGGAAGAAATCAGAAGAATATTGTGAACACACGTTTCCCCAAAAAGATCTCATGTAGGGAAGATGATAAGAACCAGGATTTTAGATCCATAAAATTGAAGGGTCATTCATCCACAAGAGAAACTAAGAGAGATGAAACTCTGATGAACAGATGTGGAAGATCCAAACCTGCTGTAATAGTTCCAAATGACATGCTGGTCATCTGGGCAGAAGATTTGGAAAGAATGAGGAAACTTGAAAATGAACAAGTCAGGGCTGGTGGTAAAGGAAAATAAAAACTTTCACGTGATGAATACAGAGTGCAGGAGAGATCACAAACCAAGAGAAACACATGTGTCAAAGAAGTTCTGTGTGAGAGATGTATGAAATATGGTCACATTGCAAAATGTTGACTAACCTTAATACCAGATCAAGAAGAAGTCATTAAGAGGAGTAAGAATGTATCATTCATGATGGATGTTAATTATAACAATTCCCCACACAAATTAGAAGAGAATGTGAATAAATCCATGCCACGTCAACAGATGTCAGAACATATGTTCAAATATGCAGGCATGAAGACTAGAGTGAACAGAGGAACATGGTTGAGAAAAGCACCTCAACCATGCAGATCATATTGATGAAGCAAGGAGGAACCACCTTATTCCCTTAACCATTTTTGTATTGTATTTGTGCTAATAATGCAGGGAATTGAAGGTGAAGCATGCTCTTAGGGGGAGAACCTGATAACTAGTGAATGCTGTCAACTCTTGATAGCTAAGCTAAAGAAGTTTCCATCCTTGGAAGGTTATTCAATTTATATTAAACTATTAAGATGGTGAATGATCACTCTTGATGAAGATGATGAGGAGTGTTTCCCTTGAGGGGGAGAAAAATGAAGAAGCTTCTAAAATCACTGTTTCAATCAATATCAACTCCAGCTGAAATCAAATGCAGTTACTCTGTGATTTTTTTGAAGAACATTTCAATGGAGATGGTATTACATTTCTCAATATCTATCCCTTGGTTACTCAGATCAAAGATCATTCTACAAAGGGGGAGTAACTGAATTGATCAGTGACATAAAAAGAATGGAAGTGACCCAAGGACACTTATCCTGCCAATTGCACTTGAATGTTTTTGATCTGTTTGCTGATGTGAGTGCAGGAGTTTTAGGTTGATTATTCCCTATAACATTTGATTTCTTCTGCCTGAAATAAAAGTGGTAAACCCTTGAAGACAAAATACACGAGTTCTCATCTAATGTTGGTATCATGATCTGTGAATAATGGACAACCTTGTTGTCTAAATAAAATCCTCTTGTTTTCTACATCGAGCATTACTCAAGTATACTTAGAGTGAAATGATTAATGAAACATTGAATAATTATGGATTGATACCCTCCCTACCATGAGCTTTTTATTTCTTGTCAATAAGGGGGAGAGAAAGTGAAATGAAAGTTTGAAAAGAAAAGTTGATTGAAGAGAAGATTCTCATTTTGACATTGACGAATTCATTTCAGAAGATGTATAAGGTATTGACAACAAAATAAAAAGGGGGAGATTGTTGGAACCACTTTGTGTATAAGGTTGTATTTGTTGTCAATAGTTGTCAATTAATATCAAAATGAAGGAGATCAAGAAGTACTCCAATGAAATGGAGGAATGGAAATTCAGATGATTGTTGTACTGATTATAAGTTCAAAGAACATGTTTCAAAGGTGACAAATTGTTTACAATAATAAAGAAATGCGGTATAATCCATCTGAGGATGATTAAAGACCATGAAATTACTCATTATTGCATGAGAACCATGGGTTTTGATGAAGACCATGCAATTCTTCATTATTGCATGAGAATCATGGGTTTTGATGAAGACCATGAAATTCCTCATGATTTCATGAGAACCATGAAAGAGACTTCTTGAAGAACTGAATCATATGTTTTGCATGAAGTAGATAATGACAGTTTAAGAAGAAGACAATGTGCAATTGATTGGAATTCTGAGATGGACATACATGGATTGGAATTCTGAGATATCCATGCACATCACATTGTCTCAAAAGATGATGATGCTAAAGTTGTTCCTTCAAAGAATATATATCACGATAGTGGAGTTTGTGATGAAATAAGAAGAGTTACTGAAGGATAAAAATCACCAAGAAGAAGTGTTTTTGAGGCGATCGTGCTTGTTGAAAAAGTAAACAAACGACATACAAATTTGTTGAAAAAGGAGATTCTATGGTGGGATGTCAAGTTCAAGGGATGTGGTTAACTATCCATGTTTGATTCAAGAATTTTGACAATGGAATGGATGATCTGGAGGCGAAAAAAAAGAGCAGATACAAGGTGGCGCCATTTTCCAGTGTTTTCCAAACTTATGGACCTGAAAATCGACAAATGAAGAAAAGTGGTTTTGGCAATGTGACTTGCGCGCCGTGTACTTGAAGAAAAGGGAACTTGCACACCTAATGTTTTTCAAGATCAGAACATTGAAAAATGGAAAAGGAAAGAATTTCGTGCAAGTGTTGGGTTGGTCGCGCAAGTGACTAGCGCGCCGTGAAGAGACTTGTGCGCCGGTGCCTAGAAGGATTGGAAACTTGCGCGCCTATTGCTTTTCAAGAACACAACTTCAAAATATGGAAAAGGAAAGAAGGTCGCGCAAGTATTG
Organism: Viscum album; assembly: GCA_963277665.1. Taxonomy (NCBI): domain Eukaryota; kingdom Viridiplantae; phylum Streptophyta; class Magnoliopsida; order Santalales; family Viscaceae; genus Viscum; species Viscum album. Next base: position 485,120,488 of record OY728129.1, read on the forward strand.
GTGTGGTCGCACAAGTGAGTAGCACGACAGATACTTGGGCGGATGGACGTGCGTGCCGAAACTTGCGCACCGAGTGAAGACTTGCTCGCCACCGCGCAGGGGGTCCAGTTTGCATATAAATAGAGGACCACCCCCTTCATTTGGAATAGAGTTCAAGAATTAGAGATTGTTCGAGATCTCTTCGCGTAGGTGGTTGATCCACGGAAATGGTAGTTGGGTCACGCTAGTGGAGGCTGCGCACCGATTGTTGGCTATGCGCCCAAGGCAGTTTGGGAGAGAAAGGAAATGAGTCACACAAGTTTTGAGCTGAAGGAGGAAGTGTCGTGCAAGTGGATGGGTGTCACCTGCACGTCTAATTTGTACCACGCAAGTGACTTGCGCGCCAGCCTTGGGACTTGCGCTCCAGGCTTGGAGAAGAGCACCAGGTATTGTTGAAGCATGCCCATCCTTTTAGAGCTGCACAAAAGCTGGAAGATTTCCCGATACCTTCAGTGCAAGGTGATATTAAAGAGGAAGTATAAATGATACATGCATGATCTCATGCATACATGGATAACTGATTCTGATGATGCCAAGAAAGATGAGCTTTATTTATTGAGAAATCATGAGAGTGGTTGTGATTCAGGAAAACAGAGACAAGAGGATCTAGTGTATTAGTCATTGCACTAAAGAAGAAGGTTTGAACTGAGAATAGCATCAACTCTAAACCCTGATGCATGCAAAGTCTCATGATGAACAGGAGACAAAGAACTTCATGTCTATATACCTAAGAGACGTTCACATCTATAAACTGATTGTGACTTCACCAAGGGCAGTGAGCCAGGGGGGTCAATGAGAGTGACCGGAGGGATGCTGTGAGCTATCCTTGAACCTTTTTTAAAGGCAATGAGCCTAGGATAGAGTGACTGTGCCCAAACCTTTGTAATCCATATCTAGTGAAATTTAGTGGAATTTGGTACGACCAACAACTTGTCGGTGTATGCTCCTTGGATGTACACCTTAGTGGTGAACCAAGTAAAAATTGTTGTGTCATATCTTTGCATGTGAATGTTTCAATGCTGATCATATCCATCATACAGGTTTAAGTAGTTCCTACCAACGTGGGAACAAGATCCACAACTTTAAAGAGAAAAATTTGACACCCTGATTCACCCCTCCCCTCTCAGGGTGTCCTGGGGTCCTAAAATAAATTCATGTATAGATTAATTAATCTTTGGATAAATTAGATAAAGGTAAAGATAAAGGTTATAAAAAAATAGATATACATATTAAAAAGAGTTGAAATATTATCCCATTAATCATGGGGTCAAGGTCATCATAGAAATGAGAGATTAAAGGATTTAATTATTATAACTTTGAATGAGTTTTATACCATAATTCACCCTCTATTAAAGGATATCACACTAAGAAACCTTGTAGGCCTAACAAAGGGAGTCAAATCCTAGTTTTATCTCATTGGATTTGGTTTACTCTAATTTTATTCGATTTATTTTAGGATCTATCTACATATTTGTTTATATTTTTCACTAAAAACGTTTTGGTGACATAGAAAAAATAATGAATTCTAAAAATAATAAAAAATCAAAAGAGGTTTCATATATTGTAAATGTTTGTAGATGAATTTAGATTTAGATAAAAGATTCCAACAACCCCCTAAGAGGAAGGTATAATTTCTTTTGATTATAAATCTTTTGATATATTCAATGATATTTTAGGACTGTCTAAGTATTCTAATTTAATATAAGATGAAGTATATATTGATGATGATACATTAAATAGACCAAAATTGGATGCAATATAATTTTCAAAAGAGCTAAATTCTCAATTACAAGAAGAAATAATGAGTCTAAAAAAGGATATTTTAGCTCATTGATTATATGTTATATGGAAGAAAATTGAGATGTAAAAGTTGAAATCCTTTAAAAACATTAGTTTAAGTGGCTATTGATCTTATGGAGAATAATGAAATTAAATTAAAGAAATTATTGGTAACTTATTCAAAGTTATAGAAACTCAAATATGATTCTATAGAGAAACGCATTGTCTCAAAATAATTTCAATACTTAAAGGCTAAGAAAGATGAATTTTATATACACATAACACAATTGGTTAAGGAAAATCAAATCTTAAAACCATAGAAACTAGGATTTAAGGATTCCATTGTTTGAATAAACACTAAGACGAAGGAATAAATCCTTATATAAGATGATATCGATCATTAGTTAGAGGATCAAATTTATATGGGAAATGTTCTTGAAGATGTTTTGAATACTCAACTTAAAGAGTGAAACATAAATATCCAATAACTTCAAGAGTGATTGATCATGGTTAAAAAGAACATTGGAAAACTAAAATTAGAGGGTAATACTATTGTAAATTATACCTTACATTAATTTTCTGATTATACATTAGAAATAGATAATCAGATAAAGGATAGTTATGTTAAATAAAAATAGTATCATAATAAAAGTGTAATGATCATAAGTATATCTTCTTTGTTAAATCCTGATATTTTTTTATAATTGAGTCTCACCAAAAGTTGAGATGAATAAATATTTCATTTATTCCAGAAAAAAAGAACAATATTTTTGATTGTTAAATGGAAAAGAGTATATTTAATTAAAAAACATGAAAAAAGTTTCCAACAAGAGGTATGGAAAAGGGATGAAATTCAAAGGAAAAATTATAGATTAATGTTATTTTATTATGAATGCATGGTCCTTTTATTATATGTTTTATGAAGAAATAAATATATTTATTTATATGAAGTTGATTAAAGATTTGAAAAGTATAGTTACCAACTTCAATAAAATAATTATAGACATTATTCAAATAATTTTTCCCAGCTAATAATATCCTTGATAGAAGCTATAGGAAACAATCCCTAGGATTGGAAATACTAAATCAATATTTATCTAATGATGAATATAAACTATTAAGGAATAAGTATTATAGGAAAAAGAAGAATATCTTTATTCTGAAAGAGTCCTAAAGAGAAGTCCCCAATTTTTTACTGAACAAAATGTTTCATAGAAATAGATGAAGAGGATTTGGAAAAGTTAGAGAAGTTAAAGTGCTACACATGAAAAGGGAGTATCCCAAAGAAAGGTGTAGATTGAGAAAACTAAGTAATCTCGAAGAGATAATAAAAATAAAAATATGACTTTAAAAATAAAAGAATTATCATTGTTAAGTGGAGGAATTATTGATGGTAAGACACAAGGAGAAAATACTTATAAATTTTATCACTGAGAAATTATGAATCTCAAGGTTTTTTAAGAGATATTGAATCATAATAACACTGATTTAGACATTAATATAAATTCTAAAAAGGAAAAAGGATTTTTTTTCTCCATAGTAACTCATTATCCTCCTTAACATAAGGAAATTGATGTATCCCCTCTCCCTGTGTATCTAAATTCTATAGTCATTTTTGAATTGGGGAAGGTCTAAAGGAGAGATACAATCAATGTAGAAGACATGAAAGAAAAAAATGATGAATATGTAATGTGAAGAATATGGATACAAAAAGTGATGTGATAGAAATAAAAATTGGTTCAAAGGTCTAATTAGATATGTTGTTTTAATTTCATACATCAATTATTCGATATCAGACCTTGATGAAGGGAGAATAAATCTTGATAGAGAATAAACCACAAGAATGAATTCCATGAATTGTTTTTTTCAATATAACACAGTATCATAATTTTTTTAGGATACTATAGGATGAAAAATAGGACAACACCCATGAATAATTGATGTTGATATTGAAGAGTTTATTAATACCACCTTCAACTAAATAAATCTAGTCAAAAAAGAGAAATATGATTTATTAAGATATTGTTAAGAGCGATTACCTAAAAGGAAAAACTGTTATTACTCACACACATAGTGTCTCATATCTATTATCTAATGGTATTGTGAATGTGTTATTGAGGTCACCGGGGTATTTCATTGGTAGTATCTCAATGTGATTCATATTTTACATGAATGAAATCAAGTGAAATAGACTGATGAGATGTTTCCAAAACATTCCCTCATTTCAAACACAAAGTTCTTACTTAATAGTCTTATAGTATTTTTTTGATGTTTCTTTTCAAAGTGGAGAGTACACTCACTAAAAATTCACAACCATAAGAATATGAGATGAGTTTTTCAAAAAAATTAAAATACCAAGGTGGAAAATTTCATTAAAACATTGGTATCAAAATTTCAGTGAAATTTATGGAGTAATAAGTATCCATTGTTTCCCATTAAACTAAATAATAGTTAGTATCAAGTATTGTATATTTCAACATAAAAAGTGGTATCAAAATTTAATATTAGAACACTGGGGGAGGATGATATCAATATATGATCTAAATATTTAATCCCCTATTTCTGAAGGAAAGGATTATCATTTGTTGAATTTTATTTAGATTTGATGTAAAAGGGGGATAATTAAGTATCATGATTCTAATAGTTTGTGTTTTATGTGGATAAAATAATTTTTATATAATAAGGAAGAATCATGGTATTGGATTTAGGATAGTGCTTCTAAAAAAATTATTGGGGAGATTGTTGGTATACAATAAAGAATTAATGCAACATGGTGTTGGGTTTTTTCAACCATTCATAGTCATCTATATGATGTTATAATTAATATGGAATATAATAGTACTCATGATTGATTAATTATAAATTTATATTTGATTCTATATGAATATGGATTTGTCTTTAGAAAATTATTTTTGTATGTTTAAATTTCCACATTATGAATTGTTTATTGTGTAAAGGTGAATTATTAGTGAAGGAATATAATTTAAGAAGGGAATATTGGGGAATAATAGTGTAATTGATGCTTCATGGTTTGGGAAAATTTTGAAGGAAGCTAAATGGGTTTTATAATGGAACCTGAAATCTATTACACAACATGTATAAGATAACTTCTTAAGATGAACCAATGATTTTTTTGGGGAATCTATGTTTGAGGCAAGTCTATGACTTAGATCAGGGAGGAATGTGATCAAACCAAAATTATTTCAAAGGAATAATCTTTTTGAGGAGTTTGTATTATAGGAAAACTTATCATGACAAAATATCATTAGTTTCATTATGGATATTTGATTACACCATAACAATGGAAAATGTGAAATTTTAGTGTTTCTCTATCTCAAGTATGTTTCATTTTGGAACAATAAATTCATCACAACATTTAGAGTGAAGATTTAGTTTAAATAATTCATTATTCCATAAAATTTGGAGTTTTAAGTATCTAAATACCATGATTTTATACGGATTTACATATTTCTACAACATGGATAAATTAATACTACCATAACATTTGAGAAATAAGAAAGTATTTAATCAATGGAATCTTAGAGAATTTATCCTAGATTTAAGAAAATGGAACTATAGACATATGAAAATTTTATGCTTCTCTATAAATATTTTAGATTACTACTATATAAAGTGGAATATATATAGAGATAGAGAGAGTGAAGAATAGTATATATAAGATATTATTAACACTCATTGAAGATCTTTACAGATAAGAAGATTGATATATACCATGAAGATAAATTAAAATCATTTTTAAGGAAGGAAATTATTCCATCACAATGATGTTCATACTATACTTGTGAAGGTAGAGAAACACAATTCATTTATTCAGTAGTTAGAATAAGGAAAGGATCTTGGTATTTATCCTTAGCTTGGAGTGACCATGCCTAAAACCCCCACTAAAATCGATTTTGGTGATTTTTGTATATTGTTGCATCTTTATTTTATACTCCTTAGATGTATCCCATTGTAGGTAAACCAAGTAAAATAATTATGTCCTATTTTGATGCTTTATATATTATTAGTAGGGTATAAATTCATGTGTGAGTTAGGAAATCTCTAAATAACTCAGATAAATGAAAATATAGACTCTATAATAATAAAATATTTATATTAATAAGATATTAAATGTGAACCTACTAATTATTAGGTCAAAATAATTAGAGAAGTTAGTGATTAAAGGATTTCAATGTGATAACTTAGAATCAATTTTCATACCCAAATTCACTCCCTCTAAAATTATATCTCACTAGAACCCTTTTGTGAATAATATAAGGTCAATGCATTCTGTAATTAATGGTATGGAACTTGATAATAGATTTTGTATAGTTTTTGGTATCGATAATAACAATATGCATTAAGAAGGTGTAATGATGATTTATTTGAGTCATAGACTATATATTGTATTGACTCTCAAACCAAAGTTGGGGATCAAGTGTCAATAATAAGGTTATACTGTGATTCATTTTTGAATAGGTTGCGGTGTGGATTTAACCATTAACATCAACTAGTATGGGTTTGACATCAGTGATCAGGTGTTTTATAGGTGTATCTAGATTACAAATTCGTTGTTTCTAAAAAAATAGATTCTTTGGCACCTCGATGCATTAGTAATTGATGAATTCAAGGGATAACAAATAGTTGTATTATTTTTTAGCTCTTATTTCATTTTTTGATCATGATTGAATAAAGATTAATTCAGAAACCCCATTTGGGATAAGGCATATGTATTTTTGGGATAAATTAGTATATTTTAGTAACAAATCTGTATTTATGATCTAGTGACTAAAATTATCATATCATTTTATTTATAAGGATTATATATTTTATTTGATTCAAGAAGATAAACCAAATTTGATCAATTTTTAAGAGGAATTATCTAGGATGAGAAGTCATATGGTGGATAGTTTATGACAAACCATGTTCGTCTATGTTTTTGTACTTTTTTAATGAACTGGACTTCATTATAAGTTAAGATAGGGGGATTTTGGAATTTTTAGATTTCAATTGGATAATGATTTTTTTCACGGTTATAGTGATAAAGACAAGGTTTTGAAGGTATAAATGGGATTGGAAAAAACCTCAGAGGAATTTTCTAGATTATGGTGATTAATTTTTTTTGAAATTAGGTATAACAGGTCCCCACTAGATGGTAGTTTAAGAAGAACTAGAAGCTTGGTGGGATATGAAGAATAATTGAGGCTACTTTCTAGAAAATAAATGTTGGTGGCCATCCACTAGGATTCTAGTGTCCCGCCAGAATTTTGGTGAAGGATCAAAATGAGTGTTATGAGAATATGATATTTTTTTAAATTAAACTAAAAATACTATTTTTTTTAAATAACACTACTACAGAAAAGGGATATGATCCATGGTGAAAACTGGGGATATTGGACATAGTCACAATCATTCCATACTTGGAAGCTATTATCATTACAATAAACCTTGGTTATATAGAAATAGGCAACTTAAATCCATGGGAATTTCGTATAGAAATAGGGCTACATTCATAGGCACCACCCATGGTCATAGACGATGTAAAATTTTGAAAAAAATTGGTAGGGGGTTTTGATAATGATGATGGTACCGAGCATGCAACATATGCCCAAAATATAAAGAATTTAAAATTTTTACAATGAGATCGATGTTAGTACATCATCATCAAGGTTACCACATCTATTTAACAAGCTAAATATCCCATCTGAATTAATTAATCATAGATAATTAAAATCAAAACTATAAATCAAAATCAAAACTATACCTTTTTGTATTTTGATCAAAAAGAAATTCCAATCATCTCCGAAGATCATTGATTGAAGGAATCGAAGATGGAATACACTAGATCATCCAAACATTCTTTAAAATTTTATGGAATAACTAATAATTGATTTTCTGGTACTAGTGTGGATAATAAAAAAATACTTCAATTTCTGTATGGTCGCCACAACACCATTCCTTTGATTTGGGAAGGATAACTCAGATCAAGAAGCTCAATATGAATCCTCCCTCTATAACATGACATAGAGGGGATATGTGCTACTAAATTATAGTGAGTGAATAGTATATCAAATTTGGGACTCTCTAAACTTATATAGGTAGGTTAATATTCCCATAAATTTCACTTTGCTTTGGCTTCCAAACATATTTAACCTCATAAATACACCTTAAATAATCTGTACGACATGGTAACTATTTTGCTAATGTGATAAGTATTCCATCAGACGATCATAAAATTTAAAACATTTAATTTAATAAAATAAAATTAACTAAATTGACTCATTTATCCCATAAATATTAAACAAACCATAAATAAATAAATATATATTCATTAAAGATTGTCCTTATAATCACTCAATAATTATTAAATACAATCAGATCATAAATTCAACCCTTATTATTCTAAAATTGAATAATTTTGAATTTATTTATTTCTTAGGATCATTTAGACTTGGACATTACCCAAACCTCTCTATGTGGCCGATTATGTCTAAATCACCAATTCATTAGAATTAGGAAAGATTTTAAATACGTTTTGTGCATGAAAATCTAGGCCCTTTTATTGATAGCACTTATTAATATCCAAATTCAAATAGAAATATCTAGAAATACATCATGTAACCACAAGATATAAGGTTTAGTCAAAATAGTGAAAATCTTCTATAAACATACACTGTATAAAATAATCTATTCATCTTGTGATATCACATAAAGTAGGACACACACTTTATGTCATCATCCTTTATTGCTTTATTATTTTATGACCTAAATAATGGAATTATATTATCTCAAAATGAACATAGATTTAGTAAAGTTACTACCTTCCTACTCAACTGGGATTATAATATCTCCTGCTTTCATAAGTGACAAACCCTATCTTGATCATTCAGTCACTATCATACCACCAATAACACACCAATTTTATCTATATTTTTATGAAATAAATGTCCTGATCTTTAACTTGTATTAAATTATAAAATAAAATAATACACAATGATAATGATCTTAACACAAGATACCAATACAGATGATCATATATAAAAATAACCAATTAAACATGAATCATATGGTGTTCTTATTCATGGAATGGTCCTCGTGTTCCCTTTCACTTGAGATCATTATGTGTGATCTTCAATAGAAGGTGTCTCAATTCTTATAACACCCCATCACCTACTATTCAAACACCAACTATGTCTCTTAAGTATGATATATCTAGACCATAAGACACATATCTAGGATTACTATCAATGCATCTCAAGGTTCTCATTATAGTTGGGAACAACCATAACCTATTGAAATAATAAATAATATAAGGAAATTATCATGTAAATAATTTATGTAATAGTATCAAGACTAATATGTTAATAATAAATAATACACAACTCTATACATATATATGATTTGTTAATAAAAAGTACTCCTTAAGTTGGGGATATAGGGCACTCAACTTTACAACACATGGAAGCTTCACTTTATATTGTATGATACTTTACCCATCACCTAAACTATGTTATATATATAATAATAAAATATATAGGATTATAATGATTATAATAATAAAATTGATTATAATCCCATGTGGTCAATACATATGGCCATAAGACATCTAGGCCATGGTAGTATGTCCGACTTACCACCACAAGTGATGTGGTTTATGGTTGTTGGTCCCTTGAATTAGCGTACACCCATGAGGGATGTGGACCATGGTGGTATACCCACCATATCGCTAATCATGGTCATATTTACTAGCCACATGGATCCACAGGCCACATCGCACATAGTAATAGGAACCTATCACATGGTTATATAACCTTGGGTGGTGTTTCCATTGGTGATAGCCTAACACAAGAGGGGCCTATCATAATGCGTGTTTTCTCCCATGTACGTATACCATTATTGCACACTTTATACACTGATAAGACAATTATTTTGTTTGTTTATGTCAATGGGCCACATCTACCATGGTGGTGGGTTGCTACCATGTACACTTCTCACTTGTGGTGACATGGTTGGTGGCGATAGGGCTTTCAAAGTGGCCCTATGGTGATAGGATTTGATTTATGATTTCCATTTTTTGACCTATGACTATAGTTTTTCTGATCACAGTAGTAAAAGGATGGTTTTAGGGAACTTTTATAGTAGTGTAATCGATACACTCACCCCTCATTTCCCACAACTATCCTAGGGAGCCCAAGTGTATGAACCCTCATCTTTCCCCCTTCTTCTTCTTTTATCTCATCCACTGCTCACCTAATAATCAACATTTCAATGATTAGAGTCTCTTAGTAGAAATTAAGGCTAAATATATTTGTGATTTTGGATGTTTATACTCTAGAAAACACATGGTACATGTTATATTTCATTTTCCACATATTTTAATGTATTTTCATGTATTTTTTTGTGACGTCCCAGACCTGGTTCACTAATAAGTAAAAAAAATTGGTTGGTCACAAGACCACAAGAAGGACTCCTCGTACATTAGAAGCTTATGACTAGCAATGATGGCCTAGTGTGTGTTCGTGGGGAGACAATCACCTCATATCAGAGTGGATCAAAGTGGTAAAATATAGATAACAAAATAACATAAGTAGAAAGTATAATATGAGAAGTGTAAGTTAATCATACAGACGTAATAAAATGATAAATAACCATAAAATACAAGTCATATAAAAATTAGTATAATGTCATGATTCTATCCAAAAACTATAAGTAAGAAATATTTAGCACATGTGATACAAAAATAAACATAAATTCAAAAATTCTAAACTCCAAAATCATCCCAAGCCTATTGTCAAAACTCTACTCCCATACACCATCCTAACACAAAAATAAAAAAATCCAAAGTCATACCCTTGTCATTGTCCTCACATGAAATCGTGAATTTTGTCTAGGTACCATTTGGGGGCCCAAATAGGGTCTGAAAGAAAATAAGTAGGCCACCACCAACAATTTCTATAACAAATATAGTATATGATTGTTGATATAATAGTGTGGAGGTAAAATAATAACCATTGGAATAAGCAACTGATATAATAACCAGGTCGGGCTCAAGTTCCTCATGGGAATCCTAGCCAACCACACCTACTTTGGCCTAAGCCAGATGTCTATGAATATTTTACCTATAATAATTTAGGGTCCATGAGTATAAAAAGTGTAACCATGTAATAATAATAATGATGAAGTACCCAAGGTATACACCCTTATAATTCCATTAGCATAAAACCTCTAACTGAGTACTTGGATAATTTCAAAAGTAAATCCAAAACTAAGAATGATTGGATATCAAGGTGATGAGCCAAGGAATCATGTGTCTGAAGACATCAAGCTGAATCCATGGAGGTAATCCAAGGTAGTCTAATTTATATAAAAAACTGAATTAATCATTAGTACTATGTCAAGGTATTCATATAATAATAATAAAAATACCTAATTCCAAGGTGGGTATCTCCCTTGGAAATTGGATCAATGAATTATGGTGGCATCCTCTGAGTGATCATGGCATGCCTTAGGAATCAAAAACTATCTCAAGCCTAACCAATCCTTTGATAGAAAAAAACAATAATCAATTAAAACCATTTATAAATAATCACATGCAATGTTTTAATCCATTCCTCTTTACCATTAAATTTAATTCAAAAATTACATTGTCATTTACAAATTACAAAGGTTAATAACGAAATTATAACATTTTAATCACTTTTTACATAATCAACAAGGGGAAAAGTGAAATATACTTTTCATACTATAACAAAAGTTTTCATTTATTATAACTCATTCAAATTACCTTTTTAAAAGTCAAGCCTAAACATTTAATTGGTTTTAAAGGCTCATGTAAAAATGGACTCGCCAAAAGGGGTGATCCTTGGTGAGGTTCCGACCTCGAAAAAGGTCAATGGTATCATAAGAGGGTCTTGATCATAGTTCCCACAAATAATTTAACAAATTAATTAATTAAAAATAAACACATGAAGATCCCAATGCATGGCATAATTAAAACATTTATAAATGGGTGATACTTTGAGTTAAATGGTATATACCACCTACCTTATGAATCACTCATCAAGTATCAAAATTATAATCAAAGTAAAACGAAATAAATTGATGAAATATATAAAATACATAAAAATAGGGAATATTAGCTCACATAGAAATAGAGCCAAATATGGGGATATAAAAAGTGAAAGAAGGCAATGGATCAAAGATCTTATTAGTTTGATTCCAATGTGGCAGACATTGGTCTAATTGGAGTTCTTTTGGGGGAGATGAATCAATACCTAGGTGAATGTGGAAGGAAGCTCTCATGAAGAGGAGGAGTTACTGCATATAGAGAATAAATAAAAATAGGGGGAGAAATTTTTAAAGACTAAGGTAAAAAGGGTAATTTTATCTTTATTTAATTAGTATCAGGGTTTGGCCACAAGGTTTGGCCAAAATGTGCACCAACCCTACTCCCACACTGCCCAAGGGAACCACCCCTCAAACAGTTAGGTGTACAGTTAGAAAATACATGAACTAATAGTGTGTTTTAGCTCTGAAATAGGTTTTCAATTTCTCACGTGGGCATGAATCATTCTTTTCATAGTTTAACAAACCATGCACCTCCTCTTATTGGGCCGCATAGTTGAGCCTCATGGTTACCACTAACTATACTCTAACAGTGCTTATAAGGATTTTTCTCTAAAAACAAGAGATCCAAACTCCAAAAAAGCCCTAGATTCTCCCAAAACCTTCCATAAACATTTAAGCATAATAATAAGTTTAAAAAGGAAGATTCAAAATGAAACTTAAAGACTACCTACCTTATCAAAAAACTAGGATGTTACAACCTCCCCTCTTTATGAAAATTACTCCCCGATTTTCCCTAAGAGCGGTTAATAATCAATTGAGAAAAATTTTAGACATTAAGCTCATAATTTGGACTCTCTCTTCTAGGTATCATCCTATATGTGGTCACTATACTAGAGTACCATGATAAGTGGAACCGATCTACCTTAGATATCCTTCACGATCTGATCAACAATACAAATATGGTAATCATTTAAAGAATCATGACCTATAACTCAACATACCAAGGATAAATATATTAGATAGGTATGAATGGTAATGATGAATCTCAGATACATAGAAGGCATCATGCATGGATTAGTACCTTATAGGTAACTGAAACCGATAGGCTACTAACTCTAAACTCAAAAAAATATCAAAATTACTGACAAAACTAGATGATTACTTGCCTTGTTTCTAAATCCATTTATGCCCAAGACTTGGTGAAACATGCAGGAATACCCAATCCCAGCCCTCAAACTCAAGAGGTTTTCGATGACGGTTGGAATACGACTGATTCCTAGACTGATCTATTTCCATTCACTTACAGATAAGCTATACCTACTTTGATGTATCCAAGATGAGATGAGGTCTTAGTAGCATTTCCTATCTAGCCTCTAACCAATATAGGGGTGATTTTTATGACCTACCATATATATAATCATAAGTATCCATCTTTATTATTCCTTAAAATCCATTATTATAGGAAACATATTATTGAGTTATGTGTTTCTCCTAATAACCTATAAAATAAACGGAGAATGCTCAGAGAATGTCATCCAACACCTGTATAATATACTCAGACTACCCATCTGTCTATGGGTGATAAACTACAAAAAAGTATATATGAACCCATATACTTCTATAACCCTTTCCATAATCCTGATGTAAAGAGACTATATCTATCCTATATGATAGTACGAGGGGTAATTTGATGTTTATAATTTCACATACACAAATTCTACCTAGTTCATCCACAAAGAAGGTATCCCTAATATTTGAAAAGTGTGCGACCTTCGTCAGTCTATTGATGATCATCCATACTATATCACTGCTTCAAAGGGATCTCAGAAATCCAGTCACAAAATCCATGGTGATGAAATCCTATTTATATTTAGGAATGAAAAACTCTTATAAAGTCCATACTGGTCGTTGGTGTAACACCTTCACCTACTGATAGGTGGAACACCTAGTGACAAACCCAACTATCTACCTTTTCATCCAAGACCACCAATATTGGAAGCGTAAGCCATGGTATATCTTTTAATCCTGGGGTGTACCACCCAACTAAAAGCATGATATTCTCACATCAATTTATCTCAAAATTCTTTAGGAACCCATACACATCCATAAATAAAAAATATCTCATCCTCATCAATGTTTCATCTAGGCTATGAGTCGTCTCCTGAAACAATCTTCTTAGGAATAATCCCCCCGGGTCTAAATGTTGTCTCATATTGAATCTATCAAGAAGTGAAGAAATCACTACTAAATATTTGAGTAGATTCACCCCATGATGCTACTAGATCTCAAACCACATCTTAGAAAATAGGGTCATCAAATTCCACTAACTATTGGCCTATTGAACTACCTATTTTTTAATTTTCTAGCTCAGAGCATTATCCACAACATTCTACTTCCCATGCGTATAGGCAAGATCAAAATTTAATGGTTGTAATAATTCAAACCTCCTTCACTGTATGAGATTTTATTCATGTTACATAAAGATTTATTTGAGGATTTTTTGGTCTATATACACCACAAAATAATCTCCCAATAAGTAATGCCTCCAATAACACAAGACATAAACTAAAGATGATTACATGAGATTATGTGTTGGGTAATTCTTCTCTTGAGGCCCAAACTAATGAGACTCATCTGCCATGAATCAATCTTTGTGCATCAGAACTACTACTATCCTGATTCCTGATGCATCATAATAAATTGGATAGATTTTTACCAACTCTGAAAGAATCTAGATCCATATTGAAGTAAAACATTTATTCAAATCTTGAATGGTTGACTCTCATGCTTTATACCATTTAAATTTTACACCCTTCTATGTAAAACCTGCAATTAGTTCTACCAGGCGTGAAAATTACAAAATAAAAAACCTATAATAAATAGCTAGAATCAATAAAATCCATATATCAAAGACATTATTGGGATTCTCTTAGGAAACTATGACCGTAACCTTCACTGGGTCAACCGATACTTCTACCTCTAAGATAATGTGACCTAGGAAGTTGAAATTATCAATCCAAAGGTGGAATTTGGTGGGATTAATAAATATATATTTCTATCCTAGCATACTTATAATGATATAAAGATTTTGGGAATGATTGTTTTGAGTATATGAGTACAACAAGATTTCATCCATAAATACTACCATAAATGAATCCAGACATGGGTAGCAAACCTGATTCATTAAATCCATGAAAACTATAAGAAAATTCATTAAATTGAATGAAATAACTAGAAAATAATACAACCAAGATCTATTATGGAATATTTTATGTGGTATATCTAATGGTCAAACATACACCTGAGGATAGACTAAACTCAAGTTGATATTGGAGAAAATCCTCACTCTCAAAGATGTTTTGAGAGGCCATTTAGATGAGTAAGTGTATACTGGTTCATAATCGTAAGCCGGTTCAACTAATGGTAATCCACACAATTTCCAAGAGTTCTATTCTCGTTCTTTAAAAAAATCATAGGTGAACCCCATAAAAAATTATTGGGCCATATAAAAACATTATCTTATAAGTCATATAACTACTCTTGAGCTCCTCCAACTCATTAATAGTCATCCTATAATGAGGAATGGATACCAGTGCATCTCATGGAACTAGATCAATGGTAAAATCTATATCTCTCTTAGGATGTGGCCATAAATTTTTTCTTAGGGAATTCATCCCTAAAAAAATCTACTATGGGTGGGAAATGAGCATGAAATGTTCCCTGCTCATCCATATAAAGGCTAGTAATCTGGCCTATCACTCCACCCATCCCATAATGATTTGGTCCAGATCGAATCACCTAGACATACCATTCACCCATATGAATATAAGTAACACCCTAGGTTGATGCGAAAGATGGAATTCAATGATAAAAATTAACTTTATCATGATAGGAAACCAACCAGTTCATCTCAAGAATGATGTCGATGCCCATTATCTCAAGTACAAAGAGGTATCATGAAAAATGATAACTGCTAAACTTAAGGGGACACTCTCGGAATTTCCATAGAATTTCTGACCATACTACCAAAATATTATCCAACATCATCACTCCACAGAAGTACAAAACTTCAAGCCTAATGATTTCCATAATAAAAACAGAAATAAAAGAATGTGAGGCACATTTATAAAAAAAGGAATATAATAATGTAGATTATACTAGGATTATACCTTATACTATATATGGAATGAAACCCTACTCCTTTGGTATAGGCTTTACTATGTATATCTAGCCTAATACAGATCCCTAAGCTATAACATGACTACCCAAAGTGGGTATACATAGCTATCATTGCATATCTTGGTTTTAGAATCCTCAACCAGATCAACCTCCTCTGACTATAAGGCCAAAGGTACTCCAACTTCCTACATTATGTGGTGCTACTGATCCTACTCAGAAAGATAGATTTAGTCTGGATAATTTCCCACTGGGAATGGAAGTGAAGGATCAGTAGAATCTTTGAAGATGACCCATTTTGCTACAGAATCAGCACTCAATTGGGTCTCAGTCTCACTAAGGATTTACATGACCTTGTTCCCCACACTAATGACATATATCCTAACTACCAATGTGAATACCTTGGATACCAATTCTCTGTCAAGAACCCCCCATATTATGATTCTTTCCACGAGATGAACTAGCCAAACTTTATACTGAAACAACCTGCATTGTACCCTCATCTTCCCTCAATTTACCTCAGTAATAAGGGATTGGTTCACTATATTTGAATTGGTATTTAGTCTGAGGACATTTACTTGAGATAGTATGGAATATTTGAGCCCATCCTTAAAACACCTCACTTTGGATAACTCCTCACCAGAAAAATTAGGCATAAATCGTTACTACTCTATGAAATGAGAAGAATTGTCTATAACAAACATAGTTCCCTACCCCATGTGCATGAACTTTCTCTCTCGATCGGATCTCATAATCTTGGGAAATAAGTAATCATAGAAGTAAGATTAGAAATCACTCCAAACCATACCTCAATGCTGATTAGCTAGATTTAGCACATCCCACCAGCACTTGGCTGATCCCCAAAGAATATAAGTGGTGAGCTTCACCCTCTTTTTTAGAGGCTTCTACAGATGCTCAAGAATAGGTATTGTGGCCTCTATCCAATATTCAATAGCCTAGGGAAAACCCTCCCCAGAGAAAGTGGGTTGATACTTCTATTAGAATTCCATCATTAACTCAGACATAGTGATGTGGCTTCTTTTTAATATCATTTTCCACATCATTTTTATAGTCTCTTGTGTATTTAAAATGTCAAAAAAGTGTTTTTTTTGTAAAATAATTACCAACTATTATTAAGTTTGTACATAACTGTTAAAATTGTCAGTTTTTTGTGAAAAAATGCATATTATTAATTTTTTTTCTTTTTAATTAATTTTAAAATTAATTAATTCATTATTTTTAACTTCAATTTTTTATTATTTTTTATTTAAATTTAAAATTTTCATAATTTTTATTTTTTCATTTTTTTGTTTATTTTGTTTTTCAAAATAATTAGTTTATTAATTCATCTGTAAATAAATTTTAACTCATGTCTTGGATTATCTAAATAATTAAATTAATTTTAATAATTTAATTCAATTCTTTAAAAATTTTAATTCTTACTCTTAATTTAATTGTTTAATTTCATTAATTATTTTAATTATTAATTAATCAATTAATTTAAGAAACTCACTTTAAATATGTTTATTATTTTAAATTAATTTATAGGTTTAAATAGTAATATGAAATTAATTACTTATTGAATAATAAATTTATTCTGTGAATGAGAGTTTTAATTTATTTCATTAATTTTTTTGTTTAATTAATTTTTTAATTTAATTTGTATTTAATTCTTTGATTTTGCTTTTTTATACAGGTTCCAAAATCATAAACAGGGTAGTGGTGACTCATCCGAGTCGCCTCCAGCTCCACTCATCGCCTACTCATCTTGGTGGTGGCTCCTAAGTCACCACCAACCATCAAAACAGACACCTCTAGACCACCTTGCTAGCGGTGACTCCCCTTTGGTCATTTTTCCCATCTTTGAGGTACTAAGAGCATCTCTATTATTTTCACGGTTAGAATACCTGGCGGTGTCTCCATTCCTTCTACTAGCCCTTTGGAGGCATCTCCCTTCACACCATCATCCACCATCACCCACCATCCTGGTGGTACCTCAACCTTCACACCTCTAGCCACCATCCAGGTGGTGTATCCTCCCCATCTCTCTTCACACCACCAGCCACCATTGAGGAGGTGTCTTCTTCCCAACTTTTGAGACACCACCATCATCAGCCCAACCCATTATCTCTTCACACCGCCATATTCCAATCCACTACTCATCGTTACCCCTGCATCTCCAAATCACCATCACGCACCATCAAAAGAACCAAATCACATCACAGAACAAATGCACTAGCATCACAAAACACACAAACCACACAACAGAAGAGAGACCCACAGTTAAAGAAGAGAATCAATAGATTTGAATACCAAATTTAAATAACCCAAATAAACTAGACCAAACTAGATATGAAATTCAACTTGAATCGCCGCACGCCGCCCGTCGAACCCATTCCTAGATTTGAACCACCCGTCGTCGCCACTCCTATTCCATGCCTCCATTACTTTGTTGAAGAATACCCTGAATCAGACTAATTCAAGCTTTACTACTATAGATCTAGACATGAACCACATTGATATCCCTCCTCACACCTCTGTCCACATCACCCATAGCCGAAACCTGCTACGAGAAGATCCATGACCTTGCCCCTCCATTTCTCGCCTTCTCCGCCTCGATCTGACCCGCACCACCCCTCTCCTCCATGATAACCGCATCCCCACCTTCCCCTTCCTTACTCCACTGCCTGATTTATCCCCCAATATTCTCTTCTTCATATTATTTTTTCTTCTTTTTGTTCATTTATTCTAATTTTTTATAATATAATATAATATATAATATATTTAAAATGTATATATTAATAATAATTTATAATAATTATAATTAAACTAAATAATAACATAATAATAATAATTTATGTAATAAATAATTCAATTTATTAATTTATACTATTTATACTGTATGTTGTAGTAATAAAGTAAATTTTAATGGTTTAATTATATATATATATATATTAATACATTTATTTTATAATAATTTTAATTTTAATTATTTATTTTGTACATAATTTTATCTAATAATTGTGATAATAATAATAGGTATTTATAAATAATATATTTATTGATTTTACTTATGTTTTTAAATAGTACATGCATGCAATTATATTTTTACATTACTGTTTTAAAAATTTATAAGAGGATCTTATCTAAGTACATTATAATTTTGTATTAAGTTATTTTTTTTAATTTTCTTTTGTTGATGGAGCAGGGATCGTGGTATATGGCGGGGTTTTCACTTTCATTATGTTAGGGAGTTTAAGTTCTGGAGAAATTCGGGGAGGAAGGTTTATGATGAAGGTTCCATGCGGAGGCTGAAGAAGGGTGATGAGACTGGGAAAAGTATACTGGAAGACTCCAGAAGAATGTGATATGAGGGAATTAAAGACCCATACATTCTAAAGAATTCAACAGGTAGTAGGAGAAACTTGCAGAACTGAATTCACCACTAAGGGGGAGTAGATCAACCTTGACTTCCACAACCTCAAGAAGAAGATCAGTGAAGCACCATTTCCAGATTCTCAGGGTGGGAGATCTAGAGAACACCATTAGAATAGACCTAAATAGAGGTCATCGAAGCACCTGGAGACCAAGATGGGAGATAAACTTATTTCTTTTTCCCTTTTCCCTATTTTTCTGCAACTTTCTACAACATGAATTCTTTTATGTTTCCATATATTAATTTTTTTATTTTCATAATGTAGCTTGGCTAATATACTTTTTGGGGAAATTAACTGTACTGGTTAAACCTATTTCTTCTTTATTCACACACACTTTCATTTTTATTGGATAGTATCTATCTCTAACTTTTCAAACAAATTATTTTCAAACCATAAAGATCATTGGAAACTGATCATGATCATATTAAAGGTAAAATTGTTTTTGATCTAATGATTTCATTAAAGAATGAGTCATGCTCAAAAGAGACACACGTACTGAGTTCAACTAACAATTTTAACTCAATGACTTCTAATTTTTATCATTAGGTGATGGAATGATTTCTATAGTTGAAAACAATATAAGGATTAATCTATCAAAAGTTGTCCAGAAGAAAAATTTGGCCAACTACCTTATATCAGATCCAAATATTTAATCTATAGTGTGTGAACATGGGAAGGTGGTATTAAAGCCAGCTAGTTAATTTACCCTACTCATCTATTAATTATTTTCACTATTTGTTTACCTACTTGTCTGTCTAACTGTTCGGCCTACTTTCACACCCACACACTCACAATCTCATTCACTATTCACAATTATCACAACCACTATTTTATTTTATTTATTTATCATTTTTTCTTGTTTTTTGTTATGTTTTGTTTCTTTGGTCTTAAGAAAAAATTCAGTTCTTACTTTTGGTTCAACCCTATATTACTATTATACTAGGTAGTAAGTATGATTTATAAATTCAAATTTACATGCTATCAAGGATGTGTGACATAAAATTTTGGCACCATTTTCGGGGAAGGCACGTGTGACCGAAAATTATAAAAAAAAACAAAAATTCACATATAAAAAACAATCAAAAAAATTTAAAAGAAAAACAAAACTTCTTAAAAAACATCAAAAAATTTAAAATATTTTTAAAAAACTAAAAATTTAAAAACTATTAAAAAATAAATATATTAAAAATCCTTAAAAAACTCTCAAAAAAATTTCTCCAAAAAAATAAAAAAAATGTGAATCTTCTGTTTTATGAAAACTTGGTCTAAGTTTGTAACCTTAGAGCCTACAATTCTTGAGATTGATAAGCACCTTAGAGACTTAAAAAAACAAAGAGAAAATTAAAATGGAAAGAAATATGGAATATGGAAATAAAAACATGATTAAAAATCCACCACCTATTAATGTGAACCATCTAGGTAATAAAATAGTAGAGAGAGACAGTTTGAGAGAGTTTCTACTTCCTTCTATATCTAGTAACCCTTCATGCATTAGGCTCTCTTCTAGGTCTAGAAATAATAAAATCAAGCAATCCATATTATCCCAGCTGTTTACCTTCAATGGGATACCTAATGAAGAATCCCTTGAATTCATCAGGGATTTCTATTGTAGTGCCCAACAAATACCATTGAGAGGTTTGAATGAGGAGGAGCTTAAGCTTAGAGTGTTCCCTTTTTTCCTCAAGGGAAATGCTTGGACCTGGTTCCAACAATTATAGGTGGAGATATTTATCACATGGGATCAAGTATACAATACTTTCACAATGAAATTATATCCTTGGAGAATAAAATTTGATATTAGGCACAAGATCAATGGATTCCTGCAAGGTGAGGGTGAGTTATTTCATAAAGCCTAGGATAGGTTTAGGGGATTAATTAGATAATGTCCAAATCCCCAATTCACCCCCTAGTTCCTCATGGAAACATTATATAATAACCTCACCACTTACCACCAAACCTTGGTGGATCAGTCTAATAGAGGATACTTTAATGATAGTATAGATGATAATATCAAACAGATATTCAATACTATAACACAAAACTCCTAGAACAAGTGATCTAGAATAAGAAAAATTGTTAGGAAGGAGACCAACCCTTCCCCTCAAGATGAAGCCCAAGTTTATGTGTTTTTCAATGAAAACACTCAGAACACACTTAAGGAGAAATGCCATCATTGTGTCATGTATGGACATTCACAGTATTATTGTCCCAATTTTGATATGCCTGTCCTTGTTCTTGAAAGTGTCAGTTTTGCTGGATATAGTCCTAGGATGCTGTCTAAGGATGAACCATTTTCCAAAACATACAATCAGGGGTATAGGAACCACCAAAACCTTTCTAGGAGGGATAAGGGAGTCTTTTGACCTGCTGTCCCACCTAGTTTCCAGCAGCCTCCTAGGCAGCAATTCCAACCCCAACCTCAACCCAAGGTTGAGTCATCTAATTCACAAGATGAGGTGAGAGAAATGTTTCAACATTTTATTGGAATATTTGATGAAAAAAACCAAAATTGATTATGAAAAAGTTTAAATAGGTGTGAGAATGAAAAATCTGAAAATATAAATTGGGCAGTTGGTTAGGGATGTGGGTAGTAGAGACAGAGGCAAGCTTTCTAGTACCACTGAAGCCAACCCAAAAAAATAAAATGGTTGTGACCACCATAAGTGGTCTCCAAACCCATCAAGAACCTAATAAACTGTCCCAAACTACTGAAAATCAAAACTTGGATGAATTTGAAAATTTGAATATGGAAAATGATGAATATGGAAAACTAGATAGAAGTGCCGAAAAACCTTTGGTTCCTACTATTCCAGCCAAAAAATCAAAAGAAAATATCTTGAAAAATAAAGAAAATAAATAAAATAATAAACATGATTAGGAATTTTTAGGGATTCCCCAAATTTTTAGAAACTTATCCCCTATAATCCCTTTTCCATAAAGAATAAAAAACCCAACTCATGATTATAAGTTGCTAAAATTTCTAAAACTGTTTAAAAAGTTGAACATTGATATCCTTTTTCTAAAAGACTTGATCCAAAGTCCATCATACTTAAAATAACATAAGATAATATGCTAAAAAAAGACCTTGGAATAATTTTCCACCTATATTCTGATAGAGGAGTGTAGTGTGGTGATGGAAAATAGGATACCTCTTAAGCATCATGACCTAGGGAGATTTTTCATTCCCTACACATTTGGGGATATTTTTGGCAAGTTCAACTATTTGTGTGATCTTGAGGAAAGCATAAAATTGACACTTATATCACTTTTTCAACACTTGAGATTATGAGTTCCGCAACCCACCACTATTATGTTATAACTTTCTAATAGATCCATTAATCATCCAGTGGGTAGAGTTAAGGATTTTCTAGTGGGAGTCGATAAACTCTTTCAGCCTGATGACTCTCTCATGCATGATATGTATTGTGTCCAGGAGGTACCTATCATCCTTGGTAGGCCTTTCTTATCCATAGGGGGTGCTGTGATTGATTTCTCAAAGGGTAAGTTAATTTTTAACTTGGATGAGAAAAAATAGGAATTCAATGTTTTCAAGAAAATCAAAGAACCCAACCACTTAGTCTTTCCCAAAGATGAGTTATTAGTTTCTAAAAGTTATGTTGATGAGGAGGAAGAGGAGTTTGTAAGGATTTTGTAGGAGATCAACAGTGATTCTAAGATCCCTTATACCACTTTCATGGGGATAAGCTCAAGTAAGAAGAGGGAACATGTTGACGAGTTTGAGGGAGAGTTTTTGGAGCACCTTGATGAGTTTTCTTTAGAATAGATTCTTACCCTAGATAGGAGTCTAAGTGTGAGGAAAATTTTTCTAGTATCAACAATGATGAGGAGGAATCCTTCTAAACTACCTCCTTCAATAGGTAGTATGAAGACCTTGGTCCACCCAGGACCAAGTGTCTTCCCTCAAGTCAATCAACACCCATGCTAGAGCTCAATACCCTCTATAAAAAATATCAAATATTCCTTTTTAGTAGAGAGTTTCAACCTTCCTATGATCATCACATCCAATCTAAAGGTAAGTCAAGAGGAAAACCTACTGAGAGTTTTGAGGAAATACAGGTCTTTCATGGTCTAGACAATTGCTGATATAAAGGGGATATGTCTGGCCTTCTACATGCATAAAATTTCCATGGAACCTAAGTGTAATCCTAGAGTAGAAGCTAAAAGGAGACTCAACCCAAACATGAAGGATGTGGTTAGGGAATAAGTTATTTGGTTTCTAGATACTATGATCATCTTTCCCATTTTGGACAGTCCTGGGGTAAGTCTTTTCCAGGTTTTCCCCAAAAAGAGTGGTGTGACAGTTGTCACAAATGAAAATAATGAGAAAATACAAATAATTTTTATGACTAAATGGATTTTTTTTATATATTATAAGAAATATAAGGATTCCATAAGAAAATATCACTTTACCATGCCATTTTTGGACAAATGTTAAAGAAGCTAGTTGGAAATTAATTTTTATGTTTTCTTAATGGTTACTCTGGTTACAATCAGATTTCCATTTCACCAAAGGATTAAGAGAGAAACAAATTCACATATCCATTTGGGAAATTTTCCTCTCGATGGATTCCCATTGGCTTGTGTGGTCCACCACACACTTTTTAGAGATGCATAATGGCCATTTTCTCATATATTATTGAAAGGATAATTGAATTCTGTATGGATGATTTTACATTAGTGGGAATCAATTTTGAGAACTACCTAGAAAATATTGGAGTTTTTCTAGAAAGATTCCAAGAGACCAATCTTTTTATAAACTGGGAAAAGTGCCAATTCATGGCTACTGAAGGCATATTTTTAGGTAACAAGGTTTCTAAGAAGGGTATGAAGGTGAATAATTCCAAGTTTGAGGTCATACAAAAGTTTCCCCCACCTGAAAATGTTAAGGGGATTAGATGTTTTTTTGGATCATGTTGGGTTCTATAGGAGTTTTATTAAGGTTTTTTCTAAAATCACTAGACCATTTTACTCACTAATGGTTAAGGAAAATCCCTTTGTTTTTGATGAGAAGTTCATAGAGTCTATTAACTTGCTCAAGGACAGGCTGACAACCTCACTAGTAATCACTTCCCCTGACTAAAAAC
The DNA here is from genome assembly GCA_963277665.1 of Viscum album. Lineage (NCBI taxonomy): Eukaryota > Viridiplantae > Streptophyta > Magnoliopsida > Santalales > Viscaceae > Viscum > Viscum album. The sequence continues at coordinate 485,145,092 of OY728129.1, forward strand.
TTCCTTTTGATGTAATGTGTCACAAAAGTGACCTGGAAGTAGGTGCTGTTTTGGGGGAGATGAAGGATATGAAACTACATGTCATTTATTATGCTAGAAAACTGCTAGATAATTCTATGAAGAACTATTAAATGATTGAGAAATAATTTTTGGCTTTTATTTTTTCCTCGTAGAAATTAAAATAGTACTTGATATGGTCTAGAGTTATAATTTTCACTAATCATGCAACCATTAAGTACTTATTCGCTAAGAAGAACTCAAAACCTAGGCTGATAAGTTAGACATTAAATTTTTAGAAATTTGATTTAGTTCTCAAGGATAAGAAAAGGTATGAAAATTTGGTGGAAGACCACTTTTTTAGGCTGCTAAATACCCAAAGTGAGGATCCAAGAGAGATAAACACTTCATTACCTAATGAAAATTTATTTACTACTTCTATCCAGCAGTCTTCTTGGTTTGAAAACTTTAATAATTTTCTCACAGTATGTTTCATTCCCAAGTAACACTCACATAACCAAAAAAATATGTTTATATTTGAATTGAAATATTATTTTTGGGATGGTTCTCTTCTCTTTAGGATATGTGCTGATGGTATTTTAAGAAGATGTATGGATGAAGTAGAAATGCTACCCATACATGAGAGCTTCCATTCAGTACCTTGGGATGACCACCATAGAGGAGATAAGACTACTCAAAAGGTTTTACATGCTAGTTTCTACTAGACTACTTTGTTCAAATATGCTTGGAGTTTGGTCATGGGCTATGAAAAATGTCAGATTCATGGAAATTTAAGATGAAGGAAGGAGCCACCTCAAAAAGGAATTTTGGATGTATAAAAATTTTATGTTTGGGGCTTAGACTTCATGGGACCATTCTCATCCTCTAATAAGAATGAGTACATCTTGGTTACTATATACTTTGTATGCCAATGAGTTGAGGTAGTAGCTCTTCCCAATAATTCTACTTCTAGTGTGGTTAAATTTATCATGAAAAATATTTTTTGCTAGGTTTATTGTTCCTAGAGGATTCATTACAGACATTGGTACTCACTTCAAGAAATATAAATTCACAAGTTTAATGGAGAAGTATGGATGCTCTCATAGAACTGGTATCACCTACCACCCATATTATAATGGGTAGATAGAAGTTCCAAACTTGGAGCTTAATCATATATTGGAAAATAAAGTGTCTAGATCTAGGAAATATTGGTTAGTGAAGTTAGATAAGGAACTTTGGGCCTATAGAAAAACTTATAATACTTCTATAGGGATGTCACCATACATGCTTCTTTTTGGGAAGTCTAGTCATTTTCCTGCTGAATGGCATCAAAAATATTATTGGGTAGTAAAGGACCTAAACTTTGATTTCAAGTCAATTGGTGAGAGAATGTTGGTAGAGTTGAGTAAGCTAGAGGAGATAAGGAGGAAGCCTTACGAGAATTCTGAAATTTACAAATAGAGAATAAATGATTTTCTAATTCAATCATCCAAAATAGGTATTTTAAGGTTTGTTTGAGGGTCCTTCTTTTTTAAATCTAGACTGAATCTGTTTCCAGAAAATTTGAAAACCAAGTGTCCAAAAACCTTAATCATTATGAGAGTTTAGGTCAATGGAGTTGTGGAGTATGTTGGAGAAGATAACAAACCATTTTTTTTTCAATGGTCAAAGGATCAAATATTTCTTTTAAGGGAATCCAAATGGATTGGCTTCTATTTCTTGGCTGGAAGAATGAGGCTATCTCTCGTCTAAAAGAGGACTATAAACTCAGTGTTTCATGGGAAATAAACAATGGTTACTGTACTATTTTATTTTTTCTTTCTGATTTTCAATAAATATAGCTTTTGCTTCATGTTTCTTCCATGTGGTTTCTTATATATCTGATGGTGCCTCAAATTGGCTGCTACTAGAAAGAGCTGTTACTGCAAAAACCTAGAAAATGAAAACTAAGAGAGCATCACACTACATCACATGGATAACATCTCTTCAAGTCGATCCTAGGTTTAATTTTTCTTAAACTTTAAATTCAGGATTATTATGTGTTTTATTTCCAAACTTGTAGTAAATGAAGTGGACTGACCACTTTTTTCTATAGAAGAGGATATTTTGGATGAAAGTTAATGACAAAGATCCATATCTAGGGAAGTGTTGTTAAGTTTTTCAATTTTTATTCTCTTCTCAATTTTTAATGTTTACTACATTATTCTATGTGTGGGAGAGTCCCCTCGCCATTTTGGTGTTGGAACTTAAAAAAATAATTTTTTATGGTGGTTTGGTGTACTTTTTTTATACACATGTTTTTGTTTCTTTTCTCTCATTTTTCTTTTTGTATCTGGTAAACATTATTTTAATCTTCACTACTACTCCTCCTCATTGTTTCAAGTAATTAATTCATCATTTTTTGAACATTTAAAGCTATCTCTATAATTGAGAATGAAAATTTGGGACAATGTTGAATTTTAAGTGTGGGGGATAAGGGTCCTTTTCTCACTTTAAATTCCCCCTATTTTTAAAAAAAGGTCAATTTTTTCCAATGTTTTTTCAAATTATTTTACATTTTTTAAACTTTTATTTCACAACCTATGGATCATATACCTTCAAATTTCACATTAATTCTTTCTTTTCTAGAGTATAATAACTTCTTGGATGTTAAGGGTTGTACTTAGTTTGAAACTGTTGAGGATGATTGATTTCTGAGTGGAGTTGTTCACTGTCCTATGGATTTTCAATTTAGGAACCGAGTAAAGGAGTGAGATAGGATAGTTTTGTTGAATTAGGATAATGAACATAGGCAGATACATTTTTTATTAGAACCTAGTGGACTCAATTTTTATAAAAAATACTTAACAACTTTAGGAAGTCAAATAAAATGATAATTATTTAAGTCCTTTGTAACTAGAGTAAAATGGGAAAATGAGATCCCACCACGAGTCTCTGAGAAAAAGTGCACTAGGTGCGTTTCTATTAATAAATAAAATCCATTTTTAATTTCAATAAGTGCTATTCATAGTGCTGTACATAAGAAATATGTCTAGGAAAAATTAGAATAAAGTGATATATAAAAAATGAATTCATTTAAGTGAGGTGAATTTTGACCCCAAATGAAGAAGGGTTCAATTGACGTAATTAAAAATCATTTGAATTGAATTAATAAATTAAGAATATAACATGAATTTATTTTTTAGAACCTATAGGAAAGTGAAAATTTAAGGTTCCTTTTATTAAAGTTTTAATTCCATTTGATTTAACCTGTCTGCACTCCTTGAATTGAAACTTGAATTGGAACTTGAATTGGAATTAATAAAGGATAGATAGAGATTTCATATAGGAGTAATGAAATATTTAATAGTGGATGAGTCTATGTTTCCTTTGATTTCTAGTGGGTGTTTGAAGTTAGGCATGACCCTTTTTATTTTTGAAACACATTATTGAAAAGATTAAGCCAGTCCAAGTTTTGTGCTCTATTTCTAAAATTCCATACATGCATGTTTTGAACTTACTATGAAAAATGATTCCCTCTATTTCATAATGTTAAAACCATGCATTTGTTTAAGGAAAAAAAAGATTTAAGTGCAGGGTAGTTTTATGTGGCTTCTTTCTAATATAATTTTCCACATCATTTCTTTTTCTTTAGTGTATGTTAAATGTCAAAACAATATTTTGTTTGTAAAAAATATAACAACTATTGTCAAGTTTGTACATAACTATTAAAATCGTTAGTTTTTGTGAAAATGTATATATTATTGATTATTTTTTTCTTTTTAATTAATTTAAAATTTAATTAATTCATTATTATTTAACTTCTATTTTTTATTATTTCATTTTTTTATATTTAAAATTTTCAATGTTTTTATTATTTCTTTATTTCATTTATTTATCATTAATTAATTAGTTTATTAATTATTTAATTTAATTAATTCATGTATAAATAAATTTTAACTTCGCCCTTTGATTATCTAAATAATTAAATTAATTTTAATTATTTAATTCAATTATTTAATTATTTTAATGCCTAGTTTTAATTTAATTCAATTTCATTAATTATTTTAATTAATTAATCAGTCAATTAATTTAGGCCACTCACTTTAAATATGTTTATTGTTTTAAATTAATTTATATGTTTAAACTGTAATCTTCAATTAATTACTTATTGAATATTAAATTTATTATGTGAATGATAATTTTTATTTATTTATTAATGTATTTAGTTTAATTTTTTGTTTAATTAATTTTTTAATTTAATTTTTTTATTCTTTGATTTGGATTTTGTGTGTAAGTTACACAGTCATAAGTAGAGTAGCAATGAATCATACGAGTCATTGCCAACTCTACTCACCACTAACTCTTCCTGGTGGTGGATCTTAAGTCACCGCTAACCATCAACCCAAGAGGAATGAAAGATGCATTATTATATATATTCTATATCTTTATCATGTTTATGGAAAAATTCATCATCATTCTTTCTCTCCTCTTCCTCTTATTCTAAAAGTGAAAACATCATCCGAGATGTGATGATTTTCCTATATCATGGATGATGTGTCTTCAATTTCCATTACATAGTTAAAATATGGTTGTAAAACCATTTTAGTGGATGAAAAATATTTTAAAGTGTATAATATGACCTATATTATATTCGGGAATTAACATATATGCATAATATTAATGGTATGCGATGAAACAAGTTCGTGATTATCGAAGAACCGCCAAAATGATCTAAATGAATATCACTATTGATTTATCTAATGACGAATCCTCATACCATATAAACAAAATAATTTCTGGAATAGTTTTATATTTTATAGATATATTAATACCATTTTATTAAACGTATGGAGTCTTACTTCTATTCGACAAGAAAATCCTTTACGAACTGATCATGGAAATCATGTAAAGCACACACCCAAAACAATTGAAATAACAAAATATTATTAATAAATTGGTCGAATTATGTAATAAAATGGTTATATATGGTGTTATAAACATTACTATGCTTATTTAAAATATTAATAACACCCTTTTAACCATTATACAGTAGGTTTTAATAAGTTTGAAGTAAGACAAACCCGAGGTAAGGGCATTCTTAACCAAATTTCCATTCTTTGGTTTAAACTTCTATTTCATTGATTATATGGTACTAAGAATATTTTTGAAAATAATTTTTGATTATTTACAATTTATTCAAATATTCCTTTCATTTTATTAATTCTCACATCAATTATATGATATTTTCAAATGACTTTCCTTTAAAAATCATATTTTAAAATTCTATTTTAAGAAATTCAAAAGCAATATTTTTATGCAGTTATTCATGTTTTATGATTATGTTATGGTTCTTGGGAATTGTTTATGATGAATGGTGGGACCTATATCCCCCTCCAATGCATTGTGTTTGTCTAATTTGGAGTTCGTCCGTATGGTTACTCCAATTGTAACTACGATGGTTACACCATAAGGTAGCCATGTGGGTTACATTGTAAGGTAGCAGTGAGGGTTATAATTCATAAGATAGCCACATAGATTACAATATAAGTATGTAATTCCCCAATATAACCTTATGGTTTTATATAGTTTCTTTAATGTTTTATGAAAATATCATGTTTCACAAAGTAAGTATATATGGGTGAGAATTATGTCTTTATGAAAATAATTTCCCATGTTTATAAGTATTCATTGACAAATGGAGTTTTTCCTTCTTTTTATATCCCTCACTGAAATTTTTATTCTCATACCATGTTTTTAAATGTTTTTCATAGGTTATAAGGATGTTTAAGATAAATAATGAATTAAAGTTAAATGTTGTGAATATTTTTCAAAGAAATCATGTTGTTGTTTTGTGTAAAAAATTTATGTTTTGGAAGAAATGGATACTGCTTTAATGACACCCACTTTGTATGCTTATGGGTTGATATGTATGAGTTATGTCCTAACTTTATAAAACTATCCAAAAATATATTTGGGAATGTGAAGAAGTTAAATCTAGTTGATATAGCTAGATTATGCAATGTTTAAGGCTAGGTGCTTATAGTAGGTATCAGATAATGATTTAGATAAATTTATGAGTTAATATGATGTTAAAAAAAATACCATAAATGATTTTTACCTTATGTTTATGTTTAAATGGTATATAATTTAATGATTACCATGTTTCTTAATATGAGATATGTCTATTAAGAATGGTTTTTTGTAGAATAAATAGGGAATCTTAATTTGGATGGAACTAAGATGCAGATATCATTCCAAATCCGCAACTAGGAATTCTATGAATTGGAACTGAGTAGTTTGTGAGAGTAATGGACCAGATGAAACTGTAAATAAATGGTAGTGTCATCCATGAAAGAGAACAACCAGGTCTTCCACAAAGGAACATGATGATAGTGGAACATTTTATGAGGCAACAACCTCCTCCTTTAAGTGGATCTTCTAACACAGTAGCGACAGAAGGATAGATTAAATCCCTTGAAAATATTTTCAATGTTATGGGATGTTTAGATAATAAGAATTTTAGTCTTTCCATTAATCATTTTTATGGTGAAGCTGATCTGTGGTGGTCAATGGTCAAGAATATCAAGGATAGAGAGGATATTTAAGCCTTAGAGTGGGATGAATTTAAAATTATTTTCCTTGAAAAATATTTTCCTAAGGTGGTTCGAATTATATTGGAGAAGAAATTAATTGAATTGGGGAAAATGAGAAAATATTTAGTGCCTATTGATGAAGAAAACTTCACCCAACTAACAAGGTACACTCCAAATATTATTCAATATATTGATATAAATAAATCACTTTTACTCAGGATTGAAGCCATAATACAGAAGGGAATTGACCTCCCGAGAACTCAAAAGTTATGAAAAACTTTTCTGATGTGCTAAGAGGGTAGAAATGGATTTTTCTAATGATCACTTGTACTTTGACAGAAAATATAAGAAGGGTTCCAAATAGAAAGTGATGGGTAAGAATCAATCAATGAAATCTAATGGTAAGAAAGTCTAGTTTCCAGTTTGTGAAAAGTGTTTTTAAAAGCAACCTAGGGAATGTCTTACCAAAACTGAGAAGTGTTTTTGATGTGGTAAGTTTGGAAATATGGTCTGATATTGTAATGAAAATGATCTTAAGATCATTTCTGAAAAGAAAACCGTAAAGTGTTTCAAATGTTTTGAGATGAGTCATTATTCAAATGCTAGCCCAAAGAAATATCTGAGTGATGGAAAGTAGCCAGACTATAAGCATAAAGGTGTAGTGATATCCTTTCTGACTGCATCAATAGATTTTGGGCTATCCAATGATGTGGTATCGGGTAATTTATTTATTTACATATATATTTCTATAGTTTTATTTGATAAAGGGCCTACAAATTCCTTTATTTCTGAAGAAAGTTCTGGTAAATTGGAAATATCACCTCAAAAAATGAGTCTAGAATTTATTGTTAAAATACAATGGGGAAATGTTATAGAAAAGAGGAATTTTAAGAATATTACTATCATTATATATGGAATAAAATTACCTATATACCTTGTTTTTTCCCTTATTAGAGTTTGATATCATTCTCGATATGGATTGGATTTCTGTTTGTTATTCTAAGATTGATGGTAGAGCTAATGATGTTGTTTTTCAGAAAGAGTTTTAGTTTATATTAAATAATGAACCCATGAAATTGATAACATATTAGGATGCTTAGAAACTATTTAAATATATAAGTGAAAGTTATCTTGCACATATTGTTAAAAAACAGAACAGTTGAAATTAACGATGTGCCAGTGGTAAATGAATACCTTGATGTTTTTCCTGATGATTTACCATTTATTTTACTTTATTAGGAAGTTGAATTCACAATAGACTTAGTTCTTGATGCTAAGCCAATTTCAAATACCCCTTATCTAATGGCTCAAATGGAACTTTTTTAATTAGAAAATAACTTTCAAAAGTTTATTGATAAAGTATTCATTCATCCTATCACTTCACCATAGGGTGATCCTATTTTGTTCGTAAAAAAAGTCAGTTTCATGAGACATTTTATTGATTATAGAGATTTTAATAACATTAATTTTAAGAATAAGTATCATGTGCCTCACATTGATGACTTGATTGATTAGATCTAGGGTGCTCAGCATTTTTCCAAGATTGACTTGAGATTCGGGTACCATCTGCTGAAGGAGAAGGATAATAATATTTCAAAAAACATCTTTTAGAACTAGATATGGTCACTATGAATTTTTTGTTATGCCATTTGGGTTAACTAATTCACCTGTTGTATTCTGGGATCTTATGAATAGAATATTTCTTGAGTTCTTGGATATGTTTTCGGTTATTTTTATTGATGACATTCTGGTATATTCTATAAGTAAATAGGTGAATGAAAAACATCTAATTGTTGTTTTAAAAAACTTAAAATAAAAGAAAATGTATAGAAAATTCAAAAAGTGTAAAATTTTGTTGCAATAAATTTATTTCCTTGGTCACATTGTTTCTAAAGATTGCATAAAAGTTGATCCTATTAAAACAAAAGTTGTTGAAGAATCTACAAGACCCACAAATATAAACAAGATTTATAGTTTTCTTGTTTTAGCCAGATATTACTAGAGTATTGTTGAAAACTTTTCATTATTATCTAGTCCACTATCAAAGTTAACTCAAAAAGGAGTTAAATTCACATAGAAAAAAGAATGTGATGATTTTTTTAGGAATTGAAAAGAAGATTGGTGAATGCTCCAATTATGACCCTACCTTCCAAAAATGGTGAGTTTTCATCTACAATGATGCTTCATTAAAGGGACTTGGTTGTGTTCTGATGAAGAATTATCCGGAAATTGATTATTCTTCAAGATAACTAGAACCTTATGAGTCAAATTATCCCACACATGATTTGGAATTAGCTGCTATGGTTTTCACTTTAAAAATATGGAGGCATGATTTATATGGATCCAAATGTGAAATATATTCTGACCACAAAATTCTAAAGTATATATTCACTTAAAAGGAATTAAACATGAGGTAGAGAAGATGTCTTGAATTGATAAAATATTTTGATTTCACGATAAATTACCACCTTGGAAAAGTAGACATTGTGGTAGATGCCTTGATTCAAAAATATCATGCGTCATTAACTATCTTATGACTGAAATAAGACCCTTTGATTAATGATTTAATGAATTTTGGCTTGGAAGGTATTGGTTTAGGAAATTCCTCTATTTGTTTTAGGTTTTAGTGAAGTCATCTTTGTTAGAAAGAATTAAGCAAGCACAGAAGGAAGATGAGGAGTTACAGAATAAGGTAGAATTGGTCAAAATGGGTAAGATTCCAGAATTTAACATTGATAAAGATTTTGTTCTAATATTTGGAAAGAGATTATGTGTACCTTGTGATTCTCAGCTGAATATAAAATTATTGTGAGAAGCTCATAGTTCTCCATTTTCAGTTCATCATGGAAGCACAAAGATATATATAGATACCGTCGAGAGTATTACAGGTTGGATTGTCACGACCCATCCTTGGGGCCCATGCTGTGACTACCCCAAGCCCGCCTTCCATAGGTTAGGGGCTGGCGACTAGCACCAAAGGCGTAAATCCCGATAACTGGGAAGGCATTGACTTTATAAAAGTAAACAAAAAATCCCAGAGTACAAGCGGAAGAAATACACTAAGTACAAAAGAATGTGCAAAAAAGTAAGTGGGCCAGAATACAAACCCAACTGAACGTACAACTACAACTGAACGGAAGTACAACAGAAAAAGAGAAACAACAGGAAGAATGGAAGCAGCTCCTGGGTCGTCCTCCTCGGATCCTACCTGAAGGGTAGGTACAGATAGCGCAGCTCCTGGATCGTCCACCACGGATCCAACCTGAAGGGTAGGTACAGATAGCCTCCACAATGCTCTCGCCCGTCAACCTCCTCCGAGTGTCATCTCATCGTGAAGTCCACCTCCGGATACTGACTCGTCGTGAGGTCCACCTCCGGGTACCATCCAGTCCTCGAACACTCGGCCTCTATCAGCGTTGCACGTCATCTGCAACCAACAAAACGAGGCACGGGCGTAGCCTATGTAGGGGTGAGTATACGATACTCAGTAGGGACCCCGAGACCCTCAAGGTCTCACTAAATCCAACAAGGATAACCACAAAGAAGAATCTTAACAGATAACCCTTACTTAGGTATAAGACCATACTTATACCTAAGTTATCAAGTAACCCATCTCAATCATGAGGAAACACAAAGGTTATGAAAATCAATGGATAACCACTACCTAGGTATATGCCCATACATATACCTAAGTAATCAAGTGACCCATCTCAAACATGAGGTAAACACAAAGGTCATAGACTCATCTCAAACAAGGATTTTCATTATCGAAACCGTAACTGCTGAAGAGCCCCGTCTCTGGAGAGTACAGTGATCCTGTCACGACTCCGAGGTACTGCTCACTAACCTAAGACTGCTGAGGTACTCCTCCTGTCGAGTATCGCGGGTCAGCCACCCAAACACAGTAGTGCTTCCCGCTGGGGTTTTCCACCAAAACACAGTAGTGCATCCCCCCTAATAGCCTGCAGAGGTACTCTCCAGACGAGTACCGCGGGTATGCACCCAAACTCAATAGTGCTCCATCCTCCATGGGTCTGCACCCAAAAAAAGCAGTGCTCTGTCCACTGGGCTAGTCGACTCACTTCAAGTCGAGTCAGTCAAGTAGTCATCAGGTCTCAACCAGCTACATGGTCTCCATACTCCGTACGCTCGTCTCCGGGAGGGTCCGCTCCATGAGCTACAGGTCGATACTCCAAGTATCACAAGGTTCCACAAAGAAGTTTCTCAAAGGACCACCCCGTTATAGGGGTCTCAACACAACTGACGACGCGTCTATCGGACACCCGGTCTGTGAGTTATTAGCCTTTTCGTCCCAGGGGTCCGGTTGGTTTCGTGTACGAACCAACCTGACCATATCTCAACTGTACCCCAAACTCTCATAGGGTATACTCATAGGGACTGTTTCTCAACGTGATCACCAACTCCGTTGACGGTTCGTCAAACGGACATCCGGTCTAAAAGTTACCAGCTTTTCTGTTCCAGGGGCCCAGTTGGTTTTCGGTTTCAATCCAACCCAGCCACTATCCATCTGCGTCCAAACCTCAGGATAAGTATGCTAAAAGTTCCGTCTCATCAAGAGGAATCCAAAAAAGTCGACGGCACGTCAATCGGACGTCCGAAGCTCAAGTTATAAGCGTTTCCGCTACGAGGGCCTGGTTGGTTTCGGGTTCGAACCAACTCGGTCGTACCCAAAGTTCTCCGAAACCTTGAGTGTAATATACTGAAACGACCGTCTTGATCCAGGGATCACATCGCAACTGATGGTGCATCGATTAGAGGTATGTAGCCCAAGATATGGGTATTTGAACAAAACATTCCGAAAATAGGGGGTTCGGGCCCGGTCCGACCCGGCCCGATACCCCCTGGGTCGGCCTGAACTGGGTCGACCAGAACCGGGTCCGAATCTGGCCCGTTTGGGCGTGGCGCGGCGTGGCCTGCTCGGCTGGCCGAGCTAAGCAGAACAGGGGGGGAGGCGCGCGCCCCCTGATTGAAGCCGCGACCCCCCCATGTGGGGGCCACTCCCTTGACCGCCGGGGGTTACGACCCCCGGTCTCCCCTCTGGTCCCTCGCGGTAGCGGGACCGCCGTCTACCTCCGCGGCGGACCCTACTGGCGGCGCGCCGGGTGCCGCCACCTCCTGGCGCGCCGACATGAATTTCCGCGGACCACTGGACGCGCTCCAGTGGTCCGTTTTGCCTGCGGTCTTCGCCGGCGGTCCTCCCGGGACCAACACTTCTTTGCGAAGTCTTCAAATCGCGACTGTGGCCCGTTCCGTCATCACCCGACGATCCACATGTCAAATAAACAAACCGCGGCCTCTTCGTGGTTTCCCGGTGTTGCGCGACGGTGCCACGGGTTTGTTTGAATTCAACGGCGCGGCGCGACGGTGCCGCGCTTCTTCGCCCAACCATCATTATTTCCGCGCGGTGCAACGACACCGCGTTGCCTTGCTCGTAACGCAAAAAAATCAAGCATCAAGTGGGGAGGAGATTCGGTCGTGTTCATGCGGTCCGACCTCCTCCCGTTATTGTGATAACATGCGGCCAAATTAGAGAACGATGAATGGCGACAAAAATATTCATGAACAAAAACAATTAATCCCCTACACTGATAACGAGATGAAGTTTGAAGAGCGTCGTGGAAAGCAGCGTCACGGGGTGAGGTTCCATACACGTTGACGGAGATTTTCCGAGGTGGAACAGTGTCTCCCTTCCTTTTACATGGGAAGAATAATAAGAGAAGGCACGTCGTTGGTGTCTTCGCGTTCTCCATCAGAGATGTTCTTCATCGAAGAGGCGTTCTTTGTCGGAAGGTTGGTGTTCTTCGTTGAAGAGGCATTCTTCGTCGGGAAGATTAAGTTCTTCCAAAATGAGAAGAATGATCCCCCCTTCAACACAACGATGTAACCACAATAAAATAAAGCCTTAACCTTATTTTATTTCCTTTGCCAACACTTTTAAATTTTGAACATTCAAAATTAAGTCCACTCATTTAATTAAACATAACTTGTCAAAATTTAATGAGGTGATTAGTTGGCAATATTAAATGGGGGGGGGGGGTTGAGGAGTTAGGAAAGTGAGGGGTTGGGCTCATGTGGGACCCAACCCACCTTTATCCTCTCAAGGTTGGTTAACAACATGTGGGTCCCACCCTCAACTCCCTTACTTAGGATAAAACTACCTAGTGGAAAATAAATAAAACTTGTAATATAATTTTATTTATTCTTCACTAAAATCACAAATTTACAACTCCTCCTGAGTAAACGCAACTCCAGGAAGGGTCTTATTAAGAAATTACTGGCGCTGTGAGTTCAAAAGTGCCCTCAGATTTCAATTCCGAGCACTGGTTCAAAAGTTAGAAAAACCCACTCGTTCGTTCACTGAACATACCTGAGCCTAACTTCGGAAATTGATTCCGGGCACACTGGGCCTCGGAATCAGGCTCCGTCAGAAAATGCGTTCTTGTAAAATCCCAAAGAAAATTAAGAAAATATTTTCATTGAATTTTACGGGTCTTTACATTAATCCCACCTCAGGGCTTTACGTCCTCGTAAAGCTTTAACACAAACTAGAGATACAAAAGCGGTACTGAGCACGCATCTGAGCCTTCCGATCCCATGTGCTCACCTAGGGGTTCCCGTGCTACAAGAAAAAGCGCACAAGAGGAATCGACCGTCCCTGTAGGATCCACTCCTGTTGATCCTCAACCCCTACTAGATCCCTATGGAAGTTGTACAGTCATCGATATCATACTTCCTGAGGTCGATGATGTGAGAAGGATCATGCACGTATCTCTTCAGTTGAGATACGTGGAAGTCATCGTGCACCCGGTGCAACTGAGGTGGATGGGTCAAGCGGTAAACCACCTCGCCTACGCTGCTGAGGACCAGAAAAGGTCCACTGAACCTCAGAGATTACTTGTCGCCTCGACCACATCTCCGTAAACCTCGTCTAGGTGAGACCCATATAAGGATGTGGTCGTCATCCTTGAACTCTAGAGGCTTCCTGTCAGCTCTGTGCAGTCTCATCTGCCGTGATCCATAGGTGATCACTGCCCACTCCTACATCAGGACACGCCCGAGTCCGGTACCTAATGCGTCGCAGTGAACTATGTAACCAACGCACACAGGTTGGGTGCACTGTTCAACCCAGCTCCTTAGAGATTTGCTGGAAGTGGTGTCGAAACTCTGGAGAATTCTGGCACAAAGGTAAGTTTGGCCATCTACCGAGTGATCGAATGCACCCTCTTATGCATGATTCCATCCTGTGCTGCCTGGGGGTTCCTTTTCGCCGACCAAGGAAAACCCATCCCGACGTTGTAGTTAGATCAAAACCCTTTTTCCTAATACAGTCAATCTAACCATGAACTGTGAATCCAATCCATACCGAGACCAACGTCGTAAAGCCTAGACGTTGCCACCAAGAGATTCCAAACAAAACTCTCACCTCGTGGGTCAGACCACACTGTCGGTGTAAGTGTGATTATCGAGTCTCCTTCCATGGTATCTCCAGACGTGAGGGTCAAGTCTACGGCTTAACGGAAACTCTAGGTCTGGGACAAGATTCGTGGAAGGAAGGAATGATTCATATGTACGTCTGTTACTACGATAGCTAGTAGTGGACACAGACTGTCCCTTGAGTCATTCTTAGAGCCATTGGGTCACACTCCATGACCGCATGTAGCTACTCTGTTCCTCTGCCCTCCAGCTCCCTGAGCCTAGCGGGGACTACAAAGGCGGGTGAGTGTAACATGTTAAAATGTACACAACCACATGCTGCTCTCCTAGCTCTAACTCCACGGCTGCTGCTTCGAAGACTCATCTCTTTTTAAAGCTTCCCCTTCTTGAAACATTTAACATGCCCGATTCTATAAGACTGGCGCCAGCTTACTGTTTCTTACTGCACTATGTAGTCTTCATCTGCTCCTGGATGATCTGCACCTTCTTTTCCTATGATCAATAAGACCTGATAAGATTTCTCCTTTGCCGAAAGAGAAACTCAGTCTCATCCCCTGGATGAACCATGCCCATTGACTAATACAGTCAATCATGACATGAATGATGCATTCATGCCATGGATGACGTCATAAGGCCTCGAAGTAACTACCAAGAGGTCCAACTATCACTCTCGCCTCCAAGGGCCGAGTCACACTATCGGCATCAGTGTGAGGTTACTGGGTCTCCTCCAGTAGAAATCTCGAAAGTGAGGGTCAAGTCAACAGTTTTTTAACCGGAACCTCTCAGTATAAACTGAACAAAAGGACATGAAAGCAAAAATCACAATGATAAGTGTCTTTTTATTACTGCAGCTCATAGTACAAAGACACAAATACAACAACAACATGGAACTAGAAGTACCAAGAACAAAAGTAATCCAGTAGTTCCGCTCCTATCCACCTGCTCCCGGAGCTCTACTTCCTTGTCCACTGCTCGGCTGTTGCTCAAGAACCCACCGCTGATTCTGCCTCGGTGGCTCCTCCAACACCCGCGGATCAACTGTGCGGGGGGTCAGACAGTCACATGCCAGGTGACCCTTCCTACCGCATTCATAACACTTCCTGCTCCTCGTACGGCTGGCTCTGGTCCTCTTGGACCTCTGGATCATCTGTCTACTACCTACAGATGACTCGTCTATTGATGGAAAATCATGTGGCAAAGGCAGCAGCTCCTGAACACGCTCGGGGTGTAGAGCTACTGGTACAAACTCCACCCTGAAAAAGGTCTCGAAGTCTCCCCATATGAAGGTCATCCCGTCAGAAAACTGAAACAAGTGGCTCCACCACCTGCCTGCTACGACCTGAAGAAGGCTAGAAGAAAATATCACCATGATGTCTTCTGGCATCCCCACTAGCCTGAAGACTCTCACCACAACCTCCATCCAATCCTCAGCCGCCTGCGGGTCCGTATCTCCCCGTAACCTAGGTGGCCTCTGGCGCTGGAACACGTGAAGCGCGCTCAAGCGGCGTGCATCGCCTACTTCTGGGGCTGGTGGCATCGATAGCCCAACGTATGGTAGTACCGCGGGTGCCTCAACTGTAAGAGGGCCCTGTACCGAAGCCTCGTCGCTCGGCAGGCTGTCAGTACGCACATCCATCTGGGCTCTAGCTGGTCGTCCGTGGAAAGGCATCCTAAAAGAAACAACATGACATTGTCAAACAATTATACCTGGTGAGCTGACCTGGTTTGAGCTGACTTTTAAAAACTTATGGAAACACACACGCAATCAGTGTTTTCGTGTACAAAGTCAAAAAAGTAGTTGTCAGAGTCGTGGTGTATGGATACGCCGGCCACCCGCACCAACACTGGACTCCCTGAACTAAAAACCACACTCGGTACTCTTAACACTGTCGCTTCACAGAAAGAAAATATCAAAGTTATTAGTTCTGCGGTAGAACCTCCCTCTGATACCAATTTTTCACGACCCGTCCTCGGGACCCGTGCTGTGACTACCCCAAGCCCACCTTCCATAGGCCAGGGGCTGGCGACTAGCACCAAAGGCATAAATCCCGATAACTGGGAAGGCATTGGATTTATAAAAGTAAAAAAAAAATCCCAGAGTACAAGCGGAAGTAATACACTAAGTACAAAAGAAAGTGATGAAAAGTAAGTGGGCTAGAATACAAACCCAACTGAACGTACAACTACAACTGAACGAAAGTACAACAGAAAAAGAGAAATAACTGGAAGAATGGAAGCTGCTACTGGGTCGTCCTCCTCGGATCCTACATGAAGGGTAGGTACAGATAGCGCAGCTCCTGGATCGTCCACCACAGATCCTACCTGAAGGGTAGGTACAAATAGCCTCCACAATGCTATCGCCCGCCAACCTCCTCTGAGTGATGTCTTGTCGTGAAGTCCAACTCAGGATACTGAATCGTCCTGAGGTCCACCTCCGGGTACCATCCAGTCCTCGAACACTCGGCCTCTGTCAGCTCTGCCCGTCGTCTACAACCAACACAACGAGGTGCGGGCATAGCCCGTGCAGGGGTGAGTATACGATACTCAGTAGGTACCCCAAGACCCTCAAGGTCTGACTAAATCCAACAAGGATAACCACAAAGAAGAATCTCAACAGATAACCCTTACTTAGGTATAAGCCCATACTTATACCTTAGTTATCAAGTAACCCATCTCAATCATGAGTAAACACAAAGGTTATGAAAATCAATGGATAACCACTACCTAGGTATATGCCCATACATATACCTAAGTTATCAAGTGACCCATCTCAAACATGAGGTAAACACAAAGGTCATAGACTCAGCTCAAACCCAGATTTTCATTATCGAAACCGTAACTGCTGAAGAGCCCTGTCTCTAGAGAGTACAGTGATCCTGTCACGACTCGAAGGTACTGTTCACTAACATAAGACTGCTGAGGTACTCCTCCTGTCGAGTACCGCGGGTCAGCCACCCAAACACAGTAGTGCTTCCCTCCGGGGTCTGCCACCCAAACACAGTAGTGCATCCCCCCTAATAGCCTGCAGAGGTACTCTCCAGACGAGTACCGCGGGTCTGAACCCAAACTCAGTAGTGCTCCGTCCGCCATGGGTCTGCACCCAAACAAAGTAGTGCTCTATCCACTGGGCTATTCGACTCACTCCTATTTGAGTCGGTCAAGCAGTCGTCAGGTCTCAGCCAGCTACACGGTCTCCGTACTCCGTACGCTCGTCTCTGGGAGGGTCCGCTCCACGAGCTACTGGTTGATACTCCAAGTATCACAAGGTTACACGAAGAAGTATCTAAAAGGACCACCCCGTCATAGGGGTATCAACGCAACTGACGGCGCGTCTATTGGACGCCCGGTCTGTGAGTTATTAGCCTTTCCGTCCCAGGGGTCCGGTTGGTTTCGTGTACGAACCAACCCGACCATATCTCAACCGTACCCCAAAATCTCATAGGGTATACTCCTAGAGACCGTTTCTCAACGTGATCACCAACGCCACTCACGGTTCGTCAAACGGACGTCCGGTCTGAAGGTTATCAGCTTTTCCGTTCCAGGGGCCCGGTTGGTTTTTGGGTTCAATCCAACCCGGACACTATCCATCTACATCCAAACCTCAGTAGAAGTATGCCAAAATTTCCGTACCATCAAGAGGAATTCAACAAAGTCTACGGAACATCAATCGGACGTCCGGAGCTCAAGTTATAAGCGTTTCCGCTCCGAGGGCCCGGTTGGTTTCGAGTTCGAACCAACCCGGTCGTACCCAAAGTTCTCTGAAAGCTTGAGTTAAATATACCGAAATGACCGTCTTGATCCAAGGATCGCATCGCAACTGATGTTTCATCGATTGGAGGTCCATAGATTATGATATGGGTATTTGAACGAAACTGTCCGAAAATAGGGGGTTCGGGCCCGGTCCGACCCGACCCGATACCCCCTGGGTCAGCCCGAACTGGGTCGACCCGAACCGAGTCCGGTTACGGACCATTTGGGCGCGGCCTGCGTGGCCTGCTCGGTTGGCTGAGCTGAGCGGAACAGTGGGGGATGCGCGCGCCCCCCTGATTAAAGCCGCCGCCCCCCACGTGGGGGTCGCTCCCTTGACCGCCGGGGGTTACGACCCCCGGTCTCCCCTCTGGTCCCGCGCGGTTGCAGGACTGCCGTTTTCCACCACGAATTCAGCTGCGGCGGACCCTTCTGGTGGCGGGCCGGGTGCCGACAGGAATTTTTGCGGACCAACAGACCCGCTCCAGTGGTCCGTTTTTCCTGCGGTCTTCGCTGGCGGTCGTCCCGGGACTAGAACTTCTCTGCGAAGTCTTCAAATCGCGACTGTGGCTCGTTCCGTCATCGCCCGACGATCCGCACGTCAATTAAACAAACTGCGGCCTCTTCGTGGTTTCCCGGTGTGGCACGACGGCGCCGCGGCTTTGTTAGACTTCAACGGCGCGGCGCAACGGCGCCACGCTTCTCCGCCCAACCTTCATTATTTCCGCGTGGTGCAACGGCACCACGCTGCCTTGCTTGTGCCGCAACAATATCAAGCATCAAGTGGGGAGGAGAGTCGACCGTGTTCGTGCGGTCCGACCTCCTCCCGTTATTGCGATAATAGGCGGCCAAAATAGATAATGACGAATGGCGACAAAAATATTCACGAACAAAAACAATTAATCCCCTACCTTGATAACAAGATGAAGTTCTAAGAGCATCGCGGAAAGCGGCGTCATGGGGTGAGGTTCCGTACACGTTGACAGAGAGTTTCTGAGGTGGAACGGCGTCTCCCTTACTTTGACATGGGAAGAAGAAGAAGAGAAGGAACGTCGTCAGTGTCTTCGCGTTCTCCATCGTAGGCATTCTTCTTCGAAGATGCGTTCTTCGTCAGAAGGTTGGTGTTCTTCGTTGAAGAGGCATTCTTCGTCGGGCAGATGAAGTTCTTCCAAAATGAGAATAATGCTCCCCCCTTCAACACAACGAAGTAACCACAATAAAATAAGGCCTTAAACTTATTTTATTTCCTTTTCCAACACTTTTAAATTTTAAACATTCAAAATTAAGTCCACTCATTTAATTAAACATAACTTGTCAAAATTTAATGAGGTGATAAGTTGGCAATATTAAATGGGGGAGGGGGGGTTTGAGGAGTTAGGAAAGTGATCGGTTGGGCTCGTGTGGTCCCCACCCCACCTTTATCCTCTCAAGGTTGGTTAACAACATGTGGGTCCCACCCCCAACTCCCTTACATAGGATAAAACTACCTAGTGGAAAATAAATAAAATTTGTAATATAATTTTATTTATTCCTCACTAAAACCACAAATTAACAACTCCTCCTGAGTAAACGCAACTCTAGGAAGGGTCTTCTTAAGAAATTACCGGCGCTGTGAGTTCATCGGTGCCCTCATATTTCAATTCCTATAACCGGTTCAAAAGTTAGAAAAACCCACTCGTTCGTTCACTGAACGTACCCGAGCCTAACTTCAGAAATTGATTCCGGGCACACTGGGCCTCGGAATCAGGCGCCGTCAGAAACTGTGTTCTTGTAAAATCCCAAAGAAAATTAATAAAAAATTTCCCTTGAATTTTATGTGTCTTTAAATAGATGTAATGAGAAGATATATTGCATATTTTACTATTAAATTTTTGACATGTCAACAGGTTAAAGAAAAGTGAAATTTGCTGTAGGGGATGCTTCAATCTTTACCAGTGACAAAGTCGAAATGAGAAAATATATCCATGGACTTCATTATGGGACTACAAAAGACTTCTTGAGGTATCAATGAAATCTGGGTTGTTGTTGATTGACTAACTAAATCTACTCATTTCTTTTATATTCAAGATACTATGTATTTGAATCAGCTTTGTTGACTGTACCTTAAAGATATTTTTTAGGTTATATGGAGTTCATATTTCCATAGTATCTAATCATGATCCAAGGTTCACTTATAACTTTTGGAAAGGCCTTTAGAATTCATTGAGAATAGAAGTAAATTTCATTACAACTTTTCATCCTTAATCAGATGGACAATCAGAATAAAAGATTTAGAATTTGGAGGATATTATTCGAGCTTGTTCAATGGATTTCCAAGGAAGATGAGATCATCATATTTATTTAGTTTAATTTTCTTATAATAATAGTTTTTATTCCAGTATACAGATAGAACCATTTGAGGCATTATAAGGGAAGTGGTGTCGAACTGTAGCTTTTTGGGATGAAGTTGGGGAAAGGAAGTTTATGGGACTAGAATTAGGATAGGAAGTGGCTGATAAAGTAAAGATTATCCAACAATGCATGAGGATATCTTAGAGCATGTAGAAATGTTATGCATATAACACGAGGAAATACTTTTCTTTTGAGGTAGGTGACCATCTTTTTCTTAGAATCTGACCATGAAAAAGTGTTATGAGTTTGGTAAGAAAGGGAAGTTGAGTCCATGATTCATTGGACCTTATGAAATTCTGGAGAAAGTTGGATCAATTCCCTACTAAGTAGCTTTTCCTTAGAGATTATCTCAGATACATAATGTTTTTCATGTTTCGATGTTGAGAAAGTTTGTGCCAGATTTATCTCAAGTTTTGGTCCTAGAGTGTAATACCCCAAGCTTCCATGGTATGTTTCCCTTTGAATAATGTAGTATCTTATGTTGTACACAACTTGGGGTTTTAACAAACCACGACCAATCAAACAAGCTGTTATAAATAATAATAACCACCTTCTGAAATTTTATAATTTTTTTTTTCAAAATGAACTTCAATTTTGAATTTGTAAAACTGAAATTATCTTAGGGTGAATTTTTGGTATTTTTCTGAAAACTTTAAAATTTTGATGAATAGTGAAAAATACTAAATTTTAATTAAAAACAACTTTTTTAATAAAAATAATTTATATTGTTAAATTACACATTTGAGTGGTTTTAAAGTATAATTAGATTATATTTTTATCATTTAATATAATTTAGGTTATTGTATATAATTTCACATTTAAACTGGACATAAACAAGTGTCAATCTTTTGATAGTTATTATTTCTTAAAAACATGCTTTTTGTTTTGACAACAGGAATTAATTTTAAATTAATTTCTACCACTTTTGTGTTTTGAATTTGGAAAAATGGGTTCCATATTTGGAATCAGGAGGTCCAAACTATTTAAATAGGTATCTTTTATTTTTATACATTAAAAATAATTACTTATTCCTATTGGTTGATAAATGTCCGACCGTGGTCATCCTTGGGGCGATTTTGGGACCCCATGGAGCCACTTGAGAGTGATAATGACACTTTATATTAATTAATTTAATGTAAAGACCAAAATGACATAAACATATATGTTTTAGTAAAACAAATTTTAAATAGGGTTATATAAGTTATATTTTCAACAATAAAAACTCATTAGAAAGTTAAAAATATTTACGACATAATTTTACTTTATTTATATTTTTTAGACATCAAATAATTAAATTTATTTATGACATAATGATGATGTAGTAATTACCTTATTAATGAAAGAATCAAATAAATGGTATTATAAATATTAAAATAAATATAATTTCAAAGTTTTTATGACATCCAAGAATTTTCATGGTGAATATGACATTTTAGGGTTTATTAAATGTATTTTTTTCTAAGTAATCAAGTTTTGATGACTTTCACAAAAACCAAATACTAAATAGTGTCAAAATTGACATAAATGAGTTTTTAAAACAAATATTATATTATTAAATTATATAATAGTCCTAAAAATATAAGGTTCTACCAAATAAATTATATAATTATAGGAATATTATTATTGAACCACTTTTTGTTCTCTTGGAATTTTATAGTAAGTTTATTAACCAATTATTATAATAATACAAGAATACATTGTAAAAGTTAAACTATTTAACTAAGAGTTAAATCTAAAAGATAAGGTTAATATGGTGACCCAAACCCATTTAAAACCTATTATTTGAGAGTTTTTTCGACCCATAACCACCTTATAATCGAAATAAATCATTTTTGAGCTATTAGAAACCGAAAATGATTTTATTATAAAATAATATTTCAATCTTTTCCAAAGGTTCCCTCACCTCTCTTATAAAAGGGAACATCACCATATCTCAAAATCACACCTCCAAAGCCATTTTGATCGGTTAAAACCTGCCACAATATCCTATCAATTTCCCTCACTTAAACCTAGAGGCCTTAGTTTGATTAGAAATCCAACCTAAGGATCCCTTTTGATCAACTCAAAAGGAAACACCCGAAGAAGAGGTAATAATTTCACCACCCTCTTTCAAGTTCTTTTCTCCTTCCACTTCCTCTTTCTTGGTTGTGTCCATTATAAAATAATAACTCTCGTATGTTCTATATATTGTGATGTTATTATAAAAATGGTACAACCATATTCATTATTCTATCCATCATATGAATGACAAAGTCACCATACGTGCCTACGTACGACTTCCCGTCTCCACGTCGTGGTGTAGTTTGTTATTTAAACACATCATTATTTGGATGAGTATAATAATGAGTATAAATGATGTAAATAATAAATATATAATGTTAATTATTCTGTATATATGATATAACATCCAATTAAATATGATTTCACCATCAATATAATGATATTGTCGCTCGTGCATACATACAGATTACCGTCTCCACGAACGCGATGAGATTCATTCCTCGTCGTAATCATTCAAGAATAATTTTCATTTTATGATTAAAAATAATGTTTAAGAAATTAATATTATTCTAGATATGAATAAAATACATCCTATCTATAAGAATCATGGCTTACGTAACTGATCTTATAAAGGAAAATATATCATTCAACACTCGAAACGATGATACTACTGAAATATTATGAACAAAGAAATATTAGAGGATCATATAAGATATCATATTTATGTATATAGTTATTTTATAATTTAATAAATTTTTTTTAACTATTATATAGAAGGTTAACATATCATAGACTATGGAGAAGTACAAAGTAAGGGTTAATTTCACAATCTCTTTATTATCCGAGGTTGTTTTTACCTAAGTATCTACTGGGACCTCTTTATCATCCACATATGTGTTTTCTTAAAAATGTAATTCAATTTTTTTTACTATTTACTATACTATGGCTTAAAGTCATTTATACCCTTATTTGACTATATATGTTCTGAAAGGAATCTTTTCATCATTTTCCAAACAAGGTACTTTATGACATTTTCGACAAATTTAAGGTAAGAATGTCTTTTTTTAACTTATACGGTAGGTGTGGCTATTTTCCACCATTATATCATCATCGAAGCTTCCCATAAAAGCTTATAAGAATATTTTTAAAATTAATCTTTTCTTTTATAATTATATGACTTTTAAATTATTTCAAAATGGAAAGATATATTTCTTTAAAAAAGTTTTTATTTCATCTATGTCAACATCATTTGATGGATTTTAAGCTTGTTTGAAGTTGATTTATCATGATACAAAACTTCAATATTGTATTGAAGGTTTTTTGATATTTTTTACGGTGGATGTGTTATTTTTACACCATTCATGGTTTATAGATAAATTATTGACATTTCGTATGATAGTTTTAATACGAATGTTTATATTATGTTTAAACCTTTTCATATGAGGAATGCATTGGACTTAGTAAGTAACGGGTGGAGCCCACTATAGCTCCTCGATGCATCAGTAGGTGTCATGAGACAAACTAGTGTCTTGTCACAAGTATTTGACAAATTCTTATTTTTAGTTTTAGGACAAGGCCTTGACTATGTAGTTATGAAGTCTGGAATTATGCATTCCATCATTATAAAAGTGGCTATTGATATTGCATGTGATTATTAGACTAGTTGAATATCCATGTGATTAAGTAAATGACATTATTTGATTTTATATTTTCCATATTATGCTGAAATTTTAGTTTAAAAGGATTTATTTTTAGTCTTATACAACGCGTTAAATGTTTATGCTTATTTATGAAAGTTTCCGCTATATTGTTATCCTCACTGAGCATCTGATCTCACCCATTTCTACGTTTTATTTTCCCCAGGATGTGAAGAAGTATTTTCTGGTTGACCTGTAAGGATAGGCTAAGGATATAAGTGTGTTCAAAAGGGGAAAAAATGTTGTTGATGTTTTTATTTCCTAATGTAATGTAAAACATATGAATGTATCTAGTACTTCCAAAGATACTAAAATGATCTGTATTTTGGGAAATGATTCCTTGTATCATTCCAATGTTATGTAATAATGCACCAAATCTGGGTAACTGGGGTCGGGACGTTATAGTTTGTATCGTAGAAAGTTTAGTACAATCCTTGGAAGCTAGATTTAGAAAAACTCTAATTATCGAACATTACCCTAAGATAGACTTTGAGGATTAATATAGAAGAAATTCCTAGAATTTTGGTAATGTAGATATTTTGTGAGTTTTCTAAACAATACATCCCTTTCTGGATATGAGCAGGTAGAGGCGGATCTAGCACAAATGTACCTAGGGGTAAAACCTGAAAACATCGCTTTGAGCTAGACTCGAACGAGAACTGGTGTATGATAACGGGCCTTGCTACACTCTCAAGGGTTTATGACTATATTCTTCCTTAAAGAATTTTTTTTATGATTATGGATTATATCCATAAAATATTCAATTTATGTTAACTGTTTTATAAGTTTGGAATTATGTATTTCACTTCATAAACTAATCTAGTGTATGCCATTATTTTAGAAATGGAGCCTAGTGGACGGAATGAAAACCGTATCAACCCACATAGTACATGTAGGGATTTCCCTCATACTCAAGATAATTATAGTGGAGATAGTGATGAAACTGGTGTTGATCAGCTTATCACCATACTGTGACAACTCACTCAGGTTATGAATAATAACCTTACCCATATAGAGCACCCTGATCCACAACATAGAGGATAAATGTTATATCACTTCATGAGGCAAAACCACCAACATTCAATGGGAGTAAAAATCCATTAGTAGCTGAGCAATGAATAAGTTCCTTGGAGAAAATATTTCATGCTTTGGGGAGTAGAGAAAGGTAAAAAGTTGTCATGTCAGTTTATCACCTCACGAGAGATACAGATCAATGGTTGTCATTAATCCAAAACACAGAGGAAGATGAAGAAGTATCAAACATGGAATGGAGGGAGTTTACAAATATTTTCTTATAAAAATACTTTCCTCGTGACCGTTGAGGAGATATGGAAAGAAAATTTCTGAGTCTGAGGAAAAAGGAGGATGAGAATGTCGCAAAGTATGAGGCTAACTTTACAAGGCTATCAAGGAATGCAACATATTATATATGTAACCCAAAGAGTAAGATTTATCGATTATTTGATGGGTTAAATCCATTTATCCATCGAGAATTAGTCTCACAATCCTTCTCATCATATGAAGATATTGTCTCATGCGCTATCAAGACAGAAAAGAAATTATCTAAGTCTTATGAATTCAAAGAAAATCAAGAGAAGAAGAGATCTACTAAACACTCTGGAAATGGAAATAAGGGTAAGAAGGGAAAATTTGAATATCCATCATGAGGTAAATGTGGGAAAAAACACCCCAGTACTTTCCTGATGGGAATGAGAGTCCGTTACAGGTGTGGTGAAAAAGGCCACCAAGCTTGTGATTGTAAGGGGAAGAAAAAGGCTGTCATTGTTGAATTCTATAATTGTAGAGAAAAGGGGAATTATGAAAATGAATGTCTTAAGTGCCGATGGAATATACCTTAGAAAAGGCCATGGGAGAAAGGCCAAGATTATGCGATCACTATTGATGAGTTTGAAGCTCCGAAAGATGTGGTGGCAGGTAATTTAATAGTTTCATCAAGTTTATCCAATTATTTATTTGATTCCGGATCATCGCATTGTTTCATATCTTCCCAATTTTCTAAGAAAATTAGATATTTTCTTTTTGAATTAACAATGGAGTTTTTAGTCAAAACACCCAAGGGAAGTATCATCGCAACAAAGTTTTGTGAATCAGTTCCCATTAGGGAATATAAATGTTCTTTATCTGCTAATTTTATCATCATACCCATGATTTAATTTGATACAATCTTAGGTATGGATTGGATTTCGGACCCTGATGTGAAAATATATTGTAAGAAGAAGGAGGTTACAATTTTCGATGATGATAAGAAGTAAATTATCTTTAGAGAGAAACGTTACCACCTGATTATTATCTAGATTCACCCCTAGTAGCTCTACTAAATTCAATTATTGGGGAGGAAGAGAATGAAATAACTATGGGTGAGGGAAATAATGTTCAAATAGAGGAAATACCTACTATGAAATAATATGTTGATGTGTTTCTAGAGGATTTACCTGGACATCCTCCAGAGTGAGAAATTGAGTTTTCCATTGATTTAATTCATGATTCAAGGCCCATATCGAAGACCCTATATAAAATGTCCATTATGGAATTATTAAAACTAAAGAAACAACTAGAGTAATTGATTAATAAGGTATTTATTTGCCCTAGTGTTTCTCCATGGAGAGCCCCTGTTGTTTTTGTTAAGAAGAAAGATAGATCTATGAGGTTGTGAATTGACTACAGGGAGATAAATGCTATAACAATAATGAAAAAGTATCCCCTACGTCACATTGATGATTTATTCGACCAACTTCATAGAGCTCAATATTTTTCAATGATTGAACTTTGGTCTGGATATCATCAGTTGTGTGTGAAGAAGGAATAAATTCTGAAAACAACATTTCGAACTAGGTATGAGCATTACAAGTTTACAGTAATGCCTTTTGGATTGACTAATGTACCCTCCATCTTCATGGATCTAATGAATAAAGTTTTCAAAAAATATCTTGATGAATTTTTAGTGGTATTTATTGATGATATTTTGGTATAATCAAAAAGCTATAAAGATCATGAAAATTACTTGTGCATTATCCTAAGGACTCTCATAAGAAATGAATTATATGACAAATTTAGCAAGTGTGAATTCTGGATTTCAGAGATTTATTTTCTTGGCCATATTATCTCTAAGGATAGAATCTCTATTAATCCTTTAAATACCAAGGCAATCCAAGAATGACTAGTACAGATGAGTATAACTGAGGTACACAGTTTTATTAGTTTAGAAGGTTATTATCGTTGTTTTTCTAGAATTTTGCCTGATTGGATAACCCATTAACCAAGCTCACTCGTAAAGGGGTTAAATTTTTTTAGATAAAAGAGTGTGAATAATGTTTTGAAGAACTGAATAAAATATTAGTTAATGATCCTACCTTGAATCTACCATCGGGGAACTATGGGTTTGTTATTTATAGTGATGCTTCAAAGAAAGGACTTGGTTGTGTCCTTATGCAGAATGATAGAGTTATTGCCTATGCATCACAACAACTAAAAATTCACGAGAAAAAATATCCTACTTATGATCTTGAGTTAGAAGCTGTAATATTTTCTCTGAATATATGGATACACTATCTCTATCGTGAAAAATTTGAGATTTATACTGATCAAAATAGTTTTAAGTATATTTTCTCACAAAAATAACTCAAAATGAGGCAAAGAAGATGGCTTGAACTACTCAAGGATTATGATTGCACTATACACTACCACCCGGGGAAGGAAAATAAGGTGGAAGATGCTTTGAGTAGAAAATATCATGGAGTTTTTAACAATATGAGAGTTGAAAGGGATCCTATTTTCATGGATATAGTAAATATGGATATGAGAATAACCATGGAAGGCAAAACAGAAATTCTTTTTCAAATGGTTCCCAAACCATCTTTACTAGAAAGGATAAAGAGTTTCAGACTGATGATGAGGAGTTTTAAAAGCAGATTAAAGCTATGAATGATGGGAGATTGCGTGACTTTATATATAAAGATAGAATTTTTAAATTTGGGAAGAGACTTTATGTTCCTCACATACTTGATCTAAAAAGGGAATTGTTGGATGATTCTCATAGCTCTAATTTCTCTATACACCATGGGAGAACAAAGATGTATAGAGATTTGAAATAACATTTTTGGTGGGACAACATGAAGAGGGAGATTGCTGATTTTGTGTGAAGATGTATAGTTTGTCAACAAGTGATAGCTGGAAAGAAATATCCTAGAGTAGTCATGCAACCTCTTCCTATACATGAGTGGAAATGGGATAATATTAGAATGGACTTTGTCATGGGCCTACCAAAGACTCATAGAAGCAGTGATGCAATATGGGTCATTGTTGATCATCTTACCAAGTTAGCACATTTTCTAACTATAAGAGAAGATTTAACACTTGAACATATAGAAAGTATATATATTAATGAAGTTGTAAGACTTCATGGAGTACCCCTATCGATTGTTTCTGATCATGATCCCCATTTTACATCAAGATTCTGGAAAAGTCTTCAGAAAGCCCTGGATACTGAACTTCATTTGAGAACTGCCTACCACCCTCAAACTAATAGACAATCAAAACAGACTATTCAAATATTATAAGACATGTTGAGATCTTTCTCACATTACTTTCAAGGTATGTGGGATCAATATTTACCTTTGGTAGAATTTTTCTATAACAATAGCTTCTATTCAAGTATTCAGATGGCACTAAATAAAGCATTATACAGAAAGATATGTCGCACACCAACTTGTTGGAATGATATTGGTGAAAGAAAACTCATAGGCCTATAAATTTTTACAGAATCAATGGAAAAAGTAAAGATTATCCAAACCCACATCAAAGTAGATCAAAGTAGGAAAAAGAGCTATGACGATAACTAAATGAAGGATTTGGAATTTCAAGTAGGGGATCTTGTTTTCTTGAAGGTGTCTCCATGGTAGGGTGTTATATGTTTCAGTAAGAAGGGTAAATTGAGTCCCAAGTACATCAGACCTTTCAAAATTCTAGATCGAATTGGATTTGTAGCTTATCATTTGGAAATGCCTCCATGTCTCTCTAAAGTTCATGATGTGTTCCACGTATCACTGTTGAGAAAATACATGCATGCCCCAACGCATGTACTCACCTATGAGGAAATTGAACTAGAACCCAATCTATCTTATTGTGAAGAGCCTGTAAAAATTATTGATACTAGAGAAAAAGTGCTGGGAAACTGGATGACTTGTCTGGTAAAAGTTATATGGAGAAACCATAAGATGGAAGAGGCAACGTGGGAACCCGAGGAACTTATGTTGAAGAACCACCTGCATATTTTTATGCAGTAATATTATAGAAATTTCAAGGAAGAAAATATTTAAAAGAGGGAAGAATGTAACACCCCAAGCTTCCATGATACATTTCCCTTTGAATAATACAGTAGCTTGCATTGTACACAACTTGATGTTTTAACACACCACAACCAATCAAACTAGCTGTTATAGATAGTAATAACTACTTTTTGAAAATTTATAAATTTTATTTTTCAAAATGGACTTAATTTTTGAATTTGGAATATCAAAATTATCTTAGGGATAATTTTTGGTATTTTTCTAAAAACTTTCAATTTTTTATGAATAGTGAAAAATGCTAAATTTTAATTAAAAACAACTTTTTTAATCAAAATAATTTATAGTGATAAATTATAAATTTGAGTGGTTTTAAAGTAAAATTATATTATATTTTTATCATTTAATATAATTTAGGTTTTTTTATGTAATTTCACATTTAAAGTAGACATAAACAAGTGTCAATCTTTTGATAGTTATTATTTCTTAAAAACACGTTTTATTTTTGTTTTGACAACGGGAAGTAATTTTAAATTAATTTCTTCCACTTTTTGTGTCTTGAATTTGGAAAAATGAATTCCATATTTGGAATCAGGAGGTCCAAATTTTGTAAATAGGTAACTTTTATTTTTATACATTATGAATAATTACTTCGGGAAATATTATATTTACCAGGGTTAAAGGGTAAATCCAGGAAATGAGGGTAAAAAATAATATTATAATAATATTAAATAACCCTAACATGTGTCCAATTCCTATTGGTTGATATATGTCCGACCATGGGCATCCTTGGGTTGATTTTGGGACCCCATGGAGCCACTTGAGAGTGATAATGACACTTTATATTAATTAATTTAAAGTAAAGACAAAAATAACATAAACATATATCTTTTAGTAAACCAATTTTTAAATGGGTTTATATAAGTTATATTTTTTATTATAAATAGTAATTATTAATAGAAAATGATTTACTATATAATTTTATTTTATTTATAATTTTTAGACATTAAATAATTAAATTTATTTATGACACAATAGTGATGCAGTAATTACCTTATTAATGAAAGAATCAAATAAATGGTATTATAAATATTAAAATAAATATAATTTCAAAGTTTTTATGACATCCACTAATTTTATAGGTGAATATTAAATGTTAGGGTTGATGAAATGTACTCGGTTCTAAGTAATAAAGTTTGTATGACTTAAAAAAAATACTAAATAGTGTCAAAATTGACAAAAATGATTTTTTAAAACGAATATTATATTATTAAATTATATACTAGTTCTAAAAATATAAGGTTTGTCCAAAGAACTTATATAATGATATATATATCATTAATTAACCACTTAAGGTTCTCTTGGAATTTTATAGTATGTTTATTAACAAATTATTATAATAATACAAGAATACTTGGTAAAAGTCAAACTATTTAACTAAGAGTTAAATATAAAAGATAAGGTTTATATGGTGACCCAAACCTATATAAAAACTATTGGTTGAGAGGTTTTATAACCATACCCACCTTATCCTATAAATAAATCATTTTTGATCCATTATAAAAATAAAATGATTTTATTATAAAATAACATTTCAATCTTTTCCTAAGGTTCCCTCACCTCTCTTATAAAAGGGCACTTCCCCTTCTCTCAAAATCACACCTTCAAAGCCATTTGTCTCGGCCAAAACCTACCCAAATATCCTCCCAATTTCCATAAATTAAACCTAGAGGCCTTATTTTGATCATAAATCCAACCTAAGGAGCCCCTTTGATTAACTCAAAAGGAAACACCTGAAGAAGAGGTAATAATTTCACCACCCTCTTTCAAGTACTTTTCTTCTTCCACTTCCTCTTTCTTTGTTATTTCCATTCTAAAATAATAACTACAGTATCTTATATATAATGTGATGTTATTATATAAATGGTAAAACCATATTCATTATTCTATCCATCATATGAATGACAAAGTCACCATACGTGCGTACGTACGGCTTACCGTCTCCACGTCGTGGGGTAGTTTGTTATTCAAACACTTCATTATTTGTATGAGTATAATAATGAGTATAAATGATATAAATAATAAATATAAAATGTTACTTATTCTTTATATATGATATAACATCCAATTAAATATGATTTCACCATCAATATAATGAAATTGTAGCTCGTGCGTACGTACGGATTACCGTCTCCACGATTGCGATGACATTCATTTCCCATCGTAATAATTCATGAATAATTGTCCTTTTTTGATTAAAAATAATGTTTAATAACTTAATATCATTATATATATGAATAAAATACATCCTATCCATAACAAACATGTCTTACATAACCAAGAATATACAGGAAAACGGATCAGTTTACACCCGAAACGATGATACTACTGAAATATTATTAACAAAGCAATATTAGAAGATCATATATGATATCATATTTGTGTATATAGTTATTTTATAATTTAATAACAATGTTTTAACTATTATAAAATAGTTTAACATACCATCGACTAAGAAAACGTATAAGGTAAGGGTTAATTTTACAATCTCTATATTATCCGAGGTTGTTTTTACATAAGTATTTACTGGGACCTCTTTATCATCCACATCCGTGTTTTCTTAAAAATGCAATTCAAAACATTTTTACTATTTACTATACTATGGGTTAAAGTCATTTATACCCTTATTTGACTATATATGTTTTGAAAGGAATTTTTTCGTTGTTTTTCAAACAAGGTACTTTATGACCTTTTCGACAAAATTAAGGTAGGAATGACTTTTTTTAACTTATACGGCGGGTATGGGTATTTTCCACTGTTATATCATCGTCGAAGATTTCTATACAAGATTATAAGAATATTTTCAAAATAAATGTTTTTAATAATTATATGACTTTTAAATGATTTCAAAATAAAAAGAGACATCTCTCTAAAAACGTTTTGATTTCATATTTGTCAACATCCTTTGATGGATTTTAAGCTTGTTTGAAGTTGATTTATTATGATACAAAACTTCCATATTGTATTAAAGTTTTTTTGATATGTTTGACTATGGATGTGTTATTTTTACAAAATTCATGGTTTATGGATAAAGTATTTAGATTTCTTATACTAGCTTTAATATGAATGTTTATGCTATGTTTAAACCTTTTCATATGAGGAATGCATTGGACTTATTAAGTGATGGGTGGAGCCCACTATAGCTCTTCGATGCATTGGTAAGTCTCGTGAGACAAACTAGTGTCTTGGTAAAAGGCCTTGACAAAATATTATTTTTATTCTTGGCAGAAGGCCTTGACTATGTGGTTATGATGTCTGGCATTATGCATTCCATCATTATGAAAGTGGCTATTGATATTGCATGCAATTATTCGACTAGTAGAATATCCATTTGATTAATTAAATAGAATTATTTGATTTTATCTTATCCATGTTATGCTGAAGTTTAAGTTTAAAAGGCTTTTGTTTTAGTCTTATACATTTCCTTAAATATTTATACTTATTTATGAAAGTTTCCGCTATATTGTTATCCATACCGAGCATCTGAGCTCATCCCTTTCTATGTTTTATTTTTCACAGGATGTGAAGAAGTATTTTATGGTTGACCAGCAAGGATAGGCTAAGGATATAAGTTTGTTCAAAAGGGGAAAAATATTGTTGATGTTTTTATTTCATGATGTAATGTAAAACTTATGAATGTATCTAGTACTTACAAGGATACTAAACAGACCGGTCTTTCGGGACATGATTCCTTATATCATGCTAATTTTATGTAATAATACACCGAATCTGGGTAACTAGGGTTAGGGCGTTACATAGAGGAAATTCAGCTGGAAGAGAACCTTTCGTATGAAGAGAAACCTATTCATAATCTTGATTGAAGAGAATAAGTATTTCGGAATAAGATAATCCACCAGGTTAATGTTTTTTGGAGAAACCAAATGGTTGAAGAAGAAACAT
Organism: Viscum album; assembly: GCA_963277665.1. Taxonomy (NCBI): domain Eukaryota; kingdom Viridiplantae; phylum Streptophyta; class Magnoliopsida; order Santalales; family Viscaceae; genus Viscum; species Viscum album. Next base: position 485,178,218 of record OY728129.1, read on the forward strand.
GGGAATCCGAAAATGCTATGAGGGAAAGGTACCCTCACTTTTTTAATAAGTAAATAAAATTGTGAGTATGCAATTTCCAGAAGGTTGGGAGAATGCAACACCCCAAGGTTTTAAAAATAAATTGAAATGAATGAATCACTGAGTCTCTACATAATGATAGTTTTTTAAGGTGATAATTTTAAAGTAGTGGTTAAATATAAATTTTCTACTTTAATGATTTGAATTTCAAAAAACATACATACACAGTTGTGATCAGTAAGTTTTTTGGATTCTGATAGGATACACTTAATTTTTGGTGAATAGTCACCTACCCTTATGAATATTAATGTTACTATTATGAATATTAATATTAAAAAATGAATAGTAACCTCACTAATGAATGTTTTTCTAATAATTTTTGATACCTTGATTAATTTTTTAATGTGTTATAAAATCAGTTATAGTTTTAAAATTGTTATTTTTGGAATAAATTACGATTATATTTAAAAATTTATTTTCTCATATTTAGAAAATTATTTTAATAAAATAGATTTTATTTTTGAATTATACATGTTGATAATTGGTTAGGGTTATTTTTTGGGATTTTTCATAAATACTTGAATTTTTGATGAATAGTGAAATACAATAATTTATCGTATATATAAATTATATGTTAAATATACTATTCCTTGAATCATGGATGATGTATGCACCCTTGGTTAGAATGCGCACTCTCTCTATACTATTTTGGGTCACATGAATCAATACTATTCAAAGTTTTGAGAAAAAATATTAAACTAATGATTTAAATAATGGAAACCCCCTTGTCTCCTCCACTATAAATACCACCCTCACCCCCCATCTTCCTCTTATAACTATAAAGCCTTGAAAAGTGTCTAAATTATGATCAATACTTTTTCCAAGGATCTTCCCCATGTCTAAGACCTTTTGGTCTCACCAAAATCCCAAAACCAAATTCCTTAAGAAGGATCTCAAGGAGAAGAGATCAAGAGGTAAAAATCCTCTTTCATTTTCTTATGTTTTCTTTTCAATTATTTTATTTTCTTATACTCTATTCATGTAATCTTATCCAAGAGGAATTTAAAGTTCCAATATTATACATATATGTTATTCTTATCATGTTTATGTAAAAATTCATCCTCATTCATCTTCTCCTCTTCCTCTTATTCTAAATGTTAAAACACCATCCGTGATGTGACGATTTATCGACATCATGGACGATGTGTCTTTAATTTACATTACTTCCTTCAAGTATAGTTTTAAAACAATTTTAATGGTTGAAATAGATTTTTAGATGTATTATATGACATTTATTTTGTTCTGGAATTATCTTATATTCATAATATTTAAGGTATATTATGAAACAAGTTTGTGATTATCGAAGAACTGCCAAAATGATCTAAACAAATATAAATAATGATTTATCTAATAATTCATCCTGATAACATATAAAAAAAATGATTTATTTCATTATTTAATATTTTGAAAACATATTAACACCATCTCATTCCTCTTATGGATTTTCTCTTCCATTCAAAAAGAAAATCTTTTACGAACCAACCATGAAAATCATGTAAAGCACACACCCAAAATAATGGAAATAACAAAATATTATTAATCCATATGTCAAATGATGTTATAAAATGACCATATGAGGTGTTATAAAAATTATTATTATTCTTTAAAATATTAATATAACCCTTTTAACCATTATACAAGAGGTTTAAACATGTTTTAAGTAAGACTAACCTAAGGTAAAGGAATTCTTAACACAATTTCCATTCTTTGGGTTAACGATCTAATTCATTGATATATATAGTAATAAGAATATTTTTGTAATTAATTTATGAGTATTTATATATTATCCTCATATTACTTTTTTTATATTAATTATAACATCAATTTTATGATATTTTTAAGGGAATTTCCTTTAAAAATCCTCTTTCAAAATCCTATTTTACGAAATTTAAAAGAAATATTTTTATGAAATTAATCATGTTTTATGATTATGTTCGGGTTCTTGGGAATTTTTTATGATGAAGGTTGGGAACTATATCTCCCTACAATTAATTGAGTATGTGCATGTTTGAGGTTGGTCATATGGTTACTTCAAGTGTAACTATGATGGTTACACCATAAGGTAGTTGTGAGGGTTACATTGTAAGGTAACCGTGAGGGTTACAATTCATAAAGTAGCCATGAGGGTTACAATATAAGTAAGTAATTCCCCAAGATAACCTTATGGTTTTTAATATGTTTTTTAATGTTTTATGTAAATCTCATGTTTCAAAAATTATTTTAATATGGGTGAGAGTCATTTCTTTGTGAAAATGATTTCATATGTTTATATGTATTCATGGACGAATGGTTTGTTTCCTTCTTTTTATATCCCTTAATAAGATTTTTATGCTCATCACATGTTTTTAAATGTTTTTAATAGGTTATAAGGATGTGTAATAGAATTAAGGAGGTCAATTTAAATGTTATGAATATTTTTCAAAGAAATCATGTTTTTTGTATAAAAAATTTATGTTTTGGAAGAAATGGATAATGTTTTAATGGTACCCACTTTGTATGATTGTGGGTTGATATGTATGAGTTATGTTATAACTTTTTAAAACTCTAAACTGAAAATATATTTGGTAATTTAAAGAATTTAAATCTAGTTAAAATATCTAGATTATGTAATGTTTAAGGAAGGGTCCTTATACTAGGTGATTCATGTAAAGGTATGTTTTGGTGTTACACCTTTGAGGAGGTCTAAATATGATGACCAAGAGGAGTATCTTTACTCATGGGATTTTGGGAAACCATGAAGAGTGACTTGAATCAATTTATATGTGTGAACCAAGAGGTGTATCTCTACTCAAGGTGTTTTGATAATCTGTGATTATTATCTTGATTCAAGGTGTTTTGTAAGATATCCATGCCTAAGGGTATGGAGGAAAATACCCTATGGTATAAAACCTCAGATATGGATATGGATGGAGAATCCATATTAGACACTTCACATATAAAGCTCTATGAAGAGGCATTTCACAAGAGGTTCACAAAGGGATGCTTGTATAGGGGAGTCCTCATGGTAGGCTCATGAGGGGTCTGATTTTCATAGTAGGTAGTGCATTATGGGTTGGTTTGGGAAGTAGGCACACATAGGGGATGGTCAACATGTTTGAAGGTGTGCACAGAAGATTCTATTATGAAGTATGTGCACGTGTGGGGCGATTTTATAGTGGGATTAGGTAAGAGGGGAATGACCGCCAAAGAGGTGTAATAATAGTCATCACAGGGGTTATGTTATGATGGTAAAGAACTTGTGTTTGATGTTACTGATTGCAAATGAGGTTCATGTGGTAGGTATTCTCTCAAGAGGTGAATGGTCACTAAGGATGTCTTTGTAGTTGAAGTGTGAGAAGGATTACCTGAACCATCTATCAAAGTCTATAATTTATTTAGTAATCTAAGTTCCCACTATATTCTCTCCAAATTGGAGACTATATTTATAGGATAATTATTCTTAGAAAATATCCCCAACAAAAGGTCCATGTGAATACAAAGTAAGTGGATGTCTGCATAGGATGTGGTTGTCAATGTATTAAGTGGGATGTGATGTAGTAAATGGAATTCCATGTTGGAGTTGGGAGATTATGTAGTAAGTGGGTGGTCACATAGTAATTTTGGGTCCATGTAGTATGTGTGTGACCACATAGAAGCTAATAATCCACCTTTTAAGTGGGAGACCATATAGGATTTAGGAGGATCATTATAAGTGGTAATCCGCATAGGATCTCTATCACCTGATCGGGAATGATTATTGACATTGATGGAAGTTTTCATGCTCACTTAGTGGGCGCGTGATAAAGTTACCTCTGAAAAATTTCCATCTTACTAAAATGAATGTTAAATTTTAAAAACTATATCCTTAGAACCATATGTCTATTTAGGTTCCATGATAATTCAAATAGAATCCAATTAAATTAAATACACTATTATCTATTAGGTTCCCTTATATTATTCATTTTATAATGCAAAAAAGTTCCACAAATACCTGAAAAAATTAGTTTTAAGGATTCAACACGCTTTCATGTTCAGTGTGGGAAATCTAAGGCCTACTCTTATTTGGAAATTCTCACTACAAAATTACCATACTAGAAAATATTTTGGAGGAATCTACATCCCTTATTATGTGAGTTGTGTTAAAGTACATGGAGATCCAATTTCTTCTTTAGGCATGGATATTTTTTTTAACATAGACTCGATTTGAGTTGTCTGAATAAGGATTACATCATAGAATCTGTAGAAAATCATGGGGTGTGATTTTCTCAATTCTAACAGACACCCATATAGTATTTAATACACAATAAGTAAGATATACACATCACATGAAAAGATGAATATATATTATGTTTAAAACTTTTATTACATATACATAAATTCATCAAATTTTCTATTACAATGTACATTATTTCAATATGAAAAAATAATAACATGTTTAATGTGATGCTTCTTTACCTTAGGTTTCTTAGAAATGATTTTTAAAAAATACATTAAAATAGAAATATTCATAAGTTTTTAAACCTTTTATTTTAATTTTTTCAATATAAAAACATAATATTTAACTTTCTTCATGTTTTTATATACTTTGAAAACCTTATCTAAATCATATTGAATCAATTTATCAATACAGGTAATTTTATAATCACAGAAAAAATGGAGTAACTAGTTGATAGGGATAAAAGTATGGGATATTCTAAAATATCTTGATTCATCTTTATATTTTCTCATGTTTAGTGTAATCATAACATCATTCAAATCTTGCTTAAATTTATCCTCAAAAACTTCTTAGAGATGATACAACATGGTAAAATCATCCATTTTCTACTCTTTTATTCACAAATCACAGAACATTGATGATAGAATTATGATGTAAGTATCAAATTTATAACCCACAAATATTATATAATCTTACTTTTCACCCTCACACCCTGAAGTGGATCAACATGTAGTGGTTAATCTAGAACATATAATTTCCTTTCATATTATAGTACTATGGACTAGAACATATACCAATCTTGTAAATTACTAAGGATAAGGATGTGTTAATTGTCCACTATAGATCATGTTGCTTATGAGGAATTACTTACCATTATCTACAAAATGAAACTTTAGTATATTGGTACTTTTATAATGATTACCCATTATTTATTTATTTATCTTAACTTTATCATAATATTTTATAAAATCCTAGTATCCATAAACTATTAGATTCATAATAATCAGTCTCTTGAGTATTCCAATGGAAATGATCCTTAAAAACATCCTCATAGGAAATGTTATGACTAAACCACTACTTGGAGAGTTTTAAAAAGGTCTTTTGGATGTCCAAACACCTTAACTTGTGGTTCCCTCACCTGTTGACTGAAGTCCCAACTTTAGAAAATAGTAACCTTGCATTACTTGATGTTTTCCTCTAATATTTCACCAAGATGGATATAACTATTTATTTTATTACAATTTTAGTAAAATAAACCCACCACTCTTGTTATAAATCCCCATATAGGGGAAGACACCCTCAACCATTGATGAATATCACCCTATACCGTGACTTAATTTATATTTATGTGGTAAAATTCAATGACGATTAAATATTTTATTTGTGTGTTTTTAGTTATTCTCGGTGAATGAAATAATTTTATATTTAAAATTATTTTTCTATTTTATCATACCAATAACTTAAACATGCTTTTAATATATCAACATAGACTATTGGACCAACTCATTGAGTCATGTCTAGATCAAGTGGTAATGCCCACCCCATCTAAAGTATTTAACTACCATCTAGTGTTTCACTACATTTTGCAGTGAAATTCATCTCCTTTCAACCTTGTAATTATAAAAATATACTCAAATGTAGGTAAGGGTATCTAAATAATGTGTTATGCACATGAATAATATTACTCATGGATGAGTAAGCCCTTATACATAAAATGAGGTGATGGGATGATGCAAAAAAGTGTCATTTATTAATTAATTAATACTAATATTGAATATAATCACAGTATAATAAATAAATATAATAGTTGAACTAAATTGGTCCATGTGAGCACATCATTATTATGAATGCAGTAAATTTACATAATAAAAATAAATATGAAATTGATTCTACTAGGGAATTAATTATGATAAAAAATAAAAAGGGATAATTTTAATTCATAAAATACTAGTAGCACAGTTTTGAATATGATTTTATAATTTTATTCATTTTATTGAAATTTTTAGGATTTTTTCATATTTTTAGGCACCCTTGGTATTATGAAACCCCCTTGGGGGGTTTTAGATCCTATTTCAGTCAATATTATCTAAGCACATCGAACAAGTTCTAACATGATCTGACCTGGGTCAACTGAGCAGGGTGACCCACGCGTGACACATGCAAAGAAGTAAGGTAGGAAGTGGCCGCATTTATTACCACTAGATATAATAATAATAATAATAATAATAATAATAATAACAATAATAATAAATATTTTTTAATATATAAAGATCCAAATGAACTGTCTCCATCTACTTTACATCCCAATTAGTTGGGGGTGGGGGTACTGTAACAATGTGGGAATCTCTTCTACTCATAGTAATAGTCATTTTTTTTGTTTTAAAATAAAATTATTATATAGTTTTTTTTTGTTTTTTTATTTGACACATAGACGCGGTGGTAGAACTTCCTCAGTGATACTGTTCCAGTGATGAACTATGAAATGATGTGTTTGTTACTGACACCAAATCCCCTCCCTATATATTTTCCTAGAAACACATATACACACAAACATTTTAATTGTTTTTTCAAGACCAAAAAACAATATATCTATCTTTGTGTTTCCATTACTTTTCCATAAACCTTATATCGATGCACATTCAATGATGTTGGGACTGTAACAATGGCCTCTACTCCATTTTTTTCAAATTTAATTTAATTTTAGTTTATTTATACACACAGTCACTTTGATATCACTAGTTTTTTCCTAAAATGAAAAAAAATATGAGTATTATGAAAATTAAAAATTTTAAAGATGAATTGATTTCATTATAGTGTCTCCTATAAATCCCCACTAGGTAATCAACCCAAGGATCTTCTATAAATTGAATGAAGCATGGGAAAAAATTTAAACAGTACCGCATTTGATTTGTATAATCAGATATATTCTACTTGTTTTTATAGATTATCACTTGAAAGAACTAAAGATAGAAACATCGAGATTATCTACACAAGCTTCAAAATCCTATGGGCATGTTCAGAATCAATTTACGAGTCCTAGTGAAAAGAATAAATTAAGCCTTTGATGTACATTTGATCACCACTATGCTACTCCTTTGATCCAAGATGGAGGAAAAATATTAAGACTATATGAATTAATCCTTCTCTCTATAGGATTTGGGAGACATGGGAGATGAGATCTCAAATTATTAGGACTAATAGTACCTCTAATTTAGGCCTCTACACATCTTATATTGGTGGGTTTAAACTCACCAAAAATGCGCTTTGGACCCCATATGAGTTTAACCTTCAGAATAAACTGTAAACGACACGAGATTCCTAGTTTATATGTAACATAGGTTAAAACTATCCTATAACATACTTATAACACTAAAATAATGTTATATAATAAAATACCAGTAATTAAATCATATTATTTCTCCCAAAAATATCTAACAAACCTTGAATATTAAATATATCCATAAAATAATTACCTTTCATTCACTTAATTACTCATGAATTTACTAAGTAAATAAATTTAATTCTTATTATTATAAACTGTAAAAATATTGAATTTATTTATTTTTTGTGAATTATTAAATAAGGATAAAACATGACCCCCACTGTGGGGCCTACCATGTATTAAACTCATATTTTCTAGAATATTCCATCCTTTTGAATACAATTTGTGTGTAACCCTCTAGGACCTTATCTCAATAGTAGTTATACAAACCCATAAAATATTTGTGATGTCTAAAAACACATAGTGGTCCCTAAGGTGATATGGTTTAGTCATAGAAATAAAAATATTCTATGAGCATGATTTCCGTAATATGATCTCTTTATCTCATGATATCTTATGAAGAAGGAAGCATACTTATGTCCCCATCTATACATGATTTATTTATTATTTAAATGACCATTCCTAATAGACTTACCTTATTCTATTATGGATCTGGATTCAACAAAGTTCTTCCATCTTGGTGAACATGGACCATTATTTTTCCTACTCTATTTGGAAGAGAAAAATTCTATCTAGATTATCCATTCAATGATATACTACCAACAGAAAAGCAGATGTTATCCATCATTCTAAACACATAAATAACATGTTTTTTTTTGGCATGAATTAAAGTTTATAGTCAAATGATATATATTGATAATGATCTCAAGTTAATAGATCAATACACATGTTCATATGAAAAATGAAACATGTGGTACTCCCATTTATGTGTTAGTCTTCATGATCTCCCCAACATAAGAACAAAAATTGAAAAATTTATGAGATGAAGTCATAATGTCTATGTTCCCTCAACACCTGATAGTTAGACATCATCTATGTATCATAATTATGATGTATCTAGATTTATGAAATTTTTATAATATTATTTTTATATTATCTAAAGTTTCTCATTATTGTTATGAACAATTATAGCCTTTTGATATGATAAATAATCTATAAACATTATCTTGTAAATAGTGTATACATAATTGATAACACTATTATTATAAGTTTACATCATGGATAACTCTATATATATATATATAATAAGGAAATTAAAAATTATAAATCAAATTTATCTTAGGATACCCAATTTCACAATAAAAACATACAATGATTTACAATCATTTTAATTTAGTAATCCATCATTATTGAGTAATTGAAAGTAATTAATGTTTACATGACCTAGATGAAAATTCTAAAGTTAAGTAGAGTTTAAATCATTAATTTCAACCTTAATTTTATTTAAATAATATATAGGTATCTCAATATCCAATATATATAGTCCATTAATCATGTTAGAATAACTATAAATTAATTAATTTATATAAATTGAAAAATAATTTTCTTCATTACCGAAGAAAATAATTCTTTATCTAGTAAAAATAAAATGATAAAATTTATTTTTACTGATGGTACATGATAATAATTTTATATAAATAATAATAATCCAATAGGATGAAGAAAATTTACTTTCTTCTGAGATAATTCAAGAAATATTTCTATATTACAGACTCATATGGTCACATCTTCATTAACCGGTTTCCTCTTTTCTTTGAGAAGTTTCACATCACCACAAATATATGTTGAAAATATAGTATATAATACATATGATTTAATGTTAGATAAATTTATATCTATGACATATAATATTTCTCATATATGATTATTTAATTTATTCTAATATTCCTATTCACGTCATGAGGATGAAGTCCATGTATTACTTTTTATTTCATGTTAGATTTGTGTTCAATGTTCAAGCGTTCTAGATTTGGAATGGACCAAGGAGATTGATATTTTTAGGGGAATTTATTTTCCTTTTTATTTATTTTATTAATTCAAACAAATATGAATATTATAAAAGATTATCATAAGATGAGTGAAGAAATATTAAGTGAATAGTTTCCTTGAATGAAGAGAATTAGAGATTATAGAATCATATTTTATATGATTATGGAAAGGAATTACAAGTTGTATATAAAGATCAAAAATGTTTTTGGAATTTATCATATGTGAAGTGAGATGTTTTCTTGAAAGAGTAATTTTAGATCATCTAGAAACATCTATGAGATTACTATAGAATAAGACTACAAGTGGTTTATAAAGATTAAAGATGACATTCTTATCATATGAAGTAGTTATTTATAAGCTAGTTAAGGAATTTCTTTCAATATAATTCTTTATAAACACTATAAATGGATTTGGAGTTAGATTATATCCATTTATAAGAAGTTAATGACATAGTAATAGGTATTATACATTTATATATATGTGTGTGTGTTGTAGTTGTGTCTTTTATGAACTTTTGAAAAGATATCTTTATTATTAACATGGAGCTTGGAATATAACATGATTATCACCTAGATGATAAAGAAATAAGATAATTCATAATATTAAATGTGAATTAATGTTCTTGGGTATATCCCTTATAATTATGATGGATATTATAGAAATTATATATTCTTAAGTAAAAATCATTAATTAATATTCAAAATTGAGTAGAAATGGAATAAATAATGAGGCTTATGATTGGGAGATGAGTTTGAGTGTTTTAAAATTCATAATAATTATGTTTTATGTATACTTTATTTGTTGGATATGATTATGGAAGAAGTTAGGTATTATACATAAAGGAATATAATGGAATATTATGTTAGAGTAAATCATGGTGAAATATCTTGTTTTACATTCTGATTGAACTTTGAAGGAATTGATTGAATTATTTCAATAATGAATCATGTTGTAATGATATACTTCTCATGACACAATGGAATTAAGTAATATAATAGTTTAATATTATATAATAAACCATGCCCCAATTGTAGTTAATTCACTACGAAGAGTTTCCATGGGGGGTTATGAGACCATCCTTTTATTGAAATGAAATATTGAGATTTTTTAGGGTAGATCCATTTGAAGGAACTAAAGACTACCACACTACAAGAAGGAAAAATAAACTATAATTTGGTAGTTCATTCAATAAATAAATTGTGCTTTAATATTACATGTGCATCTATTTTGGTGGTTAGACCCCTCATGCCACAACATTCCTCCAATAGATATTAAAAGATATAGAAATAATGTTATGATGATCATGGACATGATATAATTGACAAATGGGTTTTGTAGATCTAAATAGAGATATAATCTAACAATTTTGTATCCAAGTTTCACTTAATCTTAAATTTTTAAATAAAATATAATACAATTATATCTATATTTCTTTATGGTAATAACCCTTATATTTTCATCAAGTTAATACTATAATATTTTGATATCATATTTCCTATCATTCAGATATTAAATGGGGAATTAAATCAGGACACCAAAAATAGTCTACCATATAAACTTTAAATTAATTTTTAAAGATATAACACAAGGTAGAAGTTGAGGCTATCAAATACTCATGGATGAATCATGATCATTGATAGAGATATAGATATGTGATACATGTATATTAATAGATCATCCTTGCTATAGTGAAAAGGTGTAATCATCCTATGATACCAATGTGATGACATAGACATTATGAGATCGTTGATAATGATAGGGATACCAAACTGGGATGAGATTGAGATAATAATAAGGGTGAACACTTGAACCATATTCCAGTGGAACTTTATTAGGTTTTATGAAATTTATCAACTTATTAATACTCATATATTTCTTTCTTGTTCTCATCGGTCTCAATTATATTCATTATTCCACTCCTTTTTTCTATTTATAATTAGATATGAACATGTATAAAAGGATAAAAAACACAAGATACCATGGATTATCCACTCAATTAAAATAGTGACTGAACCCTGTAATTTTTTTTATCATGTGTGGGTTAACTCTCATACCTCTCATTTTCATAATCATTATTTTTTGATCATCAAATGATCCTTTCAATAACTAGAAATGTGGTAAAATATTTTGAAAGGGTAAGGAAAATAATAGTTCATATTAATAATTGATAAATAATTCACTCTCCTTAGTGGTTGGGTATCTATCCTTCAAGATTAATAATTGATATCATAGGTAGTGTACCCATGTGGATCACAAACCCTTCTCTTTAGATACCATGTTTTTTAAGCTATTAAGGTTTCCCCAAAAAAATCAAAATCTATTTTTCCTCTTAAACACACTGACATGAAGTAATTGGAATCATATATATACTAAAATGTAGATATTTAAGGTACACCCACATGGATCATGATTTTTTAATGAAAATGTGATAAAAACTTTAGGATTTAGATATATATTAAGACTATTTAATATTTTATTTTATACGTTATCCCCCATGATTTAAAAAGTGTTTCTATAGGTCATAGATTAATTTTCTATTAAAGTTTCAATTTGATATATTATTTTTAGAAATATCGTGTTCTTAAGGTATTATCTTTTTACAACCAAAGGTTTGTTAATTTCTCCCTTAATACATGAATGTGAATTTTAATGATATTTTTATTGGGTTTTTAAAATATAATTCTAATAGGAAAATATAGGCTATAAATAATAATACATTTATGAATCAAAGGAAAATAATGTAAAATAAGTTAAGTAAATTGATGAGGAGTACTTAAAATTATCAGGATAATCAATCTAAAAAGTATATAAAGGTTGATAAAAGAAAAACAAAATTATTCAAAATGATATTTAATTTCTAATATATAATCTTTATTTTACTCATGGATATATATATATATATATATATATTTTCTTGTATATATATAAATCACAAATTAAATACCAAGTAGATGCCTATAAATTTTAAGACTTGTTAATTCATTATTGAAATATTATTGGATTATCTTATGGAGGAAGTAATGATTTTTCTTTAATGAAATTTCATATAATTATATCAACTTAAATAAATAGAAATAACTATTTTTATATTATTATGTTTTGGATTTATAGGACCCTAAACATTTTATGTTTATATTTTAGTATGTGCTTGTTGGGGAATCACAAGAGAAGAAAAAACATTTTCATTAGTTTACACATATAATATGATCTGTAAAGGATTTAATAAATATAATTTTAATAGAGAGACACTCAAGAATAATTTGTGATTTAAAAATGGTGGAATTATTCTTTACTTAATTTGAAGTTATTCTAATCCAAACATCCCAATAAAGAATAAACCTAAGGGTGGATGGTTTGAAAATAAGGAAATATCATCAATGAGAAGGTTCATTGATTTCTATGACGAATAGTGGAAGAAAAATAAAAATGGTGGGAAATAAATCCCAACAAAGTATAATTAGAAATATTATAATGGGGGGGGGGATCACTCATGATGAGGATAGGCTATTGAAATCCGCATTTAGGTTAAAGTATTATAGTACAAAGAATAAACAAGAAGAAGAACATCACCATGATGAATATTATGGAAACGATTAGTTTATGGGGGAACCAAAGATAAAATAGTTTATCTCATGGTTTGGTTTCTGTAGAACCAAATTTAGGGATGACTGGTATAAAATTGAATTGGATAAAATAAATATGAAAAATAAATCACAAAAATTTAAATATAATGAGAAATTTATTACCAATTCGAATGCACTTCATGAGACTTGTAGATGGTGAAAATTATTGTAAAACACAAATAAAAATTATCTAACATGGATGGTAGATAAAATATAATTAAATTTATATCCAAATACTTAAATTTTATATTTTTATAATGACAGTTTTTCAAAACTGGTTGAGAAAAAACAAGTGGATCTCACTAAACACTTAGTGGATCATTAAGAGAAGAAGCATTTGGTAACTCAAAATATCACTAAAACTTATCTTATAGTTTTTCTTGCTCAAAATATATTAAAAATGTAATGGAGTATTATTATAAGTATATTCTCATATTCATAATATAAATTTAGTGCTGAAACAACTTCATATATGGAGATAACTATTTAAGCCTCTCAAAATTGCAATGTGATATTGATGTGAATAAGGAATCAAATTTGTTATTTATACAAAATATTTATAGAATTTGGTGAAAAGACTTAGAGGTAATTTTTGAAATCATTTAAATCCTTGATTTTTTCAACTGGGAAAACCGCCTCATAAAAAAACTAAGGTATACATTACACACTTCCCATATTTATTCTTCATTTACTTGATAATGTTATGGAATTAATGGATATTATTATTTAATAAATAAAGTATTATATTCGAATTAATTTACACTGGAGTAAACCTTATGATCTATATAATTGATTGATTGATTACTCTTATTTCTAACAAGAATCTTTCCCATATAGTATTGGAGTGATTGATCGAAATATTTGTCATCAACTATTCAATTATTTGGATTCTATAACTTTTTTTGGATAATATAAAGAGGATAAATATATTAAAGTATAGTCATGAGATTAATCACCCCTTGATATTGCAAAGACGCTTCTCCCTTTTATTATTTCCTTTTTCAATTATGTTTTTTATAAAAATGGGAGAAAGTAAATGATGTTTCTATATAGAAAATAGAGTAAATATATTAGGTAGAAAGTTATTGGATCCTAATGAAGCTGAAGAAACAAACCTAATTCAAAGGAGGATAAAATTATTAAACCCATCATTGTGGGATATTTAGGCACAATCACAATAACATAATATCTATTTTACCTTTATGTTATGTTGTTAAATGTGGAGAAATGTAACATAAATCTTGTGATTTTGTTAAAATTTAGAAGATGGTTTTGATGAAATAAGGGGATCAAATGCTTTGGGTTATTAATATTAGTCTATGTGATTTCATGGTGTTTCAAAAAGAAATTTTTTATCAATGTTGAAGCATAATGTATTTGGAAAGCATTGAGGAAGTTAATTTTCTTAGGATGATAGGTGTACTAATTCCTGACATGAATAAAATAATTTCATAATTATTTTATTAAAGAATAATAAGATTTTAGTACATTATCCAAATATGAGGGGAATAAATATGAAATGATATATCACCTTATAAAAAGAGCATCGAAGATTTTGGAATCTATGGGATGACTATGGATGAAATATATAAGTAGTCTATGAAGATTAAAGACAATGTCTAAATTTATCATATGCCCTGGTGGATTAAGAAGAGTTTCATGAAGTAACATATTAAACTATTTTAGAATCAAGTTATCAAATTAACACATTACTTAACTAGATCATGAGGAACTCTTATAGGATGGTATATATCATCGAGTATGATAAACAAGATAGATCTTATTACTCTTTGTGAGGATCGGGGATGTTTCCATTGGTCGTAAGAATTCTTCCACATCAAGGTACGAAAATATCCGAGAAGCACTACCCAAACTAATTGTGTGGTGTTATAAAACTATAAATGGATTTAAATATGGATTATTTCTGTTTATAATTATTTAATGGAATACTAACATGTTATATATATATATGTGTGTGTGTGTGTGTGTTCCTGTCTGTCTGTTTCTATGTGTACGTGTGTGTGTTCATTTTATAGTTTTGTCTTGCATGTACTCTTGAGGATATATACATATGATTGACATGGATTTGAAGATATGACATTATTATCAATATGATAAAAACAAAATAGGATGAAGTATGAGATTCTATGTGAATGAATAATATTAAAGAGATAATATAGAATCATGATGATGGATGGTGGATATTATAGATGATTTCAGAAGAAAGGAAAATTGGAGTTTCACATTGGAGTGGTAAAACAATGAACAATGAGTCTCAATATTGGTAGATTATTTTACATTGTTTTAAAGTAATTATAATGATGTTTGAAATATA
The DNA here is from genome assembly GCA_963277665.1 of Viscum album. Taxonomy (NCBI): domain Eukaryota; kingdom Viridiplantae; phylum Streptophyta; class Magnoliopsida; order Santalales; family Viscaceae; genus Viscum; species Viscum album. The sequence goes on from OY728129.1 coordinate 485,193,721, forward strand.
CCATGAATGGTAGACAATACTGGAGAGAATTAGAGGCTTGGACATAAAGGAATACAACGAAATATCATGATAAAATAAATCATGGTGAAATATCTTATGTTATGCCGAGATTAGAATCTAAAGGAATGTTACACAAAATTTACTGATTTATCATACCCTTATAAGTTACTACTCACACTAAAATGGGGTAAAGTAAATTTTGATCCATATAAAGTTCTATCCGCAGTCAATCTGAGACATTGTTTAAGAATCCTTTAGTGTATGATTTGTGTGTGCACTACCTGCACAGAATGATTCCCACATGGAGTATGGGAGGTTATAGTTAAGAACTTAATTTCCAGAGAAATCCCATCACCCAGATACAAGGAATTTTCCTATAATGGGTGGGTTTCATTGGAACAAAATCCATTCATATTGGTGGGACATAACGGATAATTTAGTAGTGTAGAGCATTGGCGGGTGAGTGTACACTTATTAAAAGTGGCATTAAAGTGAGTCACATGATTAGATCTATTAGGGAATATATTTATGGAGAGATTATTAACCTATATATAGAACCTTTACTAATTTATCTATAATAAGGTTGAATAATTCCCCTATTAATGATATATTTTTACGCTCCTTGCAAGTCATGAGTTCCACATGTGACGTGGGAGGTTCAAGTTAAGCACTTGATAATAAGGGTGATCACCTTTCCCTTATATGTGGCATTTCAGAATCATGGTAATGTTCCCTAGGAAAAATAAAGGATGAATCTTGCCGGAACATATACGAAAATTTCATATCTTAGAGTGTTGGTGGGTTGGATCACAATTGTTAAAAAATTGATATTTCACCAGGATTGGAACAACACACTAGGGGGGGGGGGGTGAATCAGCATAGTTGATATTTTACTAATTTAAACCTCTTCCCATCTTTTTTATCAATTCTTATATTTGGTGAATGGATATCACCCTATCAAAAAACTCACCTTCAGTTTTCATGTAACGAAATATATAAAAAAGAAAATCAATAGAGGACACCAATATTATTTAATGGGGTTCACCACTAGTGTTAATGACTAAATCCCTTATGTATGATGGTTCTTATAAAATTCAAACATAACTCCCATTTTATTATCAAGATGGAACTTATTAAATGGTATATCATGGGACCTATACTAATGGAACCATCTTGGTGCTATGATAGAATTGTCTCACTCCTCTTCAAAGATAAGGTTCATCAAGATCCTCTTAATGTTGATCAATGAGAAAGGCTGAGTATTTAGTAGACAAAATGGTTTTCATATTATTCCTCAATGTTTATCAATTTCAAGGACTACCACAACACAAAAATCAATGTTCTATCTCTCAAAATCAAAAATCAATATCTTCCTCTAATTCTTTATCCTGAACGGTAAATTAAATAAACGATACAATCTCTATATCTATTTCTATATTATACTTAACTAAGGATTATGGATAATAAACTTCTCATTAATTATAATTTCCCATGGAATTTGACAAACAAATATTTAATATATGAACTGGGTTAGTTCCCTCTCCTTTTCTTCTTCAAGTCACTTAATATATTAGATAGGAAAAAAATCAAATGAATGTATATATTCTTGTTATTTGTTTGCATATATATATTTACAATTTTTTTTGAATATATTTTATGTAACATTCAATACTTTAATTATCATATATTTATGATATTTGAAACACATTAAAACTAATAAAAAATAATATATTACAAAACTTCTGAAGAATAAACCATTTATCCCCTCGTGATACCAGAATTATCATGAACTTTATCTTTCCACAAGAACTTCTCAACAAAGACCAAACACAATATAGACTCCAAACATATATATAAAACACACAGAAACATCTATCTTGGTTATGAATAACATCTTCATAATGTGAATTTATTTAGATATTTTCAAGGTTTAATAATGGAATCTATAATCCTGACATGAAAAAAAATTAAAAACTCTTCTCATTGCCATGCTTAACAACCATGACATGTTATCACGACATGAAACACTTCCAAAACATATTTTTCATCATGTACCATGGTGTGACACTCTCCATATTCTCATTTATTAGTCTCCATTGAATGTACCTTCATCATTATGATATGAAAACTCTTACCATTTAATTCTATTTGAATCAATACTTGAATCAAAACTAAATTACCAAATCATTATATAATTAAATTATATAGAACAATAGAATATCTATTAGTTTTTGTATTATTCTTTAAAAATTATTTTTTCAAAATTAAATTTCTGATCCTTGAGATTAATTTTTGAAAATAGTCATCATCTGAAATTTCTACCAACTAATAAATTATACATACCAAATATATTTTCTTAGATATCACTATATAGAACTTCAATTTTCCTCATTTTCTAAAATTGGTGATACTTTTGTAATATTTTATTATTCTTATGTATTTCATTTTTTTGACTCAACTATATTTTTTTCGATCTCTATCAGAAAAAATTATACATCATTACAAAACTTATGCATCACAAGGGAAACTTATGTAAGATTCAAATATATTGCATATTTTATATCTTTTCCACTTTACACTTTACACTTCCCAAGTATCATAATATTTTATGTGATATATTAAATATATAATTCTTCTCAATAGAGTTACATCTATTTATAATTCTTTATTAACTCCAAAAATATTACTTGTGAAACCCCTATGTCATTGTTTATATATATTTATATAATATTTTTGGGGTAAGTTAAAATTTGGATGTTTTAGAGTTAATATTTAGAATTTTGGTGTGTTTATTTTTATTTTATGGTTATTATAAATTTTCTTGAAACTGTGTGGGTTTTAGAAGAAACCATGTGAGGGGTTTGGGTTAAATCTAGTGAGATTTTTCATGGTTAGTATATAGTTTTCCTAACTGTGCAAGTTCTCTAGGTGACAATGCGACATGATTTATAGTCCAAGGGTGACCCTCACATTTATAACACTATTTGGAGAAACCATATGGAAAAACCATGCAAGGTGCGGGGTATTCTACTTAGTGGACCCACATTATTGGAGCATAATTTTCTTAATAGTGCAACATAAATGTGAAGAATTATCAATGTGAAATTACATGAATAACATTATTAAAATTTTTAAGGGTTTAACCTCTTGTCTTCTCTCATCTGGTTTTACTATCTATAGAGTGTATACAAAGGGAGTTCTCCCTCACCCTCCTTCCAATTAATAATCCTCGAAACCTAATATTTCAATTGGATTCTTAATATACACTCCTATTTACTTATTGTTTTACTCTCTTTCCTCTTCCTTATTCTATTTCCCTTCGAATCCTGATTCCTCTATGAACCCAAATTTCTGTTTTTATCATATTTATGGTTTAGGGTGACTTGATCTTAGGGTTATAGATTTTTAGGGATCTTATACGGTGTTCTTTTACTTATTTGGATATTCTCTATAGAAAGCAACACATTGTGAATTGATTCTACATGGATTGTGGTTTGTGTTTTTTGTGATTTTCATTTAATTAGAATACTATTATGTGATTGGTATTTTTCAATATTTTAAATTTCGAAATCACACACATATGGGTTAATTTTAATAGATTTGAAGAGTATTTTTGATGTTTTACACACTAGTAATGGTGGATGTTTTGTTAGTTTTATAATAACTAAAGTGATATTTGAGTGTTAATTGTTTGAGAAATTAATTATACGGTCTATTTAAATGAGTTTTTTGATAATTAAAGGCACTTTATGGTTATTATGTCTTAATATAGGTAATGTTTTATTTCTAGAAGAATAATGAGGTGGTTTGAATTCTTACGAGGCTTGAATGAAAAATGAAATTGATTTTTTAAATGTTTTAAAGGGATTTTTACATGAATTAATTTAAAAAAAGGTATTTAAAAATTAATTTAAAGTGGTGTAAAATGGCATAGAAATATGATTCTATTTTTATTAAGGCATCTTTAGAACTTTATATTGTTGTTTTTCAACATAAATATAAAACTATCTTGATATCCCTATGATTTTTTATGCATGACATGGATTGTGACCCCAATTAGTGCATTAATTTATTATTAGGACATGTATGTTATGAAAAAGTAGTGTTTATTATGAGGGAATTGAAGTAATGGTGAGATTTATGTTCATAATTTTACCATACCTTTATTGGTGTACTATTACCTCACCTCTAATTATTTAATTCATGATAAACTTGGACACAGAAAGAGAGGTTCAGATTTATGACACACAAGTTATCTCACACACTAGATAGTTCAACCTAGTTTTATGCTACACCATACCTAGGGAAGTTTCTTCAAGGAGGCTTGTGTGAGTGAACTGGGTGGCATGTGATTTTATTTGAATGAAACATATGATAGTAGTCATAATTCTGTTATATTACTAGCTAGGACTATCCCCCTAAAGACCTGGTGAGTTTCCCTTGGTTCTTAGTTCTCATAGATGATTCTATATATGGGATCAACTCCATATTAATTATTTTATCCTCTTCATTATTTGGATTATGTTTTTCTATGGTGCGTGATTATAGATTATTTTTTACTTTTGATGCATGGATCATATGGTTCCCTCATAATTTTCACTATTTTTCAAAAGTGATTTTAAAAATAGATTTTAATGGAGGATTTCAAAAGAAAATTATTTGAATCATGGGTGTGTCTTTTTGAAAATTTTAAAATGTATAAATTGATTGTATTTTCCTTATAAAGATAAAAGGGTCTTCCATTTATGTTTTAAAGTGGTTACCTTTAAACAAATAGTTATACACATGTATTGTTAAAAATTGTTGGAATTTTTTATGAAATGAAATGTAGAATGTTTACTATTTTATTATTTTTAATTGAGGAAATAATTTTTTCTAATTATAGTGACCCGTAACTTTCACACATATATATTTCATCTTATTAGATCAATATTCATTACATAAAACTTTGATCCACACTATAAATATTATGGTTTAGTGTAATTAGAGACTAAGTACATAATATTATTATTCCATGAAAGATATTAAATGTCTTCTAGTATGATCATACCACATTGTAAACTCATTAGGCATACACTACTTAAAATAATCATCATAACCTATGGAAAGAAAACATAAGAGATGGTGGCCTCAGATGATCAGTAAGGGTAAAAATAGATGATATCAATCGATTATCATATGAAATAATAAGATAAGAATATGGGTATGAGAACAAGATAATAAATTACAATAATCATAACCAATAATTCAAATATCCTTAATCATAAATCATGGACTAAGGATTTTTCATAAAAAAATACAAAATCAAAAGTGTGTGGAATCCAAAATAATTTATCATAATCCATAAGAAAACATCATAAGAATAACACATAAGTTTGGGGAATACATATAAGAATATAAAATCATTTCATTACTCAAGTATCTTACCCATGATTATCATTGAGGATTGGATTCACTCTGAATTTAATCATATCCTTAGTCACAGTTCACTCGCAAGACTATCATAGTGTAAATAGTCCCTTACTAAACTGGGTTCAATCCCCATTCTATTTCTAATTATCTCATGAGATATCCATCATTACCCAAGGTATTGGAGGGACATGTAATTCAATAACCAACCTTAATATGATCATAATCTATCTATATGTGTTCCAAAAGATCATAAAACATTCATCATATCATTATATCATAACCCATAGAAAGGAAACGAGTTTCATAAATGATTTATCATATCATAAAGAGAGTTAATTAAATGGGTTTATTAAACATATCATCATTATAATCATAAAAAATCCACAAAATGATTAAGGATTGAATCATTTTTTTACATCCCCAGTAAGGCATAAATAGAATCAAAGAATGTTATCATAGATCAAAATTTTATTTTAAAGTTCATTGGAATATTTCTTGAGGAAAATTGAATTTTAAATTTTAAATAACTTATTTAAAATATAAATATTTACAAAATATTAAGGAATGATTTTCTTTGAATATTTAATAACCTGTGATTTTGAAATGTACACTTTATTTGATAGCATATATAACAGATGACACTGAGCTTAAACAAACCACAAAATATTATTATTTAAATACGAGTACTATAACATAAACATTAAATAATTGTAGGACCCAGGGACACCCTCAGAGGGGAGGGGTGAATCAGGGTGTCAAATTTTCCTTTTAAACTGGGGATCTTGTTCCCACGTTGGTAGGAACTAGTTTAACCTGTATGATGGATATGAGAAGCAATCAAATATTCACATGCAAAGAGAAAACACATCACTTTTTACTTGGTTCACCACTATGGGCTACGTCCAAGGAGCATACACCGACAGGTTGTCGATCGTACCAAATTACACTATTATTCACTAGTTGTGGATTACAAAGGTTTGAGAATAGTCACTCTATCCCAGGCTTACTGCCTTTACAACTATTAAGGGATAGTCCACTGCGTCCCTTAGGTCACTCCCGTTGACTCCCCCTGGCTCACTGCCCTTAGTGAAGTCCCAATCAGTTTATAGATGTGAAGGTCTCTTCAATAGATTCACATTGAAGTCTTTGCCTATGCTTAGCACGAGACTCTACTTGCATAGAAGTCCGGTAATGATGCACTTGTACGCACTGAACCACTGAACCAGATAACCAGAGCGTGTAGACAAGTTTCACTGACAATTGCACGCAACACTAACCCTTTGTGCACAAGACCTTACTATTGCGCACAATATTTCCTTTTCGTGTGGAAAAATATTTCATGCAACAACACCCTTTTTCACGCAACTGAATCTTTTACGCGCCACCTTAATTTTTAATCACAACTTTTCCTTTTTCGTGCAGCTCAGAGTTTTTCATGCAACTCAGATTTTTCGCGCAAACTGGAATATTTCGTGCAGTGCGTAATTTTTAGTGCAACCTGGAATTTTTCGCACAGCTCAGAATTTTTCCTGAAATCCCTTTTACGTGAACCTTTTACATGCAACAAAACTCAAATATTCTCTAAGTCTTCAACCATACGGAATTCTAGGGTTCACCTCTTATTTATAGGCATCTCAGACCCCCACGCACAAAACCCCCTATGGCGCGAAAAACCTCTCATTTGGCGCATAATATTTCACACAGATACTGTTTTTCGCAAACATCTCCATATTTTTTGCACAACCCATGCCTTTGATATTTTTTGATGTTCTGATTCCGAAACACTATTTGCACGAAAAACCTCTATCCACTATTTCACGCACCACGCTATTTTTCGCGCACCATGCTGTTTTTCGCGCATGCCACCCTTATTTCGTGCACCACTTCCTTTTTGCGCGCACCTCCTCTTGACAACAACCTATGTCTTAATTTTCAGATTTTAAGGCCCAAAAATTTGGCAGACACTAGGAATCGATGCCACCTTCAATACTGTTTTCTGTTTGAACTGTATGATCACTTTACTGGCACACATTCTAAACTTCCACTGAGGATTGACAACAAACACAAACTATACTCCAATTAATGAAAAGAACAGCCCCGATTCAAACAATTATTAGTTAATAATATTAATAAAAATATTATGAAAAATATTTCTAAAGGTTTTATATAATTTAAATGTATTGGCTAATTCATAATTAATAAGTACTCAATTTTTAGTAATGCCGTTTTTTTCTTCCAAAATTATTTTTTTTTACTTTTGGTGTGAGGATAATATTATTAGTTTCCAAAACATATATAAATTGAGTTTGATAATTTTTTTTATAATTTTTTAAATCATCATATCAAAATTATATTACATTGAATTTTTTTTGGATTTTTCTGAAAATATTGAATTTTTAGTGAATAATGAAAATATCAATTTTTTGAAGAAATATAATTTAATTAAATTAAAAATACTAGTATGATTTTAATTTGATATAAAAGTAACATAACTATTATTTAATTATATATAATCTATTCATTTACATTTGAATCAACATTATACCCGATTTTGGTCTAGTTTATTTTTGGGCTTAAAACACATTTTTCTAAAAATATTTTTTCAATGCATTTAATGAATTTAGATTAAAATTTATTTATTACTCTTATATATATTGAATATTGAAAATTTTATTCCATATTTGGAATCAATAGGTTTGGATTTAGTAAATATGTCCCTTTTATTTTCGGTCATTATGAATAGTAACCATAATAAAATTTATCACCTTGGTAAGGGTAAAAAGGGTAAAATTGTTTTAAAACTATGGCATAAGAACATAAAATCACCCAAAAAACATTCCATATTCCAATTAGATGATTTTATTTTGTTAATCCTCCTATAATTATTCAAAATATAGAAACTTGATTCCCTTTTTCATTAATAAAGGTATAAATATTAGTTAAGTAAAGTGTAGAAAAATGCCACACTCTTGGTTTTAATAAACATTAATAATTTATAACAATGATTAAAATGAGATATTAATGATAAAAAATGATTAAATTGATTATTTACACAATATATTTATTATATTAATTTATTTGTAATTTTTAAAACTGATATAATTTCCTAGAAGGCTTTTATATCACTGATGAAACACATGCACAAGATGGAAAAAAACTTCAAGGTAAATAGATTTAAATGTATCAAATTTTGTGTGTTTTAAATATTTTAGTGTATATAATGAATTTTATGGATTTAAATGAAATTTAATTACTTTTTTTAACAATTTATATTCTAAATCAATTATTTTCTTAGAGTTTTTAAAGTCAAAATATATATGATGTAATAAATCAGGTAGTGGGGTGTGTTATCTCTTTTTTTTGGGGGGGGGGGGCTTGGACCTGCCTTTCAGGCCTGTGTGTGTGCGGTGTGTGTGTTTGATGTAATTGTACCCCTAACCACGTAATATATATATATATATATATATATATATATATGATATAAAAATTTATAAAAATTATGTAATTAATCATGTATGAGAATATAATACAAATATAATAAAAATATAATCCAAAAAATATAAATTAGAATTTATTTCTAGATAAATATAAAAATCTTTTTAGTGATGATGTAGTGCTCGTATAGAATTGGAAATGAAATATTTGGTGTCTTAATAATTATAATTTAGAAGGAAAAAGTATTTCCATGAATTGGTTATTAAATATTATATATAAATTATTATTTTGATTTATATTTTAAATCATTGGAGTTATATAACAAAAATATTATATAAATTCTTGTGCAATGCTTACATAAGGTGTAAATGTAAAAATAACATATTAAATATATTTCCATCATATAAATGAGAATAAATATTCCTTATAAATGAATCTTAATGATAAAAATTATGTATAATAATTTTTTAATGTCAATATATTATTTATAATTTTCTAAATTATTATAATCTTCTGATACACATACTTTATGATGATGCAACCTATATGAAAAAAATAAGACAATTAAATAACTAATTTTAAAAATAATAAAAATGATATTATTTAGATTATTTTGAGTATCAATTAAATTATATATATATTTTGTAAGTATATATTATTATCTAATATATTATATTCATAATTGATAGTTTTCATGATGTTTATAAAGTCATTTTTTTGAATAGTGCTGAAAAAGACCTTACATAGTATTTAACGTTTAAAAATTATTTTTAATCATTATAAAAATATAATATATATCTATCATGACACATATAGATATTAAATTTTCAATAATATCATTCCTAGTCCATATGTGTGCCACTTGAATTTTTTTATAATAACTATTATGACCCATTGAGGTTGAAAAGTATTATAATATTTCTTTGATTCTTACCTATAAAAAAGGAATCACTTAAAGATATTTAACACAAACTAAATTTGTTTTTTCTTATAATATATAATCAAATCCAACTATAAACATCCATTTCCAAATCCCCATCCAATGGAGTGATCATAAAACTCTCTTATGAATGACTTAAGATCAATCGAACAGAGGTGACATAAAGGGAAATGTAAAGGGTTTCTTAACAAAATTTATATTCATTGGGTTATTCTCCTACTTAATTAACTATGTTATTCCATTTTTATGTATGAAATGACCAATTATTATATTGTGTTGTATTTTTAATTTATCTTGGATTTACAATTTTCACACGTAATTACTTCTTCGATTAATTCTCACATTAATGATATGATCTTTGTAAGGGATTTTATCTTAATTTCCACTCCATGAATAAAAATTTGGTATTATTAAAATATTAATTTTAATGTGGTATATATTCTAAAACATTAATTTACTTACCATTAATACTTATTCATGATGATTAAAGTTTCAATTTAAGTTACTCTTTCTAGGGGTTACTATTTGAAAGTTACCAAAGAGGAAAGAATTTATTTTAAAGTATTATTTTTATGGGGGTTTTCATATTTTTCATTCATATAATCTTATAATATATCCTTTATAAACAATATCTATTTTCTTATCATCAAGATATTTAATTATTTTTAATTTCATATTCCAAATTTACCTTTCTTTGGAACTTGAATCAATAAATGTGAATTTTAAAAGAAAAATCGATCTTATTTCCATTTTTGATTTGGTATATTTTTGTTCCATTACCATATTTTTTAAAAATGATTTAAAAAATTCGTTTTTATCACATATTTTTTTCATTAGAGATATTTTAATTTATTCTTCAATTTTTAAAGGTGTTGAATGTAATATTTTTAATGTTATCCTAAAGGTTCATTTCTATCTTTCTTTATAGTAATTCAAAAGGAATGTTTTATTTGGAACATATATGGAATCAATAGACATTCCTACAACCATAACCAGTTTTATATTTTTATTCATAAAAAAGTTTTCAATGGGTTTCAAAATAATACTCTTTAATGAAAACTTATTTTAAATTTTTTTTTTCCATTTTATTTTATTCAAAAAAATAAATTAACTTATTAAAAAACATATATTTCTGATGAAGTGATGGTCATATTTTATCTATTATTAATTTTTTTGGTCATTCACTTTCTCTTACAACATTAAATTTCATGTAATAATATTTCATTAGTCATTACATTTCTATTAAATATCTATATTCTTAGTATTATGGAAAATTTTATTTTCTAAACCATATTCCATTTCAATATATGGTGTTTTATTATGTAATTTATTTGATTGATTGAACAAATCTTGATATTCCAAATCCTTTACTCTATATAGTTATTTTTTATAAGAGATATTAATAATGAATTAAATTGATCATTCAATATATGAGGAATGAATTGTAAATACAATTATGGGTGGGGTCTGGGATTACATAGACCCTCAACTCATTAATAGGTCTCATGAGACAAACTAATTTAATAGCCTTATTAAATGTGATTTTAGTGTATTCCTACCCATAGTTTAAATTGTCTTGGTACATGGCCTTAGAGATATAGAAATCCTGATACATGAAATCATGACATTTAACATTAATAATTTTTATCATTTAGAATTAAGTTAATATTATCCATGTGTTTTTTATGTTGATATTATCCATGGATACTCATTGAAATTAAGTGTTGATTGAATTTAATGTGTTTTAAGTTATTTAAAATTCCATATTTATTATTCATATATACTCATAATAGATTCTATTTTACTTAAAAATAATTTGATCTCACCATTATTTTTCCTTTTCCCTAGGATATAAAGAATAAATATTTGAATGGGTTTTAAGGATTCTAAAAATTTTCTTTTGTTATGTTTATATTTTATTTCCAATGTAAAATGGGAATCATGTATTATCTGGTTCTTCAAGACTACTAAACTGATCAGTCATTTGGGATGATATCCCAAGTATATTATGCCATTGTAATAAGGTAGACAAAGAATATGGGTTATTGGAGTTGGGGTTGTTATAGAAAATAACCACAAAAACTTTTCAAGTATCATTCAAATCATTGAGTAGTTAGTATATTGGGAATATCTATTCATTCCACGATCATTAAAATAAATAATATGTTTACATATTTGGAAAAATTGCCTTGTTAAAACAAAATCAAGAAGATTATTTTTAAGAATTTTTATAAAAATTAAAAAATGGTAGAAAATTAATTTAAAAAAACAATTAATAATATTAAAAAAATATTTGAAAACATTTTTATGGAAGTAAAACATTTTCTGACCAGAATATGAGAAATATGATCAACATTTATTAAAAAACATTTTATGAACCATTTACAGTACCAAATAAGAGAAAATGGTACTAAAACATCAAGATTATATAAATAAACATAGGATAAGAAAAATTAATTTCTTTTATTAGATAATTCTTATATAATTTCCTCAATATAAATTCAATCATAAACAATCCGGATTAAAATGGCATTGGAACATAAATCCCTTACCATAAATTTCATATTTCTTTATAGATGTTAAAAAAACCACTATAATATATATATATTTATTATAAATATATAACTCAAAAATTCTCATATATATCATAGAAAATAATATTTACTTATAACATCTTCTCATCTATTTATTAGCAATTCATTATTCAAGTCACCATTTAGGGTGATAACTGCTTAGTTTTTCATGCATGTTTCAGTTCGGTGGTTCTGGTCCTCATACTTTGATCATGGTTACATAAAATTCATATTATTAATCATGATATAAATATTTTTTATATTCATTACATATATATATATTTATAATCATTCTTTAAAGTAATACAAAAAAATTAATCACATCACTTTATGGAGGTGGTAGCCCATAAGTATGCATGGTCAACACTGTCAATTTTTTAACAAGTGGAAGGGTAAGAAGGTAAATGATATATTATATTTATAGGAAAATAATTATTTTAGAAATATAAGATATATTTATTAGTCACATATTTATTACCATCCAAGTAAAATGGTGATGAAAAATGTATTACGATGTTATGTTGAGGCAGCAAACTGTATGCATGTATAAGCGATAATTTCATTTTTTGTAAGATGGAAAGGTGGTGGATAATATTTTTTCCATAATTATATTATAAATTAATTATATTTAATATAATTAAGTAATTGTTTTATAATTAATACCATTTATGTTTAGTATTTATAATAAGAAATAAAAATTAAAGTACCTAGAAAAAAGTTATACCCCTTTGTTGTGAAAAATATTTTGAGGTAATCATTATGCCTTTAGTGGATGGTATTTTGGAAATAAAAGATGTTACAAGTAATGGGTATATAATATAGGAAGGTATTATGGGATTTATGTTCCATGATATAAGTTTCATGATGTGTTGAGAAGAGAGGATAGGTGGTATCCTTTTATAAGGGATGTAAAGCACACATTTCGAATTACTTAGAATATTAACTAATATATATATCATAATAATGTTAGGTAATATAAAGGAACCCATAATTTGAATATGAAATGTTCTAATGTCTAAATGAACTCAATACAAGAACATTTGGACAGGTTTTGGGTACATTTTAAGTGTTATAATTTAGCTAAAAAACTTTAAACTCATTTTAACATTAACCATGATATGTCAACTTTTTACCGTGATAACATAATTACATAACCAAAAATAAAAATTTTCAAAAACAAATTGACAAAATAATTCAAAATATGGAATCCATTTTATTATATCTAATTTTTTTAGGTAGGATATATTACTTTTAACATAGGAGCACAAAACAAACAAAAAAAAATTTATAGGAAAATACCAGATTTAAGAGTAAAAATGATTTTACCTTGAAATAAAGTAATAAATTGGTTTACATAATTAATTTTGGTTATATAATAAAAAAGTAATGTTTTAGATATTTTATCAAACCCAAAACTAAGGGAATCTTAAAACCATTCAATTAAATGTAAAGAACAAAAAATAGTTTTTAATTTGAATAAAATATAACACATCTTCAAAAAAGACAATATAGGGTTAAAAACTTCAATCAAATGTTCTAAAACAAATTAATTTACTACTAAAACATATATTTTGTTGAATAAAAGAAATAAAATAGTATAAAATAAAGTGTTTTAGTGATTTTAAAGCAACACCCCATGGTTTTAACCTAATTTTATATCTTCAACTAAGGTGACAAATATTTATTATGGTTACTATTCATAATAACAAAACATTAAGTACAACCAATTAAATTATATTAATTATGATGATTTGAAATATGTAATATATTTTATGAAATTAAATTCATATAATTGTTATAATTTAAAATAAAATTAAACCTTTAAAATGCGAAGAAAATCATTTTTCCAGAAAAAAATGTCTTTATAGCTATAGAAAGTTTATGTACCAAAATAAAGAATAATATCGATTCCAATGATGTTAATTTTATGATCAATAATATAAATGAACAAATTTTACTTTGAGAAAATTTGAAAATAAAAATTTACACTATAATTATTGAAAGGTAAAGAAAGTTTTCAATAAATATCAGTATTTTTCACCATTATTTAAAAAATCAATCTTTACCAAAAAATAAAAAAATATCTCTAAGATAATTTTAATATAAATATTTAAAAATTATATCCTTATTATCTTGTAAAATTTATAAAAGTGGTAAAATTTAATTACAACATTTTCTCACAAAAATAAATAGTTTTTTTGAATAAAATGTATTTTTGAAGCATAAAATGACTTTTCTAAAAATAATGTACATATTTATCAATGAATTTTAATTATATAAAAATTCTGTAAATAATTATCATACTATGGTTATTTATATTCATAATGAAAATTTTAACAGCTAGGCCTTAATGGTTATGTTTAAATAAAAATATTTATATCACGGTTCATTTAAATTTATTATTGCGTGTGAAGAAAGAAATCAAAGAGATATAATTTATTTAAAGAGAAATAAATCATAAAATATAAATGTGTTATACTATAACCCCTTTAAGAATTTCAGTCTCAAATTTATGTCACTCTAAAAAAAATACTAAGGATACTTCTACCTTATCACGTCCACATGTTCTCATATAGTTTTCTCTAATTTATGGTTTCACTACAAAAATTTGAAATTATTAGTGGGCTTGTTTCCTAGAAATTTCTCTCTATGATACATAATCTCTACTAGTTTTCCACAAAAAAGATATATTGTTCTAGTAGTATGAACTTTGAGTTTAGTATATGCGAAGGAAAATTTGTATACTTCCCCAGGAGAGATACATAGAAAACATCGTGAACTTTAAAGTGATTCAATGGAGGTTCTAAATGATAAGTTGTCATTACAATATGAACAAGAATTTCAAAGGGAAAAATATATATAGGGATCAAATTTACATTTTTTAAAATCTCATTACCATTTATCAGGGAAATATTTATAGGAATAATTTTTCATAAAATTCAAACTCAATATCTCATCAATGATTTTTAGTATAATGTTTCTATCAACTTTAGGATATCATTATATTCTTATGAATGGATCTAAATATCTTGGTTATATACTTGGCTACCTCATGTTGTAATATATATATTTCTCCAATATCATCCCATCATGTTGGAGTTCTATACTTCCTTCCATTGATGGATTTATAATGATCCATTTGAATAATTGAGTGAAAGTTATTGTTGTAAGAAAATTCCACCAAAAGATGATGTAGTTCACAACTACCTTTGAAATCAAAAGAAGAAGCACCCAATGTTTCCTCTAGGATTTTAATGGACTGCTTAGACAAACCATCTATACGAGGATGATATGAAGGGATAAAAAAACCTCATATCCATATATTACTAAGTACTTATCCAAAACATTGAGGAAAACCTTATATCCTGATCAGATATTATAGAATGTGGTACTCCAAGAAACCTTACATCTCCCTTAATGTATATCCTGGAAAGTTTATCAAGAGATAAATATTATCTAACAAAAATTAAGTTTTATAACATTTTAAGGAGACTGACGACAACCCAAATTTCATTATGAACATTAGATATTTTGGGGAGTCTAATAATTAAATCCATTTTGATGTTTTACCATTTCCATCATGGTATAGGTAATAGTTGTGAAATACCCTTCTATTTATATCACTCATCCTTAACTTACTGACATACAATACCCTAAGGAACATACTCCGCAATATCAATCTTCATATTATCCCACAAAAATACTATTTCAATTCTCTATAAAATTTTTTACTTATATGATGAATTAAGAAAGATAAACTATGAGATTCATCAAATAGCTTCTTCAGATCTTGTATTGATGGGACACGTTATCATTTTCGGAAACTTATGATTCCATAAAAATCATTATTGAACTTAGGAATATTTCTCACCTTCTTATATAGTTCCACATTGTCCATATACACCTCATCTATCCTAAAATTGATGGATAGTTGAACATTTATCTATGAAAGACATGATCTATCCCATTTCAATATGATTTCAAGGTCTATATTTTTAAATTCATAAATATTGGATCTCTTTTAATTATCATCATGGAGAAACTTTCATAATCTATCCCACTCATAGCATCAACCACCTTGTTCACTTTCCTAGGGTTTTAATGTCTTCACAAGTCATAATATTTAACCAAATCTTACCATATCCTCTAGTTTATATCTAAATTTTTCTGCATGAATATATAATCAAAATTTTATGATCAGTATATATATCACAATATTTACTAAAAAGATAGTGTCTCCATATTATCAATGAAGATAATATTCCTACCATCTTTAAATCATGATTCAAATAAATTTTCTCTGGAATTTTCAATTTCTACAAGCCATAATCTATCACTAAATCATTTTCCTGAAGAAAAAAAATCCAATCCCTTATTTTATGCATCACTTAATATTACAATTCCTTCTCCACTACATGGCAGTGTAATTATAGGTGAATTAAACATAATTTTATTAGCTCATTGATATTTTCCTTTTTTCATCTTTCCAAAGTAACTTTTATACCTTCTGTGTAAAGTTGGTTATTGGATTAGATATTCATGATAAATATCTCAAAAATCATTGGTATTATCCTATAAATCCAAGAAAAATAAATTGTTATTTACCATGGTTGGAATAATCCATTTTTCAATAATATTTTGACTTTTAAGGATCAAATTATATACCCCCACTTAATATTATACGACATAAGAATGTGACTTTTGTATCCAAAATTAACACTTGGAAAATTTAGCATAAAACTTCCCCTTCCATAGGGTCTTTAGTATATTACTCAAATGTTATTCATGATCTTCCTTTATATTTAAATATATCAAAATATCATCTATAAAGACTACAAAAAATGTATCATGTTAATATCTAAAGAATTTATTTATTAAATCCATGAAGATAACAAGAGAATTAGTAAGTCTAAATAGAATTAAAATAAATTCTAAATGACCATAACTCATCATGAATGATAAATTTGTTATATCCTCCTTCTTAAGACTCAATTATTAATATCTAGAAAGATGGTTAATCTTGGAAAAGTGTTGAGATCCTCATGATTGAACAAAAAATCATCAATATGGGGAAAATGATAATTTTTCTTGATAGGTATCTTATTATGTTCTTGAAAATCAATGAAAATACACATTTAATCATCTTTATTTATAAAAAAAAGAATAGGTGTACACTATAGTGATGCACTTTGGAATATGAACCGTTTATCATGATTCTCATACAGTTTCTTTATTAATTATTATAACACAATTTGGGCCTATAGTGATCCATAATTTTCATACATAGATATTAAATCTTAAGATATGCATATTAATTACATAACAATTTGATCCAATCCATAATCATTTAGGAATAAGATATTTGGAAACATATAAAGACAAACAACTGGTTTATAAAAACTATACATCATCTCTCACTGATTTCATTATAACTAGAACCCTTTTTAGACATATCATACTTAATACCTTTATTCATAACATGGGGAAAGGAAATATAAGAAAAGGGTGAGATTAGATTCTTAGTAAGGGTAAAAAAGGGAGATATCAGTTATCACATAATCATAACACCATAAGGGTATAATAACATGATCTTAATGTTTGAAAACCACAACCTGTATATCAAAGATTAGAATCTCAATACATGGAATTAATCATGGAAGGCCATAAGAAATTAATAATAAAGTTATCATAGAATGTGAACCTTGATATCATAATATAGGAATAATATATGGAATTATGGCATACACACAATCATATAAAATCATTTCCATTATAGCCAAGGTTCATTTCCAAGGCAATTATAGTGGTATGGGTTCACTCCATAAACAATTTTAGTAGTCAAGGTTTACTCTAAATATTGTCATAGTAGATAGAGTCCCTTAATAAACCATGTTCACTCCCATTTTAGTCCTATTTATCTCATGAGGTATCAATCTTTACCCTATGAATTGGATAAAGATATAAGTCCTGCCCATAAAATAATGAAAATCATACATATATGTGACACAAGATCATAAATAGTTTTTTTATATAAAAACCCATAAAAATAAATGTGTTTTATAAACATTTCACCATAACCTAACCCATAGAAAATAAATGTGTTTTATAAATATTTTATTATAAAATAACCCATGGAAAATAAATTAGTTTCATAAATATTTCTTATTTTCATTATAAGAATAAAACATACATGAAGAGAATAAATATGTTATACTTGGATCATAGACCTTTTAAATCATAAGTAACATAAAATAATTTCATATTATACCGAAAATTAATATAAATGATAACTTAAAATGATTTTGGAGGAAAATAACCTTTCCATTTTAAAATTATTTCTTTTTAAAAAGATTAAAAATTATAAATCAAAAAATTTTAATTAAAAAGAAACATATAAACATGTAAATTAAGATTCAAATAAACATTTACTTATGATGTTGGAAAAATTAGTTTATTCCATATAAGTTAACAAAATCCTATCAATTTTTGTTTTAAAAAATAAAAATATACCTCATTTGGAAAACAAACAAACATTCCTTTAAAAATATCATGTAAAAAGTAAAAAATGGGTAAAAATGACCCTAATTAATCATATAAGGATGTTAAAAACATTTTTGAAATGGTTTATTTTTGAAAAAATGGATATGGAAGAGAATTATTCCCTTGTGGAGACTTAAACATAAAAAATCCTACACATTGATGAGATTTTGAAATAAAATTATTACCTTGATTTATCCTTTCTTTGAAAGCATTTTAACCACATGTATAATAAATAAATATTTATTTTAATTATATAAAATAGTATTTCTCATACTTATAATATCATATATATTCCCCTTATAACATTTAAACACCCCATTTTTCAATATTTTATTATTATATCTGTTATTTCCAAGTCTTAACTGTTATATTTATCATGAGTATTTTATCTTAGTAGTTATTTTACTTGTACATTTATCTTTTTTGAATAATATAAAAAATATTTATCATGATATAAACCTTATATAAATTCATTACATACATATTTACATTTATCCATAAAAATTATAGATATAAAAATGAATGACACTGTTCTTAGAGATGGTAGGCCATTCATACGCATGAACGATGTTTTCATTTTCCCAAAAATGAAATAAAAGAAAAGTAAATATCAATTTAAAATTATATTATGATTATTATATAATATTTATCATATATATTCATCAAACTCTTCGTCATTAGTATACATGTAAAATATAAATGAAAAACTAATAACATCAATTCATGGAGTTGACATGCCATATGTACGCACAAATGACATTATCGTTTTCTAAAAGATATGATAGTAAGTAGGTTGATGTGATATTATAATTATAGAAGTATAATTATATCATAAATATCATATATTTACATTAAAACAATCATAATTCCCATCCTTAAAATATGGTAATGAAAAATGAATTATATCTCTATGTGGAGATAGTAAGCCGTACATGCACTGAAGCGATAATTTCACATATAATTTGATGGGAATGAAGGTGTATAATGGAGTTTTCATAGTTATAATTAAATTTAATAAAATTTAAGATACTGAATTATTTATTTTGATATATATACCATATGTTTTATAGGATTTTAATAAGAGTATAAAAGAAAGATATCTGGTAATATGATTACCTGTTCTTTAAAATTAATACTTTAGATCTCCTATAAAGGGATCTTATGTTGTGTAGAGAAAATAACTTGGGATATTTATAGGGAATTTCAGAAGGGAAAATTGTAGAGTTTGGTTGTTTTATAAGGCTCAAGGTTGTGTAAAGAAGTGATGGAGGAGGTGCCCTTCTATAATTGAGGTAAGAGACACTTTTTCAATTTCTCAAAATATTGAATTATAATAAATTAATTATCAATAAAAATTTCTCCAAATAGAAATGGATTAGAATATAAGGTAATATATGGTTTTAATCACATCAGAAAACTTAATTTATATAGGTTTTGGTGTTATTTTATACCTTATCAATTTTATTAACCCTTAGTCATCTAATTTTAATTTTAACTACAGTAACACATTTTTCAATGTTAAAGGGTTATAATTTTTTACCTATAAGTTGAAAATTGGCCCATAAACGAACAATTTATAAAATTTTAGATCATATCAAATCCAAATTTTCTTATTTAATTTTTCAATGAATTCTATATGATTTAATAAAATAATATTTTTATAAAATATCATTATTTTCAATTTTGATACTATTCATTTAATTTAACCTTAAATACATTTATAAAAAGTTTTAATTTGAATATACTGATTTTAAACCGCTATTTTATATCCTATAGATCTATAAATTTTTTTTTTAGATTAACCCAATCAAATTATGTCACTTTTAATATCATTATGATCATTTATTATTTTTTTATTAAACGGAGACAAATTGCATCAGTGGTTCATAATAAATTAAGTAAAATATATAATTAATAAAAATTAAAAATAAATTTATATCATTAAAATAAATTTATTCAACTCAAAATTAACCCTCATATTAATCTATAAATTACTTTTCCCCTAGGTGAAAAAATAAAGGATATTAAAAATAGTGAGAGTGACATCTTGTAACTTTATTTGACTTAAATAATATATAAGTAATTTCCAAGGAAATATCTCCATTAAGAAACTTAACATAGATGATAAGGTGTTTAGGCTTGAATTAATTTCATTAAATTTTAAATTTGATGAATAATTATATCCTTGCCACTTATCTTTGTTCAAGATTAATCTAATTTACCTTTTACCAAGATAATAAATCTTACTATGGTTACTATTCATATTGATCAAAATTAAAGAGGCTTATTTACCAAATTTAAGAAACATGATTCAAAAAATTTAATTCATTTTATCTAACCATAATTGATCAACATTAAATTTAGAGTGATTGTATAAAATGTTTCCAAAAACGCTTTAGAGAAAAAGTACATTTTAAGCATAAAAATGGATTTACTCTTATCAAATTCATAACAAAATAATTAATGATTTTTTTAAAAAAAATTATCAGGTAAATAATATTTAACTTTTATGAGAATAATTCAATAGTATTAATTATATTAATATATAAAGATAAAAATATATTACCTGTATAAAAACTATTCTTATGAAAAATATTTATTTTCCTTTCAAATAATATTTATTTTCATCTATAATCATTTGATAACCAATGAATTAGGTTTATAAATATATAACCAAAAATATTTAATAATTTAGTTACCCCTATTCATACCCACTTATATAATGTCTTAGTGATAGATTTCATTTTAAATTATAAAATTTTAATAATATATCATAGTTCATTTAAACATGGGTTTTCATGTAACATATGATATCAAATAAATTTATTTGATATAAAAGATATTTCAAAAAAAATCAATGTGTTACTTTTTAGCCCACATAAAACAAATTTCTACCTTGAAAATCATCTCTCTGATAAAAAAAGATGAGAATAATTCTCCTTCATCATATTACCAAGTTTCCACATAGCTTCCACAAATTTTTGATTTCACCACAAAACTTTCATTAGGTAAGTGGTCTTGTTTCATAGAACAATTTCTCTAGGATCCAGAATCTATACCGATTATTTTTCATAAGAAATATATTTCTCCACCGGTATAACCTTTGTGTTTAGTATATGAAGGATCATGTATGTACTTCCTTAGGAGTGATACACTGAACACATCATGAATTTGAGAGTAATTTAATGGAAGCACAAATCTATAAACTACCATCCTAATATGAGCAATAATTTCAAAAGGGTCAATATACCTAGGGACCAGTTCTCACTTCTTTCCAAATCACATCACCCACTTATAGGGAAATATTCATAGGATTATATTATCATAAACTTCAAACTCTAGATATCTTTGATAATAGTAAGTATAACTTTGTTATTGACTCTGAGCTTCTCTTATGTGTTGATGAATGTCCCCAAAATTCTGAGACATTTTCTCAGCTATATTAGGTCCCAATATATTTCTTTCTCCAACTTTATTCTAATATATTGTATTTTTTAAGATCTTACCATATAGGTATTCATATGGATCCTTTTAAATAGACGAGTGAAAGATATTATTTTAATAAAATTCCACCAAAGGATGGTGTTTATCACAACTACCTTTCAAATCCATTGATTAATCTCTCAACATGTCTTCTAGTGTGTGAATTATCATTTAGAATGAACATCTATCCAAGGATGATAAGCAGTGATGAAACATAACTCTATATCTAGAGCATGTTGAATAATTTTAAAAAACATCAATGTAAACCTTAGATTCTAATCAGATACAATTTATAATGGTACCCCATGAAATATTACCACATATTTAATGTATAACCATGTATGTTGATCAATATAGAAATCTTATCTCATAGCGATGAAGTTTAAATAATTTGTTTGATGATCGACTAGAACCCATATAGAATTATTCTCCTTAGATGTTTCGGGGAGTCTAATGAAGAAACCCATAGTGATGAATTTGGGAACTGGTTAGAATAATTCTTATACTCCTTGAATTTAAAACACTTGAGTGTTTATTCTATGGAGATTATCTCTATTAATATAATTAGTTAATTTCTTCCCATAAATTAGGTATTTTATTTCCCTAAGATCATACCTTACAAACTTGAATTACATACCAGTTCCATTAAGACAATTTACACCATGTTTCATTCAACACTTGGGGAATAAAGGAAATACTATCTTATTCTTCCCATTATTTAGAATTTAGTTCAAATTTCATTTTCTTTTTCTTATCAAAACCATAAAATTTATGGGTAACTTTAATATTCTTCTCTATATTGATAGGAAATAAAAATATTTATTCATATGTATTAATTTTCATTATGGGAAATACCAATCACTGACTTGGTTTTAGGCCACTGAATAATCAATCAATCTTACATTCAGGTTGAATGTGTTGGAACCATGGCTATTCTATGCATGAATTATAGTATGGTTTGTGTTTGTTGTCAATCCTCAGTGAAAGTTAAGAATGTGTTCCAGTAAAGTGATCATATAGTTTAAGCTGAAAATAGTATTGAAGGTGGCGCCGTTTCCCAGTGTATGCCAAATTTTTGGGCCTAAAAATTGGAAAATGAAGACATAGGTTTTTGGCAGGAGGAGGTGTGTGCAAAAAAGAAGTGGTGCGCGAAATAAGGGAGGTGTGCGTGAAAAATAGCATGGTGCATGAAATAGTGGATCGAGGTTTTTCGCACAAATAGTGTTTCAGAATCAAAACGTCAAAAAATTGCAAAGGCATGGGCTACACGAAAAATCTGGAGATGTGTGCAAAAAATAGTACTTGCACGAAATATTATGCGCCAAATGAGAGGTTTTTTGTGCCATAGGGGGTTTTGCACATGGGGGTCTAAGACAACTATAAATAAGAGGTGAACCCCATATTTCCGTACGATTAAAGACTTAGTGAAGATCTGAGGTATGATGCACGTAAAACATTCGCATAACTGAGTTGCACGAAAAATTACATGCTGCGAGAAAAATTCCGGGTTGCGTGAAAAATTCTGCGCTGTGGGAAATATTCTGGTTTGCGCGAAAAATCCGAGTTGCGTGAAAAATTCCAGGCTACGCGAAAAAGGAAAAGTTGCGTGTAAATATTGAGGCAGTGCGTAAAAGATTCAGTAGCACGAAAAAGGGTGTTGTTGTGAGAAATATTTTTCCACGCAAAAAGGAAATATTGTGCGCAATAGTAAGGTCTTGCGCACAAAGGGTTGGTGTTGCACGCAGTTGTCAGTGAAACTTGTTTCCACGTTCTGGTTATCCAGTTCAGTGGTTCATTACATACAAGTGGATCATTTCTGGACTTCGATGCAAGTAGAGTCTCGTGCTAAGCAAAGGAAAAGACTTTAATGCGAATCTATTGAAGATACCTTCATGTCTATAAACCGATTGAGACTTCACCAAAGGCAGTGAGCCAGGGGGAGTCAACAAGAGTGATCCGAGGGACGTAGTGGGATATCTTTGAATAGTTATAAAGGAAGTAATCCTCGGACAGAGTGACTGTTCCCAAACCTTGGTAATCCGTAACTAGTGAAGAATATGAGAATTTGGTATGACCGACAACCTGTCGGCGTATGCTCCTTGGATGTAGCCCTTATTGGTGAACCAAGTAAAAAGTTATATGTTTTCTCTTTGAATGTGAGTGTTTGATTGCTTCTCATATCCATCATACAGGTTAAACTAATTCCTAACAACGTAGGAACAAGATCAACCAGTTTAAAAGAAAAAGTTGACACCCTGATTCACCCCTCCCCTCTCAGGGTGTCCTGGGGTCCTACAAGTGGTATCAGAGGGAGGTTATTGGTGCTTGATCTGTAATTTTTTTTCATGGAGAATGCTTTCAATGCTAGGGGAATCCCTCTATTCGATGGAAGTAATTTTCAGATTTGAAAGAATAGAATGATATCTCATTTAAGATATATAGGAATGGAAGTCCTCTTTGCTACTGTGCAAGGAATACATGTTACTGATCCAACAGGTCTTTTTTTGAATAATATAGACAGGAAAGTTATTGATGTATATGCTAAAGCTCTGAATGCTATCACTGCGTCTCTTTCTGATCAGATCTATCAAAAGGTGATGAGTTTCAACTCAGCAAAGTCTATGTTGGATAAACTTGAAAATATCCATGAAGGAGACAACAAAGTGAAGGAGGAAAAACTCCAAGTCCTATACAACAGGTTTGATGATCTAAAGATACATCCTGATGAGAATGAAGATTCATTCTTCAATTGAATCACTGAAGTAGTGGGAGAAATTCGAGGTCTTGGAGAGGAAATCAAAGACATTGATATCGTAAAGAAAATCTTGCGACGACTTCCTCCTATGTACAATGAAAAGGTGTCAGACCTTGAATAAAGAGATCTATCTAAACTATCTCTAGATGATCTGCTAAGTAGTCTAGTGGTATATGAGACGAGAGTAAAACACGAAGAAGCTATGACTCGTGTTATCAAGGAAATGGAATTCAAATCCATGGACAAATTAAAAATTTTAGAAGATAGTGGTGGTGAATATGATGAGGAAAATAAAATTATTTCTCTCATTTCAAAGAAGCTGAAGAAGGGAAAAGGTAAATTTAAAGGTAAGTTACCTCTGGCATGCTTTCCCTATGGAAGAGTTAGGCACATTTCCACTCAGTGCCAAAGAAAGTTGGATAATGATGAAAGTGAATCAAAATACATTGAGAAGCCTCAGAAAACGTATTTCAAAAAGGAAGACTTCAAATCTTGAAAGAAGGTATAAAAGAAGAGTTTTGTCTGTGAAGAGTAAGAGGATGATATTTAATTTTGTGAAGAAGTAGAACCTGAATTTAAAACTGGAAACCATGCTTCCATGATGGCTACCATTGAAAATCTAGAACCCTTGATCGATAAAGACATAGACAATCATATGACTCATAATGGTGATCCCAAGATGAAAATTAAGGATGCCTTTTAAAATCTTGAGAACAAATGAAAGAGATTTAGTAAGTGGAAAGAAATGGTGAAAGAATCCTCAGAATATGTTGATGAGCTTGAATATGAAATTGAACGACTAGAAGACCTAGTGAAAGTTAAATCTTCAATCCTTGAAAGCACAAATGAAATTGTGGAATTGAAGCTTAGAATTGAAGAAAAAAAAGGTCATAAATGAACTTACATCCAAACTAGAAGAGAATTCCAAGAATATTGAGGGTCTTGAGGAAGAAGTTGTTACTCTTAGGAGTAAACTCGAGTGTCAATCAACCAAAAATGAGGGTAAGAAGAAAATTTATTTTGGAAGATTCTCAGATATATAGTTACTAGCAAGAGCCAAGTGCGGTTCAGATGGGGTTGAACAAATCTTGAGTGATCAAAGAACTACTTGCATAGGAAAGAGTGGAATTGGAGGTGAAGCTGGGCCATCAACTGCTGGAAGTGAAGAGAGCCAAAATAAATACAAGATGAAAGTTGGACATGTTGAAACATTTCCTGAAGTTCTTAAAAAGAAACCCTCAATCCAAAATAAAATAAGTATTTAAGATTATCCTCAAACTTTCAGAAATGATAGTCAGTCCAACCATTCTCCCAAGTAAGAAGGCCTGAGGAGAAATTTAAGTGAGAAGACATTTCCCATCATGAAGTGTTAGTTCTATGGCTATCTGGGTCATACCATGTCATATTCCGAAGAGGCAAGGAGCTACTTAAATGGGGAAGATCTAGGAAGTCAAAAAAGGAGACCAATTTCATATCCTCCATATTATAGAATAAATATATTCCATGGTTACTATTTTCATTGTTCTAACTTTGTTCATAAATCTATGTATTTCAGGTAGAGGTATGATAGGAGAAATTCATACAACTCTCAAAGACGGGTCAGTTTTCACCTTCCTGATGCTGTTGTTCTCACAAAAAAATTTTCTCCTCTGGAAGAAGATTATGGGTATGGAGAATCTCATTATGTGGAGGAATGTATTATAAGGCCATAAATATCCTATAATCAACCCAATATCTCATGTAATGAAAAGAATAAGATCAAGAAATCCAATCTTGCAGAAGTAGCCCTCAAAGCTTCAAAGAGCAGCAGCACCTGGATTCTTGATAGTGGATGCTCTTCCCATATGACGGGAAATGATGACCTTTTGAAGAACATTAAAAAGAAGGTTGATGGAACAATGAGGTTTGGTAATGATGGTGATTTGAAGATTAAAGGTAGTGGGAATACTGCTCTTGCCAATGCAGAGTTAAAAAAGACTGAAGTTCTTTATGTGGACAGTCTACGTCACAATCTCCTCAGTGTGAGTCAACTCTATGACTCAGGGATCATAGTAACTTTCTATCAAAAAGGCTGCACTATAAAGGGAAAATAGGTAATTCTCTTATGAAAGGCTATAGAAGAGATGAAAACTTATATCAGGTTGACAACAAATTGAACTCCTGCTATTTGTCTATTGACGAAGAAAACAATATGTGGCATCGAAGGTTGGGGAACGTTAACCAACAAGACATGGAAAAGATATCTAAGCTGAAGATAGTAATGGATATCCCCATTCTGAAACGTGTAACTGGAAAAGTCTTGTGATTCTTGCATTCGTAGGAAGTTGGTCTACAGTTCATATCGGCCAAAGAAGAAAAGGGAATCACATCTTCTTGATCTCAGTCATACAGACGTATGTAGCCCGATAAATGTTGTCGAAACTCATGGAGAAGGGCACTTCGTCCATTTCATAGATGATTATAGTAGAATGGTATGTGTAATGGTTATACATAAGAAACGAAAAGTGCTTGACTGCATGAAAATTTATCGTCAAATCGCCGAGAATGATACTGGACAAAAAATTAAGGTGTTTCAATCAAACAATGGAGGGGAATACATGTCCATTGAATTTTTAAACTACCTAGAGAAGCATGGGATGCAGCATGAGGTAGCTGCCATCAGAACTCCATAGAAAAATGGAGTTGTTGAGCGCAGAAATTGACAAGTGAAAAACATGGAAAGAACTATGCTCATTGAGAGTCGTATTCCATGACATTATTGGAAAGAGTCCATTAAAGCTGCAGTGTATATTAAAAATTGAACAAGACTTTATATGGGTGAGACAAAGACACCTTATGAATTGTGGAATAGAAGGAAGCCCTCTTTGAAATACTTTTGTGTTTTTGGAAGTAAGTGCTTCATCAGGAATAAAGAAGGAAATCAAGGTAAGTATGGTGATAATACAGATGAAGGAATTTTCCTTGGATTCTCAATGAAATGAAAAGCCTACAAGTGTTTCAGAAAGTGATTATGAAGGATTGTGGAAAGTAGTGATGTTAATATCATTGAAGAGAAAACCACAAATTATTCAAGTATTCCATATGCTGATGTGATAGAAAGTGAGGAAGAAAGTGAATGTGGAGAAAATAAAAATACAGAAATAGAGGAATGTGTACAAAACACTCAGCCATCACATCATGATGTTGACTCAGAAGAGAAATCTGAAGAGGAAACCTTGGCCGGAGAGAATGCAACTTAACCTCATAGAAGAAATTGAAGAGCTCAGATTGATCCATCTGACATAATTGGGGACAGGAATGAACCCACACAAACAAGTAGGATTAAGAATAACACACAATATTCATTTCTTTCAGTTGTGGAGCCATCCTCATTTGAAGAAGTAGCAAAGGATGAATCTTTGGTGAAATCCATGAACAAAGAGTTAGATCAGATTGACAAGAATCAGACATGGGATCTTGTCCAGAGACCTGAAGGTCACAATGTGATTGGTACAAAATGGATCTTCAAGAACAAGTTTGATGAGCATGGAAGTGTTATTAGAAACCAGGCACAACTGGTATGTAAAGGATACTCCCAGATTGAAGGTGTTGATGTTGAAGAAACCTTTGCTCTAGTGTCTAGACTGGAGTCAATCAGGATTTTTCTTACCATGGAACTCCAAAGAGGATATAAAGTATATCAAATTGATGTCAAGACAACATTCTTGAATGGTGTACTCGAAGAAGAAGTCTACATTGAACAACCAGTGGATTTTTTTCTTGGTACTGATGAAACAAAGGTTTGCAAACTAAAGAAGGATCTATATGGTCTCAAGCAAGATCCATGAGCATGGTATTCCCAGCCGGACTCTTATCTCAAGAAGATGGAATTCTAAAGAGGAGGAGTAGATCACAATCTATATGTGAATAATTCTACAAAAGATCAGTTCATGATTCTAGTATACATTGATTACATTATATTTAGTGGTAGCAGGAAGAAATCAGTGGATGAATTTTCCAATCACATAAAATCAGAATTTTAAATGTCTATGATTGGGGAGCTCACATATTTCATGGGGCTGTAGGTGACTCAAAAGAAAGATTACACTTTCGTTTCTCAAGAAAAGTATGCAAGAGAGTTGTTGAAGAAATTTAATATGAATGACTCAAAACCAATGTAAACTCCGATTGTAGATGGAACCAAACATGGAAAGCATGAGGCTAGGACCTCTGTAGATCCCACCATGTATAGGAGTATCATTGGGAGCCTACTGTACCTGACAGCGACACGACCAGATATTGTCTTTGCAACATGTCTAGCGGCTCGCATTCAGAGTAATCCAAAGGAGGAACATATGGTGGTAGTAAAAAAGAATCATGAGGTACATTCAAGGTACTCATAACTTTTGGTTATACTTTGCTGAAGGCAGGGACAATGAATTATCAGTATTTTCTGATGCTGACTGGACTGGAGATGTAGTTGATAGAAAGTCCACCAGTGGTGGAGCATTCTATATTAGGAATAAATGTGTTGGCTGGTTGAGAAAGAAAGAAGAAAGTACTTCTCTTAGTACTACTGCAGATGATTATATATCCACTAAAAAGTCATGCACTCAACTGCTATGGATGAAGCAACAACTAACATATATTGGTGATGAGGTGAAGCAACCAATGGTAATTTACTGTGATAACAAGAGAGAAATTGATCTTACAAAGAATCATGTTTAGAATTCTCTTACAAAACATATTGAAATCAGGTATCACTTTATCAAAGAAAAAGTTGAGCAAGGCCTGATTAGAATGGATCATGTGGGAACTGATGAGAAAGTGGCTGATATCCTGACCAAGCCACTGTCAGCAGCTGTGTTTGAGAAGCATCGGTTGAACCTCGATGTTCAGACACCTCCTAGTGCATAAGAAAGTTACAAAATACCCCTCTCCCCAGTTATGTTAAATTATTTTAATTTGTTTATGGATGTGATGAAGGTTTTTGGGGGAGACACTATCCAGGGGGAGTGTGTTTTGAGATGAATAATGAAAAATTACCGGTCTTTAGGTTTATTGTCAATGGGGGAGAAAGGAATAAATTTAGGAATAAATTCAGGCTTTTCATGTGCATGTAATGCTTATGTGACACTGTACGAGATTTACTTGGGTGTCATTGAGAATTCAAAAACACAGGAACCCAATTCATGCTTTCTCTCTTGTATTATACACCGAGCATTTATCACGTAGACTTAGAGTGTTGGCTGAGTTAATTATTTAATTTTTGGTTTTCATGTGGATGGTGATCTATTGAATTTATTTAGTGATTGCCAAAAAACCCAAAGGCGGATATTGTTGGAACCACATCTATTCTATGCATGAATTGGAGTATGGTTTATGTTTGTTGTCAATCCTTAGTGGAAGTTCAGAATGTATGCCAGTAAAGTGATCATACAGTTCAAGAAGACAACAATATTTGAGGTGGTACTGTTTCCCAGTGTTTACCAAATTTGTGGGCCTCAAAATCAGAAAAAGAATCCACGGGTTGTTGGAAGAAGGAGGTGCGCACAAAGAGGAATTGGTGCACGAAGAATGAGGGTTGTGCATGAAATATTTGAGCTAAGTGCGAAAAATAGCATGGTGCGTGAAATAGTGGATCGAGGATTTTCATGCAAATAGTGTTTCAGAATCAGAATGTCGAAAAATGGAAAAGGCATGGGCTGCACGAAAAATCTGGAGTTGTGCACGAAAAACGGTACCTGGGCGAAATATTACACGCCAAATGAGAGTTTTTTTGCGCCACAGAGGGTTTTGCGCGTGGGGGTATGAGACGCCTATAAATAAGAGGTTACCCCCTCATTCCATACGGTTGAAGACTTAAAGAATATCGGAGGTCTGATGCGCGTAAAAAGTTTTCATAACCGAGTTGCGTGAAAAATTCCGAGCTGCACAAAAAATTCC
Organism: Viscum album; assembly: GCA_963277665.1. Classification (NCBI taxonomy): domain Eukaryota; kingdom Viridiplantae; phylum Streptophyta; class Magnoliopsida; order Santalales; family Viscaceae; genus Viscum; species Viscum album. Next base: position 485,224,784 of record OY728129.1, read on the forward strand.
GGGTTGCGCGAAAAAGGAAGAGTTGCACGTAAAAATTTAGGCGGTGCGTAAGAGATTCAGTTGCGTGAAAAAGGGTGTTGCGCGAAATATTTTTCTGTGCAAAAATGAAATATTGCGCACAATAGTAAGGTCTTGCGCACAATTGTTAATGAAACTTGTTTGCACATTCTGGTTATCTGGTTCAGTGGTTCAGTGCGTACAAGTGCATCATTTCTGAACATTTATGGAAGTAGAGTCTTGTGCTAAGCAGAGGCAGAGACTTCAATGCGAATCTATTGAAGATACCTTCACGTATATAAACTGCTTGGGACTTCACCAAAGGTAGTGAGCCAGGGGGAGTCAACGGGAGTGACCTGAGGGATGTAGTGGGTTATCCCTGAACAGTTGTAAAGGCAGTGAGCCTGGGACATAATGACTATTCCCAAACCTTTGTAATCCACAACTAGTGAAGAATAGTGGATTTTGGTACGACCGACAACCTGTCGGCGTATGCTCCTTGGACGTAGCCGTTAGTGGTGAACCAAGTAAAAAGTGCCATGTTTTCTCTTTACATGTGAGTTTTTGATTGTTTCTCATATCCATCATACAGGTTAAAATAGTTCCTACCAATGTGGGAACAAGATCCATCAGTTTAAAAGAAAAATTTGACACCCTAATTCACCCCTCCCCTCTCAGGGTGTCCCGGGGTCCTACAGGATGATAATAATAGAAGATTTCATTTATAGTCTATTGAGATTTTCTTTATAGGTTCCCATAGACTCATCAACCTTATACTTTAACTGAATTAGTTATTTCTCTATTTTCATACAAATAATATAATGAAATTACTTATTGAAAAAATATATTTTAAATTCATCCCACTCAAAAGATTAAATTGATTCTTATTATCACATGTTCATTATAAGAGTCCACAATTGATGTTTTTTTTTCATTCTAAATGATAAAGATAAAAAACATTATCATGTTCAGAACATTGTATAATAGAAAATATCTTTTTAGTGGTTCAGATCTATTTCCCTACAAGTAGTGGATTAGTGGAACCACAAAAATAAGGTGGATGTTGCCTCATGAAGGACTCAACAGAATGTTGTTTCCTCCTTTTCTAGTTTTAAATCTCCTCATGATTCAAAGTTTGAGAAATTGTGTGAGTATAACAAAAATATTTTGAATTCTATCTCCCACAACATTTATTTTCCCAGGAGAACAATCATTTCATTTTCTATCTCATTCATAATTAACATGATTCCTTCAGGTTTAATAGATTGAATAAAACCAAAAAAATTAAGTGAGCAAGAATAATCATGAAAATTAATATATAAGATTTCGATATCATGAAAAATTATTCTATGAAAACATAGTATTAACTAAGGTTATTCATGATCATTATGAAAATATTAGGATTTTATCCTATACTTTGACTTATGCTTAGACATATACCTAGGGATCTCACTAAATCTTTTCCATACAAGTTTCCAAATGTTAACTAAACCTTTCTATGATACTAAATATAGTGAACCATAAATTTTGTACATAGATATTACATCTTAATAGATTAATATCCATTAAAAAACATTTCAATCCACACTAGAATCATTTAGGTCTAGTATCTTTGGAAAATTGAAAACATAAACAAATAGTTCCAAAAAATTTTAAATCACCTCCCACTTAATTAATCATAATCATCACTTTTCTTAGAATAATAATAGTTAATACCTTTCTTCATATCATGGGGAAATGAATCATATGAAAAGGGTGAGCTTAGATTCCCATTAAAGGTAAACAAGGGAGATATAATTGTTCAAATAAGCATAACATGAGTATATGGGTATAAGAACATGATCTTAATGTTTGAAAACCATAACCTACATATCAAAGATCATAATCTTAAGTCATAAAATAAATATTGAAATTTTAAAAGACATGAATCATAAAGGAATTAAATAACATGATCAATGAGATCATAATATATGCATAAGATATGGAATTGTGGCTTATACAGAAGCATAGATAATAATTTATTTAGTATTGAAGGCTAATTTCAAAGGCTATCATAGTGGAATGGGTTCACTCACCATACCATTTTAGTATTCAAGGATCACACCCAAAACTATCATAAAGTAAAGAGTCCCTTACTAAACTAGATTCACCCCACATTCCAATCCTATTTATCTCATGAGATATAAAACGTACTCAATGCATTGGAGGGAGATATAAGTCCCACCCGTCATATAATGAAAATCATACACATTGGTGCCATAAGATCATAAAGCATTTATCATATTAGAACCCATGAAAATAAATGGGTTTCATAAATATTTCATCATAATATAACCCATGGAAAAGAAATGGATTTCATAAACATTTCATCATAACATAACTCAAGGAAAATAAATTGGTTTCATAAACATTTCATCTATTCATCATAAACATAAACCCTCCTGAGAAGGAATAAAGATGGTATCCTTGGACCACATCATAACTAAATAATAATTAATATCAAATAATTTTATTTTAGATGTAAAATTATTTTGAAGGATCACTTGGAATAATTATTGAGTAAAATAACATTTCCAATTAAAAATAATTTATTTTTAAATAGTTTCACTATTATAAATGAATAACCCTTCTTAGAAAAGAACCCTGTAAAATTTTAAAATAACCATAAAAGAAAAATTTAGTCATGTTGTTTTGAAAATTCATTAATTTTGTATATAGGTTAAAAAAATTCCTTCCATATTCTTGTCAAAAAATATCATAAAGTATCACATTTGGAAAATGATTATAAGATTCCTTTAGAAAACTTTTGTTTAAAGTAAAACACGGGTAAAACTGACATAAAAATAATAATAGGATATTATTAAAAACATTTTTTGAAAACATGAATATAGAATATAAGTATTCCCCAATGAAGGCTTAAATATAAATGATCCTAAATATTGATGAGATTATGAAATAAAACCCTTACCTAAAGTTTTTTTTACTCTAAAATCACTCTAAGATGATTTATAATCAATATATTTATTTTAATTCCATATCATATTCATTTTTATACTTATAATATCAAATGTGGACCCTTTATATCATTTCAACAACACATTTTGTTAATTATTCCTTATTAAAAGTGTTGTTTTCAGGTGTTAACTGTTTCATTTATCGTGAGCATTTCAGCTTAGTAGTTGCAATAATTATACATTTATCTTGGTTCCATAAAATAAAAAATATTAATCCTGATATAAATATAATATATATTTACTATATAAATATTTTGAGTCATCCATAAAATTTTTATATATAAAAATTAATTACACCATTCATGGAGACGGTAGGTTGTACATATGCATGAACATTGTATTCATTTTTCGACGGAAGTAATAAAAGAAAGGAAAATGTTAATTCACAATTATATGATCATTATTGTATCATATATATCATATATATTCATAAAATTCTCCCTAATTACCATCCAAGTAAAATATAAATTAAAAACGAATCACATCACTTCATGAAGGTGGTAGTACACACGTACCCATGAACAAAGTCATCGTTCTTCAAAAGAGTGGATGGTAAGTAGGTAGATGTGATATTATAATAAATGAAGTATAACTATGTAATAAATAACATATATAAATATTAAATGCATAATAATACCCATCCTTAAAATATGGTGATTAAAAATGAATTTTTATCTCCATGTGGTGTCTGTAGGTCATACAAATGCACGAGCGATACATTCACTTATATTTTGAGGGGAAATAGGGTGTATAATGGTGTTTTATTAGTCATAAAAAAATTAAGAATATTTATGATATATAATTTTTTATTTTATGATAAAAATGATAGATTTATAGAAGGTAAATCAGAGTATAAAAGAAAGTTATCAAGTATGGTGAATACCACTTCTTTGAAATGACTCATCTGATATCTTATAAAAGGCTATAGGGTTGGTATTCATAGAAGAAAAAAACCACTAGGATATATATATGTATTTTTATAAGGGAAATTGGTAGAGTTTTATCGATATAGAAATATCAACGTGGTATAAAGAAGTGAGGTAGGAGGTGCCCTTTTATAATTGAGGTGAGGGGTACTTTATGAATTTCTCAAAAGATTAACTTATAATATACTCATTCTTAAGAAAAATACATCCAAATAGAAATTTATTGGAACAAAAGGAAATATAGGTTTGTAATACAGTCAATAAATTTAATTTATACATATTTTGGTATTATTTTAAAACTTATCATTTTGATTAACCCTTAGTAAACAATATTAATTTTAACCATAATAACACCATTTTCAATATTAAAGTGTTGTATTTTTTAATTATAATATAAAAAATTCACCATATATGTCAAATTTATGAAATTTTAAACCATATCATATCTGAATTTTTTTATTTAAATATTTTTATTATTTTAAAATAATTTAATAACTTATTATTTTGTTAAAATATTATTATTATCAATTCTGACACTATTTATTTAATTTAACAATAAATACATCAATACAATGCAGAATTAGAATATAATAATTAAAATCATCAATTATATTTCTCATATATCAAAAAAAATGTGGTTCACATTTACTCATTCAAATTATATAACTTTTAAAATTTTGAAAATATTTTATTATATTATCCTATTAAATGGAGACATACTACGTTGTTGTTGTATAGTGATTAGTGTCATTATATATTTACTAAAAATTAAAAAAAATTTATATCATGGAAATAATTTTATTAAAATCAAAATAAACACTTATATTCATTCATTACTTACTTATGTTCCAATGTGGACACAAAATGGATATTAAAAACCAAAGGAGTGATATTTAGTAACTTTCTTTGATTTAAACAACATATAAGTCATTTTCATGGACATGTGTCCATTAAACAACTAAATTTTGATTATATGGTGTTATGTTCCAATTAATTTCATCCAATAATAATTTGGATGAATAATTATTTCCTTATCACTTATTTTAATCTAGATTAATCTGATTTACCCTTTACGAGATAATAAAATTTTCCATGGTTACTATTCATATTGGCATGAAAATAAAGGTTTCCTATTTAATAAATTTGAACATATTTATTATAAATATTTAATTAATTGTATCTAATTTAATAGAAATAAATTTTATAAATAAATTTTATATTTAGTGCACAAAATGTGACGAAAAACTGTTTTTTAGAAAAAAAAATCAACATTTTAAGCATAAAACTTGATTTACTCTTATCCTATATCTAGAAAAAAAAGTTTTTTATTATTTAAAACATTTGATAAATTAAATATTATGTAAATTTAATTTAAATATATCTCATATATTTATTAATTTTATTTATTAAGATAATAACACATTAAGTTAATAAAAAATATTTTTTATAAAATTATTTCATTTTCTTTCAAATGTTTGTATTTTATTTTATAATAAATTGATAACAAATTAATTAATTTATATATATATATAAACATATATTTTTCCTTATTTAGTTATTTTTATTCATACAAAACAATCCAATGGCTATGTGATAACTATCATTTAAAATAATATTATTTTAATAGTATATCACGATTTGTTTAAACTCGTTGTTGCATGTAATGAAAGCTATCAAAAAACATTATTTAAAAAAATATTTCATAAAATATATAAGTGTTATTGGTATATTCAACATGGGGTCTTTGAAATAGGTGTATCCTTAGGTATGAGTCCTATTGAGAACTCAACTTTACAACTCAAGTGAGGACTAGGAAAATATTCAGAAAATGCATCAGTATAATAAAAAAATAGGCATATATTTGATTTTCAATTTCTCACTATCCATTTGAGATAAAAAAACCTCATTAATTTGAAATAATACCCTCATAATGAACTTAACTTCCATTGGAAGTTCATATTCATCCTCGCATAAAAAAATGATCATGGGTTGGTTTAGAATATCAAATGTGACTTAGCTTCGTAAAACATTTATACAGGATCTATGTAGAGATAGCCAATACATGCCTAAAATCACATCAAATTAAACTATAAGGATAATCAAAAGATTTTTAGGAATAAAATTCCCACAAACATATATCATAGAGTATATATAAACTTTATATGTGATCATCATAACATTATGAGATTTTAATACTAACTCAACATCGAATTATTGAGGATATAAATGAACATACCTAGGGAATTTTATTGTTATAAATTGATTCATATTACTAAGAACAAATAATATTCTTCAATATTTGAGTGTTCTTATCCCTGGATATACTACAACATTCTATCTTCATTCCTTTTCTAAAACCAAAATGTTTATAGTGAGAATTAAACATCATATAGATCAATCATAAAAAATAATTCATAGGATGTCTAAATAATGGCGTCTTATTTTCAATATACATCACCTAAGGTTTATCCATTATGCTTCATTTTCATCATCTATTCAAATCATTCATAATGGTTTATAATGAAAATGTGAGTTCACCCAAGCATATCCCCCGAGAGTGTCAGACTAGGTGCACAGTAAGGGAACATTCACCATGCACTAGAATGATGAACAATATATATATATATTCACCAAATCCATTCAGGGTTATTACCCTTAAATGAATCTAATCCAAAACTATATCTTCTTATAGTACCCATATAGGTATTAATTTCTTATAAAACCACATAATTTATACCTTAATAACACTTTAGGATAGCATATTATACTTAGAATTATCCCCATGGTTTTCAAAAGTGTTCTCTAATACAATTATTTAATGATTAACTAAAAACTACTCTAATACGAACAATAGAGACCCATTTTTTCACACATAGATATTACATCTTATTAGATGAATGTTTATTACATAAAATTATGATCGACCCTATATTCATAATGGTTTAGTGTCATTGGAGTCTAGATATATAATATTCATATTTCATGAAAGATATTCAATGAACTACACATATATATTACAACATAGTACACTTCATTAGAATACACTACTTAAAACCATTCTTCATAGCCTGAGGAAATTAAACATAGGAAATGGTGAGCTTAAATGGTCCATAATGGTAGAAGTAGGATATATCAATTGATGATCATAAAAAAATATTAGATAAGAATAATGATTAGAGAAAATAATAATAACTTACAATAATCACACCCAATAATTAAAATATCATTAATAATAAATCACGTAATAAGGTATTTCATAAAAAAAATAAAAAACTCATAACTGTATGAAATAATCATTAATAAATCACATTCCATGAGAAAACATCATAATCATAAGACATAAGTTTGTGGAATACACATAATCATAAAAAAAAATCATTTCCTTAGACCAACATAAATTCCAAGACATTACTAGTGTATTGAATTCACTACCCATTCCATCATATCCTCAGTTAATATTCACTTCAAATACTATCATAGTGGACTGAGTCCATTACTGAATGAGGATCCCTCCCCCTTCCAATTTTAATTTTCTCATGAGATATATATATAAAATAATTCATTTTAGGGATATATAATTTTTTCCCACCGATAAAATAATCATAATAAATTCATACGTGTGATAAAAGATCATAAAACCTTCATCATTTCATCATATAATAACCTATAGAAAAGAGACTAATATCATAAATGTTTCATCATATGACAACCCTTTGAAAATAAATGGGTTTTGTAAACATCTCATCATCATAATAATAAACTATCTAGAAAAAGAATAAGTATGGTACCATTATAACATATACCCTATAATAATTAATTATAATCAAAGGATGTTATCATTGATGAAAGTTTTCTTTAAAATATCATTAGAATATTTCTTGAATAAAATACCCTTTTAATTTTGAAATCAGTTATTTGAATTCAATATTTCTTCAAAAATATTAAGGGAATAATATTATTGGAAAATAAACATAGAATATTTTAAGGGAAAATTCAATTCATTGAAAATTCATGATAGAGGAAAATTCTATTCATGTATTAATCATTAAAATAGAGAGTTTGTTCATACATTAAGTAAAAAGTACCTTGTTTAGATAAGGATAATAAGATTATTATTAAACCTTTATATTAAAACTAAAAAATGGATAAATATTTATTTAAAAAATAAGTTAATAATATTCAAAAACATTCTTTAAACCATTTTTAAAAACATGGATATAGAAGAGAAGAGTTTTCTGATCAAAAGAGGATAAATAAGACAGACTTTGCATAATTTTTTTTTGAATAATTTTGAGTAAAAAAAATCTGAAAATGGTACTAAAGATGAAATGTTCTTGAAATAACCATAGTATAACAAAAATGAAATGTTTTTTTCAAATATGTATCATATAATTTCCTTAATAGAAATTAAAGTATAAAAAATCCCAATTAAAATGGGATTGAAACATAAATCCTTTACCTAAAGTCTCATATTAATTCATACATTTTCTAACCACCTATATAATAAAAATATATTTACTATAAACATATTATAAATTTATAATCATAAATATCATACCAAATATGATTTACTTATAACATATTATCACTTGTTTTTTAACAATTCTTTATTAAAGTCACTATTTCATGTGATAACTGGTTTTTTTTCATGCATCATTCATTTTGATAGTCTCGATCATTGTACATTGATCATTTTTAAATAATATTTAGATTTTTAGTATTTTTATAAATAACATATATATTACTTGTATAAATATTTAGAATTATTCTTGAAATTAGTACATGGAAGATGTATTACATCCTTTCGTGGAGGTGGTAGTCCTTATGTATGCATATGAGACATTATCATTTGGTTAATGAGTGGAAGGGTTATAAGGTAAAATATATAATATATCTATAGGAACATAATTATTTCATAAATATAATATATATTCATTAGTTATAAATTTATAACCATTCAAGAAAAAGTGTAATGAAAAAATAATTACACCGCTATGTGGAGATGATAAGCCAGACATATGCATGAATGATAGTTTCATTTTCCATGGGATGAAAAAGAGGTGGATAATGGTTTTCCCATTATTATAATAACAATTAAATATATATAATACACTAAAACTATTATTTTATAATCTATACTATAGATATAGAGAAGTTAGAAGAAGAAATAAAATTGAAAGTACCCGACTAAGAGTTATACCTCTTTATTGAGAAATATTTTCAGGATCACTCCTTAATCTGCAAAAGGAAGAAATCTTGGTGTGAAAAGATGAAACAAGAAATGGTTAAGGAATATAGGAAGGTATGTTTGGAGTTAGATGTCCCATGAAGTGTAGAGAATAAAGGATAGGTGGTTTCATTTTATAATGGAGGAAAATGACTCACTTGAAATTACATAAAGGTTTAAATAATATATATATATCATAATCATGTAAAGTGGAACCAAGGAAAAAATAATTCAAAAAATAAATCTTTGATAAAGTTTAAATAATATCAACAAATCACATTTGGGCATGTTTTGGATACATTGTAAGCACTATCTTCTGGTTAAAAGGGTTTTAACTCATTTTAATTTTAACTATGATAATTCATCTTTTTACCATGATAACATAATTACATGACCACAAAAAAGAGGATAGTTATATTTTTTTTAGGATTTTCATTCCAAAATTTTAATCTATTTCATTTTATTTAATTTTTATAGGTGGTATAAATTACTTTTAATATTGTAACAAAAAACACATGAAAACAATTTTTTTTAGAAAATATATGATTTAAGAGTAAAAATAATTTTACCTTGAAATAAAGAAATAAATTGGTTTTCATATATTTTTGGTTAAATAATAAAAAAGAAATTATTTTATAATGTTTGACCAATAAAAAACATAATGAAATCTTCTAACCATTCCATTAAATATGATAACCCAAATTTTTTTATTTGAATAAAATATAACTCATATTTATAAAAGTCAATATAGGATTCCCATATTCAAAAAAATATTTTAGAAGAATTTATTTAACTCCATAAAAATATCTTTAATTGATAAACAACCATAAAATTGGATAAATACATGTTTTAGAGATATTTTAATGCATTACCCCATGGTTTTAGCACAATTTTACCTCTTTCACCATGGTGAAAAATATTTACTATGTTTACTAATCATAATGAACCAAAATTAAGTTGAAGATATTAAATTAAAATAATAATAATTATTAAAATAATTTAATCCATTTTTTCAAATCATATTCATATAATTGGAATATTTCAATTTATAATTAAACCTATAAAACATGAAAAAGTGAGTTTCCCAAAAAAGTACGTATTCTTAGGTATAAAATTTTTTAAACCAAAATCAAGAATAATATTTATGAAAATGAATATTATTGTATTATTAATAATATAAATAAACTAATTTTACTATAAAACTACTTAAAAACATTTAACTTCAGAAATGCTTGAAATAAAAGAGTAACTTTCAATAAAAATCAACATCTTCACTATACACTTTAAATTCAATATTTTCAAAAAAATCACAAAATTTCAACCTAATATAATTTTTATATGATTGGTTTCAAAATTATATCCTTCTTATAAAATAAAATTTTTAAATGTTCTACAGACTAATTAAAATATTTTCCCAAAAAAACCAATAAAACCCATTTTTGAAAAAATGTACATTTGAAGCATAAAATGATTTTAATGAAAATTGAGTACTCATTTATCTATTAATTTACATCAATAAAACATTTATACATATTTTTAATAATTTGGTTATTACTACTCATATCTCAAATTTTAATGGTAATGTTATAACGTTGATGTTTAAGTAATAATATTCATACGACTGTTCGTTTAAACTATTTGTTTCATGTAATGAAAGTTATAAAATAAAAAAATTATATAAAGTGAAATATATCATAAAATTTTAGGCAGTAACACTAATTATAGTTCAAAGTTGAATAAATGAATTGTATTTTCAAAATTTAATTTCTAAAACTCCTTGGTGGGATCCTACTAGGCTCAGTTTTTCCCACACACTACATTCACCTTTGAGTGTATCTAGCTATTATGTCTTATTTTTGGTTCCATAGTCGATATATTTGAATAGATAAATGTTTGTGTTAGTATTATGGGATATGTTTTGGGATGTGGTTAGTGTTCATGGGTCATAAGTATCTGATTACCGGTTTTTTAATTTTTTTTAATACTTTTATTCTAGATATTTTGAAATATCAGCCTTATAGGCCTAGATATTTTCACTAGATTATTTTGTTCTGGTTTAGTGTTTAAAAATTTATGTTTAGTTATGTAGGTTAAATTTATAATTTTTTACATATTATTATTGTTATGAATCCTAATGTATTGAATTATATTTTTTAAAATAAGAGAAGGTATTTGGTGAAAACAATATGTTTTGATGGAGCTAAACTGGATTAGGCCACACTATAACATTATGTTTTGAAGTGAGAATTCCCAACACAAAAAATTTGAAAGGGGACACATTGGAATGGTTACACTGGTGGAGTTTTAGAGAATTAGTATAATAGTACCATGCCAAAAATGGGTACAATGAATTCTAGTGTGGCTATGGTTGAAGGTATGTCCAACATAACCAAGATATAACTCTTGAAATGTTCTTGATAATTGAGAAGACTACATGTGTAACATAAGGAAGTCCAAATGGTCATAAATAGTCTATAGTGAGTCCATATAGTGTATAGAATATTGAGAATGTAAAATATAATGAAACAGATGACTGTGTCATAGATCATGTCATGGTGAGTGTAAAACGACCAAGGGTCTATCACTACATCATAGAAATAGGCGTGTTGATTTAATATTCCACCTATGAGACATATTGAGACCAAAACAAGCATAGTGGTGCCCATTATTAAGGTGGTTACTATGTATAATTGATGTTATTGTACAGAATTCTATTAGAGAAAGGGAAGAGACCAGCATAATGGGGATTTTGGTATGTCAAGTGGTGTTTATCCTAGATATACAAAGACAACATTATGGTGTTCATGGGTAAGTGGTATTGTTGGGTGTATCAGTAAGAGACACACCAAATATGGAGGTTTATTTTAGAATATTATTGAATTCTTATTCACTGTTTCAATAATCATGGGCCTTGATTTTAGGTCATTAGTCTAGTATGTATCAGAGGTAGTGATCAATGATAATTTAGGTGAATTGAATAAAATTAATTCTTTCTATAACAAATATAATATAAATATATAAAATATCTATTATTTGAAAGTATTATAGAGAATATGGGAGTTAATGGAGGAGTTATGGATGATTTTTGAATGACTATAATAAAGTGATAAGTGACCTATTTAATTATAATTAATTTATCTTATTGAGAAGAGAGGATCAAATATTACAAGCATGCATGATAGCATGTACATATGAGATAAATAACACTGAGAGATCCAGATACAACAAAGTGTCCAAGAAAGTAATTTACCCTAAGCAAGGAGTCACTGTAGGAGGACTACCTAGGTATTTTGAAGGCTAAGGAGAAATACAGATCACACTAGATCTAGAAGGACTACTAATGCTAATAAACTTGATTCTTTTAGTTGTTTATGAACTTTAATTGAAAAAACATGTACATATTTATCAATCTATCTATTCATGGAGGGGGACTAAAATTAATATGTGTAGAGGTCACTATATTAAGAGGTATTTCATTGTTAGATCATATTTTAGAATTAGTTTATCTTACAATGGACTATAGAAGTGTAAAGAAAACTTGGGATTATATTTTTAGGGATAGTACAAAATTGATGTTTTGGGGAGCAACAAACATATTAAAGAGTATGCATGATTAGCGAAACCTTGTAAATATTGTGCACTTCTCTATATTTCACTATCATTCCACATGAGGTGAGGCTATGAAATAATATTGAGTATATCGGGAAACTTCATTAGTTTAAGAGGTTGAGTTTAAAGGAAAAAACTCATAAAAATAAGACCACTAATTCCACTTCCCTATCTTAGTGGTCGAATAAAATACTAGACTAACATTTTTGTTGTGTTTTACTCTATTTGAATGTTTATCTTTTGCTAAAACAATTTTTTAAATTAATGGGTGTCCGATATATAGACGGGTCATTCTATATTCTTTATAGGAGTCTATTTTGTGTTTATTAGTATCTAAGGGTGAAATCATTCCCATATTATGCATGTTTTGATACCCTAGTTATTATTTCTAGGCTACGTGTAACAAACTAGCCTGATCCAACCTACTACATCACCTAGGTTTCCCAACCTATATGCTAAATGTTCATTACTAATCACCATTTACTAAAAACCAATTTTTGTGGAGTCAAACATACAAAAATGGAAACAATTTCAACTGTTAAAATGCTAATAAAGGAAAAAATCCCACCATGAAGCCCTACATGACCATTATGCGAGTCCGATAATCATACACACAAAAAATATGTATAAACAGAATAATAAAATACAAACAATTTTTAAATAAAAAAACAAACTCATAAATAATAAACAAGTACAATTCTTATATCCAATACATTTCAACATCAACTAGAAGTCAGATTTTAAATATAACACAAACAAATATCATGAGAGGAAGTTAGAGAGAAAGTTCTAACAAGGCATGATACATGAGCTAAGAAAAACTAAACCAAAATAAAGCAATCCACACTTACCCATCTCCATGCATCAAGTAGAGAATCTTCACTTACTACCTTAGTCACCCTTGAACTGAGATCTAACGACCCAACACCACATCCAAAAAGAACCCACACTAAACCTGTAATGTGATAGGTGTGAGAAAAAGTACATATAGGTAACCACCCAACACCCCATGTCTCACCATTAAAAGTAAATCATGTTTCATGATAGTTTGAAAATATATCCATAATATATAACCTTTAATTTTTAATAAAAACATTTTAGATATGAAAATTTATTAAATTCAGTTTACCAAAGAAGAAAAATCATACATTTTTAATTAAAACCCAATATTTAAATCAATTTTTTTTTGAAATAGATGGAATTTACAATAAAATAATAAGTTTGAAAACATTATATTTAGTATTCTCATTTTAGGAATATAAGACAATAATCTTACCCTTTTATAATCACCTTGATAGATTTTAAGAAAGTAAAGTCCACAATTTTTATCAAAAACTGTAAAATCAAGAGAGGTGATTTGTACAAACAATGTAATAATAATATAACTTACACAAAAATATATAAGGAGGGTTAAATCATTACATAAAAAAACTTTATTATGCACTAAAATTAACTCAACAAAGAATAAAATAACTAAATGTAAAAAATAATAGCATCTCAGTAATGAAGAAACATAAAATGGACAGTTCGACATTAAAGTATAATTGAGGGAAATATGGTATAAACCAAATTAAAATTTCTGATTAATGTAAACAGTAATAAGAAATAACATATCACAATAAAGGGAATCATGTGAAATAAAGTTCTCTAACCTCTGGGATTATGGTACCTATTACTCACTCCGGGAACACTAACTGAAATGCATGATCATATTACCATTCAGATAACCCTCTTAGACTTATCAGGCCATATAATCCATCCCCACCAAGAAATATAATCCACCCCATTATCTCATTGATCCTAATCAAAAAATAATTCGTATCTAGCTTATAATCTACATTTGGGATTCTTTAGTTCAGCTACACACTTACCAATGGTATCCCAGGTGCTTCTAAAAATCATTAAAAAAATTTATAATCCATTTCCATAATCTTACAGGCATGAAGAAATCAATTAGGCTCATTTCATAATGATAAAACCATGAATTTGGAATATCATTTACAAAACCAAGTTATAAAGTCCTTTGAAGACATAATCATATAGCCATCATAGAAGTATATCAATCATTCAAGTAAACTCAAACACTCATTTAAAGAACTAACAATGCCCTTTTTTTAAGGTAAAAACTTTGTAAAAGTCATCTTTAAAACCAAACTCTAATACTAATGGGGTAAATCCCTAAAAATACCCATACATAAATTAAATAAAAAACTTAGTATCCATAGATATTATAAAAGTGTGGGATTTATAGAATGAACGGAAATCCCTTTCCATCTAATGAAACCCAAGTTGAAACAAAATTATTTTTGTAATTAATTAATAGATTTAATTAGTATGGTAAATTAAACATTTCAAACATAATATTGAATAAACATGAATTCCTAGTTTTTAATTTAAAAGATAAATCATCCATAAACCTACCTCAAATAAGTCATTTGAACTATTCTCAAAGTCAAAACACTTTAAAAAGGTAAAAGGAACCTTTAAATAGCTACATAAAACCATAAATCTAGATCAAATAAATTTGGGATACAAGAAACCTTAGGTAAATAAGACTTTTTTATGTTAAAAATGAGGAAAAACAAGAGGGAAACGAGGAGATAAGAAGGTTTGAAGAAATATACAATGAATAAACCACCTCAAATCATGAATAAAACCTATTAAATCACCAAGGGTAATAGGGAAATTGACAGTGGAGGTATGAATCAAGTTTCTTCACCAAATGGGAGAATATGAAGACCCTAAAGATTATAAAACTAAGAGGGGAAAATAGAATTCATTGTTTTTAACAACATGAATAGTCTAAATGGGATGAATGCACAATTTATCAAATTGTATTCCAAATATGAAAATGCCACTAGATAACCATGATCATATCGCAGGGTTTGTAAAAATTGTTTTCCTAACCATTCAAAAACCATGAAAGAATTACTATAATTAAAATCAATATTTTTATATCTAGGTTGCATAGTTTTCATTAATCATACACTAACCATGAGATATGAATTACACCGTAAAATCTCCTAAAATCCAAAGTAAATCAATACTAAGCCTAGAAAAAATAATATAGACAAATAAATACATAATATAAAAATGATAAGCAGGGTTGAGGAGTTAGAATTATCTCCACCATAACTCTTTGAACCCTACAAAAGCTTCTCATAGAAAATTTAAACTAATGAAATGATGATGTTTATCTTATTTATCTATAACCTACCTTCAAAAACCAAGGAACACCATGAAAATGATTTGATCAAGGACTATGGTAACAACTTGTATGAATTACAGAACCAAAGACTGACACATCTCCAAAAGAACCTAAAAATAAACTCAAAGAACATGTATCTGATCATCAAGATGAAGGTTGGGAATGCCACAAACACCAAGCCTTCTTAATAAATGGAAATACACAAATGATCAAATGTCAAGAAACCAAAAAGGATCCAAGGAAATTATTGTAAAACCAAGAAACATGGTTGGGTCAGGTCAAATAAACCAAATATCTCACCCCATAATCATACTCCCCACCTCCAAATGTGGGTAAAGATTCCATATAATGTAAAAAAATCCTTTTTGGTATCACAAAAATTTATGAATTCAATAATTCAATGATTCTAAAAAGAAAACCAAAAAATCCTTATAACCAATAAAAGTGAAAAATACCAAACAAATGAAGCTCAACAATGGATCAATGACTTAAAATAATTCAAAATTGGGTTCCTAATTTTTGAGGAAATAATTCATTGAGACCTACACCATCCATAAATTAAACAATTTAGGGTTAGAAGAAATATCCCTAAGAATCCATTTTCACACCTATTGTATAATTTTCAAGTACTATTTCTTTTATTATTCATTTTTATTACTATCTTTCATTTTTTGTTCCTGTATTTTAAAATTATGGGAATGTGGTTGAAAATTACTTTTCATCATTAAGAAATAGTTAGTACTAACCATACAATAACCTATGAGAAGCCAACAGTTTCATAATAGTGGTGTTTTTCATGTTTTGTACATGAATTGTCTAACTATACAACAAAAATTTGAAAAACACATGAGTATTTATATTCCATTTATATGGTTTTCATAATATTTGAAAAAAACTATTTCTAAACCATGTGACCTTCTATAAGAATTAAAATGTTAAATTTCTAAAATACCCCTTCATTTTTTTAAAACAATAACCCATATTTCTCTTCCCCCCTCAAACTCCACCCCCATTCATGAATCCATCCTCTCATCTAATACGTGGATAAATTTAAAGTGGTTTTTGGATTATAATATTTATAAAACACCTTATTTAGTGATTCAATTCAACACTTTCATGATTACCTTATTTTATTATGATTTATCTCTACCCTAAGTCCATAGAGACATAGGGTTTATCTTGAATAAATTTATTGAGAGTTCTTATGATGTTTATTATTTCAATTTATTTTATTGTTTTATTATTATTCAAGTCATTTAAAATTTTATTACACTGATTATCATAACAGATGATAAATTTATATATAATTTTTCATAATTCGGATTTTCTTTATAAACCTTGGGTTCTTTATTTCTTCCAAAAATCAATTATATTTTCTTTTAAGCTTGTTTTTAATTCTTTAAAGGATGATATATGTGATATAAATGATTTATTAATGTTATATTTTGTAATAGGGAATAAAATGGTTTTGAAAATCATGGTCTATGTGTGAAAATATGGGATTATTTTTTGTGTGATTAGTGAAAGGAAACCTTTGGGTTGGAAATTTTTTTAAATAATGAAATGTGACTATTGGAATATATTTAATGGAACATGGGAACCTATGTATCTGTTAGATTTGGTTCCCTAGAACAAACTTATATATACATTATGATAACCTGAATTTATTGTTTTTAATATTTTTATACTCTTTATCACATCATGATTGTTCTTCTACATAACATAGAATGAGATAATTTCCTAAGAGTTTCTGTCACACTTAAAGGTCATAGATATTCCCCACTATGATGAGAACCCATAAGTTCTACATCATAATTATTAAATATATATGTTATATAGTCAGATTAAATCATTTGGGGGATAAAAATGATATTGGACATCAGGGGTAGAAAATTATAGGTCTTTGAGACACTTTTTAATTGTTTAGACCCTTGAAAATATCTGGTGTAGGAAATTATGAGAACGAGACCTGCTAGTTTGAAATCCACATTTATATTCAACATTGGATGTTCCCATATAAAAAAAGTGTATTGATCCTTATACTTTAAAACTAATATTAATTAGTGTTAAAATTGATGTACTTTGATGTATTGATGAGAACTTGGATGGAATATGTTTGGTTTGAGGTATGATACATTGGGTACATCACGTGTAATATTTCACTAATGAATAATGATAGAAATGATTTTTCTCTTATGTTATTTAATGTAAGTTGATATCTCATGCCATTTTATGGAAATGATATAGCATAAATAAACCCATGACCACGGTTTTAAATAGGAAAGTATAATTTATGTAAATTCAACGAAAGAGGCATCAAGCACATAGGTTGATGATGTCTGTATATAACATGATTAATTAGAGATTTCATGATAAAATAATTATATTACATTGTATGAATCCGTATGAGGTATAATTCCATTGTGACATTAACTACATTATCTTTGGGTGCCTTGGTTGTTGTTAGATGATAACCCTAGACTTTAGGCTGATTTTCCTAACACCCCAAAGAAAGAGGCATAAAGGGTCACACACTAAGTGTATCCAAAATCTCATTTAAATAATATATTATTATTTATTATTTAACAAGTTGAATTAATTTTATTATTTTTATGTGGATTAAAAACTATTAATGTTTTCTTGATTTCATGTATTTCATCACCAGTTATATGAGGGAATATTTTGTGAGTGGAATATTTAATAAATATTTATTTTCTATTTGATGGATATAATTTTTTATTAATTTATTTACGAATAACACAGTGATATATATTTATTAAATACATAGTCATTATTCAAGGATCAATAAATATTTTGGAGGAATGACCTATAGTGTTTAATGGTTCAATTAGAAATAATATATATTGAATATTATATGAATAAATAATATTTAATTTTAATTTGTGAATTTAGAACATGTCAAGAAATAATAATAATATTATTATTATAGATACATGGTTCTATGGGGATTAAATAAATAATAAATGGAACTTGTGAAATTATTTATTCTAATCCTAGAGCTATATATACCTAATTATATTATTTTCATAAGAGATCCAATTCATTTTGGGTTCATCACAATGAGATTCAGAGAGAATCCTCTGAAGAACTCGAGATCTACCTCTCCCAAAACACTCCCAAGAATAGAGAGAGACCTTCCTCTATCATTCATACTTGTGTACAGAGAGATTAATAAGAATCCTTTTGAATCGATAATCTAGGTGATCGAAGGTAGACGAAACAAGCAATTGGATCTACCATGCTATCAATAAGAGATTACTTCAATGACATTCATAGATTCATGAAGCACATGTGGATCACCACTAGAGGTAATCTATACTTGATTGCTAAAAATAAATTATGGTATCACATAGAACCATTTTTATATCCCTCAATGAAAAAAGTATTTCTCACAAATTAATTCTTTACTTTATTAAATTAATTATAAACAATATGTGATGATCCTATGCTTTTGTTTTGGAATTTTTCCATTGTTTATATTATTTGATTCATTTATAATGATCACGATGCTTAATATAATGTAAATCTTAGATTAATCATTTATCATAGAACAAAGAAAATTTGGGAATGAACCATCTAATGCTTCTGTTGTTCATGGAACATACAAGTCATATTTGAGGGGTTTATAATTATTTATAATAATTAAAACATAATTGATTGATTTATGAATTTATTATTTCTTTTAAATTCTAGTATAATTGTTATTTATTCATAATTACAAGATATATTTTCTTTTTCTTCATTTTTTGTAAATATAATCAAATCAATGATTTTTTTGAATGAAATAAATCAAAAGAACTCATATGGGGGTGACAAGAAATTTGGATGAATAAAACAAGAGTACATTCCATGTAACCTAATGGTTCATATAGTTTACTAATATTTAATGAACTATGGATTAATTGGGAATTAATTCAAGCTGTATGCATTTATTACAGATGATGAATTTAATTATACATCAGATGTTGACTGGGCCAGCCTAGTACACGTTTTGCTAGAGTACACACTATGTAACATCAGAAAACGACATGTAGTCCCTTAGTCATAGAAGAGTCATGTATTCACTTACATTATTTACATGAATGGTGACCAAGTAACTCGAAAAACACACACTTTTTATCGAATTTATGCATTGTGTACTCCAAAATTTTTCTTGGCATTGTTACATGATGAGTCCCTATGTATGTTCCATGGATATACAGAGAGAAACATATATGCCTTGTAGCTCTAATGTACATGTTATGTACATTTAAAGAATTACCAATAATTTAAAATTAATTTATTATAATCTGAAAACCTCATCAACATATTCTTTTGTGTGGTCAGTAAGTCGATAGGACATACCATGTGAATGGTTATATATATATATATCTAATTTTTTTCGTGATTTTCTGATCTACATATCATATATAAGTCATACTACGGTTATTAATCTATCCACATAGAATAATAACACACTACATAAAAAGCTTATAATATGTGTAATCATTAAGTTGATAGTACATGTCGTGAATTTATATGATTAAGTCATGTATTAAATATGTCATAAGAGTAAATAGTATACAAGTATAATACACAATGTATAGTTCAAACATGTTATCAATGTGTTTCCTCCAAGGTATATTTTTGTACATAGTTAATTTTAAGTAAATTTATTTAATTTATTTAAAATTATGATGTAAGAGAGTATCAAGGAAATTTAGACAAGAATTAAGATAATATATTTAATTAATTAAATAAGATAATTAATTTATTTGAGAAAGATTTATCTTAAATAATGACAATTATAATTGAATGATAATTTAATTAAATGTTTAATTCATTTCCTGCATGTGGATGATCATGATTATAGACCAGACCTTTGTATGTGATTGGTTTCATTTAATTTATTGTTAAATTAAATTGTTGTCTTATATGTCATCTCTCCTCTGATTATGTAAAATCTGGAATGCCCAAGGTTTTTTTATATAAACCACTTTACCAACAATTTAGTTCCCCTCATCTACATGTAGGGAAAAACATATTTAATGGATGGAGCTCCCTAGATAGTTGAGGTAGTTCAAGTTTAGAGCCAATGTGAAACCAATCTAAGAGTGATACATAAGTAGATAGGTGGAAAGCATAAACAAAAACCTTAAATAGTTCAACGTGGTTTTCCCCTAGGCTGATGGTTAGTTTATTATCCACTAGAAAAACTAACCATTAGTAAAATGTCATGATCATACGACTTTATTATTTTATTTCTATCAATTTTCAGTGTCTTTTCATTATGGACATTTTTTCATAATCACATGAATTAATTAATTAACAATAATAAAAAATTTAACTAAAATATGTTGTCTCATGTGTAAATATTATCTAAGAAAGGGTTAATCACTTAATTAAATACAATTAATATTAAAAAGCATGTAATAAAGATAATAATTTTTAATTTATGAATAAAGTTTAAATCCATCAATTGTATATATTAATTTGTTATACCCCTCCACTACTTCAGAAAAAATCGAACCATTGTTAAAATTTATTGACCAACCAAATTTGGGGCACTTTCAATTATCAAGGAATTATAACTTGATATTTTGGGTTTTAATTAACTTAGATCACATTTATAACCAACTTCCAAAGTGTGCCTTGGTGTATCTAAGAGGAAAAGGTTGAGGAAATCCATTTTAAATATTTTAGGATTGGGGAGTCTACTCAAAAGTTCAAATAACTGTGTGTTAATATTGATGGAATTTGGAATTCCTTTCTAAAACCCTTTAAATTACTTGACCAGACAAATTTGGGGCTATGAGAAGGGGAATATGGATCCTTTATACAATAATATCTAAGAAACAGGATATTTTGACACTAATGGTGAGGTATATTAGGTTTTAAAAATAGTCTGATATTAATAAATATAATATTTATTTATTTCTCAAAATTTTATCAGATAAAGTAGTGAACTATACTCATCTAATTTATAGAAATAGTAATAAAAATGACTTCAAAATTATCATTGAAATCAATACTATGTAAGGATAACCTTCACACCAATATAAATTTATAGGAATGGAAAATTCACTTACTCATTTTCCTACCCCATGAATGAAAATTGTATGCTCTAGAATAACCTCTTCCTGATGTGGTTGGTAATGAGGCTAGTGAGGAAGAGTTGTCTATATGTGGGAAAAATTTGAAAGATAATACATATGTTCAATGTTTTATGCTATTATCCATGAAAATTTAGACTTTGAAGAAACATGAGGATGTGGATGCATATAGCACGATGTTGCACCTTTGAGATATATATCAAGAGAAGGAGAGAAAAGAGAGATATGAAATCTCTAATGCTTTATTTACAAATAGTATTGGAGATTCGATCATATATAGGCCTCATTTATTCAAGATTATTTTCTAAATTAAACACTTATACATATTAGGTATTAAATTATCTGATGGGTTGTGATTAAATCTCTTACTTTCCTCACTATCCAAGACCTCATTTAGTTCTATTTTTAATTTAACATGAGAAATAATGAGATCATTTTTTATAACTTCTTAATATAATTCACCAAGTGGATAAGGACATGGGGTGTGACAAACCTACAGTCCTTATGATGAATAATAAAATGAAGAACAAGGGAAAGGGGCCCATGATTCATAA
The DNA here is from genome assembly GCA_963277665.1 of Viscum album. Classification (NCBI taxonomy): domain Eukaryota; kingdom Viridiplantae; phylum Streptophyta; class Magnoliopsida; order Santalales; family Viscaceae; genus Viscum; species Viscum album. The sequence goes on from OY728129.1 coordinate 485,247,432, forward strand.
TAAGTCTAAATATCCCGAGCACTTTCCTTCCAAGAAGAGGAAGGTCCATAGGCATGGTAAGGAAAAGGAGGCAGCATGTATTTCATGTTCCATAAAACCCACTAGAAGAAGAACTGCACCTAGAAGAAAGGGAAAGCTAAAGGTGAATTTGTTATCTACTGCAATCTTTTAATAACTAGACATTGGGTATTAAATATAACTTGTGGTGCTCACATCTATATCAAAATACAAGAACCATATACTTTCTGAAATAATTTTAGAGGAGAGGTGGATATGTAAGATGCCAACGACACGAGGTTAGCTATTGTAGCCATTGTTAACTTCTGCATTTCCTTTACAATAAGAATAATTATTGTTTTACGTGATTTTTATTATGTACCAACTATTACCAAGAACATAATTTCAGTATCGTGACTAGATGTATATGGTTTCATTTTCATGTTTGGGAATAAAATTTTTTTATCTTAAAAATAAAACATATTTTTTTTGTATGGAGAATTTAATAATGGTATTTATGTGTTAAATTACAAAAACCAAGTATCAAAAATAGATAACGAATCATTTTCACATGACTTATATAACACCCAGCTATGGAATCACCATCTGGGTCTTGTAAACAAGAATCATTTGACAATGATCTATCAAGATAGTTATTTAGAATCTTATGAGATAGAACCTATGGAAATATGTAATAACTTTTTACAATAGAAAATGACCAGACCACCATTCAATGGACAAGGTGAAAAGTCTATAGAGCTTATATTATTTTTACACAATGATGTTTGTGGCACATTTACTGTAGAATATAGAGGTGGATATTCTTACTTCATAACATTTACTAATGACTTCATTATATATGGATATGTCTACTTGATGAGGTATATGTTAAATTCCTTTGATAAATTCAAATAATTCAAGAATAATTTACATAATAAACATGTAAATAAGTTAAATTAAATTCAATAAAATCGAGGTGGGGAATATATTGAACAAGAGTTTATTGACTATTATGGGTGTTTGGGATTATATTTCAACTTAATAAACCTTAAAAACCACAATGGAATTGTGTTAGTGAAATGAGGAACCATACATTGTTAGAAATAATAAAGTCAATTATGATTCATATAGATATTCCATTATCCTTTTAGGTATATGCATTGAAAACTGTGGAATATACATTAAACTGAGTACCAACTAAAGTGGAAGATGGAATTCCCTTCAAGTTATGGAATAGAAAGAAACCCATTTTATTACATAAAAATGTATGGGGTTTTAATCCATTTTTAATGATTTCACATGAAAAAAATACCTCAGGGCACAAAGTGCATCTTTATAGGGAATCCTAAAGAAACAAAGGGATACTGCATATAAAACCCCTAAAATAAGAAATTGAATATATCCATACGATCTATCTTTATTAAGAGTTATAAAATCCTCAAAAAGTATAGTGGGACTAAGATTGAATTTGATGATGTTGATGTTCAAGATACACAAGAATTAGTACATGAATAAATTCCATTGTCCATTTTGGATGAAGTAGTTACTAAAACACAATTATTGTGCAGGATGAATGGAATGTCAAGAGAACCAAATAAATATAGTTTTCTAGTCACTAAATATGGCGACTCCTTATATGTTGAAAATTATGAACCTCTCTCCTAAATAGAGGTAGTAGAGAGCTCCGATGCTGTAAGATGGAAATAATCCTCGAATTCTAAAATATATTCCATTGATGAGAATTATGTTTGGGTTCTATTTTATACACCAATTGATGTAAATATCATAGGGTCCAAATGGGTATTCATGAGAAAACTGAAAATGGGAGGTAAAGTAAATGCCAATAAAGAAAGTCTAGTGTATAAAGGGTTTATGAAATCTCAACTAATTAACTACAATGAAATATTTTCACCAATTTCGAAGTTTAAATCCTTCATAATTTTACTTTTTATAGTATCTTATATGGAATATTAAATTTGGAAGATGGATGTCCAAATATAATTCCTTAATGGGAACCTTCATGAAGATTTCTATATGAAACAACAAGAATAGTTTTTGAATACAAGTGAAGAAATAAGGTTTTTCAAGTTGTAGTGTTCCATTTACGGATTGAAACATGCATCCATGTCAATGAATATTAGATATGATGAAGTTATAAAATAATTTGGGTTCATTAAGAATGAATGTGATCCACGTGTTTACATGATGTTTTGTGGGAATATGGTCATTATCCTAGTATTATATGTTGATATTATATTACGAATTTTAAATGACATACTAGTCTCACATTTTATTAGGTACTGGTTGAAAAAGTGTTTCTCCATGAAGGAATTAGGTAAATAATATGAAATTATAGGGATAAAGATCATTTGAGATATATCCAAGATCCTTCATGGACTATTTCATAGTAAATACATTGAAATGATACAAAAGATATATAGTGTGGTACCATCCAAGAGAGGATTGGTTCCAGTTTCACATGGTATAAATATTTCTAAAAAAATGTGTCCTTAGACACAACAAGATAAATGGAGAATGATTAAAATCCCATGAACTTCATCAATTGGATCAATCATGTATCCCTTTATATGTACTATAATTGATGTTTCATATTAATTGACCATGGTAATAAGATATCAAGAAGATATAGGAGAACAAAATTGGTATATTGTTAATGTTTTCCACAAGTATCTAGGAAGAACTAAGGATATAATCATAGTGTATGGAGGATATGAGGAGCTGTTCATTAGGGGTTATACTGATTCTAGTTTTAAAATAGATTATAATGATCTGATTTCATAGTCAGGATAGGTTTTCTATCTCAATGGAGGATTTGTGATATGGAAGAGTTCAAAGATGGATGTTTTTGCTGATTCAAAAGTATATTCTAAGTATATAAAATATTCTGATGCAGACAAGGAATCCTATTGGATATGAAACTTTATCCAGTATCTTGATGTGGTACCTAGAAGTAATGACCCTATCATAGTGTATTGTAATAATACTGCAGTTGTGGATCTTGAAAAGGATCCATGGTCACAACAATTGGAAAATAATATACTCTATAAGTATCACATATTGAGGGTTTCTTCTTAGAGGGGTGATGTTGCAGTAAGTGGAGTTCCCACATAAGAAAACATGGTGGACTCCTTGACTAAAGGTATATCAGAGAAGACACATGAATATCTTGTGAGATCTAGAAGACTAAAGGTTGTTAGAAGTTGGATCTAGTGAAAGTGGGAGCATGTTAGAGTTGGTTCCCTAGAATCACTTTATTTGTACTTAATGGAAACCTGTATTCATTATTTTTAATATTTATAAACTCCTTATAACATCATTATTATTCTTATGTGTAACATAGTATCTGATAATGTTCAAATAGAAGTTATCACACTGAAAGGTTATAGTAGTTCCCTACTATGATGACAACCCAAAAGTTTCATGATAGTATTCTAAAATATATATTTTCTATATCAAAATGAAATCATTTAATAAACACAAATGATATATTCTACCAAGGGTGGAGACTTATAGTACTTTGAGGCACTTTCTCATGGTGTATTCCCTTGGTATTATCTAGTGTATGATATTATGAGAACAAGACCCAACAGTAATAAATCTACATTTATATGTGTGATGGGGTGTTCCTGTCTGTAGAAATGTGTATTTATCCTTATAATTTATGATTATTACTAATGAGCTTTATAAGTCACATAATTTGAGGTATTGATGAACACCAAGATGAAAAATGTTTTCGATGAGGTGGGATATTTTTGGTGTGTCAGGAGTAATATTTCAATAATGAATAATAAGTGAAAGGATTTTTACCATATTTTCTTTATCAAAATTTTATATTATAGTCCATTTTGATGTAAATGATATAGCCTAAATAAATCCATGGCCATGGTGTTCTATAGGCAAGTTCAATTTCCAGAAACTCAAATAATGAGACATCGAGCACATTGGTTGTGAAACCATCATGAAATCTACTTGATTAGAGATATAATGAAAAAGGATTATATTACATAGTAGAAATCCTATTGAGTTATTATTTCATTGATGAATTATCTTATATCTCTATGGATACTTTAGTGTATTTCTAGATGCTAACCTTGTACTTTTGGTTTTTTCACCTAATGCCACTGAGAAAGAGACATAGAGGGTCACACACTAAGTGCATCTAGAATGCCAATTAAATAATATATTATTATTTATTATTTAAAAATTTAAATAAATATTATTCCCACATGAGGTTTAATAATTATTCATGTTTTCTTGACCAAATATATATTTCCAGTAGTTATTTGAGATAATATTATGTGAGCGAAATATTTAATAAATATTTATTTTATATTATTGGAAATAAAATTTATTAATTTTTTAGAGAATAATGATGTGATATTTATTTTTTAAGTAAATAGACATTATTAAAAGATTTTGGAGGAATGGATGACCAATTTTAATGTTTTGGCAAGGAATAATGAATAATGAATATTGTTTGAGTAAATAATTTTAAATTTTTATTCATGAGTTTAGCGCATGTCAAGAAATAAAAATAATATTTTTATAATAGATATGTGGTCTTGTAGGGATTAAATAAATTATAAAGAGGTCTTGTGAAATTATTTATTCAAATCCTAGTAGTATAAAAACCCAATTATTTGATTTTCTTAAGAGAACCAATTAATTTTGTGTTGTGCTCAGTGTGATCCTGAGAGAATCCTCTCAAGACCTAGAGAGATCCCTCTCCAAGAACACTATAATGAATGTAGAGTGATCTTCCTCCACATTCCACTCTAGAGTCCCAATAGATCAAGGAAAATCATTTGGAAGCAATTCTCAGGGTGATAAAAGGTGGATGATGTATGCGATATGATCTATGAAGATAGAAACATATATTTCTAATGTGATATTCAAATATTCAGGGAACATGTGTAGATCATCACTAGAGGGAATATATTATTGATCCCTAGAATCCAATTATGGTATAATGTAGATCTGTTTTTAGATCTATCAATAAAGAAATAATTTCTCACAAGGTAGTTATTTAATCACGTAAATAAATTATAAATAATATGTGACATAATTTATCATCATGTAAATAAAAGATTAATCACTCATCATGAAAAAGAAAATGTACAACATGACACATCTGACACCTCCTCAATGCCTAGAACCTACAATATCATTTGGGGAATACTATAATTAAGTACCCATTTGGACTGCACCACACTAACTAAATATATTAAACTTCGTTAAAGATATCGTGGTTTCATATATGGGTTCCACCACACTAAAATTCCAATACATTCATGATTTACTACTCGGTTGGTGATACTGTCTTTATATGGGTTTCACCATGCTGCTAAGGAAAAGAATGATCTCTCTAGTGGTTTGGGTGTGAATTTGTTTTAGACCATTAGATAGTGAGTTGGTATAATGGTTTTGGGTTTTTACTGACTTTAGTTACCATATGAATCTCCCATGACACTTGATTTTACTTTTCTACAAGTTATTTTTCCGTTAATTGAATTTTATAAACTAAATATCTTTATTTGGGTTTTAATAAAATGATAAAATCATAGTTGTATAGATTTTATTTTTAATCTTGCATGATTGAGTTTATCTAAAAAATAATTATTATGAAACACTTGGTGGGATCCTATTGGGATAGTTGTTATCACACCTATATATAGTTAATGCTTGCATGTGTAATTTGTTTCTATAGACACAGGTGGAGGGAAATGGATTCTTAGTGGCAATGGTTATTATTGTGAGTGGATAATGGTATAATATTGGTGACATGGTAAGAATTTATCCCTTAAGTCACACAGAGATTGGTGACTACATTTAATTCATTTTAGGTTTTTTATAATATTCATATATTTCCTAGTCATATTTCCATACAATAATTTGGTATATATTTATGATTTAATCACCCTTTTTTATTATGGAATGTTTATTTTTCATTTTTATTTGTGTTTTTTCTATATTCCAAATATTTCATTTATACTTCTACTGGTTAATTTTATAAGTAATTTAGCTTTTTATATTTGAGAGATTGACTTTCCAAGATTTGGAATGGATTTGATGGATCCTCAATTTGGATTTTTAATTCATTTCATTGGGAAAATAAGTCCCAATGCAATTCATGATTCCCATAAATTATCTTCCAACTCCTAGGTATATAGAATTCCCTTTGAGACATACCATAGTCTGGATTGTATTCCAATTAAAGGGGTAACATGAGTAAGTTTCTGAAAAATTGTATTAGAGTCCATTTTTTGATTAATGATATTTTAGATGTTCTGGTAGATAGGCAATAGGATCATCAATTCTTTAGGGTTAAATTATGGTTGAGTATTTTTCCAACACTCAGCATAATGACCCTTAGGTCCTCATGGGATTTCAAGAAAATATTATTTTGTGATGTTTTTAACATGATTTTAAATTTTTAGATGTTTCAGGTAAAAAATAAGGATCTGTTGGGACTTTTCTAGCATTAATGGTTTAGGTACATGGGCTGCAAACCATGAAGCATGGGTGAGAGGTTCTAGTGTGACCCACATAGTTGGTACATAATTTTCCAAACCATGTATCCAAATCAGGCACAATGTAGATAATAGGAACTAATTTGTTTTATAATTTTAAATATTTTCTTATGTCTCTCAATTTGTTTTAATAGATATTTCATATTTCAATTTTGATTTTTTACACATTTTTGATGATTTTTAATTTTATTAATTGACTTTATATAGTAACATACCCCCTTAAAAGTCCCATTTTAATAATCAAGAAGGAACCACAAACAATTTTCCATGGAAAAATCCCACGATGGACTAGAATGAGTTTAATAAAGTGTTTCAAATGGTTATGGAAATGAAAAAAGGGGTGGATTCTTGTACTTATTGAGCCAAATAAGCGAGTTTAGGCTCAAGAAAAGATAAATCTTAGGAATTTATCTACCATAATACTATATATGTTTTAATAAACATTTATCCTCAAGAAGATGAGGATTAGTTAGATAATTTAAATATGATATTTGGGATCATTGTGACCCTGAACTCTATCAAGGTGAAGTGTACATAGTTTTTTCTTAATGGTTCTTGTCTAAAATGGTGCGAGTCAGACTTCTAGGATAAGGAGAAAAATCACATTGAATTAATGGATTTGAAGGTAGTGTTTACCCAACACTTCTGTCTAGAAACAATATCTTTAGTTAAGTCTCATGAATTTTTTCCCTTCCACAATGTGAAATGACTATTATATATTATTCTAATAGATTTGCCAAGATTGTATATTTTTCACTAGATTTGATATAAAATAAAATACTTAAGGCTCATAGGTTTTAAATTGCTCTTATTCCTGACATATGATCTACCTTAATTATATTGAATCTATTAACATACCTGGAGGTAGTGGATTGGGAGATCATGAAGGATATTAACTAGATTAGGATATTAGGGATGAAGAACCTTCAACCAATGTTTGGTGGGTGAGGTAATGGAATTCATAAAAAGAAGTAAAAGTGTGATGATCCATGAATAGTGAGCGATAATGTAAAGGTTTTGGTGAGTGACATATTATTCTTATTTAATCATCTAAAAAGATTTATTTATTCAAAATAAATTATTATAAAACATTTACCTTTTCTCATATTATGGAATTATTGAAGCTTCCCACCAAACATATTCCATATGTTATAGGGATATTAACACCTCTTAGGAAGAAGAAAGAGGAAGGCTTGTGATACCCTTCCTATGATATATTTTTATTGAAGGTGAAATAAGGATGAGATTCCTCATTCCTGAGACGGATATATTTAAAATTATCAACAACCTGGACTAGATGGTTTCCTTTAAGTATCATGTTGATTTCTACCAGTGATGGGTGGCCTTCCCAATAATGAAAGGGAATTAAAATGTGTTTCAAGGTGAATGGGATATGGGATCGAGTCAGCCAGGACCACCCCTTCCTGAAGTAGGAATATTGGAATATTTTTAAGTGTCTTTGTAATTTGATGAAAATGAAAGAGATTATAAAATCAATCATCCATTAGTTTTACGGGAGTTTCTAGAAGTTTTCTAGTTCAATTATTTGGATTTCCCATAGAGTAAGAGTTTATGTTCTCCATCCATATTATGCCAGGAACTCAACTGATCTCTTTTATCTCTTACCATATGCTACCTATATATTTGAAAGATATAATTATTCATCTAGATGATATCAATGATAATGTAAGTATCCATCCTAGTGTGTCACCTTCGGCCACAATAATTATTTTTTCTAAGAAATCATGTATGTCTCACTGCTAGTGCATTAACTATCAGACGTTGAACTGGGTGACTATTATGTAAATTCACAACTTTCACCATACTGATAATATCTTTGATTATATAAAGTTAGAAACATTTTATTATAAAAAATTGATCAATATTCAGGTTATAACCAGCTCAGAGTGGGAGAGACCAATGTACCCAATTCTATTTTTCATATTAGGTATGGCTATGTCAAGTACCCAGTGATATCACTTTGGTTGACTAATTTTCCATTGGTAATCATGGAGATAATGAACTAGATATTCCACAAGAACCTATATTATTATTTTTAGTATTTTTGTATGATATTTTAATTAACTCCATAAACAAAGACAAGAATTGGAATAATTTGAGGATAGTTTTGGGAAATTTTCCTGATCGTTGCCACTGTGATAAGTTATTTGTGTATTGATTATGGATCCAAGATATAAAATTCTTAGGATATGTGGTTTAAAAAAATGGAATTTTAATTAATCATGGTAAGGTAAGAGATATTATATCTTTGTAAGACTAATAAATGTATTTGAGATCATAATCCTTGTGATTATAGATGGATATTATTAGTGGTTCGTGAAATATTTCTACAGACTACCATAACCCTTGACTTCCCCCACTCGGAAGTGGGTGAAATTCTTATGGATATTATAATTTCGGCCATAATTTGATGAGTTGATATGACAGTTGACCTCAAATATTACCCTAATCTTTCCAAAATTTGGTCAATGTTATGTGGTCTGTTACGAACTATCTTGTTTTTATTAGGTTGTGTGCTTGTGTTGGGTAATCACATGATGGATTACTGTTCTCACCAGCTTCATCCACAAGAGAAGAACTAATTGACTTATGAAATTGAAATCGCATGGGTGATGTACTATATTAGGTATTAGAAACACTACCTATTTTGAGAGAAGTTCATGATCTATTGTGATCATAATATTTTAAGAAATATATTTTATCTAATGGATCTAAAACTTATGAAGAGATTATAGGTTGAATGTTAAGAAAACTTTATTTTGATACCACCTACACACCAAGGAAGGGGATATGGTTTCTATCACTCTTATAAAGAAATTAAAATTTCATTCCTTGGAAGAGTCTAGTGACAATTAGAATTTAATATATTATTTTCCCTAAATGTGTTATGAAGTGAAAGAGAAAAAGAATGATGTGTTTCTTGCTAGTGTCCAATCGACACCATATCTTCATGATCTTATTTTATATGAGTAATAAGTGGATAAATAATTTCAATGAATAATTATAATGATATATGGTGGGGATACCACTATTTATTGGTCTCTACCTTATGCTGGAATCTATTATTTTCAAAACCAAAACATGATCCCTTTGTTTATAAGGATGGTTCTGGTGATTTTTTTTCATTCTCAGTGGACTATCCAACCCAACGCCACTTAGATTTATTATTACATAAAGTTCCAATTATGATGTTTGGGTATACAATGTGTTGCAATAGACTTCATGTCATGATTATATACATGGTAAATGATAAAAGTGTAGCATAAAATGTTGTCTTGTCTACTCCACCCTCTCTATATAACCTTATAGAAGAGGGATGAGATATCTTTGTAATAATGGATTTACCTCACATAACTTGTGGATGAAACAAAATATGGGTAATTATTGATTGAATTAAGAAACCAATCAATTTCATTCTAATTAGAGATAACAATGTGGTGGGGGATGTTAGGTGGTTGAATGTGTAGGAGGCCGTGTGGTTTCAGGGTTTACCCTCTACTATCATCTAGGAAAGTGTCTTGCGGTTCACATCTTTATTTTCAAAAATCCTTGAAGAAGCAATGTGATTTTCAGTGAAACTAAGAATTAGTTACCATCCATAGATAGGTGGTCAGAAGGAGTGAGTAATGTAGAATTTGGAGGATATGCTCCCTTCTAACATATTATACATTGAAGGATTAAAGGATAAACATCTAGAACTAATTGAACCCACTAATAATAAAATTTACTATCCATCTATTAGAATGGTTTATTTTGTAGCTCTATATGTTTGGTGATGCCAGTCTCCACTCTACTAGGATGAGGGGAGTGAGATCTCTATAAATTTATTAATCATTGTGCAAGAGATAATGTGGAAAGTTCATATGATTCAAAAATGGTTAGTGACTACTTAGTATTTCTATAGATTTATATTGATTACAAGTGTCTTCCTTTGAAGTTTTCAATTGGTTACCACGTGTTTTTAAATATATCTCTATCAAGTCATAAAGAAGGTAAGACTTTCTTAAAGGTACATGCGACCCTTATAGATCACTAAGAGGGTCTGATGGACCTTTTATCAAGTATATTTTCTTTAATTACTAAAATTAGTCCATCATTCATTAATTATATCTCAGCTAAAAAACTTATAACCTAGAAACTTCTCAAATTTTTCATTGAGGATATCTTGAGTTGGAGATAGATGTTTTTATGACCGAGTAACCAATACAGATTATTGACTCGAAGGAGAATGTTTTACATAAAAAACTATATTCCATTGGTTTGAGTGTTATATGGAAATAGGTATAACTCTCAAGAGAATTGGAATTGAGATTATTTTGTGGGAGAGTATTGGACTTACCTATTTCTTGACCAATGACATTAAATAATACTTTCTCATAGAGGAATGTGATATGGGGGGGGGGGAGAAATCTCACACCCAAAATGAAATTTTTTGGTAGTATTTTTATTATTTATTAATTTATATTATTATAATTAATTTATGGGGGTTATTAATTTTAAATTTTAGAAAATGGTGGATAGTTCTAGTTGCATGGTTGGTGCATATTTAGTACTATTCATGAAACAAACCATGAAAATACAATACTTTCTTAATAGTTGTGTTTTTGAAAGATCGTGTATGAATTGTGCAGCAATGTGGAAAAACTATGAAAAAACTATATGTGTTCTTGTTCTATATACAAGGTAGGAATATAGTTTGTAATAACATGTGGAAAAACTATGTGGCCTTTCTAGAAAACATAAAATGTGAAAATAAAAACTATAATTTCATATACTTAAAACCATAACACCCAATTGTCTTCCTCACTGGACCTCTATACAATATTGTATGTATATTTATCCTATATTCCCCATTATATCTTAATTTCACATGGTTATTTTTTGGATTCAATAAGGGACCTCTTGGTTAGTGATTCATTTCATATCCCCTTACCTTACTCTATTCTTTTCATGTTATTTATCTATACTCTAATGCTATAGAGGCCTAGGGTCTATCTTATTGGAATTTAATAAGCGATGTTTTTATTTTTATTGTATTATTTTTCCTTTTTATGTTTATATCATCTCATTTAAGTGTTATTTCATCAATTTTCTTCATTAGTGATGGAGTAAGGTAGGTGGATTCATAAGTTGTCTTTGTTACATAAACCTTGTGAGTTTTATTTCTTTTGAATTTAATGTTATTTTATAGTATATTTACCATTCCTTAAAGGCATATCTATGTTATATAAAATATTATCAATGATCTCTTTTTTAAATTATAAATAAAATTTCTTTGAAAATCATGGTTTATGTGTGTAAATATGGGTGGTCTATTGTGTGGTTATTGAAAGAACACCATTATATTTTTTTAAATAATGAAATTTTGTTGCTAGAATAGGGGTAATGGTATATGAGAACCCAAATTTATAAGGAAAAATATTATAATTAAGTACCCCTTTGTTCTAGGAAACACTAAAAAAATATTAGACTTGGTTAATGAGGTTGTGGTTCCATAGACAAGCGTCTCTACACCTATAAGACATGATATTCACTTATTAGTGGTTAATTAGGCATGATACTATTATATAAGAATCACCGAGCCTCTAGGACAATGCATGATCTCCCTAATGGCTTGAACACGCATCTTTTTAGAGTGTTATATCACAAATCGTTAAGTGGGTTCTAGGGTTCCTATGACACTATCTATCAAAGGGATTTCCCAAGATGGTTGATTATGTTTTTCTACATGTTATGTTTCCTTTAATTAAAATTTTAATAACTTATTATATGTATTTTGGTTTAAAAAATGAAAAAAATCATTGCTTATTAATTTTTTATTTTAAACTAAGATAACATTGTTTATCTAATAATGATTTTTTATGAAAGACTCAGTGCGATCCTAATTTCAAGTTGTGATAAACCCTACATATATATAATGGATGTGTATAGAATTTTTTTTATAGATATAGGTAAAGTTAATGGACTGATTAATGGTGGTGGTTCTTCTTATAAATGTAACCTTAGAAGATTATGGGGACATGGTGGGGATTGAGCCCTCATGTTAGATAGATTTAAGAATGATTTATTTCCATATATTTTTAGTTATTATATCATATTAATATATACCATACATATCTTCCCATTCAATTATTTTATATATGTTTAAAATTGAATCTCCCTTTTTTAGATATGGAATGGTTATTATTATTTTGTGTTTCTGGTTGTTTCATTATTCTTGATATTTTGTTTATTCTTTTAATAGTGCTTATCTTCACTTTCTTAGTTTTCTATAATTGAGAGCATGACATTCCATTTTATAGTGTTCATATCTGATTATTGGTATAGATCTATTTAATTTATTTCCTTTGGAGAACCATACCCCAAGGTAGTTATTGATTCCAAAAAAAGTAGTCACCCACCTATGGGGATCAATAACACAGTTTGGTTCATAACATGGGTTAATTCATGTGACTGATTGATGGGTGACCTAGTTTAGTTCATGAAAACTATGACCATTAATCCTTAAAAATATGATTAGAATTAGAATTTCAAATAACCTACCACTTTGTAAAAAATGATAAAAGAGTGGTAAAAAAAGGAAAGACCACAAGAATGATAATTAATTAAGAATAAAAAAAATTTAATAAGATCAACAGGGGCCTTAGACTTGGGTCATGAGAGATTATCCTAGGACCACACTCTTAGAATGCCAAATCCCAATGAACCTAATTAAATAGTAGAATACCACCCCAATATCAATATAAGCTATGAGTAATACTCATCCCAGTTACAAAAACACACACCCAAACCTCCCATATATAAACATAGAAAAATAAGATTCTAAAAATTATAAAAACACATCAATACCAAATAATATAACCAGCACAAATACTTTAGAATCTTCAAAATAACTAACTATTGACCTGGAGGGAGTTACCCAATGGCTCAAGAGGGTGTGGGGGTGAATTGAGTTCTTGAAATTTAAACCATAATAAAATTATTTCATTGAGTATTTCTTCACACTTTATTATATAAGTAGTGAAAAAAGAAACATGGAATAAAAAGGGAATAATATTGAGGACTTATAGTGGTTTGGGGAACATGGGTCCCCTAGTCCTCTCCAAAGACACTCTCTCTTTATGATTTATTAATTTCACTATAAAGGTTATTTTTCTAGGGACCATGATAGTTGAATGTAAGAAAATAAAACATTTATAAATAAATTAAAAGAGGTTTTAATAGTCCATCCCTTTTTACTAGATATATACATGTCCTTCACAAACTTAGAATAAGAATTGTTCACTATATAAAAGGAAAAAATTGTATATAGGATATTCAGATTAAGTTTATAGTTACAAGATGAAAATTTAAAAATGAAGAAAGGTTCTTCTAGAAAATTAATAAGGCTTCAACGAATAGCTCAAAAATATCTCTTGACTATAGTTTATGTGTTCTTTAAAGAATAGAAACATAATGTTTTTATTTGTGGAAAAAATGAATGGAATGTATGTACATGAAAGAAAAATATCATTATCTTTATTTAGGAAATAATTGATTTCTATAGTGTCCATTATTTTCATATATATTATTTTGAATTAAAATTTCCTTATATATACTCCAAAGATCATGAGAAAATAGAATAATCCAAAATATCAGTATGTGTTCTTTCATGTAACCATTATTTCATAAAATAACAAGAGAAAAGATCGCTATTGACTATAACCAAGGTCTTCATTGGAATAATATGAATGGTTGGAAATAGAAATATTATTTAATTCATCTTTCCTTATCCAGCCACTAAAATTTCCAATAAAATGAAAAGTAGGTGTATACATCGCCCGAATTTTTATAATGGATATAAATTCCTTGAATGTGACAATAAATAATATTTAAAACACTTACTTGGAATAACTATACATTTAAAGTAAATTATATTTCTTCTAGGTTTTCATTATCTTCAAGACTTAATAAGACTTAGAAAAATAGTAAAATTGAAACTACAAATATTAAATAATATTTTTATTTTGAAATAAATATTTAATATCATGATATTTTCTATTGTATATGATATTTTATCTCTTAAAAAGATAATCCTATCACCATAGGATAAATGAACATGAAAAACTTATGAGTAAGGTTATTATATTACATGATTTTTTTATTTGTGTATGATAATTAATAACTTTGTAGGATATTTCCCTTTTTCTATCATTAGTACTTTTAATTTTTAATATAATTGGAGATATCAATGTTTAGTATGCTAATTTAATCATTATTTGATAAATTTATTGAAAAAACATCATGGATCCTATGCCTTTAGTTATTGTCATATGAAAATTATCTTACGTGACACAATAATAGAATATTTTATTTTTTTCATGAAATAGGAAATCTATATTGAAGATGTGTGTCTATTTAAAAGATGATTTCATTTAATAGAAATATAAATTTCTAGTAGTTAATAATAATTAGAGTAACACCCAATTTTTTTATGAAAATTTCTCCTTATATAATATTAGTTCTTCGATAGATTGTGATATTTGCAACAATAAGTTCAAAAACAATTCATAAAATTATTAAAATAAGACACATCTATTATTTCCTAGGAATCAGATTGGAGTGTGTGAATAGTAATAAATAAATGATGACAAAAATATATGGTCTACACATTTATAAAATTGTTTCATTAGTTATCAATTTAATAGAATTAAAAACAACTATTATTTAAAAATAAAACTGTTTTTTTGAAAAACTGTTTCTACAAGAATATTGTGTTTTTATATAAATATATTAAACTAATCACTATTGGTGAATTGTTTAAATAATATATATATATATATTATTAAATTGATAAAATGTTTTAAACGTTCAAAAAATATTTTTTTCTAGTCATTATATAAGAATAAAACCATTTTTACCTTTTAAATGTATTTTTTTCTAAAAAAAAGTTTTTTTACATTATACACACATAATTTGAAACTAATTTCAATAATTTATAGGTGTAAAATATTTATTTGGGATCCACTAAATTTATTCCCCAAGCTAGTGGGCCACATGGGCTCAGGAATGCCTCCCTGTATGACTAAGACAACCGACTAGTATAAAGGGTCCAAGGTGGTATAGTGGGTAGACTATGCCCCCATATCTCAGTGACACCACATATATATCATAATTAAAAAGGAATATCAGAAGAATAATAAAATAGTTGGTATAGAAGAAATAGATATAGTAAATAACTTTAGAAGAAAAAACAAAAAAGAAACATTAATAAATACCAAAATCCATTGGCTAAGTCATACACAATGATTTCATGTCATTATGATATTTAAAAAGGAAACATGGGATATAAGGGATTAGAATATGCATCATGCTATACAAAAATATGAAATACCAAAAGACAACTTGAATAAAATTATGAGAATAAAATCAATCCTCTCATATTATGATTCATGATATATGTAAACATATAAATAATCTATAATAGGGAACTTTCCCTTATATACACCTACAGTCATAAGGTCTACATGGGTACCAAAGGTTTACCATGAAGGGTGTGATATAAACTGAGTATTCCACCAGCAACAGTGTCTATAAAAACTCTAGCTAGTGTAAATAGCTTATAAGTGTTCATTTATAACATATAATACTAATAAACAATGATACAGAACAAATACCAGCCAACATAAGTTCTTATAGGACACATGGATAGCTCTACCTACTTTGGTATAGGCTGGTGTATGTATGATCCTGATAACCATGTATATAGTAATCATATATATATATATATATATATATATATTAAGTATACATGTATATGAACCCAATATGTGAGGATGTTTAAAGCAATGTACATGGATACTAAGTGCTAGAAGGTTGGGGGACATAACATAAGAATCCATAACTAGTATAATAATCCAATAGATCTAGCAAGGGAAAAATACTTGGATCTCATATAAATGAAAGAATTATTTATCTTCACTCAATATGGAGAGGTGAGTAGTCATGCCCAACACCTGAATTATAAGAACCTGAAGCATCATTCCCATCGTCAAAGAAAAGTATAATAGTGTGAGAAATCAGGCCCAACACCAAATGTAAGAGAGCATGAAAAACCATGCTCAACAAAACCCATTACTATTTTTCACCATCCAATATTAGTAGAATAATCATAATAATAATAATAATAATAAACATGAGTGATCACCTCTAGTTCATTTATCATCACTTAGCACTATTAACGAAGAGAGTGCAATTCACATAGTTCACATTTATAAGTATATAACATGAGGTGTGGCCTTTCCACCCATTCTTATATAATAAACTCACAGAATTTTGTTATCAAATAAGGTAATTTATTTTCCATGTCAATCCAAAAACATAGACAATTTTTGGTCATTTAAACAATTATATAAAAGGATGTAACTCAATTTACCACACCTAAAAGGGGTGGCATTCAACAGGGTTAATATCCCCTAGTCATTAAATACATATAAAAACCTATGATTAATGTACATATAAATTACATCATTTTTTAGGAATACAAAAACACACACCCAATGATCATAATAGTGTAGTGACTTTCGAAACATGGAACACAAACATCTAGTCTGGTGAAAGATCATCAATGTTTCCCTCAAAGGTCTTCCCATTTAGTACCCCTACAAAAAACATTTCCTTATAACCTAGGGAAAAGAAAACTTAAGAATAGTGTGATCTCAGATTCTTAATAAGGGAAAACAAGGGAGATATGTAAGCATAATCATGAACATAAGGGTATGAGAACATGAAAAAAACATTAAAATATCATGCCCTACATATAAAAGATCATAAATTGGAATCATGGAATAAATATTGACACTTAAAAAAGAAATTAATCATAAGGGAATCAAGAGAAACATACATTAAAGCACAAAATATGAATAAGGCATGGTATTGTGGCAAACACATAAATAGGTAATATCATTCCCTATAAGTCAAGGTGAATTTCTAGAACTCATTAGGGCATTTCATGGGGACTCTACCTATTGCGAAGGACATACCAACATCCCCAGTCAAAGTCCTTTACTTATAATGGATCATGTTTCCACATATTCCCATAGTGTATTAGATTTCCCTATTTTCCATAGTGTATCAAGACCATTAAGTTTATTCCCATAATTATCTCATAAGATATAAATCTTTACACGATTCATTGAGGTAAATATTGGTCCCACCCATTATATAATGAAATCCTTCACATATTTTACACAATATAATAAAAATTTCATCATATCATGATCTATAAAAAGAGATGGGTTTCATTAAAATACCATCACAACCCATGAAATAAAGTGGGTATCTTAAAATTTTTATTATATCATAACCTATGGAAAATATACTAGTTTCATAATGATTTTATCAAAGAATAACCTATAAAAAGAAGCGGGGTTAAAAAAAATATATCCCATGGAAAAGGAATTGGTTTCATAAAAAACTTTTCATCTTAAACATAAACCATTTAAATAAAGAATAAGAATGATTTACTTGGATAATATCCACAGTATGACATAAAATATTTCGAAGTATTTTTTTAGATAGAAAATATCCTTTGAAAAAATTTCATGTGGAAAATATCCTTTCATCATTGATAAATGATTTTTAAAACATAAAGTATTTTTAGAAACCTTTTTAATTGAAAATAGATTTAAAAATCATAATGAATTTTTAAAATCATTTTTTCTTTGATGATTATTAATGATTTTTTTGAAAACATTTTTAAAAACATATTTGAAAAATTGGTTTTCTAGATTTTCATCCTAAGAGAGAAATAATGTCACATTATCTTAAAAATAGTTCCTTACTTATTATAAGTACCAAATAGTACAATAATGGTACCAATACATGAATATATTATTAATAAATATAGGAGAAGATAATTAATGATATTTCTTAAGGGATGAATCATAATATTCCATCAATGGAAGCATAATCTTAAATAAACATGATTAATGATGAGATTATAGAAATGAACTCTTTTCTCTTTGATAACTTTAAATCATAATACCCATGAGAGAATAACATTACCTACATAATATAATATCATTAAAAGAATAATATTCATTATATTACATTTAAAATTTATTGTAAACCACCCCATATAAGAATATAGGTGCATAAAAACATGTGTCTCAAAGAAGGCTAATTAAGACAAAATTACCTTATAGTTTTGATAACCATTGAACTATAAATCCCATGAAAGAGAGATAATAAAATAGATGTGTAAATAAACATAATTTTTTTACTATGTATCTTAGAATACATTATTGGTTAGTATATTTTCCACACAAAAGAAGTGAGTGGTTAACATGGCATGTATCTCACAGATATAAAAAGTTAGATTAGAAAACCCTTACCTTAAGTCTTGAATTTCTCTATACACATTCAAAACTCCTGTAAAATAAAGTATAAGTTTATTATGTATAAAAAACCGAACCATATTCTTATATATCATACCATATATGATTTATTATAAATTTATATTACATGTTTAATAAAAATTTCTTTTTAATGTTATGTTTCGAGTAAAATCCGCTTTACTTTCCATATATGTTTTCACTTGGGATTATTTATTCTCTTACATATATCATGATTTAATTATTTCATGAACGTAATAAATTATTTAAATTTCATATATATTCAGTATATATTTATTTATAATAATCTATAAAGGATAGGAATATGAAATGGAATACACTACTCACAGAGATGGTAGATAGTGTATACACATGAATGTTGTTTTCGTTTTGTTGTTTTATTAAATGAAAGAAAGTAAATATAAATAAATAAATAAATATATATATATATATAGTATCATTAAAGTAGAATTATTATGTCATATATATCATATATGTTTTCTAAACCCATCCTTAATACATTTTATGTAACGTGTGAATGAATCAAATCACTTTAAGGAGGTGGTAGTCCACACATCCAAAAAACGAAGTTATCGTATTTTAAAAAATATAAATCATGAAAGTATGTGTTAGATAATAATTATATAAGCATAAATAAATAATAAATATCATAAATATCATTTAAAAATATAAATTAAATCATTATTCTCAACCTTGAAAGGTGGACATGGAAGAATGAACGACATCAGTTTGGGAGGCGGTAGTCCATCGTACACCTGAATGATGATTGCATATCCCATTTGATGGAAGTGTGTGTGAGTCTAGAAATAACCCTTAATATAAAAAATTATTAGTACATTTATGATACTGAGGTTTTTATTTTATCAGTTAATAATGGAAGTTGAGTGGTGGATTATGAAAATAAGACAAAAGTTCTTGTGGAATGATGTTACATCTTCATTGGGTAACTTCTTTTGGTTTTCAACAAAGGGCTTACTTGGTTGGATTTATTCCAAAATGAATGCATCTATGACGATTTTAGATAAGTGGGTATATTTTTTTGGTAGGTTTTGGATGATCCAAAGTGTATTGAGAGGTGTGAGGAATGAGAAGAGTGAATGTATTTTTATAGAGGAGGATGGGTGGAATTATTGTAAGTATAAAAAGGTAAACACTACTGGGAGGTCTCCCTTACCTAAAATCCTTAAAAATGAAAAAATAATCGATAAAGGTGATTTATTTTTTATTAAAATCCCCACTACACAAAAAAGGTAAATTTTTATATTTATTTTTCTTAACTTCTCTTGTTTCCCCACTTTTATCCTTTTGGTTTTAATTAAGGTAACAAGTTTTCTTACATAAGTAATTTGACCATTAATACTAAATTAAAAAGAAATTTATAAGAAAATATTGAACCAATTAATTATAAATATTATATTTAATTTAAAAAAACCAAATCCCACATGTGTTGGAAGTTAATTTTAAAACGACCGCTTGTAATTCACAAAAATACTGCTTTAACCTAAATTGTGATAACAATGTTTTTTCTATTTAATGGTCAATATTTTCATTTTAAAATAAAAATGGTACATTAATAGAAAATATTTAAAATTTATTAACATATATAAATAATTTATCAGAATATAGTAATTTTAGTAAATTTTAAATCTTTCATTAAGATATCATTTATTATAAAATAACATTAATGTCAATTTTGACATTATTTACATAATTTAAAATTTAAAATATCAAGAGAAAGATTTAATTTGAATACATTAATTTCACACCTATGTAACATGATATATTCATCTAAAATATTTAACAATAATAATTTAGTGAATATATATCTCTTTTAATATTATTAGTAGCATTTATTTTAGTTAATTATTAACTAAACAATTACCACATTTGACATTCCTTAAGTAGTTAATCTAAATAATTTATCTCTGAAAGCTAAATAGAAATTAATAAAATGAAAAAAATTCATTTATATTACACAATAATGTGTAAAAACTATGTAATTTTGTTTTTTCCATATCTGAAGGCTTTATAAATGTTAAAGGTAAGGAAGGATCATTTTTTGTCTTTTTTCCTTACTTAATATATTATAAGGGTCAATTTCATTAAACAGTGTACCAATAACACACAAAAATAGAACTAAGAGTGGATATGGTTGAAATATGGGTTTCTAATGGATTATTTAGATATTTCTTCATCATTTTTTCCTTTAGATTAAATTTTTACTTCTAAGTAATCTAATTTTTGTCTTAATAGCCGCAAATAATTTTAATAAATTTCACTATTTTTTTGTTATAAAATAATTTGAGCATAGTAGATATTACATATTATTATTATTATATATATGTAAGATATTTTGAAAAATTATAAACAAATAGATGGTATAAATTAATTTTAGATTAATCCCATAGATGCATCAGAGAAACAAAATTTTTTGACCGAAAATGTTTAAAAGTTTGAAATATTTTTACATCCAATTTCATTGTGAAATTGATTCCAATGACCTATATTAGATTAATTAATTTATAATTTACCTAATTTAACTTTAATATAAAATAAAAATATAATTTAATAATATAAATAAATTGTAAAAAAAATTAGTTTTGAATTAAAATTCAGTATTTTTCACTATTTATCAAAAACTGATGTTTTTCAGAAATATTTAAAAAATTTACCCTAATAGAATTTCTACATTATGAAATAATAAATTATATTTATTTAATAAAATTAAATTTCTAAATTTTTGTAAAACTAATTTTAATATTGTTCTTATAAGGACATAAAAAGTAGTTCAATTGAGAAAATATTTTTTCAAACATATAAAAATTTTACCAAATATTATATGTTTTATTATCAATTTGTTTTATTTATATAGAAAAATTATAAATAATATTTAAAAATTAGTTAATATTATTCATTTTACTATGTTTAAACACTATTTTATAACCATATCATTTAAATAATTGTATAATTAAAATACTATTTCAGAGAAACTATGTTTTTTGTGTAACGCAAGCCAAGTCGGCATTTTATATAGTGAAATATTATCATGGTGTTGAGTATAATGAAATAATAACATTGTGGAGTGTAAAATTAAAAAAAATAGAGGTTTTATATAATATAAGTTCTATTCAGTGTTTCATGAAATGAATAATATCATATATTTGACATTAGTTCAAAAATAAATTTTAAAAAATCTCAGGGTGCTATATTCTAACCCCATAAAATTAATTTCACCCTCTAAATTCATATAAGGTACTAAAGCTTTAATACATGAAAGTCACTTTCATAAAAACCCACATCCTAAAAATGAATACTAAATATTTCTTTAAAAAGAAAAGTTGGAACCATAAAGGTTTCCCAAAGTAACTCATACAAAGGGGAACAAAGGTGGTATGTGAAAACCTGGACATAAAATAAAAGCATAAATAATTATATGGATTGATAATGATAAATAATCACACAAAAGTGGGTGATCCATAGAAAGTTAACAATTATAAAACCATAAAATGATGAGGCATGAAAGAGGTCTTTTACATCATAAAAAATGTTACTAATAGGAACATGTATTATTTCAAGTTTCTTTTTCTTAATATTGAAAAAATTTCATGATAAAATACACCTACATGATTTTATGAAAGCCTCAAATTTTTTCCCTTAATCAATATTTAATTAATCTCTATTCCAAAAAATTAAGGTTAATTTTTTATTCTCGAAGTGTGAGAATATCATGAGATCCATAAATAGAATGATAGGTCACTCAGTCTATCTTTATAACAAAAAAAGGTTAGAAAAAGTTATCCAAAATGTAAAAATCATTATATGTAGATATAATTATTTAATCTCTAAAACCTCATATGATATTTAATATAAACCATTCCATAAATTGTTATCCTTATAACAATTGTAAATGATGAAACTCCAAAATAAGGTCACTAAATTTCTAAAAAACACCTTAGCATTGATCCCTTGTATATCATAATGTATCTCTTGGTTATCACATTCCAAACATGTGAATACCAACTTCTTATATTATCTTGAAACATGGTAATAACTTGAATTACCAAAAATCATTTTGTAAAACATTCATGTTTCCTTATTCCAAATATTACTGGATATATTCCATAAATCCAAAAATTATGTAAACTTCATCAGAGATATCATAATCCACTTTTGAAACAATTAATTAATCTATTTCAAGGTAGTAAGTATCTTTAAATTTACTTTATCCAAACATCATTATATTAACATTAGGAACATATTAATAATTATATTTCTGTGAACCACGTGTTTCTTATGAATATCACCTTTCCATTAAATCACTTTTCTAGTTCATTGGAACCATTAAACATACCCTTATAAATCCTAAGCAAAAAATAATAATTTGAACAATACTTATATAGTTCACAATTCATATGACACAATTATTGGAACTAGTTACATAAAAACTTCAATTATTTCACTTAATCCTTAATCCACTAATAAGGCTACCTTATCTTATTACATAATACCTATTTCCTTTCACATTCACCTTTATTCTCATCATCATCAATAATATAACCATTACATGTACCAACTTTATGACTATCTTCATGGGATTTATAATTAGTATATTGACTTTAATAATGCCTATTCTTTCCAAATTTAAATCATTCAGAAACTGATAATACCATAGGGAAGCCAATATTCACATCAATTGAATTAACAACATTTTTCATTTTCCCTTTCCAGTTTCTTGTTTTTTTCTTTTTTTCCAAAAGTGAAAACATCTTATTTTTCCTCTACGACATCCATTTTGGTGTTTATTACCACATTCTAGACACAAAAGAAACTAAATATTCTTTCCTCTATGGTATTCATTACCATAATTCTTAAAAAAATCATTCATTCTCTTCTTGGGTGAGTCTGAGAGTTGGTTAAGGTATACACTATTAATCATGTTCCATGAAAACAGGTTAGGCATGATCATAATTTCCTTCACTATAGTGATAATCCCATTTTACTTCTCATAAGAAATTTTTTTTCCACATTCAATGTTAGACCGGTTCATTCTTGTTATCATCATTGACTAAAACAAGACACCAAAGCGTGAGAAACACTTTTCACAGTGGAAAACCACATATAAATTAAAAATAACTTATAGGATGTGAAAAGTATGAAAAATTTATTAATATATGAAACAATAGTCTTATCCTTAGAGAGATATCTAAAAATATCCTTATAAGTATCCCTAGGGATCTCACTAAAATTTTTTCATCTGAGTTTCCAAAGGGTAACTAAACCTTTACTCTCATACCAAATATAACAACCCAGGCATAACATACAGAGATATTACATCATTTTCATAGGAATACTGATAAAGAAAAATTTTATTTAATATTTTATAAATAATAAATGAAATAATTTCCTCACATTATGTTAAATATGTTTGTTAATAGAATATTTGTGACTAGATAATTCATTGGATTTTTTTTGGGAAATTACAGTTTACCCATTTTAAAATTCACTGTAGTATTTTGGGCTAAATATTTTTCTAGAAATTATTTTGACATAAAATTTTGTAACTATGTTTCTTAATTAATGGGATAAAAATTCAAATCATTACATGGGATTTGTATCGTGCATTTGATTGGGATAAATTCTCCATGAATTCAAAGATGGGCTCGACTCAACAAATTGGATGTTACATTAGTATTTTGGATATATATTCATCATCCTTACTTGGAATGGGACCAAAGATGGAGGGGATATCTAGTATCCAATTATGAACAAATAATCCTTCTGGAAGTATAGATAATTAACTTGTTTTGGGGCCCAAAGATGCAGTTCAAGTGGGATTAAAATATTTGGTCAAATTTCCCTTTCACACTTAAAAACGTTTTGTAATGCTATCCCTCCCAAAATATATTTAAATAAGAATTTAACTATTGGGGAGGTTTGGTCGAGGTATTGGAAAGTTTTTTCCAATAGGGTGTATCCTAGGAACATATCAAACCTCTTTGAAGTAGTAAGGCCTTGTGCAAAGAACTATTCCAAGAAGGCTCTCCACTCCCTCTTCCACATTGTGTTTCTTTGTTTTTATGATTGTAACTTGAATTTTTCTCTAACTAATCTTCTGTATTCTTCTATTTTCATCTTTTTATTTTTCATCTTGGTGCTGTAATATAATAGTGGAGATGATATTGGGTTTTACCCTTTCAATCCATTTCTTAGGCAAAACATCTCCACGATGACAACTCTACCCATGGAAGAGTGTTTTCATTCGTAGTTGATCTAATCCATAAAAAATTCATTTATTTATTTTGAATCCATAAAAAATGTAATTCATAAATTTTGATCAATTAATTGAGTTTTAATTTTTATGTTACTCAATCAACCTACACTTGACCGCATGGTCAGGCCTGTGTAAATTGTGTGAGTGAAACCTCAATCGCCAAATCTAATAAACTTGGGATAGGATTATTGGGTTCTAGTCTCATCCCAAAACACAATAAATTCTCGAATCCAGGAAGGATAACCTTACCTAACTAAAATTTACCATAATTTGTATTTTGGATCATAATTAATGTTGGGTGTTGCGATTTGAAGTCCCAAAGTTGACTTAAGGGTCATTTTCCAATATTTATGGTCAGGTTAATTTCTAAAGGGTTTAGGGATTGACAAGGTTTGGGGATAATAATTGAAATAATTATAATCATATGGGATACTGATAAATTAATTATGAAGGGTTAGAATAGATCAAATACATCTTCTCATATATGTGTTTTTAAGGAAATCAGGTCTTCGATTGTTCCTTCTCATCTGTTGTTTAGTTTATTGTATGAATGTCACTAAACAAACCACCCATCTAGTGTTTCATTTGTTTTCACTTATTTAATTATTTAATTCAATCCTATTAAGGGTTGTTTAATTCGATTCCTCCTTGAGATAATTACATAGGTTACCCACTGTGCTATACTTAGTAAAATCAGAAATATTTTTCAGATCATGCGCATCAATGCTCATCAAATACACAAACACATTCCCAAAGACAATAATAATTTAGTTCTTTTGGAATCATATAACCAATTTTTTTGGTGATATAACTTCAATGTTTCCCACAAATATATTATTATTTAGTAACTCTACCTAAAACCTTTCATTATAACACGAGGAAAATAAAAAATAAGAAAAGGGTGATCTTATGTTCTTAGTAAGGGTAAAAAAGGGATATACATAAGAATAATCATGAACATAAGGGTATGAGAACATGAGAATAACATTTTAAGATCAAATCATTCATATAAAATACCATAAACATGATTCATGACATAAATATTGATAGTTTATAAGACCTGAATCATAAGGGAATAAAGATCATAAGCCATGGAATCATAACATAGGAATAAAACATTAGATTGGGGAAGACCCAAAAACATGTAATATAATTACTTATAAGTCACGGTACCCTAACCAAACATATGAGTGAACTTTATAGGGAAAATAACTACTAAGAGGTATACACGACCATCCCCAGTCACGGTTCTTTCCTTATAAGGTATCAGGTTTCCCAATCTTCCCATAGAGGATTGGGATTCCCCATCATCCATAGTGGATTAGGTCTCCCCATATTCCCTGTAACGCCCCAACCCCAGCTACCCAGAGTCGGTGCATTACTTCGTAACATTGGCATGATCACAAAAGATCAAGTCTCGAAAGACCGATTAGTTTAGTAGCCTTGGAAACACTAGATACATTCATAAGTCTTTCATTACATCAAAAAGTAAACAAACTACAATAACATGGTCTTCATAGTCCACACTCATATCCTCTTCTGACTATCCCTGCAGGTCATTCATAAAATACTTCTTCACATCCTGGAAAAATATTAAAACATTGAAAGGGGTGAGCTCAGATGCTCAGTAAGGATAACAATATTGCGGAAGCTTTCATAAATAAACATTAACATTTAAGGCAATGTATAACCAAAACAAAAGCCTTTTAAACATGAACTTAAACATAATATGGCAAAAGTAAAATGAGATAATGCCATTTACTTATTCACATGGATATTCTACTGGTCGAATAATCACATGAAATATCAATAACCACTTTCATAATGATGGAATGTATAATGCCAGACATTCTGAAACATTTTGTCAAGGCCTCGGACAAGACGTCTAAAATGATTAAGGCCTCGGCCAAAACCATAAATCAAATTAGGAAAGGGCCTCGGCCAATTCCATGTCTAGTTGTCTCATGAGACCTACCGATGCATCGAGGAGCTATAGCGGGCTCCACCCGTCACTTATTAAGTCCAATACATTCCTCATATGAATAGGTTTAAACATATCATAAACCATAACATAATCGTATCACATAAAACATGCATAAAGGAAACATAACATTTCCATATTTCAATTACGAGATATCAATACAACACATTGATATAATAAAAATTCTTTCAAAACCATTTTCAATACCAAAATAAAAGAAAGTTAAAACTTTGTATTTATTTTTCATTAAAAAAAATGATGGCTTGTAGAGGAAGCCGAAACTCAAATAATGGTCACAGCGGCGGAGAAGTCGTTGTCGCCGCATAAGTATGGAAAGAAAAACATTCCCTTTTGTCGTTTAGAAAAATGCTTCGTATAAAAAAAGATTCCTTTTGAATAAACGTAAAAGTCAAAGGGGTTTATACACCGTATAAAAGAAAGTTGTGTATAAAACCAAATATGCCTCAATGAAAGGGGATTGAGACGAAGTCCTTAAAAAGATCATTTTTAAAATAAAATAGATCTATTATGTTTATTCACTATAGGTACACATAAAGGAAGTAAAAATACAAAAATAGGACATAATAATATCATGATATAATTTGAAAATAGGAGATTAACCCAAAGAATAGAAATTGGGTTAAGAAGTTCCCTTACCTCGTGTCTGAATTGACTCAACCGTTCTTTAACCTCCTAAATAATAAACTAGAGTTAATATACACCTTATTAAGAACCATTTTCAATTTTATTTTCCTTATTATATCACTTATTACAATGATATGAACATTATGTAATTATTTAAGTTAATAACGGTCGTTTTGTCGATCTTTGGTACTTGAGTCAACAATAAACTTCTTATAATTACAAGTTGTTCATGTGGTGAAATATCCATTATTTCCAGAATTATATTAATGATGTATATATCATATATATCATATATATCCAGTATATACATTCATTCATAATATTACGTAACATTTAGAGGTAAGAAATGAAATGCACCGTTCATGGAGACGGTAAGCCGTACGTACGCATGAACACTACTTTCATTTCTATTTCGTATTTAATGTAATGAAATCATAATTATATAAAGGTATAATATAGTTCCAGTATAATATCATATATAATATCATTTACTCCATCCTTTATACATCCCACATATGGCATTAACGATTCACATCACTTTGAGGGGGCGGTAGTCCGCACTTCCTAAAATGAAATTATCACGTTTTACCCATAATGGAAATCATAAAGTATGCCATAAATGAGAAATACAGAAGCATAAGTAAAACATAAACATAATATATATCATATATAAAAATAGTGACATCTTTATGGCCACCTTTGAAGGTGTTATATGAGTGTTGAACAATCATCGTTTCGTAAGGCAGAAATTCGCCATCCACAGAAACAGTATGTTCTTTAACCATTAGATGTAGGTGTGTGTAAGTGTAGCTCGAACCCTTCTTATAAAAACATCCTAGTATATTGAGGATACTTTTGTTGTTACAAAAGAAATGAATAATAAGAGTTTAGGGGGTTGGAGAAGAAAAATAAAACAAAACAACATTAGAGAAGACATTACCTCAAAATCGGGTAACTCTTTTTGATTTGAGCCAAAGGCTTCCTTGGGAAGAGTTCTGCCCAAAGTGAGGCTTCTAGGAGTAAGAGAGGGATGTTGGGAGAGTATTTGGGTAGAGGTTGGCCGAGACAAATGGCTTGAAGGTGTGAATAAGGTGGGAGAGGTGGGGGCCTTTTATAAGTGGAGAGGAGGGGCTCTTGTGGAAAGATTGAAATGTTACATTATTACACAATGCTTTTCGGATTATAAAGGTCCCAAACTTATATAATTCGAGACTAAGGTGATAAGGGTTAGAAATATCCTCATCCAATTGGCTTTGGACAAGTTTAAGCCTTGGATTTTGCATTATCTTCTCATTTTATTTAAATCGTTAAATAATGAGGTCATCGCTGCATCATAATGATGTCATAAATAATTTAATTTATTTAATGTCTAAAAATTATAAAAAAATACTATGATGTAGGAAATCTTTTTAGCTTTCTAATGAATATTTATAGTCAAAATGTGGACTTGTGTAACCCCACTTAAAAACTGTTTTAGTAAAATAACTCATGTTTGTGTCAATTTAATTTTAACATTAAATAAATATATATTAATGTCATTTTCCAACTAAAGTGGCTCCATGGGGTCACCAAGTTGACCCATGGGTTGTATTGGTCGGCCATGACTCATCCAATATGAGTAGGACAAGTGTCATGCTCATCTCATATTATTAAAACATTATTTGTACCTTAAACTACACTAATTACCTCTAATCGCGATTAAGAACTTCAAAGTTACTATTCACCAAAAATTTATTTTAATCTCATTGAACCAAATTTTACTTCTTAATGACAACCATGTATGTCGGATTTTTGAAAATCAAATCACAGAAGTGGTAATATTTCATTTAAACGAAAAATCAGTTATTTAACTACCACTAAGTGGTTTCACTATTCATCAAAAATTGAAGTTTTTCAGAACAAAGCCAAAATTTCACCCTAAGCTATAATTGATATTCCAAATTCAAAAATGATGTCTATTTTACAAAATTCCAATCATATAAGTTGCATTAATTAATTTTATAATTAATTCCCGCTGCCACAACAAATAGCGTGTTTTTAAGAAACAATTTATATCAAAAGATTGACAATTGTTTATGTCCAATTTTAATGTTAAATTAATTCTAATGACCACCATTGGATAAAATAGTAAAAATATATTCTAATTATACTTTAAAACCACTAAATAGTATAATTTATCACTATAAATTATTTTGATTAAAAAATTTGTTTTTAAGTATTTTTCACAATTCATAAAAAATTAGAAGTTCTCAGAAAAATACCAAAAATTCAACATAGGCTAATTTCGATATTATAAATACAAAAATGAAGTCCATTTTGAAATATAAAATTTCTATAATTTTAAAAAGTGGTTATTACTATTCATAATGGCTACTTTTATTAGTCGTGGTGTTTTAGAACTCGAAGTTGCGTACAATGCAAGCTATTGCATTATTGAAAGAGAGGCGTATCGTGGAAGCTCGGGGTGTTACATTCTCCCCTCCTTCAATAAATTGCGTCCTCGCAATTTGAAATTTTTCTTGGAAAATAAAAGGTTGAAAATAGAAAATACCTTTGAGTAAAACCCACATCGGAAATAAGATTAATAAAATTTAGCCTTAATAAGAGGGAAAGGGAAATGAAAAAGTCACCACCCAATTATGATTTCGATTAGGAGAACATTGGTGGCAATTAGAGACATATAATTGGAGGAAAAACGTAAATATTTGTAGGGACAGATTGGGGTCATCAATCACAATCAACTGTCAAATTGAGAACCTCAAAGCCTTCAATCTATGTTGATTTAAAATATCATCAGTTCAACAAGACATAAGGTATTAGGATAACACATTTTTTTGTTTTAATATCCCTTTACTAAAGTTTAAGAATTAATTTATTCATTGAATAAGAGATAGGTATATATATATTTATGCTTGACAATTAGAGTTTCAACCTTCAACTCATCTTTCACTCAAAAAGATAATAGAACTCAAAAATATTATACTTATCCTAATTGTATAAGGTTCCAAATGTTAACACATACCATTTAGATTTGTAAAATTATTTTGTAATAACCAGGGACTTCCTGTAGGCTAGTGGTAGGAAATAAAGGCCTGTCGCACTATGATTGTGGGTTCGATTCCTGCAGCTTTGTCCGACGCGACGGGTTATGTCCCACCCTGAAGGTTGTCCTTTTCTTAAAAATATAGTACTATACTATTCCAAAAATAATCTTCATAAATGTTTTAACCTTAAAAAATACTATACAAAGATCAACTTAATCCACTCCAACCTTTATAGTTATCCAAAATACCTCTGTCCAGATTTTCTCTAAAAGGTCTCTTAATTTCAAAATCAATTTATCAGATTCCCCAAACAAAGAAAAGTTTCTCTTATTGTCACATACTAAAAATATGATCACCTTCATCATATTAAAACCTTACTGAAATCAACAAGTACTGCAATACAATCCTTATATATATATCACATTATTCTAATAACCGAAATATAATCCATCAGTCCAAAAGCACCAATACATTAGTTATTCTGCTTCAACTGTAGTAACATCATAAGATTGTCCTTGATCCCTTGGCCTTTTCTGAGGTAAGTTTCCCTGATGCTTAGGACATTCATTTGCATAATGACCCATTTCTCTACAATTATAGCATTCAACTTTGATAGCCTCTTTCTTTCCCTTGCAATCACGAGCCTGGTGACCCTTTTCTCCACATTTATAACAAACTCCCATTCCTTTTAGGCACGTACCAGGGTGATTCTTCCCACAATTATCACATAATGGAAAATCCTTCTTTCCCTTTTTCCCTTTATCTGTCTCTTGTTCCCCCGTTCTCTTCTTCTCTTGCTTTACTTTGTTGTCATAAGACTTAGAGAATTCCTTTTCTGTCTTGATAGCACACGAGACAATATCTTCGTATGATGAGAAGGATTGTGATACTAAAGCTCAACGGAGAAATGGTTTTAACCCATCAAAGAAACGATCAATCTTACCTCTTGGGTTACGTATATAATCTGCAGCATACCTCGCTAACCTTGTAAAGTTGGACTCATACTTTGCGACATTCTCATCCTCCTTTTGTTTCAGACTCAGAAATTGCCTTTCCATATCTGCTCGATGGTCACGAGGAAAGTATTTTTCTAAGAAAAGATCTTTGAACTCCCTCCATTCCATATTCGATACGTCATCATCTTCCTTTGTGTTTTGAATCAGCGACCACCACTGATTGGCATCTCCAGTGAGGCGGTAAACTTCCATGACAACCTTCTCCCTTTCACTACTCCTCAAGGCATGGAATATTTTCTCTATGGAATTTATCCATTGCTCAGCTACTATAGGATTTGTACTCCCATTGAAGGTTGGTGGTTGTTGCCTCATGAAACGGTCTAGCATTGATCCTCCACGTTGTGGATCAGGGTGCTCCATACGAGTAAGGTTATTATTCATAACCTGAGTGAGTTGTCCCAGTATGGTAATAAGTTGATCAGCACCAGTTGTATCTCCAGATCCACAATAATTATCTTGAGCAGGAGGGAAATCCCTACACGGAGTTCGTGCATTGATACGGTTTCCATTCCTTCCACTAGGCTCCATTTCTAAACAATGTCATAAACTAGATTAGTTTATGAATCAAAATACATAATTCCATACTTGTAAAACACTTTACATAAATTGAACTATTTATGGATATAATCTATAATCATAAAAAGAAATGTTTTCTTTGAGGAAGTATATACTCATAACCCTTCATAGTGGTTTGTAAATAAAATGAGAATTATCCTAAGCATATCCGCCGGGAGTGTCGTAACCAAGAGTGCAACAAGGCCTGTTGTCGTGCACCAGTTCCCGTTCGATTCTAGCTCAAAGCGGTGTTTTCGGGTTTTACCCCTAGGTACATCTGTGCCAGAGCCGCCTCTACCTGCTCGTATCTAGACATGGATGTATTGCTCGAAAAACTCATAACATCTCTATAATACCAAAATTTAGGAAGTTCTTCTATACTAATCCTCAAAGCCTATCTTTGGGCTATGTGCTCTAATAAGAGTTTATCTAAATCTAGCTTCCAAGGTTAGTACTAAACTACCTCTGATACCAACTGTAACGCCCCGACCCCAGCTACCCAGAGTCGGTGCATTACTTCGTAAAATTGGCATGATCACAAAAGATCAAGTCTCGAAAGACCGATTAGTTTAGTAGCCTTGGAAACACTAGATACATTCATAAGTCTTTCATTACATCAAAAAGTAAACAAACTACAATAACATGGTCTTCATAGTCCACACTCATATCCTCTTCTGACTATACCTGCAGGTCATTCATAAAATACTTCTTCACATCCTGGAAAAATATTAAAACATTGAAAGGGGTGAGCTCAGATGCTCAGTAAGGATAACAATATTGCGGAAGCTTTCATAAATAAACATTAACATTTAAGGCAATGTATAACCAAAACAAAAGCCTTTTAAACATGAACTTCAACATAATATGGAAAAAGTAAAATGAGAGAATTCCATTTACTTATTCACATGGATATTCTATTGGTCGAATAATCACATGAAATATCAATAACCACTTTCATAATGATGGAATGTATAATGCCAGACATTCTGAAACATTTTGTCAAGGCCTCGACCAAGACGGCTAAAATGATTAAGGCCTCGGCCAAAACCATAAATCACATTAGGAAAGGGCCTTGGCCAATTCCATGTCTAGTTGTCTCATGAGACCTACCGATGCATCGAGGAGCTATAGCGGGCTCCACCCGTCACTTATTATGTCCAATACATTCCTCATATGAATAGGTTTAAACATATCATAAACCATAACATAATCGTATCACATAAAACATGCATAAAGGAAACATAACATTTCCACATTTCAATTACGAGATATCAATACAACACATTGATATAATAAAAATGCTTTCAAAACCATTTTCAATACCAAAATAAAAGAAAGTTAAAACTTTGTATTTATTTTTCATTAAAAAAATGATGGCCTGTAGAGGAAGCCGAAACTCAAATAATGGTCACAGCGGCGGAGAAGTCATTGTCGCCGCATAAGTACGGAAAGAAAAACATTCCCTTATGTCGTTTAGCAAAATGATTCGTATAAAAAAAGATTCCTTTTGAATAAACGTAAAAGTCAAAGGGGTTTATACACCGTATAAAAGAAAGTTGTGTATAAAACCAAATATGCCTCAATGAAAGGGGATTGAGACGAAGTCCTTAAAAAGATCATTTTTAAAATAAAATAGATCTATTATGTGTATTCACTATAGGTACACATAAATGAAGTAAAAATACAAAAATAGGACATAATAATATCATTATATAATTTGAAAATAGGAGATTAACCCAAAGAATAGAAATTGGGTTAAGAAGTTCCCTTACCTCGTGTCTGACTTGACTCAACCGTTCTTTAACATCCTGAATAATAAACTAGAGTTAATATACACCTTATTAAGAACCATTTTCAATTTTAGTATCCTTATTATATCACTTATTATAATGATATGAACATTATGTAATTATTTAAGTTAATAACGGTCGTTTTGTCGATCTTTGGTACTTGAGTCAACAATAAACTTCTTATAATTACAAGTTGTTCATGTGGTGAAATATCCATTATATCCAGAATTATATTAATGATGTAGATATCATATGTATCATATATATCCAGTATATACATTCATTCATAATATTACGTAACATTTAGAGGTAAGAAATGAAATGCACCATTCATGGAGATGGTAAGCCGTACGTACGCATGAACGCTACTTTCATTTCTATTTCGTATTTAATGTAATGAAATCATAATTATATAAAGGTATAATATAGTTCCAGTATAATATCATATATAATATCATTTACTCCATCCTTTATACATCCCACATATGGCATTAACGATTCACATCACTTTGAGGGGGCGATAGTCCGCACTTCCTAAAATGAAATTATCACGTTTTACCCATAATGGAAATCATAAAGTATGCCATAAATGAGAAATACAGAAGCATAAGTAAAACCTAAACATAATATATATCATATATAAAAATAGTGACATCTTTATGGCCACCTTTGAAGGTGTTATATGAGTGTTGAACAATCATCGTTTCGTGAGGCAGAAATTCGCCATCCACAGAAACCGTTTGTTCTTTAACCATTAGATGTAGGTGTGTGTAAGTGTAGCTCGAACCCTTCTTATAAAAAAATCCTAGTATATTGAGGATACTGGTGTTGTTACAAAAGAAATGAATAAAAAGAGTTTAGGGGGTTGGAGAAGAAAAATAAAATAAAACAACATTAGAGAAGACATTACCTCAAAATCGGGTAACTCTTTTTGATTTGAGCCAAAGGCTTCCTTGGGAAGAGTTCTGCCCAAAGTGAGGCATATAGGAGTAAGAGAGGGATGTTGGGAGAGTATTTAGGCAGAGGTTGGCCGAGCCAAATGGCTTGAAGGTGTGAATAAGGTGGGAGAGGTGGGGGCCTTTTATAAGTGGAGAGGAGGGGCTCTTGTGGAAAGATTGAAATGTTACATTATTACACAATGCTTTTCGGATTCTAAAGGTCCCAAACTTATATAATTCGAGGCTAAGGTGATAAGGGTTCTAAATCTCCTCATACAATTGGCTTTGGACAAGTTTAAGCCTTGGATTTTGCATTATCTTCTCATTTTATTTAAATCGTTAAATAATGAGGTCATCGCTGCATCATAATGATGTCATAAATAATTTAATTTATTTAATGTCCAAAAATTATAAAAAAAATACTATGATGTATGAAATATTTTTATATTTATAATTAATATTTATAGTCAAAATTTGGACTTGTTTAACCCCACTTAAAAACTGTTTTAGTAAAATAACTCATGTTTGTGTCAATTTAATTTTAACATTAAATAAATATATATTAATGTCATTTTCCTACTAAATTGGCTCCATGGGGTCCCCAAGTTGACCCATGGGTTGTCTTGGTCGGCCATGACTCATAAAATAGGAGTAGGACAAGTGTCATGCTCATCTCATATTATTAAAACATTATTTGTACCTTAAACTACACTAATTACCTCTAATCGCGATTAAGAACTTCAAAGTTACTATTGACCAAAAATTTATTTTAATCTCATTGAACCACATTTTAATTCTTAATGACAACCATGTATGTCGGATTTTTGAAAATAAAATCACAGAAGTGGTAATATTTCATTTAAACGAAAAATCAGTTATTTAACTACCACTAAGTGGTTCACTATTCATCAAAAATTGAAGTTTTTCAGAACAAAGCCAAAATTTCACCCTAAGCTATAATTGATATTCCAAATTCAAAAATGATATCTATTTTACAAAATTCCAATCATATAAGTTGAATTAATTAATTTTATAATTAATTCCCGCTGTCACAACAAATAGCGTGTTTTTAAGAAACAATTTATATCAAAAGATTGACAATTGTTTATGTCCAATTTTAATGTTAAATTAATTATAATGACCACCATTGGATAAAATAGTAAAAATATATTATAATTATACTTTAAAACCACTAAATAGTATAATTTATCACTATAAATTATTTTGATTAAAAAAGTTGATTTTATGTATTTTTCACAATTCATAAAAAATTAGAAGTTCTCAGAAAAATACCAAAAATTCAACATAGGCTAATTTCGATATTAAGAATACAAAAATGAAGTCCATTTTGAAATATAAAATTTATATAATTTTAAAAAGTGGTTATTACTATTCATAACGGCTACTTTGATTAGTCGTGGTGTTTTAGAACTCGAAGTTGCGTACAATGCAAGCTATTGCATTATTGAAAGAGAGGCGTATTGTGGAAGCTCGGGGTGTTACATTCCCATATTGGATCAGGCTTCCCCATTTTCTATAGTGGATCCAGCCTTTTAAATTGATTCCCATAATTATCTCATGATATATAAATCTTTACCCAATGCATTTAAGGGATATATAGGTCCCACCCTTTATATAATAAAATAATACCTACATGTGCTACAAGATAATAAAACATGCATGACATCATGAACCATAAAAATATAGGGGTTTAAAATACATCATATTATAACCCATGAAATGAAATGGGTATCATAATTTTTTTTTCATATCCTAAATTATGGAAAAAAATATAGGTTTCATAATCATTTCATCAAAGCATAACCCATGAAATGAAGCAAGATTTAAAAAGCATATAACATGTGGAATAGGAACAAGTTTTATAAAAATATTTTATTCTTCAAAATAAGACATTTAAATAAATAATAAGAATGGATTAATTTTATCA
Organism: Viscum album; assembly: GCA_963277665.1. Taxonomy (NCBI): domain Eukaryota; kingdom Viridiplantae; phylum Streptophyta; class Magnoliopsida; order Santalales; family Viscaceae; genus Viscum; species Viscum album. The sequence continues at coordinate 485,284,584 of OY728129.1, forward strand.
TATCTATATTAAGTATTAATCTATTGTAATGGATTTCATCATATATGGAAAATATATTTTGAAAACATTTTTTTGAGGAAAATATCATTTCTTTATTGAAAAACACTTTTTAAAACATAAAAAAATTTAAAACCCTTTTTCTTTGAAAATAGATTTTAAAAAAATTTAAAATTTTGAAAATAATTATTCCATGATTTTCATTAAATAATTTTTTTGAAATAATTTTTCAAAACATATTATAAAACATGATTTTTGATATTTTCGACCCAGGAGAGAAATATGGTTAGATTTTCCTATAACGCTTTCTTACATATCTTAAGAAAAAATAGTGGAATAATGGTACTGATATATTAATATATCATTTATAACCCAAGGATATCATATTTCATTATAGTTCTTAAGGTATGGATCATAATATTCATCAATGGAAGCATAATCATAAACAACCCCGCTAAATGATGATATTGTAACAATAAACTCTTACCACTTTGATAACATTATATAATAATTCCCAAGAGAAAATAACATTACATAAATATTATTGAATCATTAAAATAATAATATACATGATATTACATGTCAAATGGAATGTAAATACACATCATAAAAGAATATATGTGCATATCAAAACATGTGTCTCAAAGTAGGAAAATTGATGCCAAATTTCCTTACTGATTTGATTACTTCTGAACATGAAACCCCGTGAAAGAGAGATATTCAAAAGGATATGTAAATAACAATAAATTTAAGTATAATGTTCATTTAATACATTATTAGGTAGTATACAAACCACCAAAAAGAAGCGAGTGGTAAGAATGACATGTATCTCATAGATCTAAAACATGGCATGTGAAAACCCTTACCTTAAGTATTGAATTTATTCATACACATTCAAACCTCCTATATAATAAGTATAATTTAATTATAAATCTACCAAATAACCATAATTTTATATATAATAAAATATTATATTTTATTATTACTTTACATTACCCATTTAATAACAATTTCTTGTTAATGTTACTCTTATGGTAATATCCTCTTTGATATTTGTATATGTTCAAACTTGTTATTCTTGATCCTCTAACATAAATCGTGATTAACTTATTTCCAGAACATAAAAATCTATAAATACAATATATATTCAGTATATAAATATTTATTATAATCTATAAAGTATATGAATACTGAATGTAATTTAATATTCATGGAGACGGTAGGTCGTACGTACGCAAGAAGACTGTTTCTGTTTTATTTTCACACTGAAAGAAAAAAAGTAAATGATATATATATATATATTATCATTATATTATAATTATTAGATCATATAGATAATATATGTTTATTAAACCCATTCTTAATACATTTCATTTAAAGTGTGTACGAATCACATCACTTTGAGGATGCAGTAGTCTAGACGTCTACAAACAAAGTTATCATATATAAAAAAATGTAAAGAATGAAGGTATGTGTTATATAATAATTACATAAGAATAAATAAATCATTAATATCATATATATCATATACAAATATAAATTACATCATTATTACCATCATTGAGAGGTGGCAACGAAAAAATAAGCAATATCAGTTCGCGATGTGGTAGTCTATAGTACACCCGACGTTTGATTGTGTTTCCCATTTGATGAAAGTGCATGTGAGTGTAGGTAAAAACAATAATATATAAAATATAAATATATTGTGTATAATTATGTTATTATTTAATAATTTAATAACGATAGTTGAGGGGGTGGAGAATGAAAATAAAACAAATGAGTTTTTATAAGGATGTTAGCTCTTCTTTGGGAAACTCCTTTTAGTTTGCACCAAAGAGATTCCTTGGTTGGATTTATACCAAAATTGATGAGACTAGGATAAATTTAGCATTTTTTTGATATTATATTTTCAGGTTTGGATAAGACAAGGTGGATTTAGAGGTGCGAGGAAGGGGAAGAGTGGATTTTTTTATATAGGAGGAGGGGTAGCATTATTATAAATACCAAAAGGTAAACACTATTGAAAGATATCACTTACCTAAATTGCATAAAAATTGGGAAAATAATTTATTAAATTGGAATTATGTTCTATGAAAACCTCCACCACACAAAAATAGGAGCATTTTTAAAATTATTTTCTTTAACATTTCAGTTTCCCCACTTTTATCATTTTTTTATTAAGGTAGCTAGTTTTATAACATAATTAATTTAAACATTAAAACAAAATTAAAGTGATATATATTACAAAATATAAACCCAATTAATTTTAAATATTATATATAATCTAAAAAATATAAATCCCAAAATTTTTGGAAATTAATTTTAAAATAAGAGCATGTAACACACAAAAATACCGCTTTAACCTGAATCGTGCTTACAATGATTTTTCAATTTAAAGGTAAATATTTTCATTATAAAACGTAAATTGGTTCATTAATATAAAATATTTTATATTTATTAACATATATAAATAATTTAGAAGAATATATTATTTTTAATTAATTTTTAATCTTTTAATAAAATATCATTTATTTAAAAATTACATTAATTTTAATTTTCACATTATTTACATAATTTAAATTTAAAGATATAAATATAGAGATGTAATTTTAATATATTAAGTTAACACCAGTTTGAAATTATATATTCATCTAAAAAAGTTAACGACAATAATTCAATCAATTCAATTCACTTTTGATATTTTTAGTATCATTTATTTTATTTAATTATTAACAAAATAATTATGAATTTGGTATTCCTTAATCTGTTAATCTATATAATTCATATCTAAAAATTAAATATAAGTTAATATGAAAATAAAGACTCCTTTAAATTTTATAAACAAATTGTATAACCAAACTAACGTAGTTTTCTTCCATATCTCAAGGCATTATAAATGTTAAAGGTTGGGAAGATTTCTTTATTTTTGTATTTTTCCTTACTTAGCTTATTATATAGGTCACTTTCATGAAATAGTGTCCAAATTACAAATTAAAATATAAAAATAGCGTTTAATTTGGAAACATTTCTAGCCAATAGATTTTGGACAAGTTTATATGTCATTTTTCTCTTCAGATTAAATTTTAACCACTTAGTAAACTAATTTTTTCCTTAATCACCTTAATTAATTATAATTAATCACACCAATTTTTTTGATAGTTATTTTTAAAATAATATAAATTATAAATTATTCGGATTAAAAATGTTTAATACATTTTTACAAATTATAAACATAAAATTGGTATAAATTAATTTATGATTAATCCCACAGAAATGAAGCGAAAATGTTTAAAAGTTCGAAATGTTTTATATCAAATTTCAATATGAAATTAGTTCTAATGACCTAAATTGGATTAATTTATGTATAATTGATCTAATAAAACTTTAAACCAAGATAATTATAATTTAAAAATATAAATAAATTCGATAATAATATTTTTGAATTGAAATTTATAATTTTTCACTGTTCATCCAAAAAATGAAGTTTTTCATAAAAATCCAAACAATTCACCCTAAAATAATTTTGAAATTATTAATTAAAAATTAAAATTTATTTTAATAAATTTAATTTCTAAAAGTGTCTAAAATTAATTATACTATGTTTAATAGAAGGACATAAAAAGAAGTTTATTTGATAAAATAGTATTTTCAAACATATAAAGACTTTACTAAAAATTATATATTTTATTATCAATATGGTTTAGTTATATAAAACCATTATATATAATATTTAATTTTTTTTATTAAAATTCATGTTACCAAGTTTAATGTCTATGTTATAACTATCTCATTTAAATAACTATAACAATAAAATATTATTTCAATGAAACTTAGTGTTGAGTGTAACATAAGTCAAGTTAGTGTTGTGTATAGTAAAATCATATCTTGGTGTATCATATAATGAATGAATATCTTGGTACAATATAAAAATCAAGAATAACATTTTTCTTTCATATAACAAAAGCTATATTTAGTGTTGCATGAAATGGAAAATATCAAAAAGATTAAATTAATTCAAAAAAAATATTATGGTGTTACAATATGGGTCTTCAATTATATCTAAATAAGGTTCAATTCACTTAATAAGAAAGGACATGATCTAATACATTATGCATAATTTTTTGGCATGTCGTATGATGAAGAAGCTACAAAAACATATTAACATTTAGAGAAATTTTTTAGACCTCCTACCTTAGGTTCATGGATGACTAATTGCCCAACCTCGACCTCTGATTCAAATAAGTATAGAAGAAATATAAATAATAGAAAATTTCTCTAGAAATTGTTAAAATGATCTCACAAAAAAATATCACAAGATATATAAAGATAAACTAAGATAGGGAGAAATAGGATTCAAGATATTACCCTTAGTTGTACAATACTTCTGATGATGATCCAATCAGGGTTTAGATAAAGGAGTTATCTTTGTCCCTATATGTGGTGAAGGGAGATCTCATGGTAGGAGGATACATGTTTCATACACTGTAAATGGGGAATGAAAGAGGAGGGAGAAGATTTTAGTTCATTATGGTCAAAATCATAAAATCACCCCAAAAAATTGGTTCTCATGGTTTGACCACTTAATTGGATAAACTATGTGCCAACTATGTGCCAAAAATTTCCATAGAACCACACTTAAATGGGATACAACCATAATTTGGATAAACATGCACAAGCCATGTGAAAATCCTTTATCACAAATGATTACAATTCCACACATCAATATGTCCTAGGTCGCATGGTTACAGAATAACTGTACAGGATCTCCTATGCACTGGGTACCTCAAATGGTTGAATCACACAATTATCAGTAACTATATACTAACCATGAAACCCACTATACTTGTACAATTTCTATAACTATGGGATCCAAACTAGCCCCAGACTCTCCTAAAACATTCCCTAGGTTGTAGGTCATTCTCATCAAGAGAATAGAAAGAATTTTGACCAAAAAACAGATGAGTTGTACCTTTATATGAAGTATGTTTGTTACAACATAGCCTCCTTAAAACAACCCATCCCCGAAATGGACTTCTTAGGGTAATACATGATTGTCTAAGAAAAGATACGACCATTAGGTTCATACATCAGCTTCTTGCTCTGAGGTTTTCTCCTGTACTTGACCGTACTTCCATTTCACCCTTACTAAAGGTACTGAATCTCCTTATAAATCCTTCATTATCTTATCCATGATATGCAATGGATAGTCCTCGAACAAATCATCCACATCTAAATCAACCTCATCATATTAAGAAAATATGAGATGAGTTTGGATAATATTGGAAGAGCTGATATATATGGAATAAATAATGCATTGATCTGTATATTTGAGGAAGTGGTTTCCAGCATGCCACTGGCCCAACTATCCACAATACCTAAAAGGACTACCGAATCTAGATGAGATCTTACCTTACATATGAATTTTTCAATAGTCTAACCTAGGAGAAACATACAAGAAAACTTGGTCCCCAACATCAAACTCAAGAGGTCATCGATGGAGATTATCACATGGTTGCTTCATGGGCTGAGTTCTAAAAATGAACCACCCAATTAGTGGGACCCATTTTATAGTCTCCTAGAAAATATGTGGGTCAAAAAAAGTTTCCAATCATACCACTTACCAGAAAATAGATGAATAGAATGACCAATGACATAAATCATCATAAGGATCCCTTTGCATGGTAGCATGAAAACTAATTTTATAGGAGAACTTAATAAGGGGTGTTTATTTCTCCTAATAACCCCCAAAGTTAAGGACACATGCAAAGATAATTTCAGCTAACTCTTAATTAATGTTCTCTATCTATCCATCGGTTTGAGGGTGATATGTTATAATCCGAATCACTTTTTCACCCAGGGCCTTCTGCAACCCCTTCCAAAACTAGGACATGAAGTGGGTGTCCTTATAATAAATGATAGATCATGTATCTCCATAAAAAAGTATGACCTCCCAGACATATATCCTCCCTATCTTGTCTATCAAGAAGGTCTCTTGAATAGGTAATAAGTGTAAAACCTTCATCAACTGATTAATGACAACCCTAACTATTTCATTTCCATGAGGTGATCTAGGAATACCTATCATGAATTCCATAGGAACATCATCCCATTTCCACTCAGGAATGGATAATGGATTTAAAATTACTACCATACATTGATGTTTCTCCTTCAACTACTGATAGGTGGAACACTAATTGGTAAATACAGCTATCACACTTTTCATACCAGGCCAACAATACTGGGGACATAAGTCTCGATACATCTTGGTGACATGGGAATGTACTTCCCAAAATGAGGCACGAAATTACAACATTGTCTCCTCTAAGATATCTACTAGGACCTAGAAATTTCCATGATAACATAATGTCTCATCCTTATCGATGGTCCAAAAATAATATGAATTTGAATATTAGATAGTTTCTCTTATGACTAGGCCCTCAATATCTAAGAGTTGCCTCATTATCACCCATTACAGAAGGTTTGAGTTCACTGCTAAATTTTTGAGCACCATCTTCCCATGATCCTCCAGAACCTCAAGATGATTTTCTAAAAATATAGCCCTGAGTTTCCACTGAACACTAGCCTCATGAGCCACCTATGTATGAGTCTTCTAACTCAGACTATTAGCTATAACATTTCCTTTTCCAGGCATATAGGCAAGCTCATAATCATATTATTTTAAGTACTCAACCCATCCATGCTTCCTAATATTAAGTTCATTCAACCTAAAGATATAATTGAGGATTTTTTAGTCTGTAAACACCACAAAATGATCCATCGGAAAATAATGTTTCCAATAACATAAAGCATGGACAACTACATCTAGTTCTAGATCATGTGACAGGTAATTGTTCTCATGAGTACTCAACTAATGAGATCCATACTTAAAGACTCACTCATCATGTATCATAAATGAAACCATCCTGATAATTGATGTGTCACAAAAAACTGTATAGATCTTTCCTAGCTCCAAAAAAATAAAGATCAGTGTTTAAGTTAATCTTCCCTTTAAATCCTGAATGGAAACTTCATAGGGTTCTGACCCTTTTAATTTTACCCCCTTCTTAGTCAAGCCCATAATGGTAGCCTCTAGGTATGATAAATCTCATATGATACATATGTAATGCCTGGATGGCCCAAATAATCTCTGTATATCAAATACATTCTTGGTATTCTCCCAGGAAGGTAAAAATATCACTTTCTTTGGGCCTATTGATACTTCTGATTATGAGAATATATGATATAGGAAGTGGACTCTGTTGATCCAAAAGTGTAATTTTCTGAGCTTAGAGTAAATTTGTTTCTCTCTTAGTTTATTCAGTATGATATCAAGATTTTTTTCTTGGTCTTTTCAAGAAAAATAATACACTAGAATGTCATCCATAAAGACTACCACAAATGAATCTAGATATGAATAGAAAAACTAATTCATCATAGCCATGAAAATAGTTTGTGTTTTAGTAAGACCGAAATAGATTTCTAGGTACTCAAAAGGACATACCTTCTCTTGAAAATTGTATAAGGTTTGTATGAAGATCTGGTAAGAGCTAGATGATAACTTGACCTCAAGTAAATATTTTAAAACACACTTTCTCCTAAGATATGATCAAATAGGCCTTATATTTAAGGTAGAGGATATAGGTTCTTAATATTAAGCTAGTTCAACCATCATTAATTTACACAAAGCCTAAGGGTATCATCCACCTTCTGGGAAAAAAAGCCTAAAGAACCCCAAGGATATGTGTTGGGATGTATAAAAGATTTATCCTCCCAGACTTACTACAGTTACTTGAGATTCTGAAGCTCTCTACTGTCATCCTACAAAGATAAATGGACACTAGTGATACTCCTATAACTATCTCAATGGTGAATCCTACCTCCCTCACTATAGGTAGCCTTAAAAATTCATTACAGGAGAAATCACTGAAATTATCCACCATAGAAGGGAAAACAGAAGGTCATGACCCCTGATCATCCTAGAAGAGACTAGAAATATAGGCTGTCACTTTTCCCAGCCCATGATACTCTAGTCTAACTCGAGACGAACAAACATCCCATTCTCCCTTGCGGATATGTCCACCACCCTATGGTGTGGAAAACATCACCCTCAAGTGATGAAATTCAATATGGGTTCAATAAGGAATTTTATACTCCATCTTGAGAATTACATCAAACCCTACCATGTTGAGGATAAAAATATTCCATAAAAAATAGATATCCACCTATTTCTAGGTGAAAATTATTATATCGGTGAACACCCTCAAATTGTATACCCAACAGGGTATAGAGTGTCATCACACCACTAAAGTACTCAATTTTTAGTCTTGGACTCTCCATAATTTCCATAGATATAAAACAATGAGAACCATCGATGTAAAATAAATAATACACTAATATAGATGATAATAGAACAGTACCACAAATAGTACAAGGTCTTTCACTCTACTCATCTAACATGGGATGCATTGCATGTAACTGGCCTATACCATGGACCTGAGTCACAAATTCACTACCCGTAGCAAGCCCACTCTTCTTACACTGTAAGTATTGTATATTATTACATCTTCCTTGACCAAATTATCATCCTGAGGGAAAAATGGTATTCCAGCTACCTTCATAGAGAGACACTACTGGCCCTACTCAGAATATGGGGTAGGTATATATCCTCTATCATTAGGTACTGGTGAAATTTTTTATATAATCTCTTGATATGTCTCATCCTACCATGATCTCTACACTCAACCGGATCTCACATGCATTGGAGTTTTATGTTTCATTGTTTCCCACACGGGTGACATACCAGGAAGTAGTCAGTATGAGTTTCCTGACAATTACTACCCCTACGAGTTACCTTGACCCACTACTTCCATCTACTATAAGATAAACTACTATGTCTGGGTGCTAAACCATCCTATTTCACACCATCAACTTCCCTTAAATACCTCTAAGTAATTCAGGACTAGTTGACAATCTCAAAAATAGTGTTCAACCTAATGACATTAAACTACAATCATATGGAATATACAAGCCCATCCTCGAATCACCTCGTAGTCATAGGATCTTCACCAGATAGAGTAAGGAAGAATTTTTATAGATTTGTTATGTGAGAAGAATATTACATGAAAGACATGACTCCCTTCTATATGTTTATGAACTCTGTAGACCAGTTATCCCTCAAGTTCTTTGAATTAAGTAGTCATGGAATACCATCTAGAAGTCCTTATACCTCATTCCTCAATGTATTTTCACTTGGGTAATGACATACTTATATTGATTTGTAGAATTAGGTAGCATATAAGTATTGAACTTGAACCAATGATCTAGAGGTGTGTCCAAATTAGTGAATAAAGAAAGCATAGCCTCAATCCATGACCCAATAACATGCAGTCCACCATCACCCAAAAAGGTGATAGGATGCTACTATTGGAACTTCCAATTAAACTCTACCATAGTCTGGGTAGGTCGAGAAACACCATGGATTGAATACATCATATGAAGAAATACCTCTCGAAACCGGGCATTGGTTTCCATATCAAGAATATTATAGGGTTCCATAGGTGGCATTTCATGAGGTATCAATGGTGGATTAGGGATCACTACATCTGGAGCATGGCCTCAACTGCCATCCTGGCATATAAATCGAGGTTATCATGGTGGAATGATTCTACAATGACTAATGAATTCCTTATAAAATAACTTATAATTTGTAAATATTGTAGATAGATAATAGGATATGTACATATCCTTTATAATGAAAAGGTCACATCTATTCAACTACTCCAAAATCCAAGTCTAGGTGAGTTGGAAATACCATACTGGGGAATAAGAGTTAGAAGAGACACCCTCAACTACCCACTACTAAGTCCAGGTTCAGGTCTTGGTCTCATATCACACAACTGAGGTTCTTGTATATGGAGTTTGAATTTCATGATTCAGAGGAAAGCACCATTTACTTTTAAATGGGAATCAATATTTAATGATTTCCTATTTCACTTAAATGTTTAATTTCATTAGACAATGTTTTATATATATATATATATATAAATATATATATATCATGGTCTAGTCAGATGTGTCACTATTCCCAATTTATAAATTTCATAATTTTTATAAATTATAATTAGAACATCATTTAATTGAAACCTCATCTTTATATCTGGTATCAGGATGTAACATGCCATATGTAATTATTTGATTTCATAAATCAACATCAAAATTTATAGAATTAATTTCCTATATATAACCTTTGAAATTTAAGTAACCCAATCAACTAAAGTTAATGTGGTCCATGGAACCGATTGGTCTAGAACCCACAACATGGTATAATTGGCCAATTAAGGTTTCATCACCAATATATGGTGGATAACACAATTTAGATTGGTGTAGGAACTTTATTTAATCAAATTATATTATCCCTATAAGAAATGTTATCACATTTAGGTATATAAGAATCAAGGCACTAAACTATATGAAATAGAAAAATTCACATATAAAATAAAGATGGCTTCAAAAAATTCATGGAATATTAGTCATAATGCTCCTATAATGATGCATGAGGTGTTAATTCAATACCTTTAAAGACTAAGTTCCAATTCTAATATCATTATTGAAATAAAAATAAGTATACAAATCATGTGTGTCACCCAACGGTGAAATCATATCAACTATAACATGGATAACCTAATAACAATAATAACCCATCCTAGGAAATTTTGTTTCCCCTTTAACTTGGTTAGATACTCACAATTACATTCTCATTGCCAAATTTTGACACATTCCCAATCTTCAATATAATACTTAAAGTGGAAGAAAAATGAAATAGAAAACTTCTCTAATACCACTTTGTAATATCCCAACCCGTGATCCACTTAACTGGTTCCCCAAGACGGTGGGTCACATTACCTCAACTACGCCTCCCCATATGTAAGAGGCTACTGAATACCAATGAGGGTCCAAGGTGGTATTGTGGGCGTATTATATCCTTTTATAAGAGTGACACAATGTATATAATAAATAAATAGAAATAGAGAAATCACAATACAATAGATCCAATATTACAAATATATATAGTAAATAATTATGGAAGCATAAAAAAACCAAGAAAAAGGAATAAATAGAAAAATTAATAGGCTAATTCATGTATAATGATGTAATTTCATAATAATATAAAAATGTGAAATATGGGATATGAGGTAAAAGAATATTAATCTTACTGACCAAAAGAGAGATCCACTAGAATCATGAGAATAATATCGATCATATGATCCCTTGCTCCATGATATATGTAAATAGATCAAGTATATGTAATATGGTGCCTACCCTTATCCACACATATAGTCATAAGTTATACTTAAGTACCAAAAGTCATCCCAAGGAGTGTGTGAGATAAACTCAGTAGGGCACCACCAATGGCGTCTAGAAAGAATCCATCCAGTGTTTGTAGATTAGAAAAGTGAATGTATAATCGATAATACTAAAAAATATTTATGAATAATAAATACCAGTTAGCTCAGGTTCCTATAAGACAAATGGGTGGCTCTACATTCTTCAGAATAGCCTGGTGTATGTCAGATCATAGTAACCATATATATTGTAGTTATATATATATATATATATAATAGGTATACATGTATATGAACACTATATGTGAGGAAATTTAGAGATAAATACATGGATACCCAGTGATATCTAAACATGGGGCATAAATCAATAATCTATAACTAGTGTAATTATCCAATGGTTATAGTAAGGGTACAAGCCCTAAATATCATATGACTTTGAGACATCATGTCTGTCACTTGAGATGGCGGGGTGAGCCGTCATGCACAAAAAACGAACCCTAGAAATGTGGAGCCTAATTCCCATAACCAAAATAAAAGTATAATGGTGTGAGAATACATTCCTAGAACCCAACATAAGGGTGAATAAAACAAAATTCCCAAAGAAAACATTTACCACTGTTCACCAGCTAAAATAAATAGCATCCTCATAATAATAATAATAATAAACATGACGTATCAACTTTAATGAATTTATAATCACTTAGCATAATTAACTAAGTGTGCTCAATTTTCATAATTCACATTTATAAATATATAAGATGAGGAAAAACCATTCCACATATTCGAATTTAATAAACTCATTCCATTTAATTATCAAAGAAAATAAATTCAATTTCTATGTCAAGACGAACACTTAGACAATGTTTATCCATTTAAAAAATATATAAACGGAGGGAATTTGACTTAAAATATCACAAAGCGGTGGAATTAAATGGGGTTAGTATCCCCCAATCATTTAGTATGGGTATTTGGGAGTATATAAATAAGGTAAAATTTACTTAATAAAGAATAAAAAAAATTTAGGCATCATGTGGAATTTTCTAACATGTGTCTTGATGGTGAATCTAAGAAAAAATCTTGACTTTTAAGAAAAATTGCTAGACCACCTATCTTAGGTTCAAGAAAGACTATTCATCCAACCTACTCCTTTGATAAAATAAACAAAATAAATCACCAAAATATATATTTTTTGGAAATAAGGAAATTGAGCTTTCACCAAAATAACACAATAGATCAGAAAATAAAATAAGACTGGGAGTAAGATGATTTATGATATTACCATTAGATATCAAATGTATCTAATGATGTTATGATTGGAGTTATAATTGGTGATTTATATTGATCCTTGGATGATGTGAAGGAAGAGATCATAGGTGGAGGAGAAAGGTGTTACATGCTCGAAATGGGGAAATAAAGAGTAGGGGGGATTTAAGGTCATTAAGGGAAAAATCATGGAATCACCCTCAAAAAATGGGTTTCATAGTTTGGGAATATGGTTAAAGAACCCATGATCCAACTGTAGACCAGACACTAACTATGAACCCAACTCTCATGATATGGGTTCTTGGGTTGGACAACCGTGTTCAAGCATTTGAAAAGCCTCTTTCACAAATGTCTTCATTTCCACACGGGCATGTTGTCTGGCTCACATGGGTGTAGACTAACCATGAAACCTCTCTTGTGCACTTTTTACCTCATAGAGTTGAGTCATATGATTAAAACTAACCATGCAATAACCATTCATCCTACACTTAAAGTCTAATTTTTGGAACTGCAAGATCCAAATGATCCCCAAATGCTCCTGTAACCTTGCTTAGGCCGTAGGGCATGTTTACCAAGAGAAAACAAAGGATTTGAACCAAAAAAGTTATACCTTTCTGAGAAGATGATATTTTACAATAGGTATTAAATTATAAATTACACATTTTGAATCACAAGTATCATTTTTTGTAAATATTTCTCTTTTATTTTCGGTCAATGTGAATAGTAATGGTGGTAAAATTTATCACCTTGGTACAGGGTAAATCTGGTCAATATATGTTAAATATAAGTGATAAGGCCTTAATATTTTCATCCTAAATAATATTGTATGAATCTAATTTGATTTTTATCAGATCATGCTCGAAATATATTAGTTTAATAGACATATTTCTAGGAAAATAAGTTATATTTTATTTAAATAAAAGGAAGTTACAAAATGTCAATTTCTTAGTTTTAAATATCCATTATGTGTTCACATAGGGACAAAAAATAGTTATGAATGAATATTAATATAATTTTTGTGCTTAATAAAATTATATTTATTTTGGGAATTTATTTGTAATTTTTATGTATTATATAATTATCTTAAATGCTTACATAATGCCACAACAAAATTTATTCAATTATTGTAAAAATAAAATAAATGATTTTGAAAATAATAAAAGTGATAGAACTTGAGTAATTTATAGTGTTATAAATATTTTATAGGTCAATAGGGAAATAATAGTATTTTTAAAAAATATTATATTCTAATTACAACTTATTATTTATGTATTTTAATTAAAATTAAATAAATAGTGTCAAAATTAAAGATAATGATATTTTATCAAAAAAATATTTTATTAAATCATTTAAATATAATAAAAAATTTTAAATAAGAATATATATATTATATAGTCTAAAATTTTATAACTTGGCCATTTATAGGCCAAATTTAACCTTATAAGTGAGAGTTAAAACCATTTAATATTAAAAATGTTGTTGTTATAGTAAAAATTAAAATTGTTTAACTATGGGATAATCAAAATGATAGGGTTAAAAAAGACACCAAATCTTGTATAAATTATATTTTTTGGTGGTATTACAACTACATATATTATCTTCAAAAAAATTCATTTTTTAGTCATTTGGATCAATAATGAATTTATTATAATTTAATCTTTTTTGAAATTATAAAAGTACCCATCACATCAACTATAAAAGGGAAACTCATCCCACACTTATTTATAGAACTTTTAGCATTAATATAAACAAAAATATGAAAATTAATCTTATTAAATTATATAAAAAACAATCCATATGTTTTATTATACCTAAAATACCAACCCTATAGCCCCTTAGAGGAGATAGAGAGGAGTCATTTTAAAGAAGAGGTAATCACCTTAACCAATCACTTTCTTTTATAATCTTGTTTACCTAATATAATTTTTTTTCATTTACAATAAAATAATAAATTAAGTATCTAAAACATGATGAAATTATATTATGATTATTTTAACACCATTATACTTATACTATCAAATCAAATAATAAATGAAAGTATCATTATTCCGTACGTGCGACTTCCCATCTCAACATAGAGATACAATTTATTTTTCATCACCATGTTTTATTTAATTATATTATGATGGGTTTAATGTTTATATATTATATTTATTAAATAATTATATTTATTTAATTTTAATATCACATCCACCTACTTAAAATTTAATCCACTGGGAAACAATAACATCTTTGTAGTGTACGTGTGGACAACCGTCATCGCGAAGCGATGTAATTTGTTTTTCATTTCTATTTTACATGGTTGGTAATGAGGAATAATTTGATGAATATATATGATATATATAATATAAAAATTAATTTATAATGGTTAATAAATATCTACATTTATTTTATCCCTTTCAACAAAAAATAAATACAGTGTTCATGCGTACGTATGATCTACCGTCTCCTCAAACGACTTAATTCATTTTTCTAACTATAACTTTTATGAATAAATATAAAAAATTATATATGGATATATATTATATTTATATCATAATTAATATTTTGGATATTATTGATAAAAAAATATAAAATTACCCAAATAAATAAATTGAAACACCCATGATAAAAGATAAAATTACACATGAAAATAACAATTTCAATAAGAAATTATTGGTAAAAGGAGGTGTTGAAATGTTATATAAGAGTAATATATGATATTTTAAGTATTAAAATGACCCTCTTATAATATTAGAATTAATTTTAATTTATTATACCGAAGGATGGAGTGATTTCTAAGAATGGTGAACTCAAGGTAAGAGATTTTATATTACAATCTCATTATTTATCAGGACTGTTTATGATTAAAATACAGTGATGAGATTTTATAATAAATCACTCAATATACTCCTGAATTCTATTATCATCTATTTATTTCTTGAAAATACATGTTTCCTCTAACTTTCCTTAATTTATATACTCAAGAAACTGAAAATATGTTTTTAAAGAAAATTGACATTATCTCTCTCTTCAGTTGAATTTTTTACCCATATCCATGTTAAAAAAAATAAATATATTTTTTAATATTCTCCTATGATTATTTAATTACATTTTTACCCATGTTTTACTTTTTACAAAATGGTTTGAAATGAATATTTTTTCATTTTTCAATTGAGTTAATTTTTGAGCTCTCTCATAAAATTCTTGAAGAATGTTTTTTAACTTATATGGTTGGGATAGATTTTACCACAATCATAAATATTTTTTTTGGTTTGAAACGACCTTTAATAATATAAATAATTATTTTAAAAGAAAATTATTTACTTTATAGTTGTGTAGTTTTTTTTTAAAATAAGTGATTTCAAAGTGGAAGAGAAATTGTTTCAAGAATGTTTTAATAATATTTTAATAGTATTTATATTCATAAAATACAAAAAAACATTGTATAACTTATGATTTATAGATTACATGATCCATGTAAACCATCCTTAGTATTTCTATTTATGGTTTATGTTTATGAAACCCATTTATTTTCCATGAGTTATGCATTAATGAAATGTTTATGAAACCCATTTATGTTCATGGTTTATGATATGATGAATGTTTTATGAACTTATGGAACACATATGTATGAATTTATTTATTTTATGGTTTAGAACTATATCTCCCTCTAATAAATTGGGTAAAAAATGGATTCTAATGAAATAAATAGGACTATAATGGGGAGTAAACTCAGTTCAATAATGGATTTTTTCGATTTTGATAGTGTTGGGAGTGAACCTTGACAAATAATATGGTTTGGAAAGTGAAATAATTACACTACAATGGTCCTGAAAAAGATACTTAACAATTAGATGATTTTTTATACTTATGTTCATACCAAAAGTCCCTATCTTATACCAAAGTTATGCTCTCATGGATCACATTCATTGACACCCCCTATGATTCATGTATTATGAACTACCAAGTTTTATTAAATGACTTATGATTATGATACTTCATATATAGGGTATGGTTATCAAACATTAAAACCATTTTATCATACCATTATTCCCATTTTATGCTTATATAATCATTGATATTTCAATTTTTTACCCTAACTGAGCATCTTATCTCAACCTTTTCGTATGCTTCATTTCTTCATGCTATGAAGAATAGTATTATGTATGATATTTCTATAAAGTGTGATTTCTTATAATGAAATAAGTGGGAGGAAATGTGTATATTTTATCAACCATTTGTTTATGTTTCCATGTTTCAAAAGATAATAGACCTAAATGATTAAAATGTGGAATGAAATGTTATGTAATGAATATTATTCTATTAAGATAAAATATCTATTTATGAAAATGATATTATACTATAGTTGGAATCATAGTAAGGTTTAGTTATTCTTTGTAAACTAGGATAATAAAACATTAGTGATATCCCTAGGGACAAGTATAAGTGTAAGATAGAATCTTAATGCTTTGGTAATGATCACGAATGACCTAAGTTAAACATATGGTCTTATAAAAGTATGTATCATAAATTAAACATCCTTTAAATTATTTTTCATGATCATGTGGTTTCCCACTACGATTACTATTTCACATAATGTTTTTTTTGGTTTAATTCAATGGATTAAACATAAAAGAATCATGTTAATGGTGAATGTAATGGATAATGAAATTAGTTTCCTCCTAGGAAACTGATTGTTATGGGAGATGGAAGGAAAATTATTATTTCTATGCTTTTGAAAAGTTCTCAAGATATGAATGAAGATGAGATTAAAAATATGAAAATAAGGGAACTATATTATATTGGGTCATTTTTTTGGAAACTCCCAAATTCATTTATGAGTTTAATGATCCAATATTCACTGATAAATGGATCTATTCCTATGAAATATATTTTTGGTTCCTTGGTGTTTAGATCATGGGAATTTTATTAAAGGTATTTAACTTTTCAGATGAAAAATACATCAGTGGTGGACTCTTATCAAGAAAATAAGATAAGATTAAGTAATTAAATCTATAGAGTGGGATTAATTTAAAATCATGGTTAACAATAAGAACATTCCTTATATCATTCTTATGAAAATGGAGAGAAAATTACATGCGTTAATAATGAAGGATAATAATTTTTTTTGTACTTATGTGGAAAATTTCACATGGCATAGAAGGCATGATTCAAGTATTATAACCCAACCTGAAAATAGATAAATAATTACTATTTTCCAATTTTATTCTTGACCTATCCAAACAGTTATATCTAATTAATTTTTTAATTATATCATAGTACCAACTCAAAAATTAAATGTTGAGTTAGCTATAAAAACCCATAATGGTACGATGATCACATACCAATTCTATGACTCTTATCTGGTTAAATATTGGAGAATTTGTTTCCTAAAAATCTCATCATTTTTACTCTAGTTGGATTTGATGTTATTTTGGGCATGTACTAGATTTATGTACATATATAACATATAAATTTTCAAGGAAGGTAAGTTACATTTGATATTAAAAACCAATATATGATCACCTATTAGTGTGATGAAAAAAGGAACTTCTAATTGAAATTAAATACATCATATTGGTCTTGATTCCTATTCCAAATTAGCGTTTATTTATGATGGTTTTGGAAAAACTATAAATCAATGATATTCCTATTTTATGGGATTTTATTGATGTCTTTATAGAAGAATTTCCTAGTATTCTTCCAATTTGTGAAGTTGGGTTTTCAATAGAACTCATATCAAGTGATACACCTATTTCTAATAATAGATATACAATGACCATAATTGGCTTGAACAAATTCAAGAAGAAACCCTATGGGAATCTTGGAAAGGGATTCATTTGGCCAGGTTTGACATCCTGGGGTGAAAGTATTCTATTTATGATTAAGAAAGATGGATCAATGAGATTTTTCATTGGTTATCGAGAACTTAACAAAATCACTATCAAGAAAAATTATCCTCTACCCCATATTGATGAATTTTTTATCAATTACATAGATCTTGATATATTTCAAATATTGATATTCATTATGGATATAAAAAATCTTGGGTCAAGAAGGAGGATATACTGATAGAAACAATCCATAAAAAGTATGGACACTATGAATTTATAGTGATACATTTTTTATTACCCATTCCATAGATATTTTCAAGGATTTAATGAATATAATATTTAGAAATTACCTGGATCATTTTATGGCAGACTTTATAGATGATATTTCTATTTATCCAAAGAGAAAGGAAGATCATAAAGATAATTTGATAATTGTTATAAAGACCCTAATAAAGGATAATTGTTATTAAAAATTTACCAAGTGTGAATTTTGTCTTCATAAATTTTCATTATCAGGTTATTTAATATATAGTAAGGGTATATAAGTAAACCCTTCAAAGACGAAAGATATTGAACATTGGCAAGAACCAATCACGGTGACTGAAATCCTTATCTTTTTTTGTTTGGATGGATATTATTGATTCATTCTAGATATTTTTTCATGGATATCAAATCTAATATCTAATTTAAATTGAAAGGGATCCAAGGTACCTTGGATTGATGAATATTAGTAATGTTTTAAGGAACTAAAGATAAGTCTCATTAGTGAACATATGCATACACTACCATACAATGGATAAGTGTTAGTAATATATGTTGATTCAAAGAAGGGATTGGGATGAATCCTCATGGTGAATTATTTGGTTAAAGATTATGAATCATGAAAATTAAGGGTCCATGTGAAAGGATGACCAACACGTGATTTGGATTTAACTATGGAAATTTTTGAATAAATGATATGGGGAAACTATCTATATTGAGAAAGTTGTGACATATTTACTAGTCACAAAATTTTAAAGTATTTTTTCAATAAAAAAAGAGAAAAACAAGCACAAGAGAATATGGTTATATTTGATTAAATATTATGACTACCCAACACATTACCACCCTGGGAAATAAAACAAGGGTGAATGTGATATATGTCAAAAGGATCCTACTAGTATATTTATGTTGGGGATCAAAAAATATCCATTTTTTTATATATGTAAATAAAGGTTCTTGAAATATTTAAGGAAGGGGAAAAATACTATTTTCTCAAATGAGTGTTCAACTATTTATCCATGTAAATATTAAATAGGCATATAAGGAAGATGATGATATGAAAAAGAATTTTATAAATGGTCCAAATTTAAACTATTACTGTGTATGAATAATAATGTCTAGGAACCATGTATATATTGCTTTGGTACAAGATTTGATATAGCTAATGGATAAAGCTCACAGTTCTTCCTTCTCTATTCATCATGAAAGTATGAAGATGTATAGAGATTTTAAGGTGTATTTTTGGTGGTATGAAATGAAGAGAGATATTATAAATTATGTTTCTCGATTCATTGTATGCTAGTAAGTTGAGTTAGAGAGACCGGGGTCTAAGGGTATGTTACAACCATTACCCATACCATAATGGAAATGGGAAAATAACACAATGCATTTTTTCACCAGACTCCCTAAAACATATAAAGGGAATAATGTTATTTGATTTGTAATCGATTTACTTATAAAGTCAACACACTTAATTTCCATTAGATAGGATTTATCTCTTGATAAAATTACTCAGTGATACATTAAAAATGTTGTAAGATTTCACAGTGTACCACTGTCAATTATATCTAATTAGGATTAGAGTTTCACCTCAAAAATTTGGAAAGGTCTTCTTTCGACTCTAGATACAGAGTTATGTTTCATCACATCTTATCATCCTTAGATAGATGGTCAGTCTGAGAGGAACATTCAAACTCTATAAGACATGTTGTCATCTTGCTCTATGTATTTCGAAGGTGGTTGGAATCAACTCCTTCCTTTGGTGGAATTTTCTTACAATAATTGTTTTCGCTCCTAGATTAGAATGGATCATTATAAATACGTCTATAGTAGGAAGTGAGGAACTCCAACATACTATAATGAAGTTTGAGAAAGAAAACTATTGAGACTTGATCTAGTTGAGGAAATTGTAGAGAATGTTAGATCCATTCAATAGTATATAAGAACATATTAGAGTTGATAAAAATTTTGTGATGAAAATAATTAGAATGATATAGAGTTTTATGTTGTTGAAAATTTATTTCTATGAATATATCCTTGGAAGAGGGTGGTGATATTTGGAATGAAGGAGAAAATCATCCATAGTTCTGTCACTCCTTTTAAAATTATTGATTGTATCGGGTTGGTAGATTATAGATTGACACTTCCCTAAAATCTCTCAAAATTTAAAGATTTGGTCCATATATATTTCTTGTGGAAGTACATAATTGACCATTCAAATGTACTGAAATCAATGTTTATACCATTTGAAAAATATATTTCTTATGATAAACAACTAGTATAGATTCCGGATAGTAGATTTAAAGTTTAATGAAACATTACCACTCACTAGATCAAATATATTCAGTGAAACCATAAATTTAAGGAAGATATGTAGAAACCTAAGGATGTGATGAGGTAGGAATATACTTCTCTATTTATATGAGAGTTGTGAATTTTAAGGGAGAAAATAATTTAAAGGTGTCTAGAATGTAACATACTGAGATTTTTCGGAAATATTTCCACTAAAATGATTTTTTTTCTTTGATAGGTTGTGTAACACACAATGAGTCTAGACAAACCATTTAATATTGTAAAAATATTATATGTCCGTTATCACCTTTTCGTTGGATTGGAGGGTATAAATAGTAAAAAATCAATTATAAAAAATATATGGTCTACACATTTATAAAATTAATTCTTTAGTTATCAAATTATTAGAGTTAATAACCAAATTTATTTGAAAATAAAAGTGATGATTTTTATGAAATTCTATTTTTATAGGTATAATTTTTTTTATATTAATAAATTATTTTAATAACTATTGGTGAATGATCTTAATGAAATTTTTATATTTTTTACTTGATCAAATGTTTTAAAAATTCAAAAAACAATATTTTTCTGGGCATAAGATAGGAATATATCGAATTTCATGCTTAAAATGTATTTTTTTCTAAAAATAAGTTTTTGTCACATTTTGTCCACTTAATTTAAAATTAATTTATTATATTTATATGCATTTAATTAGATGAAATGAATTAAATATTAATAATTATAAAGTTAAAATATGGTAAATAAACCGCTTTTAATTTTAACCAATTTGAATAGACACTATAGAAAAAAAATCACCTCACTAAAGGGTAAATTGGGATAATCTAGATTAAAAATAAGTGATAAGGCCGTAATGTTTTCATACTAATTCTTATTAGATTAAGGTAATTATGAAATTATCACATTAGTCTAGAATTTTATTTTTTAATGGAAACTTTTCCATGAAAAGGATTTATATATTTTTTAAATCAATGAAAGTTCCAAAATTCCACTCCCTTAGGTTTAAATATCATTTCAATAATACAAAACATACCTTTAACAATGCTAATATTGTCCATTGAGTAGAAACTTCCAAAGTTTGATTAAGATCCCTAGTATTTTATCAGATTGAGTTGGAGTTTATTCCTGCATGTCATACTATTTCTGGTTCATATTCAAGAATTACCTTTATAAAAATTAACTAAAAAAATATAAGATCAAAATAACATGGAAATTAATTAGGTATTATCATATAAAATGATGAGAAAACAATATGATCTCAATTTTTCAGTTTTGGTGATGTGATGCATATTTTAAAAAAGTGGAACTTATATATCAAAAACATGCACTTCGATTCATACTAAACACGTCGTGAATTAGATTAACATGAATTAAATTTATATATTTAAACAATGAATTATGGTTAATTTTATTAACGTATAAAACAATATAAATGCTTTTTCCTAGTTTTGAGTATGTCACTTGTATTTTTTTTACTAAAATGTCATTTTAAACTGGAAACACACACTTTGAGTCATACTGGTCAAATAATGTGTCATTTTTATGTTATACTTATTCCTACTAATAAATAACCACTTATTGATAATTATCCTATATTATCAATAAAATTCGAGCGCATTATCTCGGCTTTTAGGGAGTGACACACCTTTTCAACTAAAATGTCAATTTTAAGATAATAACAGATGCTTCAAGTCCTATTAGTAACATAAGAAATAATAATGATGTCAAATTATTACTAAACATTAAAAATTACTTATGGATCATTTTACTAAATTATAAAGACAATACGAATGTGTTTTCATGGTTTCAAGCATGCCACTTTCTTTTTTAATAAAATTATTTTCAATTTTAAATAAAAAGACATAGTTTGAGTCCTAATAGTCACACTATGAATTATATTTAGGTGATACTTATCACTACTCATAAAAAAAGACTTATGAATCATTTTACTAAAGTATCTAAACAATTCAAATTTGTTTCCCTGATTATGAGTATGTCACTTGTGAATTTACTAAAATGTAATTTTAAATTGTGAAACATGTACTTTGAGTTAAAACGGTCACATCATGTGTCAGTTTGACATGAGACTAATTCTTACACATCCAAAAATGACTTATTAATAATTCTTCTAAATTATCAAGATAAAACAAGCACATTTTCTAGGTTTTTTGTGAGTGAAACACTTTTTGAACCAAAATGCCAATTTTAAACTGATAATATACACTTTGAGTTATATCGGGAGAACTATGTATCAAATTTTGGTGAATATGATTAATAAATATTATAAATGACTTACGTATCATTTTTATAAACTATTAAAACTGTATGAGTGTTTTTGCTCGGTTTTGAGTATGTCACTTTTATTTTTTACTAGAATTAATGTCAATTTTAAATAAAAAGACACACTTTGAGTCATACCGATCACACCATGTAATATATTGAGGGTAAATTTGTCCCTACACATCCAAAATGAAATATGGATCATGAAACTTTTGTATCAGAACAATCCTAATGATTTTAATTGGTTTTGAGTATGTCACTTATATTTTTTATGAAAATGTCATTTTAAACTGAAAACACACACTTTGAGTCATACCAGTCACCTCGTCTTTTAGTTTGATATGAGAACAATTCAAACATATCAAAAATTATTTATGAATAATTATCCTAAATTAAAAAGAAAATCCAAGTGTTTTTTTGGTTTTTAGTGAGTGAAATTTTTTTTGAACTAAAATGTCAATTTTAAACTCATATAAAAAACTTTGAGTTATACTGGGGACACTGTGTCTCAGATTGAGCTATGGATACTTCCTAAATATCAAAAATGACTTATGGATCATTTTAATAAAGTATCAAGAAAATATGATTTTTTTTTCTATTTTGAACTTGTCACATGCCTTTTTTATTAAAATTAATGTCAATTTTAAATAAAAATACACACCTTGAATCACATCCAGAGCACCGTGCAACATATTTAGGTGAGACTAATTCGTAAACATCAAAAATTACTTATGTATCATTGTTATAAAGTTAGAAAATAATCATAGTGCATTATACTAGTTTTTATTATCTCATACGATTCGTGTACATCCATTTTAGATTCATATCCATCCTATTAGGTTTATAAAATATTCATTTTGTACAGTAAATAAATAAATAAACATAAGATATTCAATATCAACGGTGAAATTTATAAGTAATTCTAATAAATGGAACCCAAAAATTAGTTGTTTCAAATAATTTCATTATGCTTTGAATGAAATGTGTAATTTAATTTTAAAAATAATTCTACACTGGTGGTAGGTGTTACCCTCTAAATTCATCCAAAATGATAAATGGTATTTGATATGGGATGAATACAACTTATAGTAGTTAAAGAAACATAGGTGCATGTCTAGAAGAGATGATAGACAAGTCCCAAGAAAAAATATTCAATAATTACTGTTTAGGAGATGAAGCTAAATAGGTTGAAAGTTTTCTACTTAAATCTTAATGTTCCTGAGTTGGTAATTAGTGAATACCCATACAACATTTCTTATTTTGTTGTCTAATGATGAAAAAAGTAGTCGTAGTTGTCTAATTATTACATGGTGATCCTTGATTGGTGTGACTATGAGAAGGTGTCTCTATATGGTATTTTACACACTCATTCAAAGAAAACCATTATTGATTCAACATTCAGAGAAATCCATAAATTACTCTATGAAAGGGAACTGTTATTTGGACCAAGGATTAAATTTCATAATTTATCAGCTTCCCATAATGAAATGGAAGTAATTCTAGGATGGTTTCTTTAAACTTTCTTTGTGTGAGTCTAAAAAGTGGGAGGAGTTGATGTTTTTTAATTTTCTCACATAGTATGTGGTGGATCAGGTGGTGTTTCATTGATTGTATGAGTTGATATTTAATGGAGTGGGAAAGTTTTATTGACCATCACAAGTGTTGGAAAACATATTTTAACCTATACCCCAAGGAGAATTTTTAGAAATTAATTATTCTGTGAAACTCCTCTCACTCTTATAGTCCTAGAAAGATTGATTGGAAATGGGTTGATGTCGTGTGAAGACATAATAAATGTTTCATTTGAATTTAATATAGTCTTTTTACATTTTATTATATAAAAGCAATATATTTCATTATTAATGTGTGTTTTAATTTTCAATGTCAACATGATCATGTTATAAAAAGATTGTTTGTTAAATATAAGGTAAATTCAATATAATTTAAATTTATTTGAATTTTTTTAAGACACATGAAATCAAATCCTACCTCTTATATTTTATTGCACCTTTTAAAATTTATATTTAATTTAAATCCCTTTCAGAATTATATACTCTTAATAATTTCCTAGTAAGCATGCTGATTTATTACGTATAATTTAAAGAGTTTTATGGATATCTATAACTTATATTACCATAATTCACTATGTTAAGACTTTTTTTCTTGCTGTAAATGGTGTAACCCTGAAATTACATTTAATAAAATTATTTTTTATAATAGAAACCTTTTGGCTAAAAATAAAGACAGAAATAGAAAATATTGGTTTGAAAAAAATATTTCTTGAGAACACAATCGTTTGACAGATTAGATGATCATAAAGTAACAGTTCATAGTGTCCATAATTATTTTTACCAATTTGCCCATTCTCAATGGGTTGAGATACATGATAAACTTACCTAGAGTATATATGAACCACTACCACTTGAATAATTTTTTCCCCTAATATTATGATTGATCTCTGAGTAGAAATGGATGCATGATTTCGTAGTCCATATTTTCTAAGACACTATGGAAAGGCTCCTAGTTGGTATAAAATAAATAAAACATCATACTATTTGAATTGATTCATGATTTATGTATCTATATTATGTAATACTTGTATCCTTATACCACACTATGATTTAGGTATTTACATTCATTTAAATAAATATTTTATTGGGTAAATTTTATCACAAACAACACTAAAATAAATCAAAATAAAATATACCATATTATATTGAATATTAAACATTAACACAATATGAGTATAAAATGTGTAACATCATTTTGAAAATTATTATAAGAATTAAACAATAATAAATTAAAATATATTAATATTATTTTTCATAAAAACATGTATTATAATTAAATATATATATATATATATTAATTTAAAAGAATGATTTAATTTTTTTTGATCCCATGAAATTGATAAAATTTAATTTGGATGACTAATAAATATGATATTTTTAAATTCATAATTGTTAAAATGAAATAATTTTCAATGACATTTTTTTAAAGTGGTGTGTATATTCTCTTAAAAAAGTAAATTAATATTATTTAAAATATGGTTTTAATAATATGTAGTATTTAAATGTATTAAATTCCAGTCACCACTATTGAGGTTTAAATGGTTTGTAAGGTGTTAAATTAAGAGACAATGTGACAAATAAAATTATTTCTTTTTTGGGAATCAAAATATCTTGAACAATATTTCATAGATTTTTTTGAAAATCATCACCAAATCTTCAATAAATTGATAATTATACTCTATAAATATTTCAAAAAATTATTGTACACCATAATGAAACACATGTATATGATCACTCCATGACCAATGAGTAAATATTAGATCTATTGAGTTAGAACATTCATGTGAGACATAATAGTTAACAAAAAATATTTACATCAACAAATAATTAATTTTTAATGGGTAATAAAAATTTATATTTGAAAATAACTGAGTATTATAAATATGAATATTTTTTTTTCATATAGATTTATAATGAATCTATATTTATTATATAAAGACGTAAGAGTGTGTCTAACTAAGATAATTTAATCCAAGATATCTTGAAATGAATAGTGAGTGTGGGACTTCATTCAAAAAACTAAAGACCGCATACAAAACATTTAAATCATCTTCCAAAGAAAGAAAGAATGAAAGAGTGGTTGAATACCAAAAAAATGGTTTAGGGAAAGATATTAATGATTAATAAATTAATGATATTATGAATGTGAATTAAAATATTAAAAAATATTTTGAATATAATGTTAAAGAATGATTTCATTAAAGAACAAGGAAAACATATGTAAGAAATATGTGAAAATTTTCGGTATAGTTGGAATGAAGTGGGGAACGTTTCACTATGACTATAAGAGACATGATATTAACTCAAGAGGTTTATATTATTCTTGAATTCCCAATTAAAAATTTAAAATATGATTAAACTTTTATAAAGTATGGGAAATTGAAGTCCTATATAGAGGGAGTCGAAGGAAAGGTAAATATTTATCATGAAGCTAAAAATCAATGCATCAAAAATCAATATTTTTACAACGAGTTAATATCTTACACCAAGATTGAATGTAAAAAATCCCAAAAGGTTTCAATTTACAATAATGGTATTAAAATTAA
Source organism: Viscum album (assembly GCA_963277665.1). Taxonomy (NCBI): domain Eukaryota; kingdom Viridiplantae; phylum Streptophyta; class Magnoliopsida; order Santalales; family Viscaceae; genus Viscum; species Viscum album. Next base: position 485,311,970 of record OY728129.1, read on the forward strand.
GTATGGGAATAATTGGATGCAAAACATCGTCCTAGAAGTGGATACATAATGGAATAAATTCATAAAATATATAATAGAACTAGATTTATGTAAATTCCAAGGGGAATTAGTCATGGAAAAGCCACATGGGTTCCCAATAAAGAATAAAAAACTCCCATGAGACTTTGGTTGAGTCCAAATAGAATAATTTAGGTGAATATTATGAAAAAGTTATTCCTAGGAGGCAGCTAAGCAGTTTTGGAGGAAAACAAAACCTTAACCCATAAAAAAGAACCTCAATCCCCAAACCAACTGTAGGGGGCTCATTGAACTGAAAGAGTGACGTTTTGATTATCTATGTTTGTGAAATTTATAATACAAGACAGAGAAAGAGTAAATATAACTTCTTGGAACCCATGGGAGTATCAAGCAAATAAAATGTCATACTAACACACACAATGGAACCTGAACCATCAGGAAACAAGATAGGAGGAGTAAAAACATAACTTAGATTTGAGGCTTGATTCACTTGAGTGAAGGTCAAGAGAGTGCGATGAACTCAGTGGACTTCTGTGAGGGCTTGAGAGGCACAACAGAAATCTCTCTAGTTAGGGTTCTTTTAAAAAGACAGGGGTGGATTTTATGAGCACTTCAATAGAAGTTCTCATAAAGATAGTATTTATGAGTGCTAAAGTAATAAGAACCAATAAAATACATCTTTATGAGTGGTAAAGTTATAACACTTATAAAGATACATTTTATCAGTTCTAGACAAGCACTTATAAAGGATTTATAATTACAATTATAAATAAAATTATTTTTAAAATTATTTTTATATATTTTTATATAATTACAAATATATTTATATAATTTTATATAATTATATAATTATTTATATTATAAATATAATTATTAAAATATCAATTATATTCATTATTTAAACTTTATTATTATAATTTTATAGTTATTTAAATATATAAATATTTATTTATAATTATATAAATAACTTTATGAAAAACTATATTTCTTTATTTATAATTATAAATATATAATTTTATTAATATAGTTAATATAAATTTAAAAATATATTCATAAAAAATTTATTTTAAAATTTATTTATAATTCTTTTTTTATAATTAAAAATAATTTTATATCATTATATATATTTATATAATTATATATATGTAATAAATATAAAAAAATAAAAATTTAATTACAAATAAAGTAAATATATTAATTATTTAAATATATTAATTATAACTTTAGTGATAATAAATGATTTATAATTATAATTATAAATAAATATATTTGTGAATATATTTATAAATATTTTTATATAATTATAAATGTATTTATATTAATGCATATATTTATAAAATTATATATATATATATATATAATTATAAATATTTTAAATATATTAACTATTTAAATATATTTATTATACCTAAAGAGGTTCCGGACCCTGGTGGACCTAAGCCTAAAATTTATTAAAGAATAGGTAAATAAATATTTAAGGCATTATAAGGGGTTTTAGAATAATGGGAGTGTATCTCACCCCTCATGTTGGCACCCACTAATGTAACACAACAAACAAGTTCGTTGAAGGACCACATTGTGATCATCTCCATTATTTCCCTCTTTTACAAGGCATCTTCTATTTGGTTTTCCTTCATGTTAAAAAGAGATATAAGAAGCCTTAGGTGACTTGCAGCATGATAAAATTCAATCCAATGTGTTTGGATCTTCTAGAGGACATTCGTTGATCTAACTTTAAGGGCTTTAACTACTAGTATAGAATCTGACTCAATCCATAGAGGATTACATTGATGGTGGGAAGCATGTTTAATGGAATAAATCATGGCCCATAGATCAAATTCATATGAAATTCTAATTCTAGTATAATGAAAAAAATAGCCTTTGGAAAACCCATAATGTGTATAGAAATACCTCCACAGCCTGAGGTTCCTGGTGCACTAGATGCCACCCCTTAAACATTAACATTGATATACAAATAGATCAGTGGGATCTAATGGAAATATTTAAGAATCAAAGGTTTCTTTGACTTTTAATTCACACCCGATAGTCTGTGAATGTTGAGGTCAATGATGTTGTCATGCATTGAACATGTTTTCACTTTGGATGCAGTATCTTCTTCCATGAGGATAACAAGAGTGCCTTTGTGAAGTGTGGGAATCTAGTTTTCAAAGAGGAGAATATTTATTTCATTATTGATATAGTTCACAACTGGAGTAGTAACTACCATTAAAAGACTCTAGATTTGATCACTCTCTCGAGATACATATATAGAATCCAAGAGATCTCCAAGCTGGTCATAACTACAAATTCTAATAAATAAATATAAATATAAATATAGTAAATATATTCATTATTTTAAAATTATTATTATAATTTTAAAATTATAATAAATATATAATTTTTTACTTATAATTATATAAACACTTATTTAGAAAATAAAATTTATTTATTTATAATTAGAAATATATAATTTAAAAATAAAAAATATACATTTATAAATATATATATTTATAAATATTTATTTACAGATATATTTTTACATTATTAATGAATATAAAATCTTAAATGCATGCATATTAAAAATGAGTGAAATTAAATTATTAGAAAAGTGTACACATCAAAAATATTGAAAAAATAGACAATTTTTAATAAATAAATATAAATTATTTAAAGAAGATGGATATATATTGAAATCAAGATTAATAAATATAGAAAATATTGAAACATAGTTACTAAATATATATATATATATATTAGAAGATGATTAAATTCAAAAAAATTAAAATAAAATAAAAAAATTAAAATGAATATATAATACTAACTATAATAATAGAAAAAATATATAAATAAAATTATTTGATTATAAAAATATTAAAAATATCTTGCTAATAAATGAAATTCTTTGATTAATGTTAAAATTTGAATAAATTATATAAATATTAAGTACATCTATTTTTATACAAGATTTCATTAATTACGTAAATATTTGTCTATGTGTGTTGAATATAAAAATGAATTAACAACGTATTTGTATGTGTGAAATCGATGTAACAAATGTTTTATATATGTTAAATTGAAAAATAAAATGACATTCAATTAATGTCCATTACTCGATACAATTTGTCAATATTTTTAATTATTATTAATTTTTAATAATAAACAATTCTACAATAAATATATACGTTATATAATGTAGGCATAAATATTTTGTGTTATATAAATAAAAATTTAGAAAATATTATATACATTTATATACATAAATATATATATAGGACTATATATGAATATCTCTATATTAAAAATAATAAATTTATTAATGAATAATTACATATAAGAACCATTAAAAATGAATATTACATTAATTTATTTTTAGTCATTTCATTTTATTCATTTTCTATTGTTATAATTAATATATATATTATTTATTAGTATTTATAATTTAAGTTTATATATATATATTAAATGTCATCATTTTTAAATTTTTTAATTATTTCAATTTATTTATTTTATATATCTATATTTAATATATAATAATTAATTTTATTTATTATATATAAATGAAATTTATTCATTTTTTTAATAATTATTTAATAAATAATTTTTTTAAATTTTTTAATTTTCCCATTTATATTTTTTATTTGTTTAATTATTTAAATTTATTAATTTCATATATCCATATCTATTATATAGTATTTAATAATATTTATAATATATTAAAATTTATATTTAATTTATTAAGAATTATTTAGTTAATCAAAATTTGAATATTTTTTAAATTTATAAATTTTTAATTTTAATTTTTATAATTATTTTAATTATTTAAATACTTTTAATACTTGTTTTTTTATTAGTTGAAAAAAATTTAATAAATATTTAATTAATTAAATTTTAAATATTTTTTATTAGTTCGAAAAACGGGGTAGTGTTCGTGGATCAGGCTGTGTATAAGGCCATTTGTTGGGAGCAAAGGTGTATTAAGGAGGGACAAGTCCTGTAGGAAGGATAGGTTAGTCCATGGACTATGAGGTCTTGAGAATGGTCCCATATATGTGTGTTGAATGTGTATGCTGGTGACCATCCCCGTAACAGGCTACTGAACTTATGATGCGGTGGAACCATTTGCAATGAAGCAGCCAAATCTATACTATTTTAATGCGCGACTCACACATGTGATCGAGACCTATATCCGTGCTAAAAATACACTAATAAAAAGTACCCCTTATCGGTGCTAATAATTATGCACTAATAAAGGAAGCCTTTATCAGTCATTTTCACGAGCACTAATAAAGGTCGACACTGTATATTACACATTTTTTTGTAGTGGTTTTATGTTCACATAGGGACAAAATAGAATCTGATCCGCATAATATATAAAAACCTGTTACAGAGAGATTATAACAATAAGTTGTGAGCATCAAAGATCTCCCACCAGCAACATTTTGAAGATACATGAACAATTTAAAAGTTTAATATAAAGTAATGATATAAAATAAAAAGTTGATGTTATATAGTCAGTCAATTAAAAAATGTTTTGAATTAAGTCATGAGCTTGAATGAAATGAATTACAAATAACGTTTCAATTATAAGAATGCATAATCACTTTCATTTAAGTTTATTTCATCCGTTCCCAAATAAACCCAAAGAAAGTATTTTTTTTTGAATACCAGAGTAAACAAACTCATACAATTTAATAGACCTGAATTGGTAAATTCATTAGGATTTTTTCAGTTTGTCCGAGATGTAAATAAAGAGGAGCTACATAATACAAAAAATAAACGATCTCCATATGGAAGAAAGTTTAAAGATCTCTAGGTGACAGAAAGTTCATCTACTCAAGAGTATTATTAAAAATGAAAAGCAAGTAAAAGAAAGAGTATAAAATAGGGATGGATATACCATTTCAAGAATGAAATGCTTTGAGGAGACACCTATCAAAATTCCCAACACAACCCATGTGGAAGTTGTAACAATCTCCTTTGAATTTCTGAAAATTGAAACCCAAAATAAAGAAAACCATAAAGCATATAAATATGTGTTTTTTGTTAAAATTTCAAACCTAGAAAAGAAGGAATTTGTGTTCAGAATATTACATCCAAGTATTCTTTTCATGGTTCCCTAGCAGACCGTCATACAATTTTGTTGAGTATCTTCTTTATAAAGAACCAGTTCATGAATAGTAAAAAGAGAGTAATGAAGATAGATCAATAAATAATTAAATCATTAAAGAATTAGATAAAGGAAAGAAACAAACCACAAACAACATATGAAACATCTAAATCAGTCAGTCAAATCATGATATTCATATAATATTCAGATCACATACCAATAAGATGAAGAGAATGGCTATCCTGACTGTGCTCCAAATAATCCAGAAGGCAACATTGTCCACTCTTTTTCTTCTGATCATTATTATCTGGGAACCTCTCTATATGAGCATCTTGGTCATCTAAAGGAAAAATAATAGCTAAGGATCCAAATATGCATTTGGTGATATTGAAGTTCTTAGATACTTATAACACATCAAAAAAATTACTAACTGCTTCCTTCATGTCAACTATAAAAAGATAACAAAGGGAATAATATGCAGTTGGATTGCACGCATCAAAGAAGAGAATGAATGTACCATTAACAATTCCATTAATAGTAACAATAATTTTAAAATATAATCTATTCAGCAGTAAAAAACAGATATGAAACATTATTAATTTAAGAAAAATTAAACTATAGGAAATGGAGAGAAAACTAGACAGGTATCATTAGATGTGCACCTAGTTCAAAAATTTTGTTACCTAGGAATGTCATTGGAGACAAAAAATTATTTCTCACGCCTCAAACTCCTTCCCATGTTGGAGAAAACAAACCTGAGGTAATGAGAGTGGAAATGGGGACAATGTGATGGGTTTGACCACTCTAAACTGGGCATCTTGGATTAATGGGTCATCAGACCTTCTGCGGAGTGACCCATGAAGATTTGCTTCAAAAGGGATTGCTCTTTGCCACTGTCCTCCTATAGTTAATTTATTAAAACTGTGGAATGGTGTAGAACACATTCAAGAATACAATATAGCATACTAACATCACACCCACATAATAAGAGCATATACATACAAAATATGCTTCCAATGAATACAATATTCAAACTTTGAATGGAAACATATATATAACATACCAACCTCATATATAATTAATACCACAAATACAACATACTAACATTGAAAGGAATCGAAGGTACAATATTATAGCATATATGATTTCATACTAAGAGCATATACTAACATAATAGTGACATATATGACATCATAAATATATAAACAAGAAACGCATACAGTCAATACAACAGACTAACAATAAAGACAATATAAAAATAGTTAACAAGAAAAGATATTGGTGAAATAAGATAGAAAGTTAATATATTATGAAAAAATTATGTGATAATTCTTATTAGCTAATAATTAATGCATGGGTATTCATTATTCTCTATGAAACTCTCATGAAATTCATTTAAATGTGATATATTAAGTGCTTCGTACTCTCATTGATTTGACTAATATCCTGGTATCCTTGCTAGTGAAAAGTTTATAGTTCACTTTGAACCAAAACCACAGATTATTCAATGGTTATATAAAAAAAACTATTAAAATTTTGAAGGGAGAAAATATAGTTATAGAAACAAAGGAACTTGTAGTTGATCTTCAATAGCTGAAGGTACATGTATCATTATTAGGCTGTCATTCTCATTTGCATACAAAAAATTTGAATGTATTAGTTCTAGTGATGCAAGGGATTGTAAAAAATGTTAAGTACAACAAAAAACTAATTACATATAATTTGTAACATCCATTAATTTTGAGAAAATAAAAATAAATAAAACAAACTGACCATTTGAATGTATTAGTTCTAGTGATACAAGGGAATGTTAAATGTAAGAATAATATAATACAAACATGTATGAAAAAATAGACCTGATTTAAAAAAATATGAACAAATGAGAAAAAAATAAGAACCTATTAAAAAATTTGAATCTATAAAACAAAACTCACCATTACAACAAAACATAAACACCTCCACCATGAGATATTCCACGGGTGTTTTGAATCCCAGATAGACAAAAACTAGAGCCAAAAACATACATAAATTCATCATATTTTAAGAATACTTAATCCTACATTGCATCTATTCCTACCCAATTGTATTATCAACACTGTATGTCATAGAGGAAACCATATTTTACTTTTTTTCCACCAAAACCTATATAAATAACCATCAATGAGATTATATACATCGATCATTAAACAAAAGTCTTAGAAATGAGGCTCAAAGAATCTCCTAAAAAATTTCCACAGTATAGCTATGGTGTAAACAAAACCATCTTCATTAATGCAGAATCTGCACATAATTCCCAAAAAATTATTTAATGAACATGAAGAAACATATTTTTGTCAACATTCAAACTAAAATCGCATAAATTATGGAGAAAAAATATAAAAACAACACTCAAAAACGAATCTGATCAGTAGAGTATATAAAAATCTGTTACAGTGAGTATAAAAACAATCAAAACAGAATCCAATCAGCAGAATATATAAAAATATGTTACAGAGGATAAAAAAATTCAATGAAGAATATAAAAATAATCAAAACAAAATCTGATCTGAACTTGTTAGGTCAAAATAGAATTATGCAATCAATGAAGGGGTATATGCATGTACCAACACACAAAAATATAATAAAAACCGAATCCGATCACAAGAATGTATAAAAACTTGTTACAGAGAGTGTATAAAAAGAGAATAGTTTCACTGTATTACTGTTTGATACTAATCAAAATTTTAAGAAAATAAGGTAAGAAACTAGATATTAAACAATCACATATTGTTGACTAAAATATGTAAGGTTTTTTTTGAAACTAGATTTGAAAGTAATTGAACCAAAAAATTATAATATGCAGGAGATGTAGCAATCCAAGAAATTCATTAAATCTTCGTAACTATTTAATGTAGCATTACATTAAATCTATTAAAAATTTTAAGAATCTCTATATGAAAACATTAATCTATTTTCCCACATCAGTGATGCACATTACATTAACTTCTTAACCTAAGATGTGACTTCCACTCCACATTATGTCAACTACGTGACATAATAGTAAGTGGTTCTCTTGACATTGCTTAATTGTATAACGTAATGAAAATAGGGGGAAAGATTTTTAGGATTCATAAAATGCGTTCTTCATATATAGTGGATTCAATATTGAAAACAAATCACCAATAGTGAATGGAAACATGTATACCATTAAAATACATATAACACGGGACACACATATGCAGTAGAAACACAAAATATTAACAATGAAAAAACTAACCGATTATGAGGCGTGCACCAATGGTCCAAAAATACCTGAAAATACAATAAAATACATGTTATAAAATGAAAACTACGAAAAAATGGAAAGAATAAAAAACATGAAATTTTATTTATTATAATGAAAATGAAAATGAATCGGAAGTAACCTTCAAGTTGTGGTACACTCCACCCATTCTGAGGGCCTCTTTGAATAACAAATCTTCTATTATAGTAGTAATGCAGGTTAATATATATCAAATAAAAAATGAAATAGTCAAACCATGGACATCAATAATAAGAACAATTTGAGGACATTTCCTTGTTAGGGTATCATTAATTCAAATTTATGTGTTATGAACAGTTAAAAAAGAAGCATTTAGATTCATGTTACACAAGATGAGTTCAAGTGCATATAGTAAACCACATGTCGATGGAGCTGATATTTTTCAAAATGCAGTTTAATCAAACTAATGCATATAATATATATGCGCATTCATGAGAAATATTCCTAGGTATGAATGTGATCATAATGAAAATTCTATGAAAAGTAGTCCTTCAGATACCGAGGTTATTGGTAAACAATAAATCAATTTCAATTTTCAAAATAAATACCATCTTCCAGACAACCAAGATCATTTCTTAAAGACATTTGAACTCATATTATGTGCTTCTGTTTGTAATCTTTCTCTGCAGTACACACACAAGCCTAGTTACAAGCATGAATATATATGTGATGAACCCTTATTTTACATTTTAATATATACGTTACATTTGTTTAAGTTTAATTCAAGTATATGGTGGAAACTCTTCACCAGATGTTCTATTTGGAGATCTGTCACCATGAATTATAATTTAGATTCAGAGACCCATCAACCACGACAAAGAATACAGATTAATCATCTAATAAAAACACCATAAAAAATCAAATACATTGAGATATTAAGATCTTTGACGCTGGTTTAAACATTTGACACTAGTTTATACCTATGCTTACTCGATGCATGCTCTAGAGCACAAGAACCCTAGGTGGAGCGAAGGAACCGAACATGGGAGTGCCGAAGTGGGAGTCACCAGTTGTAGAGAAGGCATAATCAGAGGATCCGATGTTGGAGGAGCTGAAGCCGGAGGAGCGAAAGAGAGGAAGTCGGAGGAGAGGTAGTCGGAGGAGAGGAAGTTAGAGGAGAAGGATTCGGAGGAGTTGAAGTCGGAGGAGTCGAAGTCGGAGGAGTCAAAGTCGGAGGAGTCAAATTCAGAGGAGTGGAAGATGGATGAGCTGAAGTCGAAGGAGCTGATGGCGGATCACTCGCAGGTGGAGCCGTAGCAGGAGAGGGTATTCGAGGAGTGGAGCAGATATGGGGGAGGGGGGGGGGAATCAGTAAAGGGTGTGGGAAGCCTAGAGAATGGAACGATGGGAAATCCCGATCAGGTTCGAGGTCATGGGAGGTATTTTCGAGTTAATAGGGTTGGGTGAGGAATTTGTGGTGACGTAGAGGTGTGGAAAGTTGACACAGCAGCAGAAAAAAGCCAACTTTAGAAGATATATAGATACACCATATAAGATCAATAGGTCTGGTGTATTTGGGGAATATGATCATTACAAAACAACTTAAAAAATTATATACAACATATTTATTGAAAACTTCCTTTACATGACCACAATATTCCTTCGTACTTAACATTACATGGGATGAACAAAGGACATACATAAGAAGGGGGTGAGCTATAAAGCCCAGTAAAGAAACAAACATGGAATAACATGAGGAATAAAATACATGTTATAAAATAGGTATATCAATGGAGCACAAGAGAAACATGAACATAAAGGAATGATAAATTGTGATGATCATAACATGGAGATGTGGTAACGACACTTAACATGGAATTAGCATGATCCAAGTATCATTGCACATGGAACATGAGTAAACCCTCATTACACATAATGTATGAGTAAATTATTGTATCAATTGAATTATCATGAGTCAACACCCATTTCACAAGACATATCATGATGTTGTACATTACCCAATTCTTTGGAGGGCTATTAGGGCGCACCTTTCATAATCATTTCATTTCATGCATAAGTGTGCCACATAGATCATATAACTTGGATTCATTAACATCATAATTAATTCCACAAATAAGATACGTGGAATACATAAATATAAGTACTCAATCAACAAGTAAACTTTTATAAAGGTAAATACCTTGATAGAGGATTGGGTATGGAATTCTCTACACAATGATTTTGGTATGGAACTTTTGGTGTAATTTCAGCAGCATAACGACGTCAAATAGAAATTCTTAAAATGGGTTGATGAGAGTGAAATGGGTATCTCATAATTTATGCATTTAATGAACAGTATGGGGATTATGAGACATAATATACCAACATATTTAATGGAATTTAGAAGCATAATATATAAGAATTTCTTGAATGTAAATGAGGTGAGAGAAATTCCTTTCATAATTTCACCATGGTAACATGTGTACATGGGAGGAATTAATGAGAGAGAAAAGGGGTATCTCATCATGAAAACATTAATAGGGATGTATGCGGGAGGTGTGAAATCATACCAAAACATTTTTAATTGAAAATAAAAGGGCATAACAATATTAACAATCTTAGATAAAATGAGAAAGGAAGGAATCCCTTATTGGAAGTGTGATCCCAAAGGCTGGGGAGAGGCTTGAGAGAGGCTTCTTGGGAGATTGGGGCGCCTTGGGAGGATTATATAAAAAGGAGGGAAAAGTTTGGACGAACTACAATGGATTTTATTGAATAGGTAGTGGGAGATAGGGTGGGTTTATATAGGAAAGGAGAGGGAATTCTTTATTATTTAGGTTTGAGACACCACACATTAAACTAATCAAAACCAGAAACCATCCCATGGATTTCATCCATGGATTTATCTAAAGGGGAGTATAAAAAAATATTTTATATGTTCAATGGCCTAACTTCTTAAAAACAATTGGGTTGATTATATGGAGGTGAGTCACACTCTCAAGGAAATCAATTTAAAAAGCTAAAAGTTTTATAAGTCTTGGAGGGTCCACTAAGGCTTTGTAAAATAAATCAAACAAAACTAAAATCACATAATTTTAATTGTATAAAATATATTGTCTAACCATAAAGTTTATAGTATTTTTTTAAATCACTATTGGTTAATTATGATGTCATAAAACACATTATATATTTAAACGATATTTATTTTTTACCCAAACATTCAACTGTCTCAGAAAATTATGAAAAATTCACCATTGGATAATTTCAACTTCTGGATTCCAAAAATAATATTAATTTTTTCCAAATAATTTTCTAAATATTTGAATTTTCACTTTTAAAATAAAAACCAACATTTATCGAAAATTCACGGGTTTTGACAAAAACAGCTTTCAAACCTTACTAAAAATCAGAATTGTATTCATAAAAATTATTTGATCATTTATACATAATAAAAAGTAATTTAATTATAATAATATTTTAATAAATTATTATTTAATTAAATAATCCATTAATTTATCAAAATATGTTCCTTAGATTAATATTAACTAAAAATACTATTTGTGCGTCAAAAAAATATTTAGAATGTAACAATAATCAAATGAATGTATATTATTTATTATATAAAAAAATAATGCACATAATCATAGTGCTAATGTCTTGTTACATAACCCCTTATAACACCTGCACACAACCAAAGGATAAGGTGTGAGATGGTGATAGAATCTTGGGGTGGCTCAGATGACATCGCTCGGGTGATAATCTCTATCAACTTCCACTTCTCCCATAGGCAGTTCCGTTTGAGCTTGACATGTTGGATCTTAGATTAGGCTTGGACAAGGGCAAAGAGCAATGACGCCACCTACTTTCCGAGATCCGAAAAATTTCCTTCATATGGGGTAAGTCTACTAGATGAGGCCATCGATTCAATTGTCTGAGTAAATTTGATTTGTTAAAGCCATATGTGAATACAAAACAGGTGATCACTATTCAACGACTATATTATCAACAATCACAATTATTAATGGTATTTTAAAATCCAAAAACATAAATACAATGAAGTGAATGTCTTATATAATCTTATTACATACGAAGGAATTTAATTGGATCAAGAGGAACTATCATTAATAAAAGTTTGGGTCGTTACATCCAATATGACTTCCAATTCAAGACATTAATATTGAGGAATAATATTTATCTTCATTTTTTTATTTTTATTGATATTTGATTTCCCGATCTTCTTAAATTTTAATTTTATCTTGTAATTGTTTGTTAAGTTCCTTGATCTTCTTTTCCATCACTTATAACTATACATTCTTTCCAACAATGAAAGAATTAAGTTTTTCTCTAAATATATGAAATCTATACTAAATCTATTACAATGAATCTTTGTTCTCTTTATTTTCCTTTATAAAACCCTAGTAAAATATAAAGCATTTTTAATCAAGCTCCGAATTTCTTATAACTTCTTAGTTGTGTGGTTTGGTAAATTTTTTCACAATAATTACTTTTATGTCCCCATATTTTCCTTTATCTCTGATTTTTATACAAGGTGGGTGATCTCATCTTAAAATTATTTAAAAGTGAAAAAAATACATACATATATTTGAATAACTTATGTTTTATTTCTTCCAAGTAGAAACATGATTCATCATATGCTTAATCAAAATGATCTTTATAAATTTTACTTTAACCACTTGTTATTGGTTCATGAGAGGAAAAATCAAGATAATAAAAAGTTATATCATATTAATGTAATTATTTTGAATCATCGAACATATGATGATTTTCAATTTTCTTGATAGTTTATTTTTTAAGAAAATATTCAATATTCATGTCGGGTTTGATAATATCATGATTATAGAAAGTATAAATTTGATATTTTCCCTCCTTCCAAGAGAGATATTTCTTATAATTTTTTTTATATTATTTCTTAATTTTTTTATTATTAGTCATTTAAGAGATAAAATATATATTTTTTATTGAATAATAACCTCCAAGTATGCAATTTATGATTACTTTGCAAGAGAACATAAAAAATTATACTATTGATATTATTTAGAATCTAATCACATGTACCATAATAAACTTGATACCAATTTATATTCTTCTAGGATCATTGCAACACAAGTGGGGGGAATGTAAATAAATGTGGTTGATCTTTTACCAACCAAAATACCTTCCCTTAATTTTTCCTCGACAACTATTCAATGAATGGATTGCACTATCACTGATAACTTACATTTGGATTATATGCAAGGATATAAGAAAGAATGTAAAAAAAGGATTCCTGGATTTTATAATGAGATTTACCTCCACTGTGGATTACTATAACCCTATTATATAGTGGTTTTACCCAACACAGATAAAAAATACTTTTCCTTATCAATAATGAACTTGGTAAATGAAATATCCTTGAATCTATTATCATAATACCAAATGAGTACAATGTAAGCACTAACTTGAAACTATTCAATTACAGGGTTCGACATTATCCCCATGATGTTTATTGAAAGGAATGAAAGAGTATTAACTAGACTAAATGAGGTTTATCTTTTTTTTAATGTGAAACAATCCCAAAGTCTTCCTAAAAACATTGAATGGGTTATATAATAAATGTAGCATTAAATGGACCACACTAATTCATCATCCAAATAAATTACCCAATAGAAACAATATTATCACTATATATTCTCCTTTTTCATCTTTAATTATCATGTATAATCACCATTATAGTATCACTAAATCTCCCAAAATTGGACACAAAAAATAATCATTATAAGAGTTGGGTAAGTTCTCAAAATTTTCTTTTTTGACTCACTGGATATTCAAAATAATATCAATATCTAATTTTTGTGTCTCTTATTCTTATTTAAAGTATATATATATTCAAATAAACATGTTCTAATATTCTGCATAATATTTATCATGTTAATTTTTATATATTTTTAATCTTGAAAATCAATAAAACTTATCTTATAAAATATATTTTAAATATCTGGAAGACATTCTCATTTATCTCTTCTTGATAGAAAAATTAACATGGACTTAATATTTCAATAATAAATTATCAAAAAACAAAACACACTCTATAATCCCTTTATAAATGTATAATAAAAAGTAATATATTTTGTTGTCATGAATATCTTTCTCCTGATGTTAGCTAATTTAAATATTTCTTGCATGCATCATGCAATCATGGCGTGACAGAAATCATGACCTCATTTATACACCTAGATTAACACCAATGAAATTTCATCATAAATTATAGATATCCTATGAAATTTTATTCATTATGATAGATTATTTGAAAATTTCCATCATTCTATATCTCATTCACCACAGTGCGGCCTTTCTTCATCTTAACATGAAAACTCTTCCAATTTAATTCTCTATGAATTATTATTTCAATAAGGCCTTTATTATAAAATTATCATGATATATAATCTTTATTTAATAGTATAACATCACTTGGTTTTTAATTATTATTTAAAACTCCTCTTCTATATGTTTATCTTCAAACCCTGGGGTTAATTTATGAAAGTTTTCATATTATCATATTTTTTCCATTAGATAAATCATATGTAAGAAATATGTTTCCATATATATCAACACACGCACACAAACACACACACACACACACACACACACACATATATATATATATATATATTAAATTTTATATATTTCCTAAAACTAATGATACTTGCGTAATATTTATTATTCTTACATATTAAATTTTTTTTTGACATATCCATATCTTCATTTGATCCTCATTAGAAAAACTTATGCATCTTTGAAAAAATTATGCATCACCACAGAAACTTATTCAAGCATCAAAAGTATATTATGTATTCAACGTATTTTCCACTTTTAATTTTCCATGGGATATGATATTTGATGTAATATGCTTAAAAAATTATGCATCTTAATAGATTACTTCACTTATCCAATTTCATTGACATTAAAAATATTACGTATCACAGGTAGAGGAATGCATTGGCGAATTTTCAAACTGTAGATTTCCTAGATATAAGAACTTATATGTTAAGTAAGGATTGTTCTTTTTATAATTATAAAATAGTATAAATAAAAAAACATTATGCCTTAATAAACTTTTCAAAATATCTTATAGCCCATAATATTGACATTCTAAACTCATCTCTACAGGAAGAAACTCAACTAAGACATCCCAAATTACTGTGGAATAAATTCAAATCAACTTAATCGCAATAAAAACACGAATAATTTATAAAACAAGTGAATAAAACATAGAGTATTTTAATGTAATTCAAATTCATAAAAAATATCATTTATTTTTAAAAACATAATCTAAGTATAGTAGATATAATAGCCTACCTTTATTAATGATATTCTTTAGGGTGAAATTTCATAAAAATACTTTCTTAACTTCTTTACAGAGATCCATACTCCGTAAAACTCTTCTATGATTTTAGTGTTACCATAATATAATTTCATATAATAATATTGAATATTAAATATGTATTATAAGCATATAGAATAAACCAAAAAAACTTACAACATCTTTAACCATATTTCCCATAATTTTATTAATGGATATTAAATAATATAATGGTCTTTAATAAATTAAATATTAATTTATATATGAATAATTAAATCAACTCAAATATATGAACATTATAAATAGTTTAAATAACTAACTCATATTCCCTTCCAATCATTCATAGTAAAAATATTTTCCTACTTATAGATAGTATTTTTACCACTTGAACCAAAAACTGAGGGAACTTTCAAATTAATACAAAAAGGTTCTCCAATTTGATAAATGTAGTTTATATATATATAATACCTTAGGCGTATAAGTAAATTTTCATAGGTTCTCCAACTTTTTCAAGGTACCCATCTCAACACATATTGACATCATACTCATTGATTTCATTCTCATTGACATCAAATGAAAAAAAAACTAGTGGGTTCAATAGTAAAATAATAGTTTGATCACCTATAATAAATCACACCATAATTATTATCATTTCAATATTAAGTGTCCGTTATTAGAAGTTGTGGGGTTATCTTTTATCCATACTGAGAATATAGATTATTTTTAGTGTGGGGTTATTTGAGGGAACTTAAGGTTATCAATCTAAAAGTTGATACGTCACACCACAATCATGGAGTTAACACTGTAAATAACTTGGCCATAAAAATTTCATATATAACTTTTTTTGAGGTCAATTTCTTCATGAAACAGGGTCTATGGTGTAACAACTTGATATTTTAAATTATTTTTTACCTTAAAAGGTAATATGTTCAATAACTTGCTCCACACATAACACTACACTAAAATGTGAGGTGAATTATTAGATTGGTATTAAAAAAAATTATAACAAGAGAAAAACATCTATCAAATAAAAAATATTACTCAATTATAATTTATTATAATTAGAGGATAAATAATTAATACAATTAAATATTAAAAAGAATTTCACTTTCTTAAATATATATTTTTTAAAGTGTTATATAGTTTATTCTAATAAATTAATTTTCTTAATTTTAGATTATTATTATATAATAAATATTATATTAAAATTAATTAAATCATAAATTGAAATAAAGTAATATTAAGAAAACTTAATGACTAGAATCATCATTTTTTAATAAAATCCATTTTTCTTTATAATTTTAATTTTAATTTAAAAGTTATATTTAGAAATATTCTAAGTATAATTTTAGGAAAGGAACTTAATTTTTTAATTCATCATTTAAAAATTATCTTAGGATTGTTTTTCTTGGAATTTTCTAAAATAATTGATTTTTTGGTGAATTGTAAAAAATATCGGTCTTACTAATATTTTAATGTCTATAACTTTGTCATGAAATAATTATTATCTAAAACCATAAAATAATTTGACAAAAAATAAAATTAATTATTAAATGATTCATTTAAAAAAATATGTTGAATTTATAAAACCAATTTTTAATGTTTTGGAAATATAAGTAATATATTAGTCCAAAATATTTTTTCCATTATATTAAAAAATAGATTTAAAAAAATTAAATAATTACAAAAAGATGATTTTATATTACTTAATAAGTTCAATTTAATTTAATAGGGATAAAATTAAGAATAATAATATTAAAGTTAATGGCCATGATAATCGTGAAAGTGATATTATCAAAGAAATATTTTATTAACGCTATGTAAATTTTATCTGATAAAATACAGTTTATATATTTATATAATGAAAATATTATTATTATTAAAAATATATAAAAATATATAATTATTAATTTAAATGGTAATTTGTGTTATATATGATTAATAATACTAAATGTTTAAAATATTATTTTTCTATAAAAACAGTTTTTCTATATAGTATAAGTTTTAAATTAAAAATTAATTAACATATATTTAGAAATTTCTTTAGGTTAAAAAATTTCTAAATATGATGTTATAAAATCAAAATTAGGTAATATGGGTGATCATATAGTTTTAATAAAAAATTAATTTCACCAGTAAAACTAGTTACCAAGGTGAATAACCAAAAGGTAAAAGTTAAAAAACTTTTGGTAAAAGACAAATAAAATGTTTAAAACATGAAAACAATGAATGTTAGATGGACTATAGACCTTAAATCACCCGAAAAATAATTATTTTCAAATTTTGGAGTCATTGATCCTTGAATAATATCATTACATCATTGAAAAGTAATGGGTATTCACAAAACTGCAATTTTCTTCACTTAATAAAGCAGATCACTTCAAAAAGTTTTTTACACCAATTATAAAGCTTTATCAGTTAACAAATCCTAATCACCCACATATTTTCTACCCACTTCTAAGAATAATTTTTAATTTAAAATACATTTCCAATGTTCCTTATGGTGTTACCCATGTAAGAATATCCAAAGGAGAGACAATGATCACAACCATAGTATCTTAGTTCTTTTTTTCTTTTAGCTTCTTAGTAGTTCCTGTAAATAATAGGATGATAAAGTGAGTAAATTAATATAGTTTTTTTTATTATTCTAATGTAATATCAATTTTTTAACTCTGAACAAAATTTAAAAAAAATATGACGTCATCATGAGCTTCTATGCTCTACCACTTCTATGAATGACATTTTCTATTTTTCATGACCACCTTACATAGAAGGTGTAAAATCATAATTAAATGAAAAAATATAATAATTATGAAATTATAACTATTTTAAAGTGATAATTATTTTATATTTATACCCCTTCATATTCTGTAAAATTTGAGAGCATAGTCTGTGTACGTACGGACTACCACCTCCACGAAATGAATTATTTCATTTTCCCACTACTTCATAGAATAAAAAACTTAAAAAAATGAATTTAATGTATAAAAAAGATATATATGACTATATTAATATTATATTAATTTAAAAATAGATATTTTATAATTCTTATTGATAATAAAAATTCACTGTAAACTTAACAACATTAAATAAACATTTTAATGAATCTTTATAAATTTGAGTCCATTATTGGAAAAATATTAAAATTGTATAAATTTTGTGATAATATAATAATAAAATCCATATAAATTAATATTCTTGAGATTATGATGAAATTTTTCATCACTTCGAACCATGGTCAATATATCAAGGAATTGAACCACCTCAAGTAACAGACATAAGATAAAACTGTTTAATGAATGAATAACAAAAGATAAAAATAAACCATTTAAAATAAAATATATATTAAAAATATTATTAATAACTCCTGAAATAGATAAAAATTTACTTATTTAGGATGTTAGTCACACAATCATAATAAATCTTGGCCTATGTTAAGGGTTTTAGATCTCAATTTTGCATCATTGACATATGATTTGTATTTTTCACTTGTTTAGTTTTATTATGCATATATTGGATATATATTTATCTTTTTAATGAATTTAAGGAAATATAGGGTATTTGAAAAACCATCACATGTTTTAACTTCCATGCATTTTCAATTATAAATATTACGATATTGTAATGGTTTTGATTAACTTAAACCCCATATCTTTGAGTTATTATGATTTATCTTGAAATTATTACTAAATATACTTATTTATTCCATAATAGGCTTTTACTTAATGGAAGTTTATCTCACTCTTTGGGGTAAATTTCTCTATAATTTTTTTGTTTTACATTAATGAATTTCTTCATTAAATTTATATCTTTCCTAAAGATTATTCACATCCTCTTTAACAAAGGTTTCCATTTTCCATATTTTTCTATTCTCTCCAGTTTTCTCATTTTTATTTAGAAACCTAATTTTGTGTTATTGCATGTGATTTTAAATTTAACCTTGTCTAATTTTTAAAAATTATGGCTTATTATCACTTTTTATGATGTCATAATTCCAAAAAGATATTTTAAACCCTAAAAAGATATTTTGAAGCACCCTTATTAATTTTGGATTACATATTCATTTTTATTTGATACCTTTTCCTCTATATTATTATAATTTATTTCATCCATATTCTATATACATGTTCCTTAAATTGATACCTAGTTTACTTTACCTTTTTTTATAGGGATAATATATTATTTAAGTTCTCATCCCAATACCCTCATTTAAGTAATCCCGATATAAGGAAACTTATTTATTTATTATTTAATTTCATACACCAGCCCTATAAAATGCCTTTTTTATCACTAATTGTTTATTAAAACCATATTTATTTAAGAAAAAAACCCCTAATTAATTTTTGGTTTTTTTGAGACCTAAACTAAAAAGATGGAGCTAGTGAATGCTATGAATTACATGGGCATGATTAAAAGGAATCAGTCCCAAAAGGACCGATCAGTTTAATAGTCTTGGTAAACCTAATACATAAATGACTCTTTTTTTACAAACGACTACACTAATTAAAACATAATTTTTTCTTATGTCTAAATAACTATCTTTAAGGAAAAATCTAAACCATCTAGTAAATCTATGAATATCTTTTATTGTACACTTCGTGGATTCCTAGGGTAAGTAAAATAATAAGGGTGAACTCAAATTCCCAGTAAAGAGGAAAATATAGTGGAAGAAATTAATAATGAATGATAATAGCCAATATAAAAAGATAAATAACTCGAAATACATTCCATGTAATCATTAAACATAGAAGGAACTGAATAAACAATATTCCACTGTAATAACTAGAAATACATGCCACTAAAATAACTAGATAATGAAAAATCACTATGGAAAGTTATGAAACTAAAACACATGACATTTAATCAATGGACTGAAATAAACTATATCCATAAATATGTCGACCCAAAATCTAATGGATGAATAATAACATGAACACATATTAGGTAAATGATTAATTTTAGGATGTCATGTCTGAGGCACATGAAAACCTAATACCATCAAGAACATTCACAAGATGGTTTAGAAATAAGGGTAGAAACTCATTTTCATAACTATTTATCTCATCAGAACATGTTGATACATTGGGAAGCTATATAAAGCTTGACCTCTACCCATCATTGGTAGTCCAAAACATTACTCCAATTGAAAAATAATAATAATTAATATACTTTATCAATTAATCATATTGAATGATAAATATAGATTAATCAACAATTCCCCATTTAAACACCATATGTAAATTGGTATATGTTTTAGGCAATAGTAATATCCATGATAAAAGGTGTGGAATATTTGGAGAAATTCAATGATCAATGATCATAGGAAATTGGATAATTCAACGGGATTAAAAAATAAACCAAGGAAGTGAATGTAAATAATATACTTGAAAAAATCAATCATAAACCATCTAGAGAAATAATAAGGATGGTATCAATAAAAAAAATCCCATGTGAAGTAAAAATAGAATGTTGTTATCATTGATGAAATAAAATAATAAATTTTAAAAATATTATTGAGGAAAATATATTTTTCTGAATAACCATTGGAAAATATATTTCTTTTAAAATATCTTTTGAAAAAACTTTCTTTAAAGATAAAAATTTTAAACTTGATAAGGAAAATTTGATGAAATGATACTGGATAAATCTATACAAGTTGTATGAGGTTAAAAGAATATTCCTTTTATAGGACGAGATGTTAGAAAATGCCTCATTCAGAAAGTGAAAATAATATTCCTTTGAAAACAATGATTAAAGATAAAAGGGAAAAATTTATTTACCAAATATTTTTAAAAATATTTTTAAAAAACATTTTAATAAAACATGGTTTTTAGAAGAAAAGAGGTTCTCCAACTAAAGAGAGAAAAAAGTCATGTTTTCTGAAAAAAAATTTGAATACCAAAGAATTAAACATTGTTACAAATATAGAGATTGTTCTTAAATAAACATATGATAATTAATGGTTTTAATGAACAATGGTTATAAAATTTCTTCCATTGTAAATTTCCTTGAAAGATCATTAATGATATAATTGAGGAAAATAATATTTAAACATTTCAAAGTGTCCCATACCACCTTGAAACATTTTAAATCATAAAACTTGTGAAGAAATAATATTAATTGAAAGACTTAAATAAAATTAAGTTAATATTCTTATTGATAAAATATAACAATAGGGTAATTAGATACCCAACACAAAATATATAAGGGGAGAATATGACATTTATCTCACGGATGTAAAAAGTGAGAGGAGAATCCATTACATATGAATCAAAAGACCCTAAAGTAATAATAATCAATTCAAACATCTAAATATCATGAGGATAAAATATTTCCTTAAATTAAATTTAAATGTGTAATTATGTGACCCATATATAAAATTTAGGTGCACAACAATAAAGTATGCTTCATAAAAGGAAATGTTAAACACGCGTCTCTTACCTTAAACTTCATTTTGTTGTGTGGTATTTATCTTCTTGATTAGTGGTTTAAAATATATTAATAACTTATACCAGAAAACTATTAATATTTATGATATCATATATGATATTCTTATAATATATTTTTATCCATTTGTTAATAAATTTTCATTATTTTAATTGTTTTGTTTGTCAATTTCCTAGTTTGTCGAGTATGTTTTAACTTAAAATTGATTATTATCATTCATAATTTCATGTTTTAATCATCTATATAATGTAAAAAATGACTTCAACATCATATATATCCATTATATATGTATTTATTATTTTTTATAATATTTGGAGATTAGAAATGAAGTGCACCGTTCTTAGAGACGGTAGGTCATACGTCCGCATGAATGCTGATTTCATTTCTTTGTTGAATTAAAATAATGAAAGATAAATTATAAATATTTATATGGTAATTATATAATAATATCTACATTATTTATTTTAAATCGGTTTATTATAAACCTTTTTTTATCAGTTCCACGTATGGAATGAACAAGTCATATTATTTTGAGAGGCGGTAGTCCACACTTCCTCAAACAAAATTATCATATTTCAACAAGACGGAAATCATAAAGGTATGTTATAGATATTATTTAAAGAATAATAAAGACATTATAAATATAATATTTAACATATATAAACATATTTTCCAACATAATGGCCACGATGATAGGTGTTAATGGAAAAATGATCAATCATCATTTCGTGCGGTAGGAGTTCTCCATACATAGAAACAATATGTTCATTATCCATTAGATGTAAGTTTCTGTAAGTGTAAGTATAATCCATGGAATAAAAAAACCTAGTACATTTAGGATACTTGTTTTTTTATTTAATAACATAATAATAATATTATAGGAAGTGGATAAATTAAATGAAACTAAAAAAACATGAGAGGAGACGTTACCTCTTAATTAGGTAACATCTTTTGGTTTATACAAAAAGGATTTCATGGAAATATTTATTCCTATAGAGATGATTATTGGTATAGAGAAGGGAATTTGGGAGAATAAATGGGATTATATTGGATTAACATAAGTGTTTTCATAGGTGTGAATAAGTGGGATAGGTTGTGGCCTTTTATAGGGAAAGAAAATGACTTACATGGAATGTTTTTGAAAAAAGTTAGGTATACACATGTTATTACCTAATAAAAATGCATAAAAACCATAAAAATAAATAGTTTAAGGTTCCTAGACTAATTAAAGACATAATATGGGTGTCATAAAAGTGTATAGGTCATTTCCCCCCCTAAGATTATGGTTTAGTCCCTAATTAAGCTTAATTTGACCTTAATCCCTAAGATTAGTATTAATCACTTTTACTAATATTTTTGGTCAAAAAATAACATGGACTTATTATAATATAAATATAATCCATATTATAATGTTTTATGTCTGTTTTTATAAATTAAAATAATATAAGTGGAAAAATTATGATTAATGCTAATCTCATAGACAGAAGAATTAACTAGTTTTAGTAGAAAAATGTTCAAAAGATTGTTATGTTTTTATATTCAGATTAAAATTGAAATTTATTCTAATGAATTAAATTGTATAAATATATATATAATTGATCTAATATGAAATTAAAAAAATTAAACATCAATTAAACATTAATTAGTATTTTAACAAAAAAGGCAGTTTTAACTAAAATCTACTATTTTCACTATTCTTTAAAAAATGATGTTTCTTAGAAAACATAAACAAAATTCAACCTAATATACGTTTAATATTATGAATTCAAAATTATTTTTATTTTATCAAATTAAATTCATAAATGTTTAAAAATTCATATTTATAATAGGTGTTCCATCAAAAGGTGATAAAAATGCCATATTGTATAGTAATATGCTTCAAGTATGAGTTTTCCTGAGAATATTTATGATTATTATCATATGATGTTAATTATTTATACCTAATATTGAATAATTTTGGTTTTAGTAATTGACTAATCCTAATAGAATAAATCTAACTATGTATTTTCTGGGAAGTATAGAGATTATCCCAATGAGAAACCTAATTGTATAAGATATGGAGTGATAAATCTTGTTATTTTGTCTAACCAGCTATCAAGAAATATGATTAACACAATGATATTAGTTTTGGTTCTAAAAAAATAAGTGAATGGTGTAATTTCATGTATTTTTTGGTGATGAATTTGGTGAAGGAAAGAAGATTCAATTGCCTTTATGTTAATAATGTGAGAAAAGTTTCCTACAAGAATATCTCTGAAGAGTTGAAATCATATATATCTATGGTAAAGGAGGTCATCATGAAAAAAATTATCCAGGGAAAAAGGAGGTGTTCAATCATCATGATGGGGGAAAATAATGTTCTTCTTAAGGATTGACTATTAATTCAATGATTTAGATTTGGGTAATTTGGGCACATTGAAAATAAGAGGAATAATCCAAGGGATTAAAATTAAAATTTATATAAAAAACCTATTAGACTTAGAGAACATAGAAAATAAAATAAAATGACTAATATTGAATTGGATAGTGATTATTAAGTGGTGTTGGGTGTTCTTCACTCATGAATTGAGGATGTATTATGTCAAGCAGGTTTTCACCAATTATCAGCTATTGAATTATAAATAAAAATAGAGGGTGGTATCATTATTGTATCCAATATATATTAATACCATTCAAGGATTATAGGATTAAGATTCATGAATGATCTTTTATCCTTTTTTCAGATGAATATGATGTAATTTTGGAAATGTATTGACTATCACCACATAAAATCCACGTTAATTAATGAAATAAAGAAATCCAATTTCATATTACAAACCTAAATATGATCATAAATTATTGAAAGTATGAACAAGGTCTCTCTCTTAAATCCAATTCCATTATAGGATTTATGGTACCTAAGAGTGGTGTATTTTTATCTTAAATGATTGGAGAAAGACCCAAAATTAGGACTGATCTATTTTAATAGAAAAATATACACTTCATAAGTTTGTAAGGTGGAAATATCTCTGGAAAATACAACTTGATCTCTGTGTAACTTTTAGACACCCTTATCTATTTTTATTAGTATATTATATTTAAAATTTAATGGATGAAATTTATTTAAGGAGGAAGAAGGTAACACAATGATCATTTAAATTATATTTTCCTTTAAAACCTAATGTGTTCAATTTCTTTCTCCACACCCAAAACAACATTGAAAAAAAATATGTTTTATGAATATTACTATGAAAATTATAGTAATTATAAAACATACCAAAAATTAAAAATAAATTTATTATCTAAAATTTCATACAATTCAATGATTAATAATTAATATTATTTAGTATTAAAACAAACTGTTCTTTCTTAAATAACAAATTATAAAGTTTTATATGTTTTTATCCTAATAAATTAAATAATAAAATTTTAAAATAATATCATATAATAACTAATTTAATAATATTCTTTTAATTGGAAATTTATAAGAGATAATAATAATAACACTTATTGTTTAGTAACAAACTTTTCAATAAAAAATAGTTGTCTTTATATTTTGTATTTTAACTTAAAATATAAATTTATAAATTTTAGAGTATTAATTTTATTAAATTAATTTATTTTTTGAATTTATCATGTCTCAATTATCATGAGATTAATTTTATGGATTTTTCTAAGATAATAGATTTTTACGAGAATAATAAACAAATACCATTTTTAATAATATTGTAACGTTTATAAATTTATCATGAAATAATTATTACCTAAATAAATAAAAATATTGTTAACAAAAAGGAATATATATTTATGGAGTAAAATTATTCATTTAAAAATAATATTTTGAATTTATAAAACTCATTTTAAACATTTTTGAAACATAAGTAATATTTTACTCTAAAATGTTTTCTTTATTCCCTTACATTAAAAAATAGCTTTAATAAATTTTATAAGATGAGTTTAAAAAATTAATTTCACATTTTTATCATAATAATCTTATTATTTAATAATATAAATTTCATTTTTAGATATAAATGTTTCATTAGTAAGATTAATGTTAATGACCATGACATTGGAGATAAGGTTATTTTTAAAGTATTATTTTATTACTGTTGTATATTTTGTATCTAATAAATTTAATTAATCTATTTTATATATGAATTTGGTATTATTTTTACACATATATAAAAATATATTATCACTCATTTAAATGGTAATTAGTTTTATCTAATATTAAGAACACATAATGTATGAAACATCATTTTTCTAAAAAGAGGATTATATATATATATATATTATATGTTTAAATTTAAAAAGTAATTTTCGTATATTTTGAATATTATTTAGATTAAATGGAGACTTAATTTAGGTTGAAAGCATCATAATTTAATAAGAGTCTTTAACTTATATTTATAGTAAAAAAGTTTACATTTTAGTAAAAAAACTTGTTACCAAGGTAAAAACAAAAAAAGTAAAAGATAAAACAAAATTCTAAAAGTGTAAAAACCTGGAAACAAATGAATGGTGTGGGTCTTATCAAACATAAATTAACCAAATATTTATTTTCTCCACTTTTAGTTTAATTTAACCATGAATAGGGCCATTCCATCATTGAAAAAGTAATGGGTAATTAAAAAAGTTTCATCTTATTCACTTATAAATGGGGATCACTTCCACCACATTTCTACAGCCGTTAAAAAGATTCATATCTACTAGATATCTTAAATATTATTTCCTACATAGTCTCATCATGTCTAACAATCATTTTTCTTTCTAAAATACCAAGTTGTAGAGTCTTAAGGCGTGACCCATGGGAGAAAATCTAAAAGGAGATGTAATTCCCACAACAAAGTCTTATTAGTTATTTTCTTATTATACCATATAAAAAATTTATATCTATTAAAATATGAAAAATATTAATAATTATTATTAAAATGTTATTAAAATATTATCATATCAATTTTCTATATCCCTCCAAAACCATTCAGAAAATAAAGATATTGTCAAGCCATTATGAAGACTACTGCCTCCATGAGTGGTGTGTTCTATTTTTCACAAACACCGTACATGATTGGTTAAAAAGAGTAATATGATGAACAAATATAATAAATAAAACTTGATTAATATTATTAATGATATTTATTTTATATTTGTACCTACTCCCATTTTAAAATAATGACATTGTCGTCTTTGAAAATACAGAATACCTCCTCCACAGAATTACACATATCATTTTACCACTATCTCAAAAAATGGATGAATCTAAAAATTTATGTTATGTATAAAAATTATATTTATTTTACTATTAATATTCTAAGAAGTTAATATTGGACATTTTATAATTGATATTAACAATAAATAGTCATAGTAAACATAACCTCCTTAAATGAACATATCCCAACATCGTTCTTAATTTGAGTATATTTTGGGAAAAATATAGAACTATATAATATTTGTGAAAATATATTATTAAAACATATTAAACTCTACAATTATGGAATATTAGAAATCTATTTTACTATTCCTTTGACCATGATCAATTAAAAAAGATAATAATATTCACATGGATCAAAATACGTACCTCATGAAGGACCTAGAAAAGTTACCAGAAGGTGGAGATACCTTGAATTAAATTATATGATTATAGAGAATTTATAAAACCATATATAAATTATTCTACTAAAATAATCATAAAATGAATTTTTATAGGTTATTTGTTTTCATGTTTCAATTATAGCACAAGTTTAAGAAGTATATCTGTTGTCTAAAATTCATGTGTGACAATAGGATTCATCACAATCCACTTTCTAATAAAAAATTATCAATTTTATATTTTCAAGAGAAATTTATTTTCTTGGATCGTTGAGTATGTTTATGATATATATGATTAATAAATTTGGGTCCATAAAAGACTTTTTACTAATTTTTACGAAAAAAATAAAATATTTTCCAAATAATTTTAGTGAAATAAATCCTTAAATGTTACTTATTTAAAGAGAAATAGTAATATCTTATGGAATTTGGAAAATGGGTTTTCAATGAACATTATTGATGATTATTTAGTCTTTAAAATAATAGTAAGGGATAATAGTGGTCAAATGAGACCTAGATAAAATTATAATTACCCATATACATTGAGTTCTAGATTTAAATTAATTTCTGTCAATCCATTGGAATTTTGACCTATTTTAGATATACAAGTCGGTGGTGGAAGATAAATATTTAAAATAAAAGAAAACATTTCATGTGGAAGAAATATATCAGGGAGAAAATATTCCATAAAAATACTTTTGGTAGGAAACTAGACCTTATATGGTCTTAGAAGGGGATATTTACCACTTCATTAGGGGTTTTTGGTGACCATCATAACCTTAATGTCTCACTATAATTTTTTTTGGGTCTGTTAGACTTATAGTGATACCTAGATCCCCAAAATTATAATGCGACTTTTTAAAAAAACCACTTCTTTATCTTTATTGTCAAACCCTCATTTCTTCTATTTTATTATAGTATACAACAATTATCCTATTATAGTATTTAGGGATGATTTTTTGGCACCCTATTTTCAGATTCTTGACTAACTTAAGCATTATCTCTTGTTCTAAGTTCCAATCATTTAGACTAACATCATGTAACATATAATCTCTAGTTCCTTCCTTTATATCATGGTGATTTATTATAAATCTATGAATTTGGGGTTTTATTCTAATTTATAGTTTTTTACAAATTTAGATCCATTTTTTCAATTAGATTATATGAGTGGGATCCCATGACTATAAAGAGAGTGGTTCCTAAATAATTCAATGGTATATATTAGTTCATGGATTTCAAGATAAATGGGTGTTGATATAAAATTGTTTCTGGCCTAAAATTGAATCATATGTGGGTTTCTTTATTACTTAGTGATATATATGGATTATCTATATCATGATAGGTCCTCCAAACCTTATTCTTCTAATTCACAACCTATGATATTTATGTCTCCATAGTAAAGTTTCGATATATAAAGATTAAAACCAATAAGGTGTGTCCCTTTTTATGTCATGAATTACTAATCATTATAAAATAGCTTTGGACATTATTCATCTTTTGTAAGGTTATATACAGGTTATGATAGTGGTGTATTTTTCTTTTTATGAGAAATTTTTATGGTGAGTTCCTTAAGTGGTACAATCCTTTTGATATGGGAAATTATATAAGAATCCATGTCATGCCAAGGGAGGCTAGGTTACAACTAAGGGTAACTAGGTATAGACGTTATATGAAGGGTATCCAAGAGGGTAAATAAGAATATTTGAAGTGTTTTTTAGAGTGATACCACACTCAATCATGTTAATTATGGTATTTTGGGAGATTTTCTATTCATACCTGTTTATGATTATGTTATAGTGATTATTCGTTCATTCTTGTTATGATTATATTATAGTAAATATATATTCATAAGTAATTTTTAATATGTTATACTAATTATATATTCCACGTTTTTTAATTATATTTTCTCTTATAATTAATTTACCGATGATTGTGATTATGTTTATGATAATAATCCCTTCAACCTTTTTATGATTATATTTATAGTGATTACTCATTCATCGATACTATGATAAATTTATTATGATAATCCATTCAACTCTAATCATTATAATGGTTATGGTGATAATTCATTCACCTATGTATATTTGTTTTTTTAATGCCCATTATATTTTAGTTTTTGATAACCCATTCTCCAAAGATGGTTTACAAATGGTTATAACCTATTCACCCATACTCATGTGTGTAGTGGTGATGACCTATTGAACCTCGTTATTATTATATTCATGACCTATTAACCTATGTTTTTATTATAGTGAATAAATGATATCATTTTTTACTATTAATATAATAACCCATTCACCCATGGATGCTGTTTATATTAGTGATAACCCGTTCAATTGTTCTTATCCTAAAATGGTGATAACCTGTCCACATTGGATTATATTAGCAGGGACACCTCATTCTCCTTACTTATTATTGTTATTAGAATTTATAGTCCATTCACTTACTTTTGTGATATAAGGGGTGAGAACACATTCGACCATACTCAAGTGGTAGTGTTTATAACTCATTCAACCATGATTATATTTGTAATGATAATCCATTCACTTATGTTATTCTTATTATTGATGGGGATAAATTGTTCATGTAATTTTTTGATATGAGTGGTGATTACCTGCTCAACCCTACACATTCACTATTTTGATTATCTATTCACCTAGGAATTATCATTAGAGTTGATCATTTATTAACCATAATTTTGTGATCAATCCATAATAATATGGTATTTAAAAAAGTGTTGGAAAAATAATAATGAAGAGTAAAAAAGAAATATATTAAGTAATTGGGATCTAAAGTATTGGAGACTATAAGAATCCCATCTTATGGTATTCAAGCACTCACTAAGAAACGATCCCATTCTATTAAAGGAGTAAAAATTATGGTCATGGGAAATACTAGATGAATGAAAAACCACTACATGATTCCCCTTTCACCACATATAAAGAAACAACACCCTATTAGTGACGAACTTATTACATTGACGAATGTGATAAGTAATATCCCAAGGGTTTGAAATGAGGCCCAAAATAGAATTTTGTATAGTATGAGAGTCATCTCCAATAACTGTAAGCTCAATTACCTTCATTCTACAAAAATAAAGTCCATTGAGAGTGGACTAATGCATTACTATGAGGGATTATCCTCTCCAAAAGGAATTCGTGAAGGAAAGGAAAACATTACCTCCTATATCACGAATGACTCCTCCACCCCGCATGACTCTCTAATCACATGATTCATCAATATTTAATTTTAATCCTTGTGAATTTGGATGACAAAGAATCAATCAGCCTTGAGTTAAAGTTATGAATGTGAAATAATTGGTGGTGGTATTCACCATAAAGGGTCTCAGAGCGGGAGGAAGGTCACAAAGTTTAAGAATGGTGGTTAACTCTTCTACCATACACCTTCTCCCTAAAACTAGTTTGAGACTTGATCCATAACTTCCTTCAATGTAGGAATTTTTTATAGCTTTCTAAATACATTATCTCATAGATACTATTAGAATGAACCTCACCTTCATTCCCTAGGGATTATTTAAGACAAAATGAAACCATAGCTACTTAAAACCATCTCAACTAGATACCTATTTCACCACTCACATAAAATCTCCCACCATGTTCCAAATAATAGTGTACCATAACCTATAAAAAAAATGATAAAATCATTCAAATTTCTAGTTGTAGAAAAAATACATGGAAATAAGGTGTATTCCTTTACACTGAATGGATTCATCCATGGGTAAATCCTAATTATGAACATTCCATATTATAATGTTATATTTTTCTGGGGTCCCATTAGACCTAAGGTTCTCACCTAGACTATACTTCTCATTATTTTCATGCACCATTATATGATAAAAATCTATATGAAAAATCCTAAAAGGTTCTCCCATGAAGAACCATTTATCCATATTGAAGTTTATCTGAATTAGATTAAAGGTATTCCATTGATCATCATCATGGATGGTCTGAATGAAATCAGTATAGGCACATGCCTCCTTCAACAAATGTTTTTGTATCTGGTTCCCCGAAAAACCTATCATGTTGCATACCCAATTGGTGTCCTAGAAGATAATATCAACCATTACAATGATCCAACATCCATGGGTCTATAGAAGAGGAATATGTTTTCCAATCATACACCATTGATAATAAGAATTACCTCTTTCCTTATCCATGTACCTCCCATATCTATTAGTAGTGAAGCTCTCTTAAAGAGACTAGCCTTCAATATCCTCCCATGAAAAAACTCACATGCATGATATTCAAGGATTTATTAATGCACCTGAGGTTATTACATCCCTTCGATATAGGTTTTTACATCCTAGACCATGAAACCTAGTGGAAACTACCATCTAAATGTTAATCCAAAATAAAATAACTAATAAGATCTTTAGTCTCCTTTATTAGAGTCTTTGGTTTGTTTAGGACCAAGAAGATACATATTGGAATAATATAGAGAACATAGTTAACTACAATTATTCTACCACTGAATGAAATAAGTATATTATTCAAGTTGTTAATACTATTCAAAGTGTTTTTCACCACTTTATCAACATGATGTATACATAATATACCTCTAGAGATGGGAGCACCCAAATAATCCATGGAGAAGTTACTCTGATGATTACCTAGATTGAAACCAATAGAGTTGGCTCGCCTCTCTATACATGTCTTCGAAATATATATATAACAACATTTTCATGATTTATTATTTTTCCAATCCAATTAAAAAATTATTTCAAAGGAATTATTAATCCCACTAATGGAATTTATACTACCATTGGATAAAAGATCATGTATTCCATGAACATAAGATTACAGACATCATGGCATTGAAATCTACACCAGAATGAAATGATAAATCCATTCTTTAAATTATTATTAAGAAACATTATGAAAGCATACCGTACAAGAATAAAAACATGTGGAGATTGTATAACTCCTTGTATTAATCCTCAAACTGACTTAAAAAAGCCACACCATTTACAAAGGAAGAAATGGACATCCAAGGTGATCTAAATCTTCTAAAAAACAAGTTAGATGTTGTAGTATAAAAACCCATATGATCAAAGAACTTAAAAACAAAATTTCATTCCATTCTCTCATATTCCTAATCCATGTCTAGCTTAAAGAAAATATTATAACCTTATAATTTCAAATTAATATTAGAGATAATATCTTATATAAATCCAGTAGCATTGTGGATGGCCCTATATTTAACAAAGCCACATTTTACTTTAGAAATACAGTCCTGGAGGTATATAAATACTCTCCTATTGATGACGCTCTCTAGTACCTTATATTAGATATTAATCATGCTAATAGGATTGTACTAACTAAAATAATATGAAAATATAAACTTCTATATAAGAACATGATTAGTGGCATCAGAAACTCTAGGGAGACAACCACCATGGAAGAAATACTAGAAATCCTTAACAAGATCAATCTTCACAGTACTCTAGGATGACACATAGAAGGAACAAAGGTAGCTTTCATGTCTGGGACCACTGTATTGATTAGGAGAGTGAACATCTTCCTTGGTCTAATACTCCCTTGGAGTAGAAAAAAGGCACCATTTACATTAACGGTTACCACACATGGGATAACATCAAAGATATCTACACTCCCCTTAGGCACACTTCCTATATTAAAGGTTTAGGATCATCTAGAAGGGATTTACAATGAAACTACACCATACCTCCCACAACCCTGATATCATTCGTGAAGGAACCATTTTCCATTATAATCTTAGGATTAGATACCTACTTATTCTATTTGATACAAGAATTGAAATATGCATGGTTCTTTTCTCCCTCTTTCAACAACATTTCCATGGAAAGGTGATGAGACATGCATTATTATTCTAGTAACAACTCAACTATATTTTATTACTTTACCAACGAGAGTGTAGAAAATTCAATCATCTAAGTATTATTCACATGAGGACTATATATAATCAATATTATATTTAATGGTAGATAACTTATTTGACCTTCTTGGATGCCTATTAGACCATTGATAAATATTCCATTTACTCCTTTTGTGATTGTTGTGGAGGCCCACCTAGCCACATCCAAAAACTGTTCTTTTAGAAGACTCATTCAACACCTAATAGTATCTAGGTTTTGTGTTCTATCATTTAGAGAAGAAGAAGTGACTATTAATTCCCATTACACTGTATAAGGACATCATAATAGGATAATGGTCATATATAACCCTCATGCGATGACTAACCTTTTCATAGGGGTAAGTAGAGATAACATGGATATTTTCCGAAACACGATTTAGATGTAACCATGAGCATTTATTACCATTTTTATTATTACAATAAGTAATTTAGACCACTTAAAAACCTAAATCCAAGAGAACAGATTAACCTATTAATGACGTAAACTCTTATCTCGATTTAAACGGGTAAATATTAGCACCATTATTTTATAAACCATCCTCAACAACATAAATATCTCTACCAAATAGCTGTAAATCATACCATGGATTAAAAGAATTGATATCCTACTAATGTGATTCCCTCAATGTTGAATCACACATTTCATAACAAAATGTAATAAAAAACTAGAGTCTCTTTTTATGGAACTAGCAGTGATGCACTGATAGGAAACATATAACTTATTCAATAAGATACCAGACTTCTAGAAAATCCAAACACATTTATTATCAATTTATCCATGAATTTAGTTATTTAGACCCATCTAATGAGAAAACTAATTTATTATGGAGTAAGATATTTTGGGTTCCATCCCTTCTTATGGGAGATTTTTCAATTATGAAACTCATTTGAAATAAAATCGGTCTTGACCTAGGCACCAAGACCACAAGAATCCCAAAAGGTGAAAGATATAATATATGAAACACAATTCCATTTCTTGTTACAGAATATGTTTCCTCATGGTTGTGAAAATTATGACTCAAAATGTCACATCTCATTTGATATATTGTGTGAACTCCAATGGTTGGAGAAAAATAAGACTGGTGACAAACATTTGAATCCATAAGACAAAAAGTACCATTTGAGAGAACCTAAAACCAATTAGATAGAGGTATAGGTGAGAAACATAGGTTAAGATAGTTTCTTTTGGGAGAAGCTGATGGGGAGGGTTGGGGAACACTAGGCACATTTTGGATTTCTAGAACCCCATAATGCAATATTTTTTATTTTCTTATTTTTGTTGACATATTATGTTCTGAATACACCCATATTTATAGGATTTATTTCGGAACACTATTTTTTGTCGATTTATAACTATTGTGTATAAAATATTTATATACACATTTGTGGGCTTACAAACTCCCTATCCAATGTTAAAGGTATGTCAAAGGGCCTTATGACTCATGGCTTTGTAATGGATTGATAGTCGGTAGTGGGAGATAGTACCTGGTGGATCCTCAACCCTATATTTTATAATGTATATATTTTTTTATAATTTTGATCATGTTTTATATTAAATTTACTTTATGTTCATGTTATATCATTTAATGTTTTATTATTGTTGTATTGGATTAGAAATTCATATATTATGATATTATATAATAGTTTATGGTTAATATTTTTTTATCAATTTTTTTATCAGAGAGTGGTTATAGTTATTACATGGTATCTATAGTCTATTGATTCTAATAATTAGCCTTTGGAATATGATGAGTCTCTCCTTATGACATGTGTAATTTCTATCTTAGTGATATTTTCATCGACTATATCAGGAATTATATAAATTTGTATCAAATCATTCTTATTTTATTTTTATATTTAAGACATGTTAAATATATATCGAGATATCCAAAACATAGAATGAACCCTATTATTGTTCTTAACTAAGACTTTTATAAGTATTATATGAATTATCAAGGGATGTGGGTGTTATGAATTTGAGATTTTAAGGAATATGGTCTATGATTTACCACTTATTAATACTAAATTATCTTGAAGTGGAATGAGGGTGTGTGTTTATGCATCATATCTGGAATATAGAATTCACGTGTAATTTTTATTATTGAATGTTTTTAAGAACATGTTTTTGAAAATATATGTTAGTTATTTAAAGGTTCAATAATAGATTATAAAACAACTGCATTAATTTTTTTTGACATTCTATGGAATAACACTTTTTAATGTGTTTTTATAATATTATGATCCAATAATTAAATATGTGAATCATAAGGGTGTTATATACCAATCAATGATAGTGGGTAAGTTTGGCCATAGGATTCCCAATTTGTATGATACCCTTTTATATAAGAGTGTGTATATATTAGTGGGATACATTGACTAATAATAATTTTCCTAAACTATGTTATCCAGAATTTTGATTGAAATTTTCTAAGTTGAGTATTTATAATATCTGGGGTATTTCATCTCAATGAGATTTAATAGCACTCTTGCCTGGTGGGTTCAAACCTACAACACCAGATGTAATTTCAGAAGATCCAATAGTGTTTTTATGTTCTATATAGAAATTCTTAGGTTTCTACAGATCTATTAATGCTTAATCAATTCATTAAAAACAATAGAAACCATAAATCTGAAGAACATCATGAAATAAAACCGAAACCACATTTAGAGTAAATGAAGATCGTGTACCATACAAAAGAGATTTCTTCTACAGTTTCATCTTATCTATACTTGATTAATATCAATTGGAATATCCAATAGGTATTTCCCTCTTTGGTGTATCTATTATGAGGGGAAGAAACCTTGGATCATAATAAAGAAAACCTCTAATTCTTGGAATTACTGTACTAGGTTACAAGAGATACATTGGAAATTGATCCTCATAAATGGTCTTTTCGAACCAAGATTTTTCTATTACATCATAGTAATGGTTTGAACCTTAATTTCCATGCTAATTTAAACATTAAACACTATCTATTCAAATCACACATAAAAAAGTATTCATGAAAATGGAAAAATAAGAAATAGAAAACCAAAAAGTTTATATGGTTCTAAATATGTCCTATATCAATGGGAGAGCACTAATAAAAATGTATAACATGAAAGATAAAATGATCATTATTATTAATTGGTTATATCAAATATCTAAATAGTTATATGTAGGTCATAAAATTAGTACCAAAATGAACTGGTGGTCTATCCCCAAATTTTTATTGATTGTAGATACATTTTTTTTCCTTGGCTGGACTATCACTATACATAGAACAATTGATTTTTACAACACTCCATCAATTCCCAAAAAAACATCCCACTTGTACCTAGTGTGACTTCTACCTTACCCTTTTAAAATTAATTTACCCACTTTCACACTATCCATTGGAAGACACCCTTCTGATCAAACACCCTTTTACTATAGAATTTGATTCAACTAAAAAAACCATAAATACTACCCCATCATCAAATTTCTCTCATTTTGGATGAATTTAATGTAAAATGAAGATGTATTCACTTTCTTGACAAAATATCACTTGAATATTATTCAAGGAAAATATTACAACCCCCACCTCTATGTAAAATTTTGAGATCACATATTTCCCTCAATAATATATATTGTCCTCCCGCTAATTAATCCACCCT
This sequence comes from Viscum album, assembly GCA_963277665.1. NCBI lineage: Eukaryota > Viridiplantae > Streptophyta > Magnoliopsida > Santalales > Viscaceae > Viscum > Viscum album. The sequence goes on from OY728129.1 coordinate 485,349,263, forward strand.
AGTCCCACTAAGTTGTGGTCATGACTGATACTTTCTTGGGATATAATATTTTTTAAAATATTAACCATATTTTCCCCTTAGAATATTATTTATAACTCCAACAATTATTTTAAAAAGTTATAAATTGTTTGTACTTTTAGATCAATTTATTTCACTGTTATATGAATCACTAGATTCAATTTCTGGTGAAACATATTCTAACTATAACCATGGATTATTCCATCATAAAATATTTTGGGTTCCCTAAAAAGTTTCATTATCCAAATAAATTCCTTTCCTATTTCCATTGATTCCAAGTATTAGGAATCAATTATAGAAAATGTAATAATCAGATGTAGGTGAAAAATCTAAAAAATCATTAACCCTTAATAGGAAAAAAATAAACATATTGTTACATTATGGGTACTTGAATCACAATAAATTCTTTGGTTAAAAACCCTATTTGGAATATCATATTCCCCAAACAATATGGTTTTATATTTTCATCCATTTAAGTATAATATGATCCATTGTATAGCTTACAAATATTCCATTCCTAGATTTTATGTGAAATATATCACCACTCCCACTAGAAAGGAAATAATTGGATGTACAGAAATCGTCACATATTTCAAACTTCCAATAACTAATAAAAACAAAACTCTGTAAATATACCAAACTTATTTCTATTTGATTGCTGATTTTTATTGGACAAATTGAAGTTTCTGGAAAATATAGTTTTGAAAGTCTTGTTGAATTTGGTTCCCTATAATTGACATCTAAGTACTTTATTATTACATTTATAAATTGTTTTAGATATTAATAAAGAGTTCTTATCACATCATGATTGTTATTCTTCTTGAAGGATTATTTAATAATATACTAAGTTCATATGTCACAATAAATGGTCCAAGTAAATCCTAACTATGAAGAGAACCTGGAAGTTTTTTGAAAGTATTCTTAAATATTTGTTTTATATTTTAATGATATCTTTTGATATGACATAAATATTACAGGATGTGAGAGACACAAACTCATATGACTTTGGGACACATTATAATGACGCAATCCTTTGGTAGTCTTCAACATTAGAGATTAAGAGAACATGACCCCCCAATAAGAAATATATATTTATATATTTAATTGGATATCCCTATATATGAATGTATGTAATGTTCCTTATACTTTTTGAATATTTTAAATGTCAGTCCCGATTCAATTAGTATGATGTATTTATGAAAATCATGATGAAATATTCTTGTAGTGTTGTAGGATACATTGGATGCATCATGAGTGGTGTTATATTAATGAATAATGTGAGAAATGATTTATTCCTTCCATTATTTAATGAAAGATAATATTTTAAAAACTTTCATAGGAATCAAAATTCCAAATTAAGTCTGTGTCCATAGTGTTATTGTCAACAAGTTCATTTCCAGAAAGTCAAAGATTGAGAAATAAATAACATAGGTTAATGTCACCAGATTGCAGCCTACTTGACTAGAGATATCAAGATAAAGTGATTATATTACACAATTTATGTTCATATGAGGTTAAATACCAAAGTGATAATAAATTAATTCCCTATGGGAGCTTTGGCATGTTGATAAACACTAATATTTGACTTTTGGTATTGTAGCCTAATTCCATTGAGAAATGGGGATATAGGGTCATAAAATAAGTGTATTTTTAACCATCATTAAATTATATATTAATTTAACATGTGGGATAAATATTATTCCTACATGTGGGTTAATAATTATTCATGATTGTCTGATCATAAGTATTCAATCACTAATTAATTGATAGAATATATATGTGAGTGGAATATTTAATAAATATTTTTTCATAAGATACTTATTTTTATAATAATGTGGATACATAATATTTAATTATTTTGTTTTATTCATAACTTTAAAAAAATAATTATCTAATATTTTATGTGAATATTTAATAAATATTTATTCACTATTTTGTAGAATATAATATTTATATATTTATTGGTGAATAATGTAGTGTTATGAATTTAATTAAATTAATAGAAATTTTTCAAGGCTCAACAAATATTGGATAGGATTCCTAGACTGAGTTTAATAGTCTAGTGAGATATTTCATATTAAATATTACATGAATAAAAATTAATTAATTTTTTCAAGAAAAATAATATTTATTTTATCCATCAATATAACATCGGTAAATAATTAATAATAATTATTTTATTATTTAGACATGATATTTGTTGATAATTAATAAAATATTAAGTCCCATTGTGCAATTATTAGTTCAAAAAAACCAACACTATTTAAACATAGTTATCTCATTTTCTCAAAGTGAGTACCACATTATTTAATGATGCACAAAATATTAGATAGGATTCCCTCAAGAACTATAGAGCTATCCCTTATAACACTCTTAATAATGGATATCATTTCCCCTCATAAAACAGAGAGAATCCTTTCTCTCTCTCTTAAAGGATCCAGTTGTGATCAATAAAAATCACCATAAGCATTAGTAACATAGGTTCCATCACCCGAGGGATTTTATGGTGATGATTAAATTTTTGTGAAGGTTATATGGATCACTGCATGAGGGAATCTACACATGATTCCTCTGCCTCAATGATAGTGCAACAAGAAGGATTTTTTTATAATTTATAATGAAGAAAAATTTATTTAAAGGTTATCTTGTAACTAATTTTTTTTATAAATTATATCAGGAATGATCTTATATTCTTGTTTCCTTGTTCATGTCAATTAATACTAATATTACCTTTATTGGTTATGATAATTCTTTATCAAATACATTATTTATTATTTTTGGATTATAGAAAAACATGAATTATTTATAACCCGGTTGGTGCTTCCATTATGCACCAAACCTTCAAGTGGAATAAAAGGGGAATCATAAGAATTTATAATAATTTATTAATCCTTGAACAATTATACACAATTTTTTTTAGTTTTTACCCTTCAGTTTATTATTATTTTTAATTCATAGTCTAATTAAAATGTTTTCTAAATATTAATATCCATCATTCATGTTTCATATCATAATAAATTGACTATGAATAGATGAATGAAAATTAGAGATCTCATTTGGAGGTGATGTGGATTTAGGCTGGTTGACATAGATACCTATTCGAAAACCAAGATTAGATGTTGTGTACCCAAGTTCACTTCTCCTTGATGTGACAGTAGATACATTATTTATTGAGTGGTAATAAAACTTCGTGTATTTAATCAACAAGAATTGTTGACTAGGATAGCCTGAAACATGCTATATCATACAACACGACATGTAAACAGTGTACATGTCATGTCGTCTGCAAGGTATAGGGGTGAAATTTTTACAAATACTGTGGTTAAATATATGAAATACACCATCTAATCTGAACATGATTCAATAAAAATGAGATACACGACATGTAACTAACACAAAATTTATGTGGACCATTAATCTATGCTTTCAAAGAACATGATGAGTTAACTACTGGGTTTAGCAGACACATTGAAACTGAAAAAAGGGAATATAGCTCATTAGAACACATTGTTTATCCCAGATGAGATATACATAAGGACCTAATGAATTTTCTAGGATACATGGAAATTTATGACCAGGATGTGTATCTCATCGGTATATTTTTTGTATCCACCCAAAAAAATATATAATTAAATTAAATAAAAAATAATTTATTACATAATTAAAAACTAAAATATAATTTTTTACACTTGATGTGTTGATTATGTAAAAAGGTTTATTAATTTAAGAAATTTTTAATTAATTCCATTTTTTAATTTATAAATAATATTTAATTTTTTTATTTTCCATGAAATATTCATGATGGGTATCTCCAAGAGACATTGTATGGTCATTATGATAAAGGGAATTAATTAATTAATTAATTAATTCAAGAAAAGTTATGTGAATAATAAATAATGAAGGATGAAAATGAGATTAAACTAGCAGCTAATTAAATGTTTTCCCATATTTTCATTTATATAAACCCCATTAAAAATCATTTGTATAAGGCCCCAGCCTTAAACCTTACTTAATCTTGAGATATTTCAAGAATACACATTGAGGATCTGTTCAGGTTTAGAGTTTTAGAGAATTAGATCATAAATCATGCATTACATTCCACATTTAAACAAGGTGGTTACATAAAAAAACAATATTCATTTTTCCCATAAAAGGAAAAATATTCAAAATAAAACACGGATTCTTTCTTGACACTTCCTCGACATTATCATCACATCATGAACTTTTCCCTTGACCTGAGAAAAACATTTCAAAAACATGGGATGAGCATAAAAAGCTCCGTAAGGGATATAAAAGTATGAAATGAAAACATTAGTCCGTGTATACATAAGAATTAATAAAATCATAATTTACTCATAAAACAAAATCAATTTAACATACCTCATCTAATCATGAATAAATCATAGAAATCATAAGACATAAAGGTAACTTGAGGCATTCATAACATTCTTACGTAGGGAGTAACCCTCATGGTTATGTTTGGAATACCCATCACAGTATATTCCCTAAATCTCTTTTCAGAGAAACCTTAGAGTTTAACCCCTTCGCGTTACCCAATGCATTGGAGAGCTATCGCAGGCTCACCTGAAATTAGTTTATCATGGAACAACCCATCTTCATAAACAATTCCCAAGAACCATAACGTAATCGTATCACATAAAACATGCATAAAGGAAACATAAAATTTCCACTTTTCAATCACAAGATATCAAAAACACATTGATATAATAAAAACATTATCAAAACAATTTTCAATACCAAAATAAAAGAAAATTAAAACATGGTATTTATTTTTCATTAAAAAAGTTATGGCTTGTAGAGGAAGCTGAAACTCAAATAATGGTCATAACGGCGGAGAAGTCGTTGTCACCGCATACGTACGACAAAAACATTCCCTTTTGTCATTTAGTAAAACGCTTCATATAAAAAATATTCCTTTTGAATAAAATTAAAAGTCAAAGGGGTTTATACACCATATAAAAGAAAGTTGTGTATAAAACAAAATATGCCTCAATGAAAGGAGATTGAGACGAAGTCCCTTACCTCGTGTCCAACTTGACTCGGTCATTCTTTAATATCCTGAATAATAAGCTTGAGTTAATTTCTACTTGATTACGAACCTTTTTAATGTTCATTATTCATTTTATATCACTTACTACCATATTATTAACATTATGTAACTATTTAAGTTAATAACGGTCGTTTTGTCGATCTTTGGTACATGAGCCGAAAATGGACTTCTTATAATTACAAGTTGTTCATGTGGTAAAATATCCATTATATACAGAATTATATTCATTATGTAGATATCATATATATCATATATATCTAGTATATACATGCATTCATAATATTACATAACATTTAGAGGTAAGAAATGAAATGCACCGTTTATGGAGACGGTAAGCCGTACGTACACATGAACGCTACTTTCACTTCTATTTCATATTTAATGGAGTGAAATCATAATGATATAAAGGTATATTATAATTATATTATAATATCATATATAATATCATTAACTCCATCCTTTATATGTCCCACATATGGCATTAACGAATCAAATCACTTTGAGGGGGCGGTAGTCTGCACTTCCTAAAATGAAGTAATCACGTTTACCCATAATGGAATCCATAAAGTATGACATAAATGAAAAATACAGAATAATAAGGAAGAAATTGACATAATATATATCATATATAAATATAGTGACATATTAATGGCCACATTTAAAGGTGTTACAAGAATACTGAACAATCATCGTTTCAGGAGGCAGTAATTCGCCATCCACAGAAACAGTATGTTCTTTAACCATTAGACGGAGGTGTGTGTATGTGTAGCTCGAATAATTCTTATAAAAACATCCTAGTATATTTAAGATACTAGTTTTGTTACAAAAGAAAGGAATAAAAAGAGTTTAGGGTGTTGGAGAAGCAAAATAAAACAAAAGAACACTAGTGAAGACATTACCTTTAAATCGGGTAACTCCTCATGGTTTGAACCAAAAGGTTTTCTTGAAGAGCTTTCTGCCTAAGGTAAGGCTTCTAGTATGAAGATAGGGATGTGAAGAGATGAAATGAGCAGATCTTGGCCGATCCAATGGCTTGAGAGGTGTGGGTAAGGAGGTATAGGTGGGGTCTTTTATAAGAGGGAGGAGGGGCACTCTTGGAATGTCAAGAAATGTTACTTTATATTAAAATGCGTTTCAGATTTTTAAGGCCTAAAATTGATATATTTATAGGATAAAGTGATATGGGTTCGAAATATATTCAACCAATAGGTTTTTGACAAGTTTAATTCTTATATTTTACATTATCTTTTCATTTTATTTATATCGTTCATTAATGAGGTAATCACTGCATCATCATGGTGTCATAAAAAATTTAATTTATTTAATGTCTAAAAATTATAAAACAAATAATATGATGTAGGAAATATTTTTAGATTTAAAATGAATATTTATAGTCCAAGTTATCATTTATTTAGACAAAATTAAAATTGTTTTACTTAGGTGTTACATACTTTGTTATATTTAACTTTCTTTAAAAATAAAAAGATAAAAAGTCACTATCACACAAAAGTGATTCCATGGGGTCCCAATGTTTGGCACAAGGAAACTCATTGTTAGCCATAAGACAACCAGTATCATTAGGACACATTTTGGGGTAATTTTTTATTATTATGATATTATTTTATTACCCTTAACTACCCGATTTCTAATTAATCACGATAATTAAAGATAGTTACCATCGTTACTATTCATAATGTCCAAAAACAAGTGTCTTAATTAAATAATTTGGAACTTATGATTCCAAATATGGAATCCACTTTACTAAATTCCAAACACAAAAATTGCAATAATTAATTTAAAAATTATTCCCGTTGTCAAAACAAATAGCGGGTTTTTTTGAAACAATATCTATGAAACGTTTGGCACTTGTTTATGCCCAATTTCAAAGTGATATTAATCCCAATGACCACCATTGGATTAAATGGTAAAAATATATTCCATTTAAACTTTAAAACCAATTAAAAAGATAATCTATCCATATAATTAAATTAGATGAAAAATAAGTTTTGATGTAAAATGCAGTATTTTTCACTATTCATTAAAAAATGAACATTGTCAGAAAAATACCAAAAATTTATCCAAAGTAAATTTCAATGTCCCAATACTAAATAATAAGTTTAATTTTACAAATAGATATTATAAAATTTTCAAAAGATAGATTTAAAAATGGTTCTCCATCAAAAGGCGGTAAAACAATCTTTTAAAAATATTAGAGAATTCTATGCTTAAGATTGGATTTATTCTCATTTTAAGCCTCTTAAAACACTATCTAATTTATAAATAGACATAGATAAGAAAATCTGTTATTCATTACTTACTTGGGATGTTACATCCTTCCTCCCTTTTTAAAATTATGTCTCTTCAGTTTATTTACTTATTGAATAAGTGAGGGTATTTATCCCTCATTGCATTTTCAGATTCCCATGTTGCCTCTTCAATCATGTGGTTTTTCCACAAAACCTTTACTTGATGAATCACCTTATTCCACAATAATTTCTCCCTGTGTTCATGAATTTGAACTGGTTGTTCCTCATAAGATAGATTCTCTTCAAGATGAACTACCTCTAGACTCAAAACATGAGATGGATCTGGCATGTACTTCCTTAACATTGAAACATGAAAAACATTGTGTACTTGAGATAAAATCGGAGGTAAAGACACTCAGTATGTAACTAATCCAACTCTCTCCAGAATCTCATATGGTCCAATTAACCTTGGACTCAACTTTACTTTCTTACCGAATCACATCACACTTTTCAATGGTGAAACTTTGAGAGAAACATGATCACCTACCTCAAAAGAGAGATCCTTCCTCCTGTGTTTCTGTATCAGCTGAACTTTTTCTGCCAACTCTTCTACCAATTATGGTCCCATCAACTTTATTTCACCCACTTCATCCCAAAAATCTAGAGTTCAACACTGATTCCCTTATAATTCCTCAAATGGAGCCATCTGTATACTAGAATGAAAACTATTATTATAAGAAAACTCAACCAAAGAAAGATGTTGGTCCCAACTTCCCTGATAATCCATAGCACAAGCACGTAGAATATCCTCCAATGTCGGAATTATTCGTTCTAACTGTCCATATGATTGAGGATGAAAAGCTGTACTAAAATTCAATTTAGTACCCAACAACTTATGAAGGCCTTTCTAAAAGTTAGAAGTAAACCTGGGATCACGATCAGATACAATGGAGAGGGGAAATCCATGTAACCTGACTATCTCTTTAAGATACAAATGAGAAAGTTGATCTAGGGAAAAAGCATCTCGTGTAGCAAGGAAATGATCAGATTTAGTCAAGAGATCAACAATAACCTAGATTTCATTATTTCCTCGAGGTGTCTTCGACAATCCCACAACGAAGTCCATGGATATATTCTCCCATTTCCACTCTGGTACTGGTAAATGCTGAAGCATCCCTTTCGGTAACTGCTGCTCTTCTTTAACCTGTTGATAAGTCAAACACTTCACAGTAAAATCATCATTATCTCTGTTAATTCCATCCCACTAGTAATACTCCTGAAGATCTCTATACATCTTAGTACTGCCTGGATGAACTGAAAACAGAGAACTATGAGCTTCACATAACAACTCTCTCTTCAACTGTGAATCACACGACACAGACAATCTCATCCCAAATCTCAAAACACAATCATTATCAATGTTGAATTAAGGCAACTTAACCTTCTGAACCAGCTCTACCGTTTTCTGCAACTCACTGTCTTGCTTCTGTGCTTGCTTAATTCTGTCTGATAGAGATGATCTCACTGACACCTGAAACAGAATAGAAGAACTTCCTGCACCAACAACTTCTATGCCAAAGTTCATCAAATCCTTAACCAAAGGATCACGTTCCAAACGTAACATGGTTAATGAGGCATTACTTTTTTGACTCAAAGTATCAGCCATTTTATTTTCTTTTCCCGGATGGTAATGAATTGTACAATCATAATCCTTGATTAATTCTAGCCATCTCCTCTGTCTCATGTTCAATTCATTCTGAGTGAATATATACTTTAAACTTTTGTGATCAGTATATATTTCAAACTTTACACCATACAAATGATGCCTCCATATTTTTAAAGCAAAAACAACAGCAACTAATTCCAAATCATGTGTAGGGTAATTTTCCTCATGAGTTTTCAACTGACGTGAAGCACAAGAAATTGCCTGATCATTCTGCATTAGGACGCAACCAAGTCCTTTGAACGAAGCATAACTGTAGATAACAAACTCACCATTCCTGGAAGGTAGTTCCAAAACTAGATCATTCACCAATCTTATTTTCAATTCCTGAAAACAATCATCACATTCATTTGTCCAGATAAACATAACACTCTTCCGAGTTAGCTTAGTCATTGGACTAGATAACCATGAAAAATTTATAACAAACCATTGGTAATAGCCTGCCAAACCAAGAAAGAAACGAATCTCAGTTAAATTTGTGGGTCCTGGCCATTCTTCAACAACCTTTGCTTTTGCAGGGTCAATAGTTATTCCATCTTTAGAAACAGTATGACCAAGGAAAGAAATTTTTTGCAACCAAAACTCACACTTGTTGAATTTCCTATACAATTTATTTTTTAAGGTTTGAAAAATAACCCTTAAATTACTTTCATGCTCCTCTTTACTTTTAGAAAACACAAAAATATCATCAATGAAAACAACCACAAACTTATCCAATAACCCATGGTAAATTATATTCATAAGTTCCATGAATACAGCAGGTGCATTGGTTATCCCGAAAGGCATTACTAAAAATTCATAATGGCCATATCTTGTATGAAACACAGTCTTTAGAATATCTTCTTCATTTACCTTCAACTGATGGTACCCCGATCTCAGGTCAATCTTTGAAAAATAATGATCTCCCTAGAGATGATCAAACAAATCATCGATATGAGGAAAAGGATATTTTTTCTTAATAGTGATGTTATTCAAGGCTCTATAATCAATGCAAAGTCTCATAGAACCATCTTTCTTTTTAACAAATAAGACAGGAGAACCCCATGGTGATGTGCTAGGTCGAATGAAACCTTTCTCTAATAAATCTTGCAATTTCTCCTTCAACTCTAAAAGATCAATTTGAGCCATTCGATAAGGGGAGTTTGAAATTTTCTTAGAATTAGGAACTAAGTCAATAGTAAATTTAACTTCCCGATCTGGTATTATTCCAGGAAACTCATCTGGAAAAACATCAGGATACTCATTTACCACTGGCACATCATTAATCTGAACGGTTCCTTTGTTTTCAACAATATGTGCAAGGTAACATTTATTTCCATCTTTTACAAGTTTCTCTGCCTCTTGATATGTTATCAACAATAAGGTTTCATTCTTGTACACAAACTGAAAGTATTTCTGAAAAGATACTTCTTTATCTCTACAATCAATCTTAGCATGGTAGACAGAGAGCCAATCCATACCCAGGATAACATCAAACTCTAGTAGAGGTAAAACAATAAGGTTTGTAAGTATGTTCTTTCCACCGATAAGGATAGGAAGACTCTTATAAATTATTCTTGCCTCAACATTTACCCCAGGTGTTTTTACCACAAGTTCAGGAGTCATTTTTTGAGATGGAATTCCCAATTTTCTAGAAAATTTTTCAGAGATGAAAGAATGTGTAGACCCCGAATCAAACAACACATTGGCATAATATGAGAAAACAAACAAAGTACCTGATACCACTTCATTTGTTGGCCCAACATCTGCTGAAGTAGTTGCAAAGGATTTCACCACTCCTTTTTTGCTTGTAGTCTGACTGATTCCCATAATTTGAGCTCTTTTTCGAACACTCGTTTGCATAATGACCCATCTCATTGCACTTGAAACATTTCACCAACTGTAAATCAAATTTGGTCTTACCATCACCATGATCTTTTTTAGTGTAATCACGAGCCATATATCCCATCTTACAACATCGGTAACACTTTCTAGAATTTAGAAGACATTACCCATCATGCCTTTTACCACATTTATCTCAAACTGAAAACTTAGTTTTCTTACCATCAGACTTCTTTGAAGGATTCTTCCCTTTCTCCTGCCACCTCGGTCTCTTCTTCTGTTTGTTGTTATAGAACACTTGATCATCAGAAAACTCCATTTCCACCTTCTTATCACATCGAACAATCTTTTCATAACTCTTGAACTCGTGAGAAGCTAAAGCCCTTCGATATTTTGGATTTAATCTTGTGTAAAAATGATTGATTTTACTATCAAGGTCTCAGATAAAATTTGGACCATACCTTTCCAATCGAGTGAACATTTCTTCATAAGAAACCATTAAGTCGTCCTCTTGCCTCAATTCGAAGAATTATTTTTCCATCCTAAGTCGAACAGCCTTAGGAAAATACTTCTCAAGAAACATACCTTTGAATTCATCCCAGTCAAGAGCATCAATCTCATCAGTGTCCCTGATATTTTTAACCATCGACCACCACTGATCTGCTTCACCCTTTAAACGGTAAATAGCAAGACTAACCTTTTGATTTTCTGAACACCCCATGACATCAAAAATATCTCCAGTGCTTTAATCCACCCTTCAGCTAGCATAGGGTTAGATGATCCCCTGAATGATGGGGGATGTTGCCTCATGAAATGTTCCACCACTGACATGTTCCTCTGTGGTTGATCTGGCTGATCTCATGTGTGGATACCACCACCATTTATTGCTTGAGTCAACTGCACTATTACTGCAACAAACTATTCAGTTCCAATTCCGACCATCTCAGGATGCTGATTCGGAAGGTCATTTCCTTCTGTATGCCTTCCTAGCACTGCTTCCCTGTTTCCTTTGCGGAAAACCATTCTGAACAAACATGTCTTAGATGAAGCAACATGGTAATCTTCAAATACTATATCATTTCAATTTGACCATAAAAAAATATTTCTGGATAATCATTTAATATAATTCTAACTCCTAATGTTATCTAAACCGAACTTTGATACCAACTATAAGGACCCAGCCTTAAACCTTACTTAATCTTGAGATATTTCAAGAATACACATTGTGGATCTTTTCAGGTTTAGAGTTTTAGAGAATTAGATCATAAATCATGCATTAAATTCCACATTTAAACAAGGTGGTTACATAAAAAAACAATATTCATTTTTCCCATCAGAGGAAACATATTCAAAATAAAACATGGATTCTTTCTTGAATCTTCCTCCACATTATCATCACATCATGTACTTTTCCCTTTACTTGAGAAAAACATTTCAAAAACTTGGGATGAGAATAAAAAGCTCAGTAAGGGATATAAAAGTACGAAATGAAAACATTAGTCCGCGAATACATAAGAATTAATAAAACCATACTTTACTCATAAAACATAAGAAGTTTAACACAACTCATCAAATCATGAATAAATCATAGAAATCATAAGACATAAAGGTAACTTGAGGCATTTGTAACATTCTTACATAGGGAGTAACCCTCATGTTTACGTTTGGAATACCCATCACAGTATATTCCCTAAATCTCTTTGGAGAAACATTAGAGTTTAACCCCTTCAGGTTACCCAATGAATTGGAGAGCTATCATAGGCTCACCCACCCTTAGTTTATCATGGAACCACCCGTCTTCATAAATAATTCCCAAGAACCATAACATAATCGTGTCACATAAAACATGCATAAAGGAAACATAACATTTCCACATTTCAATCACAAGATATCAAAATCACATTGATATAATAAAAACATTATCAAAAAAATTTTCAATACCAAAATAAAAGAAAAGTAAAACATGGTATTTTTTTTCATTAAAAAAAGTTATGGCTTATAGAGGAAGCCGAAACTCAAATAATGGTCCCAGCGGCGGAGAAGTCGTTGTCGTCACATACATATGAAAAAAACATTCCCTTTTTTCGTTTAGTAAAACACTTCGTATAAAAAAGATTCCTTTTGAATAAAAGTAAAAGTCAAATGGGTTTATACACCGTATAAAAGAAAGTTGTGTATAAAACTAAATATGCCTCAATGAAAGGAGATTGAGATGAAGTCCCTTACCTCGTGTCTGACTTGACTCGATCGTTATTTAATATCCTGAATAATAAACTTGAGTTAATTTATACATGATTAAGAACCTTTTTAAAGTTAATTATTCCTTTTATATCACTTATTACCATATTATGAACATTATGTAACTATTTATGTTAATAACGGTCGTTTTGTCGATCTTTGGTACATGAGCCAAAAATGGACTTCTTATAATTACAAGTTGTTCATGTGGTAAAATATACAATATATCCAGAATTATATACATGATGTAGATATAATATATATCATATATATCCATTATATACATGCATTTATAATATTACATAACATTTAGAGGTAAGAAATGAAATGCACCATTCATGGAGACGGTAAGCCGTACGTACGAATGAACACTACTTTCATTACTATTTCATATCTAATGGAGTGAAATAATAATGATATAAAGGTATATTATAATTCCAGTATAATATCATATATAATATCATTAACTCTATCCTTTATATGTCCCACATATGGCAGTAACGAATCAAATCACTTTGAGGGGGTGGTAGTCCGCACTTCCTAAAATAAAGATATCGTGTTTACCCATAATGGAAACCATAAAGTATGACATAAATGAAAAATAAAGAATCATAAGGAAAACATAGACATAATATATATCATATATAAATAGAGTGACATCTTAATGGACACCTTTAAAGGTGTTAAAAGTATATTGAACAATCATCGTTTCGTGAGGCAGTAATTCGCCATCCACAGAAACAATATGTTCTTTAACCATCAGACGGAGGTGTGTATATTTGTAGCTAGAATATTTCTTATAACAACATCCTAGTATATTGAAGATACTATTTTTGTTACAAAATAAAGAAATAAAAATATTTTAGGGGTTTGGAGAAGCAAAATAAAACAAAAGAACACAAGTGAAGACATTACCTTTAAATCGGGAAACTCCTCTTGGTTTGAACCAAAAGGTTTTCTTGAAGATCTTTATGGCTACGGTAAGGCTTCTTGGATGAAGAGAGGGATGTGGATAGATGAAATGAGCAGATCTTGGCTGAGACAATGGCTTGAGAGGTGTGGGTAAGGAGGTAGAGGTGGGGGCCTTTTATAAGAGGGAGGAGGGGCACTCTTAGAATGTCAAGAAATGTTACTTTATATTAAAATGCGTTTCAGATTTTTAAGGTCCAAAATTGATATATTTATAGGATAAGGTGATATGGGTTCGAAATATATTCAACCAATAGGTTTTTGACAAGTTTAATTCTTATATTTTACATTATCTTTTCATTTTATTTATATCGTTCATTAATGAGGTAATCACTGCATCATCATGGTGTCATAAAAAATTTAATTTATTTAATGTCTAAAAATTATAAAACAAATACTATGATTTAGGAAATATTTTTAGCTTTAAAATGACTATTTATAGTCCATGTTATAATTTATTTAGACAAAATTAAAATTGTTTTACTTAGGTTGTTCATACTTTGTTATATTTATCTTTCTTTAAAAATAAAAAGATAAAAAGTCACTATCACACAAAAGTGATTCCATGGGGTCCCAAAGTTTGGCCCATGGAAACCCATGGTCGTCCATGACACAGCCCGTAGCGTTATGACACATGTTGGGGTCATTTGTTATTATTATGATATTATTTTATTACCCTTAACTACCCGATTACTAATTAATCACGATAATTAAATATAATTACCGTCGTTACTATTCATAATGTCCAAAAACAACAGATTCTTAATTAAATAATTTAGACCTTATGATTCAAAATATGGAATCCATTTTACCAAATTCCAAACACAGAAATTTCAATAATTAATTTAAAAATAATTCTCGTTGTCAAAACAAATAGTGTGTTTTTTTGAAACAAAATCTATGAAAAGTTTGGCACTTGTTTATGCCCAATTTTAAAGTGAAATTAATCCCAATGACCAAAATTGTATTAAATGGTAAAAATATATTAAATTTACACTTTAAAACCAATTAAAAAGATAATATATCCATATAATTAAATTAGATGAAAAAGTAGTTTTGAAGTAAAATGTAGTATTTTTCACTATTCATTAAAAAATGAACATTGTCAGAAAAATACCAAAAATTTATCCAATGTAAATTTCAATATCCCAATACTAAAGAATAAGTTTACTTTGAAAAAGAGAACTTATAAAATTTTCAAAAGATAGATTTAAATATGGTTCTCCATCAAAAGGTGGTAAAACAAACTTTTAAAAATATTAGATAATTCTTTACTTAAGATTGGATTTATTCTCATTTTAAGCCTATTAAAACACTATATAATTTATAAATAGATATAGATAAGAAAATATATTATTCATTACTTACTTTGGATGTTACAATTTTCCCCCCTCAACTACTAGTGAGTGTAATTATGTAATCGATGGAGCTCTTAGATGGGTGGTAGTGGTTCAAAATTTGAACCGAGTCAAAACCAAACAAGGAGGTACATAGAATTATAGGTAGAATACCTAAACATGAACCATACATGGTTCCATGAGTTAATTCAATACATCAAGGGTTTTTTTCATCCTCTAGATAAACCAACCATTAATGAAGCTCCCGATCATTCCAAATTATTTATTTTGTTTCTGTCGGTTGCATGGTTAATTATTTATGGATATTTGAATCATTAAAATAAATAATCAACAATAATGAAATATGGATGTTAAATAAATATTATATTATCTGTAAAATATATATAGACATGGCTAATAAATTAAGTAAAATAAACATAATATTAATAGGAACATAACATGAAAAAATGGATAGACTACACAAAATGATAGAATTCCCTCAAATTTAATATCAAGTAGGTATAACCTTTCCCTAACAAAGTTATAATTGAGAAATAGTTTAGAGTGCATAAAAAACCCAAGTCAGTGTGATTTCAATTTTTGGATAATTTTAAATTGATTTCTTTTTTTTTACCTAACTTAGTTTACACCAAGGGTAAAATGTACAAGTAGGATTTAGTGTATCTAAGAGTAGAACCATTGAGGAAATTCTTATCTAGGATTTTAAGATAGGAGAGTCCACTCAATTGATAAAGGAGCTATTATTTAATGCATTTGGAAATTTATGACTTCCTAAAACCCATCAAATAACTTGTCAAACCCATGTCTGGGTTATCAGAAGGATAATGTGGACCTTTTTCACTAGAATGTTAGTGTGATGGGATATTTCAGAACTAATGGTGTGGGCTACGAGGTTTTGATAAAATAGTGAAAGATTAATAAATTTAATTTTTTTTATATAATTTAGTAATCCTAATAAAGTTCTATTTTTTCGTATTTAATGTAGAAATGGAAACAGAGATAAATTTTGATTCATCATTATGGTTCAATATATTAAAGGATACACTTATCAATTGATAAAATTTATAATATTGATTTAGGAATTTACACATTGTACTATGACATGAATAGAAATTACATTTTCTAGAAAACCCTCTATGTAAGAATAATATCAACCTTGACATATCTTTGATGGAAAATTCAATCACAACCATTGACCAAGCATTGCAGAAAGAAGAGACGCTATTTTAAGACTTCATGTCATTTATCAAATACTAAAATGAATTATATCATTGTGTCCTATATGTAATATTTTTTATAATAATATAATTTTGGGATAAAATCTTATTCCTAAAGAATAAGATACACAAAGTATAAGTTCAATGGAAATAGTACATGATGTGTATATAGGGTCACATGGAATGAGACTCTGTAAGGAAAACTGGATGTGTCCTCCATTGGACCTGACATGGAAATCCATGTGAATATACATGGTGAGTATATGGGGTCACATGACATGTATGTTCACCCAAGGTCCTGGGTATGTACACATGGTACACATCTCGGCTAGCCATGAGCAACCACATGGCATGTCCCTCATAGTACATAGAATTTATTCTTCTATAGGGCCCAATATATGTGCCTTCGGTACATGTCCTGACTAACATGATAGGGTCACATAGTTTTTGGGATCATCTACATGATGTTTTATATTTAACTCACCCAAAATTATAGCTTTCATGAGAACCCAGACTACAAGGCATGCATTTCTCTAGGATAAATGTTGTGTAGTCAGTTTTTTCACACATTGGGAAGCATTTATTCACATGGATTCTATATCCGCATTTTTCCCATCTTCAACACCATTTGAACTGAAAAAATCTATATAAAATGTAGGGTAAATCTTCCAATAATTTATTCCTAGAT
This sequence comes from Viscum album, assembly GCA_963277665.1. NCBI lineage: Eukaryota > Viridiplantae > Streptophyta > Magnoliopsida > Santalales > Viscaceae > Viscum > Viscum album. The sequence continues at coordinate 485,366,612 of OY728129.1, forward strand.
TTTTGTGGCTGGAAATCGAAACTCTATTTACCCATTTGGAAATCCATGATATAGTCCACCATATTTGGTGCTCCAAAGCCTAAATATATGCCCAAAAACCTCAAAAAAATCCTTTAATTATTCAAAAAACACTGATCTCTATCTCATTTACACATCCCGCATGAATCCAATGGTCAAATCACACTTGAATCCATACCAACAATGTCAAATTTCCAACCCCACAGGATGACGATGAAAATAGGATAAAGGGAAAGCAAAGAATGAAGATAAAACCATTGTATATCAATGTGATCCCATATAATGATTCCATAATTCAGAATTAAGGGTGAAATAAAGGTCAAAACCAATTTCAAAAAATAGGATCAAGAAGACAATTCGATCGGGCTCATGAAAATAATGTAAAATAGCAGCAAAATAATAAGCAGATATGGAATCCATGATTATAAAATAAATTAATGAGTGTAAATCCTTGAAATGATGTTACCTACCTTAATATAATATTGACCATTATGGAATAATGAAACAACTAGTGATTAATGTGATGATCCTATTACATTGTTTATTCATCTAGTGATTCTACTCAATTATATTCGTCAATCCATGTTCCCTGGTTTCCATTGACAAAAAAGATCTCCTCTTACTGATCTCTAAGCTTCCATTGTTTTGTGAATTGCCTTATATATTTATCCTAATTATTAATTTATATATGGAATTAGGTTTATTTCACTATATAAATTGAATAAATAAACTATTTAATTCACTTAACGCACCTTCTATTGGATTCCTTCAATCAAACACCTGACGCTGGATAACTTTTTTTCATTTGGACGGTAAACCAAACATTCTAGAAATTGTGGTGGTCTCAGATTTCTCAGATTTGGTTATGAAAAATGGGGAAACCATTTATTTTCAAAATATGGATGCACATACTTTAATATATATTATTATTTTTAAAATATTAATTATGAGGTTTCATGACACTAAAAACAAAACATCAAATATATATAAAAATATAGATATATATATATATATATAGAAATATTCAAAAGATCAAACTATAGAAACTAGATACTTTACACTCTCCCCTATTATATGCATTTTCACCCTGAAAATCCCAATATACAAAAAAGTTGGGGGTACCGAGCTCACATCTGGATCTTACACTCCCAAAATCACCCCCACACACTCCAATTCTACTAAAGTACACGAAGTAATGTAACGATCCATACACATTGGATTCACTCATGTCAGTCCTCAATTGACATAGGATACTCTAAGAAGACGACTTCTTCCTCAATTTTATTCTCACTCAAATAAAAAATTTGGGATCGTTCATGCATGTATATCCTAAACCATGACACTTGGAAGGGGACATTCACTTGATCCAATTATGGGGGTAATTAAATGTGATAAAAAAACTCACCAACACTCTATAGGATCATGAATGGTTGAATGCACCTTGCTGATAGATTGATTTATTATTCAAACCTACACAATCCTCATTATGGGGAGACTTTTAAGAAAACATAATCTCCTTGCTCAAAATACAATGGCATACAATGTTTGTTTGTATATGATTTATGTCAAATATTTCATTTCATTATATGACCCTGGATCACCTGATCTTTCTCTGTTGTCACCTATATAAGCTCTATCCCAACAAGATATGTCTTGTTATTCTCAATCCAAAACAAGGGTGACCAACATGGTATCCCATTTTTGGAATTGAAAGGTTTCATTCTGATTGTAAAGTGATAATTTTTGTTATAAAAAATCTAAAAATCTAAAATGATCATATAAGATCTGATTAAATTCTAATAAGCAAGCTCTCTGTATATCCTCTAACACCTGGATGGTCCACATGCTATGTCTATCCTTCTAGGGGTGAAACATTTTACTCATCCTTAATTGGGTCATGAAAGATTCTTTAAAACCCCTCTATAACCATGACATGAACCAAGAATCCTGGTCGTATATGATTGTTATGGGAACCCCATAGAGCTGGATGATCTCACACATGTACAAATTCCCCAAACTCTCAACCTTACTCTGCTCCCTAATGGAAAGAAAGTGTGCTAACTCAGTGTGTTGATCAAAAATCACCCAGAAAGCATCATGAAATCTCATTTTCCATAGACTATCTATAAAAAAATCCCTCAACATGACATCCCACTTCTTTTATTGGGTTTATAGAAGATGATTCATACCTATTGAATCTTGATGTTTAGCCTTTACTTGATAACAAGTGAGACACCAAGAAATATTCTCAACAACAATCCTCCTCATGCCAGCTGACCAAAACTACCGATGAGGGTCCTTAAATATATTTTACATGACAAGACGTATTACCATAGATGATGTATGAACTTCCCAAAATACCTCCTCACATAATGTGATAGGAAGTACTGTCCATCCCTAAAAAAGTATGATGTTATTGAATCCTTTATAAAATATATCTTGTGCATCCCTAGAGAATATATAGTCATAAAAATATCCACAGTTGATATCTCCCTACAAAGAATATCTCACACAATTAAGAATTGGTGGATAAACTACCATTGACTCTAGGTAATCTACACCAATCTCCTACACTAGGGATAGCTTTAATAGAGCCAAATGCTCATACACCTCCTCCACCAAGCGGGAATGGGATCTCCTAAAAAGGGAATCTACCACCACATTTCCCTTCCCTAGTGTATAGACTATTTATAAGTCATAGTTCTATAGTAATTCCAACCCAAGCCTATGCCTCATTATCCACTATGTGAAGCCATACCTAATACACCAATGGTCTGATTAAACAATCAAATGATCATAGAGAAGATAATCCTTCCAAATCATTGAGGAGAAGACTACCATTTCTAACTCCAAGTCATTTGTCATATAATGTTTCTCATGGGGTCTCAAATAATTAAACTTATAAGGGATCAATACCTTCCTCTACATTCACATGCATTCATTCCCAGCTCCATAGTCATCCCAAAACACCACATAATCATCTCACTCCTATAGTGGTCTCAAAATAGTAGCAATGTTCAACCTATGACCCAGATCCTCAAACTCTCTCTAACACTACTCATCCTAGGTAAACAGTTCCCTTTATACATCAAGGAAGTCAAAGAGGTTGTAATCCTAGAAAATTATACCATGAATATTTGGTTCTACCCTTCCAAACCATGAAAACACTGCACCTCTAACAAGATCATGGGTGGTTCCCCAGAAACAACTCAATCAACCATTGCTAGATCCATAGATAAAAAATCATAGAGATAGGATTCCCTTGAAAGTGAGCCTTTTAGATCTGGAAATGAAATTTTGAGAGCTTTTAATAAAAATTTTGAACCCAGAGTAAGTCTAAGAGTATTCTCAAATTATTTTCATGATCCTCATAAGATACATGAACACGATGGGTGTAAAGACCCAGAAATTTCAAGGAATTTTTTTTTCTTAATTTTCTCTGGGATTTTACGAGTACGCAGTTTCTGACGGCACCTAATTCTGGGGCCCGGTGTGCCCAGAATCATTTTCCGAAGTTTAGATCGGGTACGTTCAGTGAACGAACGAGCGGGTTTTTCTTACTTTTGAACCGGTGCTCGGAATCGAATTCCAAGGGCACCGATGGAATCTCAACGACGATAATTGCTTAGAAACACCTTTTCCGGAGTTGCGTTCTCTTGGGTGTGGTTTTTATTTTTTGGGGATTAGTTAAGAAATAAAATAAAAGTGGTGCAACCGATTTTTATTTTATTTTGTTTAACTTAAGTTAAGTAGATGATGTAGGACCCACAATATCCTACCCACTTGGTTCGGATATTTGTGAGGTGGGGCCCACAAAATCCCCACCTATTCTTTTCTTCCTAAACCCCCTCCTTTAATTAAGTAACGCACCTGCACCCCTATTAATGAAGTCATCCTTGGCGTTTATTCTGGTTAATAAACGGCTCATTAATTTGGTGGTTTAAGCGTTGCAATTAATTCACTTATTTGTTTGATTCGTTTTTAAATTTTAAAATGCATGGATTGAGAAATAATATAAGACAACTCTTATTTTATTAGGCTGGTTGTGTTGAGAGGCGAGGGAGAATTCGCTCAGGTTCTTGAAGTTCTTCCTCCTCGACGAAGAACGCGAAGAACGCTGACCTCCGATGAAGGTCGACAAGAACGTTGGATCCTCAGAGATCGACGAGGCGACACCAACGAATCCTTTCTCCATGACGTGAAGATCCCCCTTCCGCAACACCTTCTTCCGCGACGTGTAATTCTGCGACGAACCCTCGCTCGACGACGCTTGAGGTAGGAGTTTTGGTTCAATTAAATCTATGTGATTTATATCATCGACATGTTTTTTTTAAAATTGTCGGAAGCCTTTTTAAAACCGCTAACGCATTGGGTGCGGACCAACGAACAAGTCAGAACCCACCGTCTCTTCGTTATTGGTGTGCGGATTGGCGGGCAACGATGAAGCAGGCCACACGGGCCTTTTGAGGTCTTCGTAGTGAAGAACCAGTCCCGGGAGGGCCGTTGGTGAATATGGCAGGAAAAACCGACCACCAGAGCTCGTCTGGTGGTCTACGGAACATTCCGCCGGCGCACCTTGCCGACACGGCGGCGCCGGCGGCCGGAGGCGGTGGCCGGCACCGGCCGTCCGCCAAGAGATAGTGGCGCTCGACGCGCCGCTGGGAATAGCCGCGGCGGCTGAAGCCGCGGCGGCTGAAGCCGCGGCGGCAAGTTTCTGGTCCTGTGACCGCGCGGGACTGAGGGAGGCGGGACATGACGCTCGGCCACGTCCATTGGCAAGGGGCGGCACCCATGCGGGGCCACGGTTTCGTACAAGGGGGGCGGCCCCCCTTTGTGCGTCCGCTTGGCCAGCGCCAGCGCGCCGGGCCGAGCCGCCCGACCGGACCGCCAGGCCGGGCCGCACCAGTTGGTCCAGGCCGCGCCCAAGTGGGCCGGACCCGAACCCAGGTCGGGTCGACCCGGTTCGGGCCGACCTAGGGGGTACCGGGCTGGGTCGAACCGGGCCCGAACCCCCTAATACCGGAATTTTTCGGTCTGTTTACCATAACATGGGATGAGGACCTCAAATCAACGCACCGCCAGCTGCTATGCGATCCTTGGATCGAGACGGTTATCTCGGTATATTACACTCAAGGTTCCGGAGGACTTTGAGTACGACCGGGTTGGTTCGGATAGGAAACCAACCGGGCCCTCGGAGTGGAAACACTTATATCTCGAGCTCCAGACGTCCGATTGACGTGCCATCAACTTTGTTGGTTTCCTCTTAATGAGAGGAAACTTTTGGAATGCTTCACCTGAGTTTTTGATGTAGTTGGTTAATCACCAGGTTTGATTGTACTCGAAATCCAACCGGGCCCCAAGAACGAAAAAGCAGATAACTTCCAGACCGGACGTCCGTTTAACAAACTGTCAGCGGCGTTGGTGATCAATTTGAGAAACGGTCCCTATGAGAATTCCCTATGAGAGTTCTGGGTACAATTGAGATACGGCCGGGTTGGTTCGCACACGGAACCAACCGGGCCCCTTGGACGAAAAGGCTAGTAACTCACAGACCGAGCGTCCGACTGACGCGCTGTCTATTACGTTAAGACCCCTACGACGAGGAGGTACTTTGAAATAATTCTCCGTGGATCTTTGTGATACTTGGATTATCGACTAGTAGCTCGTGGAGCGGACCCTCTCGGTGACGAGCTAGCAGAGTGCAGAGACCTAGTAGCTGGCGGAGACTTGACGACTGTTGATGTATCGACTCAGTGTGTTTCAGATAGCCCAGTGGGGAGCGCTTGGTTGTAGCGGAAGACCCATGGAGGAGGAGTGCATGGTAGTAGCGGTAGACCTGCGGTACTCAACAGAAGTAGTACCTCTAGAGGCTATGAGGGGGAGCGCTTGGTTGTAGCGGCAGACCCACGGCGGAGGAGCACTTAGTTGTAGCGGCAGACCCGTGGTACTCAACAGAAAAAGTACCTCTGGAGGCTATGAGGGGGAGCACATGGTTGTAGTGGAAAACCCACGGTGGAGGAGCGCTTGGTTGTAGCGGAAGACCCGCGGTACTCAATAGAAGGAGTACCTCTGGAGCCTATGAGGGGGAGCGCTTGGTTGTAGTGGCAGACCCATGGGGGGAAGCGCTTGGTTGTGGTAGCAGGCCCACAGTACTCGACAGAGGAGGATTTCAGTGCGCTTGGTTGTAGCAGCGGGTCCACTGTACTCGACAGAGGAGGATTTCGGCATGCTTGGTTGTAGCGGCCGGCCCACTGTTCTCGACAGAGGATGAGTTCAGCACGCTTGGTTGTAGCGGCATGCCCACTGTACCTGACAGAGGAGGAGTTCTCCAGCAGCCTTGGTTTTGACATCATGAATAAAATCCTGGTTGAGCTGAGTCCTTAATATTTGTGTTTCCTCATGATTGAGATGGGTTACTTGATAACTTAGGTATATGTATGGGCATATACCTGGGTAGAGGTTATCCGTTGATTTCATAATACTTGTGTTTCCTCCTGATTGGGATGGGTTACTTGATAAATTGGGTATATGTATGGGCATGTAACTAAGTAGAGGTTATCTGTTGAGATATTCTTTGTGGTTATCCTTGTTGTATTTAGTGAGACCTTGAGGGTCTCAGGGTCCCTACTGAGTATCGTTATACTCACCCCTGCACGAGCTATGCCTTCACCTTGTTGTGTTGGTTTTAGACGACGGACAACGCAGACAGAGGCCGAGTGTTCGAGGACTGGACGGTACCCGGATGTGGACCCCACGACGAGACAGTATCCAGTGGGGGACTTCACGACAAGGCGACACTCAGAGGTGGTTGACGGGCGAGAGCGTTGTGGAGGCTATCTGTACCTACCCTTCAGGTAGGATTGGTGGTGGACGATTCAGGAGCTGCGCTATCTGTACCTACCTTTCAGGTAGGATCTGAGGAGGATGACCCAGGACCTGCTTCTATATTCTTCCAGCTGCTTGTCTTTGTTGTAATTTCTTTCAGTTGTAGTTTTACTTTCGATTGGGTTTGTATTCTGGCCCATTTACTTTTCAGTACTTCCTTTTTGTACTTAGTGTTTTACTTCTGCTTGTACTCTGTGGTGTTTTATTTATTTTATAAAGGTAATGCCTTCCTAGTTACTGGGATTTACGCCTTTGGCGCTAGTCTCCAGCACCTAGCCTATGGAAGGTGGGCTTGGGGTAGTCACAGCACGGGCTTCGAGGATGGGTCGTGACAAATTGGTATCAGATGGAGGTTCTACCACAGAACTCAGGATTCTGATCTTTTTCTATGTGAAGCAATAGTGTTAAGAGTATTGAGTGTGGTTATCAGTCCAGGGAGTCTAGTGTTGGTGCGGCAGCCGACGTATCCGTACACCAGGAACCTGACTTCTGATTTCCGACTTTATGCATGAAACATTGGTTGCATGTGTGTTTCAAGTTTCCTTTGTGATTGCTTTGTGTCAGCTCACCAGCTATACTGTTTGACCGTGCCACACCTGTTTCTTTTCTGGATGGCCCGACGACGGCAGCCAGCTAGGGTTCCGAGTGCTGTGCGTGACGACAACCCACCGAGCGATGAGGCCTCGGTACAGGGCCCTTTGACAGCAGAGGCACCAGCGATACCTCTACCTGCTGAGCCACCGATGCTACCAGCCCCAGCTTCTGACGATGCACGTCACCTTAGTGCACTGCACGAGTTTCTGCGCCAGCGACCTCCAAGGTTCCCCGGGGAGATGAACCCTCAGGCAGCCGAGGATTGGATGGAGGCAGTTGTACGAGTTTTCAGGTTAGTGAGGACACCAACAGACCTCATGGTGATCCTCGCAGCGAGCCTCCTGCACGCGGCAGTAGGCAGATGGTGGAGCATGATGCTCTAGGTGCACGACGAGGCATCTCTTCTTTGTAAGGACTTTGAGAGCCTTTTCCACTCAGAGTTCGTCCCAGCAACCCTCTGTGCGGTGCGCATCTTGGAGCTACTACAGCTGCGGCATGACAGCATGACAGTAGCCCAGTACACGGTAAGTTTTACCGATCTCTCGCGCTATTCCATAGACATGGTACGAGACCCATTCTTCAGGGACCAAACCTTCGAGTAGGGGCTCAGGCGAGAGATCATAGCTTCAGTTGTTTCTCAGAGCATTCCGACACAGATAGGGGTGTTGGAGCGATCCCTCTTAGTGGAGAGTTTTCTTGCTGAGCAGTCTCCAGCAGTAGGACCCACCACTAGCCGGCATGCGGCAGAGTCTTCTGCAGCGGGCAGTAGACAGATGATGCAGAGGTCCAAGAGGACTAGACCTACAGGTGGTCGACCACATGACAAAGGTTCGTTTGTGCGAGGCACCCGGGGTGGAAAATGACTTACCATGAGTGGAAAATGTTACTCCTGCAGCGGGGTTGGTCACATGGCTCGTGACTGTCCGACCCGCCATTCAGATGACCAGCAGATAGATGAAGGAACTCACAGGCAGAGGCAGAGGTTCGATCGAGGCGGACCGCATGGAGTAGGAGACCGTGGCAGGGGAGCTTTCCGTGCAGCTGGAGGTGGACAACACTTTGAGGTGTTGCCACCACCACCACCAGGAGGTCCACCCCGACTACAGGGAACATGTGAACGTGGGAGAGCTCAGCTTCAGGCAACTGGGGCCTACGATCATGGAGCTCCGGGAGTAGATGGACAAGAGCGGGACTAGCTCCAGACCTGAATACTTTTGTTCATGTTGATTCTAGCTTTGTTGATGTTTGTTTGTAGATGATTTGTGTCTTTGTACTTTGAGCTGCAGTAATAAAAGACACCTTTCTTGTGGCGTGTAACTTCCTGTCCTCTCTTTTTGTTGTTACTAAGAGGTTCCGGTTTAAAAACCGTTGACTTGAACCTCACTTTGAGATACCTACTAGAGGAGACCTAGTGACCACACACTGATGCCGACAGTGTGACTCAACCCTTGGAGGTGAGAGTAGTGGTTGGATCTCTTGGTAGTAGCATCGAGGCCTTACGATGTCATCCTTGGTGTGGATTAGTATCTTCCACGTTGGGATTGACTGTATTAGGCGAAGAACGTGGTTTATCTAGGGTATGAGACCAGATTTCTCTTTCGGAAAAGAAGAAATATCAGCAGCTCTTGTAGGACCAGAAAGGTCCAAGTCATCCAAGAACGGATGAGGATAGCTCAGAGCCAGCAAAAGTCTTGTGCTGATAGGAGGCGGAGACCACTAGAGTTCGAGGATGGCGACCACGTTTTCCCTACGGGTCTCACCTCGACGTGAGTTACGAAGATGTGGCTGAGGCGACAAGTTATCTTCGAGGTTCAATGAACCTTTCTAGGTCCTCAACTGGGTAGGCGAGGTGGTTTACCGCTTGACCCATCCACCCCAGTTGCACTAGGTGCACGATGACTTCCATTTATCTCAACTGAGGAGATACAACCTCGACCCTTCGCATGTCATCGACCATGGGGTGGCTTTTGCGGGGTTCCAGTAGAGGGTGAGGAACGACAGGAGTGGGTCCTACGAGGACGGTCGATTCCTCTTGTGCGCTTTCGTTGGCAGCATGGAAACCTCCAGGTGAGTACATGGGATCGAAAGGCTCAGATGCATGCTCAATACCGCTTTTGTTTCCCTAGTTTGTGTTAAAGCTTTACGGGGACGTAAATCCATGAGGTGGGAGTAATGTAAAGACCTGGAAATTTCAAGGAATTTTTTTCTCTTAATTTTATTTGGGATTTTATGAGTACGCATTTTCTGACGGCACCTAATTCCGGGGCCCGGTGTGCCCGGAATCTTTTTCCGAAGTTTAGCTCGGGTACGTTCAGTGAACGAACGAGTGAGTTTTTCTAAATTTTGAATCGGTGCTCAGAATCGAATTCCGAGGGCACCGATGGAATCGCAGCGCCGATAATTGCTTAGAAACACCTTTTCCAGAGTTGCGTTTTCTCGGGTGTGGTTTTTAATTTTTGGGAATTAGTTAAGAAATAAAATAAAAGTGGTGCAACCGATTTTTATTTTATTTTTCTTAACATAAGTTAAGTGGATGATGTGGGACCCACAATATCCTACCCACTTGGTAGGATATTTGTGAGGTGGGGCCCAAACGAGCCCCACCATTTCTTTTCTTCCTAAATCCCCTCCTTTAATTATGTAACGGACCCACACCCCCTATTAATGAAGTCAACCCTGGCGTTTATTCTGGTTAATAAACGCCTCATTAATTTGGCGGTTTAAGCGTTGCAATTAATTCACTTATTTGTTTGATTCGTTTTTAAATTTTAAAACGCATGGCTTGAGAAATAAAATAAGACAACTCTTATTTTATTAGGATGGTTGTGTTGAGAGGCGAGGGAGAATTCTCTCAGGTTCTTGAAGTTCTTCCTTCTCGACGAAGAATGCAAAGAACGCCGACCTCCGATGAAGGTCAACAAGAACGCCAGATCCTCGAAGATCGATGACACGATGCCGACAAATCCTTTCTCCGCGACGCGACGATCCCCCTTCCGTGACGCCTTCTTCCACAACGTGTAATTCCGCGACGAACTCTCACTCGACGATGCTTGAGGTAGGGGTTTTGGTTCAATTAAATCTATGTGATTTATATCCTCGGCATGTTTTTTTAAAGTTTTTCGGAAGCCTTTTTAAAACCGCTAACGCGGTGGGTGCGGACCAACGAACAAGTCTGAACCCACCGTATCTTCTTTCTTGGTGTGCGGATCGGCGGCTGATGATGAAGCAGGCCGCACATGCATTTTGATGTCTTCGTAGTGAAGAACCGGCCCCGGGAGAGCCGTTGGAGAAGACGACAGGAAAAACTGACCACCAGAGCTCGTCCGGTGGTCCGCGGAACATTCCGCCGGCGCGCCGCTGGGAAGAGCCTCCGCGGCAGCAGGCCACTCGTCCCGCGACTGCGCGGGACCAAGGGAGGTGGGATGCGACGCTCGGCCGCATGCGTTGGCAAGGGGCGGCCCCCACGCATGGCTGCAGTTTCGTACAAGGGGGCGGCCCCCCTTTGCGCGGCCGCTTGCCCAGCGCCAGCGCGCCGGGCCGAGCCGCCTGGCCGGATTGCTAGGACGGGCCGCGCCCAAGCGGGCCGGACCCGGACCCGGGTCGGGTCGACCCAGTTCAGGCCGACCCAGGGGGTACCGGGCCGGGTCGGACCGGGGTCGAACCGCCTAATACCAGAATTTTTCGGTCTGTTGCCCATAACATGGGCTGCGGACCTCCGATTGACGCACCGTCAGCTGCGAGGAGATCATTAGATCGAGACGGTCATTTTGGTATATTACACATAAGGTTTAGAAGGACTTTGAGTACGACCGGGTTGGTTCGGATATGAATCCAACCGAGCCCTCGAAGCGGAAACGCTTATATCTCGAGCTCCGGACATCCGATTTGCGTGCAGTCAACATTGTTGGTTTACTCTTTATGAGACAAATCTTTTGGCATGCTTCGCCTGAGTTTTGGATGCAGTTGGATAATGGATGGGTTGGATTGTACCCGAAATCCAACCGGGCCCCTGGAACGGAAAAGCAGATAACTTCCAGACCAGACGTCTGTTTGACAAACCGTCAATGGCATTGGTGATCACGTTGAAAAACGGTCCCTATGAGCATACCCTATGAGAGTTTAGGGTACAGTCGAGATACGGATGGGTTGGTTCGCACACGAAACCAACCGGGCCCCTGGGACGAAAAGGCTAGTAACTCACAGACCGCGCGTCCGACTGACGTGTCGTCTGTTGCGTTAAGACCCCTACGACGAGGCAGTCCTTTGGAATACTTCTCTGTGGAACTTTGTGATACTTGGAGTATCGACCAGTAGCTCGTGGAGCGGACCCTCTCGGTGACGAGCTTGCAGAGTGTAGAGACCTAGTAGTTGGCTAAGACTTGACGACTGCTGATCTATCGACTCAGTGTGTTTCAGATAGTCCAGTGGGGAGCGCTTGGTTATAGCGGCAGACCCACGGAGGAGGAGCTCTTGGTAGTAGCGGTAGACCCGCGGTACTCAACAGAAGGAGTACCTCTGGAGGCTATGAGGGGGAGCGCTTGGTTGTAGCGGCAGACCCACGGTGGAGGAGCGCTTGGTTGTAGCGGCAGACCCGCGGTACTCAACAGAAGGAGTACCTCTGGAGGCTATGAGGGGGAGCGCTTGGTTGTAGCGATAGACCCACAGTGGAGGAGCGCTTGGTTGTAGTGGAAGATCTGCGGTACTCAACCGAAGGAGTACCTTTGGAGCCTATGAGGGGGAGCGCTTGGTTGTAGCGGCAGAACCATGGTGGGAAGCGCTTGGTTGTAAGAGCAGACCCACAATACTCGACATAGGAGGAGTTCAGAGCTCTTGGTTGTAGTGGCATCCCCACTGTTATCGACAAAGGAGGAGTTCGGCGTGCTTGGTTATAGCGGCAGACCCACTGTACCCGACAGAGGAGGAGTTCTCCAGCAGCCATGGTTTTGACATCATGAATAAAATCCTGGTTGAGATGAGTCTTTTATCTTTGTGTTTCCTCATGATTGAGATGAGTTACTTGATAACTTAGGTATATGTATGGGCATATACCTGGGTAGAGGTTATCTATTGATTTCATAATCCTTGTGTTTCCTCATGATTGAGATGGGTTACTTGATAACTTGGGTATATGTATGGGCATGTACCTAGGTAGAGGTTATCTGTTGAGATCTTCTTTGTGGATATCCTTGTTGGATTTAGTGAGACCTTGAGGGTCTCGGGGTCCCTAATGAGTATCGTTATACTCACCCCTACACGGGCTATGCCCACACCTCGTTGTGTTGGTCGCAGACGACGGACAACGCAGACAGAGGCTGAGTGTTCGAGGATTGGACGGTACCCAGAGGTGGACCCCATGACGAGACAGTATCCAGTGGTGGACTTCACGATGAGGCGACACACGGAGGTGGTTGACGGGAGAGAGCGTTGTGGAGGCTATCTGTACCTACCCTTCAGGTAGGATCCATTGTGGACGATTCAGGAGCTGCGCTATCGGTACATACCTTTCAGGTAGGATCTAAGGAGGATGACCTAGGAGCTACTTCTATCTTCTTTCAGCTGCTTGTATTTGTTGTACTTTCTTTCTGTTTTAGATGTACTTTCGATTGGGTTTGTATTCTGGACCATTTACTTTTCAGCACATCCTTTTTGTACTTAGTGTTTTACTTCCGCTGGTACTCTGTGGAGTTTTGTTACTTTTATAAAGGCAATGCCTTCCCAGTTATCGGGATTTACACCTTTGGCGCTAGTCGCCAGCCCCTGGCCTATGGAAGGCGGGCTTGGGGTAGTCACGACACGAGCCCTGAGGACGGGTCGTGACAGTGGGGGCATAAGCCACAAAGAATGAAATCACTAGGAACTTATAGTGTTTGTAGTGACATTGAATTATATTATTCGGAATATAATCCTTTTTATCCCCCAAAATGAGGGTATTAATACATGATATTGATCTTTTAAAACCAAATCACTCCTTTAAACTTGTTAAATAAGTAGTTAATCCTCAGCAAGGGGTATTTTTTCATGATCATGAACAGATTCTGGCGATGATAGTAATCATAAATCCTCAAAATCCCATATTTTTTAATATGAAATCTATATATTCCAAGGGGGACAAATTTGTGCTAATAAAAAATTTCTCCTAGGTATTCCAACTACACCCTAGGTACATATATCTTGATAATGATCATTTGATATGCCACATAAGATATTTTTGAGGTCTCAGGGTGAAATTCAATGAAAAAGAAAAAAATATTCCTCAAATATAATCCTGGGAAATTTTTGGGAAAGACATATATATAATAACCCACTACCATTGGAATCCAAATGCCCAAAGAGCCTACTACACCAAGAACTAAAATCAACAAATGATGGGCAGTGGGTTGTAGGTTCCTACTCATGATACCCACTTTCTCATCCATAAGATATATCTCTCCCGTTAAGGAGAATATCATACCATCTACATGATGGTATCTAACTCTCCAATGATGATAGTCTATATGGGAATATACCATATATAAACATTCCATAACTATAATGAAGTTATAAGGTTTAATCACAATGACTAAGATGTCCCATGAGAAAATTCACCATTGAGTTCCAACTTCTACTACCTAAAGATGTGTGATATAGAATAATCAATCATTATAGGAGTCTCTATATATAAATTATGGGATATGGACTCTAATGGAAGATATAGATATCACATAAGGTATATGTATATGATGGAATGGCTTGTCATAGTGTCTTTATGTACTAGATCTAGTGTTGAAAATAAATAGACCATACAAAAAATCATATCATAAGAAGCCTGATCATATCCCTACATAGTCTACAAATAACCATGATCTTGACTGCCTGTCCTCTGAACATGGGATGGTCCATCTGGTGGTGGTGGTGGGAGTTTGTTGTAACATCATCACCTACTTATATCTCTTCCTTCTAGTGATCTACCTACTCCTCTATCAACACTTTATCCCTGGCAGTTTCCCTAAATATTCACAGAGGATCCTAGATCATAGGTATACCACTTCCATGGTTGTCCATCCACTCCCTTTCTACCATACGTAGAATATTGGGTTAGTAAATCCCAATACATGTGACCTCACCCATCACAATCATAACATCAACCCTATCAAAGTGGGATGAACCCTATACACAAACCCGCCTTCATAGATCCTTTTGTTTGAGTACATGAATGAGTATGACTACTACAATGAGACCATGGTGATTGATCCCTACTAGACATTGCAAATAAACCAGCCCCATGATTTCCACTACCATCTCTATCCTACCAACACCCATTTTCTAGAAAATTATCTATAACAAATGATCACTCCAGCACTCCCACATTAGTGGGACTGTAAAATTAGAGAATTCGAGCATGAATGTATCTATGAAGGCTCTGATAAAACATACATGATTAGAAGTCTCCATCCAACACCATATCAATAGACTAATGGTTGAGGTTGTTAAAAATTATGGTGTACTTGAAAAAAAACATATCACCCTACTACAGCATAAGAGGATCCTTGATCTACACAGTGTGGAAGATCAAAATATAATACTCAAAACATAAAAAATTATAAAAGTCCAACCCTGAGAGAATCACCACATTATGAGTCTGATTGATCAGACTCAATCAAAACCCAAATTCAAGATGTAGAATACTGGTCTTCATTGAAACCATATGATAATATGAAATCTAAACAAGCCTAAACACTTGGACCAAAACCTTGAGCCATTCCTCCACCACATGAGTGTCTATTTCACCATAGACCCTAAATGGTATCTGTCACTAGAAAGACCAATGTGGGATAATTCTTCTCATATAATCATCCTAACATATTAGAGCTATTAACTACCCAACACATAATCAGTCATTTTCCTAGACCACTGGAGGTGGATCCATGGGATTGTCATCAGGTAGAAGCACTTATCTGCACCCTCATGGAGGAAACACCTCATGAGTACGACAATGAACTGGGGACTCGTCTATGACAACCATTATCTTTATTACACACATAAACATCATTTATTACATAAAACGTTAATTTGATTAAACATAGAATATCAAGAGTTCTATTGTATTTTGGGATTTGGAACATTATATAACAACTTAAAACATAAAACACAACATCTTATTGAAAACTTCTTTTATATGACCACTACATTCCCTCGTACTTAGTATTGCATGGGATAACCTAAGGACATGCCTAAGAAAACGGTGAGATATAAAGCCTAGTAAGGGAGTAAACAAAGAATAAATTAAGAATACAATAAATGTTAGGAAATAGGAATATAAATGGATTATAAGAGAAACATGAACATAATGGCATGATATGGCATGATTATCATAACATGGAAATGTGGAAACAACACTTAACCTGGTTTTAGCATGATCCAAGGCTAATTGCATATGGAGCATGAGTAAACCCTCATTTCACTAGAATTATCATTATTAAACCCTCATTTCACTTGACATATCATGATACTAATCTATACCCAATACGTTGGAGCGCTATAAGGGATACCCTTCTAAAACATTTCATTTTATGCATAAGTGTGCCACATGGATCATACAACATAGAATCATTCCAAATTTTCATTTATTCCATGATAAAATAACTTAGAATACATAAATTAAACTCTATAATAAATAATTAATTGTTCCAATAGATGAATTCCCTTGATAGAGAAATGGTCATGATATTCACTACACAATGACTTTGGCTTGGAAATTCTCAGTGCAATTTTGGCAACATGACAACGTGACATATGAATTCATAAAAGTGGTTGATGGGAGAGAAAAGGGTATCTACTCATGTATACATAAAATAGATAGTTTGGGGGTCATATAGAAACATTTCTCAACATATGTAATGGAATTTAGATGCATAATATAAAATAATTGCTTGAATGTAAATGAAGAGGGAGAAATTCCTTACGGAATTTCGGCATGGTAACAGGTGTACATGAGGGGAATTAATGAGAGAGAAAGAGGTCTCTCATCATTTCAAACATAAGTACGGAAGTATAAGGTAGGTTTGAAATCATATCCAAATTTTTTTAATTGAAAGTAAAATGGTATTACAACATAAAGAAACTTGGATAAAAAAAAAGAAAATAAGGAATCCCTTACTTGGAAGTGTGGCCCCAAAATCTTGGGAGAGGCTTGAGAGAGGCTTATTGGGAGCTTGGGGTGCCTTGGGAGGATTCTAGCGAGAAGATGTCAGAGTTTGGTAAAGATCCAAATGCTTTGAGTGAAGAGGAAGTGGAAGATTGGGTGGGTTTATATAGGAAAAGAGAGGGAATTCTTTATTATTTATGTTTAGGACACCACACATTAAACTGATCAAAACCACTATCCAACCCATGTTTTTACCTTGGTTTTTTCCAAAGGGGAGCGGAAAACATTATTTTATAAGTCTAATGGCCGAACCTCTTAAAATATTAATCTTTATTATATGGAGGTGAGTCACACTATCAAGGAAATCAATTTAAAAAGTTAAAATATTTTATAAATCTTAGAGGGTCCACTAATATTTTGTAAAATAAATAAAAAAAACCAAAAATCACATTAATTTAATGGTAAAAAAATATATTGGCCAAAAATAATTTTTATATTATTTTATTACATTACTATTGGTTCATTATGATGTCATAAAAGACTTTGTATATTTAAACAATACTTAATTTTTAACCAAAACGTCAATTATCTCAGAAAGTTAGGAAAAAATCACCATTGGATAATTTCTACATCATGATTCCAAAAATAATATTCATTTTATCTAAATAATTTTATAAATAAGTGAATTTTTACTTTTAAAATAAAAACTGACATTTATAAAAAACTCATGGGTTTTGACAAAAACAACTTTCAAACAATAATAAAAAATTTCAATTGTATTCATAAAAATTATATGATAATTTATATTTTTAAAATGTAATTTAGTAATAATATTTCATTAAAATAATATTTAATTCAAAAATCCATTAATTCATCAAAATGGATTTCTTAATTGAATATTAACTGAAAATATTATTTTTTTTAAAAACAATTTACAAAGTAACAATAATAAAATGGATGTATATTCTCTATACAAAAAAAATGTACATAATAATAGTTCTAGTTCTTGTTACATAACCCCTTACAACACCCACATAAGATCAAAGGGTATTGTGATTGATGGTGACAAATTCGTGGGGTGGCTCGGAAAACATCACTCAGGTGGTGATCTCTATCAACTTATACTTCTCCAGTAGGCGGTTCCGCTCAATCTTAACATGTTGAAGATCAGATTGGGCTTGGTCAAGAGTGAACCCCAATGACGCCACCACTTTTATGAGCTCTGGAAAATGGGCTTTGTATGGAGCAATTCTATTGGATGAGGCCATCATTTCCTTTGTCTAAGTAAATTGGATTTGTTAAAGCCCTATATTTATACTAATCATGTGACCACTATTTAATGGATATATTAGCAATGGTCACAATGCTAAATGGTATTTTAAAATCCAAAAACATAAAACCATGGAATTACAAAAGTTTTATATATCTGTATTTAATTATATCATGAGGAATTTTCATTAATGAATATTTGGGTCGTTACATCATCGCTCAACTAATCATTATCATGATTCATTATTGGTATCCTCAGTGTCATTATTCACATAGAAATTCTGAAAACTAGAAATACGTAACACATATAGATGATCATATCTGGGGATTTAAATCAAGAATGTTGTGAAAGTAAAAATATTCACTATTATATGATGCGTGTACCATTAATTCTCTATAATCTATGCCTCAACATGCCATACTGACAATAAAGTTGTCAGTGTCCTAGTATGTGTATATGTCAATCTCCACAGCAACATTGGGTTCCTTAGCCAATATTAGAACATAAAACACTCCAACATCATTTCCCAATGTTCCCTATCTAATCCTTACAATATATCCAACTCCAATCATTGAACAAAAGAAAAACCACCTTTGATACCACTTTTTCATGACCTGATCCACAAGTACCTAACTTAGGCTAGAATTAAGATGAAGGTGACACCCCAAACCTGTAATGAACCAAAAATTTATAAACGAAATTTCATCTTTTGGAATAAATAAATAAATTATTTAATAACCAAGTTATAAAAAAACATGCACTACTTTGATATTATGAACATTTATATATGAAATACCATTATGCTTAATAATGATTGATAATCTTTTCATTGTATAGTGAACATTAATATTAATGTAGTAAGGGTTATGATGAAATGTAATTGATAAAGATGAAAGAAGCGATGACGTTGAACAGTAAGATTATACCCTATGAAGCTATTTTATCAATGATTTTGAGGGAGATAACATCACTTGGATTTTTCCTTAATCTATCCGAAGACAAGATTCAACAACTAAATCACAAACCAAACCATTTACAGGATAATTTCAAGCTCCTCAAGATCATAGACCAAACCTTGTACGCCGAACCACCCCAAGAAAATATCATTGTTGCATAACTTACCCTTTGGGCATTCACTATTCTAATAAAGGGATATATATCCAGACCTTAACAATATTATTTTTCATTTATTATTTTAATTAAAAAATATTATATTTATCCTTTTTAATATTTATTTTAAATAAGTAAATAATGAGTACGATAAAAATTATATTTTGGATAAAAACAAAACATGAATTGTATTTTTTGGGAAATTTATAGTCTGAATCAAGAAAATATATTTTATTGAATTCAATAATTTTTTAATTTAATTTTATTATAATGAAATATTATTAGTAAATATTTTTTTTATTAAATATAAATTATTTTATGAATTCATGAATAATCTTACAAGAGTCATAAAAATGTTTTTTTAAATCCCAGTATTTTTCAATAAAGGGGAATATTTATTTAAAAGAGTAAATTATCATATCGAAAAACATATTTTGGTAAAATAAATTTTATTTTTTAAGCTTTCACATTGAAATTATCCAATAGTTATATTTTTTCATATATTTTAGACATTTGAATTTTTAGGTAAAAATTAAATAGGGTATAAATATATGATATGTATTATGACATAATAATGACCCAAAAGTGAGAAAATATATTCCATAAAATATATACATGACCAAATAAAAATTTCCCCTATAAAATAATGTGTTTTATTATTTTTTATCTTAATTTTTTAGACCCTTAATGAATCCTCCAAAACCTATATTATATTTAAGGATTTATAATCAATTATTTGTAATCATATCCCACTTCTACATCACCAAGGGTATTGTCTTATGTGATCGGTTCTTAAACATGTAAAATAATTAATAACACAAAACTTTGGAAGAGAAAATTGTAAAAAACGTGACATGTTTCACAGATTTCATTATTTTATCATATAGATTTCAAAACCTATGTTTTTAAATTAATAAAGAATTATATATTATTTTCCTATATAAACCCACATAATGTCCCATTTATCTTTAATAAAATCCATTTGGATCATGAAATTACTCTTCCATTTCCTTTCTAGAGCCCCTGAGGATACCCCATGATCTTAAGATGCCCCTCCCAAGATTTAGGAATCACCCTCTTATGGTAAGAGATCATCTCATTCTACTCTTTATTCGAGCATCGCTTTTACATTAAACCCATTGTTTTTCAGTTGTTCATGTTGAGATATTATTTAAAAAATTATTTTTACTACCCTTATGATTTAAAATTGATGAGAGGCCCCTTCAATTATCATTAATCAATTTGATGAACAATTACATACCCATGTTATGATGCTAAATTATCTTATAATTTTTCTATGACAAACATTTTTATTGTGAATACCCATTATTATTTACAATCAAGAGTATTCAACTAAATCTAAACATACTTCATTGATTGGGGAAATCAATTTATATAAACCACACTCCCTGATCAGGGGAATAAAATTGATTGATGGAAACTCTATATTGTATGATTTATGTACCCCACTTATTCATGTACATGATATGAAAATGATGGGTGAGACCATAAATTGATCTAATGCATTGGGTAGTATTTTAGTCTCATAATACATCATGTATAGGTTTAGGGAGGAAACCAAATCCATCGTGGATGTTCATCCACCATGTGATTTTTTCATGGTTATTATCCATGAATTATTCTTATTTCATGTTTTATGTTGTTGACAGATTCCCATGTCTCCATTATTTTATCATGTTATATCATGCTTCATTGTTCAAGATTAGGATTATCACCCTTTTTAATTTACCTTGTTATTCCTCTTTTATCACATGTACTAATTTACCTTATTTTATTCTTTTGTATTCCCTTACTGAGATTTTTAGATCACCTGCTTCTTATGTACGTCCACAGGTTATCCTGTGTAGTTTTAGAAGAACAATAGAATTTTTGGAGCATGTTAAAGATGAATTAATTGATTTATATTTGTTTTTATTTCAATTTGTTATGCTATGTACCAAATTTATCAAATAAACAAGGGTTTGTTATCTTTTGGGATTGTTTTATGTGTAACTTTATGTAATAAATCATGAGTTAATGTTTATTAAAAATATGTTTTTTCATAGTTGATATCATAGAAAATTCAATTTATTTTTTGTATTAGGATTGTAAAACTATAGTAAAAGCCTTATTAATAAGACCAATCCTAAGAAAACATTACTAAATTTTGGTAAAGTATACATTTAGTGGATTAAAATCAAATACATCCCTATCAGGATACTAAAAGAGGGTGGGGCTCTATAACTGATGTACATTGCGGAAAAAACATAAAAAGGTTTCATTGAGCTAGAATTTATCATTAACTAGTGCAAACAATGGGTTGTAATACACACCTTATTTGAAACTTTTTGGGGACAT
Source organism: Viscum album (assembly GCA_963277665.1). Classification (NCBI taxonomy): domain Eukaryota; kingdom Viridiplantae; phylum Streptophyta; class Magnoliopsida; order Santalales; family Viscaceae; genus Viscum; species Viscum album. The sequence continues at coordinate 485,387,971 of OY728129.1, forward strand.
TATTTGGTAAATTTACAAAGTATTTTTGAACCATTATCATGAGAGAAACAAAACCTATAATATTTTATGTTAGATCATTGATAACGTTGATTGAAACATAGAAATCCATAAGTTAAATAATATATGTCATTTATGATTTATACCTTTAATGATATTGGATTCCTATTTATTTGTTTAATAGTTTCAAAATAATCAATCATAATATTACCCATACATTTAGTCAATGTATGGGAATTTGAGGAACTAAGTCAGCAACCAGTGTGAAGAATAATTTAATGAATTCTATAATGAAATTAATAACCTAATGGGAGTATGAATCATGAACTTCATGAAAATACTATCTTAATTTACTCATGTTTTGAACTGAATCATGAATTTGGAAGGATTCCCAAGACCCCTAATGAAGAAAAAGTTGAAATCAATAATTTTATGTGAAAAAGGCCTCTGAGTTTAAATATATATTATAATACCTTAAATCATAGATAAATTGATAAAATCCCTTGAAATTATCTTCTCTGTCCTTTAATTCTCTATGTAAGAGATGTTCATGCTGACTATTTATCATATTGAGGGGGAAACTAATCAATTATAGAAATTGGGCAAAAATATAAAGACTAAGGAGAAGATTAAAGTGATGGGAATTATGGAATCCCATAAATTGTTTTTTTTTAAATGTTTTATAGGAACCATTTGATTTAAAATGGAGAGAGAATTCATTAAACCCATGAAAAAGGCTGACAAATCCATTGGTGATTATGAGGAAAAATTCAAAACACTTTCTCAATACACCGATGGATATTTCTTTACCCCCCAAAGTAAAGTTGACATCTGGTTTGGCGTGATGAATATGAGTATAAAAATATCCTCAACCATTCAGGATTTTCACAACTATAACAAAATTTCCTTATGTTCTCTCAAAGATGAAATGGTGATCATGAAATATCAAGGTTTTCATGGGGATAATAAAAAAAATAGAGTTTTATTTTGGTGGTATGATGGATAAATATAATTGTGGAAATAATGATCGATATACTAATTGTTGAGATTGTGTGAAGAAGAATCTGAAATTTGTTTTGGGGGATGAGGAAATGATTTAGGTGTCAGAAGGAAGGGAACCTAGCTAGCGATTGTCGATGAAAAAACACACCAATGTAATAGAAGAAAATAATTCTCTAGTCAACCATAAGTTAAAAGTTTAGTGTTTTAGTTTCATGGAATTTTATAATTATTTAATATAATTCCCTAATCTAAGAGTTTTCAGATAAAATCAATGACAGAAAACTCTAAGGTAGAAAGGGTTATTATATGCCATCACAACTGCTGAGGTAGATTAGTACAATGATGTAGCAACATGTACACTAGTTATTCATTAATAGATATTGAATATAATTTTTAATTTTGGTTCAATTAATTCATTAATATCATAAACATTTAGTATATTTTTTTCAAACAACACCTCAAAATAGAGAATTTGAGCTATCAGTAAAGACAAAAAATGGATTAATTGTTGCATCTCAAGTAAATTAGTCATTACCTATTCATATTTTCTATCTAAATTTACCATAAAACCTTGTAATATTTCTGTTTGTTTGATTTTATGTAATTCTGGGCATGGATTGGGATTTTCTATATTAAACCAACATGAATTTTCAAGAGATGTAAATCACCCTCCACAACATTAATCACCATCTAATTTAATAAAAGTGGAATGAGGATGATAAATATAATTTTGTATCATCATATAAGGTATATAAATTATTTCTATTTGAGTAGGAATATCATTCACACATGATTGATAATAGAAAAAGAGAATCCATGATGACATTCCCACTATAAAAGAATTCACTAATGTGTTTCCTAAAGAGTTTTATGATATTCCTCTTAGCTATGAGGTTGAGTTCTCATTCAAGATTATACCTAAAGAATTTACGATATCCATGAGTCTATATAGAATTGTTGTAGTTAAACCTAAGGAGTTAAAGAATTAATTACAAGATAATATAGATAAAGGGTTTATATGACCAAACCATTAACCATTGGGTGTACTAGTCATCTTCGTAAAGAAGAAGGATTGGTCAATGAACCTTTGAATTTATTAGAGTAAACTCAGTAAGATCATTACAAAGAACAAGTATCGTCTACCACAAATTTATGATTTGTTGGATCAGATGTGTGGAGCCTATTATTTATTCAAGGAGAATATTTAGACTATATATTTTCATGTAAAAATAAAGGATGATATCACTAAGACTAATTTTTGTATAAGTTACATGCACTATCATTTCATAGTGATTCCATTTGGACACCTTAATTCTCTAGTAATATTCACGAACTTGATGAATAGTCTTTTGGGATTACCTCAAAAAATTTATTTTAGTATGTATAGATGATATTAATATCTAATATAAAAGGAGTAGAAACATGAGGATAATTTTAATTCTATACTAAGGACATTCTGAATGGAAACGTTATTCAAAATTTATAGTAAATGAAAGTTTTGGTTTTAGAAAGTAACTTTTTTCAGACATGTTGTCACCAATAAAGGGATATATTTGGATCCTTAAATAATTGAAGTAAGTGAAGGATGTCCCATAATAACGTTTTTTATGGAAATCCATAGTTTCTTTTGATTATCTAGTTACTATCATCGATTTTTGAGAATCCTTTCATGTTTTTCAATCCCACCAACAAAGATTACTTTAAAGTGAGTCATGTTTTTCGAGAATGAGGAAGGTGAAGAATGTTTTTAGGAGATGAATAAGAGGAAAATAATTTTACTTTTTCTCACATTACCCAGTAGTGGGGAAGTATTTGGGATCTATAGTGATGCATACAAAAAGGGATTGCATTTTGTACTCATGAAAGATGAAACAATGACAGGATATTCCTCCAACCAACTAAATATCCATGACTAGAACTACCCAAATCATGATCTAGAATTGTATACTATTATCTTCTAATTGAATATATAGAAACATTACAACTATAGAGAATAGTAAGACATATATATGAATCATAAAATCTCCAATTATATATTCACATGAAATGATATTAATACACACCAATGAAGGTAGTTAGAGATAATAAAGGATTATGTTTTTGTATTCATTACTATATTGGGAAAACAAACAAAGACAATGGCGCTATGATTGTAAGTGAACCTGAACATCTATCCATGATTATGATTCAAATGGATCCAATATTTATATACATTCAAAGAATGGATAATGGTATAATATTTTAGGAAACTGTTTTTAAAAAACCTGTTTTTAAGGAACATAGATTTCTATTTGAAGAGAGGGTAATGTTTGGATTTCTTAAAAATTATTTATAAACTATATTATGTACCATAGATTAGAAAAATGGTAATAATACATAAATATATCCTGAACAAACATAGTATAAATAAACAAATTAGTGATCTTGAGACATGGATCTTAAGACTTCGTTAAAGAAACATTATTATTAACAATCTCAAAAAGTGATGATATTATTTCAATAAAATATCATCACTTAGTAACTTGGGATCATAAACTCTATGTAAGAAAATTAAATTAAATGATTATTAAAACATCATTAGAAAGTACATTCATTATATAAAATGTAAAAAGTATGTATATACTCTTCACAAAAGAATTTAGGTGCATAACCACACTTGAGTCTAAAAGAGAAAAAAATGAGACAAAATTATTTTACCGATTTGCTAACTTTTGAATCATAAAACCCTTGAAATAAAGAGAATATAATGGATAATTAAATACCAAAAAATTTAATTATAAGAATAATAGAATATATCCACAAGTAGTATACATACTATTTAAAAGGAATGGGTAGTGAATTTATAAAGTATCTCATGAAAATAAAAATTGAGATGAAATCCCCTTACCAGATGTCTTAACATATATCGTACTCATAAAAGATTCCTGTATAATAAATTTATGTTTATTATACAATTTTTAAATGATAATATTATTACATGTAGTTCCATACATGGGTTTTTATGACCTTTTATTACCCACTTGTCAACAATTATATGTTAAGGTTTTACTTCGGGTAAAATCCACTTTTCATATGTGTTAATTTGTTATATCATTGATCCTTACACTTATATCATGATTTCAATAATTTAAACCGTGAAATAAATATCATTTATATAAATTATATTTATATTATAAAAATATATATAATATATAAGTATGAAATGGAATACACTATTCCTAGAGATGGTAAACTATACATATGCATGAATGATGTTTTCATTTTTATTTTAGTATCAAAAGAAAAAAATGACATATATGTATATATTAATATATATAATTATTAAAGAAGAATTATTATATCATATATGTAATAAACATTCACTAAACCCATACTTAATACATTCCATGTATTGTTTGAAAGTATCACATCGCTTTGAGGGGTAGTAGTCCACACTAACTCAAATTAAATTATCGTATTTACACCAATTGAAAAGTAAAATGATATGAGTTGTAAAAGGAATAAATAAGATTAAATACATAATAAAGGTGGTAGTTCACCACACACATAAACATTATTTTCATTACCCATTATATGGAGGTGTGTGTAAGTGTAGTTCAATAAAATATCATAACAACATCCAAGTATATTTTATATACTTTTGTTTTAATAAAATCATGTAATAAAGAGAGTGTAGGGGTTTATGAAGAAAATAAAATAAAGAAGATAGAGAGAAGTTGTTACCTCTTAATCAGGTAACTCCTTTTAGTTTGTGCCAAAAATATTTCTTGGATTTCTTTCTACCCAAGGGGAGGCTTATAAGAGGTAGGAATGTATTTTAGGAAGTTTATTGGGATGATATTGGCCGAAAACATAATTGGTTTTAGTGGTTTTTTGAAGAGGTTGAGGTGGTGGCCATTTATAGGATCTAAGGAGGATGACCTAGGAGCTACTTCTATCTTCTTCCAACTACTTGTATTTGTTGTACTTTCTTTCTGTTTTAGATGTACTTTCGATTGAGTTTGTATTCTGGCCCATTTACTTTTCAGCACTTCCTTTTTGTACTTAGTGCTTTACTTCGGCTGGTACTCTGTGGTGTTTTGTTACTTTTATAAAGGCAATGCCTTCCCAGTTATCGGGATTTACACCTTTGGCGCTAGTCGCCAGCCCCGGGCCTATGGAAGGCGGGCTTGGGGTAGTAACGGCATGGGCCCCGAGGACGGGTCGTGATAGTGGGGGCATAAGCCACAAAGAATGAAATCACTAGGAACTTATAGTGTTTGTAGTGGCATTGAATTATATTATTCGGAATATAATCCTTTTGAACCCCCAAAATGAGGGTATTAATACATGATATTGATCTTTTAAAACCAAATCAATCCTTTAAACTTGTTAAATAAGTAGTTAATCCTCAGCAAGGGGATATTTTTTCATGATCATGAACAGATTCTGGCGATGATAGTAATCATAAAGCCTCAAAATCCCATATTTTTAAATATAAAATCTATATATTCCAAGGGGGACAAATTTGTGTTAATAAAAAATTTCTCCTAGGTATTCCAACTACACCCTAGGTACATAGAGCTTGATAAAGATCATTTGATATGCCACATAAGATATTTTTGAGGCCTCAGGGTGAAATTCAATGAAAAAGAAAAAAACATTCCTCAAATATAATCTTGGGAAATTTTTGGGAAAGACATATATATAATAACCCACTACCATTAGAATCCAAATGCCCAAAGAGCCTACTACACCAAGAACTAAAATCAACAAATGATGGGCAGTGGGTTGTAGGTTCCTACTCATGATACCCACTTTCTCATCCATAAGATATATCTCTCCCATTAAGGAGAATATCATCCCATCTACATGATGGTATCTAACTCTCCAATGATGATAGTCTATATGGGAATATACCATATATAAAAATTCCATAACTATAATGAAATTATAAGGTTTAATCACAATGACTAAGATGTCCCATGAGAAAATTCACCACTGAGTTCCAACTTCTACTACCTAAAGATGTGTGAAATATAATAATCAATCATTATAGGAGTCTCTATATATAAATTATGGGATATGGACTCTAATGGAAGATCTAGATATCACATAAGGTATATGTATATGATGGAATGGCTTGTCACAATGTCTTTATGTACTAGATCTAGTGTTGAAAAGAAATAGACCATACAAAAAATCATATCATAAGAAGCCTGATCATATCCCTACACAGTCTACAAATAACCATGATCTTGACTGCCTGTCCTCTGAACATGGGATGGTCCATCTGGTGGTGGTGGTGGGAGTTTGTTGTAACATCATCACCTACTTATATCTCTTCCTTCTGGTGCTCTACCTACTCCTCTATCAACACTTTATCCCTGGCAGTTTCCCTAAATATTCACAGAGGATCCCAGATCATAGGTATACCACTTCCATGGTTGTCCATCCACTCCCTTTCTACCATACGTAGAATATTGGGTTAGGAAATCCCAATACATGTGACCTCACCCATCACAATCATAACATCAACCCTATCAAAGCGGGATGAACTCTATACACAAACCCGACTTCATAGATCCTTGTGTTTGAGTACATGAATGAGTATGACTACTACAATGAGACCATGGTGATTGATCACTACTAGACATTGAAAATAAACCAACCCCATGATTTCCACTACCATCTCTATCCTACCAACACCCATTTTCTAGAAAATTATCTATAACAAATGATCACTCCAGCACTCCCACATTAGTGGGACTGTAAAATTAGAGAATTCGAGCATGAATGTTTCTATGAAGGCTCTGATAAAACATACATGATTAGAAGTCTCCATCCAACACCATATCAATAGACTAATGGTTGAGGTTGTTAAAAATTATGGTGTACTTGAAAAAAAACATATCACTCTACTACAGCATAAGAGTCTCCTTGATCTGCACAGTGTGGAAGATCAAAATATAATACTCAAAACATAAAAAATTATAAAAGTCCATCCCTGAGAGAATCACCACATTATGAGTCTGATTGATCAGACTCAATCAAAACCCAAATTCAAGAGGTAGAATACTGGTCTTCATTGCAACCATATGATCAGATGAAATATAAACAAACCTAAACACTTGGACCAACACCTTGAGCCATTCCTCCACCACATGAGTGTCTATTTCACCATAGACCCTAAATGGTATCTGTCACTAGAAAGACCAAATTGGGATAATTCTTCTCATATAATCATCCTAAAATATTAAAGATATTAACTACCCAACACATACTCAGTCATTTTCCTAGACCACTGGAGGTGGATCCATGGGATTGTCATCAGGTAGAAGCACTTATCTGCACCCTCATGGAGGAAACACCTCATGAGTACGACAATGAACTGGGGACTCGTCTATGACAACCATTATCTTTATTACACACATAAACATCATTTATTACATAAAACCTTCATTTTATTAAACAAAGAATATCAAGAGTTCTATTGTATTTTGGGATTTGGAACATTATATAACAACTTAAAACATAAAACACAACATCTTATTGAAAACTTCTTTTATATGACCACTACATTCCCTCGTACTTAGTATTGCATGGGATAACCTAAGGACATGCCTAAGAAAAGGGTGAGATATAAATCCTAGTAAGGGAGTAAACAAAGAATAAAATTAAGAATGCAATAAATGTTAGGGAATAGGAATATCAATGGATTATAAGAGAAACATGAACATAATGTCATGATATGGAATGATTATCATAACATGGAAATGTGGATTAACAATTAACCTGGTTTTAGCTTGATCCAAGGCTAATTGCATATGGATCATGAGTAAACCCTCATTTCACTAGAATTATCATTAGTAAACCCTCATTTCACTTGACATGTCATGATACTAATCTATACCCAATACGTTGGAGCGCTATAAGGGCTACCCTTCTAAAACATTTCATTTTATGCATAAGTGTGCCACATGGATCATACAACATAGAATCATTCCAAATTTTCATTTATTCCACGATAAAAGAACTTAGAATACATAAATTAAACTCTATAATCAATAATTAATTGTTCCAATTGATGAATTCCCTTGATAAAGAAATGGTCATGGTATTCACTACACACTGACTTTGGCTTGGAAATTCTCGGTGCAATTTTGGCAACATGACAACGTGACATATGAATTCATAAAAGTGGTTGATGGGAGAGAAAAGGGTATCTACTCATATATACATGAAATGGATAGTTTGGGGGTCATATAGATACATTTCTCAACATATGTAATGGAATTTATATGCATAATATAAAATAATTGCTTGAATGTAAATGAAGAGGGAGAAATTCCTTACGGAATTTCGGCATGGTAACAGGTGTACATGAGAGGAATTAATGAGAGAGAAAGAGGTCTCTCATCATTTCAAACATAAGTAAGTAAGTATAAGGTAGGTTTGAAATCATATCCAAATTTTTTTAATTGAAAGTAAAATGGTATTACAACATAAAGAAACTTGGATAAAAAAAAGAAAATAAGGAATCCCTTACTTGGAAGTGTGGCCCCAAAATCTTGGGAGAGGCTTGAGAGAGGCTTATTGGGAGCTTGGGGTGCCTTGGGAGGATTCTAGCGAGAAGATGTCATAGGTTGGTCAAGATCCAAATGATTTTAGTGAAGAGGAAGTGGAAGATTGGGTGGGTTTATATAGGAAAAGAGAGGGAATTCTTTATTATTTATGTTTAGGACACCATACATTAAACTGATCAAAACCACTATCAAGCCCATGTTTTTTACCTTGGGTTTTTCCAAAGGGGAGCGGAAAAGATTATTTTATAAGTCTAATGGCCGAAACTCTTAAAATATTAATCTTTATTATATGGATGTGAGTCACACTATCAAGGAAATCAATTTAAAAAGTTAAAATATTTTATAAATCTTAGAGGGTCCACTAATATTTTTTAAAATAAATAAAAAAACCAAAAATCACATTAATTTAATGGTAAAAAAATATATTGGCCAAAAATAATTTTTATATTATTTTATTACATTACTATTGGTTCATTATGATGTCATAAAAGACTTTGTATATTTAAACAATACTTAATTTTTAACCAAAACGTCAACTGTCTCAGAAAGTTAGGAAAAACTCACCATTGGATAATTTCTACATCATGATTCCAAAAATAATATTCATTTTATCTAAATAATTTTATAAATAAGTGAATTTTTACTTTTAAAATAAAAAATGACATTTATAAAAAACTCATGGGTTTTGACAAAAACAACTTTCAAACAATAATAAAAAATTTCAATTGTATTCATAAAAATTATATGATCATTTATATTTTTAAAATGTAATTTAGTAATAATATTTCATTAAAATAATATTTAACTCAAAAATCCATTAATTCATCAAAATAGATTTCTTAATTGAATATGAACTGAAAATATTATTTTTTTGAAAAACAATTTACAAAGTAACAATAATAAAATGGATGTATATTCTCTATACAAAAAAAATGTACATAATAATAGTTCTAGTTCTTGTTACATAACCCCTTACAACACCCACATAAGATCAAAGGGTATTTTGATTGATGGTGACAAATTCGTGGGGTGGCTCGGAAAACATCACTCAGGTGGTGATCTCTATCAACTTATACTTCTCCAGTAGGCGGTTCCGCTCAATCTTAACATGTTGAAGATCAGATTGGGCTTGGTCAAGAGTGAACCCCAATGACGCCACCACTTTCATGAGCTCTGGAAAATGGGCTTTGTATGGAGCAATTCTACTGGATGAGGCCATCGTTTCCTTTGTCTATGTAAATTGGATTTGTTAAAGCCCTATATTTATACTAATCATGTGACCACTATTTAACGGATATATTAGCAATGGTCACAATGCTAAATGGTATTTTAAAATCCAAAAACATAAAACCAAGGAATTACAAAAGATTTATATATATGTATTTAATTATATCATGAGGAATTTTCATTAATGAATATTTGGTTCGTTACATCATCGCTCAACTAATCATTATCATGATTCATTATTGGTATCCTCAGTGTCATTATTCACATAGGAATTCTGAAAACTAGAAATATGTAACACATATAGATGATCATATCTGGGGATTTGAATCAAGAATGTTGTGAAAGTAAAAATATTCACTGTTATATGATGCGTGTACCATTAATTCTATATAATCTATGCCTCAACATGCCATACTGACAATAATGTTGTCAGTGTCCTAGTATGTGTATATGTCAATCTCCACAGCAACATTGGGTTCCTTAGCCAATATTATAACATAAAACACTCCAACATCATTTCCCTATGTTCCCTATATAATCCTTACAATATATGAAACTACAATCATTGAACAAAAGAAAAACCACCTTTGATACCACTTTTTCATGACCTGATCCATAAGGAACTAACTTAGGCTAGAATTAAGATGAAGGTGACACCCCAAACCTGTAATAAACCAAAAATTTATAAATTAAATTTCATCTTTTTGAATAAATAAATAAATTATTTAATAACCAAGTTATAAAAAAACATGCACTACTTTGATATTATGAACATTTATATATGAAATACCATTATGCTTAATAATCATTGATAATATTTTCATTGTATAGTGAACATTAATATTAATGTAGTAAGGGTTATGATGAAATGTAATAGATAAAGATGAAAGAAACGATGACCTTGAACAGTAAGATTATACCCTATGAAGCTATTTTATCAATGATTTTGAGGGAGATAACATCACTTGGATTTTTCCTTGATCTATCCGAATACAAGATTCAAAAACTAAATCATGAACCAAACCATTTACAGGATAATTTCAAGCTCTTCAAGATCATAGACCAAACCTTTTACGCCGAACCACCCCAAGAAAATATCATTGTTGCATAACATACCCGTTGGGCATTCACTATTCTAATAATGGGATATATATCCAGACCTTAACAATATTATTTTTCATTTATTATTTTAATTAAAAAATATTATATTTATCCTTTTTAATATTTATTTTAAATAAGTAAATAATGAGTACGATAAAAATTATATTTTGGATAAAAACAAAACATGAATTGTATTTTTTGGGAAATTTATAGTTTGAATCAAGAAAATATATTTTATTGAATTCAATAATTTTTTAATTAAATTTTATTATAATGAAATATTATTATTAAATATTTTTTTATTAAATATAAATTATTTTATGAATTCATGAATAATCTTACAAGAGTCATAAAAATGTTTTTTTAAATCCCAGTATTTTTCAATAAAGGGGAATCTTTATTTAAAAGAGTAAATTATCATATTGAAAAACTTATTTTGGTAAAATAAATTTTATTTTTTAATCTTTCACATTGAAATTATCCAATAGTTATATTTTTTCATTTTTTTAGACATTTGAATTTTTAGGTAAAAATTAAATAGGGTATAAATATATGATATGTATTATGACATAATAATTACCCAAAAGTGAGAAACTATATTCCATAAAATATATACATGACCAAATAAAAATTTCCCCTTTAAAATAATGTGTTTTATTATTTTTTATCTTAATTTTTTAGACCCTTAATGAATCCTCCAAAACCTATATTATATTTAAGGATTTATAATCAATTATTTGTAATCATATCCCACTTCTACATCACTAAGGGTATTGTCTTATGTGATCGGTTCTTAAACATGTAAAATAATTAATACCACCAAACATTGGAAGAGAAAATTGTAAAAAGCGTGATATGTTTCACAGATTTCATTATTTTATCATATAGATTTCAAAACCTCTGTTTTTAAAATAATAAAGAATTATATATTATTTTCCTATATAAACCCACATAATGTCCCATTTATCTTTACTAAAATCCATTTGGATCATGAAATTACTCTTCCATTTCCTTTATAGAGCCCCTGAGGATACCCCATGATCTTAAGATGCCCCTCCCAAGATTTAGGAATCACCCTCTTATGGTAAGAGATCATCTCGTTCTACTCTTTATTCGAGCATCTCTTTTACATTAAACCCATTGTTTTTCAGTTGTTCATGTTGAGATATTATTTAAAAAATTATTTTTACTACCCTTATGATTTAAAATTGATGAGAGGCCCCTTCAATTATCATTAATCAATTTGATGAACAATTACATACCCATGTTATGCTGCTAAATTATCTTATAATTTTTCTATGACAAACATTTCTATTGTGAATACCCATTATTATTTACACTCAAGAGTATTCAACTAAATCTAAACATACTTCATTGATTGGGGAAATCAATTTATATAAACCACACTCCCTGATCATGTGAATAAAATTGATTGATGGAAACTTTATATTGTATGATTCATGTACCCCACTTATTCATGTACATGATATGTAAATGATGGGTGAGACCATAAAGTGATCTAATGCATTGGGTAGTATTTTAGTCTCATAATACATCATGTATAGGTTTTGGGAGAAAACCAAATCCATCGTGGATGTTCATCAACCATGTGATTTTTTCATGGTTGTTATCCATGAATTATGCTTATTTCATGTTTTATGTTGTTGACAGATTCCCATGTCTCCATTATTTTATCATGTTATATCATGCTTAATTGTTCAAGATAGGGATTATCACCCTTTTTAATTTACCTTGTTATTCCTCTTTTATCACATGTACTAATTTACCTTATTTTATTCTTTTTTATTCCCTTACCGAGATTTTTAGATCACCTGCTTCTTATGTACGTCCCCAGGTTATCCTATGTAGTTTTAGAAGAACAATAGAATTTTTGGAGCATGTTAAAGATGAATTCATTGATTTATATTTGTTTTTATTTCATGTTGTTATGCTATGTACCAAATTTATCAAATAAACAAGGGTTTGTTATCTTTTGGGATTGTTTTATGTGTAAATTTATGTAATAAATCATGAGTTAATGTTTATTAAAAATATGTTTTTTCATAGTTGATATCATAGAAAATTCAATTTATTTTTTGTATTAGGATTATAAAACTCTAGTAAAATCCTTATTAATAAGACCAAGCCTAAGAAAACATTACTAAATTTTGGAAAAGTATACATTTAGTGGATTAAAATCAAATACATCCCTATCAGGATACTAAAATAGGGTGGGGATCTATAATTGATGTACATTGCGGAAAAAACATAAAAAGGTTTCATTGAGCTAGAATTTATCATTAACTAGTGAAAAAATGGGTTGTACTACACAACTTATTTGAAACTTTTTGGGGACATTCTTTGGTAAATTTACAAAGTATTTTTGAACCATTATCATGAGAGAAACAATACCTATAATATTTTATGTTAGATCATTGATAACGTTGATTGAAACATAGAAATACATAAGTTAAATAATATATGTCATTTAGGATTTATACCTTTAATGATATTGGATTCGTATTTATTTGTTTAATAGTTTCAAAATAATCAATCATAATATTACCCATACATTTAGTCAATGTATGGGAATTTGAGGAACTAAGTCAGCAACCAGTGTGAAGAATAATTTAATGAATTATATAATGAAATTAATAACCTAATGGGAGTATGAATCAGGAACTTCATAAAAATACTATCTTAATTTACTCATGTTTTGAACTGAATCATGAATTTGGAAGGATTCCCAAGACCCCTAATGAAGAAAAAGTTGAAATCAATAATTTTATGTGAAAAAGGCCTCTGAGTTTAAATAGATATTACAATCCCTTAAATCATAGATAAATTGATAAAATCCCTTGAAATTATCTTCTCTGTCCTTTAATTCTCTAAGTAAGAGATGTTCATGCTGACTATTTATCATATTGAGGGGGAAACTGATCAATTATAGAAATTGGCCAAAAATATAAAGACTAAGGAGAAGATTAAAGTGATGGGCATTATGGAATCCCATAAATTGTTTTTTTTAAATGTTTTATAGGAACCATTTGATTGAAAATGGAGAGAGAATTCATTAAACCCATGAAAAAGGCTGACAAATCCATTGGTGAATATGAGGAAAAATTCAAAACACTTTCTCAATATACCGATGGATATTTCTTTACCCCCCAAAGTAAAGTTGACATTTGGTTTGGCGTGATGAAGATGAGTCTAAAAATATCCTCATCCAGTCAAGATTTTCACAACTATAACAAAATTTCCTTATGTTCTCTCAAAGATGAAATGGTGATCATGAAATATCAAGGTTTTCATGGGGATAATAAAAAACTAGAGTTTTATTTTGGTGGTATGATGGATAAATATAATTTTGGAAATAATGATCGATATACTAATTGTTGAGATTGTGTGAAGAAGAATCTGAAATTTGTTTTTGGGGATGAGGAAAGGATTTAGGTGTCAGAAGGAAGGGAACCTAGCTAGCGATTGTCGATGAAAAAACACACCAATGTAATAGAAGAAAATAATTCTCTATTAAACCATAAGTTAAAAGTTTAGTGTTTTAGTTTCATGGAATTTTATAATTATTTAATATAATTCCCTAATCTAAGAGTTTTCAGATAAAATCAATGACAGAAAACTCTAAGGTAGAAAGGGTTATTATATGCCATCACAACTGTTGAGGTAGATTAGGACAATGATGTAGTGACATGTACACTAGTTATTCATTAACAGATATTGAATATAATTTTTAATTTTGGTTCAATTAATTCATTAATATCATTAAAATTTAGTATATTTGTTTCAAACAATACCTCAAAATAGAGAACTTGAGCTATCAGTAAAGGCAGAAAATGGATTAATTGTTGCATCTCAAGTAAATTAGTCATTACCTATTCATATTTTCTATCTAAATTTACCATAAAACCTTATAATATTTCCGTTTGTTTGATTTTATGTAATTCTGGGCATGGATTGGGATTTTCTATATTAAACCAACATGAATTTTCAAGAGATGTAAATCACCCTCCACAACATGAATCACCATCTAATTTAATAAAAGTGGAATGAGGATGATAAATATAATTTTGTATCATCATATAAGGTATATAAATTATTTCTATTTGAGTAGGAATATCATTCACACATGATTGATAATAGAAAAAGAGAATCCATGATGACATTCCCACTATAAAAGAATTCACTAATGTGTTTCCTAACGAGTTTTATGATATTCCTCTAAGCTATGAGGTTGATTTCTCATTCAAGATTATACCTAAATAATTTACGATATCTATGAGTCTATATAGAATTGTTGTAGTTAAACCTAAGGAGTTAAAGAAATAAATTACAAGATAATATAGATAAAGGGTTTATATGACCAAACCATTAACCATTGGGTGTACTAGTCATCTTCCTAAAGAAGAAGGATTGGTCAATGAACCTTTGAATTTATTAGAGTAAACTCAGTAAGATCATTACAAAAAACAAGTATCGTCTACCACAAATTTATGATTTGTTGGATCAGATGTGTGGAGCCTATTATTTATTCAAGGATAATATTTAGTCTATATATTTTCATGTAAAAATAAATGAGGATATCACTAAGACTAATTTTTGTATAATGTACATGCACTATCATTTCATAGTGATTCCATTTGGACACCTTAATTCTCTAGTAATATTCACGAACTTGATGAATAGTCTTTTGGGATTACCTCAAAAAATTTATTTTAGTATGTATAGATGATATTAATATATAATATAAAAGGAGTAGAAACATGAGGATAATTTTAATTCTATAATAAGGACGTTGTGAATGGAAACGTTATTCAAAATATATAGTAAATGAAAGTTTTGGTTTTAGAAAGTAACTTTTTTCAGACATGTTGTCACCAATAAAGGGATATATTTGGATCCTTAAATAATTGAAGTAAGTGAAGGATGTCCCATAATAACGTTTTTTATGGAAATCCATAGTTTCTTTTGATTATCTAGTTACTATCATCGATTTTTGAGAATCCTTTCATGTTTTTCAATCCCACCAACAAAGATTACTTTAAAGCGAGTCATGTTTTTTCGAGAATGAGGAAGGTGAAGAATGTTTTTAGGAGATGAATAAGAGGAAAATAATTTTACCTTTTCTCACATTACCCAATAGTGGGGAAGTTTTGGTATCTATAGTGATGCATACAAAAAGGGATTGCATTGTGTACTCATGAAAGATGAAACAATGACAGGCTATTCCTCCAACCAACTAAATATCCATGAGTAGAACTACCCAAATCAGGATCTAGAATTGTATACTATTATATTATAATTGAATATATAGAAACATTACAACTATAGAGAATAGTAAGAAATATATATGAATCATAAAATCTCCAATTATATATTCACATGAAATGATATTAATACACACCAATGAAGGTAGTTAGAGATAATAAAGGATTATGTTTTTGTATTCATTACTATATTGGGAAAACAAACAAAGACAATGACGCTATGATTGTAAGTGAACCTGAACCTCTGTCCATGATTATGATTAAAATGGATCCAATATTTATATACATTCAAAGAATGGATATTGGTACAATATTTTAGGAAACTGTTTTTAAAAAACCTGTTTTTAAGGAACATAGATTTCTATTTGAAGAGAGGGTAATGTTTGGATTTATTAAAAATTATTTATAAACTATATTATGTACCATAGATTAGAAAAATGGTAATAATACATAAATATATCCTGAACAAACATAGTATAAATAAAAAAATTAGTGATCTTGAGACATGGATCTTAAGACTTCGTTAAAGAAACATTATTATTAACAATCTCAAAAAGTGATGATATTATTTCAATAAAATATCATCACTTAGTAACTTGGGATCATACACTCTATGTAAGAAAATTAAATTAAATTATTATTAAAACATCATTAAAAAGTAAATTCATTATATAAAATGTAAAATGTATGTATATACTCCTCACAAAAGAATTTAGGCGCATAACCACACTTGAGTCTAAAAGAGAAAAAAATGAGACAAAATTATTTTACCGATTTGGTAACTTTTGAATCATAAAACCCTTGAAATAAAGAGAATATAATGGATAATTAAATACCAAAAAATTTAATTATAAGAATCATAGAATATATCCACAAGTAGTATACATACTATTCAAAAGGAATGGGTAGTGAATTTAGAAAGTATCTCACGAAAATAAAAATTGAGATGAAATCCCCTTACCATATGTATTAACATATGTCGTACTCATAAAAGATTCCTGTATAATAAATTTATGTTTATTATAAAAATTTTAAATGATAATATTATTACATGTAGTTCCATACATGGGTTTTTATGACCTTTTATTACCCACTTGTCAACAATTATATGTTAAGGTTTTACTTCGGGTAAAATCCACTTTTCATGTGTCTTAATTTGTTATATCATTGATCCTTATACTTATATCATGATTTCAATAATTTAAACTATAAAATAAATATCATTTATATAAATTATATGTATATTATAAAAATATATATAATATATAAGTATGAAATGGAATTCACTGTTCCTAGAGATGGTAAACTATACATATGCATGAATGATGTTTTTATTTTTATTTTAGTATCAAAAGAAAAAAATGACATATATGTATATATTAATATATATAATTATTAAAGAAGAATTATTATATCATATATGTAATAAACATTCACTAAACCCATCCTTAATACATTCCATGTATTGTTTGAAAGTATCACATCGCTTTGAGGGGTAGTAGTCCACACTAACTAAAATTAAATTATCGTATTTACACCAACTGAAAAGTAAAATGATATGAGTTGTAAAAAGAATAAATAAGATTAAATACATAATAAAGGTGGTAGTTCACCACACACATAAACATTATTTTCATTACCCATTATATGGATGTGTGTGTAAGTGTAGTTCAAGAAAATATCATAACAACATCCTAGTATATTTTATATACTTGTGTTTTAATAAAATCATGTAATAAAGAGAGTGTAGGGGTTTATGAAGAAAATAAAATAAAGAATCTAGAGAGAATTTGTTACCTCTTAATCAGGTAACTCCTTTTAGTTTGTGCCAAAAATATTTCTTGGATTTCTTTCTACCCAAGGGGAGGCTTATAAGAGGTAGGAATGTATTTTAGGAAGTTTATTGGGACGATATTGGCCGAAAACATAATTGGTTTTAGAGGTTTTTTGAAGAGGTTGAGGTGGTGGCCATTTATAGGGAAGGGAAAGCACACACTTGACATTTTTGAAAACAAGTTAGGTGTACCCATGATTTTACTTAAAAAAATTCATAAAAACCCAAGAAAACTAAATAATGGAATGTTAATGGAATAATATGTCCTAGAAAATGGATTTTGGAAAAGTATATATAATTTTTAGATACAAAATTTATGGTTTATTACTTCATTAACAAAAATTTTCTCTTAACCATTTTAATTAATTTTAATCACATTCACTAATTTTTTTGGTAAAAAACAAATTGTACCAAATAAGAAATTAAAAATTATTTTGATTAAAAATATGGAATCAATTTTTTCAAATTCTAATCACATAAGAGGTAGTTTTTAATTTAAAAATAATCCCCCTGATGAGATGACACTTGAGGTTGTTAAACTAAAAACATACAAACATTTGGGAAGTTTTGATAGATAATTTCAAAGTGAAATTGAATCCCCTGACCTAAACATTATTAATTGAAAGAAATGTGATCTAATAAAATGTTTAATCTAATTAAAACATAATTTATCCTGGCAAATAATATAGACAAAATGTAGTTTTGAAATAAAATCTGGTAATTTTCACTATTCATTAAAAAATGATGTTTCTCCAAAAAGTACCAAAAATTAACCCTAAGCTAATTCATAAATTTTAAATTTAAATAATCAATATTACTTTTTCAAATTTAGTTTCAAAATGTGTCTAAAATTAATTTTATTATTTTTCAGAGAATGATATTAAAAGGAGTTCTTTTGAGAAAATAATATTTTTAAATATATAAGGACTTTTCAAAATATTATATCCTTAATTATCAATATGTTTTATTTATATAAAATCATTATAATTATTATTTGAAAGTTATTTATTACTATTCATATTACTAATTTTAACATATATGTTATAATTATATTATTTATATAATTATAACAATAAAATGATTTTTTGTTGAAACTAAGTGTTGTAGGTAACATATGACAACTCGAATTTTCATTTAACGTAAACTAAGTGATTTCTATGGGAAAGGACTATTTAGTATATTTATTTAAAGTAATAAATTATTTTTAGTTTTGTGTTAAATGAAAATTATCAAATTATTAAATTAATTCAAAAAATTTTTCACAAAACCTCGGGGGGATACATTCTACCCCCTTAAAATTAATTTCTACCTAGAAATACATTTATGTTATTAAAAGATTAATACTTGAATGTTTCATTCATATAAACCCTTAATGTAAAATTAAATACTAAAACATACCTTAAAAAGGGAATGTTGGAACCATAACGGTTACCCAAAGTAACATATAACTAGTTTTCCTCATATGAGAACATTGTTTAGAAGTGAGAACATTAACATGGAGGAGAAATAAAACTATCATGTTTTGATGGAGATTTATAGGGAACATTGATCTGAAAAATAGGTTGATCAAAAAAAAAATCTATGATGTTCTAAGGGACTATCTGATTGATCAGAAATAAATTTCAATGATATATCTTTTTTAATATCCTTTTCAAAGAATTTTTCATTTCTTTTACTATATAGGAACATAAGGAAATAAAATTACTTGAATTCATTTCTTTTCATAAGTACAATATCACCCTTTTATTTTTCCTTGATCATTTCCCATTTCATCTCTTACTCTATGAAATGATTGAGATTCCATCATTCCTAATGATCAAATAGATAATAAGATCCATTATATTCCATCCCATTTGACATTGATTATCATCAATATAAAGTTTTCATAATAAGTTGTCAAATATTCCTAAATCTTCATGTGGTGGTATATAACTTTAATCTAAAAAAATTCATCTCAAGTATAACATAATCCCTTCTATAAATAATTAATCTTATAACTCTTTTATAATAAGAAAATATAAGACATTTTAACGAACTTCATGAAATCAGAATAAAATTATTACCTCATATATCATAAGGTAGATCTTGGTTGTTACATTCCAAACATGTACATACCCTAATCATATATTATCTTGAAACAAATTAATAACCTAAATTAATATAAATCTTTTTTGCAAACATGCATGCTTCATTATTCCAAAGACTACTAGATATATTTCTTAAATTCAAGAAGTTGTAAGCCTCATACATGATGAAATCGAAAACCTTTTCAATAATCAGTTCCATAGTAATACGTACCATCCAATTTACTTATTCATATCCTACATATCTTTATCCTAACATCATAATATAAATTTTAGCCATTAATTCAGGTTTACCTGTTTTATAAAAATATCAATTTTACATGAAATCACTTTTATTTGTCTTCATCACCATTAAAAATTATCTATTCAATCCTTAATGAATAATTATTCTGAAAATATTAATATATTTCATGATTCATATAACATAATCTTTTGAATTCCAAAACATAAATTGTTCATCAATCCAACGTTATTCTTAATCCATTACTCAGGCTTCGTCAACTTATTCCTCAATACCTCTGTCCTAGAATATGATATAGGAATCATATCTTATGAGTCCTAAATACCAATCTAATCATGCTTATTATGTTTAATGTAAACAATAATTGAATAACATCACATACCTTTAACATGTGGTTTGCAGTATATTTATCTCCAGAACTAAAACAAATACTTATACCACCTACTTGATTCTATTTATGATATTTCCACTTGGGAAATAAATTTTAATAATTGCCATAATTTATACATATGAAACATTTAATTTTATCCATATTTATTCTAGTTCTATATATTGACTAAAACCAAAAATCATAGTGTGAGAAACACATATGATTGAAGAAAACAACATAATAATGAAAAATTACTTATATGATGCCTAAATTATGACACCTTCCTTAATCTACGACACCTTAGGTTTATCCTAGGATATTCATTGAAAAATTATATTTAAATCTCTCGTGATTGTTTGGGAATAGTTTGTGATTCCCCAAATAAAATCCTCTGAGAGTTTCAAACCAGGTGTGCAGCATGACCTATTGTCATGTATTAGATTACCCTAATTCATGCCCAAAACAAGTTTTCTGTGTTTTTACTCCTAGGAACAGCTGTCCAATATCAACATCCACTTGTATTACCAAGAAAAGGATGTATTACTAGGAAACCACTCACTTTATCCTTTACCAATATTCTAGGACATGTTTCCTAAAAATTTACTCATCTATATACTTATCCTTAGAGACATCCCTAGAAATATCTTTAGAAATATACCTAGGGATCACAATAATGTTTTCTCATCCTTGTTTGCAATGGTTGACTAAAACTTTTCTCTGATTCCAACTATAGAAACCTAGGATTAACATATGTGGATATTATATAATTTTATATTAATATTTAGTACTTTGCAAAAATACATTCTCGAGGACCATAATAGTTTAGTGTGTTCAGAAAATTGGAAACAAAATGTTATATCATAGTGAAAGACCTTCAACAACTCCCATAAAGATATCCACCTTTAGTGTTTCTACCTAAAACCTTTCTTTACAATATGGGTAAAAGAGATATAATAAAGGGGTGAGATCATATGCTCATTTAGGGTAAATAAATTAAATGCATAATCATAACATGAATAAAAGGGTATGGAAATTGAGAATAACATTTTAAGATCGTACCCAATATATTAGATATCATAATAAATTTTTTATGTTTATAACATATGGATCATAAGATAATTCAGAGCATAAGTCAGGAATATATAACATAGGAATACGACATAGAATTTGTGGCATATATATATGAATATAAAATTTAATGTTAAGGATACCTACCAATACCTTTATAACATTTTAGGCTTGGGATGTGACCTATGTACCTACTTTAGAATTGGGATAACAACCCGTGTACCCTCTTACTTTTATTCTTGGGATACAACCCATGAACCTTCAAATTTTTGGGCTTGGTCTTCAACCCATATACTATCTTAGTTTTAGTATTGGGATACAACCCATATACCATCTTATTTTGGGGAATGGGATACAAATTATATACCCTATTAATTTTAGGATTATGATACAACCCATGTACCTTCTCATTTTAGGCTTGGGATACAACCCGTGTACCCTATTAATTTTTTTGCTTGGGCTTCAACCCATGTACCTTCTTGTTTTTGGGCTTGGGCTACATCCTGTGTACCCATACAACTGATCATTACCCAATGAATTTTAGGGAGATATTAGTCCCACCCATCTCATTATGAAATCATACATACATGTGAAAAAAATTATAAACAATAATATAATTACCCATGAAATAAAATGGGTATCATAAACATGAAAACATATCATAACCAATAGAAAAAGATGTGGGTTTCATAATCATTTCATCAAAAGAATAAACCAAGAAAGAGAAATGGGTTTTATAAATACCATTACATTAAGAATTACCCATTTATAAAGATTATTAAAAGAACCTTAAGTTTATTTCCTAGAAGGTCATGATTAACATCAATAGATGTTATCTTAATTGGAAAATAATTTTAAAATATCATTAAAAAATGTTTCTTACAGAAATTATATTTTATTTTTTGAAAAATGTTTTTTATACATAAATAAACTTTTAAAATTATTTTCGTAGAAAATACCTTGAAAACCTAAAAAAAAGACTTCAAATCATTTTGAAAACATTATTCCATGAAAATTTATAAAATAATATTCAAAACATTTTGAAAACTTTTTATTTTAATTTTTTTTAAATTATAAATAAATCTTGAAAATGTTTTGAAAATTATTTTATTTGAAAAGATATAAAAGCAGCATGAAAATGTTTTGAAAACCATTTCTTTTATAATACTTTTATAACTTATAAATATGTCTTCAAATTTTTTGAATACTATTTTCCTTCAAAACATATAAAATAAATGTGATAAATTTTTGAAAACAAATTTCCATGATAATTAAATATTAAAACAGTTTCTTAAAAAAATATGTTTAAAAAAAATATTCTTTAAAGAAATTGCGGAGGGAAAAATTTGTACATGCCGTATAAGGTAAAAAGAACATTTCTTTTTCATGGTAAGAAGGTTAGAAAAAAATGAATTGTTTGGAGTGTTAAAAGAATATTCCTTTTAAGATATTGTTAAATGAAAAAAGGGTAAAAATTATTTTAATGATTAAATAAGATTGGTACAATATTCTTGGAAACTATTTCTAGAAAACATGGTTTTGAAGGAACAAATATTTCAGACCTAAGAGAGGGTAAAGTCTAGATTTCTTAAAAACACTTTCTTAACTATATTATGTACTAAAGAGTAGAAATCAATCGTACCAATACATGAATATATACCGAATAAATATATGAGTAAATTTTTTTCAGTGTTATTGAGAGATGGATCCTAATATTTCAACAATGAAGCATAATCATTAATAATCTGAAAAAGCAATGAGATTGTATCAATAAAATTTTATCACATGGTAACTTGGGATCATACTCTCCATGTAAGAAAAGAAAATTAAATGATGCATAAAATATCATAAATAGAAGGATATTCATTATATAATGTGTAAAATGGATTTATATACACCTCAAAAAATAATTTAGCTTCATAACCAAAAAAGAGTCTCAAAGAAGGAAAATTGAGACAAAACTATTTTAAAATTTTAGTAACGTTTGAAACATAAACCCCATGAAATAAGGTGAATATAATGGATATGTAAATGAACATAAATTTAATTATAATAATATAAAAATAAATCTATGGGAAGTATGTACATCACACAGAAATAATGGATGGTGAATATATCATCTATCAAACTAAGATAAAACGTGAAATGAAATACCCTTACCTGGTTTTTTGAATATCATCATACAAATACAATATTTCTGTATAATAAATTTATGTTTATTATAAATATTTTACATAATCATATTCCTATATCTGGTTCCACACATGGTCTTATTATGAATTATACTACCCTCTTATTAACAATTCTATTTCAAGGTTTCACTTCGGGTAATATCTTCTTTGCATGTGTATTAATTTTTTATATCTTTGAACTTAATAGTTATTCATGATTTAAATAATTTAAAACCTGATATAAGTGTTATTAATATTCATTATATTTATATTACAATAATATATATAAAATAGAAGTATTAAATGTAATACACTATTCATGAAGATGGTAAGCCGTATGTATGCATGAACGATGTTTCCATTTTTATTGTCGTATTGAAAGAAATAAAGAAATAAATATATGTATATATGTCTATATATCATTACTCAATTGTAATTATTTTATACTTTATATCACATAATTTTATACCCATAAAAAATACATTCTAGGAAGTGTTGTAATGAATCGAATCCCTTTGAGGGGGTGGTAGTTGACACTTTCTCAAACAATATTAACATATTTACATCAATTGGAAAGTAAAATGACATGTGTTGTAAAAGAAATAAATAATATTAAAGACATAATAAATTTAATATATGACATATATAAATATATTTTCATCATAATGTCCACAATGAGAGGCGGTTAAGGAAAAATGAACAATCATCGTCCAGTGAGGTGGTAGTTCTCTACACACATAAACAATATGTTCATTACCCATTAGATAGAGGTGTGGGTTAGTGTAG
This sequence comes from Viscum album, assembly GCA_963277665.1. Lineage (NCBI taxonomy): Eukaryota > Viridiplantae > Streptophyta > Magnoliopsida > Santalales > Viscaceae > Viscum > Viscum album. The sequence goes on from OY728129.1 coordinate 485,412,699, forward strand.
TTATAGATCTTGGAATAAAAACATCCTAGTTTATTTAATATACTATTTTTATTTATAAATTCAAGGAATAAATATAATTGATGAGGTGAAGAAAGAAAATAATATAAAGGATCTTGAGAGAATTTGTTACATCTTAATCAGGTAACTCCTTTTGGTTTGTTCCAAATGGATTCCATGGATTTATTTCTTCCTAAGGGAGAGTTCTAGGAGGTATGGAGAGATTATAGAAATTTTATTGGGTAGATATTTGTTGAATCTAAGCTATTTGTTAGGTGCTAAGAAGAGGGTGGGGTGGTATAGTTTTATAGGGAAGGGAAAGCACACACACGACATTTTTTAAAACAAGTTAGGTGTACCCATGTTTTTACCTGAAAAAAGTCATAAAAAAAAACCAAAACTGAATAATGGAATTAAAACTTCAGAATCATATCCATTAATGGGTTTTGGAAATGTATATAGAACATTTTAGGTCTTAAATGTATGGTTTAGTACTTAATTAACCTAATTTTTCTCTTAAACATTGTAATTATTTTTAATCACTTTCACCAACATTTTTGGTAAAAAAAAGTCATCCTTATAAGAATTTATAAATTATTCTGATTAAAAATATAGAATCAATTTTTTCCAAATACTAATCACATATTTTGTAGAAATTAATTGAAAAATAACAATATAGATGGGATGATAGTACAAGTTTTTAAAGTAAAAATATCCAAACTCTTTCTCTGTTTTTGTACAAAATCTCAATATGAAATTGATTCCAAAGGAGTAAAATGGATTAATTGATAAATATATTATATAATTAAACTTTTAAAACAAATTAAAATATAATATTACCTTATAAATTAATTATATGAAAATGTATTTTTGAATTAAAATCTGGAATTTTTTCACTATTCATCCCAAAATGAAGTTTCTAAAAAAAAATCACCGTAAGATAATTTATATATTCTAAATTCAAAAATGAAGTTTATTTTATCAAATTAAATTTCTAAATTCTTCTAAAATTAGTTTTATTATTTTTATATAAGGATATTAAAAGTACTTCAATTGAGAAAATAATATTTTTAAACATAAAAGGAATTTACCAAAATTTATATCCTTCATAATCAATATTTTTTATTTATATAAAACCATTATAAACGATATTTGAAAAATATTTTTTACTATTCATTTTACTAAGTTTATCAACAAGGTTATAATTATCTCGTTTAAATAGTTATGAAAATAAAATATTGTTTTGTATAAACTCAGGGTTGTGTGTAATGGACGCCAAGTCGATGTTCCCTGTAATGTCTGGTAGGTCTCTGTCATGTAAAATAAATGTTTGTCTTATTTATTTAATATAATTTTTTTTCAATGTTGTTTGAAATTAAAAATATCAAAATATTAAATTAATTTGATTTTTTTCCAAAAAATCTTGGGGTGTTACACAACTATTAATGGATGCTCATGCATAAGTCCCCCACCAATTTTTTTATAGGAACCTTTAACCAAGAAATCCATGTTTTATGTTGTTAAAATGTGTGGTATGTTCCTTGTCACATTATCATAAAAGGTATGACATGTCCCATTAATTAGAATCAAACTATGTGAGTTCTAATTACATTCACAAGGATACCTAGGAATCCCCTCTCATGGGGTCGATCACAACATCAAAACATTTCTTGGCATCCCTGGAAGTAAATAAACCCTTGAGTGCCCAATCCTGAAGCTTTAAATGATCATTATTTAATGAAAATAATGATAATTTAAATAATATAAAGATATGGAAAATCTATGATACATACATATTGATCTCTAAATGATGAAACCCCAAATAGATAATGATGGTTACATTAATGTAGAACTGTTGATACATAAAAATTGTTATTCCCACATCAAAAAATAGTTAATTGTGGGTGTAAAGGGTAAAAATCCTTATATTTAGTTTCATAAATGATTCATAAATATGACATAAATATATAATAAAGTCTCATAGTAGGTAATAATTCTCTCATAATGGTTTTATGAGCCCAACCTCCAATTCTCTCAACCAATGTGAGTTCCTAAGAGTCATTGAAAAAATAATTGATGATCACATAACTTTGGAATATAGGTCCATATCATAGATAAATGCAACGATGTGTGTTTTTTGTTTTATGAATAAACGCCATTGCAAACTAACTCCAAGAAAGATTTGAAACAAAAATGGTGAAGCCAATGTGAATGATTGTGCATCCAAACACATCCTCATAATCAAGTGTCAGTCAGATTTTAATCGGAAACATAAATGATAACCCAATGTGAATCCTATCATTAACCAAAATAACTATGTTTCATACATTTCAAGAAATTTTTTATTCACATAAAACAAAATTTGTCAAAAAACAAACCCTTTAAATAAATCAATTGAGAATGTTTTTATCTACCTATGATGCTACTTTTACTAGTTTATAGTACTTGTTTTATACTATTAGTAACTTTCACCAGAACCCCGTTCAATCCAAAATGGAATCATTAATTCAAAAAAAGCATACATGTTAGTCATCACATAAGCTAAACCTATATCTTGTTAGAGGATACCATCACCCACATAGTGTCTCCAATGACGGTTCTCAAAAATGATACCTCGGGGGTACCACCTCCCAAATAATACCCCAAACATAGTTGCTACACATAAATCCCTCTAGGAAATGAATCCAACCATCCATACAACCAACGACAGATGGTTGAAAATAAGACAAATGAATCATGTTGCCATTTCAAACCATTTTTGGAGCATCTCTCTTGTACATGACAACACATTCCTATATTACTTTAGTGAGGTGGGCCAGTAGGTTGCAAAACATCATTTCAATAGTTTACGGGTCACACTAAGCTGATCATAACAATAGCCACTACCACTAATTTACCATGATATAAAACCCTTATCTAGCTAAGGAGGATAGATTGCATTCCCAATCTAAGGTCACACAATCCAGAGCACCCAAGCCAACCAGCTAATAGTGGAAAACAATCATATATGGATGAGACTGTATCCCCTTTTATTATAGAGAATCCATCCAGAAAACTATGGTGACAACTTATGTGTAGGCTCATTTACCTACCTGCATTCATGATGCCTGCCAGAAAAATTTAACAACAACTGGAGAAACTTGATGATAAATTTTGGTAGTAAGTTGGGGGATTGACCATATCTCTTCATCCAAAAAAAATCATTCAGTGTATTCTGAAAGGGAATATCAGATAGTAGTAGAGAAAAATCCCAACTCCAGCCATATAATTGATATATATCCCCTTCAAGTAGCATTAGTCACTTATTACATCATAAAAATGATGGAAGGATAAACATATATCAATTTCCACATCATATAAACCTTCCAAGACATAATGATTTCATCAATAGTGGTTATGAGTTAGTCACATAACTCCACCTCTATAATTGGGGTGACCTATCAACACAATTTTAAAGGTCACTCAAGGGAAGATGTATATTCCTATTCTTTTCTATGAGGGTTCCCCGAAAAATCCCATGATAAATCAACAATAGGATCGCGAACTAACACCCATTCCATCTGTAGATTTTGGTCCACATCAATGTCCAATCATGGGAAGTATTATTACCATCCAAAACCCTAGAATCATGTATGTTTATTCCAATGGAAGTGTGATAGTCACTCCGGTGAGATTCCACATATGAAATTCATTGTCAATGACATGCACCTCTGACTTCCGGACAAAGAACATATAAAAAAATCATCAATAGTGACTAGAAATATAGGAGTAATCCCCTAGACCTTATCTATATAATGATGGTGGTCTTGAATACATCATCCATCTGTCAATGGTGGCCCAATATCATGTAAATTTGTTACCAAATTATGGATGCAATAGTCAATGCTATAAAAGTCCTCCTCGTAACATTACTACAAAAATCCATAGATGCCCTCCTTTGAATATTTACCATGAATTGATTTTTTTGGTCTTTAAGTTATTGATATTGAAAACCAACTTTTTAATGAGTGTATCTAAAACCCCTACCATGGTCAAAAGATCATATAAAAATAGGGTCCTCGCCTTATTATCCTCTACCTCGATGGTCCTCCCCATGATATAAACCACGAGAATCCTTTATATGGTTGGACATTAATACACAATGATAGTCCTCTATATGATGGTGTTCACTGTGAAGGCCCTCCCTGTAAAATTGTTTCATTTTGACAAGCAGGTAATCCAATTTATGAAATAATTGTGGGAAATCCCTCATATCAGGAGGCACTTGGGAAAATAAGACCAGTCATGCATGATTACTTATCATTGAAAAGTGAAAATATTTCTCATCCAGAGGAAAACCTAAGGAAAATGTCACTCTCCAAACTACAATTGGATCATTTTCCATCTAGAATAGTATATTATATTCAGGTCAATCTCACAATCAATAATAAATCAGGTAGGAAATTATCACTTTGTTAAGACCAAGTAGATACCTATTCTACATATTATGAAGATACAATAATTCTTATAGGGAGAAAATAAAAATCGAAAACATATTTTTCATTTTTTTTCACTTGGCTACTCATTATTATTTCCTAGGGACATTTCAAGAAAAATGTGTACATGAAATTATTTTCATTATTTGGAAAATTCATAATCACTTGAGAACTAAATTTTTTCCCTATGATGGATATGAAATTAACGTAAAGGAAATAGAATAAATTCTTTATTTGATTTACTCACCTATCATTTATTCTATACAAAATCTATAATTAGAAAAATAATAGGATGCTATTCCACATGAATGTCTTAATTATTTGAGAAAGCTATATCAGTTTATCCCTGCTTCCTGATACAACATCCATATCAGTCGATGGGGAAAACATACATAATTTTATTTTACCCCCTCCCTGATCAATAATTCCAGCCATAAGTGGCATCGTGAAATTCTATAATTCTTTAATGGATCTTAAAAGTTATCCCTGATTATAAAAATGGTATTCTCAATAGTAATTGTCCTTGAACAAGTTTCAAAAACATCAGGCCCAATGAGACAAATCCATTGAAAAACTCTTGTATCAAGAAATCGAAATGATTAAGCATGATTCTATCTTAAGTGAGGCCAGTCACTATATAAATCTCATTCCTTTAGAATAAAAAAACTCATGTGAATACTATACATCACACCCAGGTTGTGAAAGAACAAAGGTGTGTAAGGTCAATAGAGGAACCACAGTAGCAATAACGACAGTTTTTATGACCAAGAATTTTACTAGTGGAAATTTAAATCTTATAATTAATTAATATAATAAAAATCACATAAAATCATATAGAGAAAAAAATAAAAACTTTATAAAATAATAATTAATAAAATAATATGTATTTCTATAAATTAAGTAACCTTTACGGATTGAATAGTAACTTGACCATTGCAATAGTAATGTGGCCATTATGAATAGTATATTGGAAAATAAAATAGTAACCTCACCTATAAAAGTATAAATAAAATATAGGTATCTTATCAGTGAAAATATAATATAATCATATCATTGTATAAATAAATAAATGTTTTAAAAATGATAAATTAAGCATTTATATTTTTGTAAGTCATAAATATTTATTTAAAATTTTACAATAAACATAACAATTTAAAATAAAATATATTTTGATAAAATAGAATCATAAATTAGCATTTTGTTTTTAAATTATTATAAGAAAAATTTACGAGATCTTAATATTTTTTTCTTAGTTTCTTAAATGTAGTTATAATTTTAAAATTTGTATTTTTCAAATAAAAGATGATTTTAATTAAAATTTTAATTTCAAATGTTTAGAAAATTATCTGATAAATGGATATCATTTTTTAAATATACAATAGAAAAATGTTTTGGGTATAGTTTTGGTATTTTTTTAAAAAAGTATAATTTTTGGTGAATAGAAAAATACAGTAATTCACGACATTTAACATTATAAGTAAATAAATGATTTTTTGAGTTATGGTTGAGTCATAGATGATGTAAATGGAAATTATATAGAACTAGAATAATCTAGTTATTGTACTTAGTCACAAGATTAAACACTATTTATAGTCTTGATCCAAAATAATAAAAAATGAATAAAATAATATAAAACATCCCTCTCCTCCCAATATAAATACCACTCCTCACCACCTCTTATTATACAAAATTTAAAGCCTAGGAAGTTTCTTATATGATACGAATTCATATTCCAAAACTCTTCCACAAATGTTGGTCTGGTTGGTCTAACCAAAATACCATTTTCAAGTGCCTTAATGAGGTTCTCAAGGAGACAACACTCAAGAGGTAAAACCCTCCCTCTTTCTCTTTTAATTTCATTTCTTGATTACCCTTACCATACATCCCCTATCCAATGTAATATTATAACTACAATATAATAGACATAATCTAATTTTATTATGTTAATGGGATATCAATCATCTAATACCTTTTATTCTCTTTTTATCTTATGAATGAAAACACTATTCATGATGTTTCTATTCCCCAACTTCATTGATGACGATTTTTAATATTTATATTACTACCTTCATGGATGGTCAGAAAACTCTTTTATGGTTAAAAAATTATAATATTTTTATTAACATTTTTATGTTTTTTAACTAATATATATAAAATATAGTAAATAATAACGCAAAACTAGTCTGTGACAATAAAAAATTCACAAAAATAAAATAATGTTTATCATTAACATTTTATCTAATGAATCATTATCGTATATGAAAAAATGATATATCGTACCATTTAAAATTATGAAGGTGAACTAATACCATATAATTCAACTTCTATAATTTTTATTCCATTTGAAAATAAATCCCATAATTATACTAATGTGAACCAATCATGAAATATTAAAACTAATGCTCCTAGAATGATGTAATTGAATCCTATAACTCATAAAAATATCCATAAATGAACTTAATAAAATTATAATAAATTATATACATGTAGAATAGGTTCCAAATTAATTAATTAATGGATTTATATTATTTTCAATGAGTTTAAGTGAAAATGTTGAACACATTTAGACATAAGGTAAGGGACTCTCTTCAAACAACAATTTTTTTACCTGAGGTAACATTTTCTCTATCTTTACCCCATATATAATTATTAATTATTATTATGTACTCCACCAAAATTCTATTTGCATGCTCCAAATATTTTCACCTAGATTAATTCTTCGTTATCTTATGAGGAAATACATGTTTTATAAGGATCCATTTTCAATTCCTCTCGAGAAGAAAGCATAATTAAATGGAACATCCAAATTTATTACCCATTTTCATGTACACTTCATAATCTATTTTTAGACACCATTATTTTTCTAAAATCACCCATTACATCATGAAAACTACCTTAGTTTATTTCTTATTTTATATAAAAAAATAATCTTTTTTCCTCTTTAAAGACTCTTATGTTTTCCTTAAACAACACTAAAGTGGCGCATTTATAAAGTTTCTATACACTATTTTTACATTTTTTTCACTTTATTTGTAAATAATTTATCATTATATATTCTGATTTTCCCTTATGAATGTCCAAGTATAGTTTTAATTCATTTTTTCATATACACTATTATGATACACCCCCTGGTTATGCATTTAGATATGATTACAATACTCATTTCATTCTATGGGTAAAACTTATGTTTAATACTTATGTTTGATTCTTCATGTGTAACACATTTTCATGAACATGTTATGATGGGAGAACTAATATTGTGCTTCAATACTGCTATGTTTAAATTTTTATTCCAAAAAACAATTTTGTGGAAAAGTGCGAAACGAAAATATATCTACAATATAAGTTAAACCCCATAAGAAATTACAAAATTATTAAAAACAAGGCTGAAATTGATGGAGTTACATACCTTGTAGAGCTTCCAGAAAAGAGAATGCATCATCATGTTTGGGTCCTCTTAGAGTAGATCTTAAAAGTGGCCAGCCAGCTTGTCCCATGTGTGATAATACTCCTTTACATTAATCCTAACCTCATTGAAACCTTGTGCCATGATTTTATCTTGTTTACTGATCCAAGCCTCTTGATCCTCATTAACATCCACTAGAGGGAGTCTTTTCAGAATTTTGTCCTTCTCTTCCTCCATGGCCTTCAGCACGAATGGCTGTAAGGGCACATCCTCATTGAAATGTATAATAAGATCCAGATAATTACCTTCCCCATTTTCATCACCTTGCTTCTTGGTCCCTTCCACTTTTTTCTCATTATCTTGGTCTTGATTATGAACTCCATTTTTACCATGTTGAAGGGCCTAGACTTCCTTGCTTACAATCTTCTTGTCCGACCTTGTTTCCATCAGTTTTGGAAATTGCGAATAGTCTTTGCGACCCTTCGAGTTTCCCCCTCGGCCACAATGAATTTACCTGAGTCTCGATTACACTTTTGTCCTTTCTTCCTTCTTGGACTGTGAAGTCATTTCCCTTTCATTCCTTCCAAAATATCCACAAACATTTGGATATAACTGTCATCACCTAATTTAACCTCATATTGAACCTGAAACGGGTCTTGGACATCCAAACCTTCAAAGCGGTTGCCCAGATTTAGTACTGGGGATTCCTTGATGGGGCTCGTTGATGAATTCACCCTTCTTTATTTAACCTCAGAGACCGCCTTCATTCTAGAGCACACAACCTTCGAGTAGGATGGGACCTTTGATATGAAAGTGTTTTGGTCTAAGGAACCCAAAACACTCACCTCATCTGACCCCCTATTCCTTGCCACGGTTCTGGAAGGCATACCTGCTCCTCAGAAACAAAATTTAATTTCAATCCTTTCTCAATAGAGTCTAGATAGACTTCCTTATCCAGCAAAACCCCTCCTGTAGTCTAGTTCTTGTCGGATCCACCTCAACACTGTTATCAACCTGTCCCTTCTCATATGGAGGAGCACCTACCGAATAAATGTGACCCTTAACAAAGAAAACTGTCTTTATCCCTGAGTCCACTAAACAAGAAACCCGTTCCTCTTTAGCTCCAGGGGCCTGTATCAGAATCTGGACACCCAGGTCCAGTTTCAGGCAGCCAAAAACATCCACCACCTTTGGGTTAGCATCAAACTGGCCATGAGGAAGAGAAGTTTGACTGAATCAGACACCATATGGTTCTCTGAAATTGGATTGATCCCCAGTGGCATTACTTCATGAGGTTCCTCCCCATAATTGCTTGGATATACCACACCACAACCATCACAATTAACATCCCTCTCCTTCTACATCTATACTTGATAGAATATACACCTGTGAAGACACACTAAGGCTAGATACCCAAGATGACCACAAGAGACACAATAGTTCGTCCACAAATCCTAGATAACTGCTTGCTTCCACTGGAATTCTTCTCCAACCAAAATCCAAACCCAGTCCAGCAGCGCCTTCGAGACATCAACCTCTATGAAAATTTGGGGGGAAACGGGATGGATAATAGCATCCATATGACTATCCAAGAATAGTAATAAACCAACAAGAATCCCAAGAACCATCAATATAGAGGGATTTTAAAGGGAAGAGGGAGTTCCAGGAGACTTACGCAAATTGTTGAGCTCAGAGGATCCCGCTTCATGTGGAAATTGAAAGGCCATCATTTGAGGAAGAAGAAACAACTATTGCAATTGTGAGGGGCACTGTACCACGTGGAAAGCACATCCGACTTGGTTGCAAACCTAATCAAGATGTGGTGTCGATCAAGAATTCCAACCACTACACGGTCCTTTAAGATCCATGAGTCGAAGAGCAAGTGGTCAAACTCGTTGATTGATGGTCTCCGTTGAAGAAAATGATCCACTAGAGTGAGGTTGTAGAGATTTGAATCATTGGAGAACTCTGAAATTGATAATGGAAGCTAAGGCAACCCTTCATGCAAATTTGGAACCTTTAGGCTGATCCGGATCTCTGAAAGTTTTGGGAGAGAGTTTGATGGAGAAAAAGGAATGAAATGGGGGTAGAGAGAAGAGGAGGATGGGAGAATAGAGCCTCCCCCCTCCAAGGATGAGGGGGGATCCAGGCGCACTGCCATCGATGCCTAAGATATTGTCAGGGGGGAAAAAAGAGGGGAGGGCGACAATTATCCTATATTATAGTGCTTTAATATACTGGATAATGTTTAGTCTAATTATTTCTCATGTTGGGACCTAGGGTAAACATGATTCCTTTATGAAACTTTTTCCACCATGTGATATAGTATTGGAATTTTTCCTTGAATCATGTCTATGTTATGTTTTATATCATGTTCACATTACAAAGATACCATAATTACATTATCCCATGATCTAAATGGTATGATTACATATGTTTATTCATGTTCCTTGACTTTTTAATGTCATCATTTTATAACTTCTAACCCATGTTCTATGCTTTATTCATATTTTTATTCACTTATTGAGTTTTCTAGCTCTTCTCTTTGTTAATGAGTTTCCCAGGCTATCCTTTGAAAATGAAATATCTCAAAGGAAGTTAATAGATCATTACAGAGATTAAATAAGAGATTTATTTTTTTGGTTTAATACTTCTTAATTATGTACCTAATAGTCTAATGACACTTGACTTTACAATAATTTGTTTGTATATGGTTAATTATTCTTAAGATCATGTAATAACATGTGTAAATGGACACAAACTCTATAGTTGGTATTATAGGATTGTCTAGATGTTTTTTTATTAGGATTAGAAAACTTTAGCTAGAACCCTAGGGATAATTATAACACCATGGATAACCTATATTGAAAGATAGGGAATCACATGTTTTGATATTATTTCTATTTATTAATTTATCCTTAAATGGTAAAAGTTTAATTTTTATATTATTATTAGCTAAGTGTTTAATCCCACATAATTGTGATATATTTTTCTTAGTTAATGGTGGGGAATTGGATAACCCCTGACAACAATTAATGTGATAGGCAATATGATGACATGCCCTAATGAAATGCCAAATATGATGGGAACATGTGATCAAAACATCATGATAGTACTAGAAAAATTGGAAAAAGTTATGAATAATAAATTGAATTGTGTGTAACTCCATTAACCCATTAAGAAAGTTAAATTTTTAGCTGAGTGATTTATGTGACAAAGGAATCATATATTTTGTTGTTCTTTTGATCCCATCGTCACAAAAAACTAGATTAACTCCATTGTAAAGATATTATATATCATTTAGTGCTCAGAAGAAGAGAAATGTATATTTTTGATATATTGATTTGATGGAAAAGCTAAAAACTGGTATTCAATGATCAAAAACACAAATTCTAAGGAAAAAATTGATTCTATGGAATGATAAGACATGAGGAAAATATTTTTCATTAAGTATTTTCCCCGAACACTGCATCTTATGATAGAAAGGGAGTTACTTATATTGAAGAAAACTGAAGACATGTCTATCGGGGCATACAAGGAAAATATTATAGGGATTGTGTGATACACCTCCAATGTTTTCCTAAACAATTAAAGAAATGTGAATTTATTTTTAGTATAATAAGGATGAGACTACAAAAAACATTTGAAATTTGATACTTTGACCGCTATGAGGATATTTTCAATTTTCCTCTTAAGGTTGAAATGGATAATGGAGACTCTTAGTTTTATCATGGAATCAAAGATAAAAAGTGGAAAATGGAGAATAATATGGGAGTATCAACAAATTAATCACATCATTGAAAGAAAACCTAACATTCGACATGTCAAAAGTATAGGATGAATCATCTAGAAAATTTCATAAGGGGAACTAGGATATGATTCAAATGTGGAAGAGAGGGGTATTTTGATAATTATTACCAAAGGGATATGAAGAATCCCAGAAATGTGGAGTATAAAAGGAAGGTATATATCAACACTCAAACTTTATTGTAATGTTTCAACTACAAGTAACATGGGAATTATGTGATCTAATTCCCAAAATGAAGGCTCATCAGAGGCAATCTACAACCACCTCTAAGGTAGAATGGAAGAGAATATGATATCACTAGGGTTGAGTAGGAGCCCAAAAATGATGTGGTAACATGTACATGGGGTTTTCATTCAACAATAGTGATCTTAATATTCGATTATGGTTCAACGTATTCTTTCATATCTTTCAAGTTTAATAAAACTATTCAAACACTAACTCAAAATATGAAGGTTGATTTATCTGGGAGAATAGAAACTCGGGATATTATTTTATATAATGTATTTAACTCATCCCTAGTTAATGTTTGTGGAATGAAAATACTATAAAATATTTTACTAATTCCACTGGTGGAGTTTGATGCTATTTTTGGCATGAATTGTCTATCTTTATAAAAATCCAACATCAATTATCAATAATGGGAGATCACTCTTCACATCCTGAGGCATCCTAAAATTCTATATAAGTGTATGGATGAGGATGAATCTCCATCAGAATCATCATCTCATGTGTGGAAATTATTTTCATATGAGAAAGAATACCTATCTCAAATGATTTAGTTAAAGGAGAGAATCACTCTGGAAGATATGCATGTTGTGAGGGACTACACTGATGTGTTCCAAAATTAATTTCCAGGTCATCCACCTAACCATGAGGTTGAGTTCCCAATTGAAATTATACATGGATGTTTGCCTATATCAAAGAAACCTTATAGAATAGACACCACTGTGTTTGAAAAAATAAAGAATTTGTTACAAGAGAATCTGAAAAAGGGTTATATACACCCAAATTCTTCACCATGAGGTGCACCGGTCCTCATTATCAAGAAGAATGATTGATCAATGAATCTATGAATTAATAATCATTATCTCAAAAAAATAAAATAAATAAAAAGTATAACCTTCCACATATATATGAATTTTATGATCAACTGCGTGGGTGTATATACTTCTCTAAGGTGGACCTTCAGTTAAGATATTTCCAATTAAAGGTGAAAAATAAATATATTACAAAGATCTCCTTTTGAAAAAATATGCACACGATGAGTTTATATTTATATCCCTTAGACTCACTAAAGCTTTAGAAATTTCCATGGAATTAATGAAAATTGTCTTTAGATATTACCTCGACAAATTTATGATACTCTTTATCGATGATATTATGATATACTCAATGTTTTAGGAGGAACATGAGGATCATTTTAATATTGCGATAAAGACATTGTAAAAGGAGATATTTTTCATAATGTATAGAAAATTCATGTTCTGGATGATGTTTGTATCACACTTGGTCATTTTATCGCCATAAAATGAATATATAAGGACCATTCCATGACAAAGGAAATTGAAGAGTGACCCAGACCAACATATGTGACGGAGATCCGTATTTTCCTTGTTCTAGATGGTTATTATCTAAACTTTCTAGACTGATGAATGCGAAGACTACTTTAAAGAGTGGAAAAATAGGCTTATCATTTCACCAGTACTAACACTAGTGACAAGTGGGGAACACTTTATGGTATAAAATGATGTTAAAAAGAAGGTATTAGGATGTATACCGATTCAAAATGACAAAGTGAAATCATATAACTCAAGGAAGTTGAAAAATTATGAGAAAAACTATCCTATACATGATCTGGAGTTGGAATCTTTGATCTTCATGTTAATAATTTTGCAGAATTATCTCAATGGGTGAGAAGTGTGAGATATATAATGATCATAAGGCCCTCAAATATATATTCACACAGAAGGAGATTATACGAACCATAAAATACATTTAGAGATCATCATGGATTATGACTGCTCAATCCAATAACATACTAGTATGGGAACTAAAGTGGTGGGTTCTCTAGGTAGAAATGATCCCGCAACATTATCAGTGATGAGAATTGACAAGGATACAATATTATTTGATTTTCAAAGTAAGGATATGGGAATAATTAAAGAAGGAACAACATAAATCCTTTCTCAAATTATTCCTTAACCCTCCCTTGTAGATTTAATAAAGGATTCTAAAATAAATGACATAGAAACTCAGAAAAAGGTTTAAGATATCCGAAATGATAAATCCTTAGATCTCAACATTGATGAGGTAGGAGTCATAATATTTTTTCATGATTATGTGTACCATCCAATCCAAATATAAAGAAAGATATTCTTATTGATCCCTATATCCCAACATTATATATTCACCGAGGGAGGAGAGATATTTATTGAGATATCTGAGAACAGTATTGGTGGGAAAATATAAATAAAGAGATCGCTGAATATACATCAAAGTTCCTAGTATGTCAGTAGGTGATGGATGAAAGGAAAAAAGTCTAATGGGATGCTATAACCATTACCTATACCAAATGGAAAAGGGAAAACAACACCATTGACTTTTTCACTGGACTTCTAAAATAATCCAGATGAAGCCTTGCTATATGGGTTATTGTGGACCATATTACAAAGACAAATCACTTTATCTCAATCAAAAAGGACTTCCCACTGGATCAAATTTGACAGATATACATCACATAATTGTTAGGGATACATGGAGTACCACTATTGATTATATCCATTCGAGATCTGATACTTACCTCTATTTTTTTGAAAAGTCTCTAAAATTATCTAAACACTAAAAAGAACTTCAGTACGACCTATCAACCTAAAACTGATTTCCAATCTATGTGGACTATTTGTACACTAGTAGACATGTTGAGATAATATTTTATGGACTTCAAGGGAGGATGGGACAAACATATTCCTTTTTAAAATTATCTTGAAATAATAGTTTCCATTTTTGTATCCCAATTTCTCTATATAAATCCTTTTATGGGAAAAGATGCAGAACATCAACATATTTGGATGAAGTTGGTGAATTTATGATTCTAGGACCTAAAATAGTTGAATAAATGGTGGAAAAGGTGAAAAAAATTTAGCAACATATCTAGACTACCTTATATTGATAGAAGATCTAGGAATAGAATCTTCTATTTGACATTGAGTTTGAGGTTGGAGGAATGGTATTCCTCTATATATCTCCATCTAAGAGGTTCATGCAATTTAGGAATAAAGGAAAACTCCATACCAGGTACATTAGACCCTTTGAGATTACTGATCATGTTTGAGCTCCGGCTTATCAACTAGAACCTCCATCTACCATGTCTCATGTACATGATATATTCTATGCATCCCTTTTAAAGAAGTACTTACCAGATCCCTCATAAGTACGGAATCTATAGGTGGTGCAACTAGATAACGAACTCTGATATGAAGGGATTTCGATGAAGATCTTGGACTGTAAAGATATATTTATACTTAAAAAATACTACTCACATGGTTAAAGTACTATGGTGAAGCCAATAATTATAAATAGATGACATGGTAACTAAAGGAAGTAATGAATTAGAAGTATCGTTGCCTGTTTTCACTTTAGTATGTAAAACGAAATTTTGTGGGTGAAATTTCATAATGGGGGAAGAATGTAATTACACATAATTTACTCAATGGAAATTCACATATTATAATTATTTCTTAAAATATAAATCATATAAAACCATATAGGAAATACAATAAAAACTTTATAAATAAATAATGAATAAAATAAGTTGTATTTCTAGAAATTTATGAACATTAACTGATTGAATAGTAACTTGACCATTGGAATAGTAATGTGACCATTCCGAATAGTGAATTTTCCAATAGAATGGTAACCTTTCCTATAAAATTATAAACAAAATTTAGGTATCTTATGAATGAAAATATAATATATTTTTATCATTGTATAAGTAAATAAATGTTCTACAAATGATAAATTGATTGTTGGTATTTTTATAAGCTGTAAATATATATTTATAATTTTATTATTAATAATATGATTTAAAATAAATTATATTTTCATAAAAAAGATTAATAAATTAGTTTTTTTCAAATTATTATAATACAATTTTATGATATCTTAATTAACTTTTCAAAGTCTCATAAAATCAGTTATAATTTTAAAATCGGTATTTTTTTTGAATAAATATTGATTTTAATTTGAAATAAAATTTATTATATTTATAAAATTATATTCATAAAATGGAGTCCATTTTTTAATCTACATGTTTAAAAAAAATTAGGGTGATTTTTTGGGAATTTTCTAAAATAGTTGAATTTTTGGTTAATAGTGAAATACAATAATTTATTGTATTTAATATTATAAGTAAATGAATGAATTTTGGAGTTATATTTGATTTGTGAATGAAATAATTTTATATTATATATAAATAAAATAATCAACTCAGTTTAATTAAATAGAACAAGAAACTCTATTTATATTCTTGATCCAAAATGATAAACAAATGAATAAAATAATAAAACAAACCCCTCTCCTCCCAATATAAATACCACCCCTCACCACCTATTATACCCACAAATTAAAATCCTTGTATCTTCTTAAATTATTCTAAATTAATCTCCCAAATCTCCTCCCCACATGTTGGTCTTGGGAATCTCACCAAAAGACCACTTCCAAGTTTCTTAAAGAGGTTCTCAAGGAGGCAACACTCAAGAGGTAAAACCCTCTCTCATTTTATTTTAATTTTATTTATTTCTTATCCTTCCACCACCGACCCTATATAAAGTAACATAATAAATATAGTAACATAAAAATAATGGAATGTTAATATGTTAATTGGTTATCCATAATCTGATATGTGCTTGTCTATTTTTATCTTAAAAATGAAAACATCATTTGTGATTTTTCGATTCACCACATTCATGGATGATGATTTTTAATTATCTATTAAAGCTTTCATGGATTGTCCTAAAAACATTTATATATTTAATTCTGTTTAAAATATGATTATTAAAAATATTTTATTCTCTTGAAATAATATATACATCTAATATTAAATAATAAAACAAAACTATTTTGTGATAATTGAAAATTCACCAAAAATAAACTTACATTAATTATTAGAATTATTTTATAATGAATCATTATCATATATGAAAAAAGAATGATAAAAAACTATTTACAATTAATTAGTTTCTTCAGTAATATATAAATATACTTTTTTATTTTCTCTTCCATTTGACAAGAACTCACATAAATAAACTCAATGGAACCAATCATAAACTCATGAAATGAATGCTCCAGGAATGATGAAATTGAATCTTATTACTCATCCAAAAGGCCATAAATGAAATTAATTAAATTATAATAAATAATGTACATGTATAGTAGGTTATAAACTGATTAATTAATGGAACTAATTTTATTATCTAGGATATTAAGTGCAAGTTCATAACACTTTTGGACACAAGGTAAGTGATTTTCTCTAAACTATTATTTTTTCCATCGGGTTACACTTTCTATATCTTTACAACAATATAATTAATAATTATTATTATTTAATTATAATAAATTATATTTCTATTCTACAAAAACATTTACCTATATCAATTCTTCTTTCTTTTATGGGGAAATACATGTTTTATAGGGTTCTCTTTTCAATTCCTCTTGATATGCAAGCCCAATTAAAGTGAACATCCAAATTTCTTACCCATTTTCAAGTACAACTCATAATCTTTTGGAAGCCCCCATTATTTTTATAAAATAACATATTTCATCCTGAAAAACTATCTTAGATCATTATTGGATTTATTAAATTTTTTTTTACTCATATCCTCTTTGAAGGCTCTTTTATATTTTCTATTAAACGACACTGAAGCGGCTCATTTCTAAAGTTTCTTAAACACTATCCTTATAAGTTTTCACTTTAGTTGGAACTAATTTATCATGAAATATGATTATTTTTACTTATTAACGTCCAATTATTATTTTAATATATTCATTCTAGTACAATACTATGACACACCCCTTAGTTTTGCTTTATGACAAGATTATGATATCCATTTCTATCCACGGGAAACCATTATGTTTATTCCCTATGAATTATTCCTCATGTGGAACAAATATGCATGACCATGTTATGATGAGATCACCCATATAGAGCTCCAATTCATTGGATAATGTTTAGTCTCATGAGATGGAATGTTGGGACATGGAGTAAACATGATTCCTTTATGGGACTTTGTCCACCCTGTGATATAGTCTCAACAGTTATCCTAGACTCATGCTTATTTTATGTTTTATTTTTCTTACACTTTACTATGATAACATTATTAGATTATCCCATGATCTATATGTTATGATTCCCTATGTTTATTCATGTTCCATTACTTTTTTATGTCATCATTTCATGCATGTTATCCCATGTTCTATGCTTTATTCTTATATGTATTTCCCTTCTAGGATTCTTAACTCATCACTTTGCTCATTAATTCCCCAGGTAATCTTATGAAGATGCAAGAGCTCAAATTGATTTTGGATCTCATTGTAGAGATTAAATAAAATATTTATTTATTTTGGTGTCATTCTTCCAAATTATGCACCTAATATTCAAAATATAATTGAATTTATGATACATGGTTTTTACTTGATGGTTAATTATGCTTAAAATCATTTAATAAAATTCATAATGTGATTAGGACTCTATAACAACAATACAGAATCATCCATAAACCATAGGGTTGGGGTACACTTTCTATAAAAACCACCTTCAAGATTTCTAAATACAATTCCAAGTGATATAAAAGTAGATATGGGGGAAACCTACCCCAAAAGGATGAGGGTATTATTACATCAACTCCCTCCATTACAAAAATAACTCTTTTCCCATTTTAGAGGATCATCAGAAAGTGAATCCTCGTAATTCTTCATATATTAGAACATTTCTTCCTTATTTAGAACATGTATGATATATTTGTGTAGATATTCCATTTGAATCATCCTTTGACAAGGGAGTCGAAGTGAATACTTGAAAAAAGAGAGGTATCCTAGTGGTGGTCATAAAAAAATAAATCTATTGAGGGTAAAACTTCCACCAATGATCACAACTCTTTCAGTAGATTTCCCTGGGGAAATCATCTATCTTATCATTATATTTCTAATAATACACCTATAATGTGTTATTTATCATTGAATGTTATTATACCACCCCCTACAGATTCTATAGACCATGAAGCTGGTGTAGAGGAACAATAAGAGGATGTTTTTGTTAAAAACGTGGTCTACAATGATGTAATTGAAGGAGGTGTTAAAAATAAAATAAAAATATTTCCCAATGTTTAGTGGGTTCCAATGAGCATTCAACCACCTCTCCCCCAATGAAATTCAACCATGGAAAAGGGTAAATTAATGAATACATCCCACACATTACATAAAAGAGTTTAACTGCTTACATTAGAAGAGATATTTTCCAAATATGTTGTAGAAGTTAAGGAGTTAGAGAAAAAAATATAGAACTAGTCAGAAGTAATATCACAACTTGATATGTTCTTAGAGAAGAAGCTCATTTTATACTCCTTACTGACATACCTCAATAAGAGAAACTCATCATTGTAACGAGAGTAGAGCTAGGACACCACCTTAACTTAGGATCCAAAAATCATATTTATTTGAATCCAATATTATTATGATATCTGGACTTACCTCCACTAGGGAGAAAACTAGAACCATTTCATGTAAACATACTCTACCCATCCCATAAAGGTTATCAACAACAAGTACAAGCATATCCTCCACATCGGTCCCAAACCAAGATCACAACTATTTTGATCATACTCATATGGTCATCCCCCCAGGGCACATTAAAAACTATTGAGTCATTGATAGATCAATTTGAAGATATGGAAGTATCAAACAAGCTCATGAAACCTGAGAGGAATACTTACCTCGAATGGGAAGACACAATTATTCCCCTTCAAAACAGTGCGAATCATATGTTTCCAAGATTTAATGGTTTATGTGATCCAGAATAGTATTTGACAAACATTTTGTTTTGATATGGTCCTATTATGGGAAACCCTTAAACAATATGAAGTAGTTATGATTATATGGTCTATAAAGAACTTAGAGGGACTGGCCGTTGCCTTGTACGCTAGTTTATTTTTCATATCAAAGAAGGATTGAAAGATATTTTTCAATAGTTAATCTACCAATTTAGATCAAAATTTCTAAATAACTTTATCCTTTACCATTTAAATTTAAAAAAACAAGAGAAACTGAGAGTATTATGTTTCATTACTCTGGTGGAAGGTTTTGAAATACTCTCTAATCTTGCAGCTTCCCCAGTAAGACTTGTTGTCCCTCTATAAAGAGAACCTTCATGATCAGTTGTAGTCAAAGATCATCCATTTGAAATTTATAGTTTGGTTTTGTGAATTTGATTTAGTTTCCAAAATATTTGGGGATTATATTTTTAAAACAAAGGATAGGTCTTGAACAATCATAGCATCTCAAGGAAATTGAATCGGTAAAGTGGAAATTATGATTTTCACTCTTAAAAAAGAACCTAAACAAGCCATAGTTCTAAATCCCTCACCATATCATGTAGAACCTCCTCCCAAACCGATGAAAAAAACATCCTTTTCAAGCTGTGAAAAGGGAACTAACAAGAAATAAATTTATGGGATATAAGAATAAATTTTATTCTAGTTGAGAAAAAAATTATTCTTGGATACTTCATAGGTTCCACATAAAAAAACTTACTATAATTTCTAAATATAAGGACTCTTAATCTGGTTGGACTTAATGACTAATTGAACTATTTCCCCTTCCACCGAATGTTGGGCTATACAATACTATATTGATATGTTTTATAATAAATTAAGAAAAAGATGGTTGATTTTTGGAAGTATTTTTTTTGAAAACCACCTGCAAAAGTGGATGGAGTTTCCACTTCCATACCATAGGAATGGGTGAGTGGAAGGAACTCTCAAAAAAGGTTGTATATAATTTTAATGATTAGGTGACATGAAATATGATCATTTGATCCCATTCAATTTTTAATTTATAGTAAATCAAACTAACTATGCCCTTTTTATCCTCTATGATAGTGAGACCTGCCCCATAGGTAACATAGTTCTCAAAGAGAAGATCATACGAAAAATTTCATCACTGAAGAAGAAACAATTATGCACTGGAGGATGATCATATTCTAATTCCAAAGATATCCCTGATTCTCTCGAATTTCATTCCTCGAATCCTGAGAGAATGGTAAGTGTACCACCCAATCATACCACATGAATCATCCCACCATGATTAGTCCTTATGATATGAGTATTTCATCTCAACATCCGTTAATTTCATTCACTTAATGGATTCTTTATCCGATAATGAGAATGATTATGAAATAAATTTCCTTATTTTATATTGGGGAACTACATGATTATCCCACAAGAGTCGATGATGTAGAAGAAGATGTTATCATGGATAAAATCAATATTCTTATTACATCAACATCATATATATTTATCCATCGAAACACATGGTAAATCCCTTCAAATATCTAAGATGAAGTATGAAAATGAACCCACATTTGTAAAAATTAATATAATTCTAACAATTTTTTAGGAATTATTGATATGTCTATAGCAGTCTGATCAGCTTAGGTGAGTGGGTAGACCGATTTGACCTAATCCTTCCATAGGGGCACCTTCAATGTCTACTCAATATACATACCCATATATTTTCAGTACGTTAGTCTATATAAAGCCAACTATAAATCAAACCACTTTGGGGAGTGTATAAATTTGACTAAAAAGTATGATATCATGAAACAGTTAGAAACATTTCTAGAAAAACACTAAATCAAAGATGCTTTCAGTTTATTAAAGGATCTCTAGGATGTACTTTTGAAGGACTTGATGAACTTTAAAGTGTTCAAAGATGAGGTCAACGCTATGGAATTGTATCATGCATTGATTAACCCTGCAAATAAAATGAAGTTACCTCTATCATAGAGAAGGAAAAAATAATATCATACAGGGACACTCCATACACTTATATGTATATAAAAGTGTATATTATTTTGACATTCAATGAGACATCATTGAAAATATCTTAAGAATAAAACTCATTCAAGTAAAAAGACACCATCTACTGGGTTATAACAATAAATATTTATCCCATTATTCCCTATTGATTCTAGGTTATAAAAAAAGCAATAAAAATCCCCATGGATGAATGAATATAAGAACTCAATTTTTGGACCTTATATCGTATTTTGAGTTCCATATTGTCAAGAAGGATATAAGTTTCAATGTTCTAATAGGGAGGCCCTAGTTTCATTAACCAACGTTATTACTTTAATCATATGTCCAATGTCTCAAATATTTTATCCATGGGTCGATCAGGACATTTCATGATGATAAATCCCCATTTGAGTGTTTCGAGTCTTAATATATTGAGGTACGAGTTTACCAGAAGGAAGGGAAACAACCCATGACCGATGATGTTTCTTGGGCTATAATTTCCAATGGTATAGAAATAACATAAGCTAAAATATTCATAGATCATATCGATGAATATGTGTTTCCCATCTACTGGGTTGAAAACATGAGTTCAGAGTTGAGAATATACACAATGATCCTCATGATATCAGTCACGATAACTGGAACTATTGAAGATAAATAGGTCATTGATCCTCAAATAAGTAGAAATATATCAGGTGAATGTTCTCTCACTTTTCTTACAAAGATTTATTAGAATCCCATGTAATTATCCATATCAAAAGGGGTCATTGTGTCAAAAATAAAGATTAGGGATTCTTCTATATCATCTTCTAGTTGTTAGAATGACGAATTCTCCACTAACATTTCATTTTACACTTCATCATGTATCCCTCCCATGTTGGGTTTAGAAGAGGAAAAGGAAGAGGAAAATAAGGAAGAAGAATAAGAGGAAGTGGAAGAGGAAAAACTAAAATATGCCCCTCTAACATTCAAGGAAGGTAACTCTACCACTTTCAATGAATTCTAGAAAATAAATCCGGGTTTAAATGATTATAATAAACCCATGTTGATCAGTGATAATATATCCACTAAACATTATGTATATACATTTTTTCAAAAAACAACACTGATATGTGTTTTCTTGGAATAAAATAAATACATGAGGCCATTCACCACGATGCAGCCACCCACTACCCAAGTCTATTAGAAGAACATTTTGATTTCAAGAAGGTGGCTAGGAAGATGCATCTCACCAATGCTTTCAATGTCAAAGTCCGTGTTGTAAAACTCATCTGATCTAACTTCATTTGGTAATTCCAATACTCGAGGTGGAAAACAAATAATATCCTAGTTAAGAATAATAATGGGTAGATTATAGTTTTCCTTATCTACAGTGATCTCAACTGACATTGTCAAAAAGTTGATTTCTGGATTCTGATTACAGAACTTTAGATCTTCATGATATCTAGTTATCAAGATCTCTCTATTATGGATGGTCACTCATGATACAATCAAATCTTGATGTCTCCCAGGATGAAGAATCCAACACTTTCAAGGCACACCAAGGGGAAAAATGAAGTTAATTAATGCCATTTGGTCAATATAATGTTGTTTCTACATACCCAAATGCTATGAATCACATCATCAAAACCTTATTTGGAAAGTGCATCAAGTGATATGTCGATGATATGGTAATGAAATCTAGGAAATGTTATTTTTATCTTTCCAATATAGGGATCATCTTCAATAATCTATGGTAGAATAGACTAAAATCAAATCCCTTGATGTGTGATTTCAATGTTAACAAAGGTATGTTTCATATAATTGTGTTATTCCATATTATCATTTAAGTTTACCATTAGAAGACTAGGAAATCCTCAACATGTATCATCCTCAAGACCTATAATAGTTAAGAAGACTACGGAGGAACATTTGCTATGTTCAATGCTTTATATTGAATCTAGAAAGTGAATTTATAGTATTCACAAAACTGAAAAATAAAAAAGAAAATTATCAATAAACCAATGGATAAAATGTATCATTTGATAGTCTCATGAATTATCTCCTACATTCACTAGTGTTAATTCCCCTATTAAAGGAAAGCCACTTGTATGTGACATCCATCAGGTGTTCACTAGGTTATTTCTGTGTGTATAATAATGATGATAGAAGTGAGAAAAAACTCTATTATATGACTAAAAAAATTCTCAACAATGGGACTTGTTATTTGGATAACAATAAGAAATTAGTATTATTAGTTTTAGTGGTTAAAAAAACTGAAGAACTAACTGCATCACCATGAGGAGAATTTGGTATCTCATAATAAACCACTCAAATACATACTCAACTATCCTATGTGTACTGGAATTTTGACATGGTGGGTGATCATTCTATATAATTTTATCATTTATTTCAACAACATAAAAAGTAATAAAAGTCAAGATGCTAGAATATTTCCATATAGAACATCCCTCTGTAGAAACAATGTATTTGAAAAATGAATTTCCCAAAGAAGATATTTTCTCTATTCAAATATCCCCCCAAATATGGAATTTTTTTAAGAAACATACAGAAGACCAATAGTAAAGAGAATGGATGACCCCAAGTAGAATACAATTGGTTTGGGAGTCGTTTATATCTCTCAAGAAAAGATTTTTTTCCTTTATTCATTTCTATTTTCAGAAGGCTAGACTAACAATGATGAGGAGTACCAATACTTATTCATCATTATATAATTGGTACTAAAAATACTAGTGGACCACCTGAGGTTCAATGGAGATTTAGTATTTGTGATCAAGTTGATTAATGGTGATTATGCTATAATAAAGGAAGTGATGACCCCTAATTGAATATATGTTGGGGTTGATGGAAGAATTCCATTAAAATCAAACATCAAATCATGTAATGTGATCATATAAATCCATGGTAAATGAATTATAAAATTTATCTATAGGTTTTTGAGATCTAAATTAGGATGAAACATTCCTCAACATTGTACTCTGTAAAGTGGTATCGACATTTGTTCAGAGCAACATCGAAGGGATCAATGAAGTCAATTCCAACCCTAATATAGATAACCCCAAAAATATCTAGATGATTCCCATATCAGAAAAGCACTAAAATAGAGTTTAACAATTAGATGTATCCGGTAAAGAGAACATTTGATAACATAAAGTCAAATATACTATTATTGACGGCCTAATTCACCAGAAAGCCCAATAAAAATAGAGCTTTAATGGATTCCTCCTCAGATGTGTTGATAGGTAGAAAAATTTTGTAACCATGCAATAAATACATGATGGAAACTGGGGATCCATCAATTTGGAGACAATATTTCTCACCAAATTTGGATGCTTTGATATTTCTAGCCTTTAATGACATAG
The DNA here is from genome assembly GCA_963277665.1 of Viscum album. NCBI lineage: Eukaryota > Viridiplantae > Streptophyta > Magnoliopsida > Santalales > Viscaceae > Viscum > Viscum album. The sequence goes on from OY728129.1 coordinate 485,437,814, forward strand.
GATGGTTCACAATTCACCAAAAGGTGTCATTCCTATCAACTGCACGCCAAATTCATCCATCAATCCCCAAAGTTATTTAACAATACTAAATAATCCTGACCATTTTCCACCAGGGGGGGTAGATTTTGTGTGGTCATACCCTATGGATACAACTAATTGGTTGTATTACATCCTCACTTCTACTGACATAATTTCCAAATACAATAAGAAAATAATTCTCAAGGAATTTTGGGAAAAAAGAAACCTAAATTTCATGAAGTCAAACATAATAACTAGGTTTAGTGTCCCTCTCATAATAATGATGAAAATTACACCAATTTCATAACTTCTAAACTTATGAGGCTGATGAAGAGTATAAAATTGAGATTAACTATTCTTGTCACTCATATTTAGTAGTGAACATACAAATAGAGGCTTTCAACAAGAACCTATCATACATAATCCAAAAATATGGTGTAAAATGTAACAATGTATTAGAATGATAAAATTATATATTCATTGTGTGATTACCATACTATAATACATACTTTGATATAAGAATCCTCGTCTTCACCGATATATAAGATAGAATCAATCATATCTATTGAGGTCTAATTGCCTTAATTTTGCAGTACCATCTATCTAAATCTATATATAGAGGATAAATTGTAGAATTTATTGGATGAATTAGAGTATTAGATGAGAGAATAATACATACCATTCATCATTTAGAGGTCCATTGAAATTGGATAACATGGTCTTTTAATATTATTGTTCACCTCCTCTTGTTCCTCTAAGGGGAATTTTTTTTGGCTCTCTGGACCCCAATGTCACCTGCGATGAAACCCATAAAACTAGAACCTAAATGGAAAGGATATTATGTTATTAATAAGGCCTAATCCAATAGGTCATAATCATGGATTAACATGGATTAGGAGTGCACCACACCTCTACATGACACTATGTTCCTCAATCATTACTTTTCGTACATGTTTAGTTCGAGATACACAACTTTTAACCACAAAGATTAACATACTAAAAATATGAAGATAATCTATTTTCTTAACCTATGTGATAAACATGAGATGAAAAATATAAAAAATGCGAGATGATCCATAAAATTTCCCCATCACATAATGTTAAACTGTAGCCTTACCCTATGTGATAAACACAAGATTCCTAAAATAAAACTGTGAGATAATCCAATCCCAACATCCTCATCACATCAAAGTAAGCTATATCATTACCAAAATTAATAAACATGGGATTCCACATATGAAAAATGTGAGATTATTGAATCCCAAACTCCTTAGTACACGGTTTTAAACTACAACCTTACCCTTTATGATAAACAAAGGATGCCTCATATAAAAAATTTGAGATGATTCAAAACCAACATCCTTAACACATGATGATAAAATTTATCCCTATCCTACGTGATAAACATGTGCTTCCTCATATGAAAAATTTGATATAACCTAACATACTCACATGATAAGATTCTACCCATTCCTTTTCTTCTCACCTACTACACTGTATATATGAACTACATGTTTCTTGATTCCTGTTACTATAGAATATATAGTGATGTTTGAATTTCAAATCCCTTCCCATCCACAACTAGATTAAAAAATTCACCCTAGTCGATAAACATATTAATTTAACTACAAATGAGTTGTATATATGCAATTAAAATTACACATTTTGTTATGAAATTCCAATCAAAATGTTTTTTCCATACTTAGGAACCTTTTATTTGAAAATCAGAATCCGTGTCTTTGGAAATTCAAATCTTCATAAAATTTCCATGGATATTAGTGAAAAAGTTATTAAACTCTGATAGAATCATATAATCTTACTATTCATACTATTCCCAATTTGGATCTTCATAATGTGTGCCCTGAATACGACCTGTCAACCAGAGTCATCATCTTCCTTGGGATAAATTCTTCTTAGCATTGTACACCTTAAAAACATCATAACATAAACCAATAATCGAACATGGTGTCTGGTTATTCCTTATATAATTTCCCCATATTATTTTATCACATATGAGAGCCTCAAAATCATGTATTATAACTTCCCACCTTCACACCTATATAATGACAAAGCATTCTACGCAATATCACCATGAAGTGGAAAATTAAGTAGTACCCCACTGATAGTAACCCTTGATTGGCATTCTTGGAATAATTTGGAAAAATACCTATATTATTTTGTTTGTTATATTGATCATGACTCAAATTATCATTGATATTTTGGTATATTATTCCAATATCTATTGTAATGTTAGGACACAATGAAAATCCACTACAGTTTCACGTCACACAACCATTTAGGGAATGGTTGGTCCTAGATTCAAGACCTTAAATGTCACACCATTGATCAAAGATGGATTAAAAAAAACATTATCTATCCATATTTATGATAATTATGACATTATACAAGGTGTACGTACCATTAAAATATTTTATGATAAAATTTCACATATCTGTTCATGTCGAATTTTCTCCCTTCCTTTTTTTTGTATAGACTACATCACCAATGAATTTGTGTCCAACCAACATGACTTTAAATTTCAAAAAACCTAGATCATAGTTTCTTGATGTTAAAATACTCTAGACCATGTTATAGGATGTCAACCCATATGACACCCTAACATCCTTTTCATATGATATTAAACAACATGCATCATATCCCTTTCACATGATATAAAACTCTATGATACTTTGTCCCTCACGTAGAAGGCCCCTCATACTTCCATTGTTAGTCTACTACCACATGAGTTTTCTTCTTAGAACTATATATGGCTGAATTATCACACCAACAAGATATGTAGTGATACCCAAGTCCTATATCCTAGACAAACCAACATATATTAAAAATGACCTATCCCCATAAAATAACTTGACCAGTGTGGAGAAATTTCTCAAAAACCTACAAATAGAATGATTCTCATTTTGAAGTGGTACATAGGGAGGCCTGAATCTCTAATTATTTAAACCATCATGAAATTAAAAATTCCCCCCTCTCCAAAAAATTTCACAAACTATTTCTAGAGATCCCAACTTCAGTTCCTTTATTTATGAACAAGAGATGAAAGTAAATTCTCCCCATATTTTCATACATGATAGATATATGTAGAAAGTTTCTATCCCTAGTCTAAATTCCTACATCATATCCTAAAGGAAAATTATATTCATAAATCTCAGTCCATGTATTAGGAAATTTGTATCCTTATAATATTCCACTAGATATTAGTGAAAAGTGTGTTAAACTCAGAATGGAACCGTTGTTTTGACTACACATACTTTACCCTATTTGGATATTCCTAATGTGTGCTTTTAATGTGTACCATCAACTAGAAACAATTTCTTCCTTATTATAAAGTCTTATTGTATTCCTATTCCCCGAAAATATCATAATGGAACCCTTATTTGGAACACGGTTCATGGTCACTACTTATATAACTTTCACATATCAGTTTCTTAGATAGATACCCTTGATATTATCAATTATAATCTATCCTCGTATATAGAAGATTTTGTAGTATTCCAGACCAAATAATATTCCCAATACGAAACAAAAAATCAAGTTGAATATCCTATAGAAACCATTATTTTTAGTCATAGTAAAAATTGGATAATATTTGAATTTTATATTATCTATCACATAGAGAATAATCCACATTAGATTATAGATTTCAGGTGATCAATTCAACCTGTATTATTAAACCTTTCCATGAGTCAAGGGAGCGATTGAACCACCCTACATGGCCATAAACTATTGTGAGAGACCTTCCTAATGTTGCATGTCCTCCTTTACATATGAATCAGATCTTTGTAAAGAATTTTATTAGAACTACATGTTTCTTGATTATCACATCCATGAGATACATAGTGATTTTTCAACCCCATATCCTATCCCATCCAAGGTTAAATAAAAATTCCATTTTTCTCTAGCATATGAGGTAGATCAGTCTAAGGATATCATTACATGGACCAAGGAAAGATTTGTATCAAAACACCAAAGGGAATAAGGACACCCCATCATAATAAGCTTAAGACTAAACAATTATATCATGATTTTATAAGACCTACTTTCCTGGAATAACAGTTCAATGTTTTGAGAATCTCAAATACTTAAAATTTCCCTGATTGTGATTGAAAAATGTATTCAACTCTGAATGGAACTTGGTCTTTCACTCTGAATACTAAATCCAATTTAGATCTACATAATGTGCTCCCCTAATGAGTCATATCAACTAGATACAACTTATACCTCTTGAGAAATTCCTATTTCTGCTATACACCTTGGCAACATTTCTACATAAATCACTTTTCAAAAAAATATGTGTTCATTCCATAAATACTTTCCCTATATCATTTTCTTCAGATCTATGAACCCTAATATAGTGATTTAAAACATTTCTCCTCCCCAATAAAAATCTGATATAATTAACCTATACCACTATGTAATCATTATATTGGGTTTAGGAAAAAGAATGTGTAGAAATTGAAATGATACAAATATTGTAGGGTTTACCCAAATCCCCCAAAAATAGTCAATCCTGGATTGCTATGTCATTGGATTTAGGTAAAAATTGGTTCATTATTCTATTATGTAAATATTTTATCCCTCATTTTAAATTAGAAAACTCTAGTGTTATAGTGACAATAGCTACACCTATACCCTTCTATGAGCCACACCCATGAAGGGCCATTCATCATAACTTAGGTGACCATGATTATGACCGATAGATTTATTCAATAGTCATATGATTGAGAGTATCCTAATATCAGCATTCAAATCATTGAAAATAATTTCTATATTATAATAAAAAATGTGAAAATATATAGATACTTAAAATTCAACTAAATTTTTATTCATTCATCAAAAAGGTATAAAGGAGGAACATCAAAACCTAGGAGTATATCCTTAATAATAATGAGAAAAGAAAAAAAATGAAATAACTATAATGATCATTGGATAGTTTTTTCAACAAATAAGCCAGATACTGGTGAGAGACATTGAGGGACTACTCAATATTGGCTCTCTAATCATCTTCTTTTTCCATTTAATGGGAATTTCTGCTTAACATAGTATTTTGAAACTTGGATTTTTCATTTGATGGTTTCAAGCCCTATGTTTGCCAATGATAATTGTTCCTTCACTATGGACACACAATAAACATACTCTCATAGATTGCTGGTTTTTATACTGATCCAATCATGGATTTATATTCCTCAAAAAGTAAATTATACAACTCTATAGTAGAATATTTCATTGATTTTGTTTGAAGTTTGGGAATATTAAATTGGGAAAGATCATATTCATGAGATGCCAACTACTCCTATGAGATGCGAACTTGATGGATAAGGATATGAAAGTTCCTATAGTAAAACTCACATGCTCCCATGCTAAGGAATATTTGAAATATTATTTCCACCTTATCAAAAATATTATGAAAAGGAGTGTCCATGAAAGTAGTGAAAACTTGTCACGAAGTCCATTTTAACATGGACTAATTTTCAAGACCTAAATTAGGATCTTGACTCCATTAACCTGATACTATAGATATATAATCTGGATTAGATTTACTAAATATGGACTCAACCCAATCAGTGATGTAGTTATATGAATTATCTCCATATCTACCTATCATTTAATTTTAGGGATTGAAAAAGTATGCTTGACATCCACTAATGAACTGACTAGTTCCGTTTCGCTGAGACCAACATCAAAAACACAACCAAATATATTAGAAAAAATGTTTGGTTTGTACCAATTTTGATATGGGGGAGGGGGGTAATTGAGGAACAAATTCCTCATAAATCATTTAAATTATAGGCATATGACTTTCTACCAAAAAAACTAGCACCTTAAATAAGTTAGGAAATGAACTTTGAGAAGTGAATAGATTATTCACCCATCGAACTAGTTCCCCAAACATGCCATCGAGGTAGTATTCCAACTATATTTTTGAATAATCCCAGGAAAATATGGTTATAAAATTATTAGAAGGAAAGGGGATATCAATTCTAGAATCCCCATATCCCAACATCAATAAAAGTTGAAATAAGATGGATGGATACGATTCACTCTAATACCTCATGATATGTAAGGATCTAGCTTATTTCATGCCTAAAAAAATCACACAAACCTTTAATGGGTGTAAGATTCATAAATGTTCACTCCATGTATTTGGGATGTTATAACGCCTTAATGAAATGAGATGTTGTAAGAGTCTTTTTCCAAGGTGACATGATTATCCTTAACTACTCAAGATGGTTCAATATATGGTACATGAAAAACTAGAGGGGATCCAAAAAAACTATATATTGATGTCGAAATCTAGGGATTATGGATGGAAAACATCAATGCTTAGAAATTTATGTCAAAAAAATATTGAGTAATCATTATGGTATATTTATATTCATAGAATCAATATAGTTTCACTAACCATCCATATGAAAATAGGAATGGACCATTGAGGCAATGCATAGACTTTACCTCTTGCACATAACCCTGAAAACATTAAATATGATAAATAATAGGAACAAGTATGTTAATGGGGTTTCCACCCAAACACATATCCTCCATCATCAATGTTCCAACCCTAAAACTATAGTAAGCATCATGGTAAGGTAAGAGCTACCACATAAGAAAATTGTAAAAAATATTCCTAACCCAAATCTGGATGTTATATCATAGAAAATATTGTAATTTCCAAGTCATATACTGACCTTCATAGAGGGTAGAACACTATGAGACTAGAACACATAAATATTTTTGATTTGGATGTGTCATGGTATGTAAAACGTTTGTTATTTTCCCACTAGGGTCTAAAAATATTTTTATCCAATCACTAAATGGAAAAAGATAGAGGGCGGGAAGGGGGAACCCAAATAACTTCTCCTCTATAATTAGTAAATCTCTTTCAAGTTAAGGAATTAGCTTGAAATCTATGCACATGTTATCCCCGGGAAGAAACAAATTTCACATCTTTCTAAATATATAGATTCCTGTAGTTAATAGTTATCCCATAAGCTGATCTAGATTTCACCATATAGAATAAAAAGGTGTTGGTGCTCAAAAACCAATGACTTATCAATTCGAGTAGGATTCTAGTTGGTGGATACATTGAGAATTGGTAAATTCACATTTCTTGGTATAAATTGAAAACCTCAAACCATTCTATAAATTCTATGAAATTATGATGCACCTAGAAATACAAGGTCCATTTTTTGATGAAACACTATCTGAACCACAAATCCCACTTTGATCCCCACCCTCCATTCAAATAACTATGTGAGAGGATAAAATGGATGGGTCGTCTTGAATAGTGGATTAAAGGGAAATATCATTATTATCCTGATGTTTTTGAGTCTATAAGGAACTATTTAAAATTACCATTTTTCCTAGACTCAATTTTGGAATAATATGATCCACAACATAGATGTTCACTGGATCATTTTTTTGAAGACACTTTGAACCATGCATGTAGGATGTTTTTCTGAAGCATTATAATTAGAGTGTTATCTTGTAGCCTGAAATTGTATAGAGGTAGTTTTCCAGATAATGAATAATCTTAAAACATTAGTGGAAGAATATTATTTAGGTTAAATTCTTGAGGAACAATATGATGTCAGGGGTTAAATCTAATATTACTAGAAATATCTGTTTTATTTTTAACCTCAATTACTAAACTAGTTGATCCCACTGACTCTTGATCCATTTTCTCTGAATATGGTAACAATATAAAAGAAATCATACAAAACAATAACACAATATACAATGTCAAAAAAATTGTATTAGGTACTACACGAACTACATAACAACTTAAATTATAATGTTGGATTTTTGATTTCTATGTGGACATAATTTTACATTAAGGAAAGACATTTATTTTATGGAAATATCAATTCCAAGATGATAATTCATTAGTATGAGAAAGAGGACGATCATGAATTAAAGTTTCTATATAGGAAGGGCTATAGGTCGAGATATCAAAGTTATTCACCACGTTTTAATAATCACTACATGACAAATGAATTCAACCTGAATCCTTTATATAGGTGTGTAATATCCTCTAGGTCCACATGAGCATCATAAATCATTAAACCAAGCTAAATTATTCCATGTAATTAACTCATCTTGATGCTGATCATACCTCATCTGATAGGGGTAATTTTTTGGGTGTGGAAAAAGTTCACAAAAAATCATGAAGAGTTCATTATGAATTTGGGATAAAGATATAATTAATATGGATGAAGATAAAATTTTAAAATCATGAAGAACTATAAATAATTACACTCCTTATTAAATGTAGTGGAACTATATATTGCTTACATATCACATAGCCTCCCCAAAACAACAAATACCATGCAATGAGAGGTATTTATATCACTGCCCCTAAAAATTATTTGTCATTTGGGTCATGAGGAACTAATATCACGCCCCCTAAATTATTTTTCATTTTTTGGGAGGTATTAATATCATTCCCACTACAAATGAAAATCTTTTATGGTGCGAAGTGATGATTTTACTTCCCATTGCACAACCCCATGAATGATATGTTTCTGATTGTCCATTTTGGGAAAATGACTTTTCCCATTCCCTAAAAATTAATAGACTTCTCACCAAAAAAATAAGAGAACAATATGCACATGGTGGATATACAGACACTAAAGAAGACTAGGAGAGAGTAATCAAGAGTATTTTAGTAGGCGATTCTCTTAACATATACTACAAAAAAAGGATATCCCACAAGTGATTCTTCACCCAAGAGCCCCCTTCTATGAAGGGATATGATTCCTGATTAAAATAATATTCTTGTAAATCCAAAAAGAGAGCAACCTTTCATTTTTAGAGGAAAACCTCTTACGACAAAGTCCCCTTTTGTGGAAGAACCCCTTCATGACACCCCATCCAACATAAAATGAATAGTATGTAGAATGTGGAATCCATATGATATTTTGATGTTCCTCTCTTTCTTTAATCCATCAACATAACATTCAATCTCATGTTTTGTCATGCCCCATCCCCATACAGCCCCAGAGCCTATGTGTTTAATAAAACATGGTGTGTAATTTTTTTCATGTGAAAAGAAATACTGAGAAATTATAAATCATGTTCCAATACATGGGATATTTGTGGTTTAGGTTTTGGAAAACCATGTGCAAGTTTTAAAATCCTTCAATTATAGAACAGAAAGAATCCACAAGATTCCACCAATCAGTGAAACTCAAATCTAAAAAACCTATAAAATTTAAATTAAAACTTAGGGTAATCATATGAATACCCAGTAAGGTGTATTTAAAAGTAATGTTTCAATTAAAACCTTTTATAGAAATAACTTTAAAAATAGTATACATAAAACGTTTTCTTGAAGAAAGATGCAATACATGAAGCATAACACAATAGTTTTCCAAGAATAACCATTGAATATTTTAAGGATCATTAACAGGGTTACAGTAAAACATGTTTCAATGAAAATCATGCTTATAATAAATATATGGTGTGCATCGTATAAAGAAAGAGTTATTTTAACTAGACTAAGTGTGACATGAAAATGTGCTAGTACATAATTTTACAAATGAAAGTAATACATGCTCATAGTTTCACATAATTAATTTAATTCCTTACCAAATTTCAATCATACATTGGCCGATAAATTTTCGGTATTTGTATTAATTTTTAGAAGATGAGTACTGAATAAAACATTATGCAATGTGCATTTAATTCTTCTAGTACTCACAAGTACATTCTCTTAACCAAGTATATTCTACTAGTCTAACATTCACTTGGTTAATTGAATATCATATGCATAATGAGGAAAGTGAATATGCCGTACATACTGAAAACATTTTGTCAAGGCCTCGGCAAAGACTTCTAAAAATGATTAAGGCCTCGGCTAAAACCATACATCAAATTGGGAAAGGCCTCAGCCAATTCCACATCTATTTGTCTAATGAGACCTACCGATGGATTGAGGGCCTATAGTGGGCCCCACCCGTCAAAGTATTCAATATCACATTGAATAATTAATTTTTTTTTCTTATTCACCATTTCCCATACCAATTTTAATAACTAAATTTTTATTTCATAAATTATCATAAGTGTTAAATAAATAATAAATTGTTTGATTTATCACATAAAATAATAACTTTACAAACCCTTATTCCATGTTAACAAACTTTCAATGCATTAAAATACATGTTTATGACATCAAAAGAGATATTATTCATGCTCAAATAATGTAATGATAAATAGAAATTACAATGGACTAAATCATAATCTTAAATAAACAAAAGCAAATATAGTGACAAATTTATCTTGGATTGAAAACATAATCAGTTTAAATGTAAAAAGATTATTTCATGTGAGGTTTTGAATGCATAATTTCTTAAACACACCTTACTATACATGTTTTCATATAAACATTACACAAGGGTACTTCCAACTATTTAACCCATAATTATATATCAAAAAAAAACATGTAAAAAGAGTGTATACATCAACTTATACCTAATCATGAAAATAATCACACAACATACTAACATAGAAATTTCCATTTAAAACTTATAAAAATAAGTGTGTCATACATATGTGTATTTTCATACACATAGATTATTCAAAATCAGAAGAATCTCTAAATAAATTATGTGGGTAAGAAAACACTCACTTAATTAACATAAATATAACTCTCCATTAAAATAGGATAAGTAATATGTTTATGAAAAAACACAATTTTAACACTATAAATATTTATAGGTGTTTCAAAACCCAAAATTTCTACTCATAAATTATCCATAAATACTATACGCATTAAAAGCATCTAATAAATAAATATCTGAAAAAACCAAAAAAAAATTAGGATTGAATGTTTTGTAATCCATTTATAAAAAAGTGTATATAAAGTATAGAATTTCTAAAACAAATTTAAATTTATTCTTGTAATCAATTCATACGTCAAAAACATTTTTTATTAATTTTTATCAACCTTTGAAAAAAATAAATTAGATTTACGATCAAAGTGTGTATATATATATATATATCCGTATATACATATTGTATATAAGGTTTTTGCATCAGAAACCTAATGACACTTACAAGATTTACACATCTTAAGATCATTATTTAAACAAAGGTTCATTAATTTAATATCATAATATAGAAAAAAAAGGTTTGTTTTATAAACAAATACACACATATGTTTAATTATACACATATACATATATATTTATCAAACACAAAACATCACAAGGCCTTGTATGGTTTAAAAGGAATTAAGAACAACATTTAGAACTAAAATTCACCATTATAAAATCATAGAAGAAACCACTAGGTTTATGAACAAACGTATAAATGTAAATATACACACTTTTTAAATAAGTATAGTAAAAGCACACTTAAAGAAAAGACAGAACCGAAATATGGTTCGAAGAAGATGAAGAAGTTGTGCAGAGGTTGATGGAGGCACTGGAAGGAGAAAACCTATAAGGTTATTATAACGACCCATACTTTACATATATTGTTAATACATCAAAATTGAAGCGCACTTATTACAACATATGACAAAACCACAAAGGACCGTATAGGTATGGTGTCTTTAGAAACTGGGAAACATAAACAACTGGTTCATAAATCTTCTACAGTGTCTCCCATTTAAATCATCATATCTAGGGTCCCTTCTATCATATTCTACTTAATATCCATCTTCCTGACCTGGGGAAAACAAAACATAAAAGGGTGAGCTCAAATGCTCAGCAAGGGCAAATAAAAGAAAAAAAAAATCATATCATATCTTTTTGAAAATCATAACCTGCAAAAGAGATCATAATATCTTAACATGGAACAAATCATAGAAGTGAAAATGAGATCCTCATAATCATATCATGAAACTTGAAACTTTTTTGGAATTCACACATAATCATGGAAAATCATTTCTTGTTAGTCATGACTCATTGCCAAGACTATCTTAGTGGACAAAGTCCCTTTCTGAACCGAGTCACCCTCGTTCCAGTCCTGTTTCACTGAACCGGTATAACCTACCGTTACAGCCATGTCTATCTCATGAGATATAAAATCTTTACCCAATGCATTGGAGGGAGATATAGGTCCCACCCATCTTATAATGAATCTTTTCTTATGTGTGCCACATAATCATAAACCATACATCATAGCGTAACCCATGTAATAAAAATGGGATTCTTAAACAACATGACAACATAAAACAATTCATATAAGATAAAGGAATTCATAAAAATATTTCCATCACAACATAATCAAATCCCTTTAATAATAGGGATAAAAACAGAACCCTTTTATTATCTTAGATGGAATATAATTTTGATAAAATACTTGAACTCCATTCTTGAGGAAAATATCCTTTCTACTTCAAAAACACGTTTCCTTTCTTAACATGTCATAAAATTTTAAACTAAAATAAGTTGATTAAAAATAAACTTGAATACTTGTAAAGTAAGCTTCTTGGAAATAATTTTTTAAGAATCCATTCATGCCGTATAAGTTAAAAAAAACATTCTTCGTACTTTTGTCGGAAAAGTCAAAAAGTACCTCGTACGAAAAAAACGACAAAGGTTCCTTTCATATTCTTTACTAAAAACTCACCGAAGGGTAAAATTGGATTTAAAATATTTTAAGTGGATGGAAATAATATTACATATTGAAGAAACATGGATTTGGATGATAAAATACACCCCAGTAAATTTCAAAGTATAAACAATCTCGGATAAAAATTGAGATTGTGAGATTTTCCATTACCTTAGGTCCGATTTGCTTTGTACATGTCCGAAGCTCTTGTATAATGGTTTAAATAATGTTATTGACTTATTACAGAATCATACATATTGATATGATATCATATATGGTCATATTCTTAGCTTCTTGTTAGTAATATTTCATTGTTACTTGTTACTCGGGACTTTATTGCCTTTTGTTCTTATGAGTGTTTTGCCGAATAAATTCGTATTCTTATTTTAAGGTTATAGATACCTTATATCCAGAATGGTATTAGTGTAACATATATCATATTTATTCATTCAAATCATTTATATAATTACTATGTAATGATGATCATGTAGAACGAGTCGCATCACATCGTCGAGACGGTATTCCGTACGTACACACGAGTGATGATATCATTCCTATGATCGTGGAATTGTATTGGAGTATATATATATTATTTCAGTATCAATATTAATTTATAATAATCATAAATACTTACTCATGAAACCGTTATACCCATCCTTGTAAGGTGATGGTGGAAAATAGATTACACCACGGCGTGGAGACGGCATTCCGTACGTACGCACGCCCGGTGATTTCATTTTTCCGTAGGATGGATAGAAGGTGAATTAGGGTTGTTTCATATTTATAATAACATATCAGTATGTAAGTAATACTTATGTTATTACTTTATCATGAAACAACTAAATAAGAAGAAGTTGAAGAAGAAAGAAATTGAAAAGATCGGTAATGGATATTACCTCTTCTTTGGAACGCTTCTTTGAATCCTCCACTTAGGGAACTAAGATTGATCTTTGAAGAAGACCAGGACCTCTATGATTATTCTAGGGAAGTGGAGAGAAGAAAATGGCAGGGTTTGGCCGAGCTTGAGTGCTCAATTTGGTGTGAGGAGGAGGGGGAGGAGGTGCCCTTTTATAAGGGAGGAGAGGGGCACCTTAGGAATATCTGAAAATATTATTTTATATTAAAGTCAAAATCGGTTTATAATGGTTCCAAAGGGTCTTATTTCGAAGATAAAGTAAGGATGGGTCGAAATCCTATCAACCAATAGGATTTAGACAAGTTTAGGGTATTATTGTAACCTTATCATTTTAACTCTAAGTTAAATAGTTTAACTTTTACCGTGTCTTTTTGTTTTCTTACACTATAAGGTTAATACACTTACCATAACATGCCAATCGAACCCCAAATTGTTTATTATTAATATATATATCCTTATCTAAGTCATTTGGCCGAACCTTAGATTTTTAGGAATAAAATAACAATTAATAATATAATATTTGATTTAAAAACTATTTTGTGTCAATTTTGACACTATTTGATATATGATTTTTGTGAAAGTCATAACAGAATTATATGTTCGAACAAAGTTGATTACATCAACACTAATATATCATAGTAACCTAGAAAATTAGTGTAATTCATAAAAAGTCTCAAATTAAATTTATTTTGGTGTTTATAACATCAATTATGTCAATATTTTATTAATAAGATAATTACTGCATCATCATTGTGTCTTTAATAAATTAAACTATTTAATGTCTAAAAATTATAAATAAAATACCATTATGTAGGAAATATTTTTATCTTTCTAATGAATATTTATAGTCTAATTTATCTTATGTATAACCCCATATTAAAAATGATTTACTTATTAAACTTTGATTTTAACTATTTTAACCCTTCTTTAAATAAATTAATAATAAATGTCTTAATCTAATCCAAGTGGGCCTAAATGGTCATATTTTATTCCTAAGTTTGTTTTTGGTCGAATTACACTTATCCAATAGAATTAGGACATGTGTTAGGGTAATAATAATATCATCTTTACCCTTACTTACCCTATTTACATTTTACCGTGGTAAAAAAAAGTAAAAAGTTAATATTCACCAAAAATTAATTTCATTTCATTGAACCACATTTTAGTCCTTGATATTAACCGTGTCTCTTTGAGTTTAAAAATTCCACTCACAGAAGCGGTAAAATTATGTTTTATGAAAAATTCAGTTTTTTTAACCACCACTTAGTGGTTTCACTATTCATCAAAAATTGAAAGTTTTCAGAAAAATACCAAAATTTCACCCTAGGCTAATTTCGGTATTCCGAATCCAAAAATGAAGTACATTTTGAAAAATAAAATTTATAAAATTTCAAAAAGTGTTTATTACTATTCATAACGGCTAGTTTTAATAATATTTTAATAGCATATCGTTGTTTAGTGAAACTCGGTATTGCGTACGACGCAAGCTATCGAGGAAGGTCGTGATTGCGTGTAAAGTAAGCCAAGCAAGTGTGTAGTGAAAGATTCCTTTGATGATATATAAAAACAAAATATTACTCCTATAAATCTTGGGTGTTACATTCTACCCCCCTTAAAACGAATTTCGCCCTCGAAATTCGTCACTTTGTAACAAACAGATGAGGATACTTCTCCCTCATCATATCCTCAAGCTCCCATGTAGCTTCTTCATGTTGGTGGTTCCTTCATAAAACTTTCACCAAGCGAGTGGTCTTGTTTCGTAATACTTTTTCACTACGATCCAGAATCTCTATCGACTGTTCTTCATAAGAAATATCTTGCTCCAGCGGTACAACTTCTGAGTTGAGTACATGTGAATGATCTGGTATGTACTTTCTCAGGAGAGATACATGGAACACATCGTGAAATTGAGAGAGATTCGGTGGAAGCGCCAATCGGTAAGCTACCTTCCCAACACGATCCAGTATTTCGAAAGGACCGATATATCTAGGGCTCAACTTCCCCTTCTTTCCAAATCTCATAACCCTCTTCCAGGGAGATATTCGTAAGAACACTTTATCACCCACTTCAAACTCTAGGTCTTTTCTTCTGTTGTCGGCATAACTTTTCTGTCGACTCTGAGCTGCTCTTATGTGTTGTTGAATAGATCTGACCTTTTCTGCCATTTCATCAACGAGATCAGGTCCAAATAGCTTTCTTTCCCCAACTTCATCCCAGCAAGTTGGAGTCCTGCATTTCTTTACATAGAGAGATTCATAAGGAGCCATCTGAATAATGGAGTGTAAGCTATTATTATAAGAAAATTTCACCAAAGGTAGGTGTTGATCCCAACCTCCTTTGAAATCCATAGAGAAAGCTCTCAACATATCTTCTAGGGTTTGAATTGTTCTCTCAGACTGACTGTCTGTCTGGGGATGATAAGCAGTGCTGAAACTCAACTCTGTATCCAGAGTATGCTGAAGACTTCGCCAGAACTTCGAGGTAAATCTCGGATCCCGGTCATATATAATAGAAAGTGGTACTCCATGAAATCTTACCACTTCCTTTACATATATCCTCGCAAGATGATCTAGAGAGAAATCATCTCTAATAGCAGTGAAGTGTGCAGACTTTATAAGACGATCAACTATGACCCAGATAGCATTATTGCCTTTGGATGTTTTAGGAAGTCCTATGACAAAGTCCATAGTGATGTTTTCCTATTTTCATTCGGGTATGGGTAATGGTTGTAACATCCCCTTAGACTTCTGTCTCTCAGCTTTAACCTGTTGACAAACCAAGCATTGAGAGACATATTCAGCAACATCTCTTTTCATGCCATCCCACCAGAAGTACTCTTTCAGTTCCCTATACATCTTCGTGATTCCAGGATGAATAAAGAATGAAGAACTATGAGCCTCATCCAGCAGCTCCTTCTTTAATTCGGGGATGGGAGGAACACAAACCCGATTCCTGAACATTATTATCCCATCACAATCAAGGTTGAATTCAGGAACATTTCTCACCTTCTTTTGTAACTCGACATCTTCTTTATGTGCCTCTTTAATCTTCACATGTATAGATGGGTGAACATTCATTTGAGAATGATAAGATTTTTCCCCTTCCATTATAATTCCAAGATCCATCCATTGTAAATCCATAAATATTGGATCTTTTGTGATCCTTATCATGGATAAACTAGCATGGTCTTGTCGACTTAATGCATCTGCCACCTTGTTTGCTTTCCCAAGGTGGTAATGGATTGAGCAGTCATAATCCTTAATCAGATCCAACCATCTTCTTTGACGCATATTCAGCTCCTTTTGTGTGAAAATATACTTTAAACTTTTATGATCAGTATAAATATCACACCTTTCACCATAAAGGTAATGCCTCCAAATCTTTAATGCAAAGATTACCGCAGCCAACTCCAAATCATGTGTTGGGTAATTTTGCTCATGGATTTTCAACTGTCGTGAGGCATAAGCTATCACCATATAATTTTGCATAAGAACACACCCCAATCCCTTCTTGGATGCATCACTGTAGATCACAAACCTTTCTCTACTACAAGGAAGTGTGAGCACAGGTGCACTGGATAACCTTCTTTTCAACTCCTTGAAATTCTCTTCACATTCCTCTGTCCAGACAAACTTAACTCCTTTCCGGGTCAACTTGGTGAGTGGATTAGATAATCGTGAAAAATCTTTTACAAAACGTCAATAATATCCAGCCAAACCAAGAAAACTTCGGATCTCAGTTACTATTGTTGGTCTCGACCATCTTTCGATAACCTCTGTTTTTGCTGGATCTACAGATATCCCCTCTTTTGAGATTATGTGACCCAAAAATGCAACTTTTTTAAGCCAAAATTCACACTTGGAAAATTTGGCATAAAGCTTCTCCTTTCTCAGGGTCTTCAATATAATTCTCAAGTGATCTTCATGCTCTTCCTTGCTCTTTGAATAGACAAGAATATCGTCTATAAAGACTACCACAAATTGATCAAGATAGTCTCTAAAGACTCTATTCATTAGATCCATGAAGATAACAGGGGAATTAGTAAGACCAAATGGCATCACTATAAATTCATAGTGTCCATACCTTGTACGGAAAGCCGTATTTGGTATATCCTCCCTTTTTACCCTTAATTGATGATACCCTGA
Organism: Viscum album; assembly: GCA_963277665.1. Classification (NCBI taxonomy): domain Eukaryota; kingdom Viridiplantae; phylum Streptophyta; class Magnoliopsida; order Santalales; family Viscaceae; genus Viscum; species Viscum album. Next base: position 485,455,472 of record OY728129.1, read on the forward strand.
ACGAAGATCAATCTTGGAAAAGTATTGAGCTCTGCGTAGTTGGTCAAATAATTCATCAATGCGTGGGAGAGGATATTTGTTCTTGATAGTGATCTTGTTAAGTTATCGATAATCAATACAGAGTCTCATTGATCCATCTTTCTTCTTAACAAATAGAACAAGTTCTCCCCAAGGTGACGCACTAGGGCGTATGAATCCCTTATCAAGATTATCTTGGAGTTGCTTCTTCAATTCCTGCAACTCAATTGGGGCCACTCTATAAGGTGTCTTTGAAATAGGCAAAGCACCCGGTACGAGTTCTATTGAAAACTCAACTTCACGATTTGGTGGAAGACCCGGTAATTCCTCCGGAAAGACATCATCAAAGTCCCGTACGATGGGAATATTCTTAATCGTGATTTTCTCACCAACCATTTGAGATAAATTACCTTCATTTAGTGGAATCAAGACCCATAAGATGGAAGAAATTTCCACTGGAAGGTTATATTCATCCTTGCATCGATAGACGATCGTAGATTGATCTGGAATATGAAATGTGACTTCCCTTATTTGGAAATTGATATGAGATCCATGTAGAGAAAGCCAATCCATGCCAATAATAACATCAAATTCCACTAAAGGAAGTATCACAAGATTTGCAGGAAGCACTTTCCCACAAACATCGATCGGAGAAGAATTATAAACTTTTGATGCGACTGTTGTTCCATTAGGTGTTGTCACAGCTAACTCAACATCTAATTGTTGAGGTAATACGGTGATACCCTTAGAAAATTTTTCAGAAATAAAAGAGTGGGTGGATCCAGAATCAAATAAAACATTTGCTACTTTAGAGTGGATGGTAAGTGTACCTTTCACCACTTCGTTATCGTACTCCACATCGCTGATAGAAATTGCATGTGACTTTCCTTTGTCTTTAGCCTTAAGATTTTGTTGACGTCGACCATCATCATCAACCCTTGGATTTGGGCATTTATTGGCATAATTCCCTATCTCCTTACACTTGAAACATTGAAGTGTAGTAGGTTCATTCTGTGTATCCCTTCCTTTGTTTTCATCATTAGACATCTTCTTCCCATTATCGCGGCATTCAAATTCCCGATGACCTTCCTTTCCACATTTGAAACATTTACTTGTCCCTTTAAGACAACTCCCTCCATGTTTCTTTCCACATTTTGAGCATAAGGGAAAGCTCATCTTCTTTTCAGTGTGCTCTTTAGTTTTTCCTTTGAATTCCATCTTCCTCTTCTTATCAAACCCATGTGACTGATGGGTTACTCCAATCTCCATCTCGACTTTGAGAGCAAATCGAACGATTTCCTCGTAGCTATTGAAGTCCCTTATGGCTAACGCCCTTCGAAGACTTGGTTTTAAGCCACTAAAGAATCGATCGATCTTACTAACAGGTTGGATAATAATACCAGAAGCGTACCTTGCAAGTCTTGTAAAATTTGCTTCATAGGTACCAACAGATTCATCATCCCATTGCTTCAGTTCAAGAAACTCTTTCTCCATCTTTGTTCGGAGAATACGAGGGAAGTACTTATTGAAAAATAAGTTCTTGAACTTGTCCCATTCCATAGACTCAATTTCATCCCTTTGCCTCGTATTCTTAATAAGATTCCACCATTGATCAGCATATCCTTCCAAACGATACACTTCTAGGATGAATTTATCATGTTCAGAACATTGAAGAATTGAAAATATCTTTTCAGTAGTACTAATCCATTTTTCAGCAAATAATGGATCAGTAGACATGATGAAAGAAGGTGGACGCTGCCTCATGAAGGATTCAACAGAATGTTGCTCCTTCCTTTGCTCGTTTGGAAGTCCTGCATGATTCATAGCTTGAGAAAGTTGTGTGAGCATGGCTACAAGATTTTTCATTCCAGCTCTCATATCGTTTGGTTGCTCAGGGGGACAATCATTGCATTGCCCATCGCATTCCGCATTAACACGGTTCCTTCGGCTTCCAACCATTGACTAAAACCAAGAAGAATAGTGTGAGCAACACTAATTATAATAGGAAAACCACATAATCAAGGATAAAATTTCACACTTAAGGTCTTATCCTAGGGTATTCATGGCCATTTCTAAAACACTAAGATTGTGTTCTATGCTTAGACTTATCATTAGGGTTCTTACTAAGACTTTCACATCCTAGTTTAAAAAGGTTGACTATACCTTTCCTCTGATACCAACTATAATGACCCATACTTTACATACATTGTTAATACTTCAAAATTGAATCACACTTATTACAACATATGAAAAAACCACAAAGGACCGTATAGGTATAGTGTCTTTAGAAACTGGGAAACATAAACAACTGGTTCATAAATCTTCTATAGTGTCTCCCATTTATTTCATCATATCTAGGGTTCCTTTTAGCATATTCTACTTAATATACATCTTCTTAACTTGGGGAAAAGAAAACATAAAAGGGTGAGCTCAAATGCTCAGCAAGGGCAAATAAAGGAAATAAAAAATCATATCATATCTTTTTGAAAATCATAACCTGCAAAAGAGATCATAATATCTTAACATGGAACAAATCATAGAAGTGAAAATGAGATCCCCATAAACATTTCATGAAACTTGAAACTTTTGTGGCATGCACACATAATCATGGAAAATCATTTCTTGTTAGTCATGACTCATTGCCAAGACTATCTTAGTGGACAAAGTCCCTTTCTGAACCGACTCACCCTCGTTCCAGTCCTGTTTCACTGAACCGGTATAACCTACCATTCCAGCCATGTCTATCTCATGAGATATAAAATCTTTACCCAATGCATTGGAGGGAGATATAGGTCCCACCCATCTTATAATGAATCTTTTCTTATGTGTGCCACATAATCATAAACCATACATCATAGCGTAACCCATGTAATAAAAATGGGATTCTTAAACAACATGACATCATAAAACAATTCATATAAGATAAAGAAATTCATAAAAATATTTCCATCACAACATAATCAAATCCCTTTAATAATAGGGATAAAAACAGAGCCCTTTTATTATCTTAGATGGAAAATAATTTTGATTAAATACTTGAACTCCATTCTTGAGGAAAATATCCTTTCTACTTCAAAAACACTTTTCCTTTCTTAACAGGTCATACAATTTTAAACTAAAAGAAGTTGATTAAAAATAAACTTGAATACTTGTAAAGTAATCTTCTTGGAAATAATGTTTTAAAAATCCATTCATTCCGTATAAGTTAAAAAAACATTCTTCGTACTTTTGTCGGAAAAGTCAAAAAGTACCTCGTACGAAAAAAACGACAAAGATTCCTTTCATATTCTTTACTAAAAACTCACCGAAGGGTAAAATTGGATTTAAAATATTGTAAGTGGATGGAAATAATATTACATATTGAGGAAACATGGATTTGTATGATAAAATACACCCCAGTAAATTTCAAAGTATAAACAATATCGGATAAAAATTGAGATTGCGAGATTTTCCCTTACCTTAGGTCCGATTTTCTTTGTACGTGTCCGAAGCTCCTGTATAATGGTTTAAATAATGTTATTGACTTATTCCAGAATCATACATATTGATATGATATCATATATGGTCATATTCTTAGCTTCTTGTTAGTAATATTTCATTGTTACTTGTTACTCGGGTCTTTATTGCCTTTTGTTCTTATGCGTGTTTTGCCGAATAAATTCTTATTCTTCTTTTAATGTTATAGATACCTTATATCCAGAATGGTATTAGTGTATCATATATCATATTTATTCATTCAAATCATTTATATAATTACTATGTAATGATGATCATGTAGAACGAGTCACATCACATCGTGGAGACGGGATTCCGTACGTACGCACGAGTGATGATATCATTCCTATGATCGTGTAATTGTATTGGAGTATATATATATTATTTCAGTATCAATATTAATTTATAATAATCATAAATAGTTACTCATTACACCATTATACCCATCCTTGCAAGGTGATGGTGGAAAATAGATTACACCACGGCATGGAGACGGTATTCCGTACGTACGCACGCGCGGTGATTTCATTTTTCCGTAGGATGTATAGGAGGTGAATTTGGGTTGTTTCATATTTATAATAACATATCAGTATGTAAGTAATACTGATTTTATTACTTTATCATGAAAAAAAATAAGAAGAAGTTGAAGAAGAAAGAAATTGAAAAGATCAGTAATGGATATTACCTCTTCTTTGGAACGCTTCTTTGAATCCTCCACTTAGGGAACTAAGATTGGACTTTGAAGAAGACCAGGACCTCTATGATTATTCTAGAGATGTGGAGAGGAGAAAATGGTAGGGTTTGACCGATCTTGAGTGCTCAATTTGGTGTGAGGAGGAGGGGGAGGAGGTGCCCTTTTATAAGGGAGGAGAGGGGCACCTTAGGAATATCTCAAAATATTATTTCATATTAAAGTCAAAATCGGTTTATAATGGTTCCAAAGGGTCTTATTTCGAAGATAAAGTGGGGATGGGTCGAAATCCTATCAACCAATAGGATTTAGACAAGTTTAGGGTATTATTTTAACCTTATCATTTTAACTCTAAGTTAAATAATTTAACTTTTACCGTGTCTTTTTGTTTTCTTACACTATATGGTTAATACACTTACCATAACATGCCAAACGAACCCCAAATTGTTTATTATTAATATATATATCCTTATCTAAGTAATTTTCCCGAACCTTAGATTTTTAGGAATAAAATAACAATTAATAATATAATATTTGATTTAAAAACTATTTTGTGTCAATTTTGACACTATTTGATATATGATTTTTGTGAAAGTCATAAAAGAATTATATGTTCGAACCAAGTTGATTAAAGAAACACTAATATATCATAGTAACCTAGAAAATTAGTGTAATTCATAAAAAGTCTCAAATTACATTTATTTTGGTGTTTATAACATCAATTATGTCAATATTTTATTAATAAGATAATTACTGCATCATCATTGTGTCATAAATAAATTAAATTATTTAATGTCTAAAAATTATGAATAAAATACCATTATGTAGGAAATATTTTTATATTTCTAATGAATATTTATAGTTGAATTTATCTTATGTATAACCCCATATTAAAATTGATTTACTTATTAAACTTTGATTTTAACTATTTTAACCCTTCTTTAAATAAATTAATAATAAATGTCTTAATCTAATCCAAGTGGGGCTAAATGGTTATATTTTATTCCTAAGTTTTTTTTTGGTCGAATTACACTTATCCAATAGAATTAGGACATGTGTTAGGGTAATAATAATATCATCTTTACCCTTACTTTCCCTATTTACTTTTTACTGTGGTAAAAAAAAGTAAAAAGTTACTATTCACCAAAAATTATTTTCATTTCATTGAACCACATTTTAGTCCTTGATATTAACCGTGTCTCTCGGATTTTCGAAATTCCACTCACAGAAGCGGTAAAATTAAGTTTTATGAAAAATTCAGTTTTTTAACCACCACTTAGTGGTTTCACTATTCATCAAAAATTGAAAGTTTTCAGAAAAATACCAAAACTTCACCCTAGGATAATTTCGGTATTCCAAATCCAAAAATGAAGTCCATTTTGAAAAATAAAATTTATAAAATTTCAAAAAGTGGTTATTACTATTCATAACGGCTAGTTTTAATAATATTTTAATAGCATATCGTTGTTTAGTGAAACTCGGTATTGCGTACGACGCAAGCTTTCGAGGAAGGTCGTGATTGCGTGTAAAGTAAGCCAAGCAAGTGTGTAGTGAAAGATTCCTTTGATGATATATAAAAGCAAAATATTACTCATAAAAATCTCGGGTGTTACAGTTATCAGTGAAAGATTATTATATATATAAACTGAATATAGAATATATTCTAAGGAAACATTCAAGGGGATCCAAGGCATCTCAGTTTAAAATAAGAAAAAGTGTTTCAGTCTTGTGGAAAACGAGAAAGAGAAGGGGCCACCGGGTGTCATTGGTGTGGGGAAAAAAGAAAGTGGAAGGATGAATTCAACTCGAAAAACGTGGGGTAGTATATGAAGTAGAGGAGATGAAAAGATGAAATAGATGTATATGATTAGTTGTGATTAGATTCAGAGGCTGATGAGAATCAATGGGTTTTTAAAAGGATCAGACGGTTAATATTCAACCGCGTCTAGATCTAATGGCTACGAGCAATGCAATGATCGATTGTTCAGTTTAATGAAGTAGATGCCCAAGATTAGATCATGGGGAGGATCGTACGGTTGAAGAAAAACATAGGGGAAACTACAGCGGTGGAGGTTCGAAGGCTGGATCGATCAGACAGTCCAGATACTGTGCGGTGAGATCGGTTAGTCCAGATTTGATCTTCGCTGAAAATATGCATCCCTCATAGAAACAGAAAGGCTTCTCGGGCTAGCTTTATAACCTTAGAGATCCCAACCTAATCTCAGAAATACACCTCCCCCCTCCCCAGTACCACCCCATACCAGGTCTCTGTGGGTATGCTTCTGCAACCAACCATACCGCCGTGCCGCCCCGCATGATGGCAGACTCTAGCAAATACCCTTCCACACATTTGCGTGTGACTTAGCATACACCATGTGTGCACCACCCTAGGTGTTCGACATAGGGGACCTGAGTGAGAGTCCCACCAGACCTTGAGTGGCTTGGCCTTTTATGTCTCCCTCAGTTGGCTGGGGAACTAACTTAAGTTTCAACAAAGTAAAATTCATTTTTATTAAACACAAAAATATGTATATATATAAGGTGTCTTAAAATAGAGAATATATATTTTCTATTATGGTTAATGAAAATACTAAAAAAAAAAATCATTAGTTTGTAAACATTTGAGTATTGAAAACATCAATGTTAAAAATCTAAATCAATGTATAATATGTCAAAAAAGAAATCCCATACTAGTATTATATTTCAAATCCAAAACATATTTTTAATTGAAAACCTCTTTTTATTCATCCAATGATGAAAGAATTTAAAGGTAACTTTTTAAAAACATTAAATACTTAAATACCTAATTCACTATGTATTGATAAAATACTAAAAACAACCATTTTCATAAATTTCATTTGCTCAAAGGGTGATTTCTAACTCAAAAACATATTTCTTTGTTCGTAAAACCAAGAAGTAACCAGTGTGTACTTCTCATGGTATTTTCTTTAAAACAAGAGGCTTAAAATTTCAAATTAATTTTAAAGTATAATACACTATCCTTTCAAAATCTAAATAAGATTTTATTAAAAACATGTTTAAAATATATTACTTTAATTCATACTAAAAAGTCTTGGAAATATCAATATAACAAAATAACCAGAATACCCAACGATTATTAGTTCTTATAGCCGTTATAGAATCAACGGTCACGTAAATGAGGGAAGGATTGAATTAACTTCAAGGCCTTATTAAAAACTGATTAGGATGTTCCAACTTCAAAAATTTAGCCAAAGAATATGTTTCTCATCATTCCTATGATGCTTAGCATAATTGTTATGGTTCTGACTATAATATTCTGCGTAGTGCAGGACCCGAAGGAATTACACTATTTTCTAGGTATTTTTTTTATATTTGGTGGTCCACCTATGATTTTGATAGTTCTATTAGTATTTACCCTAGGGTGGTAAGGTTCTTTTGGTCATGTTTTAATGTAATCGTTTACAGTGTTTCATTGAATAATGAGAAGTCTTGTGTTTATTTTGTACGTATTGTTTTGGATAATATGAAAATTAAATGAAGCCAGACCATAAAATATTATTATTACACATGAAATAGGTTTAGGGTGTCACATATTTTACCCTTTAAGAACTTTCAAAATGATTCCCTTTGACCAATACCAAGAACCAGGAATGCCATCAGTGAGACATTCACTACAGGCATCAGATCCATCCGACATTTAGATGACACACATCAGCATACCACTCTTCAGATAATTCATTCATGTGGTAAACAAGACCCAAATTTAACCTACCTAATAGTTAGTATTCTAATAATGTTCATAATCATTAATTAAAATGGTAAAGATGATCCTATACTTAGTAGTGGTGGAGGGATGTTTCTTAATTTGGGAAGTGGCATCTGATGTCTGGAATGTGAATAGAATTGAGTGGTATCTATGTATTTAATGAATATATATAAACTAGGGGTATGGTTTTATAAAAGGTAAGAAAATTATAATGGTTAAATTCTATATTTCATCATAACCACCATACCATATCCTCTCCCTCATTCACCATCAGAATAAGAGTTAAATAAGAGTACCTAATGGAGTAAGCCCATAGCGTTTCTTATAGGATGTCATATTAATTATTTCATCCATATCCTTTCCATATTAAACCTTAAGATGAGGATGAATGTATATTATAGGCTTCTAATTCAGCTATAATTCCCTTCCCAAGCATGATTGTGTGATGTAACAATCTTATATTATCTCTTATTTATTGGACTAATCATTAATCATGTGGGCTTAGAGATCAGTAGGGATCATGACACTATCATGATCACAACTCCCAATTGGGCCCTCTACTAGGTGTAATCACCAAATCATGTCACCCAAATTTTCTAATGTTCATATACCTAATGATAAATACATTAATTAGGCCATGTTACCAATGAAATTAAAATATACATCACTGTTAAGAGTAATCCCCAACACTTCCAAACTATATGTGTTTGATTAATGTAATCACAAGATATGTAGGAAGACTCCTTGAGGTTCAAACCCGACATAATCAATCCACCATCCTCCACACTGGGTCATATTCCCAATAGGACCAAATCTAAACATTGAGTTACACATTAATTCATGGTTCTATCATCTCATTCTCACTAGACCATATTCCCCAGTGGGAGCTATCTTCTTAAGAACACATTCCTTGTAAGTGAAATCCATTTTGGATTGTCCATATTTTCTATAGGGTGAAACATTAAGGAAAAATAATGCATAATTTAACCCCAAACATTTTCAATACACCATTCACCTAGATGTCCATGCCACATGGTGTTTAACAATATTGTATGATCCATTTCATATGACCCTAAAAGGTACGGTGTGTACCCTTAAAAGGAACTAAACTATGTGGGCTCAGATTCCTTTCACAAGGATACATAGAAAGCCCCTATAATGGTCTTGATCCCAATATGAAAAATCCAATCACCTCCCTAGATTGAAATAAACTCCATAGAAACTAATTATGAGGATTTAAATCATATATATTTAAAGTAAACAAAGTGAAAGTAAATAACTATATGAGAGTGATAACCTATGATATATACATATGGACATCTTAATGGAGATCCACAGATCCACATTTATTTTATCACCCCATTATTTTTATGAAATATTTTTCTTTAAATAATTTGATTTCATTAGTATCTTGTGCGGAACACAACACCGAGTTTAAACGAACCCCGATAAACTAGTAAAATATTATTATTTTAACTTGAACATTTTAACATAAGTGTTGAATTTGAATTTAAACATAGAAATAACCATATTATGAAATATATTTATTAATTATTATAGTAATAAATAAATAATTTTTAGTAGTCATTTTATTCCTCAGAGATATATTGTATTAAAAAATGATTGTATTTATTTCTATGAAAAAAAATGAACACTTTTGAAAATTTTATAAAATTTATTTGAAAAAATATAATTCAATTATGAATTAATCATGTAAAAATTATCATAGTATAAATCTTGGATAAATTTATATTTTTTTTAAAATTTTACTAAATAGTTAAAATACTTATTTACATTGAAATTTGTATTTCCTTTTAAGGATTTCAAAAATTAAAATTATATTTTTGGTTAGTCTTAAACCATAATTAGTTAATTTTTATTATAATTATTATAATTTTGTTTTTTAAAGGAATTTTTTACATGAATTTATTATAAAATCATTTTATACATTAGTTGGATTTTTTTAGAAACATTATTTTTCATTGCATATTACCGGTTTATTATTAAAATAAATTCTATCACTTAACTGTTTTGAAATTAGGAAAATGGAGTCCATATTTGAAATCAGTAGGTCCAAAAATTTTAAATATACCCCTTTATTTTTTTCAATATTTTGACACCTCATAATGATAAATGGTTAAATGACCCAATGATATGACTCGGGTTAACAAGGTTCTCCTTTCATTGTAGGATCCTAACTGATTAAAACTTCACAGTTATGCATGCATGAACTCGAGTAGTGATTAGGATTGGTAATGTTCTATGAAGTTTTCTAGCATGTGTGTAAGGAGTAAAACATACTGGGAGGAACATGTGTTGGACCATGGGAAAATTCATTAGTTAGATGACCCATAGAGCTGGTGGGTGGGCCCTATGGAGGGGAAAACGTGTCTACATGAAAACCAGTGGTACTTGGAGGGCTGGAACTCAACAACCATGTTACGTCGGAGTGCGTGTGCAATATGCAGAGCCCAATTGTTATATTTGGTACCATAGCATGATCCCAACCATATGTGAGGTATACTAAATGGGTTGAGTGATATGGTCCAAAATATGTATGTTATGCTCTGGGGGGGGGGTAAATATAACACCCTATAATTATTATGTTAAATTACTAAGTGATATGACTCATGTCAAGAAGGTTCACCTTTATTTTTTAGAGACTATGTTATTTGAACTCCACAATGAATCATTATTAGCCTAGAGTAGTGATCAAGATGGGTTGACTTATAAGTAGTTTACTACGGTGTGTTCGAGTGAGGACAAAGAACACTATAAAGAAAATGTGTTGGCTTGTGGGGACATTCATTAGTTAGATGACCCGTGTAGCCACATGGGTGGGCCCTAGGGAGGGGACTATGTGTCTACATGGCAACTGGTGGTACCTAACAGGCCAGAACACAATGACTATGTTAGGCCGTGGTGTTTGTTCTATTAGTGGGGCCTAATTGTTAAAAATTTGAATAGTTACCTTAGTAATATCTGTCACCATCGTAAAGGGTAAATCAAGTAATTAAGAGTTGAAATAATAAGATAAAGATTAAAATATTACTCAAAAATTACACATATTTTATTATATAAAACATTTTCAACCATAATCATAAAAAATATCGAATCTATGACCATTTTAAGATACTTGGATAAGACTACGACCTTTATTGTATTTAATATAAATAAAATTAAAACATGTCACACTAATGTTTTTAATAAGTATTCTATGTTTAATACAGTGTTATCCAAAGGTTTTACTTGACTATAAATAGTATTTTTAAATTTGAAATATTTATATTCATCATAACTTTTTTAAAATTTTAAGTGAATAAATAGTTAAGTTAAGTTCTTCCACAATGATGATTCAATAATTATTCAATTATAGGAAAAAGCAAATAAATGATAAAAAAATTGTTAGAATAAATATAATTTGAGATATTTAATGTGATCCAAAAATTCACTAGAGTACCGTGAAATAATTATGATATAATAAAATATATTTTTTTAATTTTAATTTTGGTCTTGATGTTTTTAAATTTATAGTAGTGAGTATTATCAAAATTGAAAATAATGATATTTTATGGAATTATGTTTTATTAAATTATTTAAAAATATTAAACAATATAAAACAAGTACAAAGGAGATGTTATATTTTCTAAAAATTGACTACTTGTTCATTTAAAGTCTGTTTTGAAGCATTTTTCCATATAATAGTCTCATTATGTTTTATTATTTTGGGAAATTCAAAAAGTGCCTCTCACCTCAATTATAAAAGGGAACCCCTTCCTTCACAACTTTAAACCACCTTGAACTATATATCTCGAACAAAATAAACTATTTCTCTTATATCCATACTTATTTATGTTCTTTTGGCTATTTCCCATCAAAACCACCTACCCTTGGTCCCTTAAGAGATGTTATAAAGGAGCTCCTTCATAGAATATGTATTCATATTTACTGAGTATTTCCACATTATTTCTTATTCTATCCTTTATTAGTATGTTATATACATAATAAAACATTAAATGTAGTATATTAATATATTCAGATGTTATTATGATTAGGATAAAACTATATTCTACCTTTTATCAACCATATAAAAAATGAATGCATCGCACGTACGTACTGACGACTTACCATCTCCACGTAGTGGTGTAATTTGTTTTTCATCACCAATTTACATAGATAGTTATATTTGTGGAAATAATGGATATATATGATACCTATGACATGATATTGATTCTATAAAATTAATATATCATCCATTTCTCAAACCATTCACCATTAAGGTAATGATATCATTGCTCGTGCGTACGTACGACCTACCATCTCCATGAAGGGATGCCACTCATTTCCCATATAAAACATTCAATAATGGTTATAAAAAATGTATTAAATAAATAAATATGATACTAATATAATAAATAAAATTATGTATATTATGAGTCTATATTCTATGTACACAAACCAGAGCTTACCTAACAAAACATGACTGAAAAAACAAAGAAACTAACACATAAAACAATGGAAGTAATGAAATATTATTAATGAGAAGGTGATAAGTGGAATTATGTGGTTTACATAGGATATAATAATTATTAGTAATTTGTTATTATAAATTAATAACAAAAGTAAAGTTCAATGTAAGAAATCTCCTTAAACCTCCATATATTGCAATTTATCTTTATTAAACTCAATTTATTTTATAATTATTATTATATAAATCCCATTTAATCTATTTATATATACAAATAATATGTATTTATATCAATTCATATTTCTTTGATGGGGAATTACTTGTTTTAAAAGTTTCCCTTATCAATCCCTCATGATACACAAACCCGATTAAAGAGAATATATCTGTTTCATACCAATTTTCATGTACACTCCATAAAATGATTTAAAACTCCAATAATTTTATAAAATAACTCTACTTAATTTGTAAAAACCATTCTAGTTTATTTACTTTTTATTGAAATAATTATTCATTTATCCTCTTTAAACTCTTTACTCATTTCCCTAATATTGTACTTAAGTAGCACATATCTAATGTTACATAACCACTATTTTTCATGTTTTAAATTAATTTGGCCATAATTATTATTGATATATTATTATTATATTCATTTATTAATAAAAATAATGATTTAAATACATTTTTTTCAATTATACCAGTCTTATAAACCATCCATTTATGACTTATGACATGATTATGTTACCCATTTATTTCCATGGGAAACCGTTACGTTTGTTACTTATGTTCGATTGTTTATGTGGAACAATTATGAATGAACCTATTATGATGGGTGAACCTAGATATATATATAATTAATTGGGTAATGTGTTATTATCATGAGATGTTATGTATAGGATTAGGGTGTAAACCTAATCCATTATAGGACGTTCTCCACCATGTGGTATAATATTTTCAATTAGCCTTTACTCATGTTTATGTTATTATATATACTGTTCCCACATTACTATTTTTCCATGATCATATTATTCCATTTTCTACATGATCTGACTCCCTGTGTTTATTTATGATCCATTACTTTTATGTTATCATGTTATGTCTTCTGACTCATGTTCTATGCTCAAGTTCCATATTTATTCCCTTATTAGTAATTTAATCTTACCATTTTTCTATATAATCACTAGGTTATCCTATATAGTTTTATGATCTCAAATGGAGTTATGATATCACTGAGGATATTAAATTTTTTTTTTCTTGTTTCATGATTTATATTTATGTACATAGTCTTCCTGATAAACTATTATTTTTAATCCTTGGTTTTTATTCAAAGGATAATGATTCCTAGAATCATGTGATAATATGTTTAAAAGGCACACGTTTCAATAGTTGGTGTCATAGGATTGTATTTTTATTTATTTTATTAGGACTATAAAACATTACTAAGATCACTAGGGATAATTTTATCACTATGGATAACCTAGATTTAAATATAGGGAATCATAAGTTATGATATAATTTTATTTTTTTTATTATTACTTATATTTTCATAGTTTCATTTTTATAATTATCAGTACCTATGTATTCAAGACCCTTAATTTTATTTTTATTTTCTATTTAATGGTGTTAAATAAGAGAACCCATTCTAAAAACCAATGTTCTAGGCAATGCGATGATTTCCCTAATGATATTCCAAACCTAGTAGGAATGGGGGATCAGAACATTATGATAGTACTATCTCAATTGGGTAATATTATGAATAATAACATGACTCATGTGGATCTCTCTCCATATCATATAAAAGATCAATTTATGGATGAATCCTTTATGAGTTATAGGCCTCCTACCTTTACTAGATCTTTTGACCCTCTCGCCACATAACAATGGATTAAGTCTATTGAGAATATGTCATCTTTCATCCAATTATTAGAAAAATATAAAGTCATGATGGTAGTTTATCTTTTTGATGTGGAAACTCATCAGTTTTGGACACTAAACAAGATCAAAAAGTAAAAAAATAAAATTAATTACATGGATTAGGAAGGATTCTGTATAATATTTTTTAATGAATATTTTCCTCTAACTCCCCATATTAATATTGAGAGGATGTACCTAAAACTAAAACAAAAGGAATATTATTCTATCATATCATATGAGGAAAACATTACAAGGCATGCATGAGACACCTCTTACTTTTTTAAGAACATTAAAAGCATAGTGAATCACTTATTTAGTAGATTAAATCAAATTCTACAGTAATTATATATTCTAGATTTGACATCTACGAGGATATTGTCCATTATTCCCTTAAGTTTGAGATGGATATTGAAGAGTCTCATTTCTCTCATGGGGTTGGAGATAAAAAGGGAAAGATGAAGTTTAATATGAGAGTATTAATAGATAAATCCCATGGAGGAATGAAAATCACACATCCCATGTGTCAAAAGTGAGGGAAAAAGTCTCCTTGGAACTATCTAAAGGTAACCACAAGATGATTCAAATGTGGAATAGAGAGGAGTTAGGATAATATTTTCTGAAAGGATATGAAGAAGACCACTAATCAATAGAAATAAAAGATGGTTCATATCAACACTTCGCATGTATTATAATGTATCAATTTCAAGAACAAGAAACTATGCAAACCAATGCCCTAAGACAATGGTTTCCAGAGACAATCAACAATAATAACCTCTTCAAAAGTAAGGAAAGGAACATGTTATCACTACCTAAAAGGTGGATTCAAACAATTATGTGGTGACATGTATTCTATTTATTAATTATAGAATAGAACACATAATTTTTTTATGCATTATTTCATCTCTTTCATGTTTTTTAGGACTATGAAAAGGTTAACTCATAATATGAAGGTTGAGATATCTATGAGAAAAAAATGGGGAAATTATTGCTTCTAATGAATATAAATCCACCTTGGTCAATTTTTTGTGGACTGATCCTCCTATAATACATCATCTTACTTCCTATAGTGGAGTTTTATTCTATATAGGTCATGGATTGGAAATATTTATACAAATCCAACATCATCCTTCAGGAGATGGAGATCACTCTTCAAATGCTTAGACATCCTCTAATTATACAAAAGTGTAAATAGGGGGATAAATATTTTTATAATAATCATACAATGTTAGGATATTACTACTTTATGAGAAATAATATATAGTTTAAATGATTGGGGAAAATTAGAGGATTATTCTTGAAGAAATTATCAATGTGAGGGACCACACTAACCCATTCCCTAATGAATTTCGCAATCTTCCTCTAGACTGAGAGGATGAGTTCTCAATTGGATTTATAATTGTATCTTTTCCCATACTAATGAATTATTATAATATTTCCACAATTTAGTTAGAATAATTTATGATATAGTTACAAAAGAATAAAGATAAGGATTCTATACACCCGAGTACTTCCCTGTGGGGTGCACCAGTTTTCATCATTAAAAAGAACAATGTATCAATGCGTCGATGCATTGATTATTGTGATATCAAAAAAGTCATGAAAAATAGCAAGTATCACCTTCCATGGATATATGACTTATTTTATAAACTATACGTGGAAGAGTTTTTCTCTAATGGGGACCTCCAGTAGGGATATCACCATTTAAAGGTGAAGAAGGAAGATATTCCTAAGACTAATTTATGAATTTGGTATAGAGAGAATGAGTTTATAGTGATTGCCATTGGACTCACTAATGCCCCAAAAATTTTCATGGAATTATGGAATATATTCTTTATATATTACATCAAAAAATTATTGGTAGTATTTAAAGATGACATTTTGATATACTTCATGAGTAAGGAAGAACATGAGGTGTATTTGAATACTATTATAAGGACTTTGAAAAGGGAGAAACTATATGAAAAGTATAGTAATTGTGGGTTTAATATAGAGTATATATCATTATTAGGTCATTTTATAACCCAAAAGGGATATATATGGACCCTTATAAGACAAATGCAATTAAGAAGATGCCTAAGATAGAATCTGCAATTTAGATCCATAGTTTCAACAGTCTAGTTGGGTAATACTGAATATTTGTGGGGAAAAACCTATAACCAAGTTTAATCGTAAGGGAGTAATGTCTTTTTTGGACATGTGAATGTGAAGAATACTTCAAAGAGATGAAAAAGAAGCCTATGACTAAGCTAGTACATGCACTACCCACAGGTGGAGAAATATTTAATGTATACAACCATGAATCAATGAAGGTATTTGGAGGTTTAGTGATTTAAAATGATAAATTTGTTGCCTATAAAGTAGGTAAGCTGAAAGATCACGAGTAAAAATATCCCACAAATGATCTAGAGTTGGCGCCTACGATCCTCGAATTGAAAATCTAGTGGATTTATCTCTTGGGGAGAAGTAAGAGATATATACTAATCAAAATATCTTCAAATATATATTCACTTAGAAGGATATTAAATTTTTCTAGTGAATACGGTTTGATATCATCAAGTGTTATTACTATATATTCATCTTACATTATGGTAAATAAAAAAAATAGATTATATAAGTATAAATAATCATGAAACATTACATTTAATGATAATTGAAGAGGATCCAATTTTCTTATATTTATAAATGATAAACATGGGAATCATAAGAGAATTAACATCATCATTCCTTTACCAAATGATTTCTCGACCATCCCTTATAAAGAAGAAAAATTATTCTCAAAGAAATGATGTGGAAGTTTAGAAGAATGTTGAATTTATTAGAAATGGGAAATCCTCATATTTAGGAATTGATGAGAAAGGAGTCATAATATTTGAGTCACACCTATGTGTACCATCAAATCTTCCGAAAAAGTATTTGATTTTTAATGATACAAATAGAAAAACCCTCCCCATCCACCGAGGGAAAAAATATATATTTTGAGATCTCTAGGAGAACTATTTGTGGGATAATATGAAGAAGGAGATCGATGAATATACATCAATGTTCCTGGTAAGTCTGTAAGTGAAGGATGAAAGGAAAAAGTCAAAGAGGATGATGTAATCATTTCCCAAAGCTATATGGAAATAGGAAAACATAACTATGGACTTTTTAACTAGACCTTCAAATAAATCCATTGGAAATAATTCTATATGGGTTTTTATAGATCATTATACAAAGGCATTTTACTTTATTGAAATTTTAAAGGAATAATCACTCGATCAACTTGCATGAATATACATTAGAGAATTATGGAGGATTAATGGAGTATAATTATCCATTTTATCTGATTGAGATCTAATATTTACTTTCAGGTTAGGGAAATGTATCCAATCTTATCTGAACACTGATCTAAAATTATATATTTCTTGTCGCCCTCAAATAGATGTCCAGTCCGAGTGAACCATTCATAAACTAGATGAAATTTTGAGAGTATTCTCAATAGAAATCAAAGGAGGACAAGATCAACATCTTCTATTAGTTAAGTTCTCTTTTAACTATATTTTCTATTTAGGCATCCAAATGGATCCATATGAAGCCCTTTATGGGAAGATATATAGAACACCAACATTATCGAATGAAGTCAGTGAACATAAGCTACTAGGACCTAAAATAGTAAATGAAATGGTAAAAATATAAATACAATTCAATAGAACGACAAGGTTAGCCAATGTGATGTAAGATATATGTAGGCAATCATCGATGAGACTTATAGATTGAAGTTGGAGATAAAGTATTCATCCACATATTTCTATGGAAGAGGATCAAGAGATTTGAGAAGAAGGGAAATCTAAGCCTAATATAAATCATAACCTTTGAGATTCTTGATCGCATCGAAGCTACGGCCTATTAACTATCACTTATAATGACCATGTATTATGTACATGATGCACTCCATATATCTCTCATGAGGATGTACATACTAGATCCCTCACATGTATTGAATTAATAGGTGGTACTTTAATAAAATGATATCTCTTATGAGGAGTAGACGGTGAAGATCATGGACTATGGAGATAAAGTTTTACACAACCAGACCTCTCACTTGGTCAAATTACTATAGAGGGACTACAAATATGAAGATGAGACATTAGAACTAGAGGAAGGGATGAAGGAGAAGTACCCTCATGTGTTTTCACCTTAGTATATAAAATGAAATTTAGAGGGAAAAATTTAAAATGGGGGGAGAATGTAAAACCATGATATTTTTGGGAAATATTTCTCTTGATATAATTTTATTTTATTGATAACCTATGTTGCACACAACACCCGGTTTAAGAGAACTGGAATATACTGTTTCAATATTATTATTTCAACATGAAAATTATAATATAAACATAAAAATTAAGGGTATAAATCAGAATAACCATGTTATTTAATATATTTCTTAATTATTAGGAAAGAAACACTTAATTTTTTATAAATTCATTTTATTATTCAAAGATATTTTTCCTTCACAAAATATTTTTTTCTTTCTATAAAAAATGAATTTAATTTCTTTTGAAACATTTAGAATTTTTTTACAAAATAAAATTCATTGTTAAATTTATTATGTAAAAATTATCTTAGTATTTTTTTTTTATAATTTTATACATTTTTTGAAATTTTAATGAATAGTGAAAAATAATAATTTACAATGAAAACTATATTTTATTTTAAATAATATACAAATTAAAATTATATTCTAGATTACTCTTAATGTATTAATAGTAATTTTGGAATATAAATATTCTAATTTTATCATTTCAAATTAATTTTATACATGAAATTAGTATAAAAATATTTAATACTTTAAAAAGATTTTTTTTTCTAAAAAACAATTCATTGCATTTTTCTAATTTAACATTAAATTAAATTCTTCACTTATATATTTTGAATTTTGAAAAATTGATTTAATATTCAGAATCAAGAGGCCCAAATTTATTAAATTTAACCCTTCTATTTTTTGGTAGATATAAATAGTAACCATAGTAATTTTTGTTACCACAATAAAGGTTAAATCATGTAATTAAGAGTAAAAATATTATGACATGGACTGTAATACTATTATATAAAACACCAAAATTTAGAGTATGATTATTTTAAACCTTAACCAGACAAGGGTTGAATTTATGACTTTATTCAGCCACTCGGATATGATTATGACCTTTATTTTATTTTATTTAAGGAAGTGTCAAACACATCCCATTTATGATTTTTATAAGTATAATATTTTTAATATGGTGTTGTCTAAAGAATATGTTGTACTATAAAATTTATATTTAAATTTAAAATATTTATAACCATCATGGTAATTTTTTTATTTTTTATTGAATTAATAATTACCTTAAATTCTTACACAATGACAACATATTAATTATTCAAGTAATGGAAAAATGAAATAAATAATATTAAAAATATTAAAATTTGTATAATTTGTGATATTTAATGTGACAAATGAATCATATTTCTGACCATGAAATATTTAAGATATAATAAAATAGTTGTTTCTAATTTTTTTTGTATTTAATTTCATAGTAATGATTAGTAACAAATTGGCAATAATAATATTTTATGGGTTTTTTACATAATTAAATTATTGAAAAATAATATAAATATTAAATAAGGGAAAATGAGATAATATGTGGTCTAATATTTAATATTTTATGCATTTACAGTCCACTTTTAATCATTTGGATAAGAAATTGTCTTATTATATTTTTATATTTTGTGGAATTCCAAAAATTACCCTCACCTAAATTATAAATGGGAACCTATTAACCTCATTAAAACACATTGATCCATATATATTAATCAAAATATACACATTTACCTTATAAATATCCTTATTTATGTTCTTATGGTTTAAGACCTTCTAAAAGACCTATCATATTTCCATTAATAGGTTGTATAAACGAATTCTATTATAGAATAGGTAATCATCGTTTCTGACTGTTTCAAATTCATATTTTCTTCTACCTCATATTATTATGTTATAAACATCCTAAAATACTATATATAATGTCGTAAATATATTTATATGTTATTATAATGATGAGACAACTATATTATATATTTTATCTATCCTATGAAAAACAAAAGGACAACACATGTGTACATATGACTTACCATATCCACGTAGCAATGTAAAACGTTTTTCATCGCCACATTACATGAATGGTAATATTGAAGGAAATAATAGTTATATATGATAATTATGTCATAATATTTATTGTTGAAAATTTATATATCATTCATTTCTCTACACATTCACTATTAAGGTAATCGTATTGTCGCTTGTGTGTACGTACAACCTATCATCTCCACGAAGCGATGCAACTCATTTTCCATATAAAAATATCAATAATAGTTATAAATAAGTATTAAATAATAAAAATATTATACTTATAACATTAATTAAATTGTATATATTATTAATCTATATCCCATTTACATCAATCTAATATTATATTTCAAAACATGTATAGAAATATTAAGCAGTTAACACCCGAAACAATGTTTATAATGAAATATTATCAATGAGGGGGTAATAAGAGGTTATATAAGGATTATATATTATATAATAAATATGAGTAATTTTATGGTATAAATAAATAATATTATTTAAACCATTATATATGAGTTTGAATAACTTTCAACTAAAGTAAAATACAATGCATGGGATCTCTATTAACCCCTGTAGATTTTTGGGTTACGCTTTCTCTCTCCCTATGACTCAATTTATCTCTTCATTAGTCTTATATAATTCTCTTATATTATGTGTATATATTCCAGAAATATTTATATATCTCAATTATTCATTATTTTATGTGTAATTACATATTCTAAAATGTTCCATTCTTAATCTATCATGATAAGAAAACCTGAGTAAAGAGAACTTCTTTGTTTCTTACCAATTTTCAAGTACAATACATAAAATTACTCAAGAAACCAATATTTTTCTAAAATAAATCAATTTATCATGAAAATATATTCTAGTCTATTGTCATTTTTATAGAAATAATTCTCAATTTATCCTTTGCAAACTATTTACTATATCCATTAAATCGCATTGTAGTGGCACATTTCTAATGTTACCTAACCACTAATTTTCATGTTCTAACTTTTGTTGGACATAATTATTATAGATCTATTATTATTTTTTCCTTTATAAATGAACAATAATGATTAAAACCCATTCTATCATGGATACCACTGTTATACTCCCTTTGGTTATTCCTTATGACACGATTATGATACCCATTTATTTATATGAGTTACCCACTTGTCAATTACTTATTTTTTATTCTTTATATTGAACTCATGGATTAATATGTTATGATGGGTGTGACTTGATATATCTCTAATTAATTTGGAAATTTTTTATCCTAATGCTATGTTATTTATGGGTTATGTAGTAAACCTAATCCATTATGGGACTCTATACAGCCTGTGATATAGTCTTCAAATTTATCATTGAACCATGATTATGTAATGATATATTTTTCTACCACATTTATATTTTCCATAATCATATGATTCCATGATATATTTTTCTACCACATTTATATTGAAGATTCATGCATTTTATGCTATGATGTTTCTCTTTCTGACTCATGTGTTATTCTTCATTACTAGGTTTATTCCCTTACTGTGATTTTTAACTTACATATTTTTTCTATGTATTAACAAGGTTATCCTAGGTTGTAGGAGGAGATCAATGTGATTTAGTATCTCATTATGGATATTAAGAAACTGATGTTTTATTCTAGTTTCATGTTTTTCAATTATATAATTAGTCTTCCAAAGACACTAGACTTTTGAATCCTTTGTATTTAATCGATGATTATGAATAAAATCATGTGATAATATGTGTAAAATACTTGGGTCAATTTACATATGGTTACATTGAAGGATAAAAATTGATGCATAGATATGGTTATTCCAACATGAATATGCCTTTTATTATATATTTAAGGATAACCAACATTATATTTGATTTTATAAAGAATTCATAAATATTCCTTAAATATACAAGAGAGTACTAGAGTGGGAAATAACTCCCCCATAAAAGGGTTATTTTCTTGAATTGTCATCCTCTCGATCAATTTTAGTTCCTAAGAGTCATTAGAAAAATAATTAGTGATTTTATTCCCTTGTAAAGTAGATTTTTTTCATAGATATATGAACTATGGGGTGTTTTAAATTCCATGAATAAACCCAATTGGAAACCGTCCTAACAAATAGTGAAAGAAAAATATTGAACCTGAAAATAATGGTTGTGAAGACATACTTATCTTACAACAATCAAGAATTGGGCCTGATATTCACTATAAACACCTATTTCATTCAATTATAATTCCCACGATATTTTTGACCTATCAGATATCTTTCATGAAAAACCTTCTAGAAATCACGCTTCAACACATAAATACATGTAATTGTTTGTTGATATAGAAACATTTCATCCATATGAAAATGAATAATGTAGTATCTTTAATCATCCCACACCATCTGATAGAAATAGCAGTTTGTGTTTCTCTATGTAAATAAATTTTCATCCATGAAACAATCAAATTTTTTGTTCCATTGTTGAGTTTATTTCTTCAAGACATAAAGATAACAATTAAATATATATACAATTATACCATTATAATGATCCATGAAAACATTATGTTTCTAAATGAGAATATCTTCCTTTAAGTCTGCAGGTAGAATGTTTTTTTAACATCTATCTGCTCAAGGTGAAAATTAGCATAAATTACAATGAATAGTACCCTCTGTATTATGGCATTTTTAAGTACCAATGTAAATATTTATAATATATATATTGAATATTTTTATTGGAAACAATTTTCCACCATTTAATATTCAAATCTATTTCTTCCATCCACCTCTACTATTTAAAAGAAGAATAATTTTTTATCTAACACTATTTTAGAATGTGGTAACTATGTCTGTTGCTATGTTTTGTAATACTCTAAGGTAAAAATATTTTCCTTCGTCACCAACTCCTAATAATTTGAGTCACTAAGTGTTTTTACTTTTTTTAGGAATTTATCTCTACATCATTAATTATATACAACAAATTAAAACAATCACAAAACCTCAGAATGGACCACTTGACTCTAGAAAATATCATAATCCAAATATACTACCTTTATCCTTACAATGCTATATTTTATGAAGTTATAAATTTTAGAGATCTGACTTCTGATGTCCAATCCATTAGATATTTCCCATAATATTTTATAGTTTAAAAGTATTTTGGCATGTATTATATGGGTCCCAATTCTAGATACTATGGGTTATCATCAGAACACACTTGAACTTATTATATTATGAAATCTTTATTCACATCAAATTGAACTTTAGCAATTGATTCCTTTACATCAAATTATGATTCATCCATGTTTTTTCCTTCTACAGGAACTTATTATTTAAGAGAACAACTCAACTCATGATGATCTTCCATTGGTCATCATCATCTCATAGTTTAAATTTGATGTCTTCATGGACATAGCCCAGGAGTATATAAGATTTAGATTTTTCTTCCAAAATGTCTCTATCCTTTTCATATGAGGATAAACAAGACTTCAAAAGAAAACGAGGTTTTAAAATTTTCATAGTTTTCTAGTCCATGACTATTTTAGAATATCTTACCCAACTTCTAGTAAAGGACTTATTTTGATGATACGAGTTTCAATGTTTACAAACTAACCCCAAATTTTCTTAGGAATACTCTTGTGAAACTATATTCTATAATATTTCTCTGTCAATGTGTGATTCTCACTTTATCTTGTACTATTTTTATGTAGTACTGAAAAAATTTATTGTAAATTATGATCCATTTCTTCTAAAAATATATTTGAATGTTCAAACTAGTACACTAACCTTAGTTGTTGAATATTATTCATTTTAACTTTTTAATTATGATTCATCTCAACCATGGATTTCTATTTAAAAAATTCATTAAACACATCATATTTATTTTAAAGGATGTAAATCCAATAATTCTTATATAATCACCACTGAATATAAAAAAAGAAAGGAGAAAATCTACAATACTTAAATGAGTTTGTACCCTATACATCTAAGTGAACCAATGAAATCATCTATCTATTGGGATTCTATCAACTCAATATTATTGACTTAAAATTTTTTATTCTCAATAACAAAAATATTACAGCTTCATATATCAATCTTATCATGATTCAATATTAATTTCACCCTTATAACATTCATATATTTAAACTATGATTTCCAAGCCAGCAATTCTATAACTTTGGATCATAAAATATTATAATTTTGGAAATATTATCACAATAAAATCTTCTAATCATATAGAGAGTCCCATATTGTACTCTATATTTCACCACTATGGATCCTTGAGTAACTTTCCAAAATAAATGGTAAAATATTATACTAAAGACTAACCTATCTAGCTGATTAATGGAAATTAGATTTTTCCATAGTTTAATGATTCATCTAACTTATTTAACCCATTATAAACCCATGTTCTTACATATGTTAAAAACATCTATTCCAACCGATTTTAGAGCTTTATCATTCACCAAGTGTACCATGCTGAATCTTATGAAAACAAAATTGACCATGAAAACCCTCTCTACCATCGAGTAGAATTATGAACTATAATCTACAACCCTTGATTCCCCTATAAAATTGACACTTAATAGCAGACTACTACTTCCACTTGTATCACTCAAAATTTTTTTACATCCCAAATATTTCATTATGAAAGCCTTATCTATGACATCTACAATTTTTATTTAGATTCCCATGTTTCCCATAATGCTAACAAGAATAACTTGGGACATCCAAATTTAATTGAATTTTGTCTCAATATTTATCCTTTGATTACCTCTTCTGACTTCCCTAATGAGTTGAGTAACCCCTTCCTTCAATATTTAAGGCATTATGAGATGTATCTTGAACATCCCTTCTCCAGAATTATTTAGTGAGGGTCATGTACTAGAAATCATTAAATACATAGTTGTAATTTTCATAGAAATTTTGAATTATTGTTAACATAAAATCCCCTAATTTTGCAAGTGATTCCTGTAAAATAATTTCTCAAACATCATTTTTGAAGGTAACCTTCACTGATTTGAGCTAGCTCTAAATCATGTTGATGTTTTTTACATGATACGTCATTTTCCTTCCTTTAGATTAATTAATGTTGAACAACAGTCACATTATTCAAAATATATTATGTACTATGGGATTCTTGTACAAATACTCCATGGATTTTATTAATTATGATATAGTTTTATTCATCTATATGTTAAGGGCCACGTTTTGAGCCAGTTACAACCACCTCAAACCAAGATCTTTCTTATCCAACCTGTATAATTTATTATTTTTCATAAATTCTATTTTATCTAAATAAAATTGAATTTATGTGTCATTTTAGATGAGATAATATTCCAAATGAATCCTCTAGAATTAAAATCTCATTTCGTTGAACTTATCAACATTCACTTTAACATCCTCCAATACCATGCCTTTAAATGATAGTAAATTACAAAAGGAAATAGAATTATAATCTTGTAAAGATTCCAATAATTACCGGATCCTAATTCCAAGAATGCTAAAAGTAGAAAAACCCCCCAATATATAATATAAATAGTTATAAGAAGAAGGAACCCATGATCAAAACCAAGATAAATTTCAATTCATGGGTGTAATTCAGTAGAATAAATGAGGTGGAGTGAAATATGATCATCTAGAATGTTTTTATCCAACTAATCTTAGTGTGTGGGAAGACTTGATAGATATACCCCATACCTACCGCTCTAAGAAAAACCTTGAAGTCGGTCAATTAATCTCATAAATAAAAAAAAATCATGAAATATAAATAAGGAAATAAAACAAATTTCATAGTTCAACCTTTAAGTCCTACATCCTTGAAAGAATATTACCAAACATTTATTACATATAAGATAGAAGGATTTGAATTCTTAAAGTATATTTTCTAATTATTGAATTGTTAGATCAGGGAGATAAACATAGCACCTCCATGTAAAGGTGGTCCCACACCAACATTAAATTGGGTCCTAATCAATAATTTGATAACACTAAACTCTGAATTTCATAGGCATCCATCTATTGAATATCGATGAAAACCTACACATTATACCTTCCCTTAGTCTGACCACCACTAAAAATAGAGAAGTGGACATTACCTACACTCCATAATTTCCCACATCACTACCTAGATGTAATATTGTGACTAATTATCAGCCTTTCAAATAATTAAAAAACGTGTTATCTCCCCATCAATCAAAATAGCATGTTCCAATCAACCATTGATTTTTTCAGAATTTCAACTGATCCTTCAAGAATACACTCTATTTCATTTTCTCTATATCCGATTGAATTGAACTAAAATTTAAATTGGATTCACATTACTAATAGTATACAAATATTTATTTCAATCACTAATCACTTTAGAAAGATTCTACTCATTTTCAATATATATTAATGTATCTTCCTTAAATAAGGAAAGGAGAAGGTAGTGAGCCTTGGGAAGAATATAGATTCTGTATGAGTTTTTGGAATATATGATTAAACATATCAATGGTTACTGACTCATTTATATTTGATTTAGAGATGACCCATTAGACCATGAATTTACTCATAATTTAATAAAAATAAGAATAAATTTATTTGGATACAACTCTTGGGATAAATGGCCAATACTATCCTCACTAACATTTCATCTTATAAAGCATTATCAAATTTGATAACCATTGATGGGAGATTTTGAATTTTAAACTATTAATATTCCACTACTATTATATCAACAATATAACACTATATGAATCATATTATATTATTCATTAAATCATAATTATTATGTTGATTTTATGATAAATCCATATTTTAAATATGATTAGGATATGATAGTGGTGCGATATCATATATTTCCATTTATGATATGCCCAATCCAAGAAATATGATAGTACTTATATTGAATCATGTTCATACCATAATATATATATATATATCAAACCTTATTATATAGTCTCAATTCATCACATGAAAATAATATTTAGTGCATATTTCGTTCAATCTCCCACTCGGACTAATTATTTATAAATGATTATTACATTTCACCATATATTGTATCACATACAAGAAAATTTTAAATAATATGAAAATATCTTTTTGTATATCTTCAAAATATATAAATCGATAATTTAATTCACTATTTATCACATCACATGAAATTCTTTATGTATAACCATTCATAACTCCCTTTAAGAAAAAATATTAATATTTTAGAGAAGTTATCTGTGTTTTGTTAAACATAATTCCAATTCCATAAATCACAAAATGTGACCCCATGGGAATTTTCAAGAATGAAAAAAATACTCAAATTCATATATTTATGACAAGTGTGACCTCTAGAAAAGAAACAGTTCTACACAAGATACAATGGGGTTTGGTGCGATCTCTATCAAACATATGTATCTCTATGTGTTTATTTGCTAACTATATCATATACAAGTATGAATAATCATTTAATCCATTTGAGAAATAAATTGAGAGATAATAAGTAATATATTATTTCACTCCCATATAGCCTTCTTACGCATTCTTGATTCATTGAGTATATATTCACCAAGTCGATGAATACATCACATGTCATACACATACATGGATAAGTACATAACATTCCCCTAATCCAAATATATAATAAAATTATAAATACCTTTTATGTTTATTCATATATTTCCAAATTTTATGTCAATCAGGGACATAAATATCATAAATATCATATTGTAGTAAAATAACTCCTTTGTTACGATCAAACCCATAACGTGGTAAAAAATATATCTAAACACCCTCTCATTATCTAATACTCAAGTCATGTGTTTGGAATGTATCAAATAATAATGGTTTTCATTCTAGGTATCTTACCAAACATAGGAATGAGAATTAAATTTGAAATATGATCCCGTAGTATACCAAATGCATAATTTATTACACTATATATGGTATACATCATGCGTTATCCAGGAAAAAACCCCATTTTTTCCTCATGAGAAAATTTCATATATCTATATGAATCCTACTCATGATGACATTAACAATTCATCACAAATTATAAAACTAAATAGTGTATAATATTTTGGAATGACTCAATGATTTACTTGGAGATGAAAATTATCATTTCATTATATATAAGAATATGTATCCAATGAGGAAGAATGAAAAATTAGGGAAAAACTTTCATATAACTGGATACATTATATATTCTTGAACCGTTTTACAAATTTTATCAAAACAATTAATATGTGTATTTCTCATTATAACACATATGTTACACTTATAGATTTACATTATTTTTATACACTTTTTGGGTATTTTTAAACTCATTATATTTATATTTGATTATTACCACATCTACGTGTGACCATCTGATAATATAATCCCAATAAACACTTTAGTGAGTTACATCCCTTAAGAAATCCATTTTGAATAACTTTGAGACTGTGGAATTGTTTTTCTAATGTTTAACTCCTTGAAGAAAGTATTCAATATTTTTTTCTTCACAAAATGAAATTGAATAATTTTAATAACATTTATCGTCTACTTAGAAATGTTTATAATTTCATCATATTTAACCTTTATGGAACATGTTCCATTAAACCTTTTCTTTAAAACCATTTATTATGTAATATAACTATTCACATTAATCTTTTACTGATACAACCTAAATTTTTTAGAAAACACTATAAACACTTTTATCCTAAATACAATAAAATATCAATACTTTTCATACACAGATATCACATCATATCAGATGAATATTCATTAAACTACATAACAATTTATGCTAGAATAATATAGGTATAGTGAATTTAGAATCATATGCACATAAAAACGGGTTCATAATATATCAACATAGTCTCCCATTAATTTTAGCATAACTAGCACACTTCTTAGATATATCATACATCTTAAACATAAGAAAGTAAACATAATAAAAGTTGATATCAAATTTTTATTAAGGGTAAAAAAGGAAGTTATCAATGAAACCAAGAAAATAACATGAATATAATTATATGAGAACATGGTAATGACTATTGAAAATTATAACCTTTAAATATTAAATCATAAAATTTAGTTACGGAATTGATCTTAGAAGTTCATAAGATAAGAATCATAAAGGAATCAATGAACATAAGCTAGGGATTCATAACATTGGCATAAGACATAGAATTTTGGAATACACATAAGCATATATGATCATTTTATTTTTCTAAAATCTCACAGTGATGACTATAATAGTGGATTGAGTTTACTCAAAAAAAATATCATGGTAGTCATTGTTCACTCCCTAGAATATCATAGAGGGAAAATTACCTTACTGAATTGGATTAACTCTCCATTCAAACCCAATTTATCTCATTATATATCAATATTTACCCAACTTATTGGAGGGAGTTGTAGGTTCTACCCATAACCTAATGAAAATCTTACATATGTGTTCCATGAGATAGTAAAACATTCATTATATCAGAACCTATGAACATAAATGGGTTTTATAAACATTTCATCATAGCATAACCCATGGAAGTGAAGTGAATTTCATAATCATATTATTATCATAAAGGTTAAATGTACAGATAAAGAAGAAGGGTGGTATCATTGGATCATATACCTAGATAATCATAAGTGACATAAAGGTTTTTTTATTTTTTGAATATAAATACAATTAAAATATCCTAAAATCATTCTTAAGGAAAATATATTTTCCCTTTTGAAATCACTTAATTTAAAAAAACTGTACAATTATAAAAGAAAAAAAATTACTTTGAAAAAAACCATTTAAACTTATAAAGGAATATTTAATGAAAATTTCTTCATGTTTATAAGAAAATTGATTCATACTGTATAAGTTAAAAAACATTCCTTTGATAATTTTGTCCGAGAAGTCACAAAGTACCTCATTTGGAAAGAAACAATAGATTCCTTTGAATCAATTTTTTAAATAGTCCAGCATTGGTAAAAATGAATTTAAAAAATATTATTATAATTTTAAAACCCTTTATTAAAATATTTTTAGTAAACAATGATATAAAATAAAAATGTTTTACGACCGAAGAGAGAAATAAAGTTGATTTTCCTTAAAAACATATTTTCAGCATGTTAAGCTCAAAAGTTGAGAAAAATGAATGAGAATTTTTTTATGAAATAATCCAATTTGAAGAAAATTCATATGTATCTTGATTGGTTGATCATAATATTACATCCTCAGAACATAATCAGAAATAATCGCGATAAATAATGAAACTCTAACATTAATGCCTTTACCACTTTGGTAACGTGTCAATCATAAGGCCCATGAAAGAAAAAAAATTATATGGATATTTAAATATCATAATTTTTATACAAATAATAATTAAATACCTTTATGGAATATATAAACACTAGATTAATGAAACAACTGGTTAATATGGAATACATATCGCAGAGATAAAAATGTGATGAAAAATCCCTTACATTGAGTTCTTCTAACATTGAAAGCACACTAAACTCCTATGTAATAATTTTAAATTTATTAATATTATAAAAAAGAGTAATTTCATACTTATAATATCATATATAATCCCTTAATAATATTTCACCACCACATTTTAAAATAATTCCTAATTAGAATTACCTTTTTCAGGTGTAAACTATTTAATTTATCTTGAGTATTTTAGTTTAGTAGTTGTCATCCTTATAAATTTATCTTTGTTACATCATCTACATAATTATATTAATGATATAAATATCATATATATTCTTTATATACTTATTTATAGTCATCCAAAAAATTTACATATAGAAAAATAAATTACCATGTTCATGGATATAGGTGGCCATACGTATGCATGAATGCTATTTTAATTTTTTGATGGATGAAATGAAATATAGTTAAATATTAATTTAAATTTATAGGATAATTTTTATATAATTTTTATCATATATATTCAAAATATTCTTCTTAATTACCATCCATCTAAAATATAAATTAATAACGAACCACATCGCTTCGTGGAGGTGGTAGTACACATGTACACATGAACGACATTAATTTTCCCAAAGGATTGTTTAATTTGAAGGTATATGTGATATTATAATTTCAGAAGTAAAATTTTGTTAAAAAAATATTATATAAATATTAAACCCATCATAATACCAATCCATAAATTATGGTGGTGAAAAATTAATTTTATCTCAATGTGGACAGGGTAAGTCGTACGTACGAATGATCGATAATTTCAATTCTCATTTGATGAGAAAGAGGGTGTATAATGGTTTTTTAATAATCATAATAAAATTTCTAAATATTTATTACACCGAATTTATTTTTTTATTAAAAACAACATAAATTTATATGAGTTAAATATGTGTATAAAAGAATGTGATCAGTTAAGGTGATTACCTTTTCATTGAATTGAATCCTTTAGATCTCAAAGGGATCCAAGGATGAACTTTTCAGACGACTAGAACCTCTAAAATGTCTCTATGAAATTTTTTAAGTGATATTTTTTTATTTTTTCACACCAATAATTCTCAAAGTGGTGTATATAAGAAAGGGAGGATGTGCCCTTTTATAATCAAGGTGAGGGTAGCTTGTTGAAAATTTCGAAAGATTAAATTATAATAAATTAATTATTAAGGAAATGTCAACTAAATGGATATGTATTTTAAGATAAGGTAGGATAAGTTTTTATTACCACCAACTGATAGAATTTATTAATTTTTTTGTGTGATAAAAAACCTTACCATTTTGATTAATCCATAGTTAACCAGTTTAAATTTTATATATAGTAACAAATGATTCAAAATTAAAGGGTTGTAATTTTTTACTAATCAGGTGATAATTAGAACATAAATTAAAAATTTGTGAAATCTAGACCATATAATATCCACAATGTTTTATTTGTATATTTTTTTTTTTTATAAATAATTTAATAACTTATTAATTTGATAAAATATCACTATTGTAAATTTTAACACAAATCCATTGATATTCGTTAAAATAAATAAATTAAAATTTTAAATCAGAGCATATTATTTTAAAATAATTATGATATTTTGTATTAACCTTTAAAATTCATGTAATAATTTAAATACCTCAAATTATATGACGTTTAATATTTAAAAAAATAAATTTTTAAATTTTTTATCAATTGAATACTTAATGTTTTGGAATTGTGTAAGAATTAAAGGTAATTATATAATACCTAAATATTATAAATAAATTACCAACATGAATATAATTTAAGTAAGAAAAAATTACTATTAATATCCTTTAATAACTAGTTTTTCTCTATGTGAACACATAAAGGATATTTAATACTAATTGTGTGACATTTTGTAACATTCATTGATTTAAATAATATATAAATAATTTAATAGAAAAGTTTCCATTATACTAGTAAATTTAGATCCTATTGTGATAATGGTTGAATTTAATTCATCTAATAAGAATTAGGATGATGAATTATGGTCTTATAACTTATTTTTATTCTAGATTATCCTGATTTACCCTTTACCAAGGTAATAAATTTTACAACAATTACTTATATTAGTGACAAAAAATAAAAGGGTTATATTTACCAAATTTAATAATTTTTTTCTAAATATATAATTTATTTTACCTGATTAAAAATCTATAAATTAAATAAAATTATTTTAAATTAAGTTCACAATATATGAAATGACTTATTTTTAGAGATAATACATTTTTATGTGTAAATTGAATATATTTTTAACTTATGCATAGAAAATTTATTTTTTTGTATGTTTAAAACATTTGATCAAGTGATTAACATATAAATTTTAATAAAATAATTAAGAAATTGTGATTAATTTATTTTATAAATATAAAAATACTTTTGACACATAAAAATTGGTTTTCCAATCAAACCCCACATTTATTTTTAAATAGTTTTTGTTTTTAATTATAATCATTTGAAAACTGATGAATTCATTATATAAAAGGGTATAAAATATAGTTTTTATAATTTATTTATTACTATTACTACCCACCAACCCACCAACTAGTCGATAATGTACACAAATTTTTTTAATAATGTTATACGACTCATTTAAACTCAATGTTGCATGTAACGCAACCTGTTAAAGAAATTAAATTATTTAAGGAGAAATATTTAATAATTTATATAGTTGTTACATTCATCCCCCTCAAGATAAATTGTACCCTTTAAATTAATCAATTTGATACAAATAGATAAGGATACTTATTCCTCATCCTATCCTCATGTTCCCACGTAGCTTACTCAAATTGGTGGTTTCTCCACAAAATGTGGATTAGGTGAGTGGTCTTGTTGGTTGAATATTCTCTCTATGATCCAGAATATATATTGGTTGTTCTAGATAAGAAATATCACTCTCTTGAGGTATGAACCTTGAATTTTGTACAAATGAAGGATCTACTATATACTTATTTTTTAGAGATACATGGAACACATCATGAACTAGGGAGAGATTTTTTGTAAGAACCAATAGATAAGATACCATCATAACATGATCAAGAATTTAAAAAGGATATAATACCTAGGTATTAGCTTACCCTTATTTCCAAATCTCATAACCCTCTTCTGGGGACATATTTGTGGGAATACAATATCACCAGCTTTAAATACATGATCTTTCCAACGATTTTAAGCATATATTATTTGTTAAATCTAAGCTACTTGTTTATGAAATTGATTATATATAACCTACTCTATCTTATAATAATATAGATTATATACCAATATATTTATTTCTCTACCTTCATCCTAGTATTTTTGTGTTCTTCACTTCCTACCGTAGAGGGATTCATAAGGTGGCATCCAAATACTAGAGTGAAAATTGTTTTTGTAAGAAAATTACACCAATGGAAGGTTTTGATTTGAACCCCCATTGAAATACATAGATCAATCTATCACCATGTCTTATAAGGTTTTAATGAACCTCTATTACTTGACATATATCTGAGTATGATAAATGGTTCTAAAACATAAATCTATATCTATATCCTTCTAAAAATTCATCTAAAACATTGAATTAAACCAAAGATTCTGATCAGATACAATTGACAGTGGTAAAACATGAAATCATAATACTTGATTATTTTATAATTGAGTAAGTTGATTAGGATGGAAATATTCTTGAATTGAAATGATGTGTGCTGAATTCATAAGGTGTTCATCTATAATCGAAATATATTTTTTCCCTTTAGACATTTTGTGGAGTCTGGTGATAAAATCCATGGAGATATTTTCTAATTTCCATTCTTGAATGGATAACGGTTATAAATACCCTTTTAATTATGTATCTTATCTTCAAATTATTGATATTCCAATCACATAGAACCATACTCAACAATATCTCCCTTCATCTCATTCAACTATAAATACTCTTTCAAATCTTTATAAATATTCATACTTCTGGGATGAATTGAAAATGAAGAATTGTGAGCTTCATCAATAAGATCCTTCTTAAAATATGATATTTAAGGGACTCATACACAATTATTAAATATTATTATTCAATCATAATCATGGTTGAACTCTTGAATATTTCTCACCATCTTTTTCATCTCAACATCTTCATTCCATGCCTCTTTAATCATTACATAGATATTGTATAAATGAATGATGGTGATGATTTTTCCTATGTTCCTTCAAAGATAAGACCCCACAATGACTAATCTCAGACCCCTAGGAACATTTATACTATATCATCTTCAATGATTTCAAGAAAGGTTGAAACAAACTACCTAAAGACAATTAATTTAAAAAAGTATCAATTTGGATGGGAAGATGGAGACTCTGATTATGGGAATGAAATATCATATTATGATTTCTAGTTTTGATGAATGAGGGAAATTAAGGTTTTTCGACCCCGTTCACTGTTACTAGGTACATTATTTCACCCTTTTAATAAATGGTCAGAAGATCTGATTCTAACTAGACCTCTCTAAAAAAATCATTACATGGATATATGGTAAAAATACAATTTGAGATAGATAATATTTCTCCCCTTCCATCAAGATTTAAGGATCCATAATTTACATTTCAATAAATATTGGATATTTTTTTTGTCCTCGTCAAAGATAATTTAGAAAGATCTTTTGGATTCATAACACCTTCCACCATGTTTTCTTTCCCATGATGGTAATGTCTTGAGCAGTTATAATATTTAATTGCCTCCAAAAATAGTATTTAGAACATGTTTAACTATTTTTGAGTTAAAATATATTTTAAATTTTTTGGTTTAGTATATATATCACACCTTTCTCATTAAAGATAACTACCCTATATGTTTAATCCAAAAATACCATAGTTAACCCTGCAAATCATTTTTTTTTCATTATCAGATAGCCGGTTTGTAAGGGTTGTCGGGACCCATAGATACAATCATACATTTCAAAATTCAAAAATCACCCAAACAGAAGGAAACCTTGAAACATCTCGAGCCGCGAACCCACGCGCCGGCCTCGAAACCCGGGATCTCCTTCCGCAGCATCATCAGCCTCGAGATACGCCCCCGAGGCGACTGACAAACCCACTTTCACCAGAACACCGGTGAGGTTCACCGACTCCCGTCATCGTCACAGCGACCGTCGTCGTCTTCACCGGCAACCACCGCTGCCATCCCTTCACCCGCGCACCAACACCCCTTCACCGACTTCAACAAGTCAGAAAACCTCGTCACCGATTTCAACAAGGCAGAAACCCTCGGCGCATCGCAAAAAAAATTACCGGATTTCCATGAAAATCCGGTGAAAGAAACCAAAAACTCATAGATTACATCTCGCAAAGCAACCAACAACAACCAAACAACGGAATTGTCAACGATGAAATGAAAAACATCCATGGAGCTGAAGATCCCACCGCCACCAGACAAACCAACTGAAACAGAGACAACAAAAACCCCATCGAACTCACCTGAGAGGGGACAGAGCCCAAACCGCCGACGTAAGAGCGCGACCCTCGAACGTGAGTAAAAACACCACCGGTCATCAGAAAACTGCCGAGATCTGATCCAGGAGTACTCCGTAGAGTGTGCCATCAATAGGACCGGTCATACACCCACGGACTAGAACCATCAACCACCGAAGCTCGAGAGAATCTTCACCGCCGGTGAGACAACCACGCCACGTCGCGCAACATAGGTCCACTACCAACCCACCGAGCGTGAGAAGGAGTCGTTGTGCCTTCCGCAGCGGAGGAGCTGGCCTCGGCGAGAGGGAGGAAACCCTAGGTCGAGAGCCCCTTACGGGCGCATTAGTTAACCCCAAATCATGAGTTGTATATTTTTTATCATGTACTTTAAACCTTCATTAGTAATAATATATGAACATATCATTCCATATGAGGATGAATATTAGTCCTTTATTTTTTTGAATTATTTTAGATTACAAACCCTTCTTCACTAAAGCGTAGTTTACGCATAGGTTCACCGACAAGACTTCTCTTCAATTCCTTAAAAAATTCATCAAATTTATCCTTCCAAAGGAACTTGGCTCCGTTTAAAGTTAACTTAGTGACTGTATTTGATAGAAAGGAAACACAAAATTGAAAATATCCATCCAAGACAATAAAAATATAAATCTGAGTCACAATTTTTGTTCTAGGATAATGTTTAACAACTTATTTATTTGAAGGGTTTAATGATATACACTCACTTTTGGATTATGTGACCCAATAATGAAACTTTCTGAATCCAAAGTCTACCATTTATAAATTATTCATAAGGATTATACTTACTTAGGATCTTCAACACAATTATAAAATGTTCTTTATTTTATACCTTGATATGATAGTAAATAATAATATCATTTATAAAGACTAACACAAATAGATCAAGTTAATATATAAATACCTTATTCACTAAATACATAAAGATTTTGGGAGAATTAAAGACTAAATGGAATCACCACAAATTCATATGACCTTTACTCATATGGAATTATATCTTGCGTATTTAATTCTTGACCCTAAATTGATGATATCTAAAAAATATCAATCATATAAAATTATTGACCTTTACATAGTCGATCAAACATGTATTCAATATGAGGTAAATGATACAAGTTATTTATGGTGATATTGTTATGTTCGCAGTAATAAATAGAGATTCTCATTGATCTAAAGTTATTCTTATCAAATGGAATAGGTTCACCCCAATGTGACAAACATGGTTGAATGAATCCATTGTTAATATTCTCATGGAGATACTAAATTAATTCATTAATCTTAATCTGGGCCATTCTATATGGAGTCTTGGATATAGGTGTAGCACCAGGTATGAGTTCTGTTGAATAATCAAATTTATGATTCTGTGTAAGACCAAAACAAAATTTATAGAAAGGCATCAATAATCTCCCACAAAGTAGGAATATCATTTATGTTGATTTTATCTCTAACCATTTGAGATAAACACCCCTTTTGAAGAGGAATCACGACCCATATGAAAGATTTAATTTCCATCAGATGTTAAGTTTTTACATCATACTACTATACTATCAAAGTATGGCTTTGAATATCAAATGAAACTTACATTCTTCAAAAATTGATGTTGTATTTATTTAAATAAATAATTTATTTTCAAAAAAAAAACATTAAAAAATGAAATATAGTTAGAATTCCAAGATTTATAAAGAACACATTCCAAAAAACATCATCTATAGAATAATCCTAGACTTTTGATGTGGTCATCATACCATTAAAGGATTTTACTACTATCTCAAATTATAATTTTGGAGGTGGTATAATGATACCATTGGATGGGTATTTAGATATAAAATAGTGGGTAGATCCACAATCAAATAAGAAATTAATGGTTATAGAGTGTTTGGTAAGTGTATCTTTCAACACATATTTATCATTCCTCTCATTAGAAAAAATGATTTCATTAGATTTACTCTTTTCATCTAGGATGAAGAGGTTTTTTATGTTGGTCATCATAATTAACATTTATATTTGGGAATTGGTTAACTTAATTACCATTTTTCATTCATTTAAAATACTAAAGTGTAGATGATGCATTTTTTGGAGTTGTCTCCTTATTCCCAGCATTAGAAATATTCTTCTAATCACATCAATAATAGATTTCATTGTAACCCTAAATTCCAAACATACAAAAAATTACCAATTCCATTGAGATAATTTCTCCCATGATTACATGAAAACATTGAGAATAAATGAAGGCTTATATTTTTTTCACTATGTTTTTTAGAATTTCCATTGAATTCTATTTTTCCTGTTTTATCAAAACAACGAGATTGCTGGGTAACTCTAATATCCATATCCACACAAATAGGACATAAAATTATTTATTTATAGATACTTAATTTCTTCATGGATGAATCCCTTTATATAATTATATTTAAGACATTGGAGAAAAAATCAACCTTACCTTTTGGTTGGATAATAATAGAAGATGTGTACACTAAATATCTTATGAAATTTACCTCAAAAGTAAAAACAAATTCATTATATTTATGTTTTAAAATAAGGAAATCTTTATCCATTTTCATGTTAAGAATATCAAAAAAGTTAATTTTCTTACAAATAATATTTTAAGATTTTTCCTACTCTATAGATTCAATTTCATCATGTTCTTTAATTTCATAATAAGTGTATTCCACTGATCTTCTTCAACATAAAAATGATAAACAACCAAAATAAAGTCATCATATTCTGAACATTGAATTATAGAAAATATATTTTCAATGGTACTAACCCATAACTGATAAAATAATGGATTAGTTGACCCACATAAAGATGGTGGATGTTGCCTTTTGGGGAACTCAAAACAATATCGTTACATACGTTTCTTGTTTGGAAACTCCATGTGATTCATATATTGAGAAAATCATCTGAGAATAGAAACAATATTTTTTACTCTAACTCCCATAATATTTTGTTGATCATGAAGCATATCATATCACATTCCATTTCATTAGACATTAACAAAATTCTTTCAGGTTCCATTGATTTACTAAAACCAAAAACCACATTGTGAGGGAAAATAATCTTTATAGGAAACCACATGATCACGAGAATCCATTTAAAGGATATAAAAACCATGAAACCTTCTTTTATACAATCTTAGGGTTAACCTAGTCCATTTATAACCATTAATAAAATATTACGATTCTATCTTGCACATGAAATTATCTATGAGTTATCACTATAGTTTTCTTATACTATTTTTTAAAGGTTAACTAAAACTTTCACTAATACCAACTATTGACACTCATACTTTTAATATAGATATCACATTTTAGTAGATAAATATCAATTTCCTAAATTAACAATATACACAAGAATCATATATGTAAAGTGCCTTTATAAACATGGGAACATAAAAAACTAGTTCATTAAATATATTTATCATGTACTATTAAGTTCATAATTACTATTAACCATGTTTGAATTATCTTACTTCATAACCTAGGGAAAGAAAACATAAGAAATAGTGATCTCAAAGTCCCACTAAGGGTAAAAATGGGAGTTAGAAATGACCACTTAAGTGTAACATGAACATAAGGGTGTGATAACATGATTATAACTTTTTAAAATTACACATTGCATCACATAAATTATAATCTTGGTTCATGTCATAAATCATTATAGTTTATAAGACATGAATCATAATGAAATCAAAGAAAATAAACAATGTAAGCATAACGGTGGCATAAGACATGAAATTAATGAATACAAATAATCCTAGAAAATCATTTCCTTATTAGTCAACGATTATTTACAAAACAATTATAGTATATTTTTTTCACTCTCTAAATTATCATATTTTTTAGGATTCACTACTAAGACAATCATTGTAGACAAAGTTGCTTACTAAACTGGGTTAACTCAACATTAAAATCCTATTTCAATCATGAGATATCAATCTATACCTAATGAATTAGAGTGAAATATATTTCCCACATTTCCAATAATAAAAAAAATACATATTTATGGGTAATGTTCATAAAAAATTCATTATATCATAACATATGAAAATAAATTGGTTTCATAAACATTTAATCATAACATAACCTATGAAAATGAAATGGGTTTCATGAATTTTTTTAATGCTTAATATAAACTATCTAGATAAAAAATAAGGATGTTATACTTGGATCATATCTCTATTAAATCATAAGTAATATCAAGTGGTTTTTTCTTTGAAGAATATAAATAAAATTAAATGACCATTAAAAAATTCATTAGGAAAATTTAATTTCCATTTTGAAATGAACTATTTAAAAGAACTATGCAATTATAAAGAAAATAATTTTATTAGAAAACTACCATGTAAATTTTAATGTACTCTTAAAATAAAAAATTATTAATAAAGGTGGGAAATACCATTTATTTCATATAAGTTAAAAAATCATTCCTTTAATACTTTTTTTAAAAAAGTCACAAAGTACCTTAATTTGAAAATGAAAAAAATATTATGTTCAAAATACTTTTAAAAATTAAAACATGAATAAAAATTACATAAAAAAATAATTGGATAATATTAAAACCCATCTTTAAAATATTTTTAAAAAATATGGATATAGAAGAAAAATGTTTTTCAACCAAAGAGATAAATGATTTTGATTTTCCTTAAAACAATAATTTTTGTCTCTTGAGTACAAAAACAGAGAGAAATCAATGAAAAATGTCAATTTTAAGGGAAAAAATTGGGGATAACAAAATTAATGATTATTTTTAGAGGTTGGTCATAATATTTCATCATCATAACTTAATCATAAAAAATCATGATAAATAATGATTTTGAAACAAAAAACACCATATAAGTTAGGAAACTTTAGAGGCCTAAGGCTTGTGAAAGAAAAGACCTTATATCAAAATTTAAATATCACAATTTTTATAATAAAAATAATAAAATACATTAATTTTTATTATATAAACCACATAAAATAAATGAGTGGTGAATATGGCATGTGTCTCACAGAGATAAAAATGAGACAAAAAATCACTTACCTCGAGTTCACCTTACATAAAAAGCATTCAAACCTCATTTATAATAAATTTCAATTTAGTATAATTAAATTAAATATTATTATATATATACTAATATAAGATATATTATTTCCTTACAACATTTTGAAACAACCTTTTGTCAATAAATCCTTATTAAAATCATCATTTCTGTGTGTTAAATTTTTCATTTATCATGATTATTTTAGTTTAGTAGTTTTGATCCTTTTACCATTATCTTGGTTAAATAATATCAATAATATTAAACATGATATAAATATGATATATATTAATTATATACATATTTAGAGTCATCCATAAAAATTATAGATAGGAAAATGAATTAAATTGTTTATAG
Organism: Viscum album; assembly: GCA_963277665.1. Classification (NCBI taxonomy): domain Eukaryota; kingdom Viridiplantae; phylum Streptophyta; class Magnoliopsida; order Santalales; family Viscaceae; genus Viscum; species Viscum album. Next base: position 485,497,217 of record OY728129.1, read on the forward strand.
TTATGGTAAGTCATACGTACGGAAGAACGATGTTTTCATTTTTTGATAGATAAAATGAAAGAAGTGTAAATATTAAATCCCATTTATTTAATTATTATTATATAATATTTATCATATATATTAATAAAATTATTCCTAATTACCATCCAATTAAAATATAAATGAAAAATGAATCACATCACTTTATGGAGGTGATAGTCCACACAAACGCACGAATAACGTTTTTATTTACCAAAATACTGGATGGTAAATAGTTATATGTGATATTATACATCAAGAAGTATAATTATTTTATAAATATTATATATTTACATTAAACAAAACATAATACCCATATATGAAAAATGGTGGTGAAAGATGAATTGTATCGCTGCGTGGAGAAAATAAGTTGTATGCAGGCACATGCGATACTTCTGCTTCTCATTTGATAAGAAACATGGTGTATAATGGTGTTTTAAATATAATTATAAAATTTATGAATATTTATGATACTTAATTTTTTACTTTTTTATAATTACCATATATTTATATTTGGTAAATATGATTATAAAATAAAGTGACATGTTAAGGCGATTACCTCTTCTTTGAAATGACTTGCGTAGTTCTCCTATAAAAGGCTCTACGAACGGTTATTTGGTAAGATAAAAACCACTATAATGTGTCTTGGGAAGTTTATATGATAAATTAATAGATTTTGGTCAATCTATAAGGATCAATGTCATGTAAATAAATGAGGGAGGAGGTGCCCTTTTATAATTAAGGGGAGGGGAACTTAAGGAATTTCAGAAAAGATTTAATTATAATATTGTAATTATTAATAATAATTCCACAACATTTCCTAGAATTTTCATATATGGTAGTATTGGGTGGTAACCCAATCATCCAATATAATTTTTATATGTTTTGGTGTCATTTTACACCTTATCATTTTGATTAACTCATAGTTAACTGATTCTAATTTTAACTACGACACCAACATTTTCAATATTAAAGGCTTATAATTTTTACTTATAATGTTAAAATGGGTCCATAAATGTCCAATTTATTATACATTAGACGATATATCATACACATTGTCTTATTTTTTTTTACTTTGATATGATTTTATTAAATATTACTTTGATAAAATATCATTGAATTTAACTTTGACACTAATCATTTAATTTGAATTAAAAGACAAAAATAAAAAGTTGGAATTAGAATATAATCTTTTAACATTGAACTAATATTTTATATTAACTTATAAAACTCATGTAATACTATAAATTACTTAAATTATATCACTTTTAATATTTTCAAAATCATTAATTTTAATTTCGCATTAGTTGAATAAATATTATTACGACGTTCAGTAAGAATGTATGGTGATTATATAATATATAAGAGTTATAGTTAAATTAATATAATTTATATAATCTATTTAGTAACAAAATAAATAATAATATTCTTTCATAACTATTTTTTGCCTATTTGTGAACACATATATGATATTTAAAACAAAGAGAGTGATGTTTTGTATCTTTCTTTGATTTAAATAATATATAAATAGTGTCCCTAAAAAAGTTTCCATTAAACTAATACATTTATAGAATAAAGTAATGTTATTATAAATAACTCCATAAAATAATAATTAGGATGAAAAATTATGTCCCTATCAATTATTTTTAATCCTAATTAACTCGATTTACCCATTATTGTGATAATAAATTTTACTATAGTTATTATTCAATTTAACCAAAAATAAAAGAGAACTATTTTCCAAAATTGATATATAAAGTACTAAATATGTAATTAATTTTATATAATTCAATTCTTATAAAAATAATACCATAATTTTCATGTAATTGTTCCAAATGTGACAAAAGTTATTTTTTTTGGAAAAAATACATTTTTAAGAAAAAATATGGATTTATTCTTATAATATACCTAAAAAAAGGAATTTATTGAATGTTTATAAAATTTTATGTAGAAACTAATATATAAATTTAATTATTTTTTTAAATGCTGATTGATTTAATTTATTAATAAAAAATACTTTATGCACATAAAAATAGTGTTTAGAAAAACAACTCTTTTATTTTCAAATTATATTTTAATTATAATCATTTGATAACTAATAAATTAATTTGATAAATTTATTGAAAATATATTTTTCAAATTTTAGTTATTACTATTCATACCCACCTATCTAATGGATAATAGGCAATGGATGCATAATATTTTTAAAAAGTTACATGGTTCATCTAAGTATGTTGTTGTATGTGACACAAACTATGAAAGAAATACTATTATTTAAGAAAAAGTATTTCATAAAAATATCGGTGTGTTATATTAAAAAATTATTCAATTATTTTATACAAAACTATTTTATATAATTGAATCATTTAAAATAATGTGTTATAAAATAATCATCTCATTTTCTAATAATAACACTATATTTACTACAATTGTTCTTATCACATAAGAATTAAAAAAAATCAGCATTATCATAATCTTTATTTTAATCCATTCAAGATTTAATTATTACATTTCATTAAAAATCAAGATTTAATAACCCTTTATTAATAAATTAAGTTCATCCTCAAAGAATTAATTTTCAATTATTTTGAATCAAAATATATTCACAATAATTGTGAAACAAAATTTTGGATTCATATACCCTTCAAAAAGAAGAATTTATTTCTATAAAATTAGTTATTTACATACATTATCCACGAAGTTTCAAGAAACACTTCAAGTTATCTTGATATCTCTTTCTTTGATGTCTAGGTTTACCATATTGAAGCCAATTTTCTTCATTTGTATTATTTTTTTTATAGCTATCTATACTCTCTAAGGCCTCTTTTATTTTCTTTCTAGCCAATATTTTTTCATTTTTCTTTTTTTACTATCATCATTGAACTTAAACCTAGGACTCTAATTTCTTTCCCAATAATCATCAACATATTCTAATGTTAGTTTATTTTTTTTAAATTTAATTATGTTGCAATTTATAATAAAATTTCATAACATTTTTTATAGTGAATTTAGAATGATGTGTTGGACAGATCAAGTTTAAGAGGTGATCATAGTGTCTCTATATCATTGATATACACAATCATATTAAGTAAGTGAGTATAAGCAGATGTAAATTCTTTCATATGTTACTAAAAATATCCTTTGACACATCATACCCCCTTCCTCATTCGTTCTTGGTAGTTCATGCTTAGGCTGCATATCATTTTTTATAAATCCTTATTTTCAATTTTAATTTTCAACTCGGGTTCCATAGGCAAAATCATGAGATTACATAATTCTAGTTAATTATTTATATTCTTATCAAAAGTATCTATATCTATTTATTTAATTAATTTACTAGTTTGTTACCTATGAATGGGTTTTGATAACACATGTAATTTTTTTTATTAATTAATAAGTATTATTATATTTTGGTACAAGTATAGAAAAATAATTCTGTTATATATTTCCTTGTCCAAGATAGATATCAACGTTATGCATAAATATGGTGATGATTCCCTTATATCTCCAAAATAATCTATTGTTATTTTAGTATTATAACACCCATCAAATTTTATTCAATTATTAAATATAATATTTTTTTAGTTTTATCTCTATTTCTAGATTTGGGTCAATTTTTGGGCCAAGTGTGTGTTTCAAGAACATGTTGAGGTGTTGTATGTGCTGGTGTTGGATAATAATCAATTCAGATGTCTGGAACTATGATTGAGACCAATTTCTATAGATTTGGTGGTGTTTTGAAATTATTTAAAGACGTTATGATTAAATTAATATGATTTTTAAATCCTATAAATCAGTTCTAGAAGTAAATGATATTTTTGGTGTTGTGTTAGACAAGGATAAAAAATGGGTAAGTTCCTAGAAATATGGGTACCCCTTCTATGGGTTGCATCCTCATGTGTAAAATATTCTCTACGGTATGCAAGGGTAAACACCCACTATGTAAGATACCTAATCCATATGTTTTTTATTACTAAATAACATATTGGTAAAATATTGGAAACTCTATGATATATAATAGTTTTAGGGTCACTAGATAAATTCCCCCCTTATGATATATAAGGGTTGATTTGTTTTAGGTGAAATATCATAATGTTTAAATCATATGTTTTAATTGATGACTTGTGGAAAGTAATAAAATATTGATGTTTAATCAATAGTTTATCTTTGAATAAGGACTGACTTAGAATCTCCTAGATATCATAATACTAAAGGATTAATTCAATAACTATATATGATTTTTATTTCCCTATGTTGTGTGTTTTAGTATGTCTATGTGTGAAAACTTTAAATTTCTAGATTGTGTAAACCTACTACACATAATTTATGGCCTAAGAATCTTGTTTTAATTAATAAATTTTTTGAAAAATGGATTGGATAACAAATCATGTCTTAGAAAAATTCTGTTATGATAAATAATGGAGCCTGAGATATATAAGTTTCATTAGAGAGAAGTGGAATTTGAAAATGTAATAGGGTTCTTATGTTTCATAAGTGTTTTATGTGTAATATATAAGGGACCCAAACATTTTGAAAAAAATTGTATAATACGTAATGGTTGTCTCTAAGTCATACATAAGGGTTACCTGATTAATAAGGGTAAATCAATAATTATCCAAAAAATTAAATGTTAAAATAATTATGAACATTTTTTCCAAAATAAATAATTAATAAATTTAATTAAATATAAACATTATTTAGTTTCTATTTCATCAAGTCGATTAATAGAAAATCTAAACTTTTCACTAACACTCATTTAATCATTTCCCTAGGCCTTCTCAATATATTTAGTCTATCATTGAGTTCATTTATTGATGATAAAAACCTCTAAACCACCACATCTATTATTCTTTTACCTTTAACTCTTTGTTTCTTACCCTAACATGGATATAAAAACCTGGGGTTTCATGTTTTATTATTTTAGTTTTTGTGTTTTCTTAATTTAGGTTTTGTGATGGTTTCAAAAGGATCCCTTATCCTTGTTATGGTGTAATAGTTCCATTATCTATGGATTTAAGGAGTTAATGTTAGTTTATCCAAGAATAGGTTTTTTTCTTATAAAAAAATGATTTTCAACTTTTATTCCATTTTCAAAATGATTTCAAAGTGATTCTATTAATATATACTGATTTCCATCCAATGGAATTTAGTTTTCTCATAAACACCAACTGAATTAATATGAATTTCATTATTTCCTAGTTTATATGCATTAAACCATTTTATTATTCAATCTATGTGTTTGTAGAATTATTAATATGATTTTTAAAAAATAATTTTACAATAAAATAGTAATATTTGATTCTAACCCAATTTCTAAAGGATATAACTCATGTATTTAAATAATTATTCACAATATAAGGTTATTTTGGGGTTCATTTGAATTATACATGTGTTTATTTTATTATTTAATGTGAGATAATGATATTTTCATGTTACTTGGACTTATTTGGAATGTATGATATTTTAAATAAAATTTTATTCCTTGAATTATTTCCAAATTATATTTTGATGGGTTTGTTTTTAAAGGATGGTGGATCATGTGGTATTCTCCAAATATGTCCCATATTCCAGTTTGTAATTTCTAAAAGAATGTTTTATCGATATTTGAAAATCCTAAAATTGATCTTCTATATATTTTTTATGTAATGATTAAATATAGTGTAGATGTTATGTTAAATGTAAGATATTATCTTGGATAGTGGATAATGCAATTATATTTATTTTTTAAAAAAGTAGGATATTTTAAGATTGGAGATTGGTGGTGAGGGTGAGTTCTTAATATTTTTTATGATATATAAATTTTATATGTTATATGCTGACTTCTCAGGTCCATTTATTCTCATGGGAAATCATGGGTATCTAGGTGTTATATCTTGGTAATATTAACGCACAAGTTTACTATTATATATTGTATAGTATTCCGATGTGTAGATCACACCATTATCAGGGTATTTTACACCTCAATCAAACTAGGTCGGGTAAAATTGAGTTTCACTGAAGTTGAATAAAAATAAGTACCAACTATATTGGTTTGTTTAGTTTTTCATAGATTTTTTTTCATGAATCCAAGGTGTTCACATGATGATAGTGATCTCATTAATATTATGTTTTCTAGTATATTGTTACTTTAATTAAATCTTCTTAATATTAGTATCTTGATTCTCATTATAATATTTTTCTTTTCTTTTTTGATGTTTTCAATAATTTTATAGAAAATATGTTATTACATTTTTTTGTAAAAGTGACGCCTAACTCTTCTTCTTTAATATAGAAATTTTTTACTATTTAAAGAGAGAAGATAGTTTTTTTTATAATTGATTCTTATTTATTCATGATTAAACTTTTATTATTGAAAGGTAGTTTCCTCTAAAAGGTTTAGATACATTACACATTTTTAAAAAAAAATTATATGTATATTGAAGATGATATTTTATCCTTATATATTAATCATGGATATTTTAAAAGAAATTTTCTAAAATTATTTCTCACATCATGGAAGGAATTGTTTCTTTTTATGGTGTTATGTTAGAAGCATTGTAAATTAAAATAATGGTATACTTGAATAGTTTTAAATTAGACTATCTTGAAATGAATTTTCATTTAAAGATTATGCACGGTGCATGGGGAGGATACTAACTGGCCATTTTTTCTCACACTTATATACATTATAATTTCAGGTAGGTTCCTTGGAAATAAGGATTTACTAAGATGAAAGTTTAGGTAACACGGTGGTGCTAATAAAATTATGATTTTCTTATTTTTTTTAGATATGGTTAATTGATTTTATTTTGTATTTATTTGGGTTTTTAGTTTGGATTTTGTTATATCATCTATTTTGGCCAATATTATCTTGTATACCCATTGTTTTATGTTGGAATGATTTTATTATGCTAATGGTTATAAATTATAGTTTATGGGTTCTATTTTTTATTATATTGTTTTTTTATTTATGGAATCTAATTATTTGATATGTATGGATATATGATATATGATGTGGTCATGTTGGACTATCAGATGAAAGTCCAATTTATATTATTTACTTCGTCAGATTAAATAATTCCCAAAAATGAATAATTTTAATACCAATAACCAATTTATATCCCATGATGATTGAGAGAACCCTTGAATCTTTTCCAAATTCTAGATTTGGTATAAATATTATGGGTATCCTAAGGTGGTATATGAAATTATTTTTATCAAAAACCATTTTTAATTTATATTAATTTGAGAGTTATTATATATAAGAGATGTTTTTATTGGAACTCAAGATGTAGGTACAAAAAAAGTGTCTATCTGATACATTTAGTAACTAGCCTTAGGTTGAAAAGGGATATTTTTATTATGTAATTTTAGTTTCAAGTTTAATTTTACTTTTTTTGGTTACAATTTTTAATTTCAAATAATTTTAAACGGGAACTTGGTAGTTTCATGTTTATGGTGCATGAGCTATGAACTGTGCACACAATTTTCACATATTGGAAGGTTGTGGTTTTTTATTTTTTACCTTTTTAATTATTCTTAATTTTTCGATTAATATTATAGATTGATTATATTTATTATTATCCAAGTCTATTTGATATTAGATTTCTTTTTAATTAAATTATATAAACTTTTAGATGAATTAAGATGATTTCATTGATTATTTTTTGTTATTTATTTTTCTTTCATCTCATTATTTATATTCTAATCCTTGGTGATTAATTATATATATATAAACTTCATAATAATAAAAAGTTTCAAAATATATCCATGAATTTCATTAATAATTTCTCTTTTAGGTGAATTCCTTATAAATACTATTTTCATTAGTTTGAACCAGTATGAATTATTTTCATGTCATTTTTCATAATTTTCCAAAATATTTAAATGAATCTATTTGATGATTTCTATAATGATAAAATAAGAATTCATATTTTCTATATCTTATTTTACATTTAACACAGAATCATTTATGAAAAAGTCATTTATACTTTCATTATTAAATTATTTTGACAATAGGATTATTTCTTAATGTCATAAATGGATTTTGGGTCGGTGTTTTTACTATGTTATATATTTATTTGTAAAATTAATGATATATTCCTAAAAATGTATTTAAATTATTTGTTGAAAGGAATTTTATTTTTAACTTGCTTCAAAGTTTTTATAATGAAACAATTATTTAAATAGAGGGATTTTTTTCGAAATATCTAAATATGTTGAAACATTCAATTTAAATAATTGTGATGGTAGTGTTTTAGAATAGTGAGAGATTAAAAGTGGTGTAAAACATTTTCATGAATCTATATATTTTAATATTTTTACTTATTTAAATGTTTTGACATAAAAATATTACCCTTCATGATGATTCTTCATCTTTTTTTGGATTCAAATATATAAATATTGGTTGGTGTTTATTATAGTAAAATGTTTCTTATAGTAGTAGTCTATGAAATGGAGTAGAACTTATATTAAATATTTTATCACTAAATGAGTTTTATAACATCATCTAAATGACTAATTTTAATAGAATCCAAATTGGAGATGGGTTATTATTTCATATTAATGACAAGTGTGTCTTAATAAAAGATATCTAATGTTTTTTACTTTCATGTGCCTATATATGTTTTTATTTATTTTTATTATTATTTATAGATCTAATAAATAATGATAATTATAAACATCAATTTTTTGGAAGCTATATTCTCTGGAATATTATTTTTAGTTATGTAAGAAATAATAACCATGTGGATATAAATATTTATCTTTTTATGAAAAAAGGTCATGAGTATTTAATAGATTTTTATTTCAATCTTTGGAAACATGATTACTAAAATTATATAGTGTCTCAAAAAAATGATACTTCTTTGTTTTTTTTATTCTGAAAAAGGGTTTAATGATTTGATAAATACTTTATGAAAATATTGTTTTCATTCTTTGTTTCTGTTATTCATAAAGCATATTTAACTATGATTTGTGAATGTTCTCATATCATGGTTAGTTTGGAAGTTCTCTATTTGAAATAAACATGTTTAAAAGTTTAATATTTTGTTTATGAATTTTGAAAAATGAGATTCAGAATAAGGTTAAGTATAATGTTTATGGTTTTGGTTTTAATTATTGTTTGGATAAGCACATCAGATTCAATATTTTTCAATTTAATAAAAGTAGTTTTGTTCAGATATATTTTATTTTTATTTTAGCTACCATTTTATCACTATGATAATTTTTAAATTTATATTTTACATAATTTAAAATTTTGGTTTTCAAGTGGTATTTTTTATTATTCAATGTTTTATTTTAAAATGAGTATATTATTTAATTTAATTAGTAGTGATGTGTTCCAAAATGGAATATAATTTATGCATAATGATTTTATCATTTTTATTTTTATTTATAATGAGTCATATGATAATATTAGTTTATATTTCTAGGATTGTGTTTCTTCTAATATTGTATGTGGCATAATAAAATTTAATTATTTTAAATCAATTTCTAATAATTGGATTTTTTTATTAAGTTTATATTCATTTAATGATATTGGATATGGATTTGGTGAAATAATAAATAGTGGGTTGTGCCCCACCTATATTTGAGGTTTTGATAAATAATTGTAGTATTGTTAATGTGATTTGTTTTAAAAAATATTAATTGTCACTCGTTGGGTAGAAGCTTTCCTCTTACATAATTCTAAAGGACATTCTGAGAATGGAAAATTCTCATGGTTGGGAGTATTATTACAAGAGAATAATTTATTTTTAGATATTAAATACATTATTTTTTTATTTCTATTTTAAAAACCTGATTTAGGAAAAATATCGGGTTTTGTATGTGTGTTTAGACCCTATTAAAGTGTCAAGGGGGGGCTGTATTGGAAATTAATTGTATCTAACTTGGTAGGCTAGGACTAAGGATGAGTTATGTAGGTTTTGAGGTGTTTTAAAATATTTTATTTTCACTGAGATTAATTGGGGACTTTTGGGAACCCCAGAGGTTATATCAAGATAAATGAGACGTTTTTATGGTGTGTAGGTCAGTTTTAAAAACATGGTATAGAGATATGTGTAAGGGAACCCATAGGTAAGGATCCCCATTTGAAAAAAATAAAATTTCTATAATTGAGGGTAATTTTATATAGGGGTAATGTCATCATGCATAATGGTTACCCTATAGAATGAAAGTGTAAACACCCAGTACATGAAATTATTTGGGAATAAGAATGTTTGGATCAATCAAGATATTAGTTAAGTTTTATATTCCTTATGACACATATGAGTTTTGGGGTCAACAAATAGGGTTCACAGTTTGATATGTAAGGGATGATATGGTCTAGAATAAATATGGTAATGTATGATCTATATGGGTTAACCCAAGGATATTTAAGGGTTAAACCTATAGTGTCTAAGAGTTACCTTATGACACATAAGGGATAAATCTACCTATGATTCATCCTATGATATGAAAGGGTTCTCAAAGGGTAGTCAAATTTCACAAACTACTAGATTGGATATTGAATTTAATGGTTTTTTGGGTGATATTTAAGTTTTCTAGACTTTTTGAAAAAACTATATTATACATAAGTATTGTCTCTTGGAGAGGAATAAGAGTTACTTATAGGTCAGGTTAAATATGGAGTTTTATATAAAATGAGTGAGATGAGAAATATTCCTATTAATAAAATAATTTACTAATATAATAAATTAAATATACGGTAGTGATAGACTTTATTTTATCCAGTCACCCAACAAATAACTCCTACTCTTTTCCCTCGCTCATTCTACCCTCCCCTAGATATTCAACATGGATTTATTCTATCATTAAGGTCAATTATATTAGGTACAAGACTCTAAAGATATTAATATATTCTTGTTATTCTTCATTTCCTTCCCATATTTGTTTCTTACCCTAATATAGACAAAGAAACCAATAATTTAGGGTTACTTGATTATTTCTTGATATTTTTCTTGATTAAGGGGTTGTGATGGCTTCCTAAAGTGTTTTTTGCCTTATTTTTGTGGAATAAATCTGTAATATATTGATTCTATGTTTCTAGTTCGGTTTCTCAATGAATATAACATTAAAAACAAATTCAAGAATTATTCCTTGCATATATTGATTCCATTCCAAAGTAATTTAGTTTTCTCATTAATGTCAGTTATATTAAATGGGTTTTCATTATTTTCTAGTTCATTAGTTCTAAACAATTATAAATTATAATACAAGTATTTCTAAAATATACAACTTGATCCTTAAAAAAACTAACAATCAAACAGGTTTATTTTATTCTAAACTTTATTAATAAGTAACTACTGTTTTAAATAATTTTTAACAATTTAAGGATACATTTTTTATTTCTTTAAAATTTTACATGTTTTTTAATTATTTAATTTTTGGTAATAATTTTCACATGTTACATGGTCTTTGATGTGATAGGGTGACATTTTAAAGATATTTTTTTATTGTCAATTATTCTAAAATGATATTTTATTGGGTTTATTATAAATTAATGGTTGAGTAACTTAGTTTCCACTAAATATTTTTTAAATTTCAGGTTGGAACTTTATAAAATCTATTTTCATGATATAGTTAAACCTATAAAGTGAACCCATTAATCTTGTTTATATAAAAGATATAAATTATGTTGATGTTATAAAAAATTTATGAAACTACCCTGGTTAGAGTATAATTCTTTTTTTTAATTGTTGAATAATGTGGATGCTTCTAAGGATGGTTATTGATGGTGTGGGTGTGTTGTGATTATTTTTTATAATATATAAAAATTTATATTACATATTTATTTTTTACTTCAATTTAGTTTCATGGAAAACCTAATGAAGCATGGTTGGAAATCTACCTAATAGTGTTACACTAGTTTATGATTCCGCTGTAAATAGTGTCTTAATGTGAGAATGACAATCTTCTTAGGGTATTTCATCCCTTAGTCAGTCCAGGAAGGGTATAACTGAGTGCATGGTAAATTTAATTACACAAAGATCCAATTATATTGATTCCAATTGGGGTTATCCTATATATTCCCCAAGGATCCAAAGTGTTCCCATGATCACCGCCATTTGATTACTCCTATAATGGTATCTTTACTTTTTACATACAAGGTATCTTCTTACTATTATTGACTTGATTATCATTATACTCATGTGTATCTTATTTTTTGTTTTACATATTATTATGGAATATATGTTAGTATGTTTTCCATAAAATAATCTCCTTGTTTTTTTCACATATTAAAATGAAAATGGTTACTCTTTAAATATTAAAAAATTGAATTTTTGTAATACCTTCATCTCTTTTAAATGTTAAACCTATATTAATAAAAGGTGTTTTCCAAAATATTGTTATGATAAAACTCATTTTTATTTTCTATAATTACCAGGAATTTCATAATAAAGGTGAGTTTTCTCCTTATATGTTAAGCTTGGGTATTTTTAATGTAATGTTCTTAAATAATTTTTCACATCCTTGATAGAATGGATTCAAATGATGTTATGAGGTTAAATGTCTTAAATTTCAAAATAATGGATTAATTTAATATTTTCAATTCATATTAATTTGAAATTAATTCACTTTTAAAAGTTATTTATTATTCAAAGAGAGGATACATACTAGGAAATTTTATTCAAACCTATAAAAATTATATGTTTAGGAAGGTTTCTTTGGATCCCAAGAATGGTGAGGATGTTAGTTCGAGTAATGTGGTATAACTAAAGACTAGATCATTTTAATTTCATGTTAATTTGGGTACTTGATTTTATTTTTCACTTATTTGGTTTTTAATTTTAATATAATTTTTTTTGGAAATTTCATCCTCCACACTCTTATATGTCATATTATTTTTTATTAAAATGTCCATAGTGTATTAATGGTTATAAATTAGGGTTACTGATTTATTTTTTGTTTATATTCCTTGTTTTTATTATTATTTATTTAATCATCATATTTGATATGTATGGATCCGTAACATATAGACTGGTTATATAACACTTCTAGGTGGATGTCTTCATTATATTATTTTTATGATTGGGTGAAATCCATCCCAACGATATATAATTTGATTCCTTGAAACTATTTTATAGACAATTTTAACTTAGAACATTCCTTCAGATATGGAATAGGCCAACCTGAGTAATTAGATCAAGAGTATCCGGGAGTGTCTCTTGAAAAGTAGCATGATTTATTTTAATTCATTTATTAATTTTATTAAATGTGATCCCATTAAAATGAAGACCTAATTTAAACTCCTCACATTCAAAATTAGACCAAGGTATATATTTTATTAACAATTAGTCAAATTTGGTATTCCAATAAAAACTTAGAGATTTAGGTAGTCTATCAAGCCAATCATATCATAATTTTCCTTTAGATGGTTGAATAGATGATTTTTTTTATCTAATACATAATATGGATAAATTTAACTCTATTTCCTGATAAACTAATCATAGTAAGGTCTCCATAATATGTGAAACCCAAAAGAAATGCCATAAATAGAAACTTAAAACTATTAGGGTCACCCATAATTTTATTTCTGTATATAAAATAATCAAAATTCATCAGGATTTGGCATAACCTACCATGTTAGATGTTCAAGGTCTTGATAAGTGTTCACATTGAAATGAATATGAACATAGTACATTTAAGGGGATTTAATTTCACCATATTATCTCATTTAAATCCATTTATATATGAATTTATTTAATAATTTATTTTTAAATCTCATTCCTTCTACAAAATCAATAGTTCTTTCCATATTGATTTCTAACTCTTTACACAACTCATAATTTTTGTTACTAATCCAAATTAAAATACAACTATATATACAGATATCTAAATGAATCATATTCATAAGTTAAATTAAACCCTTTCATATAGACTCTTATAAATAAATTAAATTAACAAAAAAATATGTGTAATCTTGTGGAAACCTATAAACAACAATCATTTTTCTATACAAGGCATAAGCCTCTTGTACAGTGAGCAGTTTGACCAAAATTCATTCTACCCAAGGATACTTTACATTAGAGAGATATCAATTATATCACAATTATAACACTTAATATACATAAAATATAATCATTTTTTAAATTAAATCTCACAATATAATACAATGAAAAGTATTGTTAGAAAAAACTACAGAAATTGTTATACAGAGCATGTTACTCTTTAGATGCTTGTATTAGAATTTATAGAAGTAATTTAATTATTTAAACTAAAGTATAATTACATTTATAATATAAAAATTTTATATATATGAATAATTAATAAGGGAATGAACTAAATAATTGATAAATTAAGATATTTAAACATCAGAAAATAAATTTATGAGATATAAATAAATTATGAACTTTTTATTTTTAACCATGAATTATATATATTATCTAATTAAATTAATATAATGATTTAATTATTACTTCTCATATGAACTCCTACATATTATCCTATATATTCTTTTTTCTTAATTACATGATATATGAAAGTATAAAAATTCTACATATAAACTGTTCATATGTTATATAGGTATTAATAATATCACACATTTAATATTATTTAAACCATGATTATATGAATTATAAAAAACCATTCTGATATTATTGAAATAATTTCTCAAATAACTCATTTTAATTCGAACATTTCAAAAACAATTTTTATGAATAAATCAAAATTTTAAATACAAACTCCTTTATATTTGGCCCCATTTTATAATTTACAAACAATTTACAAATCACCCTCTTAATTTCCAATAAAAAATTTTATTTCCAAATTAAAAATCATACCGTATAATTTCAAAATGTATATAATTTTATGATTTAATATTAAGGATATATTTTTATTAAATTTTTTGAAAAAAATTCAAAAATATTTATATTTTTTTTCTTATTTATCTTTTATTTTTTATTAATTAAATAAATAAAATAAATAAATTTTCCATAATTTATACATAATTGATAAATTATATAATTTAGTTCATATTTGAAATTTATATTTTTTCCTTGATGAAGTACTTTAGTCTATCTTTTTTATCATAAGATGTGGTTCAATTGAAAACTGATACTATGACTTATGATAGTCACGTCATAACTTAAAGGTAGATGATTTAGATTATCTATTGTATTCTATGATATTTTTAAATCATAGGCACCAATAATGAAAAATATCAAGTCGGGCAATGTAAAAAATAAGAGATGTAATCATCAACATTTTAGGATCATAATTTACTATATGTACTATACAATATTTATAATGAAAACAACTGTTTTCTATTTGAAAAAATACATATCGTCACTATCATTTCTTAAAATTCACTATATAATACACTATGATGTTATATAATAAGTGGATTTCAACTAGATCATCTATTATGACATCATATATCATATATGATGAACTTATCATGGATTTTGATATTGCATACCCCGTGGAACTTAAAAGTTTAAAAAATCTATTTATTTTTAGGAAAACAATTATTACATGAAGTGAAATATCTATTTCATTATTTAAAACATGATTTCGAAATTCAACTAATATGACATTTATCAGATAACATTGTTAGGTTTCAATGTGCGGATTAACATTCAATCAATAAAGTAAAAACATCAAAACCCACAAACTGTTAGAACACCATACAATTAAATGAAAAAAATATTTACAGTGAATGGTGATTATATACCGTATATCATAGATCACTGCTGTTTTTCCTTTAATCTTTGTTTATTAAAAACCAATTCGATTAGCCAATAGAAAATTCTATCTATGTTGTATCCATGAATTTATCTCATCCACCTGATAATGAAGTGATATTCTCATCAATTATATGATATTCTAATATATCTCTGGATGTTAAGAAAAATAGGAGGTATAGATATTTGGTATGAAGAGTGAACCAAAAAGTGTTTTGGGCACATATAGTTAGCAATCTCAATTGCTACTGCTTCCTTTATAAAAGATTCAAGGATTCTCCCTTGTCCCATGTATTTTATTATGAATATTATAAACATATGAGTAAATATATTTAGTTACTATTCTTTTAACCTTCAGCTGATTTTATTATCCCCAAATTTTCATCTTATAGGACATTTCAATTTTTGATATCCATTGATGGAATATTTTGAACATTAAAGTCTTATCATTCCACTACCATTACAATAATCATAAAACTCTATATAAAGTATATAATAATATTTAATATATCATAATAATTATGAAAGTTTTTTAATATATCCATATCATAAATATTATTAGGCTATGATAGTGATGTCATATCATATATCTCCCTTTATGATATGCTTAATACATGACATACAATATGCCTTGTCTCACATGAATGTCATACCATATAACATATAGATCATACAAAATGAAATAGTCTCAATCCATCACCCATATATCTAACATAACACCCTAATATTTTACAATATGTCTCTTCTTAAATAAATTCAGTTTCATTGATAGTTTACATTACTCATAACACCTATATTTTAGGAAAAATTTATTATAACATTGCTGTTAAAATAGAGGGAATGAATTTTAATAAATAAATTTGTAATTTTAATTACCACTAATTAAAGTAAATTAGGTAATTAAAAGTAAAAATAATATTATAAATATTATAATACTAGAAAAAACTTCTCATAATTTTATTGTATGAGTGAGTGTCGATGAAAATCATCATTGGGACGATTTTATTCCTTCTTATAGCCAGTTGGATGACATTAAGACTTTTATCCCATTTTATATTAAAAAATGTCAAATATGTCATACTCATGTTTTTGTTAAGTATTTCATTTATAATATGTGCTTATTTAGAACATTCATTCAACTATAAATAGTGTTTTTAAATCTAAAAATTTTATCTTCATCATGATAATTTGTCTTATATTTTTAAGAAGTTAATACTTATTTTAAAGGCTTACACAATGATTATGTGATAATTATTTAATTAATGGTAATGTCAAATAAATGATTATAAAAATATTTAAATAAAAATAATTTTAGATAATTAATGACATATATTAATTATATATATATTTTACATGTTAGTGATATTTTAAATGTTTTTGTTAGAATATATTTTGGTTTAGTGATTTTTTTAAAAGTTAAACTAATGAATAATTTCAAAATTATCATTAATGTTATATTAAAATAAATAATATTTTATTAAATGATATATATATATATATATAATGAAGAAAATTATTTAAATAATGTTGAAAATGTTATCCACAAATCATTTATTGTTTTTTTCTTTCAATAGTAATAGTATTGACCCTCAATGAGTAAAAAACCTAGTTGTTATGGTAAGAGTTAAAGAGATTAAAAAAGGGTTAAAGCCAAAAGATAAGGTTAAAAATATTTTTAAAATTGTGAAAAAATTATTTTTTTAGAATTTTTTGACCCATCCACATATTATCTGATAAATAAATCTATTTAGTGACATTTGTAAGTGAAAATTAACTTATATTAATTTAATGATTTTAGAGATTCCAGAAGTATCCCTCACATCAATAATAAAAGGGAACTTCCTCCCTCAATTATTCACACCACATTAAGACTTATGGTTTTAAAAAAACCTGACCATTTCTCCTCCCAACATCTTTATCCATGTTTTTGAGATCTTTGTATTCTAAAAATATCATCCCTATATGCCTTATAAAGATATCTAAAAGAAGTCTGCTGAAGAAGAGGTAATCATTTTTACAAACTCATCCATGTTCATTTCTTCTTCTAAATCCTATTCATGTGTTGTTTCCCTGATAAAGTAATAACTCTAGTATAATATATATTATATGATGTTTTTATGGTTATATAACAACCATATTCAACCTTTTACATATACTATAACAAATGAAATCACCACACATGCATACGCACATCTTACCATCTCCATGTTGTGGTGTAATATATTTTTCATCACCAATTTACTTGGATGGGTATACTAATGAAAATAATAGATATATTTTATAATTAATAAATGATATTAATTCTATAAAATTCAACATAAAATCCAATTCATTACCATTTCACCAATAAGGTAATGATACCATCGCTTGTGCGTACGTAAGGATTATCTTCTCCATGACATGATGCAATTCATTTTCAATGTTCTTTATTTAAGAATGATTATAAAAATTTATATAATGAATAAATTTGATATATGTGACCTTAATATATATTTATTCATATTAAAGAACTATATGCTATGAAAAATAATTTTTACTTACATGATTAAACGTGCATAGGAAAATGAAGTAGTTAACACTGGAAACAAGGGTAACAATGGAATATCCATCATCTATACTAATGATTGTAAAAATTATTCCACATGTCAAACCCATAGAAACTCACCCATGTGTGTCTCTTTATCCTTATATTCATCTCAACATCCCTATATTTCCTCCAGAATTCCTCCCCCACACCCTCAAGAATCCTCTCTCTCCCCTTCTGATTCCCTATCTCCCTCCCCAACTCCCCACTACTTCTCCACCTCCCCGACTACCCTTCTATGAACCCTTCACTCCGAATTTGCCTCCTTCTCCACCTCTACTCTGACTATGCCTCCTCAACCACCTCTACCTCCTATATCCATCCCATTATTTCCCTCCCTGTATCTACAACTCCCCCACTTCCTATTGATAGATTTGGGGTCATCTACATCATTACATAGTTTCCTGCATCAGGTTCATTGAATCTAAATCGTACACCTCCTCTAGCTCTGAATCATCAGCCTCCACCTCTGTATCTATTTCCTCACAGAAATAAATTTTCCTTGGAATTCTCATGTTGGTTCCCTCCCTTATCTCCCTATGATTCATGTATTCTCTAAGTTCCTAGGTTCGAGAGATTAGAGACCGGTTGTAGAAAATTTTTAGAGGATTATGTTGGAACCATGGTCTTCTATACATGATTTGGAGTGTGGTTTGTGTTTGTTTTCAATAATCAATGAAAGTTCGGATCGTGTAGAAGCAAAGAGATCATACCGTTCAAGCACACAACAGTATTGAAGGTGGCGCCGTTTTCCAGTGTTTGCCAAATTTTTGGGGTCCAAAATTTGGAAATTGGTGAGCATCGCGAAAATAGGATTTCCATGAAGATCATGATTTAATATGGAAAAGGCATGAATTTCGCGAAGATGGGATGCATGGACCGGATTTCGCGAAGACCAGAAGAATGGAGGCGGCGAGTCTTTGCGATTACGTCAAGCTTCGCGAACGGCAGCGGGTGGAGAGCTTCGCGGCGATGAAGGGATTTGCGAGGGAGCTTCGCGGAGACGGCACGAAGGAATGTTGGTCTTCGCGAAGGGAGATTCGTGGCGCTGTCGCGAAGGTATGTTGATGGTGATTCTTCGTGACTATGTCAAGCTCCGCGAATGGAAGATTGCCGTGGAGCTTCGCGATTTGGACAGATTTCTGGCAGAAACTTTGGAGCTTTGCGATTTGAGATGACGTGGCGTTGACTTCGTGTGGAAGGGACGAGGGTCGGTGGAATTGCCTATAAATAAAGGCTGACCCCCTCAAAAGAAGTAGAGAGAATTTCAGAGAAAGTCCTTTTCTCTTGGTTCGCAAAGGTCTCTCACGAAGGCAGCGTGCTTCGCGAAAGAGGAGCTTCGCGGCGGCTATTCTAGCTCCGCGAAAGACGGGCGCCCCGCGTTGGCTCAGTGAGCATCACGAAGAGGCAGGAGCTTCACAATAGCCAAGAATTGCGAAGGCTGGAGCATTGCGAGAGTGCTTTGCAATTGAGCTTCGCGATTGAGCTCCACGAAATGGCAGGGGCTCCGCGAAGGCTTGTTTAAGCTTTGCAATATTGGGAGCCTCGCGAAGTAGGGTACTTTGCGAAGGCCTTTTCCAAAGGTTGGTTGCCCTGTGGAAAAGTGAATAGGGAGTGTTCATCAGTGTTTGGAATTTGGATCTTAACAGAGCATTAAAATTTGGACTCTGATGCAAGCAAAGTCTCATGCTGAACATGAGACAATGAACTTCATGACTATCAATTGAAGAGACCTTCACGTCTATAAACTGAGTGTGACTTCACCAACGGTAGTGAACCAGGGGGAGTCAACAGGAGTGACCCGAGGAAAGCAGTGAGCTATCTCAGAAACTTTGTAAAGGCAGTGAGCCTGGGACAGAGTGACTGTGCCCAAACAATTGTAATCTCCAGCTAGTGAAGCTTAGTGGTTTTTGGTACGACCGACAACTTGTCGGTGTATGCTCCTTGGACGTAGCCCTTAGTGGTGAACCAAGTAAAAAGGGCTATTTCTTCTCTGTGTATGTGTATGTTTTCGTTTTGATCTTTCTCATCTTATAGGTTCAACAAGTTCCTACCAACATGGGAACAAGATCCACAACTTTAAGAAGAAAAAGTTGTCACCCTGATTCACCCCTCCCCTCTAGGGTGTCCCAGGGTCCTTCAAGTGGTATCAGAGCGAGGTTGCTAGTGTTGAATCTTTTTTTTTCATGGAAAACGCGGTCAATGTCAGGGGAGTCCCTCCCTTCGATGGAAGAAATTTCCAGATCTAGAAGAACAGAATGATATCTCATCTGAGATCTCTTGGAATGGAATTTCTCTTTTCTACTGTGCAAGGAATACAAGTCACTGATCCAACAGGCCTTGCTATGACTGAAATAGATAGGAAACTTCTTGATGCAGATGCTAAAGCACAGAATGCACTCACTGCAGCCCTTTCTGACCAGATCTACCTAAAGGTGATGAATTGCACCTCAGCAAAATCCATGTCGGATAAACTTGAGAATATTTATGAAGGTGATAGCAAAGTGAAGGAGGCGAAATTACAAGTGCTGCACAATCGGTTTGACGATATGAAGATGCATCCAGACGAGAATGTAGACTCCTTCTTCAATCGAATTACTGAAGTGGTTGGAGCTATTCGGGGTATAGGCGAAGAAATCAAAGACATTGATATTGTAAAGAATATATTGAGAAGACTTCCACCTATTTATAATGCGAAGGTGTCATCCCTTGAGGAAAGTGATCTTTCCAAACTTTCTCTTGATGATCTACTGAGCAGTTTGGTATCATATGAAATGAGAGTCAAACCTGAAGATGCTACGACTCAGGTGAGCAAGGAAATGGCATTCAAGGCCATGGATAAACTGAAAATCTCAAAGGATAGTAGTGGTGAAGATGATGAAGAAAAAGAAATTCTTTCTCTCATTGCAAAGAAGTTCCAGAAGGGGAAAGGGAAATTCAAAGGGAAGTTACCTCTCATGTGTTTCCGTTGTGGAAAAGTTGGGCACATTGCCTCTCAGTGTTTAAAAATGATCAATGATGAAGATAGTGAGGATGAAAACTTCAAGAAGCCGCAGAGAAGGTTCTTCAAAAAGGGAGAATTCAAATCTGGTAAGAAAGTGCAAAGGAAGAGTTTTGTCTGTGAAGAGGAAGAAGATGATAATGAATTCTGTGATGAAGAAGAACCATAATTCAAAACTGCGAACCATGCTTCTATGATGGCCACTATTGAAAAACCAGAAGATACTGAAGAAGAAAAACAATTGAGAACTTGTGTAGATCCTGAGATGCAACTTAAGGATGTGGTCAGTAAGCTGAAGATTAAATGTAAGAGATGAAATAAGTGGAAATCAATTGTAGAAGAATCAACTGAATATGTTGATCAACTTGAAGCCGAAATTGAACGACTGGAAGAATTTGTGATGGTACAGTCTAAAATAATTGAAAGTAATGATGATGTAGTAGATCTAAAGCTGAGAATTGAAGAACAGGCAAAGGTCATCAATGACCTCACCTCCAGACTGGATGAAAAATCTAAGACTGATGATGGTCTTGAGGAGGAAGTAGTTACTCTAAGGAGTAAACTGGAGACTGAATCAGTTCCAAAAGAATCGAGGAAGAAAATACAGTTTGGAAGATTCTCAGATGCAGAATTACTAGCAAGAGCCAAGTGTGGTTCAGATGGGGTTGGAAAAATCTTGAGTGATCAAAGACCCGCTTGCATGGGAAAGAGTGGAATTGGTTGTGAGGCTGAGACATCAACTGCTGGAGGTGAAAAGATCCAAAAGAAAGATAAGATGAAAGTTGAACATGTTGAAACGTTGCATAGAGTGCCGAAAAAGGAACCCTCAATCCAAACTAAAATGGGACCCAAAAATTATCCTCAAACATTCAGAAATGACAGACAGTCTTACTATTCTCCCAAGGAATAAAGTTTTAGGAGAAATTCAAGTGAGAAGACATTTCCTCTCATGAAGTGTCAGTTCTGTGGCTATCTGGGCCATACCATGTCATATTGTGAAGAGGCAAGAAGCTATCTAAATGGAGAATATATAGAAGCTCAACAAAGGAGAACAATTTCATATCCAAATTCTTATAGAATAAATAATTTCTATGGATATTGTTTTTGTTGTTCTAACTTTGGTCATAAGGCCACTAATTGCAGGCAGATAAGTGACATGGACACCTCATACCGAAGTTCAAGACAAGTCAAGTCTCGTCAGCAAGACAGTGTTGCTCTTTCAAACAGTTTTTCACCTCTCAGAGAAGACTTTGACTATGAAGAACCTGGGTATGCGGAAGAGATAATTGAAAGACCATCAGTTCTTTATACTCGATCTAATGTCTCATGGAAGGAAAGGAAGAATATTGAGAAATCCAACCTTACAGAGGTGGCCCTCAAAGCTACAAAGAACAACAGTACCTGGATTCTGGATAGCGGTTGTTCATCCCATATGATAGGTAATGCCGGCCTACTAACGAATATCATAAGGAATGTCGATGGTACAATAAGATTTGGTAATGATGGGGCTCTAAAAATCAAAGGGAGTGGAAGTACCGAATTAGCTAACGGAGAACTAAAGAAGACTGAAGTCATTTACGTAGATGGCCTACGTCATAATCTCCTCAGTGTGAGTCAACTCTGTGACTCATGACTTATAGTCACGTTTAATCAGAAAGGCTGCACTATCAAGGGAAAGTCTGGCAATTCACTTATGAAGGGATGCAGAACAGAAGGCAACTTGTATCAGGTTGATAGTGAAGAAAATGTATGTTACATAACTGTTGAAGAAGAAAACAATTTGTGGCGTCGGAGACTGGGAAACATCAATCAACAAGACATGGAGAAAATATCAAAATTGAGAATTGTCATGGACATTCCCAACCTGAAGCATGAGCGTGAAAAAACATGTGATGCTTGTATTCGTGGGAAGCTGGTCTGCAGTTAATATCGGCCAAAGAAGAAAAGAGCATCACACCTTCTTGATATGATTCATACAGATGTTTTTGGGCCAATAAATGTTGCCGGAACTCATGGAGAAAGGTACTTAGTACTTTTCATAGACGATTAAAGTAGAATGGCATGTGTGATGGTCATTCACAGGAAACGACAAGTCCTTGACTGCATGAAAACATATCGGCGAATCGCCGAGAATGATACTGGACGAACAATCAAAGTGTTGCGATCTAAGAATGGAGGAGAATACACATCCATTGAATTTGAGAATTATCTTGAAAAGCATGGGATACAACATGAGGTAGCTGCTGTGAGAACTACATAACAAAATGGAGTTTTTGAACGTAGGAATCGACAGGTGAACAACATGGCACGAACCATGCTGATTGAGAGTCGTATTCCACGACATTACTGGAAAGAGGTTGTTTAAGCTGCAGTCTACATTCAGAATCGAACAGGACTTTATATGGGTGAGACGAAGACACCATATGAATTGTGGCATGGACGGAAGCCTTCTCTAAAATACTTTCATGTCTTTGGAAGTAAATGCTTCATCAGGAACAAAGAAGGAAATCAAGGGAAATATGGCGACAATGCAGATGAAGGAATTTTCCTCGGTTACTCAATGAACAACAAAGCCTACAAATGTTTCAACAAGCATTTGGGAAGGATTGAGAAAAGTAGTGATGTTAAGATAATTGAAGAGAAAACCACAAATGCTTCAAGGAAGTCGTATGCTGATGTGATAGAAAGTCAGGAAGAATGTGAACGTGAAGAAAATAAAAATGCAGAAATAGAGGAAGCTGTTCAAAACACTCAGCAGTCACATCAGGATGTTGACTCAGAAGCAGAATCTGAAGAAGAAACTATGGCTAAAGAGAATACTACTGAACCTCGCATGAGAAACCGAAGAGATGAGATTGATCCATTCAACATAATTGGGGACAGGAGTGCGCCCACACAAACAAGAAGGATGAGGAATACCATGAAATCTGCTTTTCTATCAGTTGTAGAGCCATCCTCATTCGAAGAAGCTGCAAAAGATAAATCTTGGGTGAAAGCTATGAGTGATGAATTAGATCAGATTGACAAGAATCAGACATGGGATCTTTTCCAGAGACCTTAAGGTCACAATGTGATTGGTACCAAATGGATCTTCAAAAATAAGTTTGATGAGCATGGAAGTGTCATCAGAAACAAGGCACGACTGGTATGTAGAGGATACTCCCAGATTGAAGGCATTGATGTTGAAGAAACCTTTGCTCCAGTGGCTAGACTGGAGTCAATCAGGCTTTTCCTTCCCATGGCACTCCAAAGAGGATATAAATTATATCAAATGGATGTCAAGATAGCATTCTTGAATTGTGTACTCGAAGAAGAAGTCTACATTGAACAACCAGTGGGCTTTGTTTTGGGTACTGATGAAACAAAGGTCTGCAAACTGAAGAAATCTCTCTATGGTTTGAAGTAGGCACCACAGACATGGTACTCAAGGTTGGACTCATATCTCAAGAAGTTGGAATTCAAAAGAGGATGAGTTGATCACATTCTCTATGTGAATAATTCTCCAAAAGATCAATTCATGGTTCTTGTCTACATTGATGATATCATATTTGGTGGCAGCAGGCAGAAATCAGTGGATGAATTTTCCAACCACATGAAATCTGAATTTGAAATGTCTATGATTGGGGAGCTCACATATTTCTTGGGGTTGCAAGTGATTCAAAAGAAGGAATACACTTTCGTTTCTCAAGAAAAATATGCAAGAGAGCTGTTGAAGAAGTTCAATATGCAAGACTCCAAACCAATGTCAACTCCGATTGCAGTTGGAACTATACTTGGAATGCATGAGGATGGGACCTCTATTGATCCCACCATGTACAGGAGGATCATTGGAAGCCTACTATACCTGACAGCGACAAGGCCAGATATTGTCTTTGCAACATGGCTTGCGGCCCTCTTTCAGAGTAATCCAAAGGAGGAACATATGGCAGCAGTAAAAAGAATCATGAGGTACATTCAAGGTACACATAACTTCGGGTTATTTTTTGCTGCAGGCAGGGACAATGAATTATCAGTGTTTTATGATACTGACTGGGCTGGTGATGTAGTAGACAGAAAGTCCACTAGTGGTGGAGCTTTCTATATTGGGCAGAAATGTGTTGGCTGGTTGAGCAAGAAACAAGAAAGTACTTCTCTTAGTACTACTGAAGCCGAGTATATCTCTACCACAAAGGCATGCACTCAACTACTATGGATGAAGCAACAATTAACTGACATTGGCGATGAGGTGACACAACCAATAGTGATTTACTGTGACAATAAGAGCGCAATTAATCTTACGAAGAATCTTGTTCAGCATTCTCGTACAAAACACATTGAAATCAGGTATCACTTTATCAAATAGAAAGTTGAGAAAAGCGTGATTAGATTGGATAATGTGGGAACAAATGAGCAAGTGGCTGATATCCTGACCAAGCCAATGTCAATGGCTGTGTTTGAGAAGCATCGGTTGAACCTCGGTGTTCGACCACCTCCCAATGCATAAGGAGGTTACAGAATTACCCCTCTCCCCATTTGTTATAAATGTTTTAATCTGTTTATGGATATGATGCAGGTTTACGGGGGAGATACTATCCAGGGGGTGTATGGTTTGTGCTGAACGTGAAAAAGTTTACTGGTCTTTGGATTTATTGTCAACAGGGGAGAAAGGAGAAGGAAAAAAATTCAGGCAAACTTCTGTGATGAGAAGAATGAGAAGGAAAACAGTGGAACCCAATTCAAACCTCCTCTCTTGTTTTCTACACCGAGCATTGCTCACGTAGACTTAGAGTGTTGGCTAGGTTGATTCCTGTTTTTTTATTGGTTTGTTTTTCACATAGATAGAGATCTATTGAATTTTTCTTCTGATTGCCAACAAACCCAAAGGGGGAGATTGTTGGAACCATGGTCTTCTATACATTATTTGGAGTGTGGTTTGAGTTTGTTGTCAATCATCAATGGATGTTCGGATCGGGTACAAGCAAAGAGATCATACCATTCAAGCACACAACAGTATTGAAGGTGGCGCCGTTTTCCAGTGTTTGCCAAATTTTTGGGGTCCAAAATTTGGAAATTGGTGAGCATCGTGAAAATAGGATTTCCATGAAGATCATGATTTAATATGGAAAGGGCATGAATTTCGCGAAGATGGGATGCATGGACTGGATTTCGCGAAGACCAGAAGAATGGAGGCGGTGAGTCTTTGCGATTACGTCAAGCTTCGTGAACGGCAGCGGGTGGAGAGCTTCGCGGCGATGAAGGGCTTTGCGAGGGAGCTTCGCGGCGAAGGCGCGAAGGAATGTTGGGCTTCGCGAAGGGAGATTCGTGGCGCTGTCGCGAAAGTATGTTGACGGTGATTCTTCGCGACTACATCAAGCTCTGCGAACAGAAGATTGCCGTGGAGCTTCGCGATTTGGACAGATTTCCAGCAGAAACTTTGGAGCTTCGCGATTTGATATGACGAGGCGTTGACTTCACGTGGAAGGGACAAGGGTCGGTGGAATCGCCTATAAATAAAGGCCGACCCCCTCAAGAGAAGTAGGGAGAATTTCAGAGAAAGTCCTTTGCTCTTGGTTCGCAAAGGTCTCTCGCGAAGGCAGCGTGCTTCGCGAAAGAGGAGTTTCGCAGCGACTATTCTAGCTCGGCGAAAGACGGGCGCCCCATGTTGGCTCAGTGAGCATCGCGAAGAGTTAGGAGCTTCGCGATAGCCAAGAATTGCGAAGGCTGGAGGATCGCGAGAGTGCTTTGCAATTGAGCTTCGCGATTGAGCTCCGCGAAATGGCAGGGGCTCCGCGAAGGCTTGTTTAAGCTTTGCAATATTGGGAGCCTCACGAAGTAGGGTACTTTGCGAAGGCCTTTTCCAAAGGTTGTTTGACCTGTGGAAAAGGGAATAGGGAGTGTTCATCAGTGTTTGGAATTTGGATCTTAACAGAGCATTAAAATTTGGACTCTGATGCAAGCAAAGTCTCATGCTGAACAGGAGACAATGAACTTCATGACTATCAATTGGAGAGACCTTCACGTCTATAAACTAAGTGTGACTTCACCAATGGTAGTGAACCAGGGAGAGTCAACGGGAGTGACCCGAGGGAAGCGGTGAGCTATCTCAGAAACTTTGTAAAGGAAGTGAGCCTGGGACAGAGTGACTGTGCCCAAACAATTGTAATCTCCACCTAGTGAAGCTTAGTGGTTTTTGGTATGACCGACAACTTGTCGGCGTATGCTCCTTGGAAGTATCCCTTAGTGGTGAACCAAGTAAAAAGGGCTATGTCTTCTCTGTGTATGTGCATGTTTTCTTTTTGATCTTTCTCATCTTACAGGTTCAACAAGTTTCTACCAACATGGGAACAAGATCCACAACTTTAAGAAGAAAAATTTGTCACCCTGATTCACCCCTCCCCTCTCAGGGTGTCCCGGGGTCCTTCAGATTATTCATTCCTTGATTGTTCATTGGTTTGTTTTTTTGGTCCTAAGAGACCTTTTGTTTGTGATTTTTCTAAAAAAAATGAAATGATTTGGATTTTAAGAGTCATTTGACTCGTAGTATCTTCTTTTCAATTTTTTTGTTTTTTGGGTGTAAGAAACTTCATCAGTGGTATTCTATAAGAAAGCCTTTAGTAATAACCTTAATTTTACATCAAGGAATTATATTTGAAATAACATTATGATGATAATGTCCTAAATTTTAATTATATAGATCATTTGGGTTCTAACCTGACCTAGATTGGAATTAGGTTGTGATTTTCATGTACCTTTCACTACATTCGACACTGGAGTCTTGTATTGTAATATTTCAGAAGGGGGATCTTTTTAGTTATTTGTTCATTTTTATTCAATACAATATAGATGTAGTTTGGGATACTTGTTTGGTGGTCTTATTTTCAAGAGTTTTATGTAGTTTTTTATCAGTTTATGCTGTGGTTGAATGTGAAGTGTTGTGGCAGGAAAAAATAATTTATATAGAACAAAGATTAAAGGTCATATGTCGATATAATGGTTTGTTCTTATTGAGGAATTTTATTTAATAATGAGTTTGGAACGATGAATGATCTTGATCATGTATCCATTCATGGAGTCATGGAGCACCATCCCATGACCATTGAAATATCTACAACTTTTTCATGGAGATGATTTTTGAACCGTTTAAGGTGATAAGATGGTTTTTTTGAATTATTGAATGTTCCAATACTCATACACAATATTCATTTGTGTCAAAAATGTATTTCATAGTATGAAAATTCAAAATATCATCAATTAAAAATTACCAATCCATTATCTATTTGATGTTTACTCATTGTTTTTTCTCTTCTAAAAATGTACATTACCCCCTCTCTTTGAATTAATTAATGTAGTTCTTCCCAATACTTATCATATAACTGAGATATATATGTAATTTTTCACTAAAATGAACCTCAAAATGGTGATATTTCAATTAGGTTTTTGTTATTTCTTCTTCTCAATTGATAGATTTCCGGAATAATGGCCTTCTTGGGGAATATGTTTTGTATTAGCGAGCCTTTTGGTCTATATATTTTCTTATGTTGTTTGTTAGCGATCTTGATGATGAATTTGTTATCTTTTGTATGTCTTTGATTCTTGGTTCTTTCATCAATAAAAAAAGGGATGTAGAATCAATTTTATTCATAATCAGGCTAGTGTCAAGTCTGATACATTTGTTTCTCAACTGATTAGTCCAAGCAGTTATGTGGTAATTTTTGTTGTTCACATAGATCAAAATTCATTTATAAGCCAATCGTAAACCAGTAGGTAGAGTTGTGAAATATAATAAGATCAGGTACCATTCTCTTCCCTTTTCACCATATCATCACTAATACAATTATAATTCCTTAACAGTACTTCCATCTCTAATGTGTATATTTTTTATAGTGAACCTCATCCTCCAATGGTGGGATTACATTATTTGTTCAATGCTATAAGAAACCATATCTCAAAAACCCTATACTACTTTCCTCTCCAAATGTGGCTCTCTAGAAACCTAGAATTCTTCTATTAAATACTAAACTCCTGATCCATCATCTACAACAGAAACCTTATTTACTGATTCCCTATCTGTATTTCAATTTTATATATGTATTTTTATATTATTTTTTTCATTCTGTGTTTCTTCGGTTATACATTTTAAAATCATCGATATCTATTATTATAATGTATTTAATTTATCCCCCCTCGAAAAAGTAAAGAAAACTGTCTAGTTGTTTTTTGCATCATGCATTTAATTAAACTATTTGGCTCATTTCAAATGAAGGTAATCCAATTAAATATTTCCAATGTTCTTGAAAAAAACATTACATAAAAATGTAGTGGTATTTAAAAATTACCACTTTTTCTTATTTCATTTTCCAAAATAAACAAGTTTGAAAATATGTCTTTTTTATTTGGCAGGATGTGAGAAAATATGGAATAATGAATTAGATGTTATTATGAAGGAAAACATATTATATTTTTTTATTATTTTTTTGACTTTCCATTATTCATAGTCATTTTTTATCTCATTAATCTTGTAATACATTCTACATTTTCGAACTGATGTTTTTTTATTTTTAGTGTTAAATGAAGCAGGTGGGTAGTAATTTTCATGACATATTCTATTTTTATTTATTGCACATCTTATGCATGTTATACATTTAAAATTTTTAAAACTATGTTTTTACGATGATTTCCATTTTAGGTGTATCCTGTGGTCATGCTTTTAGTGAGCATGAGAATAAATGATGGATGATGTTTGATTACAAGGTAATGATTGAGTATTTTAATTTAATTTTAAATTTTAAGTTTTCCTATACTTTATGATTTCTAGGAAGTCTTAAATAAGTGAATTCATGCAATGTGTTTTGGGTATTACTTTATATAGACTGAGAATATGTTAATCATGTTTTTTTCTCTTAAGATATGAGGAAATATGGCACAATGAATAAAATGTGATCATCAAGGCATAGATATTGTATTTTTTATTATTTTTTACCTTTCTATTCATTGTTTTACTTTTTTCACATATTAAAATTTATGGAGATTTCCCATTTTAGACCAAATAAAGTATGTATTATTCAACAAATTTGATACTCATAAATACAGATACTCAGATGAGGTAACAATATTCTTCGTGTTTTCCCCCCTTTATACCCTCATAAATCTATTTATCACATCTTAATTATCTATCTAGGTTCATTAATGTTGTCCCATTTATCCTCTAATTAGTTATCCTTAGTGTTTGATTTCCCATTTAATAAATGTTTATACTTCTTCATTTGTGTATCTTAGGATTTTCATTGATGATCTAATTTATAGAGTTCATTTTTCTTGCATTTCATTAGTGTTACAAATCTATCAACTGTTCTGGTTAAAAATTAATATTACATATTTAGATATTTAAAATTCTCTCTTCTCATTAGTTTTATTTCTTCAATTCTCCAAAAAATGATATATTGATTAACTATTTCATGGTGTATCATTATAACATATCATCCAATTCCTTTAAATCCATGTTTTGTGACCTTATCCAACATTTAGTTTTCATTCATAAATATTACTTTTTTAAATTTTAGATATTATGTTTCTTATTCAATAATAGTGGTATCAGTTATTAGGAATACATACTATACAATTCCATTTTGATATTTTAGAAACAACCTTTTTATAGTTGCAGATCCCTTCGAGGCTACTAAATAAGTCCTCTATTGGCCCTTTTTTCTCAGTCTAATTCAAGATCATAATCTGAAAAATGAACCATGTTTCCTACTTTCTAGATGTTTTTTTGATATTTTATGCCTATATTTTATATATTATGTGCCTCTTTATATGAACATATTCTTCCCTATTTACTTTGTTCTTGTTGTATATTAATTTCATGTACTACCATATTGTATATCCACCTATCATACTATATAATCATATTCTATTTCTATTTTCTAACAACATATCTTATAGATTCATTTTAACTCATTATCCTATCCAATATTATTTATTTATATTTTGTATCCATTTACTTTATGAATTTTTTATTTTCATTACAAGTATGAATTTCCATATTCTATATGGATTTCCTACATCAAATCCTTGTAATAACAACCTGTATGCATTTTCATATCATGTGAGCATTTCCTATAACTTTGAAACTAATTCAATTTCTCTACCTAACAAATTCATACCCCAATACCAGTTTCTCCCCAACCCCTTCCTTATTAAAATCATTCATCTGTCCTATTTACAAGATATTATATCCTCTAAAAATATACAACCCATGAAAATATACTATCCTGAGATATATTTTATTAACATATTATTTGTTCCACAAAAAACTATTTTGGGTTTTAGTTGATTGAGGTAAGACAAGTTCGAAGTAGTGCCCTTATTTTAGTTACTCGTTTATGAACATATATTATGTTATCAAATTTTGGAAAAAATACAAGGTTAATAGTTTTCTAATTATTCTAACTTGATTAATTTTTACTCTCAATGCAATGATTCTAACATAGTCTCTCTCCCAATTATTTTTTATTTAAACTACATGGAGGAATTTATGTTTCTACCCTTTGAATTAATGTTTATGATACTATTTTAGGTAAAATATCCTTATTTTGTTATAGTTGATGAGAGATTCACCACCATCATCTTTTTCTATAAAATATGAGATAATAAGTCAAACTTCACTGAATTATGGGTATGTAACTGCACTTCTCAATATTAGAATACAACAATGAGTGCACCAAATCATGTTATCATCTTTATTTTATTCCATTATATTTTTATTTTATTTTTTGATTCCTACATTCTTTTGCAGATATCTTAGTGTTGCTAATTACTTGGATTAGCTACATGGTTTTTTATCATATACATGTTAAAATAATTTGTGTGATGAAAATTGGACAACCAAATATATGTTGTTATTTGACTATGAATTTTTAAAATGATCATATTATCAATCTTACTCTATAATCCTTAAAGATTAGCATTTTATGAGAACCATACATTTCTTAGATTCCATGTAAATTTAGAGAAAAGTGATATTTATATTCTCAAAAAAGAACAATTACTGAATCATTTTCAAGTGAATATTTTATTTTCATCTCAAATACATAGAAAACTGGGATTTGTCCAGTTTTCCAACTATCTTGTATTTATTTATGCCTAATAATTTTGAGTTTTAGAAGATGAAAAAAATTATGTGTTGATTTAATCATTCCTATATATTATTTCTCAATTCCGCAATTATGTTTTTAACAATTCTTGGCATACAGATCCTTCCAGTAGTCTTTTGATACTTTATCCAGTTTGATAATAACCCTTAATGTCTTCACAATCACCTTACACTTCTCTAGTACTATTTATCTATTCATCTTCAGCACCCTACACAGATAATTCTTCCTTTTCATATCATGAAACATTACGCTGAATGATGTCAGTGTGAAGACAGTCTCAATTGTTTCCTCATATACACCATCTAGAGATGCATATGTCTTTACTTTTTAATTATCCTTATCCTAGATGAAGGATCCATGAGTGATATAATTAATAGATGTTGTGTAAATATACTTTTCAGTAGTTGGGATGAGAACTGGAGGGGATACATTTATTTTTCTGGGAACGTCATCTTTTGATAACTTCTTGGGGTATTGAATTTAATATGATAAGAGGGAAATAAAGTGAGGACACATTTCAATGTTTTAGAGATATAAAAGTTCCTCTTTATCCGAAAAACAACTGTCTGATATGAACTCATACTCCATCTACAACACCGATTAATTTTAGCTCTTCTGGATGACTCAAAAGAGAGTCCTATGCCAATTTAACAGTGAAAATGTATGAAAATAAATAATTTCATATATATATATATATATTATTGTTTTTATCCAATTGATTTTATATATTAGGCTTGTATTCTATAAATTCCCACAATTACACTTTGTAATGTGATTCAGTGACTTCATGTACAACTGTATGGATATTTTTCTAGGTGCATGATTAAATTTAAGGTAATCCATATACATCTGCATGGATAATTGTATAGTTAGAAGAACACACTTCACTTATTTTGACTACACCTATATTCATTTTTTATGGTTTGCACCTACACATAGAATAACACTATGAGATACTATAATTTAGTTTTTCTGTAAGTAATATTCTATACTAATTACTTTATGCCTAGTAATTCACTTTACAATATGAAATATATATTTATTTCAATATTATTTGATTTACATATTTTTATAATAAACATCAATATTAATAATTTTATAGTACAGAAAAATAGTATGAAAATATGTAGCGAATATATGTACATATATGAATCTTTATTCATATTATATAATAAAAAAGTTGTATGTATACAATCTCTTTGATTAGTAAACATTAATTTATTATAAAATGTATGCATACATAATGTATCAAATAGGCATGCAGTATATATTCTTTGAGAATTACAATCAAATTGTATAAAAGAAATTTAGAATTATTATCATTCCTTCCTACTTAATATTATGTATTCACATACATGTATTTTAAATATATATAATATTATGTTTTCTCAATTCCTTAGAAAATGAATTTGATATATAATTTTTTGGAAGGAAGATAATATGTCTAAGTAATTTCAATAATGGATCTTCAACGTCAAAAGTTATTCCAATGAAATTGATACCAAAACATGATAGGTGAAAAAAATGATTGAAAGGACCGGCCAATCATTATTTTATATATTCAATTGTTTCTATGAAAAGTAAATAGCCACTTATTGTCAATCCATTTAACATATAACACTAACTTAATGATTTTTGTTTTAATTTTCTTTATTTAATAATATTCACTCTACCATTTGTTTCTCTTCATGAATTGTATCATTCTATTACCCCTTTATTACTGATGTGGTTTGGTGTAGGATTTTGATGGTAGTGAATGTTGTTAAGGACTGGTGGAGGAATTATTCATTATTTAGAGTCCAAATCTTATGATGGAGTGTGTATTGATTGTGCTGAATCATTATATTGAACATGTAACATGTTTAAAGAGTTGAGGAATATTAATAGTGTGAATTCAGAGATGAATTTAGACATTAATTTTTTATAAAAAATTACCATGTTTAACTATTTTTAGATTTTCATTAATATTTATCTTTATCTTTCTTACAAACAAGATTAATTATTTGACACATTACTATTATTATTTCATTCATTTATTGTTGGAATTATCTTGAATCATTTAATGACAAATTTATATTTAATCTTTTAATCTCATAATTGATATTAGGGAATAGGAATCAATGCTAACAACTCACTAACAAATTATATTAAATAGTTAGTTAAAAAGATTGTTTCGTAGTTCCCAGAAACATGTTTTCTAGTTAGAAACTCACTTCTTCATGGTGGTTTCCATTGGTTTTTTTCATGGCACCGAAAACATCCAAAATTTCTTTATCGAGAAGGGACCTTCTTTCCAAAGGCTAGTGTCCATTAAGTTGGAACATTACAATACCTATGAACATGCATTGGTCGAGGGGATGTGAGCTCAGACTCATCACACCCTTTCAGGGGGAATTATTGTCTACTCTGGGTCTCTCTTTATAAATTTAAGATATTTTCATGAATCATTATTAATTCACCAAGTACAACATAATTTTCCCTAGGAATTTTCAGTCACTTATTAACTTATGTAAATTTTAGTATCATCAGTATGTATTTAAGGTTCTTCATTAATGGAGATATCCATATGTATTCAAGGTTCTCCATCAATGGTATCCTTTCATATACTATGTAGAGATTATTTTAATTATCGTTATGATGATAGTAGTTTTAAGACACTCAGTGGGGCACTCTGGAATTTATTTACATTCAAGGAGATAATGGTTTGTTTTGATATTGGGATCATACCCATGAAATGGGTTACCTAGATATCCTTGTGAAAGGAATCATAACCTTTATAGTTCGGTTCCACTTAATGGGACACATAATACCTTTTAAGGTCATGTGATAAGGACCTAACCATAAAGATTAATATCATGTGGAAAGTGTATCTAAGTGAAAATTTCTTAGTCAGAGTTTGTTGTGGTACTTATGATCAAATAGCCCTAATGAACTTGAAATGGATATATATTTCCATGTAATATTAGACCTTGTTGGGAGTATGACACAAGGAGAACAAGGTTGAATTGAAATGTTGGGTTTGAACCTCAAGGTGGCTTCCTACGTATCCCATGTGGATGGAAATCAAATCCCACATAGTTCGTTGAGTCCCATAGGAGAGTACATTATTTTGAGATAAATGAGTTTGGGATTACTTCCTAAAAAGGATTCATTGGGAATTTAGGGGTTTAATTTGGGGATTATTCCTATGTAGGATACCCAAATTAGGGAAGTTAGGGTTAGATTCTTAAAGAGGATATCCAGTGAGATCGGGCCCTGGAAAGGATTCCTATGTATCCTAGTTTGAACAGGAATCAGTGTTCTCGTAGTTCATTCCATTATGAAAATGTTGTGATCATGATAAATCTCTAAGCCCATGTGAGTCATTCTTTGTGTGAGAAATAAGAGAATTTCAATGATTTTACAAAGTCACCCACACTTTTCCTTCTCCGGTAGTGGAAGTAGGTGAACCTATGGTGGTGAGAGTGGATGAGGGTGAGGAAACTGTGGAAGAGGGTGGACCTACGAGCCTTCTTTTTTCTTCAATTTACATTGGACAGTGGTCCAATGTAAGGAAGAAGGGATAAAGGTTAGGGGGTTACACCAGGATGGATTCCATTGAATTGATATAGGTAGGGGAGGGAGACTCCTCATTTATTCAAAAGGAAAAGTATGCATGAACCGTACCTTTCTTACCAAATGATATGAGGTTCTGTCTCTTTGATAAGGGAGAGGTCGAGACCTAAACTATAATTCAAAAAAACAAGAACTTCTAAGCACTGTTCACAGGAGAATAGTCCATGTGACTGCGGATATACAAACTCATAGAGACTCCATAAATCCTAACCCCATTGTTAAAAATTGTGAGAAATCTCTGACATTGGATATACAAACCCAAATAGAAGACACACTGATGTGTCTTTCCCAAAGGTTTGATAAGTCATGAGGTTTTTGTGGAGGATTCAGCTTAGCCCCTTTCAGATAAGGGATCCAAAGAAGTAGATACCCTACCATGAATGGATTTAATGAGGGTACTTGAGTTGGAATATACGATTTATACATAGCTAATCCATATAGGTACCTCGCTAAAGTGTGCCACATAGGTACCCCACATTGCTGAACTACACAACTATAATGAATAGGTGTGTCACGAAGGTGTTCCGTGCAGGTGTGTCACTCTGGTGTGATGCACAGGTTTGTATGATGACTGAATAATATATTTCACATAGGGTGACCAAACCTATATAAAAATTGTAAAATACTTTAAAAACATTCTTATCCCATGTAATTTTTTCTTCTCTCATGTTTTAGAGAGATACTTGAGACAATTTGAGGGATTTGGTATAAAGAGCTACGAAATAGGATATTTAGGGAGTCTTTCAACTTTTTTCAGTTTTTGAAAGGGGGAACCCAAGGTTCCTATTTATAGGTATGGATGGGGCCTGGTCGAAGGGACATTATCTGTGTAGGTCCTCCTTGGAAGTCCTCCATGTAGGTACTCCACGCAGGGGTACAGAAATTATGTTGTTGCATAGGACTACCGCGCAGGTCCTCCACGCAGGTCTGCCGCGAAGGTCTGTCATGCAGACCTTTGGAGGGTTTGGCTTTCCTTTTAAATTCTTTAAACCCTGCCTTGGGATTTTGAAATATCCAGGTCTATATTCATGGTCTGTCTTCATGGTATTTTATTATTCTTATGTAGTGTCAACAAAATCCCCCCTCAGGATTGGATCTGATTAGAAAGAGGGTTGAGTCTTGGTGTAAATATTTGGGGAAAAGACTATGAGTTAATTTCTGGACACCACATGTTTTCTACAGAGCTACTTCACGTATTTATTCCACATAGTGTTGTCATGAAGGTATGTCATGCAGGTTCACGACTAGCTATAAATAGGTTCGATCCATTGTGATTTTCATCACTCGTGACTCCAAATTTTCATAGATCTCATAGCGTATCTCTTTCGTCTATCCTCAAAGCATTGTTCTCTCATGAAGTCTCTTTGAAATATTCTCAAGGTGAAACTATTTTATAAATGGAGATATGTAAAAGGAATTTGTCGAAGTAATTGCACTAGGACCCTTATCGAAGGACCTATGTGATGGACCTTGTTGAAGGACCTAAGCGATGGACCTCGACGAATGACCTACGTGAATATTTTCATTTGCCAAATTTTTGATATCTTGTTCCTTTAAGATATAATTTAAGTCAAAATTCCAACCTAATAGAGGAAGTTTAGTAATTCTTTTGCAGGAAAATGGATCATTTGATATCCTCTTCTGAAGAAGATAAGGCTCTTCAAAATGAAATGATGAAGATCATTGGACCAGACTATTATGAAATTGTTGAAAGTACTATTCTTGGACTATGGAAAGGTTTAATTCTGCATCAACGTGAATATCCAGAAATTCCTTAATTATCCCTGTTAGGGAATGGGATTTTACATGATTACCATGTTTCATATGTTAAGAATTACTTCCCAAAGAATTGTTTTCTTCGATTCTCCAACTATAACTGCATGAATATTAGTGCAAGGGGGTGCCAGTATATGAAGGAACAATCCCTATTGGTTACATCCTACATCAAAGTGATTGTAATCACGAGATGAAGGATCATGTTGTAGATCTATGTCAACATTTCTATGATTCAAATTTTCGATCTTCTCAGATAGATCAGTCTAATGGTTGGAAAGAAGACTGGGATCTTTTTTCTAGAGGAGGTGTGAAACCTGAATAGACGTGGGCATTTTGGGGGAATCAGACTTGTGCAGAATTCAAGAAAGAGTTTTCAGATGTTTATGGTTATGAAGTTGTCTGGATGGGACAAAATTTTGTTTATAAATACAATTTCATTTCTGAACTACTGAGATTATGGAGTCCAAAAAAGAATTATTTCCACTTGATGAACAGTGAAGTTTGCATTAGTTTGTGGGATATCTACCAAATAGCTAGGGTTTCCATTATCAGGGAAATGTATGATAAATTTATTCCTCTGACTACAACATGGGGTGATGCTACCGAAACACCACCATTGGATCATGAACTATTCAAAATAGAAAATAAATAACACAAATACAAGAAATATATTCATGGTAGGATTTGGATGGATGCCTTTTTAGAACCAACAATAGGGAATGGTACCAATTGTGGATGTCCTACTATTTTACTTATACAGAAAACTAGGGTATTTTAGGTATATATTGGACTATATTGGAGAGAGGTGACTATAAGCACTGGGGATACAAAATAAAGTTTTATATTGATTCAAAGACATGCTTAGCTGCCTTCCTAGCCATGCAAATAAGCATTTACTTGCTTCCAGTTCGTGGGTGTAGAGGCAGTGTAAGGCCAGGGACATGGTCATCACAGATAAATTGGTATAAGGGAAGTATATTGGGTTAGAAGCCCCTGCACATGAAATAATTTACTACTCCCTACTGAATTTATACAGTGGGAAGGAACCATTTTGAATTGATGGTATATTCCAAGTGTTGTGGGGCTAGATTGCAGCACACTTATCTTCATACTCAGTGTTGAATTCAGTTAGAGTTCCCAATGGTTGATTCACCCCATTTTTCAGAAAGATTCTATTATTCATCCTCAAAATTTGAGGCATGATGTACTGCTAAAGGTATTGAATTCCTTAGGATAATTCTTCTTTGTTCCTTTGGATAACCCACCCACTAGAATATTTATTGACGATCGTAAAGAAAAGAATTATTAGCTTAGGTATTATATGATGGAATTCAAGGATGGTGTATTATTGACCAGGATTGATGGTGAAATTATCTGTGAGGCTTACATCCATTATAGGTTTTCTAGTCAATTTAGATATCTTCAACAATCAAACAATTTTCTACCCATGTATGTTAGACATGAGAAACATCTAATGGTAGCGAGACAATTAAGGATTCTAATAGCTTTAGGGGCATCCAAATTGTCGATTACGTTGCCTCCATAAGATGCATCAATTGGATTTGAAGCTGGATAATCCAAATATTCAGCTTCTTCCTATCCTCAAGGGGAATTAATGAAAGGAATATAATGAGTGGCAGCAATAATGACTGTTGTGCGTGGAAACCGTGGTAAGAAGTCCATGTCCAGAGATGATCCAGAAGTTTCCAAGGTTTCAGAGCCTTCAAGACATCTTTCCTGGAGGTATACCAGGATGACAAGGGATAGAGAAGCAATACCTCCAACACTAAGGCGATCCAGTAATAGCTATTAAAAATAGGTTCCTATTCCATCTATTGAACTTTATGAAGAATAAGGTAGGCCCGAAGAGGATCACTAGTCAGAAGGTGTTGAATCTTCTCCACAATCAACCATATCGAGATTGAATTACGTGCGAACTTCAGTCGTTCGTTATTGAGAGATCATGACTCGTGATATTAGGGATTCATGGGCATACCTCCTGTATGTCATTTGAATACCAGACATGGGTGACATTAAGGCGCCTTTTGATTGCAATACAGAAAATAACCTGGCTGAATTACATGAGTATATTACGGAGTTGAAGTTTTTTATATATGAAACTAATGAATAAATCCCAGCCTCTAAATGACTATCTCATATGATGGACATAGGAGTACACGAAGGGGTAATTATCGACCCTGAGGGGGTGTGGGATATTTTTGTTAATGCTAAAAATGTATTTTTCCACTTCTTTTGTCTTAAATCTGCTTTAAAATTCATCATCATTAATCTGGATGAAAATGCATTTATGAAGCATGAATGTAGTAAAGGAACCTCCGAACTAGTTCTTGAATCAACAAAGTATGGGCCAGCAGGCTCTCTTATCAACACATAAAATGATCCTCCCTAGTCTCCAGAAGTTTCTCCAAGATCAAGAATCGTGACTGAGGTAAGGACGATAGATAATCCTCAGCCATTACCTCATGTTTCTTCTTCCAAGAGGAGTATTTCAATTTCTCCCCATGCTTATGAAAAGAAATTTAAGAGAGAAATGAGATTAGTCTGAATTTTTTGCCGAAGGAGTAAGTATTTGTTTTGTCCTAAGGGAATTATAATTTTCTCAATACACTCTGGTAGTCATTTTTATCTTCTTTTAGGATCTGTGTATCTCCCTCCTCTCAAGGTACTAAGATCTAATTCTTCAAGACCAGAGTAGGAAACCCCATGAGAAACCCAAGTTCATGTTGAAGAATATGTTTTCTTAGCAGATAAATTATCAAAATATTCATTCGTACCCACTTTTAGATACACTGAGAGAGAAAATATTTGTGGTAAAATAAAATAAATTTCTCCTAAATATTAAAAATATTTTCTTATATTATTATTTTTCAAGATATCTTATATCAGTTTCCTTTTCCAATGGGTCCTAAAATAACCAATTCTGATATTTTTATTTCTCCATAAGAAAGGAATGAATACCCAGGGAAATATAAAATAAATAATGATGTTGGCCGAAACCTGGCAAGATCTGAAGATGTTGTACCAATTGATGAACCAACAGAACAGAATGTTAGCAGAGCCAATTTGGGCATCAAACAATGATTGTTGGATACCTTAAATGGTGAGGATACTGTAACATTCTAATCCATATACACTGAAATTATGGAATCCCTTAATCCAAATATTGATATTCTAGGTTCCATCAAGGATTTTGGGGAATTTCATGAGGAATTGCAAGGATGCATGTTCTCATTATTACACTTTCCATACATAATTGTTCTTATTTACCAGATTCATTACATCAAAGTTCACCTTATGAAGCCTTATATACAGAAAATGTTGAAAAGGATCTTAAAAAATGGGTCATTATTCTCTATCCTTCTTCTGTTGAAGATGGAGAAATATATACAGAGGACCCCTTGTCGAGAGACGTTCCAGAGCCTTCAATTATGAAAACTGAGAAACTCTGGAGATATCCCCTTCTCGAGAAATATCTACTCAAAATGATGAAGCTAAAAATTATTGGGATGAATCTAATCAAGTGGACGACTTATTATTGGGTAAATATCATTAGCTGTCTAGATCAGACTTTGTTTCATCCATTTTTCTAAAATTGAAAATGACCTTGATTTATTATTTTAGGTTTATCTGCTCCTATAGTAAGATTATAAGGTGAATATTCCAAATTGGCTCAGGCATGAGTAGAAGGTGGGACTTTTACAATTCTGAGAGAATCAGAACAAGGCATCTCTTTAATTGATCTATTTTCAGAGTACATTTCACCTCATGACAGTGACTCATATTTAGACATGGAGATGAAATATTCTCTTGGAAAGGAAAGTAATAATACATGGAGACATATATGAAGAATAATTGATAATAATCCTTTGGATGAGCTGATGTCCCATTTTTTCAAACTCCCAGCATTATTTTACGTATTGGGATTTGGTGGATTTAATTATTGACTAGTCTATGATGTAATGAAAGAGACCATTCACCGATAGGAGTAGAAGAATAAGCTACAAAAAGTTTTCAAAAAATCTAAACTTCATATTAATATTGAGAGATTACAAGATGTAGTAGGTGAGGAAGAGGCAGATCATAACAAGAAATCGATTGAAATAAACCAACAAATTAAAAAAGCCATGAAGGAGTCATTGTATCTTCAAAAACAACTAGATGTTGTTTATGACACACTTGAGAAATTTAATCAAACACTGGGAGAATCCTAATTGGATGGGATAACCCCCATTTCAACTACTAAAGAAGTACTTTTTCAGGATGAGGAGGATGGAGTTTCTCAGTTATCTCAACTTCAACAGGCAACTGATAGGGCTCAAGAAGCTATTCAACAAATGAGGATTCATGTTGAGAGTTTAGTTTAAAACTTGATAGAGAGGATCCATTTTTATATGTCTTTTTGATTTCATATGAGTGAAATAAATTTTGTCTTCAATCATATATGTTATTATTCTTGAATTTCATTATATTTCAATATAAAAGGTGATGATGATGGCTTTTTTTAAACATCAATACTTCATGTCAGATAATCATGATTACAATGAAAAGAATAGGGGTGCTTAGAATTTTCTTATTAAGCTGATGGGCCTAATGATAATAGTTTAATTTTTTCTAGGGTTATATGGAAAACCCCATAAACATCGTATATGTTGACTTTTTATTTCTCAATATTACCTAAATAATAAAAAATGTACATTTAGTGAGCCAGGACTTGACTTTTGTTCAGAGTTCCCATTACAAGTTCTCAATCTGGTGAGTACTACAACTTTTTTTTGGTAGTATAGAGTCATGCATGTGGGACTATAAAAGACTAATTTTCAAGGTCGAAATAGATTTAACCATAAATTTTGAAATTAGATCCCAAACAAGACTCAGCGACTAAGAATTTCTTTAATATTTTTTAGATATTTCCATGCGGAATCTTGAGCCCGGATTTTTATGGTCACTAAATTTAAATACTATATGAAAATAAGGGGAGTCTCTTCTAAGAACAAAGTTACCATTATTTAAAAAACCCATTATGGATGATATGTTATACAGGCCCAACTGAGGCATATGCTGCATATCCAAATAGTGGAATCTTTTGACTAACAAACCTGTTATTTAGGCAACTTATGCAAGCCCACCGAAGGGAACATGCTGCATAGTCAAGAAAAAAAGTTATTGGAATTTTGACATTTTACTATTGATAAGAAATGGAAAATAATATTTGGGTGACTCGAGACCATAGTGGAT
Source organism: Viscum album (assembly GCA_963277665.1). NCBI lineage: Eukaryota > Viridiplantae > Streptophyta > Magnoliopsida > Santalales > Viscaceae > Viscum > Viscum album. The sequence continues at coordinate 485,540,267 of OY728129.1, forward strand.
GGTTTTGGAAAGCAAAGTAATTTTAAGAATGAAAGGGCTACTTTATGGTGACATATTTCATGAATTGGAAAAATATTTCTATACAAATTTTTTGTTTTAGGAATGGTAAAATTTTATTAGAAAGGGGAATTTATGATATCATATTGTGTAGTTTTATGTCAGGCAGTGAGGACATTATACTATGTTGTTTTAATTCATTCAGTGAGGACATTTTTACTGTGACATTTTAAGTCATGTAGTGAGGACATTGTGATGTGCAATTTTATGTCCTGTAGTGAGGACATTATGTAGATTTAATTTATGATCTTTAGCTCTAACCAAAGGTACGAAAATACCCCAATTTCATGATAACTGTTTTGGAAAGAGACTACCATATTTAGTTATAGAAGGGAAAATTGAACACTGTGATTTGAGAATTTCTGAATATGAAGAATGATATGGAAAAAGAGATTAAGGAATTAGAGGAACTCTTTTCCATGAACAAAATTACCATTTTTTGAAAAACCTGTTTTGGGGGTTGTGTTATGTAAGGACAACTAGGGCATATGATGCATAGAAAAATAGTGTAATCTTTTGACTGACTGACCTGTTATGTATGCAACTTATGCATGGCCACCTAAGGGTGCATGGTACATTGATAGGAAAAAGAGATCTCAAAAATCATACATTCTATTACAAAAATCTGAAAAAAGTTTATGAAGATTCATATTTTCCCAAGCACATCGTTTGGTTTATGGAGAAAGGTACCTAAATATGGAAAGGGTATTTCCAACCAATATTTCCAAATAATTGGAGGAATAGGACTCCTAAAAAGGTCTAACCCAAATGTAGGAGGTATGGTGTGTGTAGTTTTAGGTCATACAATGAGGACAAGAAATGGAAACAGTATATGATATGTGGAAAAGTTATTCCAAGGTTATTTCATATTGCTTTGAACACATAGAGAGGGAAATGTGTAAACTATAGTCTTAAAGGCTTTCAGATCGATAGAAAGATAATGGAAAAAATATTCTTGAATTACTATTTTAAAATACAGATTCTTGTATATTGTCATCAAATTTTTAAGGGTACAAAGATACTATAACCATGAACCAAATTACCCTCATTTGACAAACCCATTATTGGGGTTTTATTATATAGGTCTAGTTGGGAAATATGCCGCATAACCAAATAGTGGAATCTTTTGACTGTCTATCCCATTATGTAGGTAAATTATGCAAGGCCACCTAAGGACACATACTGCATAGCTAGGCAAGTGAGTTCTCAGATATCAGAAACTCTGTCACCTGAAACCATAAGAATGATTATGAAGATCTAGAAATATTCATGATTAAGAGTGCGAAATAGGGAAGTGGGGTTATTCTCAATGCACATGAGAAATATTTGAACCAATATTGGTCATGATTTTTAATTCCTTTACATAAATCTAACTCATATGTAAAATGGATACTTTTTTTGTTTCCATTGAATTAATATTGTGATGTGCAGTTTATAGTCATGCAGTGAGGACATTATACTATGCAGTTTTAAAATTTGTAGTGAGGCTATTGATAACCCCATAATAAATTGAAACACCTTATTTATATAAATAATCCTTTTATGAAATTTCTAAGCCCACTTAAGCTATGCTCGGTGTCAGAAACAAGGAGTATTAAGGGTTTCGTCAATAACAAAAAGGTGAAATAGGTGAAGAAAAGGGGTGTTAGATTTCCATGTCGTTTAACGTCATGTGGTAAGGATGAAGATGAACTGATGTGAAAACAAAGATATATTTTAACTGGACTAAGGGATAAAACCCATGTGTCACTATGTGTCTTGTTGGGGGAAATAATCAAGTCAAAAATAGTTATTAAAACATTTCCTATGGATCTTTGATTCTTATATAAGGAATAAATGGTTTTTTATATTGTGGTTGGGCCCAAGATTGGAGATCTAGGTGTCTCTATATATCTCAAATATATGAGAATCAAGCCACACATAGTTCTTGAAAAAATGTCCCTATGTAGATTTGACTCAGACAGAGAGAAGAGAGGGACTCATGTGCCACTATGGAGTAGCAATGATGTCCATGATGCTTGCTCATGGAAACTTATAACGTCAAGTAGATAAGACGTTAGTCGTATAGTTTAACATCATTTAACGAGGCTAGATGATGTCCTACATTTTTACGTCATGCGGAAAGGATAGAGATGCTACACATTCTAACGTCATGAAACATGGACACTTATAGTTGTTATGCAGTTTAATGTCTTGCAACTAGGACTTTGTACTGTGCAGTTTTATGTCTTGTAGTGAGGACATGAGAGTTGTGTAGTTTTTAGCCTCGTAGAGAGGATGATGTGTACAACTACACAATGTTTTTCTTCAATAATATCTCATTGGTGGGAGTTGTAATATGCTCTTCATCCATTGAGATTAAGGCATAATCTACATCTGAGGAGACCTTATGTTTGAAATAAGGTCTTCCCAACTTTGGCTCATGCATTGGAGTTTTATTTCCTAGTGTCATTGGTGTTTTGAGGACCACTTCCAATTCTCCTTGAAGAATTGAATGGAGGAAAAAATTATTCTTAAAATCCTGCGCTATTCTATTCTAATAGACTTTTAAAAGAAGAAAAGTATGCAATATTTTTTGGTCAAATCGTTCGACCTCATTGAACCATTTCTAAGAGCTCTCATCTGTAGACAACTAATCACAGATTGCAAACCTGAGTAAATGAAAATAAATTTCAATTAGAAACACTAATTCTGTTCCGTATACCAATGAATAAGGTGTTTCTTGGGTGGCAGTACCAGTAGTAGTCTGATAAGACCATAAATCATGCAAAAGTTTATGAGGCCATGATTTCTTATCTTTATTCTCCATATTCTGGAGTAAATTTGATAAGGTCTTATTGAAACCCTCTATCATTACATTAGTCATCACATGATAGCGAGGTGAATGGTTGGATTTGATATTGTGCTCTTGATATAACTTCCTTACCTCAACAAAACATAAATTTGTACCATTTTCCATTAATATAGTAAGAGGGACACCAAATCTCGTGATGACGTTAGTTTTGAAAACACTAACAATGCTTTTGGCTTTGAATTCTTTGAGATGAATTGTCTCATCCAATTTAGAAAAGAAGTCAGTAGCAGTAATAATATACTTCAACTGCTTAATCGTAGCTGGAGGATAAGGTTATTCTACATCCATTCTGCATATATCAAATGGCCAGGAGTATTTAGCTGTATGTAGCAACTCTGGGGGTTGATTAATGAAGTTTTAATGCATTTGGAAGGGATGACATTTCTTAGTAAAATCTGTACAATATTACATCATTGAAGTACAAAAGTATCCAAGAATTCAGATTTGATTGGAAAGCCTGTGCCCAGATTGGTGAGCACCACAACCTCTTGAATGTACTTCTTTCGTGACAGTTTCAGTTTCATCACCATCAATACATTTGAAGAGGATTCCATTAAAGCCTCATTTTTATAGGATTTTTGGGTGATATGGAGTATTATAAAGAGTAAAATTGGACACTCATCATTAGATCTATTCTTTTTCAGTCGCATCTGGTGGAAGTATTTCATTATTGAATATATTCCATGATGCATGTTATCCATCCCGTGGTATGACCATATGATTCAGAAATAGGGATAATTTCATTAATTTCCTCCATTCTAGTTTGAACAAAATGTGAGACCACATGACGATGAGCTATACTAATAATAGACTCCTTGCAATTTGGATCTTCCAAGGCTATAGCTCCATTAGCCAGTGCATCAACTTGGGCATTTTGTGATCATGGGGCATAAGGAAATGTTGGATTTGGGGGAAATTCATCCATTAACCCTATGACGTAATCACAAAAATAGATTAACTCTTATTTTCTGATATAATATTCCCCATTGATCGGTTTTATTACCAATTTTAAATCACCTTTTACATTCAAGAGATTCACTTTCAACTGAAGTGCCAATTCCCAGCCTGAAATGAGAGCTTGGTATTCTGCTTCATTGTTGGTACCACCTTCTCATAATAAGAATGAGTAAGGAAATACTACCTTTTATAGGTAAATAAGGACAATTCCAAACCTAACATTATTGAGTTTAGGGTTTTCCATTCTATTTCCTATTGAACTTTTGGAGGCACCATCAATGTACATTTCCCATGTTTGGGAATTATCTTGAATAGAGAAGACCTCCCCATCAGGAAGTTTAGTATTAAATGATTTATCTTTCTCATATAGATGTTCGGCAAGGAAGTCAGCCAGATCACGGCCTTTTATTGCCTTATGGGGCACAAATTGGGTATCAATCTGTTGCAAATTAATTTCCCACCATTCCAGATGCCCTATAAGCATATGACCACTGAGGATAAATTTGAGCAGGTTATTGTGTGATACCAATTGGACCTCATAATATTGTAGGTAGTGCCTCAATTTCTGAACTGCAAATATTAATTCCAGGAATCATTTTTCAATACTTGAATATCGAGTTTCTACATCATGCATGCAATGACCCAAACTTTTTGAATAGTATATTAACTTACTATTAATGATTTAATAGAAATGTTAATGGTTAATGCAGAAAGAGGAGTCGATGGATTCATCCAGTAGACTCGAACCTTATGAAGCCCACTTATCAGAGATTGGGAAGGAGGTGGCATCTTTGGGCTTCACTTTGGACCAAGCCCAAGACAAACTCCAGCGTTTCAAGCTTGAACAAAAACGCATGCAGGAGAAGTTCATGTTAGTAGAGATTACTACTAGGGAAATGTTATCTGAGCCTCCCTCGGATTCTATCACCATAGCACACCTTACACTTGGGTCATATGCTGGTGTTATAAGGGTCTATGTGAAGATACCGTAGATTCTTTGTGTAATCCTTTGGGATGAATAAATTGAGATTTCTTCCTTTAGATATGTTTGTGAAATTTCAAATGTCCGGATAATTTTAGGATGTATGTTATTGATGAATTTTGAAAAAAATGATATTTTAAAATATTTATGTATATCTTAAATAATTAATTATGTGTAATGATTTTCAAAAAATGGTCTTCTGGAAAAGTTTTCAGTAAGGAATTTGGAGTCTAATAAGATCAACTTAATTTTTGATGAATAGTAAATTATGAATAGTGTTTTTTAATTAAAAATTAAATTAAAAATATTTAGAAAATTATTTTTATAAAATGGACTTTATTTTTGAACTCAGGGCATCGATATTATGTTATGGAAATTTTTGGGGATTTTTATGAAAAAATGAATTTTCGGTGAATAGTGTATTTATTTAAAAATTAAATTTAAAATATTTAAGAAAATTATTTTTATCAAATGGAGTTCATATTTGTAATCAGGGAATCGATATTTGTTTAAGGTGAAATTTTGGGATTTTTCTGAAAAGATGAATTTTCAGTGAATAGTAAAAATGCAGTTTTAGGGTTTCGGTATGTTTAATAACATCATAACTATGTCATGATGATGTCATGAGATATTTTAAGGGTTGTCCAACAAAAAGTGATGAATTATTATATTGAGGTCCCCATGTGGCCTAACTCCATGGGAAATACCATGGGAGAGCCCATGGTTTTGAGAAAACCACTTGTGAGGTGTCCCTTGAAATTATTAAAGTATCACCTCACTTTCCCTATAAATTCCAAGCCATTATCTCATCCTTTCCACTAAAAAATCATTCTCAACGAAGTTCTAGTCTCCTTAACTCCCAAGGAGTCCTCCCAAGGTTCCCTCATGCCTCTCAAGGTCCCATCCTTTATGTTTTTAGAGTTACATTTAAGGTAAGGGATCCTACCTCTCTCTTTCTTTTCAAGAAATCTCTTTTATGTCAATTCTTTTATGATCCATGATCTTATTTTGTAGGATGTTCTTTTATATTCCTCTTACTTCCCTTTTAATTTTCATATGATGAGAGGCCCCCTCTTTCTCTCATCAATTCGTTTTAAGAATGTTTAAGTGGCGTCGTTAGGCTGCCGAATTTTTAAGGGATTCTTTCACCTTTCTCATTTTTCAAAGTTCTACTTTAATGTCATGTCTTTAAAGTTCCTTTTTATTATGTTGGGGCATGATATCTATATCTATAATACATAACTTTTATTTTCATATGATGATATACCCTATTTGATCTCGTCAATTCATTTTTGTTGAAGTTTAAGTGAAGCTGTTAGGCTGCCGAATTTTCATAAGAGAAATCTAATTTCTTTCTTCCTTCCATGTTTTTCATTTCAAATGGTATGTCCTTAAAATTTAATTACCATGTTCATATATACTTCATATTCGGTCCCTCTACTGTTTTATGGGTCATTTATGATGTTTGACCCATGTACCCTCTCTTTTCAATGTTTTCTAAAACCTCAAAACATAGCCGTTATGCTGCAGAATTTCTGTCTCAAAATGTCCCTCTCTTTTTCAAAAGTTCTTTTATTTTATTAAGTGAATACTCAAAGATCTCTCTTCTATAGGGGTATTCACATATATACCAAGTTTTTTTATTTTAAATTCTGGGATTTACATACATGAGACCTGATTTCCCTTTCCGTGGATTTAAAGTGACATAAAGATCATGTATTTAAAGCAGTTTTTAAAACATTATGATTATGAAATGAAACCCATTTCTTTTATGCTATATGGGTTGTTTATGAAATTATTGATGATTATATATGTGGCTCACATGATGATAAAGAAAAATTTAAGGTTGCACCCTAATAGCGCTCCAATGCAGTGGGTATAGACTTAATCTCTAGAGATGACCATTTTTAACGACGCCTTGGTGAATAACCTTGGTAATTTTAATGCCACCTTGGGGACAGACCATGGTGAAATAGAAATGATTGTCTATGTTAAATTCTGTAGCCACATCATCATGTTATGAAAAACATTATTTTTATTATGATATGCCTCATGATTTATTTCTCATGCCTTAAAAGTTCTTTTCATGACCTTATTGAAGTATCTCAAGTTCACATGTAAAATGTTTCTCTTGTTTCCCTTACTGGGCCTTCTGATCACCCTTTCTTTTGATGTATGTCCCCAGGTTATGAGATGCAGTAATGAACCTAGGATGAACTTAAGGAGAAGCCTTTCAATTGTTTAAGAAGAATGTTTCATGTTGTTTTCATGTATTATGTTCCTGGTTTCCAAGACACTAAACCTTAATGATCCTCAGTTTTGTGTAATGTAATGAAAGTTTATGTTATAAAAAGGCGGGATGACACAGTTGGTATCAAAGGATGGTTTAGTTATTTGTTGAAATTATGATATAAAAACTTTAGGAAGAACCCTATAGAAAATTTTAATTATAGGAAAACATCCTGGTATTTTGGTAAGTATTGAGTAAGTGGTTTATCAAACAAATACATCCCTGTCTGGATACGAGCATGTAGAGGCGGCTCTAGCAAAGATGTACATAGGGGTAAAACCGAAAACACCGCTTTGAGCTAGACTCGAATGGGAACTAGTGCATGATAACGGGCCTTGCTGCACTCTTGGTTACGACACTCCCGGAGGATATGTTGGGTTAATCACAAGCTTTTTATGAATCATTATGAAAGAATTATAAAGAAATGTAATTGTCTAAGAATGAAGTCTTAGTTAAAAGATTCATAAATGAAATAAGTTTCTCACTAAGGTTTTATTATTTTAGAAAATGGCAGGAAATAGGAGGAACTGTGCAGATGGTGACCGAAATGCACCATGTGATGATGGCCCTCTGGTGGAAGCCGGAATGGAAACAATCATGCGAATGATGAACCAACTGACTCAAGTTATGAGTAATAACTTGAATCAAGCTAAGAGGCCGATCTCACCACGAAGGGAATAACACTCTGTTGAGTCCTTCATGCGTTAACGGCCAACAACATTCAATGGATCTACTGACCTATTGGTTGCGGAACAATGGATAATCTCCATTGAAAAGATCTTTTTTGTACTCCTTTGTTCAGAACAAGAAAAAGTCACCCTTGATGTTTTCCGCCTAGAGGGAGAAGCTGATTAGTGGTGGTCACTGGTCAAAAAAACAAGGCCTAGAGAAGAAATGGAAGCTATGGAGTGGGAAGAGTTCCGAGGAATATTCTTTAATAAGTATTTCCCTCATTCCATGAGAACGATAATGGAGAAAGAGTTTCTCGAGATGATGCAGAAGGAGAAAGAATCGGTCGGAAGCTATGAGATTAACTTCACCCGACTTTCACGATATACCTCTAGCTATTTCATGGATCCAAGTGGTAAGGTTGATAGATTTTTTGGTGGACTGAGACCTCATCTGCGGAAGAATCTAGCCAACCGGGACTACGATAGCTACGAAGAGATCGTTCGTAGTGCAATGAAAGTCGACCTAGAGTTTGGTGAGACACAATGGTCTCATAAATCAAATGACAAGAAGAGATTGTTGGAGCCCAGTTTAGGGAAGACTTTTGATTAAGGAAGAGGAGGAAATCTAATGCAACTTACCACATGCAATAAATGTGGGAAGAAGCATTCGGGGCACTGCTTGATCGGAAGTGTCAAGTGCTACAAATGTGGAAGAGGAGGCCAGATTGCTCGGAATTGTTGTAGTGAGGTGAAGCCTCAACTCTCCAACACTAACAACAGAGGAAAGATGGTTCTGGCCCTACCCGAAGTCCATTGCTTCAAGTGTGGACAGCTTGGGCACTTTGATAATCACTGTCCAAATCCAAGGGCAGTGGAGGGGAATCACCATCAACCTCAGAAAAGGCCAGGGGAGAAAGGCCGTGCTTTTTCTATCACAACAACTGAAGTTGAAGCTTCGAATGACGTGGTTGCAGGTACTCTTGTTGTCCTATCAAAACTAGCAACTACTTTGATTCTGGTTCTACGCATCCCTTATTTCCTCCAAGTTTGCAAAGAATATAGAATCAATCCTCGAACTGCTTGATGTAGAGTTTTCAGTCAAGACTCCAAGTGGGATTATCCATGCATCAATAGTGTCTAGAGACTCTAGTGTTTACTTTAGTGATCACAATATTATCGCAAATCTAGTAGTCATTCCCATGTTGGAATTCGACGTTATACTAGGGATGGACTGGCTCTTAAAGTATAATGCTAAGATAAAATGCAAGAAGTAAGGAATTCTCAGTAGTCTTGAATGAACGACCTACAATTATCTTCCAAGGAGAGATATACCGAACTGATCCCTATCTAGTGGCACCTCCTATAGATTTCTTTATTGAGTTAATCAGTGATGATGAATAAGGAAAAGGGAGTATACAAATAGAAGATGTTCCGATTGTTTAGGAATACATGGATGTATTTCCTGAGGGGTTACCTAGACCTCCCCCAGAAAGATAGGTAGAGTTCTCCATTTAACTCGTACATGGATCTCAACCGATATCAAAGACCCCATATAGAATGGAAAATGTGGAGCTAGAAGAGTTAAAGAAACAACTCCAAGACTTGTTGGAGAAGGGGTTTATCTGACCGAGTGTGTCTCCTGGGGAGCACCAGTTCTATTTGTGAAGAAAAGGGATGGATCAATGCGGCTATGCATTGATTGTAGAGAACTGAACATGATCACAGTGAAGAACATATACCCTCTTCCAAGAATTTATGATTTATTCGACCAACTTTGTGGGGCTCAATTATTTTCTAAGATTGAACTTCAATCTAGTTATCATCAACTGAGGGTGAAGAAGGAAGATATTCCAAAGACTGCCTTCCGACCAAGATATGGGTATTATGAGTTTACTGTTATGCCCTTTGGCTTGAATAATGCTCCTTCTATTTTCATGTATTTGATGAGTATAGTCTTTAAGGACTACCTTGATAACTTTGTGGTAGGTTTTATTGATGATATTTTGATATATTCAAAAAGTCGTGAGGAGCATGAAGATCATCTGAGGGTTATTTTGAAAACTCTGCGGAAGGAGAGGCTCTTTGGAAAATTCGGAAAGTGTGGGTTTTGGTTACAAAAAGTTTCTTTCTTGGGGCACATTATAACCAATGAAGGAATCTCGGTCGACCCTGCAATGAAAATGGTTGTGGAGGAGTGGCATCAACCCACACCAGTAACTGATATTTGCAGTTTCCTTTATTTAGCAGCATATTATCAGAGGTTTTTGAAAAACTTTTCACGGCTTTCTAATCCACAAACCAAGTAGACTCGAAAAGGGATTATGTTCATCTGGACAAAGGAATGCAAGGAAAGTTTCCAACAGAAGAAGATATTGGTTACTGCACCTGTGTTAACACTACCCTCTATCGGAGAAGGATTCGTTATTTTTAGCGATGCATCTATAAAAGGGATTGGGTGAGTCCTCATGCAAAATGACAAGGTAATTGCTTATGCATCTCGACAGTTGAAGATTCATGAGAAGAATTATCCTACGCATGACCTAGAGCTAGCGGCGGTTGTTTTTTGCTATAAAGATATGGAGGCACAATCTTTATGGGGAGAAATGTGATATATACACTGACCACCAATGTTTAAAGTATATTTTCACGCATAAAGAATTGAACATGAGACAAAGGAGATGGATGGATCTTATTAATGACTATGATTGTTCACTTCATTATCACCCTGGAAGAGAAAAAAAGTCGCTAATGCGTTAAGCAGGAAAGACCCTGTTGTTCTGGCAACAATGAGGATCCTAGAAGATCCCTTGATTAAAGATCTAGTAAAACTGGACATGGTAATTGTAAGGGAAGGGACATCATCAACCTTATACCAAATGATTTCTCAACCTTCATTACTAGAGAAGATCAAGAAGGCTAAAAAAATCCTTTGCTATAGGAGAAGTTTGAGGCTGTAAAGGATGGGAAGTTCCCTGATTTCAATATTGATCAAGAAGGTGTATTGAAATTTCGTACAAGACTATGTGTTCCATCTATTCCGGAGATAAATAAAGAACTGATGGATGAATCTCATAGATCTAATTTCTTTATACATCATGGAAGCACTAAAATGTATAGAGACCTTCGTGATCTTTATTAGTGGGATAACATGAATAGGGAGATTGCTGATTACACTACAAGGTGCCTGGTGTGTCAACAAGTAAAGGCATAACGACAACTTCCTAAGGGGGTATTACAGCTGCTACCCATACCAGCATGGAAGTGGGATAATATCACTAAGGACTTTGTAACTGGTCTCCTGAAAACATCCAAAAGAAACAATGAAATATGGGTTATTGTGGACCGTCTCACCAAGACCACCCATTTTATCTCTATTCGGGAAGATTTCTCTCTAGATCAACTTGCCAAGATATACGTAAAGGAAGTGCTAAGGCTGCATGGGGTAACACTATCCATCGTGTCTGATCATGATCCAAGATTCACATCAAAATTCTGGAGAAGTCTTCATCATGCTTTGAATACTGAATTGAATTTTAGTACGGCCTATCATCCTCAACCTGATGGCCAATCTGAAAGGACTATTTAGACACTCGAAGACATGCTGAGATTACGTTCAATGGAATTTAAAGGTGGATGGGATCAAAACCTCCCACTAGTTGAGTTCTCCTATAAAAACAGCTTCTATTCGAGTATTCAGATGGCACCCTATGAAGCTCTATATGGAAAGCGATGTATAAATCCTACTTGTTGGGATGAAACTGGTGACAGAAAGATTCTTGGGCCTGATCTTGGGCAAGAGATGATAGAACATGTTCATTCCATCCAACAACACATAAAGGATGCTCAGATTTGGCAGAAGAGCTATGCTGAAAACCGTCTAAGGGACTTGGAGTTTGGTGTTGGAGAAAAAGTCTTCCTTCTAATTTCTCCATAGAAGAGAGTCATGCGGTTTGGGAAGAAAGGGAAGCTCATCCCTAGGTACATTGGCCCCTATGAAATTCTTGATCGCATAGGAGCAGTGGCCTATCGTCTAACTATAAGGCCCCAGCCTTAAACCTTACTTAATCTTGAGTTAATACAAGATTACACATTGAGGATCTTTTCAGGTTTAGAGTTTTAGAGAATTAGATCATAAAACTTGCATTACATTCCACATTTAAACAAAGTGGTTACATAAAAGACAGGATTCATTCTTCCCATCAACGGAAACATATTTAAAATAAAACTTGGATTCTTTCTTGACACATCCTTGACACTATCATCACATCATGTACCTTTCCCTTGACCTGTGAAAAACATTTTAAAAACTTGGGATGAGCATAAAAAAGCTCAGTAAGGGATATAAAAATATGGAAAGGAAACATGAGTTCATATATACATAAGAATGAAATCATACTTTAACCATAAAACTTAGGCACTTTAAAATAACTCATCAAACCATGAATAAATCATAGAAATCATAAGATATAAAGGTAACTTGAGGCATTCATAACATTCTTACGTAGGGAGTAACCCTCTTGGTTACATTTGGAATACCCATCACAGTATATTCCCTAAATCTCTTCAGAGAAACCTTAACGTTTCACTCCTTTGCGTTACCCAATGCATTGGAGAGCTATATCGGGCTCACCCGCCCTTAGTCTATCACGGAACCACCCGTCTTCATAATAATGCCCAAGAATCTCAACATAATCGTAACACATAAAACATGCATAAAGGAAACATAACATTTCCACATTTTAATCACAAGATATCAATACAAAACATTGATATAAAAACATTATGAAACCCATTTTCAATACCAAAATAAATTAAAAGTAAAACATGGTATTTATTTTTCTTTTAAAAAAAGTTATGGCTTGTAGAGGAAGCCGAAACTCAAATAATGGTCACGGCGGCAGAGAAGTCCTTGTTGCCGCATACGTACGACAAAAACATTTCCTTTTGTCATTTAGTAAATGCTTCGTATAAAAAAGATTGCTTTTGAATAAACGTAAAAGTCAAAGGGGATTATACACCATATAAAAGAAGTTTGTGTATAAAACAAAATATGCCTCAATTAAAGGAGATTGAGACGAAGTCCCATACAAAGACGGTATCATTGGATTAAGGATAAATCAGTTACATAGCAATGTGTGACAAAAGAATACACGAAATATAAGTGGGTATTAAGTGTAAAACAATTAGAGGACATTCACACATAATCATAGAACGACATATTCAAGGTGTACAAGTTTATCCCAAAGAATCGAAATTGGGTTAAGAAGTTCCCTTGCAAAAATTAGACTGCCTAACGGCGTCACTTCAAAATTCAGAAAAAGAGTTGATGCGAGATAAAAAGGGTATCTCATCACTTGGACATAAAATTTACATCAATAAGGATATATAATAACATATCCCAAAATAATATTATGTGAATTAAAAGACATAACAAAATAAGTCTTTTAAAAAGAAGAGGGTGAAAGGTTCCCTTACCGACATGGGTATATTTCGAAACATACACCCCGTGAAAGAAGGACAATACAACATTGACTTAAATACTCATAAATGAAAGAATAATACACAATGAGTAAAATAATGGTCAGTACATACACCACTCAAAGGAAATTGTGGAAAATGTAGCATAAATATCACGGGAATAAAAGTGAGATGAAAAATCCAATACGAAAACTCGACACCCTAACAGCGCCACATAAAACATACAAAAATGGGTTGATGAGATCAAATAGGGTATCTAATAATATTAACATAAAGTTTATAGAAGGAGGAATATAAAATAACATCCCCCAACATAAAAAAGAGGAGCTTAAAAGAAGTTACATAAAGGAGTGTACTTAAAAAGAAAGAGAGAGGTTAGATCTCTTATGAAAATTCGGCAGCCTAATGACGCCACTTAAAACTTCCAAAATGGATTGATGAGAGAGAATAGGGCCTCTCATCACATGAACATAAAAATAACAGTAAGACTAATATAAAATAACATCCCAATAACAAGAAATACGAGCTTTAAAAGGAATGACATAAAAGAGTGTACTTAAAAAAGAAAGAGTGGAGTAGGATCCCTTACCTCGGGTCCGACTTGACTCGATCATTCTTTAACGTCCAGAATAATAAACTTGAGTTAATTTAAAATTTATTAATAACCTTTTTCTAGATCATTATTTCTTTTAGATCACTTATTGCAATGTTATAAACATTATATAATCATTTAAGTTAATAATGTTTGTTTTGTCGATATTTGGTTCTTAAGTCGAAAGTGGACTTCTTACAATTACATGTTGTTCGTGTGGTCGAATGTTCATTATATCCAGAATTATATTCATGATGTTGATATCATATGTATCATATATATCCAGAATATACATGTATTTATAATATTACATAATCATTTAGAGGTAAGAAATGAAATGCACCGTTCATGGAGACGGTAAGCCGTACGTACGCATGAACGCTACTTTCATTTCTATTTAATATTTTTATGGAATGGAATAATAATTATATAGAGGTATATTATAATTCTAGTATAACATAATATATAATAACTTTAAATCCATCCTTTATACATCCCACATATGGCATTAATGAATCACATCACTTTGAGGGGGCGGTAGTCCGCACTTCCTTAAATGAAGATATCGCGTTTACCCATAATGGAAACCATAAAGGTATGCCTAAAAATTAAAATACTGAATATTAAGTAAAACATAAACATATTATATATCATATATAAATATAGTGACATCTTAATGGACACCTTTGAAGGTGTTAAAATAATGTTGAACAATCATCGTTTCGGGAGAAATAAATTCTCCATCCACGGAAACTGTATATTCTTTAACCATTAGCTTTAGGTGTGTGTAAGTGTAGCTCAAATCCTTATTATAAAAACATCCTAGTATATTTAAGATACAGGATTTGTTGCAAAAGAAATGAATAAAGAGAGTTTAGGGGGTTGGAGAGGAAAAATAAATCAAAAGGACTCAAGTGAAGACATTACCTTAAAATCGGGTAACTCCCTTTGGTTTGAGCTAAAACGCTTCCTTGGGAAGACTTCTGCCCAAAGTGAGGCCTCAAGGAGTTATAGAGGGAAGTGGAGGGACAAAGTGGGCAGGGTTTGGCCGAGCCAAAGGCTTTGTGAGTGTGGGTAAGGAGGTAGAGGTGGGGGCCTTTTATAAGAGGAGACGAGGGGCACTCTTGGAATGTAAGCAAATGATACTTTATTTGAAAATGGTATTCGGATTTAAGAGGTCCCACATTGATGTGTTTCGAGGATAAGGTGATAAGGGTTCTAAATCCACTCATCCAATAGGTTTTGGACATGTATAGGTCTTAGATATTTCATTATCTTTCCATTTTATTTAAATCGTTAAATAATGAGGTCATCGCTGCGTCATCATGATGTCATAAATAATTTAATTTATATAATGTCTAAAAATTATAAAAAAATACTATGATGTAGGAAATATTTTTATATTTCCAATTAATATTTATAGTAAAAAATATGATTTGTATAACCCCATTTAAAAATTGTTTAAGTAAAACATTTCATGTTTGTCTCATTTTTACTTTAACTTTAAATAAAAAGATATTAACGTCATTTTCCAACCAAAGTGGATTCATGGGGTCCCCAAGTTGACTCATGGGTTGTCTTGGTCATACATGACACATAAAATGAGGTTAGGACATGTGTCAAGTTCATTTCATATTATTGAAACATTATTTTTACCTTAAACTACACTAATTACCTCAAATCGCGATTAAAAACTTAATAAGTTACTATTCACCAAAAAATTATTTTTATCCCACTGAACCAAATTTTACTTCTTAATGAAAATCATGTATGTCGTATTTTTGAAATTCAAAACACAAATATGGAAAAATATCATTTACGCGGAAAAATCAGTTTTTATAAGTACCACTTATTGGTTTCACTATTCATCAAAAATTGAAGTTTTTCAGAAAAATCCCAAAAATTCACCCTAAGCTATATTTGATATACCGAATTCAAAAATGAAGTCTATTTTACAAAATTAAAATCATATAAGTCACATTAATTTATTTAATAATTAATTCCCGCTGTCATAGCAAATAGCGTGTTTTTATGAAACAATAAGTATCAAAAGATTTACACTAGTTTAAGTCTGATTTCAAAGTGAAATTAATTCCAATGACCACTATTGGATTTCAGGGTAAAAGTATATTCTAATTTCACTTTAAAACCAATTCAAAAGATAATATAATCATATAAATAAATTAGATTAAAAAGAGGTTTCGAATTAAAATACAACATTTTACAATATTCATTAAAAAATGAACTTTATCAGAAAGATACCAAAAATTTACACAAAGTAAATTTTGATGTCCCAATTCTTAAGAAGAGTTTTATTTGGTCCAAAAGTATGTATAAGAGTGAACAAAACTATATTTAATGATGGTTCTCCATCAAAAGGTGACAAGTAAACCTTTAGTGAAAACTAGGGCATATACGCCTAAAATTGAATTATTTCCGTATTTTATGCCTTTATCCTTTATTGGATAAATGTAAAAACATTTAAAAACATATATAATAATATTTTAGTTATTTATATCCATTCCCGCCAATACAACGGCTACATGTTAACTACGATTTAAAATAATATTATTTTATTATTAGAGTGTAACGTAAGATTCCCAAGAAACTCGTTGTTGCGTGTTGGGTACACCATCGAGCATAGAGTCCCCTTTAAAGTCATATTAATATTTTATTCACAAATATTGATAAATATTAAAATTTCATATTATTTATTTACCTGGGGTGTTACATCCTTCCCCCCTTTTTGGGAATTGCGTCCTCGCAATTTTTAAAATTGAGCTTGGAAACATCCTTGAAAGTCCCAAATCGGAACAAGAGTCGGTAAAACAATCACTTTAAAAGAATGGGAGAGAAGTAAAAATGTCACCCAAGTTAACCCATACTAGGATTCCAAGTATGAAAATATGGATATGGAGGAGAAAACAAAGGGTCATGTTCTGATGGAGAGTGATAATAAACATGTCTAGGAGAAAGTTAACCACAAGAAAATCACAAACTTGTGATGGGTTAAACGGTATTTGATTCCCCAGTAGGAAAAGTTAATAGACAACATTTTTGTTTTAAGTTACTTTTTATTGAGTAATTTATTCATAAGGAAACATAATCAATTATCATGTTGACTTTCAACTTTTACTGGATTCCTTAATCAAACTCATATTTTTTCCAAAAGACGAGTATTTAGGGAGATTTGTTCGCATTAAGAGTATTATAATCAACTTCTAGAGAATCACCTAATACACAATAGAGAACTATATACTTCCCATGTCATTATACTCTAACCAAAACCAAAACCAAAAAGTTTAGTACATGATCAGATAATCCAGAAAAGGATAACCCTTTATAAAAAGAAAATCTATTCTTAAACTCCAAAACTTGTCCAACAAAACCCAAAGTTCAACGAAGACCATTCGATAAAAAAATTTTCCATAAAATTATTCAAAGTAAACAAACTAAGATTGAAACCCAAATATTTTGAAGGATTTAGTCACATAGTCTACCACGTTAAATCGTATCATTTATCTCCAAACCACATCAGTTGCTCTTAATGTCTCATATTGAAAAGTAATTAATCCTAATCACTTATCCTCCATGATAGGTTAATAAATTTCCATAGGTAACCCAAAATCAACTTACTCTTAATTAATAAAATCATTTAACTAAAAAAGAAATAGTCAAACTAACCAGGGACTTCACGTAGTCCAGTGGTAGGCGATAAATACCAGTCACACTTTGGTTGTGGGTTCGATTCCCGCAGCTTTTTCTGACGCGACGGGTTGTCACACGGTCTGCGTGTTGTCCTTTTTCCAAAACTATATAATTCTCAAATCATTCCCCAAAAAGGGATAAAAGCATCAAAAATAACCATAACATTATTTAACCTCAATTTTATCTCATGCCTTTCACTTCAATCATAACATATAGTAACCCATAATTACCTCAAAAGTAAGGATCATATAAACCCAAATGGTTCTTTATAACTATGTCCACAAAAGAAAAGATAACTATTCCTTGAATAAAATTTTCCTATATTAAACATCAGGGTTACACATAATATAAAAAGTCTTCTAATGTAACCCCATCATCAAAAGAGACTTAATACTCTTAAGAATTTCACCATAACTCTTGAAGCCCTTATATGTTGACATCTTACTCATTCAACATTCTTCATGATCCATTAACCATTCCTTTCCAACTTATTCTGAAATACCTCTTTCCTACAAACAAAATCATGAATCATATCCTAAGATTCCAAAATAGGAAAACAATAGTCATGAAATAATACATACCTTTGATTGGTCATCGTCAGTTTCTTTATCCTCAATCGGAATGGCATTAGGTATTGGTAAACAAACATTTGTATTCTCTTGGTGACCCCATTCACAAAACTTCTTCATAGGAAATGTGTTTGCATAATGACCATGCACACCACATTTAAAACATTCAATTGATCCCTCAGAAAGAACTTCTTTCCCTTTCCTCGAGTCAACTGGATGCTTCCTTTTTCTATGGCAGGTTCTTGCTTTATGACCTTCATTTCCACATCTATAGCATATTTCTGTCCCTTTGAAACATTTTCCTAGGTGTTTCTTTCCACATCTTTGACACATAGGTTTTTTAATACACTTACCTTTATGATTATTACCCCCTTCTTCCGTAGGGATTTGTTTCTCGCATATATTATTCCTTAGAGAAATCACCAAGGTTTAGGTGGTCAATCATGACTCTAGATATCTGGTTGAGGATAATCACAAGAGTTCTCATTGCATCTCCCATATCATTCAGTTGCTTACTCAAAAAACTGTCACAGTTTCCTTCACATCCACTCTTACTTTGGTGCCTGCTAGATCCAGCCATTTACTAAAACCAAAAAGGTCAGTGTGAGTATATCAAAAAAAACATCATGTACTAATGGGTAAGATAAACACTAAGATATACTTACTCATTCACTTTATCTAAAACTAGGACTCTTTCTGAAATCCCAACCATTATGGTAATGCCACTTATGCTTAAAGAATACCCTAACCTCTAAAGTTATCTAAACCGACCTTTGATAACAACTATAAGGCCCCAGCCTTAAACCTTACTTAATCTTGAGTTAATACAAGATTACACATTGAGGATCTTTTCAGGTTTAGAGTTTTAGAGAATTAGATCATAAAACTTGCATTACATTCCACATTTAAACAAAGTGGTTACATAAAAGACAGGATTCATTCTTCCCATCAACTGAAATATATTTAAAATAAAACTTGGATTCTTTCTTGACATATCCTTGACACTATCATCACATCACGTACCTTTCCCTTGAACAGTGAAAAACATTTTAAAAACATGGGATGAGCATAAAAAAGCTCAGTAAGGGATATAAAAATATGGAAAGGAAACATGAGTTCATATATACATAAGAATGAAATCATACTTTAACCATAAAACTTAGGCACTTAAACATACCTCATCAAACCATGAATAAATCATAGAAATCATAATATATAAAGGTAACTTGAGGCATTCATAACATTCTTACGTAGGGAGTAACCCTCTGGGTTACGTTTGGAATACCCATCACAGTATATTCCCTAAATCTCTTCAGAGAAACCTTAACGTTTCACTCCTTCGCGTTACCCAATGCATTGGAGAGCTATATCGGTCTCACCCGCCCTTAGTCTATCACGGAACCACCCGTCTTCATAATAATGCCCAAGAATCTCAACATAATCATAACACATAAAACATGCATAAAGGAAACATAACATTTCCACCTTTCAATCACAAGATATCAATACAGCACATTGATATAAAAACATTATGAAACCCATTTTCAATACCAAAATAAATGAAAAGTAAAACATGGTATTTATTTTTCTTTTAAAAAAAGGTATGTCTTGTAGAGGAAGCCGAAACTCAAATAATGGTCACGGTGGCGGAGAATTCATTGTCGCCGCATACGTACGACAAAAACATTCCCTTTTGTCGTTTAGTAAACGCTTCGTATAAAAATGATTCCTTTTGAATAAACATAAAAGTCAAAGGGGTTTATACACCATATAAAATAAGGTTGTGTATAAAACAAAATATGCCTCAATTAAAGGAGATTGAGATGAAGTCCCATACAAAGATGGTATCCTTGGATTAAGGATAAATCAGTTACATAACTATGTGTGACAAACGAATACATGAAATATAAGTGGGTATTAAGTGTAAAACAATCAGAGGACATTCACACATAATCATAGAACGACATATTCAAGGTGTACAAGTTTATCCCAAAGAATCGAAATTGGGTTAAGAAGTTCCCTTGCAAAAATTAGACAGCCTAACGGCGTCACTTCAAAATTCAGAAAAAGAGTTGATGAGAGATAAAAATGGTATCTCATCACTTGGACATAAAATTTAAATCAATAAGGATATAGAAGAAAATAATCCAAAATAATATTTTGTGAATTAAAAGACATAACAAAATATGTCTTTTAAAAAGAGGAGGGTGAAAGGTTCCCTTACCGACATGGGTATCTTTCGAAACATATGCCCCATGAAAGAAGGACAATACAACATTGATGTAAATACTCATAAATGAAAGAATATTACACTATGAGTAAAATAATGGTCTGTACATACACCACTAAAAGGAAATTGTGGAAAATGTAGCATAAATCTCACGGGAATAAACGTGAGATGGAAAATCCCTTACGAAAACTCGGCAGCCTAACAGCGCCACATAAAACTTACAAAAATGGGTTGATGAGATAAAATAAGGTATCTCATCATATAAACATAAAGTTTATAGAAAGGGGAATATAAAAGAACATCCCCCAACATAACAAAGAGGAGCTTAAAAGAAGTGACATAAAGGAGAGTACTTAAAAAGAAAGAGAGAGGTTAGATCTCTTACGAAAATTCGGCAGCCTAACGGCGCCACTTAAAACTTCCAAAATGGATTGATGAGAGAGAATAGGGTCTCTCATCACATGAACATAAAAATTACAGTTAGAGTAATATAAAATAACATCCCAATAACATGAAATATGAGCTTTAAAAGGAATGACATAAAAGAGTGTACTTAAAAAAGAAATAGTGGAGTAGGATCCCTTACCTCGGGTCCGACTTGACTCGATCGTTCTTTAACGTCCTGAATAATAAACTTGAGTTAATTTCAAATTTATTAAGAACCTTTTTCTAGATCATTATTTCTTTTATATCACTTATTGAAATGTTATAAACATTATTTAATCATTTAAGTTAATAATGTTTGTTTTGTCGATATTTGGTTCTTAAGTCGAAAGTGGACTTCTTACAATTACATGTTGTTCGTGTGGTCAAATGTTCATTATATCCAGAATTATATTCATGAATTGGATATCATATTTATAATATATATCCAGAATATACATGTATTTATAACATTACATAATCATTTAGAGGTAATAAATGAAATGGACCATTCATGGAGACGGTAAGCCGTACGTAAGCATGAACGCTACTTTCATTTCTATTTCATATTTTTATGGAATAGAATAATAATGATATAGAGGTATATTATAATTTTAGTATAACATAATATATAATAACTTTAAATCCATCCTTTATACGTCCCACATATGGCATTAACGAATCACATCACTTTGAGGGGGCGGTAGTCCGCACTTCCTTAAATGAAGATATCGCATTTACCCATAATGGAAACCATAATGGTATGCCCAAAAAGAAAAATACAGAATCTTAAGTAAAACATAAACATATTATATATCATATATAAATATAGTGACATCTTAATGGCTACCTTTGAAGGTGTTAAAAGAATGTTGAACAATCATCGTTTCGGGAGGCATAAATTCGCCATCCACGGAAACAGTATGTTCATTAACCATTAGATGTAGGTGTGTGTAAGTTTATCTCGAATAATTCTTATAAAAAAATCCTAGTATATTTAACATACTGTATTTGTTACAAAATAAATGAATAAAAAGAGTTTAGGGGGTTGGAGAGGCAAAATAAAACAAAAGGACTCAAGTGAAGACATTACCTTAAAATCGGGTAACTCCCTTTGGTTTGAGCTAAAAGGCTTCCTTGGGAAGACTTCTGCCCAAAGTGAGGCCTCAATGAGTTATAGAGGGAAGTGGAGAGACAAAATGGGTAGGGTTTGGCCGTGCCAAAGTCTTTAGGAGTGTGGGTAAGGAGGTAGAGTTGGGGGCCTTTTATAAAAGGAGAGGAGGGGCACTCTTGGAAAGTAAGCAAATGTTACTTTATTTGAAAATGGTATTCGGATTTAAGAGGTCCCACATTGATGTGTTTCAATTATAAGGTGATAAGGGTTCTAAATCAACCCATCCAATAGGTTTTGGAAATGTTTAGGTCTTAGATATTACATTATCTTTCCATTTTAATTAAATCGGTAAATAATGAGGTCATCGCTGCATCATCATGATGTCATAAATAATTTAATTTATATAATGTCTAAAAATTATAAAAAATACTATGATGTAGGAAATCTTTTTATATTTCCAATGAAAATTTATAGTCAAAAATCGGATTTGTATATCCCTATGTAAAAATTATTTTAGTAAAACATTTCATGTTTGTCTCATTTTTACTTTAACTTTAAATAAAAAGATATTAACGTCATTTTCCAACCAAAGTGGATTCATGGGGTCCCCAAGTTGACCCATGGGTTGTCTTGGTCGGCCATGACACATAAAAGGAGGTTAGGACATGTGTGAAGTTCATTTCATATTATTAAAACATTATTTTTACCTTAAACTACACTAATTACCTCTAATCGCGATTAAAAACTTAATAAGTTACTATTCACAAAAAAAAATATTTTTATCCCATTGAACCACATTTTACTTCTTAATGACAACCATGTATGTCGGATTTTTGAAATTCAAAACACAAAGATGGAAAAATTTTATTTAAACGGAAAAATCAGTTTTTATAAGTACCACTCAGTGGTTTCACTATTCATAAAAAATTGAGGTTTTTCAGAAAAATCCCAAAAATTCACCCTAAGATAGATTTGATATACCAAATTCCAAAATGAAGTCTATTTTATAAAATTCAAATCTTATAAGTCACATTAATTTATTTAATAATTAATTTCCGCTATCATAGCAAATAGCGTGTTTTTATGAAACAATAAGTATCAAAAGATTGACACTAGTTTAAGTCTGATTTCAAAGTGAAATTAATTCCAACGACCACTATTGGATTTCATGGTAAAAATATATTCTAATTTCACATTAAAACCAATTCAAAAGATAATCTAATCATATAAATAAATTATATTAAAAAGAGGTTTCGAATTAAAATACAACATCTTACACTATTCATTAAAAAATGAACTTTATCAGAAAGATACCAAAAATTTACACAAAGTAAATTTTGATGTCCCAATTCTTAAGAAGAGTTTTATTTGGTCCAAAATTATGTATAAGAGTGAACAAAACTATATTTAATTATGGTTCTCCATCAAAAGGCGAAAAGTGAACCTTTAGTGAAAACTAGGGCATATACGCCTAAAATTGAATTATTTCCGTATTTTATGCCTTTATCCTTTATTGGATAAATGTAAAAACATTTAAAACATATATAATAATATTTTAGTTATTTCTATACATTCCCACCAATAAAACGGCTACATGTTAACTACGATTTAAAATAATATTATTTTATTATTAGAGTACAACGTAAGATTCCCAAGAAACTCGTTGTTGCGTGTTGGGTACGCCATCGAGCATAGAGTCCCCTTTAAAGTAATATTAATATTTTATTCACAAATATGGATAAATATGAAAATGTCATATTCTTTATTTACCTGGGGTGTTACACTAGCACTTCCACCGAACCTAGATCAAGTTCACGATGTCTTCCATGTATCTCTCTTGAGGAAGTACATACCCGACCCTTCGCATGTACTGAACCCAGAGGTGGTACAACTGGAACATGACCTCTCTTATGAGAAGCAGCTAGTGGAGATCTTAGACCGTAGAGACAAGGTTCTACGAAACAAGACTACCCACCTTGTGAAAGTGTTGTGGAGTAATCATAAGTATGAAAAAGCGACTTGGGAGCCTGAGGAAACAATGAAGAAAAATTACCCTCACCTTTTCGACTAGGCCTCATGTATAAAATTTCGGGGATGAAATTTCTTATGGGGGGAAGAATATAATGACCCAAACTTTTTGAATAGTATATTAACATACTCTTAACGATTTAATAGATATGTTAATGGTTAATGCAGAAATAGGAGTCGATGGCTTCATCCAGTAGACTCGAACCTTATGAAGCCCAGTTATTAGAGCTTGGGAAGGAGGTGGCATCTTTGGGCTTCGCTTTGGACCAAGCCCAAGACAAACTCCAGTGTGTCAAGCTTGAATGGAAATGCATGCGGGAGAAGTTCAAGTTAGTACAGATTACTACTAGGGAAATGTTATCTGAGCCTCCCTTAGATTCTCTCACCATAGCACACCTTACACTTAGGTCATATGCTGGTGTCATAAGGGGCTATGTGATGAGACCGTAGCTTCTTTGTGTAATCCTTTGGGATGAATAAGTTGGAATTTCTTCCTTTAGTGAAGTTTGTGAAATTTCAAATGTCCAAATAATTTTAGGATGTATTTTATTGATGAATTTTAAAAAAATGATATTTTAAAATATTTATGTAAACCTTAAATAATTAATGATGTGTAATGATTTTCAAAAAATGGTCTTCTGCAAAAGTGTTTAGTAAGGAATTTGGGGTCTAATAAGATCAACTTAATTTTTGATGAATAGTAAATTATGAATAGTGTTTTTTAATTAAAAATTAAATTAAAAATATTTAGAAAATTATTTTTATAAAATGGTCTTTATTTTTGAACTCAGAGCATCGATATTATGTTATGGAAATTTTTGGGGATTTTTCTGAAAAAATGAATTTTCGATGAATAGTTTATTTATTTAAAAATAAAATTAAAAATATTTAGAAAATTATTTTTATAAAATGGTGTTCATATTTTTAATCAGGACATCAATATTTGGTTAAGGTGATATTTTGGGATTTTTCCGAGAAAGATGAATTTTTAGTGAATAGTAAAAATGCAGTTTTAGGGTTTCGGTATGTTTAATTACATCATAACTATGTCATGACGATGTCATGAGATATTTTAAGGTTTGGAAGACCAAAGGTGATGAATAATTGTATTGGGGGCCCCATGTGGCCTTACTCCCTGAGAAATACCATGGGATAGCCCATGGTTTTGAGAAAACCACTTGTGAGGTGTCCCTTGAAATTATTAAAGTATGACCTCATTTTCCCTATAAATACCAAGAAATTATCTCATCCTTTAGACTAAAAATAATTCTCAACAATGTTTGGGTCTCTTTAACTCCCAAGGATTCCTCCCAAGGTGCCCTAGATCCTCTCAAGGTCCCAACCATTGAGTTTTAAGAGTTACGTTTAAGGTAAGGGATCTTACCTCTCTCTTTCTTTTCAAATAATCTCTTTTATGTCATTTCTTTTATGATCCATGATCTTATGTTGGAGGATGTTATTTTATATTCCTCTTACTGAACTTTTCATGTTCATATGATGAGATACTCCCTCTTTCTCTCATCAATTCGATTTAATAATGTTTAAGTGGCGTCGTTAGGCAGTCGAATTTTTAAGGGATTCTTTCACCTTTCTCATTTTTCAAAGTTCTACTTTCATGTAAAGTCTTTCATGTTCCTTTTTATTATGTTGGGGTATTACCTATATATCTATCATACTGAAATTTTATGTTCATATGATGAGAGACCCTATTTAATCTCGTCAATTCATTTTTGTTGAAGTTTATGTGATGCAGTTTGGCTGCCGAATTTTCATAAGAGAAATCTAATTTTTATCTTCCTTCCATGTTTTTCATTTCAAATGGTATGTGCATAAATTTTCATTACCATGTTCATATATCCTTAATATTCTGTCCCTCTACTGTTTTATGTGTCATTTATGAATGTTTGACCCATGTCCCCTCTCTTTTCAATGTTTTCTAAATCCCCAAAACATAGCCGTTATGCTGCAGAATTTCCGTCTCAAAATGTCCCTCTCTTTTTCTAAACTTCGTTTATTTTATTAAGTGAATACTCAAATCTCTCTCTTCTATAGGGGTATTAACATATATACCAAGTTTTTCTATTTTAAATTCTTGGATTTACATACATGAGACCCGTTTTCCCTTTCATGGGCTTAAAGTGACATAAAGATCATGTCTTTAAAGCATTTTTTAAAACATTATGATTATGAAATGAAACCCATTTCTTTTATGCTATATGGGTTGTTTATGAAATTATTGAGGATGATATATGTGTCTCACATAATTATAAAGAAAAATTTTAGGGTTTTCCCTGATAGATCTCCAATGCATTGGGTAACGATTTAATCTCTAGATATGACCATTTTTAACGACTCGTTGGTGAATAACCTTGGTAATTTTAATGACACCTTGGGGATGGAACTTAGTGAAACGGAAATGATTGTCTATGTTAAATGTTGTAGCCACATCTTAAATTTATTAAAAACATTATTTTTATTATGATATTCCTCATGATTTCTTTCTCATGCCTTAATGTTATTTTCATGACCTTATTGAAGTATCTCAAGTTCACATGTAAAATGTTTCTCTTGTTTCTCTTACTGGGACTTATGCTCACCCTTTCTTTTTATGTATGTCCCCAGGTTATGAGATAAATAATGAACCTAGTATTAACTTAAGGATAAGCCTTTCAAGTGTTTAAGAAGAATGTTTCATGCTTTTTTCATGTATTATGTTCCTGGTTTACAAGACACTAAACGTTAAATATCCTCAGTTTTGTGTAATGTAATGAAAGATTATCTTATGAAAAGGAGGGATGCCACAATGAATAGTTTGACTGATATGGTAAAGGTTGTTTTCATTTCCATCATTGTTCTTTTGGGAAAGGAATGCACCTAGTGATCACTCAAAATATATCACATAAGGAATAAGTGGTCTTCCTTCAACTAGTGGCATTAATAGTAGTGTAATAAAGACATATTTTTGGAGGTTATCAAATTCTTCTTGGAAATCTTTATTCCATTGATAAGTGACTCCCTTCTTCAATAATCTGGTGAAGGGAAAACACTTTCGTTTCAAATTGGAGATAATGAACCGAATAGAGGCCAAGTGTCCTTAGATTTCATTCAATTATTTCAAAATTTGTGGAGGTGACATACCAAGGATTGATTTTGTTTTCTCGGGATCAAATTCGATACCATGATGGCATATAATGAAGCCAATTAAATTTCCAGAGGTTACCCCGAAATCACATTTCAAGGGGTTCATCTTCAAACTATGTTGCCGAATTTTATTGAATGTGATCTCCATATCATCCAAGTGATTGGAATGTTGTATGGATTTTACCAAAAAATCAGCCACATAACATTCAACAAATTTCACTAAGAGGTGTTTTATGATATGGTGCATGGCACATTGGTATGTTGAACCTGCATTATTTAAGCCTAAGGGCCTTACCTGATAGTAAAACAGACCTTGAGGGGCTTTAAAGGCTGTAGATTATTCATCCTCTATGTCTATATAGATTTTATTAAACCCAGAGTATCCATCCATAATGGAAAGAGCATCATTTATAGCTCTTTCATCAATAAAAATCTCTGTAATCAGAACTGGAAAATCATCTTTAAGACAATGCCGGTTAAGATCTCTGAAATCAATGAAAAATATGATTTTCCCATTCTTTTTTTTTCACTGGGATAATGTTGGATAGCCATTTGTGATATTGAAATTCCCTAACAATGATAGCCTTTGTAAACTTCTCAAATTTAGCATCAATTTTATAAGCATGATTTGGGTGTGTTCTTTTTGTGGCATACTTGAATTCTCGATGTTCTTCTGCAAAATAGAAATGGTGAGTGGATACATCGGGGTTAATTTCTAGCATTTCTATATAATTCCAAGAAAATATATCTCGATGTTTCTTTGTAAATGAAGTATACACCTCATTCTATTTAGAAGTCATGGCGGCACTAATTAGAGTAGGGCATGGATATTCTTCTGTACCCAGATTTATTTCTTTGATCTCTTCCACATTATTAGAGATGCCATCCTCAAATGCTGGAGGAGAATCCCTAAGATAATCATCTTCTTATTCATTACATTTTACCTCTTTTTTTCTACATTCATAGTATATGATGAGGAAAAAATTATAGAGTTATGGGAGGAGTTAGTATTTGAACATCATGAAGAAGAGACCACCATATCTCACCCTACTAATGATGAGGGGTATTCTTGGGGTAATAAAGTGGAGATGATAGATCAAGAATAAACATCATGGTTTTCCTATATCATTACTACAACTTCTTAAACTCTGATTGACAAAGTAGAGGCTTATTGTAGTTCAGTAGATAAAATAAAAACATCTCCATTTTAGCTTCCATCACTATTTAGCGAACCAACAGTTTCTCCCATGCTGTCAAGGTTAGTTTCCACAATTTTCATTATTGAAGTTACTAGATTAGTTAATAGATTTGGCTTTAAATTTTTAATTTGATTAATAGGTAACACATAATCTGTACCTAAAGGTATGAATGGGTTTTTTGGCATCTTTTACAGTCCATTTAGAGCATTAACTCTGGTTATCTCCTTTTTCATGGACCTCATTATTTTTGTGTGATAAAACTCTTCTTCAATGTATTAAGATTCACACGTTTTGAATGGATCCTTTTCACCATAAAATGTACTGAATTGACCACTAAATCATTACTTAATACATTGGTGTTATGACTAAGGTATGGCCACATGTTGATGTATCCAAGGGCTTCCAAGCAGAATGTTGAAGGCTGTGTCCTGATGAACAACCACGAAATCTGAATTAGACATAAGATCTCCAACCTGAGTTCTAAGGGTAATCTCTCTTAGTGTTTCTTGATCATTCTTTTCATATCCTTTCAAACTTAAAGTGGAAAGAGATAAGTTAGATTCACTCAGTCCCAATCGATGAAGTATACGAATGGGAATGAGGTTGACTTCAGAGACATTATCAATGAAGGCTCATAGGATGTCTATGTCATTGACTTTTCCATATAGATACAAGAGTCTGATATTTGCATGCACAACATCATATTCATCTTCATCCGTAAAATATATTACTGCATGACATTCTGAAGGATCATTTTCTATACGATAAACCTCAGCAACATCAACTTCAGTTTCAAACTCTTTAGGAATTGACAAAGCATCAATAAGTGCTTCTCGAAGATCTTCTGATAGACTTAAGGCATCCATGATTGATAACTTTGTTGATACATTGAAAAATTGTTTCAAGACATCATACTTTTGGTCCAAAGGTCTTTTTTTACCATCATGGAGGTGCGGTTTTTCATGTGCCTTGGAAGTTGATGCTTCTGATGTAGATGTTCCATGTGTCAGAGAAGAAGCTAGAAATACTCCTGAATTTGGTAGATTAGACTGACTAAGTGTATCTACTTGCTAAGAGGAAGATGGTGTGGCATTTAATCAGTCCTCCAAAATAATCATGTCAGGACCGAAGCTATCTTGTCTGGAAGAAACTCAATGTTCTTGTTGTTCCCACTGAAGGGATCTTACACAAGTTTCTACTGCATACACAATTTGATCCGGGGTAGAGTTAAAATAGTGGCTCTTAGAATACCCATGTCTTCCCCTATATCCTCGACTTTGACCTCTTTCTATGGTTCCCCAATTAGGTACAAGGAACATCGACTCATTATAATCATAATAACCATTGACATAATGATCTATTAAGTGAATAAAGTTGTTAGATTCAAAAATCAATTCTTCATCTGATGAAGAATCTTCCAAATAGGTTGGTTCTGGTTGTACCATTTTGCGGGGTGGTTCCCTTACCTTTGAAGCAGATGGTATGAACTCTTCTAGGGTCAAGGACAGATTTTTCCTCAACATGAGTATATCTTCTTCTGACTTCTCTTTGTCCTTATGATAACCTTGTTTCATTGAGGATTGACCTTTTGATGAAAGTGGTTTTTATTTGGTAGGAGTGGATGAAGAAACAATGGGTTGTTTTAACTATGTTCATAGAATGGAATAAATTCAGTAGATCGTTTTACTAATCATCCAATAATCATATTTCTACACATTTTTACTTTTTACTTCCAGCCATTCACTTTCTTCCGCTAGATCAGCCGCAGTAACACATGATACTTGAGATGATAAACTTTTCATTTTCACATGTATAGATTCTACCATCTTTTTCAGAAGGTCCTTAAAAACAAAACACTCCTAAATGGGATGCCCCAAAATCTAGTGAAAGGGACAATAATTTGAAAGATCTTTATCTCGTTCTTTATTTGGTTTCTTCGGCCTTGGAAACTGAACCAAATTATTTTCCAGATTTGAGATGAAGTAACCATGAACTTGTTCATTTCAGGAATAATAAACACTGTACTTCAATTCCTCAAACAGTTTCTATCATTGATCACATTGATCGTCTAGACAAGGCAGGCATTGCTACTGATGCTCAAGAGGTAGATCCCTTCGATATGGATAAGGTTTTGAGTTGGTAGCATTTATAGGTTCTTTCTTGAGTGTAACTGTATTAGCCTATGCCTTTCATGTTATCATCCTCAGAGATGATGTAATTACACGAGTTTAAGCCTTAGTTCCTATAATATAATCAACTATCTATTGAGAAATTGATGTAAGATCTCAAAAAACTCCTATGTATTTCACAGGTATTAGTGGTGTGAATAACTAATCAGGAAGATTTGTCACACAATTTGGCAGAAAATCTTCATGACAGAGTGTCAAACATAAAGAATATGTTAATCCTTTCCATCATGCAATGAAATATGAAACTCATTCATTCTCCATTTGTTGTCAATTTCTAAGATAAAAAACTATTGTCTTTGGTAGTGTTGTGACAAATTGAAGAAGGAATTTATGACATAGATCTTCCCATTGAGTAATTGATCAATATTAAAAACTTTTATACCATAAAAAAGTCGATCCTTGTAATGACTGCATAAAACAACTAGGCTTTGTTGCTTCTTGTTGTTGAGGAGTTCCCATCATGGGATGACAACAAGAAACACAATTTGTTAATCATTGTTACAGATATCCTAAACCATTAAAGATTGATAATGGGGTATTCTACAAATTTTGTGGTGGGGAGGGGGGGGGGATCAGATCCACTTATTTGTGGTAAGATTTCTTTTCTAGTTGAACTGGGGTAAACCATTCCTACATAGCTTCCAATAGAGTTTTTAATGACCTAATTGTGTTCATAAGATTTTGGGGAATATCTAGATGACCTGGAACCTGTGAAAGAAAATCAACTAGTGCTTGACCTGATACAACAACCAGAAAAACCATTGGTGGTAGTACTAGTATTTTCCATGGATAACCCATGGGAACAGGCTTATCAGGATGTGTTTGATCTTGTCTGGGTTGTGTACCCAATGGAGGTAATTCATTATCCTCATCTCTAGTTACCAAAAATCCTCTTTTCTAAGGAGATCCTCCATGAATTTCAAGTTAAGGACCATCCTAGGTTGTATGTCTAGCAGAAATAAGGCTTCAAAATAACTCATTATTGAGTCTTTTCAACTCCTTTAATTTCTCTTCTTATTGTGAAAATCTCTCTTCAAGAGAAAGAGATTGACCTTCCCTAGTGGAAAAGTGATATGCAATCTTACTTTTACATTTTCCCTTATTAGATTCCTTTCAGAGAGGTGGGTGTTGGTTATATAAAGGCATACCTAAATTCTGGGTAAGCCTCTAATTTTGGGCACACACAAATTCTTCATTTTCCTCAATGTATACCATATTATGGATAAGAACTTCATCTAATGATTCCCCAGAACTAGACTCAGTTTCTGGAAGATCTTCGGCAATGGTGTTAATGACATTTACTGATGAAAAATGCATTGATGTAATTCTATAAGTATTTTTGTGAGATAATCTCCCTCTATATATTCCATGAGACTATGTTCTCTTGTATGATGAATCCCCAGAAACTGTTTGAAGGAATGTTACCTGAAGGGAATACTTAGATAGTTCAGTTGTGTGCTCTCTTTTGGGATTCTTTCCTAATCAGGAGAAAACATAATTTTGTTGAGGAGGGGATTGTATATATGAAAGAGTTCCCAACCGTGCCGACTGGGGATTTTCCTGTTCTTCTTCTTCAAACTTCTGAACAATTTAAATGAATTTTAAGGTTGAATTAAATGATCCCCCAGCCCTGCATGCTGGGGGAGTTCATGAACTGTTATGGATGAGATTTGTTCCACTTCTCTTCTGATTTTGTAAATTTTGGTTTGGAAACTAACTGGGTGTATTATTTGACAACCACTCAAATCACCTGTTTGGAAGATCCCTATGTTATTTCAGACATTTGCATTATCTGAAGGCTGAAATCCTTTAAAAGGGATTCCTGCTCAATATTCTCACATGTTTGATGTAAAAGTAACTCAATAACTTAAATTTTTTTGGTTTTTACTCTGATGAGAGCTAGACAAGGCTTTTTATTTAGAATACATTTGATTACAATCAAAATATGTTGATTGTAGCCAGCCGTGGGAAATTACATTTCAGGAGACCATTTTTGGTGGGCTTTGCTGATTCTAGGGTGTAGTGAAATGAAATACTCTATGTGAACCACATACTATGATACGAACAGTAGATGGGGAATAAAAAATTAACTAGATTAGCCTCTTTAGAGCATTAATGAATTCATGATGAAGGGTTATCTGCTGTTTTTCTACCTTTGGATGTTGGGAAAATGAGAGAAATGCTAATTCAATTAGGAATTGAAACCCTTACATTACCTTTAATTGTTTTTTATATTCATCACATGGTAATACTTTGGTTTTCAAATGACCAACAATCTTCCATAAGTTGAGGCAGATATCATGAATACAATCTTCTACTATCAATTTTTGAATGTTATACTGAGAATTAGTCAAAGGCCAGAACATGATTGGTATTTCTCCTTTAGCCAATTATTTTTTTCTCGAGTTTAAGACATCTTAATCATCTCTTACTAGATATTTCTCTACTTGGTCTGACCAAAGTGGATTCCCGGTATTAGAAGATAAATTACCCAAGTGAGGATTGTGGAATGACTATTCCCTTAAGATGCGTTCATGTTGAGAAAGAGTTTCACATATAATTAAAAATCAATCATAAATGATTGACCTTGTGTTTTAAAGTACCTTGAGATATGAGGGATTTCTCATCGCTACATTTTCAACTATAGAACTATCTTGACAATGAAAAATACTACTGCAGAGAGGACATTCACAGTGAATGCCATTATGGAGAAGAATTCCATGGTGGATTAGAGCAAGGGATAAATCCTCTTTCTCCATAGTCCTCTGGCCACACAGAGGGTTGTTGTTGCTCTCATCCAGAGATAGATTCTCTGGATTGACCTAATTTTCATGAATAAATCTTTAATGATTAAGTGTCCGAAGGGGAATTTCAGAATTAGGGCTACTACTCCCATAATTTGGTAATGAGAGGGTAGGATATTGAGCTACAACAGATAAATGTCTGAGGGTTTCAAGAACTCTAGCATTAAGAGGATCCAAATTGTAGTTTAACTCTTTATTTTCAAAACTGTGTTGGGCAAGACTTCTTATTGGATGTTCTGTTACACATAGTTGGGGCCACTTGCTGGGAGAAGTGGTTATGATGGGAAGGTGTATGTGCGTAGCTTGGAGTGGTCACCAGAACAGACTGATTATTTCCAGTTGGAAAGGGTGTATGTTCCCAATCCTGTTGTTCATATAATATGGGAGATTATTTACCATGTACCTCCTGGACTAGAAACAAGGTGTGTATCTGCTCCGGGAAGGCAGGATGATGTGTCATCCCATGTGTTGGGACAAATTTATGAGTCTATTCCCCTGTTTATACTAAAGTATTTGTTATAATATCCTAACATGCATTCAGAATATGGGTAGGAATTTGTGAATTCCCTTTTACCATTGATAAAATGTGTTTCGTGACTTCAGCGGCAGGAATGGGAATATACATCCATTTCCTATATGGAGTAGGTGTATGTGCCTGCTATTGTCCTTATTTTTATATCAATGGGTATTGACAGAACTCATGCATGGGGGAAGAGAGTTGGGTCTACCCCAGGTTTGTCAATGGAGCTTTCCGACTGACTTCTCTGGGTGCTGCCAAATGAGACCGTTGGTAGGCTTGATGAACACTAGAACGTGTATGTGCCTGCTAGCTGTTTCCCATCATGTATGGTTGATAGACTTTATTAAATACTGTAAAAAGAGACTTCTGGAAGAAATAGTGATTATAAGTAGGTGTATGTTCCTATTCATGGTACTCCACTAGTTTAATCTGGTGGGATTGGTGGGTTGCTGCCAGAAAATTCTGTTGGATAAAAAAATTAGGATGGATGGGTGTTTGTACCAGCTCGTTTTTTTCTATCAAGTTAGGTTGATGGACTTCTCTGTAGGGGGAAGAGTTAAGAATATTCTCTATATTGACTGGATGTTGTCCTCGATGGTTCTTCTTGTGTGCCCGAGTCTAAGAGACCTAGGGAAAACATCCAGAAGCAACAACCCTATCATGTTTGGGGTTCACTATCACACAATTCTCATGGTGGTGATTATTGGTGGGAAACCTCAAGAAGGATCCCTACTTCTTTCAATTGTGGCCCTGAGTGAATTCTTAATCTACCTCCTTATAGTATGAGAGGGACTGGTTATTGCATTTCGGGGATAAGGACCCAAAATGGTTGAAGGTGGTGGTTGGCGCTGTTTGCTTCTTGATCATCGGTCATTGTTGCCCAGATGATTGAGGATTGTTATTAACTAGGAGGTCATATCGGGAAGCCTCCAAAGTTGGGATTATACCATGATGACAATAATCATTTAACAACATGTTGGAGACCTAGCATGGAATATGCTTGGTGGGTGATAATGTCCTTCCCGTAGATAAGAATCGAGCATGAGTAATGGATGGGAAGCTCACAGATGTCATCTTGAAGAAATCCATTTTAGACTCAAGGGATTTCTAAGAAAAACTGATAAAAATGACAACAAAATTCCTTAAAGATACATCTTTTATATGGATACATGCATGACTGATTCCTTTGTTTCAGACTTCTTTTATCAACTGATTGGTGCCTGATAATGGGTAACACTATTAAATTGGTTAAGGATTCATGTCGGGTTCACCATTTTTTTTTGTGGTTCTTTGAATCATATGTTCTAGTTAATATATCACTTCTTCCAGGTGGTTTCAATTGGATTTATTTATGGAACCCGAAACTTCCAACAATTCATTATCCAAAAGGGACCTTCTTTCCAAAGGTAGACATCCATTATGTTTGAAATTTACAATACTTAGGAACAGGCCTTGGTCGAGAAGATTGGAGGTCAGAATCATCACACCCTTTTGGGGGGAATTATTTTCTACTCCAAGACAATCTTTATAAATTTAATATATTTTCATGATTCCTTATTAATTAACCAAGTATAACATAAGTTTCCCTTGGAATTTTCAATCACTTATTAACATGTGTAAAATTTAGAATCATCAGTATATATTCATGGTTCTTCATTAATAGAGATATCCATATGTATTCATGGTTCTCAATCAATAGTATCCTTTAATATACTATTTCTTTATTATTTTAATCATTGTTATGATGATACTTGTTTTTAAGCTACATAGTTGGGCACTCTTGAATTTATTGTCATCCAAGGAGAAAATGTTTTTTTTGATATTAGGATCGTACCCATGAAATGGGATAGCTACGTATCCTTGTGAAAGGAATCAGAACCCTCATTGTCAGTTTCCACTTAATGGGACACATTATACCTTTTAATGTCATGTGATAAGGACTTAACCATAATTTTTAATGTCACATGGTAAGGAAATATAAGCGAATGGTTCTTAGTCAGAGTTTAGTGTGGGAATTAAGCTAAAACATCCCTAATAAACATGGAACAGATATGGATTTTCATGTAAGATTAGACCCTGTTGGAAATATGATTTAAAGAGAACAGGGTTGATTTCAAATGTTGGGATTGAACCTCAAGAAGGATTCTTACAGATACCATGTAGATGGTAATCAAATCCCATGTAGTTCGATGATTCTCATATAAGATTATAGTCCTTTGGGAGAAATGAGTTTGGAATTACTTCCTAAAAAGGATTCCTTGGTGATTTATGGGTTTAATTTGGGGCTTATTCCTAAGAGTAATGCCCAAATTAGAAAAATTGGGGTTGGATTCGTGAAGAGGATATCTAGTGGGCACGGGCCCTTGAAAGGATTCTTACATATCCTGGATTGAATAGGAATCAGAGTTCTCATAGTTTATTCCATTGCGCAAATGTTGTGATCATGAAAAATATCGAATCCCACGTGAGTCATGCTCTGTGTGAGAAACCATAGAATATAAAATATTTAACAAAGGCACCAATACTTATCCTCATCTGCTGGTGGAAGAGGGCGTACCTATGGTGGCTAGAGTGGACGAGGGTGATGTGACCGTGGATGAGGGTGTGCCTATGAGCCTTCCCTTTCTTCAATTTACTTTGAACAATGGTCCAATGGAAGGATGAAGGGATGAAGTTCAGGGGATTACACCATGATGAATACCCTTGAATTGATCTTGGTAGGTGAGGGAGACTCCAACTTTGTTCAAAATGAAAATTAGGCATGAACCATACCTTTCATACCAAAATATCTATGGTTATGTCCCTTTGAGAAGGGAGAGGTTGAGACCTAAACCCTAATTCTCAAAAAAACGAGAACTTCCCGTCACTGTTCATGGGAGAATGGTCCATGTTGATGTGGAAATACGAACCCACAAGCACTCCATGAATCCCAACCCCATTGTGAAACAAACGAAGGAAGTCTCTGACTAAGGATATACAAACCCAAATAGGATACATGTTGATGTGTCTATCCCAAATGTTTGATAATTTAGGAGGTTTTGGTGGAGGCTTCAACTTAGTCCCTTTCAGATAAGGGAACCAAAGAAGAGGATACCCTACTATGAATGGATTTAAAGAGGGTACTTGATTTGGTATAAAGTATTTATGAAAAGATCTTCCATGTAGGTACCTCGCGCAAGTGTGCCGCGTAGGTACCCCATGTTGTTGTACTGCATAGCTGTAATGCACAGGTGTGTCACGCCGGTGTTCCGCGTAGGTGTGCCACTCAGGTGTGCCATACAGGTTTGTATGATGACTGAAGAATATATTTCACATATGAGAACCGAACCTATGTAAAAATTGAAAAATGCATTCAAAAGATGCTTATCGGTTTTAATTATCTTTTCTCTCATTTTTTAGAGAGGTACCTCCGACAATTTGAGGGATTTGGCAGAAAGAGCTATGCAATGGGAGCATCAGGGAGCCTTTCAACTTTTTCAGTCCTTGAAATGGGGAACCCAAGCTTCCTATTTACAGGCATGGATGGGGCCTGGTTGAAGGGACATTGTCCACATAGGTCCTCCGTTCAGGTACTCTGCATAGTGGTATAGTAATTATGTTGTTGTGTAGGCCTGCCACACATTTCCTCTGTGCAAGTCTATCGCATAGGTCTGTCGTGTAGACCATTGAAGGGTCTGGCATTCCTTTTGAATTCCTCAAACCCCACCTTGGGATTTTGAAATATACAGGGCTATATTTGTGGTCTATGTTCATGGAATTTTTGTATTCTTAAGTTGTGTCAACCGAGATTATGGATTTTAATAGTGAAATATTTGGTTAAATTGACATCCCAATTTTCATGTATTCTCATTTTAAATAAAATGATTATGTAAAAAAAGGATTATGTTATTCCAAAAGATTTAGTTTCAAGTAATTCACAGGTATCCTTATTCTAAAAACACATTATATGTATCATTTAAACTTATTATTATATATTATATTCTTTTCATTTATATTCTTATAATTTATATATTGATTATTATATGATATATATTATTTTATTATAATTTATATTTTAAAATAACATTATTATTAGTGTCATTTCCATATTTATGTTACTATAAAATATATTCTTATTCACTTACATGGGTAGAAGTAAATATTTTTTTCATTATTTAATATATTTTTTATTATTTGTTTTTTTCTTATAATGGTTATATTTCACTACATATTTGAGATGCATAAGTTATAATCATAGGTTCTATCGTCATTTACTCAAAGCTAAACTATTCTATTATGTTAAACTTTCTAAAATCATCTTATAAATGTTTATACATAATATGGTACAATTTATTTTTTATTTATCCTATGATGAATTTTTCAATTGTATCATGTTTAAAATATTCTATGCACACTACTATTTTTCCGGTTTCTACTCTTTTGTACACATTCAATTAACACGTATTTTTTTAATCTAATTTTAGAATTTTTTAAAACTATAGTACTTTAGATAATATTATATGACTCATCCAATATTCTATATAATTTTTTATTTAGATACACCCTGTATGATATTTCAAGGTTTCATGAAATGCTCTGTTTGAGTAATTATTCACATTTTGCACTCTCACCCAAAAAGTTTTTCTTGAAAATTTATGAGTAGAATATAATGGAATTTCCATGGCACACTTTTTGGGAATCATGAAGTATGTGGTTTTAGATTATAATTTTCCATAACCTATGTTATATTGTAAAAATCAAAACCATATAAATTTGACTATATTTTTTTATTTCAATGATGTAATGATTTGTAAATCACTTTATGAAACAACTTGAAAGATTTAGTTTTTTAATGTATTGTTTATTATTCACTATTTTTCTTATTTATCTTATTATATTAAATCTGTCAAAAGGGTAACTCCAAATTATGAGTGTCTGTATGCAATTGTATCATTAAATTGTTATGCTGTGAAAATGCGCGAGTTATGTACTAGTTATTAGAAAAGGATGAGAATATGATATAATAGGATCATATATAATATTTTATGTATGAATATGGTTCTCGTATAAAATAATAACATTATTTTAACCATTATATAGGAGTTTCAGAAATGTAAAAAGGAAACTAGGCCACATATAATTGTTGTTTTACAATATCATTATTATTTGATATAGTTTATGTTTATGTCTCTTATGGGGAATATTTTCTTATATGTCCATGTTTTTAAAAATATTTTTTATAAAATATTTTTAATATTATCCTATTAATGTTTAATATATTTATACCCATGTTTGATTTTTTTTAAAATAGTTTAAAAGGAATATTTTTGTCATTTTCCAAAGGAGGCACTTTTTGAATTTTTGACAAAAAATACGGAATGAATGGTTTTTTAACTTATACGGAATGAGTGGATATTTACACTATCATGATAGCTTGATGGTTTAATGAACCCGTAACAATTCTTATAGGACTATTTATAAGAAAAAATATTCTTTTATAAATGCATGGTTTTTTAAATAAATTATTTTAAAGTAAAAAAAGAGGTATTTCTCTCAAAAATTTCATTGGCTATATAAGATAATTTTCATCTATATCAACACACTTTGTTGAATAGTACGATTAATTAGGATTAATTTGTTATGATATCACCTACCATAATTTATTAAATGGATTATGATTAGTTTGACTATGGATGTGGTATTTTGATACTATTCACCACATTACTCATAATGGTTTGTGATTATGTTTATTGATTGGGGAAAGCTATATTAATTTTTTATATATATATTTTTTATGTTTCACCCCATTATTATGATGAGTGAATTAGTCTTAGTAAGTGACAATCAGGGACCACGATATCCAAAAATTGCATTATTAGGTCTCATGAGACAAACTAGATTGGGATTTGGATGATCTCATATCAATTTATATTTAGATATCACAGATGGGGACTAGATAATATATTTAAGATGTCCAATAATTTTCATTCCATCATTATTATATTATTTATTTACTTCCATGAGATTATTCTATTAATATAATTTCTATGGATATTTTTTTCTAAGTCTTGGGATTGTTTATATAAAATTTTTGATCATCTTTTTTTCCGGTCATATTAAGATCAGGTTTTTGATTAAATGACATGTGTTTCAGTTAATTACCCTTAAATAATTGTTATTAATGACAACTTCCATGGTATACATACCCTTATTGAGCATATGATTTAACCCCTTTCTTATGTTATATTTATACACTAGATCCTAGGTAGTGTTTTATAATTGACTGTACATGGATGATCTAGAAAAATAATGGTGTTCTAATAATGATTAATATGTTATATTTTTTTGTTGTAATATAATATTCAAGTATGTATCTAGATTTCCAAAAAATATGAAAATATCTGGTCCTTTGGGTCACAACCACTTGTACTTGGCACCAATGTAATAATGTAACCACCAACTATGGGCTAATGGGGTTGGTTTCTTAATAGTTAGTATTATAGAAAGTTTAATATAAAATTTAGAAACTAGATTTTAAAAAATAGATAGGGAACCATAGCCCTATAAAATTCATGGATAATACTCCCAAAGTAACCAAGATTATTATTTTGAGATTATTTATACCTAAATTTTAAATTTATATAAAAAATTTACTAGTTATAAATTAAAAATTATGATTCATAACCAAACCTATTGTATGACATTGTTTAGAAATTGGCACCAAGTGGAAGTAATGGAAAACTTATCACCACATGTAATCTATGTAGTTACTTCAATCCAATGAAAGATAATGACATTAGAGATGGAGCTTCAACTGGTGTTGAACAACTTATATCTATACTGGGATAGTTGACACATGTTATGATCAATTACTGTACCCATATAGAGCGTCCTGATGAAAAACAAAGAGGAACAATTTTATACTGATCAATGAGAAAAAAACCCCTGTTATTAAATGGTACTACAAATCCATTTGTAACTGAGCAATGGATAAGTCCCTAAGAGAAGATATTTCTTTATTTGGGAGGTAACAAAAGAAAGAAGGATTTCAAAGTTGTTTATCATCTCTCATGATATACATATCATTGGTGGCCATTGATTCAAAAAATGAAGGAGGAGGAGGAAATAGAAAACATGGAATTGAAGGATTTTATTTAACTTTTCATTAAAAAATAAATTCTTTGTGAAAAACCAGTAGATATAGAGTGGTAATTTCTTTGTTTGAGGTAAAAGGAGGATTATAATGTTACTTTTTATGAAGATAATTGTACAATGTTAGTAAGACTTTCTATGTATTATGTATGCAATACAAATATCAAGATTTACCAATTCATTAATGGGTTTAAAACATTATCCATAATGGAATTGGCCTCTAAAACATTATCATCATACGGATATATAGTCTCATGTTCTACAAAGATAGAGAAAAATTTTCCCTGTATTATGAATTTAAGGGGATTAAAGATAAGAATAGACGAAAGAGAAAAGACTAGATAAAGGGAATAAATAATGGAAGTTTACAACATGCAATACTTGTGGAAGGAAACACCATAGTACTTACATAAAAGAAAAACGAATTTTATTGAAATGTGGGGAGAATTGCCATCATCAACCTGATTAGAGAGGAAATAAAGAATCTACCAATGTTAAATGCTCTATTTGTAATTAGATAGGATACCATGAAAATTATTTTCATGGGAATTAATGAAACTTTCCACAGAAAAGGCCGAGAGAGTAATTCTAAGCTTATGAAATCACATCAGCTGAGGTTGTAGTTCCTATGGAAGCGGTGGTAGGTACTTTAATCATCTCATAAAATTTATCGAATGCATTATTTGATTCTAGATCGTCACATTCTTTTATATATTCATAGTTTTTCATGAAAATTAACTATATAACTTTTGATTTACTAAAGGAGTTGTTAGTAAAAACTCTTATGGGATGTCTCATTGCAACAATGATGTGTTAGGAAATCCTTATTTTGACACATAAAAATGATTTATTTACTAACATTTTCATCATATATTTTGTAAGATTTGATATAATTATTATTATTTAATAGATTTCAAAATATTTTGAAAATTTTTATTGCAAGAAGAAGGGAATTATGATTTTTGAGGAATATTTAGAATTCCATATTTTTACAGTAAATATTTTATCATATGTTCTGTATCCAGATCCACCCCAGTATCTCTAGTAAATGAAATTCTTTGGAATGAAGAGGAAAAAAAACTATGGATGAATAAGGTAGTCTTTAAAATGATGCTGTGCCTATTGTAAAGTAATACTTTGATGTATTTCCTGAGGAATTAGCTATAAAGTCCCCAGAGAATGATGTTCAGTTTTATATTGGTTCAATCCTCGAAGAATAACAAATATCAAAGACACCCTATATAATGTCCATATTAT
This sequence comes from Viscum album, assembly GCA_963277665.1. NCBI lineage: Eukaryota > Viridiplantae > Streptophyta > Magnoliopsida > Santalales > Viscaceae > Viscum > Viscum album. Next base: position 485,582,461 of record OY728129.1, read on the forward strand.
AATTATTTTATATGAAGAGACAACTAGAGTAGTTGGGTAAAAAGGTATATATTCACCATATTGTTTCGCTATAGAGAGACTATGTTCTATTTGTCAATAATAATGATGGATCCATGAGGCTTTGTATTTATTATATTGAAATAAGGGTTATTATAATAAATAACAAGTGTCATATTACTTGGATTGATAATTTATTTGATCAATATCAGGGAGCTCAAATTTTTTCAATGAATTTCCTTCATTCTAGATATAATCAATTGTGGGTAAAGATGGAAGAAATTATGAAGATAACTTTTTAGATGATGTATAAACATTAGAAGTTTACTATTTTTCTATTTGTATTCACTAATCCTCCTCTAAATTTTATGGGTATAATGAACATAATATTGAAGGCATATCTTGATGATTTTTTGTGGTATTCATTGATAAGATTCTGGTGTATTCTAAAATACATGAAGACTATGATGTTCACTTGTTAAACATTCTTGATAATATCTTAATTAACTAATTATATGGTAAATTTAGAAATTGTGAATTATAGTTTCATGAAATTTCTTTTCATTATAATATTGTCTCCAAGGATGGATTAATCTTATAATGTCAAATGAAATCCATGAATGCGATACATTAATGAGCATAACCTTGGTACATATTTTCATTTGTTTAATAGGTTATTATCGGCATTTCATTCAAAAAATTTCCCAATTGGATAACCCATTGACCAATCTCACTAGTAAAGGGGTTAAGTTTATATAGACAAAATAATGTGGAGAATTTTTAGGTAATTGAAGAGAAGATTGGTTGATTCCCTGATTTTGTCTTTACCAACATGAAATGGTTGATGTTTTATTTATGGTGCTGAATCAAGGAAATGACATGTTTGTATCCTTATATAGAATGAAAGAGTTATTTCATATGGATAAAGGTAGTTAAAAATTCATGAATGGAACTATCCAACTCATTATATTGAGTTAGAAGCTATAATATTTGTTCTGGTGATATAAGGACAGTACCTATATAGTGAAAGATGTGAGATATATATAAATCATAAGAGTGTGAAATATGTATTCTCACAGAAATAACTTAACAAGAAAAAAAGATGAGGTACCAAGCTACTCAATGATTATGATTGTTTAATACCCTACCTCCTAGGGAAGGTAAATAAGGGATGAAATGCATTGAGTAGTAATTGTAATGGTGTTTTAAACAAAATTAGTAATGATAGGGATCCCCTCTCCCTAGATCTAGTAAAGATGGTACGATATTTATTAAGGAAGGGGAAATATCACTCCTCTATCAAATGATTTCCCAAAAATCTTTACTGAGAAAGATAAAAAGTTCTTAGACTGATGATGATAATTTCAAAACAAAAATTAAAGTTGCGCATTATTAGAAATTGGAATACATCATATATGAAGATGGTATTTTGAAATTTGTAATGAGGATTTGTGTTCCCTTAGTATTCTATCCAAAAAGGGAATTTTGGGGTGATTCTCATAGATATAATTTCTCCGTACACTCTGATCACACCATGATGTATAAAGATTTGATGGATCATTTTTTGTGGGATAATATAATGTGGTAAGTTGCTAATTATCTGTTAAGTTGTTTGGTTTTTAAAGAGGGGAAAGATTAAATTCAACATTACATAAGATTCATGAAACCTTTAACTACTCCTATATGGAAATGGAATTCCATTAATATAGATTTTTTTCAACAGATTACAAAAGAAACCCAAAAAAATGATTTGATATGGGTTGTTGGTTATTTTTTTACAAAATCGTCACATTTTTCTACTATAAGATAAGATTTAACACCAGATAACCTTGCAAGACTCTATATTAATGAAATTTTAAGACTTCATGGTGCACCTATTTCATTTGTTTAGATCGTGATCCATGATTTACATAGAAATTCTAGAAAATTCTTCAGAAGGGCCTTGATACCCAATGGTATTTGGGATCCTTTTATCACACTCAAACTGATGGAAAATCCGAAAGGACTATCTAAACATTAAAATACATGTTAAGGTCATTCACACTTGATATTCAAGGTATATGGGATTAGTATTTACCATTGGTTGAATTTTACTATAATAATATATTTTATTAAATTATTCAAATGGCATCCTATGAAGCATTTTAAGAATAGATATTTTGTACACTAAATTGTTGGGATGGGGTTGTTTCATGGAAACTTGAAGGACCATAACCTATTAAGGAAACAACCAAAAAGGTATATACAATTAAAACACATATTTATGAAGCTCAAAGTAAGAAAAGGTGCTATGATGAAGAACTGAGGAAATATTTGTAATTTAAAGTGGGTGATCATGTTTTTAGGAAGGTATATACCTGGAAGGGTGTTATAATATTTGAAAATAAATGGACTCCAATCCTCATGTACGCCAGAATTTTTGAAATCATGGAATGAATTGGAACCATGGATTATCATTTAATAATGATTCCATGTCTCCCCAATGTTCGTGATATCTTCCACATATCATTGTTAAGGAAGTACGTGCTAGACCCAACACATGTACACACCTATGATGAAATATAATTGGAACCCAATATATTTTACTGTGAAGAGCCTATTGATATTATTGGCACTAGAGAGAAATTGTAAAGAAATCATACAAATTGACTGGTAAAAGTTCATTGGAGAAAACGAAAAAATGGAAGAAGTAACATTGGAACCTAAAGATATTATGACGAAAAACAACCACAAAATATTTAAAAGGAAATATTCATGAAAATTTTAAGGAATTTTTTTTAAAAGTAGGGAAAAATATATAACCCCTATATTTTACTGTATGTCTCTTTGTAAATAAATTTATTCTGATCGATAGTTTACGTTGCTCGCAACACCGAACTTTAACAAATGAATTATTCTAACATAACTGTTAAAATATTAGGAATGAGTAGTATTAAACAAATTATGAATTTTTAATATTATATAATAAATAAATTTTTTTTACATTCATCCAAAATATTTAATAGGCATAATATATGAATAAATCCAATTTACACATTAAAATGATATATTTTTCTTAAAGCAGTTTTACCACCTTTTACCGCCACAACTATTTAAAAAAATATTTTCACACTTTAATAAATTATATTTAAAAAATATAATCATAATTTTTGAAATAATAATATAAAAATTTACTTTGAGTTAATTTTTTATATTTTTCTGACAAGTTTAATTTATTGATTAATACTAAACAATACATCATTATAATTAAAATACAAATTTTCATCTAAAAGATTATAATGTTAAATTATATTTCAATTTAGTAATAATGAAAACATAAATCAATAATTCAAGTATTTTTTCAGTGAAATTAATTGGAATATTTTTTATATTTATTGTGGATATAAAAACATTTCAATATTTTGAATATTTTCAATATAAATACCTGTTTTATCACCCGGTCTATGAGATTAGTTTTAAATTAATTTTCTCTCATTATGTGTTTTGAATTTTGAAAAATGGATTTCGTATTTGGAATCAAAATGACCAAATTTGGTAAATAGGACCCTTTTATTTTTGGATAATATGAATAGTAAGCTTAATAATTTTAATTACCATAGTAATAGGTAAATCAGGTAATTAAGAGTAAAAATAATACTAGAAATATTATAAATATACCCTAAAACATTACCTAATTTTAAAAAATGGGTGGTTATAGAACAAAAACATCATTGTGGTGATTTTATGACCATTAGGATCCACTTTTATGAATTTAATCCTTTTATAGTATTTTATTTTAGGAAAAGTCAAATATGTCGTACTCTTGGTTTTAATAAGTATTTCATTTTAATATGTCTTAATTAAAAACATATCTATAACTATAAATATTAATTTTCAGTATAAAATGTTTATATTCATCATGATAATTTATTTTTAATTTTCAATAAATAAATATTTACCTAAAATTATTACGCAATGATGATGAAGTAATTACCTAATTAATGGGAATATCAAATAAATGATTATTAAATAATTAAACAAATAAAATTTGAGATAATTATTTCTAGACGTTGAATTTTATAAAAAAAACATGACATTTTAGTGATATTTTAAATGTTTTTTTAAAGATATATTGTTTTATTTATTTTTTTAAATGTCAAAGTAATGAATTCTGTCAAAATTGTCATTAATTTATATTAAAATGAATAATATATTATTAAATGATATTAAATTTATAAAAATATGAAATTATCCCAAATTATTTAAATAATTTTGAAAAATTCATCCGTGATTAATATATTGGTTTTTTTCATTTTAGAGTAATAATATTGACCATCAAAGATTATAAAATCCATGTTGTCACGGTAGGAGTTAAAGGGATTAAATAAGGGTTAAAGCAACAAGATAATTTTAATATTGTGAAATAAAATTTTCTAAAAATTATTGGTTTATAGGATTTAGACACATCAGAATATTATATTTTAAATAAATTACTTTTGATCCATTGGGAATATAAAATTAATATATATTAATTTAATGTTTTGAGTGATTCCTAATGTACCCCTCACCTCAACTATAAAATGGTACTTCATCCTCCACTTATTCACACCACATTGAGCCTTATAGCTTGACAAAACCATATCCATTTTTCCTTCCAGCATCCTTATCGATGTTTTGGAGATCTTTTTTTTTTTAAAAAGAACAATCCTAGAACCCTTAAGATAATATCTAAAGGATGTTCACTGAAGAGGAGGTAATCATTTTTAACAACTCATACAAGTTCAATTCTTCTTGTACATCCTCTTCATGTATTTTTCCATTATAAAGTAATAAATAAAGTATCATATATATATTATGATATTTTATTATGATTATAGGATAACCATATTCCACATATTATCCATCCTATAAAAAATGAATGCACCATGCATGCGTACGTACGTGTTACCGTCTCCACGTCATGGTGTAATATGTTTTTCATCGTCACATTACATTGATGGGTATAATGATTGAAATAATTAATATATATGGTAATTATTAAATGATATATATTCTATAACAATTAATATACCATCAACTTCCTTACCCTTTAACTAATAAGGGAATGATATCATCGCTTGTGCCTACGTATGCCCTACTATCTCTGCTTGGCAATTAATTTCCTTTGGTCACCATTAAATAATGACTATATTTTTTTTATAATGTATAAATATAATATATATGACCTTAATATATTTTTAGAGATGATGGAACTATATAATAGGCTCAATAATTGGTAGTGACATGAAAGAACGTGCATAACAAAATGAAGCAGTTAACACTCGAAATAAGGGTAATAATGAAATATTATTAATAAAAGGGTGAAAAGATGATATAAGATGACCTTATATGATATCATTAATATAAATATTGTTTTGGTATAAAATATTAAAATTATTTCAACCATTATACTAGAGGTTAATATACATACAAAGAAAATCATACCTAAGGTAAGGGGTTTTTCACAATCTCATTATTATTCTGGATTGTTTATATTTTAGTCTCCACTGGGGAATATTATATAACATGTCCATATTTTTTGAAAAATGTTTTCAATTTTTTTACTATTATACCAAGAATGTTTATAGAATTTCAACCCATGATTTAATTTTTATAAAATGGTTTGAAAGGAATCTTTTTTCTTTTTCAAAACGATGTAGTTTATGACATTATTGAAAACAATACAAATGGATTATTTTTTTTAACTTATGAATAATGTGTGTATTTTTATTTCATCATGATATATAAATTCTTTGAATCTTATTTTACCAGTTTTAAAGGAAATTTTCAAATAATTATTCTTTATTTATTAATTAATGGCTTTTTGAGTAAATGATTTCAAACTAAAAAATTGCATTTCTCTCAATAATATTCAATTATTTCATTAGTGTATTTTAATCAAAGTCAACACACTTTTTTGAATATTACGAGTCATTTGGATTGATCTATTATGATATCATCAAACATATTTTATTAAATATTTTGTGATCAATTTTACAATGGATAGTCTATTTTGATATTATTCACCATATTACTCAGAAATTTGTTTGATTGTGTTTTCTGATTAGTGAAATTTATTTACATTTAATATGTATATATTTTTTATGTTTTACCACATTAATTTTAGGAATTAATTAGACTTATTAAGTGATGGTTGGGGCCTTCTATTGCCCCTTGATGCATCGGTAGGCTTCATGAGTGAAACCAGATTGGTATTTGGCAGAGGCCTTAACAATTTATTTTAAGATGCCTTATCCAATACCTTGACGATGTGTTTATGATATAATTTTCTTTTCATTACATCATTATGAGATTACTTATTTATTAATATAGTATTATTCAGGTTGTACAATTTCCATTGATAATTTTTCTAGATCATGGTATTTTTTATATGGAATTATTCGATCATCTTTTATTTTGACAATATTATGAAGTAGTTGATTAAATGACATGTGTTTCAGTTACGTAACTTTCTATAATTGTTACTAATGATATATTCGCTATATACAATCCCTAACAAAGAATCTTATATCATCTCTTTCTTATGTTTTATTTTCCCCCAGTATCTTAGGGATTTTTTTTATAACATACTATATAGGGATTCTCAAGTACAATAATGGTGTTATTAAAGGGATTGCTATATTCTATTTTTTAGTTTTATTATAAGATTCATTTTTTCATCTTGTTTTCCAAAACTGCCAAACTATTTGGTCCTTTAGGATATTATCTCTTGTACTTAGCTCCATTGTATAGAATTAACCACTAACTCTATGCTACTGAGGTTGGGGTCTTTACATATAAGATTTATGGAATATATCCATTATAAATTGCTCAAATAGAGCTAATTAGGGGTCATATATTTTATTTATCATGGATCTTGGAGAGAAGATTCCTCTATGTATAATCTTTTGATGGAGTTTTATATAAAACATAAACTCCACATTCTGATAAGTAGTGATCTGATTTCATGAAAAATTCACTCTAGAGTATATTTGACTAGATAAAGACCTCTATTTATCAGAGTGTGGATCTATAAACTTATATGCTTCATAGATCAGTTAAGCATTGGTGATATGTTCTAGCCAAAGTGAACCAGCATGAAGGGATATCTTGGAAGGAGTTTCAGGTCATAATTTTTGTGTAATTATTCTCTAAAACTCTTAATATATTGAGGGATCATTATATTATTCATCATCTTGAAGGGATTTATATATGATAGACTATGAAAATAATTTCACAGATCCCATTCATTTTACACTTAAGTTGGTTTGGAATGATCCTGCCAAAGTCAATGATTCTAAGAATTGTATGTGGCACCTGATATGGGTTCAGATGAATATATTGGTTTGGTATATTTTCATAGATATCATAAACAAGGAAATAAAAGTTGAGTGATAATGGGTGGAGGGTAGTGTGTTATGAAACGAATCTTTATTTTGTGGGGTTTAGTGAGGGTATTTGGATTATAGGAATCAATGATTTGATGGATCTCAGTTGGTAAGTGATATGAATACCAGTCGGGGAAAATATTATTCTCTTTATTCAGAAGGGAGGATTTTTTTAAAATATTATGTGAATGATGGATGGGGAGACTCCAACCATATTAGGATAAAATATTAAAGGAATTCCATTATTAAGATCATATAGGGAACTTATAGAGTGTCAATCAGGACCTGACTTAATTAGTTAGTAGTGGGTAAGGTGCTGGTCAAACTGAGGGATCTAGAGTTAGGTTAAAATCTTCAATTCAAAGTGGCAAGTTGGATTCTTCTAATTAGTCTGGGAATGATATAGGGTTTTGTTCTCAAACATGACCATTCATCCAACGCTAAATTTTTTATTTATGATGGGAAAAGGCAATGGGCCATGAAGGGCCAACCGACAAAACAACCCAGATCAAGGAGGTCAGAAATAATGGAGCCCAAGGGAATCTCCCCGTACAAGGTTCACCCCCTCCAATTTCATTCTTGACACATTAGTAAGACTTTTCACCCACATACCGTGAACCCCAATAGAGGCCATATAGTCCACCAATTTTTCCCCTCACTCCATGTGCGCGTAATGATAACTTTGTCATTTAGTAGGGACTTACACCGTCTAATCGTGTAGATGATGGACCAAGGAGTGGTGCCTCTGCCAAGAAGGGCGTCGTGGATCAACATAGAGTCCGTTTCCATTTGGGTAATAAGAATAACCTTGATTCTTCATAAATATAGGCCTATTTGAGCCGCCATTACTTCCGCCCGTATTGATGATCCGCTTCCATAGTGATCTGAGAAGGCCAGCACTAGACTCCCTTTGGAGTCTCGAAGAAATACACCTCCTCTCATGTCACCCAAGACAAAAGAACCATTGGTATTAAGCTTGAGGCCTTCGGTTGGGGGAATCTATTTGATCCATCTGCCCTGTTCCACCCCGATATTATAAGTAACACCCCTCAGAGGACCCTGCAGCGTACCCTTAGATGACCTCTCTCTCCTGATGCCCGTAGTGCCGATAAAGTCAATCAACATGAACCGGTTAATATCCGCCACAGACTGAACAGTGGCGCTTCTCCCCTCAATGTCAGCCCTATTTCTGGCTTGCCATAGGCTCTAACAGATCACATTGAAGGTGGCGGCTCAAACCTTGGACTCCTCCACTAAGACACTTACTTCCTGGAACCAGCTCTCCATAAACAACTCCACATTACCCCCAAGTGCATCGTATCCTGAGCGATCACCAAAAGACCTCCACACATGCCGATCCCATTATCCTTCAAAAAATATGTGATCCATGGTTTCTTCACTTTTGTCATCGCAACATCGGAAGCAAGATTCCAGACAGATACCAAGGCGTTTAATATGATCATCTGAGGGGATAACTTTATTACGTATCCTACAGGAAATGAAATTGAGTTTCACCAGGATCTTGTGGCCCCATGCCATGCTATTCCACCTATCACTTTTCCCCTATATACCGTTCGTTCTTCAAATGTATTTGACATTGAACCTCCCCAAAATGGAAGGCGTAAAGATGCATCTGTCCTGATTGGGGCTCATAACCACATAGTCGAAAACAACTTGCTAGGAGGCGTCCATGACCGATCTATGAAATAGGGGATGCAAGCTTGCCTCCCTGAAAGAGATTAAGGGGGACAGGCAACCCAGGTATCCAAGGACTTCCCTGAACCAATTATGTTTCCAGAACAATATATTCCATTCCCCAAAAATCGATCAGGAGAGCAGGATGAGAGTCAGAATGATGTTAAACACCGAGGACCAGAGCGGCGACCCCCCAGCTGACCCGAAAACCGTATCGTCCATATATCTCTGGGACTGCTGTTTCCCCCACAAGGTACGAGCTTCAATGGACTCCCATGCAAGCTTCGCATGCAATAAGTGAGTTGTCTCCTCCAAGCTCATGACATTGACCCCCCTTCACAAACGGGCCGCACCAACTTGCCCCACGACACCCACTATCTCTTTCCTTCACCTGACGCGTCCCAGATAAAGCGCGCAAGTATCCAGTGGATAGACATTATGAACCCCTTCAGAACGCTCGTGGAAGCGGGGGCATGAACCGGGATGGATGAAAGCACACTATTCAAGAAGGTGATTCGTCCTCCAAAGGAGAGAATGTGATTTTTCCAGTTCAGGATGTGATCCGTAATTATGTTCACCACTTTGTCAAAATCTCTGATTCGCACCCAACCTGCTGAGACAGGGATGCCAAGATAATCCATAGGAAATAAGCCTCTCCCCATACCCAACACGTTCTCCATCCTGGCCACCCTCCTCGGATTGCAAGAGGCCGGAACATAGAATTTTCTCTTCTCCCTATTAATGAGTTGTCCACTCCACTTTCAGTAATCCGTGAGGATCCGATTCAGCGCCTGAAGGGACCTCCAACCATCATTCATGAACACTATGAAATCGTCTGCAAACATCAAATGCGACACTGGGGGGAGATTGAACTTCCTCTGGAATGGCCCTGTGGCTCCTTCATGAACACCTTTGATGATCATCCTACTCATAGTGTTTTGCATGATAAAAAAAACTTGGGTATAGCGGATCACCTTGTCGAAGAGGAAGAACAGTTTTAAAGAACACCTGTGATTTCCCCATAAACGACACCACCATCCATGGTGAGCAGATGCACCTGAAAATAAGATCACATGCCCAGTTCGATATGCCCATCTTCCTGAGAACTCTATTTATGAATCCCCATTCCAACCTATCGTAAGAATTATTCATTTCTAGCTTTATTGCTACATTAGAGCCTCGAGAAGGAGTATTCAGATCCCTTAAGAGCTCACGTGTCATTGCCACAGCTCCCTAGATCGATCTACCTTTGACAAAACAGTGTTGTTCCAAGACTATCCACTGGGGAAGGAACTGGCCATCTGCCTATTGAGGATGCTCGTCAGGACCTTATAAGAGAAATTACACATTCTCTCGGGCCGGTAGTGTGAGATGGATGAGGGATCTTTAACCTTAGGTAGGAGGACTAGTGTAGTTGTAGAAGCTATCCGCGGAAGGCTGCCCCTCTGAAGAAATCATGAATAGCATAGTTAAGGTCACTTTTCACCTCCTCCCAAGAGGCCCTGTAGAATGCACCCGAGAAACCATCAGGGCCTACCGCGCTATCAGGGTCCAAGTTCCACACTACCTCATGCACTTCCCCTTCGTCTGTAATTCCTTCTAACATGGCATCCTCCTGTGTAGAGACAGTATTTGAAATACCTTCCCAAAGGTCTGCCTCCCCTGAAGGGTACCCACGAGGCATGTTCTCATTTGAATCCACTAGGAGATCTTTAAATAATGTGCAAGCCAGGCCCCCGACCACATCTGGATCATCCGAGAACAACCCATCCTCCATCACGATATTGGGTTTCACCACACTCCTCCTCTCCCAAATGCATGCATGGAAGTACACAATGTTTTTGTCGCCTTCCTTCAACCAATTTACTCTGGCCCGGTCCCTCGCCTGCTGCTCCTGAGAGAGAACTAGCACCTCCAGAGGACTCTTCAAATTTACAAGGGTACCAAAAATACCTTCGTCCCATCTCTCCTCCAGCCCGGCCTCCAGTATTTGGATCTCCTATTTAATCGGCACCAACTCCTGGTCCGTGGGAGGGCGAAACCTTGCCCACACCAAGAGTTCTTGTTTTAGGCATCTCAACTTGTGGTGGAGGGCCACCCAAGCGTATCCCCTGGGGGGATCACTCCAGCTTCTCTTCACCACTTTGTGAGACTCCGTATCACACGCCCATTGGCTGGAGAACATAAGATTCTCCTGCGTAACCTCCGTCCTGCAGGGAGCCACCAAGAGTGGCGAGTGATCTGAGATACTCCGGGTCAGGTGTTTCACCTTCACATTCGGATATTTGGAAATGGCGTAGACATTGGCTAAGTACCAGTCCAACCTGCTCCAACTTCGACTCCCACCACTATGGTTGTTGCACCAGGTAAAAGGATCACCCGAATATCCCAGGCCTATTAACCCCTTCCCTACCGCAAACTGGACAAATGATGTGCTTGCCCGAATCGCGAAATCACCACTCCCCTTCCTCTCGTATAGCTGCATAACAATGTTGGAGTTCCCTCCCACCACCTAGGGCTGGGCCCCTGGCTCAAACCTATTGAGCTCATACCACAGCACCTTCCTCCTCTGCGCGTCGCAACTGCCATAAACCACAGAGAGATAAAACTCTTCTCCACCACTCAACACCTTCATCGTGATGTGCTGATCCCTAGCCTGTATCCGCTCTACTACGACTTCCCTCTTTCAGAACAGCCATATATGGTTGTTTGTCGGGGCTTCATGCATGGACGCATGCATGTTGATCTTACAAGAGAACTCCTGGATCTTGACACAGTTATGCTTATGTTCAATAATCGCCACCAACTTGGTCTTGTCGTTCCTCAATTCTGGTGATATGAAATAAGTCTTAACTTTCTCCCCCATCCCCCAGGCATTCCAGATGATTAGAGGGAACATTAAAACAAACCTGTCCTAGCTTTGTCCCCAAGACCATTGGTCAATTCAGTCGAAACAGAGGAGCTCTCCCCCACCTGGAGTTTCCTATTCCTCTGTCTGGTACACACTCCTTGACTCAAGTGTTGTAATCCTGGAGTAAGACAAGGTAGAGATAGATGGGTCTTCGAGGAGAACCCACCCGCCGCCTTGGCCGTCCTGGCCGGAGACACCTCCCCCACAGAGCCACAAACCCCATACAGACCCATGATCTCACAACCTCCTCTACTGGCCGAGGAGATGACCTCCGAAGGCGGATGATCTTCATCATGGTCCCCATATCCACTTGGGGTTTCACAGGACAACAGCCTGGGGCCATCCGGGTAGACCACCATTAAAGGACATGCCCATGGGGCTCCGACCTCCCAAAAGATCGGGCCAATATTAGAGCATGTGCCCAGGGAAAGACCTGGGAGCCGCCATGCAGGAGAGACCAGACTCTTGGGCACTCTAAGTTGGAAATCCAAAAACCCACCTTTCATCTGCTGCTTCTCAGGAAAGCGTGTAGGCTCGGGCTGAGGACCTAGCAACATGCATGGAGAGGAAGCGGGGGTACATCCAGAGGGGCGAGGGATAAAAAGAGAACCCGATGGTGAGGCCGATCCATGGAAAGACAACGAACAAACCATGTGTGACTTAGAGCCAACGGGAGAGGGATGATGCTCTCCGGTAAGACGCTGACGACAGTTCTGGAGCAAATAGCCCTGTAGTAAACAAGACGAGCAATACCTGGGAAACACCGGGTACACGATATCCTAGTCCCAGAACACTGACTCTAACACTTACAGAGAGATAATCTCCGAAACCGAAAGGGCGAGATCCCGGTCCACATAGATCTGCGCCACTAGGACCTCTTCACCGCGGCGAGTGTGTTCATCTGAGCACAAGAATCCCCCCAACGCATCCCCAATGGGCTTTAGGAACACACCATTCTAGAAAGGGATGGGAAAGACCCAGAAAACATACCCACACCGCCGCACTAGGACACTCCTTCTCTTTGTGAGCCTCCATTGACCAACGGGATAGGCTGATGTGCCACCGGGCCACGAATAACATTTTGGAAACAGCTAATGGCATCGTGTCCACATTTAAAATTGTGAACATATCTAACCACATAATGTACACACCTATCATCATTATATCATTAGATATAATGATTTACCCAATATAATAGAGGGTTATATAAATCTTGGTCCACCTATCACATATTGATAATGAATTCATATGTGCAAGATAACAAATAAACAATACATCAAATACTGATTAACCCATGGAATGAAAATGGGCTACATAACATTTTTATAGGGTATTGAAAAAGAAACAATCAAAAGTTAGATAAAATGACCCCCAAAATTCAATCACATTATATAAAATTATAAAAATATAACTAAGACTTTTATAATTCAAATATAGTTATTTAGATTATTGATCTTTTTGTGATAGTGATGAAAATTTATGTGAAATTGTGAAACTAATATTTTTTCATTATAGTATCACTATCTTAAAAGCAGTGTTTGTAAAACCTTCAAAATAATTTTTTAAAGGTAGAAAAATAATTTAAAAACATTATTATTTTTATAAAATTCCAATTATTGAATTTAGAGTGTTAACAAAAGTAAAATAGAATATATTTTGAGTGGAGGATACAATTTAGTGTGTAAAAGGAAATAAATAATTTTTCAATATTTTTAATAGATTCTAAAATATTAACATATATAAAAGAAATTAAAAATTAATTTTTATATAATTAAAGTAAAAAAATATTTTTATATAATAGTTTTCATATTTATATTTCTAAATAAAAATTTGAAAAACGTATGGTATAAAAACAAGGATATAGAAGAGAAATAACCAATATAGAGTGGTGAATAATAATTAGGCCTGCTTATTTGGATTAAAATATTCCTAATAAGGAATCAGACATTAAAATATATAATTTTTGAAATATTAAAGAGTAAATCAAAGGATAATGGTTTTTTGGGAAGGGAATATGGGGGTTCATTTAAAGGTTAGTTTGTGTGGATTTTTTGGAAATACCCATTCATTATAATGAAACGATGGAAATTGTACTAGAAAATTGGATTTAAATTAGATAAATAGTATATATGGTCCATGAATCCCCTTATATACACAAGTTATAGGTATAATTTGAGTTATTTTATGGCATAAATTGTTAATTTATCACTTTTACTTGATTTTACCCTTTACCGCAAAAACTCACATTTTACCTCAGAAACTATTTTGTTTTCAAAACATTCAATCAATAAAATTACCTAATTTTAAAATGATGATTCCAAATATGAAATTAATTTTTATTAAATTATTCTTTTATATGTTATTAAAATTAATTTTAAAAATATAAATATATAATTAAAAAACATAATTCTTGTATAAAAATATATTTTAAGCATAAAAATGTACATATTCTTATTTCATACCATGTAATATTCATTAGATGAATATTAATTTAATTAATTATGTATATAAATAATAAATCTATTTAAAATATTTCTTTAATAGTTATTGTTATAATTATTATTGAAAAAATACATGATATATTAAAATAATAATTCATTAAAAAATTTATGTTTCTAACGTTAAGTGACATTAATCCTATTTCATTAAAATTAATAAAGAATATATTTTTTCAATAGATTTTTATTAAAATAATAATTTTTTTCTATAAATACATTTCATTGAAATCATTCATTTACCTTAATAATTTTATTGAAAAATAAAATGAATATAAACAAATATAAAAATATAAATAATAAAAAATAATTTCTTTTAAAATAGCATCAATTAAATTAATAATTTAATTTTCATATCATAATAATGATGAATTAAAAAACCTTAAATAAATCCTTATAATCTATATATATTTATATTTAATGGTGGTAGTCAAGAGCGGTGATTCATCTACCATTTATCTTATTGGGATTTTCATGAGTATGATCATTTTCCATAGAGAATTCCTCTCAATCCATACATGTCAATGACTATGATGTTCTTGGTTGGGGGAAAATACATGTGATGTTACCTCTTTCCCAAAGTTTGATAAATTCTACCCATATAGTAGTCTTCTTCTACTTGATTCCCATTCCTTACTCTTTCTATATAAAATCCACAGTGTCGATACTTCTATTATTCCCACCATATCAATGAATTTGTTCTATCAACAATATTTTAATTTAGCATCAAATAATATTTAAAATTATCATATTATTTATCACCTCTATAATTATTATATAAAATAATTATATACACCCATGGGACTTATATACTCAATTACCATATTTGACCAATGACCATGTATCTAATAGTTATATTACATTACTATATTAAAGTGTACATACTTCATGAAAATAATTAATCTCATTCAATAATTAAATTTATCAAGATATTTATCATATTTCTAACATTTTCTAGTCTCTATATAGTTATCATTAGTTTAATAACATTTATGGAAGATCGAGATGATGAGAATTTTAATGAATTTTGAGTTTATTTTATTTTGGTTATATTCCTTTTATAAAATTTCTAATTATGTTTCATTTTGTAATATTTTATTTTTTTCATTTAGTTTTGTTATATTATACCTTAATAAAATAATAAATTGTTCATTGTTTCATTTTTTCATTATTACATGTAAAACAAGTTATCTAACAAATAATCTATATATTGAAGGAAACATTACTCAAAACAATATAGGGTGTTACATTCCTCCCCTTTAAAAAATATTTCCCTCAAAATTTTATTTTACAGATGAAAAAATGTGGGTACTTTTTTTAACTACATATTCAAGTTCCCGCTTATCTTATTAAAACATATGTTTTCTCTATAGAACATTAAATAGGTGAGTGGTCATGTTTCATAGAACTTTATCTATATGATCTATGATCTCCACTGGTTATTCCACATAAAAGAGATCATGTTCCACTTTTACCACCTTTGTTTTTGGTACAAGTGATGGATTTTTCTGTATTTACTAAAAATTTATAGACAAAACACATTATGCACTTATAATGTGTTTATTTTAAGAACTAGGTAATAGGTTACAGTCTTCTCATGATGAAGAATCTAAAAAGGATTGATATATACATGTCTCAGCTTTACCTTCTTCTGGAATCACATAACCCACATTCATTATGATATTCTAAGGAATAATTTTTCACCATCCTTAAAATCGATATCTCATCAATGATTATCAGTATATCTCTTACTTCTACTTTACAGTAATTTGATATTTCACAAAATTATTTGAACCTTTATGTCCCAAATTATTTCTCTTACTAACTTTATCCATACATAGTATAGTTTATTTTCACTTCCCATATAGAGCCTTATATAGTTTCATTTTAATACTTGAGTGGAAACAGTTCTAATATGAGAACTTGACCAGCATAATATTTTTATTCCAGATTCCATTGAAATTAGATGATCAATATCATAATAGACATTCCAAAATTTTAATGGTCCATTCTGATAGACTATTAGTTTGGGGTTGACAATATGCGTTGAAGTTCAAATTTTTATCCCATTATTGTTGAATACTTCTCTAGAACTATTATGTGTACCATGGATCATGATAAAATTTAATCATAATTTTTACTCTATATATCCTTACTACTTTATTTATCTATATCTTGGAAAGTTGATCATGTAATAAATACTCTTTAATGAAAAGTAGTTATTCCAACTTTGTGAATTGATCCACCACTACCCTGGTGGAATTGTTTCTATTATAGATCTAGGGAATACCTATGATGCCGTCCATAATGATGTTCTTCCATTTTCATATTGGTATGGGTAAACGTTTCATCATCCCATGATGTATGACCTTGAATTTATCACAAACTAAGAATTAAAATATATACTCTACCATGTCCCTTGTCATGTAATCCCACTATAAAGTCTTTCTAAAACCTATGTACATGTAAATAGCCAAACATATAAAACATAAATATTACATATTAATTATATAACCTAATTATAAACTCCAGAATATTTTTGGACTACTTCATTTTTAAAAATAGATACATAAAAAACTACATCATAATCAAACTATATCATATCTCACTAAGTTCCTCATAACTATCACCCCTTATAAAAATATCATACAAAATACATATTTTCATAACCTGGGAAAAAGAAATATAAAAAAGGGTGAGCTTAGTTTATTGACAAGGATAAACAAGGGAGATATCAATATAACATGAGAATAATGGTATGATAAAAATAAAATATCATTTAATAACTATACCATCCATATCATAGATCAAAAAATTGGAGTCATAAAATAAATCATAAAAATTTATAAAACACCAATAATAAAAAATTAAAAGAATATGATTCACTAGAGAATAAAAATAGAATAAGACATAGATTTATGGAATACATGTAAGTATACAAAATCATTTAATTAGTATTCGAGGATCATTTTTGAGGATATAATAGTAGAATAGGTTCACATCCTAAACCATTACAGTAATCAAGGTTTACTCCCAAGACTATTATAGTAGAAAATGTCCCTTAATAAACTGGGTTTAGTTCCCATTAAATTATTGTTTTGAAACACCCTATAATTTTTTGAAATATTTTTTTTTCCAATTAATTCAATATTTTTAATATTTTTCATTCCATGAAACATAAAATATAGCTTCTGTTATATTAAAGAACTAATTTTGGGTTTCATTACATTCAATAGTAATTTAATCTTTCATTACATGAAAAAACTTGATTAGATTTTGGAATACACAACACTTTGATTAGATTGAAGAACATGCAACACTATATTTGTCTTAAGTTACAGAGAATGTTGAGTTCCTC
This sequence comes from Viscum album, assembly GCA_963277665.1. NCBI lineage: Eukaryota > Viridiplantae > Streptophyta > Magnoliopsida > Santalales > Viscaceae > Viscum > Viscum album. Next base: position 485,600,323 of record OY728129.1, read on the forward strand.
TGATTTCTTGTGTTACAGGCATGACTATGTTTTACAGACCTAAAATAAACTATTAATATTGTTATTAAAATATTACTGTAGTTACAAACTATAAATTTTAATGTAATTTAAGAATAATAATAACTTAATTATTAAAATATAATTTGCACATTTATATAAAATGAATCCTTAGGTTATCAACTTGTAGAAATGAATTTATGAACTATTTGAAAATAAAGAAAACACTTTTATAAGAAAACCATTTTTTCTATGTACTAACACTATTTTATCTCGATAAATTAAAAAAAAATTCAAGGAATATTTTCAATACAATTTATATATTATATAATCGATAAATATTTTTTATACCCATACTTTAGATTTTATAGGTATATGATAACAATAAATTTAATTTTATGAATATTAAGATACATTTTTGTAAAAGGTAATTTTCTACCTTTTAAGATATAACCCACATTAAATCCATTTTTTTGAAAATTTTAACATTTTTATTTGAAAAAACAAACTTTATTTTTGAAATTGGTATATCAACTTTCACACAGGGTGATTTGTTTCTAATTTTTCAGAAAATGTTCATATTTTTATTAATAGTGACAAACAAATAATTTTAATCGAAACAATATTTTATTATTATTTATTTATATAGATAAATTATATATTAATGTGATTTTAATGTCTAATTAGTTCAAGTGTAAAATTATAAATCCAATATTAGTCATTTTAATTAATTTATCAATGAAATTGGATAGAAAAACATTACAATCTCTTGAAAATTATCACATTAAAATCATGTTGTCTCATCCCCTATGTGGGATCAAATTTAAATTAATGTCTTCCTCTTTTGTGTTTAGATTTTTTAAAAAAGGATTACATATCTTTAATAAAAATAATTTATAATGTAAAGTAAGTTCAACAATGTTTTGGACTAAAAATAATAGTGAATGTAATTAAATTCCATTACAGTGATTATGGTAAAATAATTTTACATGGTGGTTGAACATTTAATTAAGAGAAAAATACCCTATACACATGTCCAATAGCCATTATCTGGCCATATTTTTACTATGTCATCCCTTGGTTAGAAAATGTAAACTTATTCGTGGAATGTGATGTAAGTGAATCCTCTAAACATTTTTTAAATTTTTTAATTTACAGAAATTCAACTCCTCCACTATAAAATAGAACCCCCTCCCCTACTTACACACACCTCTCACTTCTTAACACCTATCAAACCACTCTATCTTGTAAAACCCCTTACCAAATATCCTCCCAACTTCTGTCCCTTCATCATAATGGCCTCATATTTAGAGGAACATCAACCAAGGAATCCCTTTGGTGAAAAAAATAAATTTACCCAAAAGAATAGTGTTTTGAACATGTATGAAGAATTTTAAGACTTATGTTAAGGGAATTTCATATCACTTTGTATTACCATGATATACATTCCATATTCACTACTCTATTTATTTTTTTGGTTTATATATTACCCTATGACATGTTATACCATTAATTTACTTTATGTAATGATATTGAATACTTTAATTAATGTTATTCATTAATGGGGACCGTGATTCAAAAGTTACTCATATAGTAAGATTTTTGGCATCTCACATTTATTACGCTGATACTTATGCATTATTAACCACTCATTTATTTTATGTGTTGTATATACTCCCTGTGAATGTATTCTATGACTTATTTCATTAATTTTATGGGTATTGAAATATCCAATTAATGATCTTTCATTCAAGGGGTTTATGGTTCAAAATTTAAAAAATTGATAATATAATTTTGTATAAATTTTCCTTCTTTGAGACACATTTTATGTCATTCACATGTATTCTTTTGGAATGTGTATATACTACCCTATGACGTGTAATATTATGAATTTATTCAACCTCACAATATTTTATATATTTCATTTTATGTTACTCTTTCATGGGTATTAGGATTCAAGGTTAAAAAATCATTAGGATCTAATTACTACAATCTCATCGTTTATTTATATTGTTTATGATTATGCTTCATTGATGAAATATTATGATACATATCATAAGAATGTCCTTGATTTTTCTTCTATGTTGGGTTTTCATGACATCTTCATGTATTGGTACCATTTTTACACTCTTTAGTACAAAAGATAATTATGAATTTGTTTTTGTGAAATCTAAACTAAATTCTCTCTTCAGTCATAAACTCTGTTTCTTAAAAAAAATTGGAAAGATATTTAATTTTTTTTTAAATTACCTTTTAATATTATTTTCAAGGAAAATAATTTCAAATATCTTTTTTATTTTAAATTCTATTTAAAAAGGTTTTTAAAAACTCATTTGTATGTTTTCAAGGTTATTTTTAATGAAAAATATTTTAAAAATGTTTTCAATATTTATTTATATATTTTAAAATAATTTTTAGAGAAAAATGATTTCAAAACGTTTTCAAGTTTCCTTTATAAGTTATCAAATCTATTTTAAATTAAAACTGTTACAAAAATGATTTCTGTTTTGAAAAAAAATTCATTGAGGAAAGGATAATTTCAACAATGAAAATTGTAATTTATTTTTAATGTTTCATTTATATGTTTTCAGAGTGATTTTTTAAAAAAATGACATAGAAAAAGGTATATGTTTTAAAAAATTATTTTCAAATAAAATTTAGTTTCAAAGTGATATTTCAAAATCCATCTCCATTTATGATGGTAAACAATGATATAGTTTATGCTTCACTAGGGATGTGATCAAAGGATACAATGCATTTATTTCTCTGAATGGTTTATGTTTTGATGGAATACTTTTTATGGAACTCATTTATTTTCCATAATTAATACATGTTCGAAAGAGATGTTTAAGAAACATTTTATTTTCCATGGGATAATCAAATTTCAAAAAGGTTGGCATGAAATCAATATCTTTTCCATGGGATAACCATGTTATGAATAAAAAATTGTATTAATGTTTTTTAGAATGATATGAAATATATTTGTTATTTATACACGTTGTGATTCATGGACATGTATTATATGATTGGGTGTCTCAGATAGCAATGGGTGAAACCTTTAAATATTATACAATGGGGTGGCTCAGATAGCACTTTGTAATCTTGTTAGAGATTATATGATGGGGTGGCCCAGATAGCAGCGTGTATTCCCATTACATATTATATGATGGAGTGCCCATATATCTTAGGGTAATCTTGTTAAAACATATAAAATATGGTTAACTAGATAATGCTAGGTTATAAAATTACAACATATATTATGGGGTGTATTAGAACGTGTCATCTAATCCTGTTACATTTTATATAATGGATTTTTTTAGATAGTTTCTGGTAAGCCCCTTACAGATTTTTTGATAGAATAGCCCAAATAGAACCAAGTGATCTTATTATAGCTTACATGAAAATTAGGACCTATATATCTATCCAATTCATTGGGTAATGATTTATTTCTCATATGATAATGATCAGAATAATTTGACGGTCTTGATCCACTATGGAAAGAATGTGTAACCTGATCCACTATAAATAAAGGGAAGTGAAGGGGTATGGTGGTGTCTCTCTCCCTATTGGTGTAGTCCCCATGATGTGCATAGACATGTTTTGGAAATGAACCTTCGATTAGGGAATGTTTTTACATGTTTATGACTCTTCCACAAATTTCATGTCTTACTCATATGTTATTATTTCATGGAATATTCTATTTATTACCTTATGATTCATGTCTTATAAACTACCAATAATTATGCTATGACTCTTGATTATGATATTTGATATGTATGGAATGACATTTTAATGTTTTGATCATGTTATCATACCCTTATTCTCATGTTATACTTATATATATCCCTTTGTTATCCTCACTGAGCAAATGATCCCACCTATTTCTTATGTTTCCTTTTACCATGTTATAAAGTAATGCTTTATGTAGGATTATTAATCAGGATGTTCTTTAATGGATATTATAAATATCATTCCCTATGTTAGAAGATTATATTTCAGAGTTTCTAAATACACTAAACTATTATGGTCCTCAAGCATGTACTTTTTTAATGTGTTAAATATTCATATAAAATGTTATAATATCCTTGTATGTTATGTTTAGGTTACTATAGTTAGTATCAAAGTAATGGTTTATTCAACCATTAAAAATTGGGATGAGAAACAATTAATGAGATCCTTAGGGATATTTATAAGGATATGTCAAGTGATGTATCATAGATAATCCTATGGTGTCATTGATTTAAAATTATGTGTCATGATTTAACAATCCTATAAGTAATTATTTATGATTATGTTTTTTTATGATATGATAACTCTTTCTCACGATATGATTTCCGGTTTTACTCAACAGTGGGTACTATAAAGAACTTGCTTATAATTGAATGTTTTATTTGAGGAAATCATGGGTATTATGAAAATAAATTTTTTATGTTGAAATAAAATAAAGAGAACCAGGAAGGTTGTATGATTATTGGTTATACTACTGAATTTAAATGGACCAAAAATGACTTGTGAATGGTTTGGGATGCTATAATAATATTGTTTACATTAAAAATAATAAGAAAAATTTGATTAAGGTTGAGTGAAATTAAGACATGATTTGAATGATATATTATAGGAATGGCATATTATAAACTAAGATAATGAAGCTTAGGTAATGGTTTAAGAATAAATTTGGATTATTGAAGGCTATAGATTTTGGAATTCAAATATTATTCTATAAAAATCTTGAAATATGTATATATTTTTAGTATAATTTTTTTATTAAGGATTGAAAAGGATGTGTTGATAGGTTCTGATTACCTAGAAGAGTTATTTATTATAAATGTGATTTTTTTATTAAGGGAATTAACCATTAATATGTTCCTGATGTTGAGATATTTTTGTTTGGATAAAGATATGTTGGATATGAATAAATAAATTTGATGGTACTGATTTCCTCATAACTGATATAATATTTTTTTGAAAAAGTAGTTTCTCCTATCATGGATGGAGTTTCCAATATTTTTGGATTTAAAGATTATATCTAATATAATTTTCAATAAGGAAACATTTGTGTTTTCAATATGAATTATGGTAATTACAAAGTTTGAAGAGGATAAAATATGAAGGAATTAACAGGTTTTGTATTTGAAAAACAAGACCTACTTAATGATATACATGGGATAAAAGTTAATATTCTTTTGATAATTTTGGTGGCCTACGGTTTTGGAATTTCATGTTATGTAAGAGTTATAAGGTTAATCATTTATAAAATCATTTATGTAAATATTCATATGATATTTTAGTGATTCAAGTATTATATTTCCATATGAGGATTTATGTATATTTTATAACATTTTATAACCTTTTTATTGTGATTTTATGTAAAGAAAGATGTAATGAATTATTATTCTACCTGTTAATATTTTTTTACATAAATATTTAAAAATTCATTTTTATTTCATGGTGTAAGAGATGAAGTGGAAATTGATCAAGGCATGAAAAAAGGTGAGGTTTTCCTGAAATCATGTAAGTATTTTTTCTAATGAAAAATTATTTTTTTGGAAAAAGGGTCTCAAAATAAAATTTTGTTCCATTATCATCATTGTTTTTGATATGAATGGCCTTTTTCAATCCTCTTTGGGTTGTGGATTTTTAATCATTAAATTTATTTTATCGATGTTCTCTATCAATCTCCATCCGAATTTAATATTTATATCTTCTCTTTCATAACCTTGTTTTCAATTGAAAATTGTGTTCTCTTATATGAAAATATAGTAATGTGTTACTTTGGGTAACCATTATGTTTCTAACTTTTTAAAAAAAAATTAATTTTAATTATTCATTTTTATGACGTGCGTTTATATGAATGGAACATTAATGTATTAATCCTTTGATAACAAGTAGAAATCTAGAGGCAAAAATTCATCTTATGGGGGGTATAAGGTAATACCCCAAGATTTTGTGAAGTATTTTATTCAAATTAATTTAATCTCTTAAAATTTATGCACCCCACACAACACTAAATATAGACTGTGTTATATAACAGAAATATTTTTGGGTTGGGTTTCATGAAACACCATGTTAATATTGTGTTACATGCTACACTTTGATTAGATTTTTTTTCATGAAAAACTTTGATTATATTTAAGTACATGAAATATGATATTTATCTTCTGTTACACACAATACCGAGTTCCTTCTCTTTCTTGTGTTACACAAAAAACTGAGTTTTTATGAACTAAACTATAATATTAATTTTATAATAGTTACCATATATCCATTGGAATAGAAGTTACATATAATGTTAACTAAATTTTGAAAATATGAACTGGAAAAACTGATTTCCCACTATTTGTTGTTGAATCGCCCTCATCAATTGCGTGCTTTCATCAATCAAAATGAATATTCTTTCAGTTATTAAGGTTAATAAATATATCCTCAAGAAATTTAAAAACATTTTCAACTCTTTCATTTGGGATGCACAAATGGAGGGCATGTTCCCTTGGGCCTCTTGGTCCAGGATTTCTAATTCAATGAAGTATGGAGGAATCAATACAATGAAAGTGGGGGATGTCATGTACTATCTTCAGGGGAAATTATCTTGAGTGTTTATTGAGGGAAAGTACCATTGGGGTAAATTTATTAGAGGTATCTATGGATATGGTCCTAGAGAAAAAAGAGTTCAACCCTCCTCCCTTTGGAACAAACTACATCATCATATCCTGATTCTTCAACACCAATCCATATTGATCTTAGGAATGGGGAATGTTAACTTCTGGGAGATTAACTGGGTTGGAGAACCCTTGGGTTATCCAAGATACTATACTATAAATATGAATTTTATTAAATCCAACTACTAAACTTCCATCATTTAGATGATTCTCAATCCTATCCAGATGATTTTTTTGAAGATATCAGCTGGATCAGAGTCCAGATCAATGTATTTTCATGAACATTCCTTCAAGTAAATTCATAGCCAAATCCTATAATAATATGATGCAGAGGATGTCTAACATATACCCTAGGAGAGAATAATATGGTGTAAATATATTCTAACTAAGTATAAATTTTTCCTTTGGTGAGTCTTGAATTTCATTGTTCCTCTGGACAAATTAGTGAAGAGGAAATGCATCTATATGGCCTCCAAATTCCCCTGTTGCACAACCCCTAATGAAGAATCCATGTTTCACCTCTTCCTTAAATGTGAATGGAAAACCAAAACCTACAGTATAATGGGGGAATTCATTACTCCATAGAGTGTGGTGGTTTCTATAGAATAGTTTTTACAGGTTTGGTTCTAGGGTGTTAACAGGCTGAACCATGAGGAGGTGGTGCCGACGATCCTTATGTTAGTTGGCTACATGAACAGCTAGAAAGCTCATAATCTAAAATGTAACAGTGGTCACCCTCATTCATTTATAGAACTGAATATTAAGGTTCATTTCCTAGTGGATGAACTTTCTAGCCTAATACATCACTAAAAATGGATTTGTTGCTCAGACACATTGTTTCGAGGAACACTAGGGTGGCTAGACCGATCTCGAGGGGTTATTGGGTTTACTAGTCACCCCCCTACCAAGGGCCCAAACAGAATGCTTATAGTGAATTCAAATTGGAGATAATGCATGAGGGTATAATCATGGACGATATTGGATGCTCAGTGGCATTTTCCTATCATGCTACAGTCAGTCCTAGATACTCTCTGATAGTGGAGGTGAAGGCCATGCTCATTAGACTTGATCTTTTCCTCTCCCACCAAATCCCTCTCTCAAGTGTGGAAACAAATTCCAAAAACATTTGGTCCTACATTAAGGGCTGATCCCATTCCCCCTAGTAAATTAATTACTTGATCCATAAATGCAAGGAATACATTTCCAATGAAATCAAGCTTCTCCACACATGGTGGGAAGGAAATCAAGTATAAGACTTCTTGGGGCGTGTTCTCCACTTTTATCTCTCTACCCTCAGGTTGTGATTCTATTTTAATTAGATATTCTTTGGGCCTACATTATTTTAGAACCCCATAAACTGTGTATTTTTCTGTGGTTTCAAAAAATTTTGGATATTGGTAAAAAAATGTAATAACTATTTGAAAGTTAAGAAAATATTTTTTTAGGAAAACTATATTTTTCTATGTACCAAATCAATTTTATCTCAATAAAATAAAAAAACAACTTTTGATGAGTTTTTTCAATAAATTTTATATATTATATATTCAATAAATATTTTTGATATTCATTGAACAGATTTGATATGTATAAGATAATAATAAATCCAATTTTTGATTAAAAATATGTATTTATCTAAAAGATAATTTCACTGAATTTTGACGTTGAACCCATTTTTAATATTATTTTTGATATTTATATAATTATTATTTGAAAAAAAATTCATTTTTTAAATTGGTATATCAAAATATGATTTGGGTTATTATTTTTATTTTTTTAGAAGTCTCATATTTTGATAAATATTGAAGAAACAAAAAATTTTAATTGAAAACTTCTTTTTCATCTATTTTTTATATTGTTACATTTTTTATTAAATTGGTTTTAAATTATAATTAGTTAAATTATAATAATATTAATAAAATATGGGCCATTTTAATCAATTTTACAATAAAATTGGATATAAAAACATTTCAAACTTTTGAAAATTTAAACTTTCAAAATCCGTTGTCTCATACCATCTCTAGAATTAATATATTATTAATATATTCCACTTCTGTGTTTATAATTTTGAAAAAAAGATTCCATATTTGGAATAATAAAAAACATAATTTATAGTATGGCCAACATAGTTTTTTACTAAAAACATTAGTGAAAATAATTAAAACTAATTACATTGATTAAGGTAAAAACGAGCTTAATTATGGGTAAAACATTAACTTAAGGGGCCAAATACCCTAGGCACATTACCAAAATACATTTTATATCCATATATAGACCATATAATCCATTTTATTTGATATGTAAAATTATTCGATGTACATGATGTAGGGGAGACATCTCAATAGTGTTTTTCTTTTTATATTTTCATGAATTCCACTCATCCTTGATTATAAAAGGTAAATAACCACCCTCATATCCTCACACCTCTCAAGATACTTTGGATCATCCATCCCCTACCCAAATATCCTCCCAACGTTTATCCCTTTATCATGTAGGACTCACTTTTTTAATAAATCCAACCAAAAAATCCCTTTAGTGAAAACCAAAAGTAGTTACCCAAAAACATTGATTGAACGTGTACAAAGAATGTTAGTACACGAGGTAAGGGAATTTCATATCACTTTTTTATTTCCATGAGAAACATTCCATTTTCACCAATAACTTCTTTTATATGGTGTATATACTTCCCTATGACACACTATATAATTAATTTATTTTATTTAATGATATTAAAATATTTTACTTATGTTATTATTTCAGGTGGATCAAGATTAAAAAGTTTCTCATGTAGAAAGGTACTTCTCATCTCACTTTTATTTTTGTGGGACTTATAACATATTCTCTAATTATTTATTTATTTTGGTGTATATAATTCCAATTAATTTATTCTATGATTCATATCCTTAAATTTATGGGTATTCACATATCCATTTGATGATATCTATTTCATGGGGTTTAAATTTCAAAGGTTACCAAATTTGTAAAGTAATATTGTTTAAATTTTATTTATTTGAGACACCTCTTATATCAAGAACATGTATTAATTATGAGTCTTATATACTTCCCTTTGATATGTACTATCATGAATTAATTCATCCTTATGATATCTTATGTTTCATTTTTTTTCCTTCATAGGGCTTGGGATTCAAGCATACCAAATTAGTAAGAGTTTATTGCTATAATCTCATTTTTATTGAGGTTTTTATAATTATTCTTCCATTAATGAAATCATATTGTCCATATCTAAAAATTACCCATGATTTTTCTAAACCTATTTTTTTCATTATATCTTGATTTGTTGGTACCAATTTACCACAATATAGTACTTATGATGATTAATAAAGTGTTTTAAGAAAATCATACCTTATTTGTATCTTCAGTTAGAAATTTTTTTCATTAAAAATATTGTTTTTTAAAAAATTTATCATTTTTTTAATTGGCCATTTATTCTATTATCAAGGAAAATGATTTTTATTTTTTTATTTTAAAAAGTGTTTAAAATGTTTTTCAAATAATACTTTATATGTTTTCAAGGTTATTTTCAAAGAAAAAAGTTTTCAAAATTTTTTCAAGATTTATTTATATGTTTTCAAATCATTTGGAAAAAACGTTTTTCAGAATGTTTTTGAGATTTAATTTTATTTTTTTCAGATCTATTTTAAATGTAAATGTTTTTTAAAAATATTTATGTTTTAAAAAAATTTTAATGCAGAAGAGATATTTTCCTCAAAAAAAATTAAAGTGATTTTTAATGGTTCCATTATAAGTTTTCAAAGTGATTTTCGAAAAAAAATGATTTTGAAAATTTTATATGATTTAAAAATTGATTTTCAAAGGAAATTTATGTTCCAAGTGATCTTTAAAAATCATTCCCCATATAATATGAAATAATTTGATATAGTTTATATTTTACTAGGGATATATGATCCAAGAATACAATTTATAATATTTATCTGAATGATTTAGGTTTTAATCGACTAGTTTTTATTGAACCTTTTTATTTTCCCTGGGTAATACATGTTTCAAAGAGATTATTATGAATCTCTTTTCATTTTTATAGTAAAATCATACTTTCAAGAGATTTAAATGAAACCCGTATATTTTATATGGGTTAATGAGGTTATGAAGGAATAATTGTCTTAATGTGTTTTTATGATTGTATGTAAGATATTTGTTCTCTGTTCATGTTGTGGTCTGTAGATATAGAATATACTATTAGGTAGCCCATATAGTACTGGGTAATCCCGTTTCTTCTAATACATTGGGGTCAACTAGTTAGTTCCATGTAACACCATTATAGATTATATAATGGGGTCACCGAGATAGCATATGGTAATCCCATTAAAACTTATATGATGGGGGCCCAGATACCTCCTTATAGTAATCCCATTATAGATTATATGATGGGGTACCCAGATATCACTAAGTAATCTCATTATAGATTATATGATGGGGTGGAAGAGAAATCACCGAGTTAGACCATTATATATTACATGATGGGTGAGACCTATATCTCTATCCAATTCATTGGGTAATGATTTATATCTCATTTGATAATGAAGGGAACAAGTCAATGGTCTTGATCTACTATAGAAAGAAGTTGTAACCTGATCTTATATAAGGAATGGGAGATGATTAGGGATAGTGGTGTGTCTCAACCAATTTGTGTAGTCCCCATTATGTTCGTAGAAATCTAATGTCAATGTTCTTTGTTTTAGGTAAAATTTTTTACATTTTTATGCTTCTCCATAATTTTTCTTTCGTACTCCTATGTCATGTTTTCATGGATTCCTCTCTTGATTACCTTATGATTCATGTATTATGAACTACCAATGACCATTCTATAACTCTTGATTATGATCTTCGATATACAGGGTATGGCCATATAATGTTATGATTATATTCTCATACCCTTATGCTCATATTATGTTTACATATCTCACTTTTTACCCTTACAATGAAGCTGAATACCCCCTTTTGTTTCCTTTCCCTAGGTTATGAATAAAGGTTTTAAGTATGAGTACTAAAGGGGAATATTTTAAAGGGATATGTTGAAGATAATTCACCATGTTTGAATATTATTTTTTAAGTATCCAAATAAAAAAAACTATATGGTCCTTGGGCATATAATTTTTAAATTTGATGAATATTTATCTAAAATGATGTAATATCCATGTATATTAACCCTAGGGTTATATATATATATCATGATATATCAATCATTACCCAATCCATCTGAGGGATATATTGGTCCCACCATCATATTTTATAATGTGATCACTCATCCATGGTTATAATATAACCATCTTCCTTAGTGATAACGCAACCATTTTCCTTAGTTATAACATAAACACCATGCATGTTTATAATGGAAACACCCATAAAATAAATAAAACCATAAATTGTTTTCCAAAAATATCATTAAACATTCATCATATTATAACACTTGACAAGGACATGGGTTTCATAAATATTCAATCAAAAAATAACATGTGGGATAGAAATAGGTTTCATAATCATTTCATCATTTCATTGTAGAATAACCTATAGGAGAGGGAAAAGTTTCAAAAACATATTATCATCATAATAATAGAAATAAAACATCTATGTAATGAATAAGGGTGGTAAAATTTGAAAAAATCCATAGCAAATCAAAAGTAACTTAAAGGATGAAATCCTATATGGAAAGTTATTTTGAAAGATCACTTGGAAGATTTCATGAGGAAAATATCCTTGTAAATTTAAAATAACTTCGTTAAAATATAAAAAGTTTCAAAATATTAAATAATAAATGTTCATTCAATGTAACCATTAAAAATTTTAATGGAATATTTAAATCATTGAGTTGTCATGATAGAGGAAAAAACAATTCATGTCATACAATTTGAGAAGAATATTCCTTTCACATTTTCAGTGAAATAATAAAGGGCCTCCTTTGGAAAATGGTATGAAGAATACTTTTATAAAATTTTGAAAAAAAAATCAACAAGGGTAAATATTTATTTAAAAAATAATTGTGTTGTTTTAAAAACTATCTTTAAATCATTTTGTGTAAAACAATGATATGGGAGAAAAAATGTTTTCGGTCGAAGACTGAACTAATTTTGGTGTTCTTTAAAAACATTATTTTAGACCCTTGAGTAAATAAATAGAATAAAATTAAAATAAATCATGTTTTTTAATTAAATAAATAGAGGAGGAGAAAATTCAATAGTTTCCTTAAATATATATCATAATATTACATCAACAAAAAATTAATCATAAATTATCCTGATAAATAATGAGATTGTATCATAAAACATTTAGCACTTTTTAAATGTTTTAATTGTAACCCCGTGGAAGAAATAATCATTATGGGAATGTCAATACACATAATTTTCATAATAATGACAAAAAAATCATGTTAATAATATACATCACAAAAAATAAACAACTCGTGAATATGATATATGTCTCACTGAAATGAAAGTGAGATGAAAATTACATTTAAGTCTAAACATCCATCGTACAAATTATAAAATATTATATGTTAAATATATTTTATTATTATATATATATATATAAATATATGAAATAAAAATTCTCATATTTATTATACCAGATTTTATTTACCTATAACCTTTATTACTAATTTATTAACAATTCCATGATAAAATCTTGTTTTGGGTAAAAACAATTTCATTCTTCATGTATGGTTTAGTTTGATATTTTGTTTATATTAAAGTTATAATGGATAAATAATATCTAATATTGTAACAATGATATTACTATCATATATATATTTATTTTAATCCATAATCATAAGAAATTGAAAATGTGTTACCTCATTCTTCGATATGGTATGTCGTATGTACGCATGAGCGTTGTTTCCATTTTATCCACTGATGAAGTGAAAGGAAGATAAATAATATTAAACCCTTAAATATTACTTATGATTCAATATATATAACATATATTCATGAAATACCCTTATTACCATCCATGTAATGTTTGAGTGAAAACAAATGAAATTGCTTGGCGAGGTGACAGTTTGCTATACACACGAGCAACGTTACCGTATTCCCATGAGATGGGAAATAAGATAGTGTTTGTGATATTATAATTAAATAATTATAATTATTTGAAAAATATAAGATAAATATTGTAAATATATCATTATAACTAGTTGTGATAGGTTGTTATGGAAAACAAATTTTATCAGTTCGTATGACGATAGTGCACCGTACAATGATCGACGGTTTCACTTCCCACTTGATGGAATAGGATATAAATGTTGGTTCTTCCATGTAAATAGTAAAATATAATTATATATTATATTATGATTTTATTTTATTATAATGTTTATAAAATATAATAATGGGTTAAAGGAAGAAATGAAATGAATACGTATAGTTACAAACTATACCACCTCTTCGGAGACCCCATTTAGGATTACACCTGAAGACTTCATTAGAGGATTTAATAATAGATATAATATATTTATAATGTGGTTATGGAAGTAATAAATAAATTTGGGAAGTTATTGGCTAATCCAGAGGGTTTTTAATTGTGAACAATGGAGGATATGGGGTCCCTTTTATAAGTGGGGGAGAGGACACACTTAGAATATTTGAAAATAAAAAGGTATATATGTGTTTTAAGAATAATTAAATGATAAAAAATTGTTTTATATAGAACCATATATTATATAATGTCTATATATATACATAAAATATGAATTTGAATTTTTTTGGGTCATTTTAACCAATTTCCTTTTAGTCTAAGTCCTTATAAACAATTTTTAACCTTAACCTCGTTAATTAATTTTAACTATTTTCAATAGTAACATTAAAATATATGTTTAACTAATTATATCATATTAATTATAATTATTCAAAATGTGGAATAAATACTTCATATTTCCATTTACATAATTAAAAAATTTTAATATAAAATTAAACTCACTTATGGGATAAAAAAAGCACTCAAATGAGGAACTTTTCATTAGTAGATGAGGTTTTAATATCAAAAATCAATATTAATTTGATTTCAATAACCTTAATTAGTTTAGTAATAAAATAATTTTACTAATTTTACTTGTAATTTTTTTAAAAAAAAGAATATAATTTATAAATCCTTTAATTGAGAAGCCTTTTTTAATAAATGTCGGTATTTTTCACTATTCATGAAAAAATTAATCTTCTTAGATAAATTTACAAAATTCTCCCTAAATTAGTTTTAATGTTTTGATTAAAATATTAAAATTAATTTTTTAAAATTAATTTTATATATATTTAAAAATATAATTTTATTACTTGTTTATAAAAATCAATAAAAATAATATTTTAAGAATTTGATTCAATGAATATAAACACATTACTAATAAATAATTACTTATTTATAAATATTATTTCTTTATCCAAAACCATTATAATAAATTTCAAAAAAATTATTAATCCGAATAATACTGCAAAATTTATTGTCTATGTTATAAAGTTCAAGTTTAAATAAGAATATTAATAGTATATTGTGGTTCATTAAAACTCAATGTTTCATATAATAGAAGCTATTGAATAAATTAAACTGTTTGAAAAAATATTTAATGAAAAAATATGGTTCTATTTTTTACCCCATTAAAAAATATATATTTTTAAATTTTCATTTCATTGATACAAACAAATGAGGATAATTCTGCCTCATTACATCATCGAGTTCCCTTATCGCTTCCCCATGTTGTTGGTTTCACCTCAAAACTTTTACTAGATAAGTGGTTTTGTTTTGTATTATTTTATCTATATGATCCTAAATATCTAATGATTGTTTTTCATAATAATATTCATTCTCCAATGGCACCCACATGGATTTCAGTTTATGTGATGGATCATGTATGTACTTCATTAAGAGGGATACATGAAAATAATTGTGAACCTGATATAGGTTTGGTGGAAGCGCCATATATTTATCTATAGTCTCTATGTCATCAAAATTTGAAAAGGGAATGATTTACATAGGTCTTAGTTTTACCTTCTTGTAAAATCTCACTACCTTTATCAATGGATATATTCTTAGAAATACATTTTAAAAAACATAAAATTCTAGATCATGTTGGCATTTATCAGTATAACATTTTTGTTTACATTAGGATTCCCTTTTGTTTTAATGAATGACTTTTACCTTCTCATACATTTCATTAGCTAGCTCATGTTCCAGTACATTTCTCTCTCTAACTTCATCCTTGTATGTTGGAGTTGTAAACATAATTCTATATAGTGAGTTATATAGATCCATCTAAATTCATGGGTAGAAGCTATAGTTGTATTAAAACTCATCTTGATGAAGTTGTTGATCCCAAACACCATTGAAATCTATAAAAAATAGCTAATACTATCCTATATGGTGTTAATTGTTCTCTAAAACTGACCATATATCTGAGGATAAAACGTTGTGATAAAATGTAGATCAGTATCAAGAGATTTTTGAAGACTTCTCGATGAATTTGGCACAATCCTTGGATACCAATTAGATACAGTCGAATGTGGTGCCCCATGAAACCTTATTAATTTTATAATTTGTATTATAGTGATATGATCCAATGAGAAATATTCTCTGATTGGAATGAAGTGTGTTGACATTTTAAGGTAATCAGCTACATCTCATATAACATTATTCCCTTTAGATTTTTTGGGAAATATGATTGATAAAACCATAGTGATGTTTTCCCTTTTCCATTTTGGAATGGGAAAAGGTTGTAACATCCCCTCAGAATTTTGTCTCTTAGCCTTAACTTTTTGAAATATAAACCAATGAGATACAAGCTCTTCAATATCCCTCTTTGTGTCATCCCACTATATATACTATTTCAGATCTCTATAGATCTTATTTACTTCCATGATAAATAAGGAATTAATAACAATGAGCTTCCTTTAATAGATATTTCGTATGATCTACAATGGATGGAAAAAATTCATGATTCTGGAACCTTATCATTCTTTCCTGATCATGGTTATACCTAGGAACATTTCCCACCTTCTACAGCTCCATATCATCCTTGTACACCTCTTTTATCCTCACTTAGAAATATGGCTGAACAATTAATTGAGAAAGATAATATTTATCCCCTTATATAAATATTTCATGATTCATCCTTTGAAAATCAATAAATATTGGATATTTTGTGATCCTCATCACAGATAAGCTAGTATATTCCTTTTAACTCAAAACAGTGACCTCCTTATTCACATTATGAGGGTGTAATGCATTGAGTAGTCATAATCATTAATCCACTTAAAATATATTCTCTAGAATATATTCATCTCCTTCTATGTGAATATATAATTTATATTTATTTAATTGGTATATATGTCACACTTTTCTCTGTAAGGATAACCATTCCATATATTTAAGATAAAATTTACCATATCTAACTATAAATCATGAGTTGGTTAGTTTTTCACATTTACATTAAATTATCATGATACATAATAAATATATGTGTCATTATTCATGAGAAAAAATCATAATACCTTATTGAATGCACAACTATAGATTAAAAACACTTCTTCACTACTTGTTAATGTATAAGGTGTGATGACTAATATTCCCTTTTTCCATGAAATGTTTCTTTCATTCATCCTACCAGAGGAGCTTAGATCCCTTTCGAGTTAATTTGACGAGTTGATTAAATAGTCGTGAGAAATTAGTCACAATATGTTGATAATATAAATCTAGACCATGAAAACTTTTGATCATAGATATTATGGTTATTCTAGGTGAATACTTAATATACTCTATCTTTTATAGATCCACCAATATACCCTCGCTTGAGATTAGGTAACCTAAAAAGGAAAACTTATATTTCTAAAATTTAAACTATAAAATTTTCAAATAGTGCCTCTTCTATTGGGCCTTTAATACAATTATCATGTGATATTCATTCTTTTACATGATCTTTCAATATATAACAATATCTTCTAAAAAGGGTACTTCAAACATGTAACGACCCAATGTTTTTCAATAGAAATTCCCTTCTTATAATTATGTCAACAAATCACATGAAAACCCAACATAATGAACTACTAAGTGCTATGTGACCTCTAAACATTTTTTTCTCACTTATGTATTGGGAATTTTGAGAATCTGACATACACGGTTGTGTTCAAGATGATTTTTAGAGTCTAATAAAACAAAAATAATTTTTGGTGAACAGTAAACTACCCTTGTGGATAAGAACATACCCTTATGAACATTAATATGACCCTTATTAATTGTAAATAATCCAAAATAAGAGTAACCATACCCATGAATAATTAAATAAAATTTAGCCATCTTAGATTGTGACAATTTGACCTTAGTAAACGTTTTGTTATTTTGTACGTTATAAATAAATAATTATAACTAATTAATTAATCTAAAAGAAAAATTATTTTCTTAAAATGTGTTCATTAATTATAAAATCATTGTATTATAGTTTTTAGATAATTTTATAAGACCTTAAGTAATTATTGAATGCACTATAACATTAGTTTTAATTTTTAAAATAATTTTTAAGTAAATAATGATTTTAATTAAATATTAAATTAAGAAAATTCAGAAAATTATTTTTAAAAATTAAATTCATTTTTGGATTCTACACGTCGAAAAATGGCATGGGTAAATTTTTGGGATTTTTCTGAGATACTTGAATTTTTGATGAATAGTGAAATACCATAATTTACAAAATAATCTAAATAAGCTAAATATAGATTCATGTGTTATGTTCTGATGATGTAAGCCCAATTGGTTCGGGATAACATGATAAAATTACTATTCTTGGTCATTGAGGACTCTCTATTCATTGTCTTAGGGGAAATTAATAAACTAATGAATGTTATATTAAAGAAACCCCTCTCCCCTCCACTATAAAAACCAGCCTTCATACCCTCATTTCCTCACACCTATCAATCTCCAATCCTTCTCTAAACTCTTCCCAAACATCCTCCCTAGCCCCTCTCCCACGTTCAAGAGATTTTCATCCCATAAAAAGACCAATCCCAACTTCCTTAAGGAGGATCTCAAGAGGAAGATTTAAGAGGTAATTTTTCTTCCACTTCTCCTTTAATTTCCTTTCAAGTTCAAGTTCATTTCTTGATCTCTCCCCATCTATCTTCATCCAAATGGTATTTTCAATCCAGTATTATACATGTACTAAAATGTTATGATGCAAATGGGATATTATATCATCCAAACCCCTTTCCCTCTTACTTTTATTTTATTAAGGAGAACGTTGTTCGTAAGGTATTAATTTATCACCTTCAAGAACCACGAGTTTTCTTCATCCATTTATACCTTCAGATATGGTCATGAAACCATTTTTATGGTTGAACCAGATCATTTTATATTTATTATCTCCTATTTAAAGTTCTTGTAACTAACTTATGACCATATTTCTAGTGATAAAATAAAACAAGTTCATTATGATAGAAAAATCGCACAAATTAACCCAAAAAATCATCATTTAATTCTTATCTAATGATACATCCACATGGATCTAATATAATTCATTATAATACCATTAAAACTCTGGTAATATCATTAATAACTTGAAATATAGGTTCTGGATCTTTACCCATGTTCTACCCGAACTTCAATTTAAGAATACAAGTGAACCACTCAAGAAAACCATACAAACAAACTTTCAGGAATAATGTTTTTAAACTCTATAACTAATCCAAAGGCACATAAAATTACTTTATAAAACCACAATGAACCATATTAATGTAAAAAAGGTTCTGGATTTCTAATAAATTAATATAATGTCATTATACAAGACATTAAAGAGAAGGGAGCATTCAGATAAAAGGTAAGGGGAAATTCTCGAACCCACCTTTCATCCTTTGGGTTCTCCCTCTTTCAATCCATTTTTTCGATATGGTTACTAGTTAAAGATTATTTTTTCATCATTGTATTTCCTTTTCTAGGATATACATGTTTGTCATTGGTTTATATTTCAAACAAAATGTTTTCCAAAAGAACTCCTCTTTTAAGAACACACCTTTTACTTCTCTCTCAAAGTGGATGGTTCTTATAACATGTATGTTATTCCCTCTTTCTTTTGGGAACCCAAAGTTTATTAATGTGTTATTATGAAATGTAACCCATTATTTTCAATGGGTTAGTTATTTTTACTTTTGATATATGTTCCATGTGTCAAAGCATGATAATGATAATGTTATGATGTGACGGGTGTGCCCGGAACTATATAGCGCAATATGAATGTTTGAATATGACGGGTACGCCCTGAATTATACAGCACTCCAATGAATTGGGTAAAGTAATGAATCTCATGAGTAAATTTGAAATTATGTGTGAACAATATTCTAGCTTGGTTTACAATTATGTGTTGTATTTAACCCCTAAGACATGATGTTTCATTTTTTAAGCATTGCCACATTTAAAGTCTTTTATTTATGCTCCTCTCATGTTCATGTTCTTTTGCCTATATCATGATTATGCTCACCCCATGCTATATTATTCTTATCTATCCTCTTACTGGGATTTTATATCACCCCTTTTGATGTATATACTTAGGTGGCTACATGTACTAAGGAGAGGACAAGTTCCAATGAGAAGCTAGAGAGGAAGAAATTAAATAAATGTTTATGTTTGATGTTGTAATTATTGTTTACGATCCTAGTTTTCACAATACACTAAACCTTTGGATCCTTTATGTTTAATACTATTATGTTTTTTATCTTTTAAATGATGTAATATTAATGTAAGAAAAGGGTAGGGTAGATATAGTTGGTATCAGAGGAAAGGTTTAGTTAATTTTGAAATTAGGATTAGTGAACCCTAGAGAAAACCTCTAGCATGAGACTAAGTAAAAATATGCACACAAGAGTATATACATAGGGATCCAATATGTTATTCTTTTAGTATAAATTTTGCAAATAAATAAGTTATTTATTCATGAATTGTTTACTTATGTTTTGTTCTAACCTTTTCTATTTTAGAAAATGGTGGGAACTAGGAGAAATCAGGCCAACAACTATTGTGAGGGCCAATGCAACGATTGCCCGAATGACATCCCCAATGATTTGGGAGGTGGAGTTCAAAACTTCATGTCAATTCTTACCCAATTATCTCAGGTTTTGATAAATAAAAAAATAATGGGGAATGTCCTCCTTCACCAAAGATGGAGTAACTAGATATCGAATGTATTTTGCGGCAACGACCACTGACGTTTAATGGATCTTCAGATCCACTAGCTGCAGAATAGTGGGTCAAATCCATGGAGAATATCTTTTATGTTCTTCACTGTTCTAAGACAGAGAAGGTGACCATATCCGTTTATCGTCTATATGTAGAAGTCGATCAATGGTGGGCTTTGATTAAGAACACCAAGCCAATGGAGAAAATCGAAGAGACAGAATGGGAAGACTTTAAGATAATATTTCTTAACAAGTATTTCCCAAGAACTCTTTACAAAAAGATGGACAGAGAATTCATAAAGTTCAAGAAAAAAGAAGGATAATCTGTCACAACCTACGAAGAGAATTTCACAAGGCTTGAAAGGTATGCTTCGGGTTTTGTTATCAACAATGATAGAAAAATTGATAGATTCTTTAGTGGATTAAAACCACACCTTCGAAAGGATCTTGCAATTAGAGAATTTGGGAGTTATGAAAAAGTTTTCCGGTGTTCTCTCAAAGAGGAGATGGAGTTTGGAGGATGGTCCCACGGCTGTGGTGATAAGAAACGAAAGATGGAGTTTCAAGTCGCTGGATCTAATGATAAAGGTTGGAAGAAAACACAATGACCCACATGCCAAAAATGTGGAAAGTTGCACCATGGGAACTGCCTCAAAGGGATGGGGAAATGCTTCAAGTGTGGTAAAGAAGGACATCATGACCAATAGTTTTGAAAAGACACGAAAAGGAATGATAATAAAGCCAAAGAACAAAAAGAACCACACATGGTTCAATGCTACAACTGTAGGGAGCTAAGGAACTATGAAAACCAGTGCACTAAACCTTGAGTTCTCAAGGGTAATCAGCATCAGCAACCTCCAAAGTCAAAGTAACAAGGGAAGGCTTATGCCTTCACTAATGCGGAAGTGGAGCAAGATAATGAAGTCGTACAAGGTACACTTCCTATTCACACAATAATGGAAAATTTCTGATTTGATTATGGTTCTATGCATTCTTTTATATCTTTCAAGTTTTCTAGAACTATAGAATCGAAGCCCAAAAACATTCATGTAGAGATATCTATAAAAACTCCAAGTGGTGCAATCATTACAACCCAAGTGATTGACTCTTCTCTTGTTGGCGTATTTGGGAAGATTCTTTCGGAAAATCTCGTAATACTTCCCTTGGTAAAATTTGATGCTATAATGGGAATGGATTGGATCTCGTTATATAGATCACATATCAACTATCAGGAAAAGGAAATATATTTTCATATTCTGAACCATCCCATGATCCTCTAAAAATGCAAGGAGGGTCATGAATCTCCTTTGAAAAATCATTCAATGTTGTGGGCGTTGATTCCCTATGAAGAATCATAACTCGCCCAAATGGTTGAGTCTAAGGAAAGTGCCAACCTTGAGGAAATGCCCATCGTGAGGGAATATGAAGATGTTTTTTCCAAAGAGTTACACAAAATTCCACAGGATCGTGAGGTAGAGTTCTCAATTGAACTCATACCTGGAACTACTCCTATCTCGAAGTGTCCCTATAGGACGACTCCAATCAAACAGGTAAAATTAAAGATGCAGCTGCAAGAGCATCTGGAAAAAGAGTTCATAGGCCCTAGTACATCCCCTTGGGGTGCGCCAATGCTCTTTGTGAAGAAGAAGTATGGAACAATGCGGATGTGTATCGATTATCAGAAACTCAACAAGATCACCATAAACAACAAGTATCCAATCCCTAGGATTGATGACTTGTTCGATCAGTTAAGAGGAGCTCAATACTTCTCAAAGGTGGATCTTCATTCTGGATATCATCAGGTAATGGTGAGGAAGGAAGATATTCCAAAGACTGCCTTCCGTACAAGGTATGGGCACTATGTGTTTTTGGTGATGCCCTTCAGACTTACTAATGCCCCTGAAATATTAATGGATTTGATGAATAGAGTATTTAGACATTACCTCAACAAATATGTGGTAGTGTTTATTGATGATATTCTCATCTAATCCAAGAGTAAGGAGGAACATGAAGAACATCTAAGAATTGTTTTGGCGATATTAAGAAAGGAGAAGTTGTACGCCAAGTTCAGCAAGTGAGACTTTTGGATGAATCAAGTCACATTCTTGGGACATGTGATCACAAGTGAAGGAATTTCTGTGGATCCTTCAAAGAGAAAGGTGATTGGGGAGTGTCCCCATCCCTCTTGTGTCCTAGAAATCCACATTTTTCTTGGATTAGCTGGGTACTATCGACGTTTTGGGAGAAACTTCTCACGATTGTCAAGCCCTCTAACTAAGTTAACAAGGAAAGGGGTAAAGTATGTCTAGATGGAAGAATGTGAGGGAATCTTCAAGGAGATAAAGAGAAGGTTGATCACTACACCTGTACTCACACTACCGAAAAGTGAAGAAAGATTTGTGATATACAGTGATGCTTCAAATAAAGGCTTGGGTTGTGTACTCATGAAAAATGATAATGTGATAGACAATGCCTCATGATAGTTGAAGATGCATGAGTAGAACTAACCGACACATGATCTAGAGCTGGCAGCCGTGATTTTTTCCTGGAAAATATAGCGGCACTACCTTTATGGGGAGAAGTGTGACATATACACCGTCCACAAGATCCTAAAGTATATATTCACACAAAATGATCTCAACATGCATCAAAGGAGATGGTTAGAGCTAATCAAGGATTACAATTTCTCTATTCACTATCATCTTGGAAAGGCGAACAAGGTAGCTGATGCACTAAACATAAAAGAACCTACTACTCTATCCATGTTACGGACTGAGAAATACCCAATCTTCTTGGATATGAAAAGAATGGATTCGGAAATCAAAAGGGTAGGGGATACATCCTACCATTCCCAAATGATTGTGCAATCATCCATCAACGAGACGATTAAGGAAGCACAAAGGGATGATGTGGAGATACAAAATAATGTGAATGCAGTAAAATAAGGGAAGATGCAGGAGTTCCATATCGATGATGATGGTGTGATTTAGTTTGGAACGCAGCTTTGTGTGCCTTCATCACCTGGGATAAAGAAGGAGCTATTGTACAATGCACATAGCTCAACATTCTCTATCCATATTGGGAGTATGAAGATGTACTTTGATCTCTGAGAACACTTCTGTTGGGATAACATGAAAAAGGAGATTGCGTAATATATATCAAGGTGCTTGGTATGTCAGAAAGTAAAAGTTGAGCAACAAAAGTCCAAATGTATGTTGTAGCCATTGCCTATAACCATGTGGAAATGGGAAAATGTTACTATGGACTTTGTCATGGGTCTCCCAAATACGTCAAAGAGAAATAATGCGATATGGGTTTTGGTTGACCAACTCACCAAAAAATCCCATTTTATCGCTATTCGAGAAGATATCTCTCTTGAACAACATGCAAAGATATATGTGAAGGAAGTGGTGAGAATGCAATGAGTTCCACTCTCGATTGTCTCTGATCATGATCCAAGGTTTATATATAATTTTTGGAGAAGTTTTCAACATGCTTTGAGTATTGAATTAAATTTGAGTATGGCCTATCACCCCCAAACTGATGGCCAATCTGAAAGGAATATTTAGACGCATAAAGATATTCTATGAACCTTCTATCAAGAATTCAAAGGTGGATGGGATCAGCATCTCCCATTATTTGAGTTCTCATACAACAATATTTTCAACTCAAGTATTCAGATGGCTCCATATGAAGCTCTATATGGAATGTGATGTAGAACTCCAACCTGTTGGGTTGAAGTTAGAGAAAGAGAGATACTTTGACCTCATCATGTGCAAGAGAAGATAGAGAAGGTTCAATTCATGCAGAAACACATCAAAGCTGCTCAGAGTTAGAAAAAGAGCTATTATGACAACCGTCAAAGGGACATAGAGTTCGACGTTTGAGATTAAGTCTTCCTACGAATATTTCCATGGAAGAGAGTCATGCGATTTGGGAAGCAATGGAAGCTAAGACCAAGGTAATTTGGCCTCTTTGAGATCCTTGACCACATAGAAGTCGTGGCCTATCAACATTCACTTCCACTGAATATGTCTTATGTTCATGATGTGTTTCACGTATCACTCCTGAGGAAGTATATACCAGACCCCTCACATGTACTAAACTCAGAGGTGGTACAGCTGGAAGATGATATATCTTATGAGGAACATCCAGTAGAGATTCTGAATCAGAGAGATAAGGTACCACACAACAAGACAACCCACCCTGTCAAAGTGTTGTGGAGGAACCATAAGTTTGAAGAAGCTACGTGGGAACTAGAGGAGGTGATGAAGGGGAAGTACCCACACATGTTTGTGTAAAGTTAAATTTCAGGGAGAAAATTTTTAAGGGGGGAAGAATGTAACGACCCAATGTTTTTCAATAGAAATTCCCATCTTATAATTATGTCATAAAATCACATGAAAACACAACATAATGAACTACCATGTGCTAAGTTACCTCTAAACATAAGTTTGTCACATCTATATTGGGAATTTTGAGTATCTGACTTACACAGCTGTGTTCAAGATGATTTTTGGAGTCTAATAAAACAAAAATAATTTTTGCTGAATAGTAAACTACCTTTATAAATAGTAACATACCGTTATGAATGGTAATATGACCCTTATGAATAGAAAATCATCCAACATAAGAGTAACCATACCCATGAACAATTTAATAAAATTTAGACATCTTAGAAAGTGACAATTTGACCTTAGTAAACGTTTTGGTATTTTGTAAGTCATAAATAATTAATTATAATTAATTAATTAATTTAAAATAAAACGTATTTTCTTAAAATTTGTTCATTAATTATCAAATAAATGTATTATAGTTTTTAGATAATTCTATAAGACCTTACATAATTTTTGAAAGCACTATAAAATAAGTTTGAATTTTAAAAACTGTTTTTTTAAGTAAATTATGATTTTAATTAAATATTAAATTAATAATATTCAGAAAATTATTTTGGAAAAATGGGATTCATTTTTGGATTCCAAACATCAAAAAATGGTAGGGTTAAATTTTTGTGTTTTTTCTGAGATACTTGATTTTTTGATGAATAGTAAAATACCATAATTTATAAAATAAGCTAAATAAGATAATTATAGTTTCATGTGTGATGTTCTCTTGATGTAATCCCACTAGGTTCAGTATCGCATAATAAAATTACTATTATTGTTCATGGAAGAGTCACCATTCCTGGTCTTAGGGGAAATTAATAAACTAATGAATTTTATATTAAGGAAACCCCTCTCTCCACCACAATAAAAACTACCCTTCACACCCTCATTTCCTCACACCTTTAAAGTTTCATGCCTTCTCTAAAATCTGATCAAACATCCTCATTAGCCCCTCTCCCACTTTCAAGAGCTTCTGGTCTCATCAAAAGACCAACCCTATCTTCTTTCAGGAGGATCTCAAGAGGAAGATTTAAGAGGTAATTTCTCTCCCTCTTCTCCTTTAATTTCCTTTCAAGTTCAAGTTAATTTCTTGATATCTCCCCATATATTATCATAAAAATGGTATTTTAATTCTATTATTATACATGTAATGTAATTTTATGATGAAAATGGGATATTTTACCATCCAAACCTCTTTCCCTCTTCCTTTTATTTTATCAAGGAGAACGTTGTTCGTGAGGTGTTAATGTATCACCTCCAAGAATGACAAGTTTTATTCTTCCATTTTTACCTTCATATCTGGTAATGAAACCATTTTTATGGTTGAAACAGAAGATTTTATATGTATTATATCTATTTAATGTCTTGTAACTAACTTATGATCATATTACTAGTGATAAAATAAAACAAGTTCATTATGATCGAAAAATCACTCAAATTAACCCAAACAATCATCATTTAACTCTTATCTAATGACACATCAACATGGATATAACAAAATTAATCATTAGATCATTAAAACTCTGGTAATATCATTAATAACATGAAATATAAATTCTAGATTTTTACCGATGTTCTACCTGAAGTTCAATTTAAGAATACAAGTGAACCACTCAAGAAAACCATAAAAACAAACATTCCTGAACAATGTTTATAAACTCTATAACTCATCCATACGCACATAAAATCACTTAATAAAACCATAATGAACCATATTAATGTAAATAAGGTTTTGGATTTATAAATAATGAATATAATGTCATTATACAGGACATTAAAGTGAAGGAAGTATTCAAATACAAGGTAAGGGGAAATTCTCGAACCCAACTTTCATCCTTCGGGTTCTCCCTCTTTCACTCCATTTTTTTATATGCTTACTACTCAGAGATCATTTTTCCAGAATTTTTTTCCTTTTCTAGGATATACATGTTTGTAAATGGTTTTTATGTCAAACAAAATGTTTTCTAAAAGAACTCATCTTTTAAGAACACACCTTAGATTTCTCTCTCAAAGTGGACGGTTCTTGTAACATGTATGTTATTCTCTATTTCTTTTGGGAATTAAAAGTTTATGAATGTGTTATTATGAAATGTAACCCATTATTTTCCATGGGTTAGTTATGTTTACTTTTGATATATGTTCCATGTGGAAAGCCTGATAATGTAAATGTTATGATGTGACGGGTGTACCCGGAACTATATAGCGCAATTTGAATGTTTGAATGTGATGGGTGTGCCCAGAATTATACAGTGCTCCAATTCCTTGGGTAAAGTGATTAATCTCATGAGTAAATGTGAAATTATGTGTGAACAAGATTCTAGGTTGGTTCAATAGTATTTTTGGTATTTAACCACTAAGACATGATGTTTCTTTTTTATGCATTGCCACATTTCATGTCATTTATTTATGCTCCTCTCATGTTCATGTTCTTTTTCCTATGTCATGATTATGCTCATCCCATGGTATATTGATATTATCTATCCTCATATTGGGTTTTTATCTCACCCCTTTTGATTTATATCATCAGGTGGCTACATGTACTAAGGAGTGGACAAGTGATACTGAGAAGCTAGACAATAAGAAATTAAATAAATGTTTATTCTTGATGTTGTAATTGTTGTGTATGGTCCTAGTTTTCCCAAGACACTAAACCTTTGGATCCTCTATGTGTAATACTATTATGTTTTTTATCTTTAAAATGAGTAATAGAAATGTAATAAAAGGTTATGGTCACTATAAAACTAATCATGGTTATCTCTAAAGACTCTATTCATCCAATCCATTAATATAGATAGATAATTAGAAAGACCAAATGGCCTCACTATATACTAGTTGTGTCCATACCTTGTATAGAATGTTTTCTTGGTTACATCCTTCACCTTGGCCCTCAATTGATAATATCAAAAATGAAGGATGATCTTGGAAAAGTACTGATCTATATTAAGTTAATCAAACATGTCGTCGATATGGGGTATATGATACCTATTCTTGATTTTAATGTTGTCCAATACATGATAATCAATTTAGAGTCTCATCAAACTATCATTATTCTTAACAAATGGAATAGTTTTACCCTAAGGTGACACACTTGGATGAAAAAATCCCTTATCTAGGTTCTCCTAGAGTTTCTTTTTTAGTTCTTATAACCCAATAAAGGCCATTCTATAGGGAAATATTTAAAATGGGTGTTGCACTAGGTATGATTTCTATTTAAAAACCAACATCACTATTCTATAGAACACTATAAACATTTTCTATAAAGACATCAACAAACACACATATAATAAGAATATCATTAATTTTGAGTTTCTCTATAACCATTTTATATAAAAACCCTTTTTAAATAACAATCACAAAGTATAACTTGGATTTCATTTTGATCAAAAGTTTATATTTATTATAACAATGATAGATAATAACAGGTTAGTTTAGAGTATCAAATTTGACTTCCCTTCCATAGAAATTGATGTTTTAAATAAATCTAATCCATTCCTAAGATAACATAAAATTCAATAATAGTGTAAATAACAATATTTTATGGAACCAAATGAAGAAAACTTCAAATGGGTATAAACCATAGTCTTCATACAAGATCATAATATCATTATGGGTTTCCACTATTGTTTTAACATCTAAATATTGAGTATATAAATTGAAATTCTTGAATACCTTTCATGATATAGCTAAATTTATATATCTAATATCAAATTAAATACTTCAATATTTGATCATACATTTTACCGACCTAACTTTGTTATTCTATCATCAATCACTTACTATAACCAAGATGGTTTTCATTAGCATCAATAATCATTAATTATAGTCATTAATAAGGAAATATCCTTCAAGATATGTTTAAATCAGGATACCTTCTTTTCAATCTAAGACACCTTATGTTTAACATGGATTATTCATGGTCATTATTACAATTATTTAGGATGGTTCATATTGAGTTTTAGAATTTCCAAAATAAATCCCCCATGAGTGTCAAACATTGTGGGTGAGAAGGCCAATTTTTTTTCACCATGTGATGATCATGTTAAAGCCCAATGAACGTTATTTTGAGTTATTATCCATAGGTAAAATAGTTCCAGGGCCACATTCACATGTATTATAAAAAAGGATTAAATTTATTGGAAACCATTTGTTATATCTATCACCAAAATTCTAGGTCTTTTTCAAATACTTTGACCCATCCTTATGGTTCTCACTATAGTTTTCACATCCTATTTTTAAAAGGTTTAACTATACATGGCTCTAAAACCAACTGTAATAAGCCCAACTTATAAAACATAAATATTATCACATAGTTATATAACATAATGATCCACACAATAATTTCTTAGGGAAATTACATTTGGATAATTTGATATATAAACAACAATTTCATATGTGAACTATACCACCTCCCACTAAGTTCTTCATAATTAGAACCCTTCAAAGACATATCTGTAAAATACCATTCTTTATAACCCGAGGAAAGGAAACACAATAATGGGTGATCTCAAATTCCCAGTAATGGTAAAAAGGGATATTTCAATATAACATAATAATAAGGGCATGATAATAAGAGAATAACATCTCAAAACCACACCTTGCATATCATATATCATTTTTTGGGGCCAATCCCTCATTTATTATTAAATCAAAGAAACAGCCTCTTTAACAGGGTAGAGGGAGACCCATTACATAGCCCGAAGGTTTGATGGGCATTTATCCCATTACATAGCCTGTAGGCCCAATTGTTTTGGCCTAAATCCCATTCTGTGAATAGTAATGCCACGATACCCACGCTGCTATAGTCCCGCACAGTACCTGCTGCTGATACAGTACCCTGCCGCTGCTATAGTGACATATCGCCACTACAGTTCCCACCGTTGCTACAGTACCGCCACTGCTATAGTACGCTACAATATGCTACAATACCCTGCGCCCAATGGGTTTTGAACCCATAATTATCATGTTGGATTAATGGGTACATACCATTAAGCCAAACCCCAACTACTTGCATATCATATATTATTAAAATGTGGATTTTCATAATGCTTTGAAGTTCATAATACATGAGTAGTAATGGAATCAAAGAGCATGTTCCATGATATCATTACATCAATATAAGACAAAAATTTTATTTCATACACATATCTATATAAAATCATTTCTTTAGTAGTTATGGATCATTTCTAAGGATAACATAGTGTAAAGGGTTCACTCCCTAAACCATTGTAGTTGTCAAGGTTCACTCCCAAGAATATTATAGTGGAAAAATTATATTATTGAACTAGGTTAACTCCCTATTCCAGTATTATTTATCTCATGACATATTAATCTTTACCCAATTCATTGAATGGAGGTATAATTCACCCATCATAGTTTATAATGTAACCACTCATCGGTGGTTATAACGTAACAACCATCCTTAGTTATAACGTGACCACCATCATTGGTTTATAAAAAACCACAAATCACATTATGAAAATTATACATATTAATTCTACAAGATCCTAAAATATTTATCATATTATAACCCATGAAAATTAAATGGGATTTATAAAAATTTAATCATAACATAACTAATGAGAAAGAAATAGATTTCAAAAACATTACATCATTTCATCATATAAATACTCATTGGACAGGAATGTATTTCCTAAAACAAATTTCATCATAATAATAAACCCAAAACATCTGAAGAAATAATAATGATGGTACCATTGGATCATATCTAACTAAAAACATATTTATCATTAATGATGTCATGTTAGATGGAAAATGATTTTGAAAGATCACTAGGAACATATAGTGAGGATAATACAACATTCACTTTGAAATCACTTATTTAAAATATAAAAACTTCCAAAATATTAAATAAAACCTTTTAAATTAAAATAAACATGAAATATTATAAATTATGATTTAAATAATTTAGTTTCCAAGGTGGTGGAAAATATTTTTGATTCCCTCCATGTGAAAACAATGATTCTTTAACATTTTTTGTAAATTCCAAATGGGCCTTTCTTGGAAAATTAAAATAATTTTTTTTATATCATATTATAAAAAATTTAATCATGGGTAAAAAATTATATAAAAAATAATTTTAGAATATTAAAACCATTCTTTAAAACATTTTTATGAAAAACATGGATATGGTAGAAAAAGTGTTTTCGATCGAAAAGAAAAATAATTTTGATTTTCATCAAAAACATTATTTTGGTATCTTGAGTACATAAAGAGAGTAAAATGAATGTAAACAAGTATTTTCATGAAATAAATATATTAGAATAATAATCATGAGTTTTTTGAGATATAGATAATAAAAATTCATCATTGGAAACATAATCATAAATAATACAGACAAATGATTTTATTGTAACATAAAACATTTACCACTATGGTAATGTTTGAATCATAATGAAAATGAAATAAAGAAACTTATATAGATAAATAAACTAATAATTATCTAAATAATAATAATAAAATATATTAATGGTTAGAATATTCACCACAAAAACTAAACAAGTTGTGAATATTCCATTAGTTCCACAAAAATAAAAGGGAGATAAAAATAACCTTTCCTTAATTATCAAATTCCTTAATGAACATTAAAATATCCAGTATAATAAATATAGGGTTATTATAAATATATTAAGTTAAAATAATCATATGTATCATACCATATATGGGTTACCTATAACCTTTTGTTACCCTTTCATTTAAAATTCAATGTTAAAATCACGTTTCTGGTAAATATTGTTTTGTCATTCTGTATGAATTTATGGTAATTATATAATACCTAAAAATTGAGAATAAATCAGCATCTTTAATATAATAAAATTATATAGAAAATTAATATTAATATTATTTTATAGGTATTTTTTTCCTAGTGGAACACATATAGGATATTTAAAACTAAGAGAGTTACATTTTTTTAAAATTATTTTATTTAAATAATATGTAAATAATTTTTATAGAAAATTATCTATTAAGATAATAAATTTGTTTCTTAATGTGATAAGGGTATAATTTACATCTTCCAATAAGAATTATGATTAAAAATTATTTATTTATCACATATTTGTAATCTGCATTAACCCAATTTACCCTTTACTAATGTGAATTTGTTTTACCAAAGTTACTATTTATATTGGCAAAAAAAATTATTTTCTAAATGTGAACATAATGATTATAAATATGTTATTAATTTTATCTAATTAAATACCATTAAATGGAATAATATAATTTTAATGTAATCATGAAAAATTTGAGAAGAACGGCTTTTAGATAAAATAAATTATAAATAATAAAACTATATTTATTCATATCATGTTCTTGGAAAAATGTTTTTGGGATTATTAAACAATTTTTTAATGTAAATAAAATATTTATTTCATTGTAATCATTCTCTAATAGAGATTAATTTAATTTTTTAATAAAAATACATTGTACGCATAAGAACACTTTTATAGAAAAAATAATAGTGTTATTTCCAAAGAATTATGGTTTGTAATTGTAATCATTTTATAGCTAATGAATTCATTTTATAACTGAGTAGAAATTATAATTTTATTAATTTATTAATTACCATTCCCACCCACACTACTACAAATACGGCTTTTATCAGCGCTAAAAATGGCCTTTATCAGCGCTAGAAAAGAACTGATAAAGCCAGAGAAGATAAAGGGAGGTCCCCTTTATCAGCACTCCAAAAATTGCTGATAAAGACCCCTTTTATCAGCGCTAAAAAAAAGCCCTGATATAAATAAAAAAATTAAAAAAATAAACAAAAACAAATACTGCCAATCTCAGGGGGGGACTTTTTACAGCGCTTGAGCCCCCCTTTATCAGCAATTTCCTGCACCTCTAGCTCCCACCCACACCGCCTACACCCTTTATCAGCGCTAGCCCTTTAAATCAACCTTGCGCGCGCACCCATGCCTCCACCCGGATTTGATCTCGAGACCTCCCCCCCTGTGCACCAAAAGCCTTTTCCACTACCCAATATTGATTTGTTCTCTTATTCATGATATATCTATTTATTTTTATATATATTTAGTTATATTTATTCGTATATTAATATATATTTATATTAATATATATAGTTATATTAATATATATATATATAGTTATATTAATTTATATATATATATATATATTGTTATATTAATATATACATATAGTTATATTAATATATATATAGTTATATTAATATATGTATAATTATATTAATATATAGTAGTTATAATAATATTCACATATTGGTATTTTAAATAAAATGGATATTAGTTATTATTTAGATAAAGATAATATATTTTATATGTAAATATGTTTAATTATTTATTTAAATAATTCAATTTTTAAGTGTGAATATATATAAAATATGTACATATAGTTATATATTTGATTATAAATAGCAGTGCATTATAAAAAAGATGAAATTTAAAAGACATAAAATCAATATGAATGTAATACCTTGGAATAAATTCAGTCCCCACCAAAAAAAGACAACAATACCCCCCTAAACGAGGCTGAAAATCCACAAAATGTTAAAAAATCTGGGTACCTCGACAAAAAACTCAGTTTTGGAGGCCTTCTGAGACTCTTTTGGCCTCTAAAAACGCATGAACCAGGTCCTCCCAGGGCACAACAATGTAGAGCTCATCGCAGGCTTCGATTTGATATGTGGTAGAGCTCAAACGGACACCCGGATCAAAAGTTATGGCCGTTTGAAGTTTGAGTTGCGTTTTCAACATATTTTGGATCATTTTTTTATTTTTTTATTTTTTTATTCTTCAAATTGATATTAAATGACTATTACTCAATAATAATTATCAAATTATTAATTAATTTTTTTTTTAATTTTTTAAAAATCCATTTTCACTAATTATCTTATATATTAAGTATATTAAGTGTAAATATACATTTATACTTATCTAAAATATATTTAAAAATTATATATTATATTTATATCAATATAACTATATAACTATATTTATATATTAATAAATTTTTTTAATTTTTTTTGAAGTCGACCCTTTATCAGCGCTACTAAAAAAAGGCTGATAAATGGGGTCCCTTATTCAGAGCTAAAAAAGCGCTGATAAAGGGGGACTTTTATCAGCGCTTTTTTGAGCGCTGATAAAGCCCCCCCCCCCCCTTTATGAGTGCTTTTTCGTTAGCGCTGATAAAGGGGTGGTGCTGGCCTTGCCCAGTTTTGTGGTAGTGCCACCAATACAATGTCTAGGAAATAGTAGACATATAATATTTAAATAAAGTTTTATGGTTTTTCAAAACTCGATGTTGAGTGTAACATAAGCTATTGAAGAAATAAAATTATTCATGGAGAAATATTTCATAAAAATATCATGGTGTTTCATTCTAACCTCATTAAAGTAAATTTCAACATTAAAACTCTTTAAAATAATTCAAATATATAAGGATACTTCTACCATATGACATCCCCAGGTTCCAACATAGCTTCATCAAATTAGTTGTTTCTGCAAAAAAACATTTACCAAGTGAGTGATTTTGTTTTATAGAAATTTCTCTCTACAATATACATTATATATTGGGTTTTATTAATAAGAAATATATTCACCTTATGGTATGAACTATGGGTTCAATACATGCGAAGGATTAGTTCTATAGTCATCAAGAGATATTAGTGGAACACATTAGAAACTTTAGATAGATTCTGTGGAAGAACCAATCAATAATCTACCATCCTAATGAAATTAACAATTCCAAAAGAACTAATATACCTAGGTCTTAGATTTCCCTTTTTTCTAAATCTCATCACTCTCTTCTATGGGAGATATTAATTGGATTAAATTTTCACCAACTTCAAACACTAGATCATTCTAATGATTTTCAATATATGTTTTTTTCAACTCTGAGTTTCTTATATATGATATTGAATAAATATAAAATTATCTACTATTTCCTCTTATATATTAGGTCCCAATAGGCTTATTTCCCCAACCCTATTCCAACAATTTTAATTTCTAAAATTCCTACCATAGAGGGCTTCGTAAAGATCCATCTAAAATCTAATGTCAATGGTATTTTTATAAGTATATTCGACCAATGGATGGTGTTGACCCTAACAACCTATAT
The DNA here is from genome assembly GCA_963277665.1 of Viscum album. Lineage (NCBI taxonomy): Eukaryota > Viridiplantae > Streptophyta > Magnoliopsida > Santalales > Viscaceae > Viscum > Viscum album. The sequence continues at coordinate 485,635,639 of OY728129.1, forward strand.
AATCAATTTAGAAATCTCTCAACATGTTTATAGAGTTTGAATGGTCCTCTCAGACTGACTATCTATTTGAGGATGATAATCAGTGCTGAAACATAACTATGTATTCAAACCCTACTAAATACTTCTTCTAGACATCAAAACAAACATCATATCCTAACCATATACAATTTATAGTGATATACAATTATATCTTACCTCTCACTTAATGTTTAAATAAGAAATTTGATCCATGGGAAAATATTCTCTAATGGTAATTATGTTTTATTAATTCATAAGGTGATCAACTGCAACCCATATAACATTATTCCCTTTAAGATGATTTGGCGAGTCTAAAGACAAAATCCTAGATGTTGTTTTTCAATTTACATTATAATATAGGTAATTGTTCTAAAATGTCTTTATATTTTTCTTCTCTTAGCCTCAACTTTCTGAAAACCCAAAAAATAAGAAACATACTATGAAATGTCTCTTTTCATTCTATCCCACCAAAACAATTCCGTCAAACCTCAATATATATTATTAATTCTAGGATGAATATAAAATGAGGAACCATGAGCTTCATCAGTCATATCCTTTTTCAAATATGGTATCAATGGGACACATACAGAGTTCATAATGTTTATTATTTCATAAAAATAAATAGTGAACATAGGAACATTTCTCACCTTCTTTTATAACTCTACATCTTCCTTATGTTACTTTCAAGTCGTCACTTGGATAGATTGTTGAACACTCATTTGAGAATGAAAATATTTCTCCACTCCCATTAATATTTTATGAACTATTATCTACATATCCCTAAATATTACATCATTTTTGATCCTCGTTATAGATAAGACATCGTGATCCTTTCAACTCAGAGAATCTTCCACCATGTTCTCTACCCAAGGGTGGTAATGTATTGAGTATTCATGGTATTTAGTCATCTATAACCATTATATTTGGTGACTGTTTAGATTTTTTGAGTTAAAATAGACTATAAATCTTTTAGTATATATTTAATTTCTTTATCCATAGAGATAATTCCACCATATGTTTAATAAAAAAATTACATTAGCTAAATCCAAATCTGGATTTGGGTTATTTTTCTCTTGGAACTTCAATTATCATGAGGCATAAAATATGACCATATCATTCTGCATGAGATTGCATCCCAATCCCTCATTTTATTCATTATTATAGATTAAAACCTCTTCTTCACAACTGGAAAGAGTAAGTACTCGTGTGATGACAAGATGACTCTTTAGTTCCTTAAATAATTAATCACATTCATCCATCTAAAAGAACATGAATCCCTTCCATGTTAACATGGTGACTAGATTAAATATCCATGAAAAATTCTCCAAACGCATCTATAATATCTAAAAAATATAAGAAAAATATGGATCTTTATCACAGTTTTATGTCTATGAAAATTCTCAACAACATATTTCTTTGTTGGATATAGTGGTATACCCTCACATGAGATCATTTGACCATATAATGAAACTTTAGGATGCCAAAATTCACAGTTTTTTATTTTCCATAACACGTATCCTTCCTTAGGGTTGTTAGTGTAATTATAAAATGATCTTCATGCCCTTCCCTGATTCTATGATTTTCATCTATAATGAATACAACAAGTTGATCAAGGTAATATCTTCAGAAAATATTCATTAAAACCAAAAATATACAAGGAGAATTAGTATGGCTAAACATCATGATTGTAAGTTCATAGTTCAAAAAACTATCTTGGAATATTATCATGGGTATGTCCTCATTCTTAACCCTTAATTCATGATATCCAAAATAGAGATCAATCTTGGAAAAGTATTGAGATTCAAATTTTTGATCAGATATGTCATCAATATGTGTTATATAATAGTTTTATTGATAGTGATCTTATTATGTTCTCGATAATAAATGTAGAGTCACATTGCCCCATCATTCTAATTAATTATTAGAACAGGTTCATCATAAGGTAATGAACATAGCATAATTAATACCTTATCAATAAACTCTATGAGTTTCTTCATTAATTCTATCAACTCAATTACGTCAATTATATATAGTGTATTAAATATAGGTGTAGTACTAGTTATGGGTTCTATAGAAACCCCAACTTCATGATCTTGTTGATGACTGGGAAATTCATCTATAAAAACACTAATGAAGTCCCATAAAATAGGCATATCTTTGATTTTGAGTTTCTCCCCACCATGAGAGATAAATCCCCCTTTTCAATAGGAATCATAACCCACATGATATATTTAATTTCCATTAGAATCTTATTTTTGTGATAAAACTTATAGAAATTCATAGATTAGATAGGAATATCACTCACACCATCCCTTCGTTAGTAATTTATTTGGGATTTAAGTTAATAATTCCAAACAATTCCCAAAATAACATTAAATTCAACTCGATAGATAATGAAATGATTTTCAGGAAACACATTCCAAACAACAACAACTGATGAAGAATCATAAACTTGGGATATGATCATCATACAATTAAGGGGGTTTACCAGAATTAAAAATCTATTTTAAGTGGTACTTTGATTCCATTAGAAAAGTAATTAGATAAAACATTCTGAGTTTATCCATTATAAAATATTATATTCGAATTTCTATAGTGAATTGTATATTTACCTTTCCAAATGTCATTATTGTACCCATAACTAGAAATAGTAATCACATGATATTTTTCCATTATATATTGTTTTTATAGGTTTTGAACATTTATTGTTGTCAATAACATCAGTATATAGACATTGGTTAGAAAAACTACAATTCTTCTTTAATTTAAAATAATAGATTGTGGGTGGTTCATTCTGTAAAGATTTCTATTTAATCACATAATTATCCATGTTCTTCTCATCACTTCAGTATTCAATTTCCTAATGACCATAATTTCCACACATGAAATGTTTACTAGTTCCATTAAGAATATTTAATTCATGTTTCATTCCACACTTCAATCATAAAAGAATACATATCTTATTCTCTATATTTTTTTAAATTTAATTTTAATTCCATTTTTATTTTCTTATCAAAACCATGATATTGATGGGTAACTCCAATATCAATCTCTACCATGAGAGCACATCAAAAAATTTCTTCATAACTTTTGAAGTTACTTATATATTGTTCCCTTTAGAGACTTGGTTTTAATCCATAGAAGAATAGAATTACCTTACATTTAGTTTAGATGATAATACTAGAAGAATAAAAAGAATGTCTTGGGAAATTTCCCTCCTAAGTACCAATATATTCATAATCCTTATTCTTCAACGCAAGGAATTATTTATCCATTTCTATAGAAAGATTATATGGAAAGTAATTATTTAAAAATAATATTTAAATTCTCCCCTCTTCATAGATTCAATTTCTTCATGTACTCTTTATTTGTTTATAATAGTGCACTATTAATATACATCTCCTTACAAATGATAAATAACCATAATAACATTCTCATTTTTTTAAGGGTTGGGGCCGAAGCCTCATTTTATTATTAAAGTAAATCAAATACCTCTTATAACTGGTTAGAGGGAGACCCATTACATAGCATGAAGGCCCAGTGGGCTTGTAGCCCATTACATATCCCGTAGGCCCAATTTTTTGGCCCAATTTCCATTATGTGAATAGTAACCTGGCTGCTACAGTACCTGCACAGTACCACCACTACTATAGTGCCCTGCCACCGCTACAGTACCCACCGATCTACAGTACCTTCACCCAATGAGTTTTGAACCCCCATTTTTCATGTAGGATTATAGGGTGCTTACCACTAATCCAAACACAAACTAATTCTCATTTTATGAAGACTAGATAATATAAAATTAACGTTTAATGGTACTTATCCATTTCTAAGAAACGGTGGATGGGTGGAGCCACTAAAAGAAGGTGGAAATTGCCTTATGAAAGACTCAACAACACATTGGTCCCCAATTTTCTTATTTTGAATCTTAGCATGATTTATAGATTGAAAAAATTATGTGATCATAAAAACATTATTTTCTACTAAATCTCCAATAACATTCAATTAATCAAGAAGAAAATAATTGTATTTTCTATCTCATCCATCATTAACATCATTCCTCCAGGTTACAACCATTGACATGGACCAAAGATATTACGTTGATAAAAAATAATTATTTGTGGAAACCACATAATCATGAAAAAATAATGTATATGATGTTTAAATCATGAAACCTTATTATATGAAACCTTATGATTGAACTAGGTCATTAAATATCCATACTAAAATTTTAGTATTTCATCATATACTTAGAATTATCCCTATGATTGTTAATATAGTTTTTTCATCCTATGTTACAATGTTTAACTAATACTTTCTCCGATACTAACTATAGATACCCATACTTTTCATAAATATATATTACATCTTAAGAGATGAATATTAATTACAAAAAAATTTATCTATGCTAGAACATTTAGTCCTAGTAGATTTTTAAACATTGAAATGCAACCAATTGGTTCGTAAAACATCAACATACTATCCCACATGTTTCCCTATAACTAACACCCATCTAATAATTATCAAACTTAATTAAATTATTTATAACCTAGGGAAAGGAAAGATAATAAATGGGTGATATCTGATGCTAAATAAGGGTAGAAAAGGGAAATATAAATGATCATATAAGTATCACATGAGAATAAGTGTATAATAACATAATCATAACATTTTAAAACAACACCCTATATATCAATTATCATAATAATATGTCATCAAAAAAACATGGTAGTTTATAAGACATGAAACATAAGGGAGTCAAAGAACACGAGCAATGAGATAGTAACATTGAAATAACACATGTAATTATTTCATACACTGAATCATAAAAAATCATTTTCTTAGTATTCAAGGAACATTTCCAATAATATCATAGTGGAATGTGTACACTCCCAAAATCATCATTGTAGTTCGGGTTCACTCTTAATACTATCATAGTGGAACAATTCCATTATTGAACTAGGTTCACTCTCTATTATAGTCTTATTTATCTCATAAGAAATTAGTCTTAACCTAATAAATTAGAGGTAGATATAGGTACCACCCATCACATAATGAAATTAATACATATGTGTGATAATAGGCTATAAAACATTCATCATATTAGTACCCATGAAAAGAAATGGGTTTCATAAAATTTTCATTATAACATAACCCTTGTAAAAGAAATGTGCTTCATAAAAATCATTTCAACATAAAAATAAATGATGTAGGGAAATAATACTTATATTATCCATGGATAATATCCCCTTTAAATCATAAGTGATATCAAATATTGTTATCATTTATGAATAGAAATAAAATTAGGAGATCATTAAAAATTTCGTGAGGAAAATATCCTTTCAATTTTTTAATTAATTGTTAAAAATTACCATGAAATTATAAAGGGAAAAAAATTTATTTGAATAGAACCATTTAAATTTATATAGAAATATATAAAAAGAAAATTCATTACAAAATAATTTAATACGAAATCCTTTAATTGATTTTTCTGAAAAGCCCCAAATTTTTTTATTTTGAAAATGAATAAAATATTCATTTCAAAATAAAAATTAAGGATTTAAACATGGTTAAAAATTCATATAAAAAATAATATTAGAATATTATAAATATTATTGAAAACATTTTTATAAAACATGAACATGTAAGAGAAAAGATCCTTACCTAATGAATGAAATAAAATCTATTTTCCTTAAAAACATATTTTCTGTATCATGAGTACTTAAGGTGAATAAAATTAAAGGAAAAAAACTATTTAAATTAAATAAATATAGCATAATAATGTTCATGAATATCTTGGGATTTTTATTATAATATTTCATCATTAGATCATAATCATAAATAATCCTGATAAATAACGTGATTGAAACCTAAAACTTTTTACCTTAAGTTATCCTTAAATTGAATTCACTATAACCTACTATATAATATATATAAATTTATTACAATTATTTAATAGAGTCATTTTCTTATCTATAATATTATATATGTTCCCTTCATGGCAAATAAACACCTCCTTTAATCAATAATTACTTATTAAAACTGTTATTTCTTGGTGTAAACTGTTTTGTTTATCTTGAGTGGTTCAGTTCAGTAGTTCCAGTAATTGTACATTTATCATGGTTCCATAATTTATATAATATTAATTATAATATAAATATCATATTTATTAATTATATACATATTTAAGTTTAATCATTACATTATAGATAGAAAAATAAATTACATTGTTCATGGGGATGTTAAACCATACGTACACATGAACATTGTTTTCATTTTATGATGGATAGAATTAATAAAAGTTAAATATTAATTAACATTTTTAGTTTTTTATTATATCATATATATCATATATATTCATCAGATTATTCCTCAGTACAATCCATCTAAAATATAAATGAAAAACAAATCAATTTGCTTTGTGGAGGAGGTAGTCCACACGTACGCATGAGCGATGTTATCATTTCCCAAAATATCAGAAGTTAAGTATATAGATGTTATATTATGAAAAAAAATGTATAATTATGGAATAAATATCTTATATTAACATTATTATAATATCCATCCATAAATGGAAATGGTGAAAAATTAATTATATTGTTAAGTGGAGACGGTAAGCTGTATGTGCGCATGAGCGATACTTTCAAAAATCAATTGATGAGAGAGAGGATATATAATAGTGTTTCAATAATAATAATAATAATATTTAAGAATATTTAGTATAATTAATTTATTATTTAATGATAATTACCATAAACATAGTGGAGTAAAATATGAGTAGGAAAGAAAGTGATCAATTAAGGAGATGGACTCTTCTTTGAAATGACTCCTTTAGAGATCCTCTAATGGGCTCTAGGGTTAGTATTTTGGGAAGAATAAAAACTATATAATTTTACTAGAGAATTTTAGAATTGGAATTTATAGAGTTTGTTCATGATAAATGTATCAAATTGGTGTAAATAAGTGATAGAGGAGTTTCCCTTTTATAATTGAGGTTTGGTTGATCTTTTGGAATTTATCGAAATATTTAATTAAAATCAATACATTCACAATATAAATGACTCAAAAAGGAAATTATTCCAACAGATAATATAGGATAGGGTTGTAATCCCATGAATTATGAGAATTTATATAATTTTTGGAGTCATATGAAACTGTATCATTTTGATTAACCCTTAGTTAACCAATTTTAATTTTAAGTATGGTTACAATGTTTTCAATATTAAATGTTGTTAATTTTTGATAATGGGGAAATGACTTTTAATTCTAATTCAAAACAAGTTTTTCTTACCTATGTCAACACATAAAAGTTATTTAAAACTAATATAGTCACATTTCGAAACACGCTTTGATTTAAATAATATATAGATCATGTTACTGGATATGTTTCAATTAAACTAATCAACTACAGGAATATATTGATAAGGTTATAATTAACCTCCTTCAATAAGAATTATGGTGAAAATATTTGGTCATATCACTTATTTTTAATCTATGTTACCCCAATTTATCCTTAACTAAAGTGATCAAATCGACCACTATTACTATTTATATTGCTAAAAAATAAAAGGGTCATATTTAACATATTTTAAGCTCCTAATTATAAATAGTTAATTAATTTTATCTATTTCAATACCTTTAATGTTTAGAAATTAATTTTAATTTAAGTGTGAAAAATGTGACAAAAACTGTTTTTTAGAAAATAAATATATTTCTACTCATATAAATAGATTTATTATTATCCTAGATTTAAAAAAGTATTTCTCAAATGTTTAAAAAATTTCATCAAGAAAATAAAACAAAAATTTCATTAAAATCATTTACCAATAGTTATTAATTATATTTATTAATAAAAATACATACCATGGGAAAAAATTCAGAATAAACATCACATCTACCTCCAATTTTTTTTTCTAATTATAATCATTTGAAAACTAATGAATTAATTTTTTAAATGTATATAACATATATTTTTCATAATTTAGTCATTACAATTCGTACCTGAAAATATAAAGTCTAGGAAATAATGAGCACATAATATTTTAAAAATGATACGTGGTTCAGCTAAACATGTTGTTGAATATAAAAGAAGAGATCTAATAAATCAAATTATTTAAGGAGAAATATTTCAATGTAAACTTAGGGTTTTACATGATATTATATCTATTAAATTATTATTATTTCATTAATGTCATATAAATCTTATAAATCTATCATTATCACTATTTGTGAGAGGTGGTGATGGAAAATGAATTACATAGATACATGTGGCACGAATCTGTCATACACATGATTGATGGTCTCATTTACCGGTTGATAGAATAAGAGATAAATGTAGGTTATTCCATTAAAATAATAGCATATCAGTATATAGGATATTATTATGTTATAATATATTCATTTTTATATAATATTTCATGGGGTTGGAGGATGAAATAAAATAAAAACTCATAGGTAAGGACTATACATCTTCTTTAGAGAACCCCTTATGTTTAGTAGTAAATCATTCCTAGGTAGGTTTATGAATAACAAGAAGGAATATAGAATGTGGGGAAGAAATTATGTAATATATTTGTGATGTATAGGTCCAAACCAAATTCTTTTGTAATTGTGAAGAGTGAGGAGAAAGGGTTCCCATTTATTGGTGGGGGAGAGGAAAAACATAGGATTTGTTAAAAGAAAAGGGTTTACTCACATTATAAACCTTCATAAAGACTCCCAAATTTTTAATTATCAAACCTTAAATGATATTATGTCAAAATATACCCACAAAATAGGAACTTGAAATGTTTTTGGCCATTTTTACCCTCAACGTTTTTGTTTATCCCCGGATAAACTTGTTTTATCCTTAACCACGAAAATTAATTTTTAATGTTTTTACAATTCATTTTAAAAAATTATTTTACCTTATAATATAATAGTAATTGGTATTATTCCAATGGTGGAATCCATTTTTTCTAATTTACATTAATATAAATTCAAATTTTTTAATTTATAATTAAACCTATAGACCTGACTAGAAAAAGTTTTTCAAAGAGAAAATTTTCATAAGTAGTTAATGATTTCATTTCATATGTAACAATGAACTTAATTGGTTTGATAAAAAATTTATTGAACTAATTTTACTTTTTATTGTTTTTTAAAAAAGATGTAAATTTATAAATTTTTTAAATAAAAATTCAGTTTTTAATTAAACCTAATATTTTCACTATTCAAAAATAAATATCTTTTTATAAAATTAAAAAAATTAAACCTATGATAGTTTTGAAATTTTTATTACAATAATGATGTTAAACTTATGAAATAAATTTTCTAAAAGTTCAATTTTTTTATTATTTATCCATAAAAAGTAATACAAATCATTTAAAAAAATTATTTTCAAAGCATATAATGAATATACAAGAAATAATGTACCTGTTTATAAATTTATTTTCTTTATGAAAAATATTTATAAATAATTTTAATAATTTATTATTCCTTTTCAAACAATCAAATTTAATGGTTGGGTTATTATGGTTAAATTTAAATAATAATATTAATAGTATATTTGGGATTGTAAAAACGCAGTGTTACGTATAACGCAAGCTTTTGAAAAAATAAAGTTATTAAAAAAATCATAAAATCATATGGCGTTTCCATAAATAATTGTGATTTTTTGGGTAAATTGAAAATGGTGAAATCTGTGCGATATTTAAAATATCAATTTTCATCTCTGATATGTATGAGACACGTATCTAGGTTCCAAATCTTATAGCTTCTTCTATGTTAAGGATAAACATTGAAACACTTTATACCTCTCCCTATATCCCCATATTATCTTTCTATACTTAAAAGGTTTGGTTAAAACCATAAATGGTTTGTCCCTTTCAATCCACATCAATGATACAAATTTTTTTACATTTCTAAGAATAAAATTAAAATCATTAAATGTGGCGTAAGAATGTAGAATCCACAATTCCAAAGAACACATACATTAATACTGAAACCATATAATTATAAATGAAGAAACTATTGAACTTTCATCAGAGATGTCCGATATAGAAATATTAATTTTTTTATTTATGTAGATCTTTAATAACAACCAATATACTCTTCCCTCAGAGGCATATCCACATATTGATTAGAATATCATGATACTCTAGAAGGACCCTCTTCTATACCATCGTATAATAATATCTCAAATGAAAAAGTTAGGAGGAGGAGGGATCAATAATAGTGAGAATCAACCAAAATAGAACATTCTATAGATCACATTTTCTATGGAATTCCTCACCCATATATAGGAAATGAGGTATTCTTATACCAATCATGGAATTCGTTTTAGTATTATAAAATGTTTGAGCAATTATATCCATTTAAAAATTCATTTCAAATGCTTTTTTGTTTATTTATAAATTTATCATGATGAAGAATTCAATTCTCCCTGCATTCAATCATATAGAAAGTTCAAACTAAATTATATATATATAAAATATTATCCAAATGTTTTCACATGGATGCCTCATTAATAATAAATTATGATTGATGCATATCACAAATATTGTGATATAAATATTTATTATGAAATACGATAGTGTTAATGGTTGTGGTATGCTGATATGATATCAATATATCATACAATATGGTAGGAATAGACTATAAAAAAACTCCATATATTTTACATATCATTCCATATGACTTATTAATATTATATGTTATGATATTTGCATATGAATTCACAAATTTAGGGGTTAACTCCCTCAATATAATACTTTAACTAAATCCTCATATGCATTGTGCCATTTCACTTAATATTACATCATAGACAAAAACATTAGAATCCACATTAAAAACTAATTTTTGATATATCTAATTATCCCTCAGAAATCTATAATAAAATTCACCAAGAATCACTACATATAAAATTCCTTGTGAATATCTACCCAAAACCCATTTTGGATGAACTCTATGTAATTTTATATCATCTCTCTACATTTTATAAAACTCAATCCTCATTCAATCAATCTCAATGTGTCATAACATAGAACCTTGTAGCATTGAAAATAAATATGAATTCATAAATTCATAAATATAAGGAAATCATGGCATTCAGTAAAGAATCAGTGCTACTCAAGAAACAATGGTTTTTGGAATGATATCTATCAAAGACATGTATCTATATACTTATATCCACCAATCATCACAAATTTAAGAATATATCTAGATTGGATCCCTCAATCCAAGAAATTAACTATCCATAAGACACAGATCCCATATAACTACCTATGTCTGCTAAATTCATCATGTATACACTGAACATGTTGATGAACACATCACATTTCTTTCAAATTTATAGATGAGAATATCAAAATACCTTCTTCCAATAAACAATCACATGACATGTCTTATCTCGATATGTCCATAAACTTCCTCAGTCTATCTTAATCGAGGGAGAATATGGTATAAGTTTATTACAAGAGGATAAATACTATATTGATTATGTTCTAACAAATGTAATGATCAATAACACACCCAACCACCCCCACTAATCTATTCTTAAATACATTCATAATAAATCTATTATTGTATTAATGTTCTCATGTTAGGTATATCATGAACCTATAGTATATGGAAATAAAAATATGAAATATGAACCCCCAGTTTACCAAATACAAAGTGTAGGACACCCCATGTGGTGTATATAGGGGTTATCTGTGAAAAAAATAATTTTGTGTCTCATGGTCATATTTTATATCTTTAATTTATAAAGGTTCTCATTCTATGCCTTTGTAACAACATAGAATTCTGTTAATATAATTTTCCCTATGATTATATTGTTGTGTCATATTATGTAATATAATATTATATAATGAAGATGAACCACATGATAAAAATAAAAATATTTCATTATAATTTAAACAATACATTTATAAAAAATATCCATAATAATTGAAATTATTACAGTAGGGAAGAAATAGAAAATAAGATAAAAATAATATTAAAAGTTGGATCTTCTTGATCCCCCAAAATAATCACACTCTTGAATAACATTGTAGAAATGAATCTGAATATTACTAAATAAATAATCATTTTGAAATTGAAAATATATAACCTTGAGATAAAAATATGTGAATGGAAAATTATTTAACAATGAGGTATTTATATGAAGTGGGGAACTTGTATAGCTATTACAAATCAGACCATTGGAATAGTAATATATCTATTGGAAATAGTAGCATCACTAATATTATAGTATCATCACCATTGGAAATGTAAAATAATATTTAGATTTCTTATAGAATAAAAATTTGATATATTTATACTATGGTACATATAAATAAATGATTTAAAATTGCTAAAATTAATGTTTTTATATTTTAAAAGAACATATGTTTTATCATTATTTTGATAAAAAATATAATAATTTAAAAAAATCATTAATGTAAGATTATCAATTATTATTAAGATGAATTTTAATTATAATACTATTTTATGACACTATAAGTATCTTTTCAAAGGGTTTGAAGACAAATAATAATAATAAAATTTGAATTTTTAGAATAAATGAGGGTTGTATTTAAAAATTAAACTTGTCATATTTAATTTATTTTCATTAAATGGATTAAATTATTTGAATCTACATGTTTATAATTTCTTAGGGTGAATATATGGTATTTTTTCAAATAGTTGGATTTTTGGAGAATAGAGAAATGCCGTAAAATACCGTATTTAACATCATAAGTAAATACATGAATGTTTTAGTCATGTATGATTCAAGCATCCCTTATTTCAAACAAACATGTACCATTTACTATATATAGTGATAATAATAAACACTAATGGTAGTCATGATCCATAATAATAAATGAATGGTTACAATATTTAATAACACCCCTTTCCTCACCTTATAAATGCCACCCCTCAACACCCCTTCTCCTCAAAACATCTATGACTTGGATCTTGAATATTTTCCCCACATATCTATTCAAAATTATCTCCCCCATTTCCTAGTGTGTTTCCTTGTCAAAATACCAATCCAAGGATACTTACGACTAATATTAAGAGGATACATCCAAAGGAAAATGTAATACCCTCAACCGAGTATTTTACTTTTCTCTTCCTCCTCTTCCTCAAAAACAAAATACACTAAACATGGAATAATATCTCCATGATCATATATAAGATGATTTTTAATGAATATAGGTCACCAATCATCTTAACTTATCATATTATTCTTAAAATGAAAACAACTTTCATATTAAGATGGGCCACCACCTTTGTGGTCAATGATTTTTTTTGTTTCCCATTATCACCTTAATAGAAGTTTTAAATTCACATATAATTGATTAAAATGAGCTAAGTATGTATATAATATATTTTTTATATTTTTAAATAAGTATATGTGCCCATAATATTAAATAAAATTAAGCTAGTTTGTGATGACCATAAAACTTCCAAATTAAACTAACCATATAACATTAGAATTTTACTAAATGAATCATCCATATATCGGAACACATATGGATACATAGAAACATTTCCATTTATAGTAGGTTGTGAATACCCTATCATTTAACTTCTAGAGTTTCAATCCCATTTGATATAATATTCAATCATTAATCATAAGTTATCTAACCATAGATCTATGAAATGAAGGCCCTCATAACAGTGAAATTACACCTCTAATATCATATAAATGGTTATAAAAAAATATAATAAAATTATTGTAAATCAAATAAAAATAGAAAATGTTATGAAATAATTAATTACATAATTTTATTTTACTATCTTGGATGTTAAGTGAAATTTAAGAGTGATTTTAGAAAGAAAGGTAATGGATCTCTCAGAACCTCCATTCTTCTTTGCGTCATGGCCTTTCACACTATAACTAATTTTATATCTCTGTTTAATGTTATGTGATACATATAAATTCTATAGATATTTCTCTTATATATATTCCTAGATTTTAATCCACTCATTTGATAGGGTAATACATGTATAAACATCATTCCTCAAATTCCTTCTTTAGAATCAAATTTGATTAATGGAGATTTTCTATCCATTAATTGTTTTAAAAAATTACCATTTAAAGTATTCACTCCAAAATGAACACCATATTCTGATACCTATTAATATATAAAAAAAATATTAATTTCCATAATATTTAATTCCATCTTCTTCTTATAATTTTTATGAAATCTCATTTTATTATGATACACTACGGGAAAAATAGCTATTTGCGACGGGAATTAATCTCATCGAAAATAGTCTATCCGAGAGATTATTTGCAACGAGGGATTCTACCCATCACAAATAATTAGGTATTTGCGATGGGATTTGGGGCCCCGTCGCAAAAAACATTTCGCGGTTTGCGCGACAAACCGTGCGAAGGTTATTTGCGATGGAGGGATTCCCCAGTCGGAAATACCCGATGATTTTAAATAGGTTTTTATGACTAGATGGTCTCTCATCGCAAAAAAGTGTGTCGGCAGGCATCTTTTGCGACAGGTCCCGTTGCAAATACTCTTTTAACCACATACTTTAATTAATGCGGGCAAAGGTTTTTGCGACGCGTCCCATCGCAACAAAAACTATTTACGACGGGTAGCCTGTCACAAATAGTCCCATCGCCACTAATCCAACCGATATATAACCCCATCAGTTTTTCATATCCTCCTCTCAATTTTCACTTTCTTTCTCTCTCTATGAACTCTATTTTCAGAGTGAAAATTTGTGTGAGTTAGTTTTTTTTTTCACGGAAAAGTGGTGAAGCCATTTACATCAATAACAGATCGGGTTTAAAGATACTTATATTTTATTTAATTTAGTATTTATTTCATTTTTATGTTAATTTTAATTATTTTTGATTAGTAGTAATTATATTAGATTTAAATTATTTTGTTATCAGAATTTATTTGTAATAATAAATTGAAATTATTAGAACTAATTTTTAATAATTAGTAATAAATAAGAATAATTCCTAATAATTAGTAATAATTAGTAATAAATAGGTATAATTAGTAATAAATAAGAATAATAAATAATAAATAGTAATAATTAGTAATAAATAGTAATAATTATTAATAAATGTTACCAATTAATAATAAATAGGAATAATTTTCCATAAATAGGAATAATTAGTAATAAATAGGAATAAATTGAAAAAATTAGAAAAAATTAGAAATAATTACGAATAATTAGAAATAATTGTGAATAATTAGCAATAAATAAGAATAATTAGCAATAATTATGAATAATTAGCAATAATTATGAATAATTTGGAATAATTAGTAATAATTTCAAATAATTAGTAATAATTTGGGATAATTAGTAATAAATAGGAATAAGTAGTAATAATTAGTAATAATTATTAATAATTAGTAATAATTAGTAACTGTCATGACCCCCTCCCACTAAAGATGCCCCTCCTAAGCTGACAATGATGAAAGGGAGATAATGACCCCCGAGTCCTGCCTCTAGTAGGCCTCGGGGTGGCGACTAGCACCAAGGGTATGAATTTTCACAAGAAAATGGGAGTCATTACCCTTTTTATTTATTTAGGATCGGGAAATAGGACAAGTCAGCCACAAAAAAGGAAAAGAACATGTGTATATAAATAAAACAAAACCAAACCCACAAGCATGTTTAAATAATTTTATAACAAGGTGCAAGTACAATAAAGCTCAAAGTAAAATACCAAAAGAAAACAAGAGAACAAAAACTGCAACAACTCCCACTGTCCGACTACTAGGGTCCCGCACGGCTCTGGTAGTCCTCATTGAAACCTGAAAGTAAATGTAGGGTGAGCATACAAGTATACTCAGTAGGGAAACCTAAAGCTCTCATGCACAAGTGGGGAGACATCCTAATGTCCCATGAGAACAACAGAAGAAACCTAGCAAGGAATTATATCCACCCAACCTCACCAGCCACACTCACCAAAACACAAGCACAACAGGTAGTAGTATATAAGAAGAAAGAGTAGTGGGTACCCTGCACCATTTCCCTTTAGTTAGCTGCTCTTCCTAACGGAAAGCGTCCTGATGCTGCCACACTCTCCCTGCCCGCACACACCTGGGCCTCACTACCACGTATCCAACCCACACACACCTGGGCCTCACAACGACGTATCCCGCCCGCACACACCTGGGCCTCACAATGACGTATCCCGCCCGCACACCTGGGCGTCACAACCACGTATCCGGCCTGCACAGACCTGGGCCTCACATCCACATATCCCGCCCGCACACACCTGGGCCTCACAACCACGTATCCCGCCAGTACACACCTGGGCCTCATCCCAAAGATTCTTGGGAAACAGTAGAACCTGCCCGAAGAGTCTTAGGCTAAAGCCACCCCATTTGAAAAATACCCGAAGAGTCTTAGGTGTAAGGTCGCCTCAAGCCATCACAACCTAGGGGAGAAGGAGTAGGAAGGAGCTAGTAACTAAGGAAAAAACACCCTCTCCCATAAAATGGGAGTGTCCGGCACTAAGTTCTCAACATGGGTGGGGTGCGATAAAACACGAAATATATAGATATATATATATATATATACCAAACACACAACCCAACCTATGGCTTCTAAATAGAGAAACTGAGCACGTGCCTCGGCACTACTACTACGAAGCATGCATACAACAAAACAACCCCAACCCCATTTAGGTTTTCATGTTTCAGCAGAATTAATTTATTTAGTTTCTTAACTACTGGGAAACTATCCACAATCAACCACATCGATTGTTCGTAAAAATATCCCTACCATCCACAAATCATGTTAGGAAAACACAAGCTGCACAACCAATCCCTTCATATCAACCAACCAACCCCATTGATTATTATACTCGTTCCATTACCATGAACCACCATTCATTAACTCTTCCACTTTTTATTTATTATTCCCAACCCATAGTTCATTCACAATCAAGCCCATCCCTGCAGCCCCACTGCCAAACACCATAACCACAACCGAAACTCGTACATCATTATCCCTTTAATACCACTTATCGCAGCCCCGCTTCCCTTCACCAACAGAGCATTTACCCCATCCCACAACCAAGCCAACCGCAGCCCTGCTGCTCACCCTATCCATATCAACCCACAAAAAAACCCCATCACATGCCACATAGCCAAGCCAACACCAACATGTTCATTATTCCATTTTGATTAACCGGGGTGATCACACAAGGGTTCCATATTTTAAACGGACAACTTTATGTGATTAACCAAATTCCAAATTCCACAAAGTTCCATCCACAAAAACGGTCTAAAAATATAGGGAAACATTTAATTTTTCAAGAAAAGTCCCCCAATGACTGTGATTTTTAGTAGTCAGAAGCTCATTGAATTCACAACATAACATCACAGGATATAAAGTAACATCAATCACAAACTTCCCAACCCCATTCATTAACCAGTTATTATCTTTATTAAGCTATTTCAAAAGTGTTTCACGTAAACAAGAGAACACCCACCCCACATGATACACAAATTTAGAGAGACAAAGGTAAGATCCCTACCTCAATAGGTTCTGATCACAACGCTCCCCCCGGATCAACCTTAGAAGACGTCCGTCGGCGTTCATCACTTCTGTCGGGTCCCGGAAAAACCTCCTCGGGTGGAAGTCAAAAAAGAAAGGCCGAAGGAAAGACAATGGACCTAGGCTCAGAAGTTCCGCCTCAACGTTACGATCCCATGACAGCTGACGGATCGTAAATCGGAGCTCAGACGAAGAAGTTATGGAAGAAAAGGGGCCTTCGAGTCTCTTGGGAGAACACTGCTCAGAGGAAAGGGGAGGATAGGAGTGAATTGAAAGGAGGAGGCGACCCCTCCTTTTATAGGCGAGAAAAGGAAAAGTAAACGGTGTGTAATTCATGGTACAAGGAGTGTACTCGTTTTTTTACACGGTCTCCACGCGACTTCCAACACAGCTCCGCGGCCGTTGACTGGTCAACACACGGTTTGAGGGTAACGCATATGCGGGGAAGGACTACACAGTGTGTAGTTTGGACACACGGCGTGTATCCATTTATTTCACACGGCAAGGACACAGCTCCAACACGGTGCACGACCGTTGACTAGTAACGCGTATGTAGGGAAGGACTACACAACATGTATAACTGGGTACACGGCGTGCACCCATTATTTCACACAGCAAGGACACGGTCTTCAACACAGGGTATACCCGACAAGGTGGTACACGGCGTGTAGTTACACTACACGGCCTGTACTCATTTACTTCACACGGCGAGGACACGGCCTGAAACACGGGGTATACCTGGAAAGGGAGTACACGGCGTGTACTCAAACTACACGACATGTAGTTTCAAAATTCTAGAAGGTGTGGGAAAAGTCCATTTTACCCTCCAGAACACTTCTTGACCTTCCTTTTGACAAATTAATGGGCTGGAGAGATCCAGGACATTACATCAGATACCTCTTAAAACATTCTCATCCCCGAGAATTCAAAACCAACCTAGAGGAAACCCAATAAGATACCTCTTAGGGTTCTCGTTATAACAGGAACCCAACCAATAACCCTAATCATATGTGTTTGGAATTACTTCTCCTATGTCAAGATATTATCCGCTTTAGCCGGCACTGACTCGCCTGCATGGGTTCAATCGCATCCTCATTAATGCGTGTCGATTAAGAATTGGGTCTTCCCACTTTCATACATTAGGATTTTTTTTCAACTCGTACTACCCCCAACACCACAAAACCAACACACTGCCTGAACATGTGGTTTTGGGAAATTACTTCTCCTTTGTCGAGATATTATCTGCTTTAGGCGGCACTGACTCACCCGCATGGGTTCAATCGTATCCGTATTAATGCGTCTCGATTAAGGGTCAGGTTTTCCCCTTTCCCACACATCCGGACATGTTACACATTACCTGGGAACAAGGAAACAAACAGTCTCACAATTGACATGCCAAGCATTCCATAAATCAATGGTATAGAGTACAACATCAATCACAATGCTCATAAGAACAAGGTAAAAACACAAGTCAAAACAATTCCAGGTACTGAGCGTGCATCTGGGTCTCCTGATCCTAAGTGCTCTCCTCAAGGCCGTTATGCCTCCACAACACACGAACCAAGGGAATGGTTCGTCCACAAAGCACCTTCTCTTTACGATCCTCGATCCTGACTGGTCGTTCCTTGAAGGTCGCGTCGTCTCCTATATCTAACTCTCCCCAGTCGATAATGTGGTAGTCGTCGTGTAAGTACTGACGAAGCTGGGAGACATGGAAGAAGTCATAAACCTTCTCCAACTGAGGTGGTAGGGCCAGCTGATATGCCACCTCACCGACTCACCTCAGCACCTCAAAAGGTCCGATGAACCTAGGTGAGAGCTTTCTCCCTTTCCCAAACCTCCGCTACCCCTGTCGAGGGGAAACCATCAAGAACATATGATCTCCCACCTCGAACTCCAAGGGCCTCCTCCAATGATCAGCATAAGACTTCTATCGGTCCTGAGCCGCTTTCATCTTCTCACGTACAAACTGGACTTTCTCTGTGGTGCTCTGCACTATCTCTGCCCCAAGAGCACCTGTCTCACCAACCTCTGCCCAACAAATGGGTGAACGACATGGTTTTCCATACAAAGCCTCATATGGTGCCATGCCAATAGTAGAGTGGAAGCTGTTGTTTTAGGAAAACTCTACTAAAGGAAACTGTCGTACCCATGATCCTCCAAAATCCAGAACGCATGCTCTCAGCATTTCCTCCAACGTCTAGATAGTCCGCTCCATCTGCCCATCGGTCTGGGGGTGGAAAGAAGTGCTAAGGCATAGTTGGGTTCCAAAAGCATGATGTAACCCCCTCCAGACTAGTGAGGTAAACCGATTATCCCGATCTGAGATGATAGTCTTCGGGACTCCATGCAACCGCACAACCTCGTCTACGTACCTCTATGCTAAGGTACTCACTGGGCCTGACTCCTTAATTGCTAAGAAGTGAGCTGATTTCGCCAGTCGATCCACCACCACCCAGATAGCATCATAACCACCCTGAGCTCTGGTTAGTCATGTGACGAAGTCCATTGATATGTCATCCCACTTCCACTCAGGGACATCTAAAGGGTGAAACAACCCCCTGGGAACACGGTGTTCAACCTTCACTTGCTGACACACTAGGCATTTAGCCACAAACTCTGCCACTGCCCATTTCAACCAGGGCCACCAAAACTGTTCCCTCAGTCCTCGATACATTTTCGAAACTCCTGGATGTACTGTCATGGCTGAGCTATGGAACTCATAGAGAACTCCCTCACGCATTGCCTCCAGAATAAACTACCATCCATGGAAAAGAATCTGATGTCGGTTGTCCTATGACCATCCCTCTGGTGCGTTCCCCTGATCGACATGATCCCGCATCACTTCTGCCTCCGAGTCCCCCCAATGAGACTCTTCCACCTACTGCAACAAGGAGGATTGCACCGTCATCTGAAACAAATAGCCTCTAACACCTTCTACCCTGGAATCCAATTGCAAGGTAGCCAACTCTCCCATAACCTTCCAAGCATCATTGGATTCTCGAACTACTTCCTGAGGTGAATTCTTGATCAGGGCATCAGCCACAACGTTTCCCTTACCTTCAGTGTAAGATATCTCAAAGTCATAGTCTTAGAGAAACTCGACCCATCTCCACTGCCGTATGTTCAGGTCATGCTGGGAGAAGATATAACGCAGGCTCTTATGATCTTAGAAGACCACAAAGCACTCCCCAAAGAGGTAATGTCGCCACAAATTCAGTGCAAACACTACTGCTGCAAGTTCTAGGTCATGGGTGGCATATTTACGCTCGTGAGGGCGTAACTGCCTAGACCCATAACAGATCACTCCCTTCTTCTGCATCAGTACGCACCCCAGACCAAGGCCAGAAGCATCAGAAAACACCTCATACAACAACCCTTCCTCTGGAAACCTGAGTACGGGAGCACTGACCAACTTCTCCTTCAGGTAGTCGAAAGCCTTATGGCCCTGCTCGCTCCATAGGAAGACCTGGTTCTTCCTAGTCAAAGCTGTCAATGGAGCAGCAACTCGAGAGAAGTCTAAAACGAACCTGCGATAGTAACCTGCCAACCCCAGGAAACTACGAACTTCCGCCATGCTCTTGGGTGCCGCCCAAGAAACAACTGCCTCCACCTTTGACGGGTCCACCGACACTCCCTGATGAGACACTACGGGCCCAAGGAAGTGTACTTCTTGTGTCAAGAACTTACACTTTTATAATTTCCCGTAATGCTGGTGGTGTCGAAGGACTTCCAAGACTGCCCTGAGATCCTCAACGTGCTCCTCCTCTGATCTTGAGTAGATCAGGATGTCATCGATAAACACAATGATGAACCAGTCCAGAAACTCCAAGAAGACAAATTTCATAAGTCCCATGAACACAGACAGTGCATTCGTAACTACAAAAGGCATCACTACAAACTCAAAGTGCCCATACCTGCACCTAAAAGCCATCTTCGAGATGTCACTGTCCTTTACCCTCAACTGATGATATCCAGATCGTAGATCAATCTTGGAAAACCAACCTGCTCCCCTCAGTTGGTCGAAGAGATCATATATCCTTGGAAGGGGGTAACGGTTCTTAAACATTACCAGGTTCAACCTTCGGTAGTCTATGCATAACCTGAGACCACAATCTGCCTTCTTCAAGAACAAGAATAGAGCACCCCATGGCGATAAACTGGGTCGAAAAAAACCCGTCTCCATCAGATTATCAATCTGAATCTGCAAATCCCGCAACTACGAAGGATCCATCCAATAAGGGGCCATCAAAATCGAACGGGAACCAAGCTATAAGTCTATCCCGAACTCAACATCACATCGGGGGGGTAGAGTCACAACCTCCTCAGGAAAAACATCAAGGAACTCCCCAACAACCTCCGGGACATCCATCATCTCTGTATCAGCTAGAACCACTGATAACCCGCCTAACAATGAAAGGAGAGGCCTCATATGCCGGCTTCCAAACTGATAGCTCCTCTTGACAAAAAAAGATACGCACTGCCCATCCAAGTCGGAGAACACGACTCTTCTCCAGAAGCCGTCGATGAGAACACTAACAGAAAAAAACCAGTCGATGCCTAGGATGACATCGTATGGCTGCATCTGCAATAGAAGAAGGTCCCCACTAGATCGATGTGGTCCCAATGTCATCCCACATCCCTGACAAACACAAGATACGCTGGTCTGGCCTCAAACTGGTGTACTCAGTACCAGTGGTATGGAAAGTCTCTCTACGTCTAGTCCCAAAGCATGGTCTAGACCAAGTGTAACGAAGGAGTGCGAAGCTCCCGAATCGAACAAAGCAGAAACAAGAGTGCTGAACAAACAAATCGTACCTCGCACCACCTCTGGTCTTGCTAGAGCTGTCAACTCTGCTGCATGCAACTGTCCATGCCCAGCTCCTCTGCCTCTCTGATGTCATCCACCTCCCCGACCACGCCTTGGTCGAGGTCCTTGAGGAGTTCCCTGAGGTCGGACTCCTCTCGCAAAGTCTGCCCTCGAAGGAGCATGGTCCTACTGCTGCTAGAAGGGTCTCGATGCAAAACTGGTGCTGCTGAGGTGGGCGCTGAACATGCCAACCTCCACCGTACTGAGCTCGGGTCGGGCACCGAATCTGAACGTGCCCTAAACCTCCATAAGAAAAACACCTCGGTCCTGGTCTCATGAAAAAGGGACGAGGACCCGAAGATCTGAACTGGAAATACTGGGGCATGCTCCCCACTGGACTGAACCTGGAAGGTCTCGTCGCAGGACACCTTCTGCTGACTGCTTTCCCCTTCGACGAGCCTGGCTGGTTCCCCTCACGTGGTGCACCTCCCAGCAAGTGCATCCTCTCTACAACCTCTGCATTATTCTGTACCTCCCAGTATGTCAGAAGGGTGAAGGGGGTGACAACATACTGGAGCTAAGGACGAAGTACCTCCTCCAAACGTCTCGCCCGAGACTCCTCATCCAGAAAGAGATCCGGAGCAAAGTGCAAGAGATCCTTGAACGTGATCCCCAGATCTCGTACCGACATACTCCCCTGCTAAAGGGAGAGTAACTCCTGCTGCTTCTCCCCCTTGATCATGGAAGAAAGGAATTCCTCTCGGAATTACTTCTCAAAGTCAGCCCAAGGAACCTCTGCCTCTATCCTCCCTCCGAGGTAGAGCGTCCACCACTATCGCGCCACAACTCTCAGCTGACTGACTGCTAGGGGAACCCAGTACTCCAACGGAGCAAGGATCAAGGTAAAAGAGATCCCTAGCTCCTCAAGACACCCCTCTGTCTCTGTATCCGAAGTACTACCCTCGTACTTCTTGAGGGTCTACCGCTGGAAGGAACGGAGAGTCTTCTACCACTGGATATCTTCCTCCTCTCAGTCAATCCTCAGCTGATCGACCGCCTGAATCTACTGGGCCTCGGCCGTCTGAGCCACCCGTGGATGACGTCCAGGTGCCATAGCTATATGGTAAACAAGGATCGCCTAAGCCCAAGTAGTAAAGAAAAGATCAAGGTTTTATTTTATCAGTTTATTTCAATTTCTTTCCCAGAACACCCAAATCAAGTAAGACACAATCATGATGTACCTTCCCTAGGGTCTCTACCCTGCAATCAATGTAGTCTCACTTGGTCATTCGGTAGGCTCAAAGTCCTTGCATCAGATCATGGGGGGCCCTAAAATCCCGTGTCCTAGCCGGTCTTCCCTGGACTAAGTCACACACCAAGATTTACTAACATTGTCTCCCTACCATCCCATGAAATCCTCACTCTCCCTAACTCCAGACTCCATCCTATCTCTCAACCATCACCTTTGATACCATTCTGTCATGACACCCTCCCACCAAAGATGCCCCTCCTGATCTTGCAATGGTGAAAGGGAGATAATGACCCCCGAGTCCCTCCTCCATTAGGACCCGGGGTGGTGACTAGCACCAAGGGTATAAATTTTCACAAAAAATGGTAGGAATTACCCTTTTTATTTATTTAGGATTGGGAAATAGGACAAGTCAGCCACCAAAAAGGAAAAGAACAAGTGTATATAAATAATCCCAAACCAAGCCCACATGCATGTTTAAAAAATTTTATAACAAGGTACAAGTACAAGAAATCTCAAAGTACAATACCAATAGAAATCAAGAGAACAAAAACTGCAACAACTCCAACTGTCTGACTAGTAGGGTCCTGCACGGCCCTGGTAGTCCTCCTGGAAACCTGAAAATAAACGTAGTGTGAGAATACAAGTATACTCAGTAGGGAAACCTAAAGCTCTCGTGCACAAGTGGGGAGACATCCTAATGTCCCGTGAGAACAACAGAAGACACCTAGCAAGGAATTCTATCCACCCAACCTCACCAGCAACACTCACCAAAACACAAGCACAACAGGTAGTAGTATATAAGGAACAAGAGTATTGGGTACCCCACACCATTTCCCTTGAGTTAGCTGATCTTCCTAACGGCGAACGTCCTGACGCTACCACACTCTCCCCGCCCGCACACACCAGGGCCTCACAACCACGTATCCCACCCGTACACACCTGGGCCTCACAACCACGTATCCCGCCCGCACACATCTAGGCCTCACAACCACGTATCCTGCCCGCACACACCTGGGCCTCACAACCACGAATCCCACCCGCACACACCTGGGCCTCATCTCGAAGATTCTTGGGAAACAGTAGAACCTGCCCGAAGAGTCTTGGGCTAAAGCCACCCCATTCGAAACCTACCCGAAGAGTCTTAGGAGTAAGGTCGCCTCAAGCTATCACAGCCTAGGGGAGAAGGAGCAGGAAGGAACTAGTAACTAAGGGAAAAACACACTCTCTCATAAAATGGGAGTGTCCGACACTAAGTGCTCAACATGGGTGGGGTGCGATAAAACACGAAAGATACAGATATATATATACCAAACACACAACCCAACCTATGGCTTCTAAACAGAGAAACTGAGCACGTGCCTCGGCACTGCTACTATGAAGCATGCATACAACAAAACAACCCCAAACCCATTTAGGTTTTCACGTTTCAGCAGAATTAATTTATTTAGTTCCTTAACTACTGGGAAACTATCCACAACCAACCACATCGATTGTTCGTAAACATATCCCTGCCATCCACAAATGAAGTTAGGAAAACACAAGTAGCACAACCAAGCCCTTCTTATCAACCAACCAACCCCATTGATTATTAAACCCATTCCATTACCATGACCCACCATTCATTAACTCTTCCACTTTTTATTTATTATTCACAACCCATAGTCCGTTCACAATCAAGCCCATCCCTGCAGCCCCACTGCCAAACACCATAACCACAACCGAATCTCGTACATCATTATCCCTTTAATACCACTTATCGCAGCCCTGCTTCCCGTCACCAACATAGCATTTACACCAACCCACAACCAAGCCAACTGCAGCCCCACTGCTCACCCTATCCACAACAACCCACAAAACACCCCCATCACATGCCACGTATCCAAGCCAACACCCACATGTTCATTATTCCATTTTGTTTAACCGGGGTGATCACACAAGGGTTCCAGATTTTAAATGGCCAACTTTACGTGATTAACAAAATTCCACATTCCACAGCGTTCCATCCACAAAAACAGTCTAGAAAGATAAGGAAACATTTAATTGCGCAAGAAACGGCCCCCAACGACCGTGATTTTCAGTAGGCAGAAGCTCATTCAATTCACAACATAACATCACAGTATATAAAGTAACAACAATCACAAGCATCCCAACCCTGTTCTTTAACAAGTTATTATCTTTATTAAGCCGGTTCAAAAGTGTTTCACATAAACAAGAGATAACCCACCCCGCATGATACACAAATTTTGAGAGACAAAGGTAAGATCCCTACCTCAACAGGTTCTGATCACAACGCTCCCCCGGATCAACCTTAAAAGACGTCTGTCGGCGTCCGCCACTTCTGTCAGGTCCCGACAAAACCTCCTCGGGTGAAAGTCGGATAGGAAAGTCCAAAGGAAAGACAACGGACCCAGGCTTGGAAGTTCTGCCACGTCATTATGACCCCGTGGCCACTAACATATCGTAAATCGGAGCTCGGACGAAGAAGTTATGGAAGAAAAGGAGCCTTCGAGTCTCTTGGGAGAGCTCTGCTCAGAGGAAAGGGGAGGAGAGGAGTGAATTGAAAGGAGGAGGGGACCCCTCCTTTTATAGGTGAGAAAAGGAAAATTACATGGCATGTACTTCATAGTACACAGCGTGTACTCGGTTATTTTACACGGTCTCCACGCGGCTTCCAACGCGGCTCCGCAACCATTGACTGGTCAACAAACGGTTTGAGGGTAACACATACGCGGGGATGGACTACACGACATGTAGTTTGGACACACGGCGTGTATCCATTTATTGCACACGACAAGGACACGACTCCAACACGGCACACAGACGTTGAATGGTAACGCCTACGCGGGGAAGGACTACACGGCGTGTATAACTGGGCACACGGTGTGCACCCATTATTTCATATAGCAAGGACACGGTCTTCAACACGGGGTATACCCGACAAGGTGGTACACGGCGTGTAGTTACACTACACGATGTGTACTCATTTACTTCACACGACGAGGACACGACCTGCAACATGGGGTATAACCGGAAAGGGAGTACACGGCGTGTACTCAAACTACACGGCGTGTTGTTTCAAAATTCTGGAAGGTGTGGGAAAAGTCCATTTTACCCTCCAGAACACTTCTTGACCTTCCTTTTGGCAAAGGAATGGACTGGAGAGATCCGAGACGTTACAGTAATAATCAGTAATAATTAGAAATAATTACTAATAATTAGTAATAATTAGTAATAATTATCAATAATTAGGCATAATTAGTAATAAATATGAATAATTAGCAATAAATAGCAATAAATAGCAATAAATAGGATTAATTTTCAATAAATAGGAATAATTAGCAATAAATAGGAAACATTAGTAATAAATAGGAATAATTAGTAATAAATAGGAATAATTAGAAATAAATAAGAATAATTAGTAATAAATAGGAATAATTAGAAATAAATATAAATAATAAGTAATAAATAGGAATAATTTGTAATAAATAGGAATAATTTGGAATAATTTTGAATAATTAAGAATAATTAGTGATAAATATGAATAATTAGGAATAATTAGGAATAACTAAGAATAATTAGTAATTAATAGGAATAATTAGTAATAAATAGGAATAATTAGGAATAATTAGGAATAATTAGAATAATTTGGAATAATTATTAATAACTAGTAATAAATCACAATAATTAAAAATAAATCACAATAATTAGAAATAATTAGTAATAATTAGTAATAATTAGTAATAATTATCAATAATTAGTAATAATTAGCAATAATTTCTAATAAAAAGTAATAAATTGTAAGAAATAGGAATAATTAGTAATAAATAGGAATAATTGGCAATAAATAGGAATAATTAGTAATAATTAGGAATAATTAGGAATAATTAGTAATAATTAGGAATAATTAGGAAAAAATAGAAATAATTAAGAATAAATAGGAGTAATTAGGAATTAAATGGAATAATTATGAATAAATAAGAATAATTAGCAATTAATAGGAATAATTAGCAATAAATAGGAATAATTCGCAATAAATAGGAATAATTACCAAAAATAGGAATAATTAGCTACAAATAGGAATTAATTGAAATAAATAGGAGTAAATAGTAATAAATAAGAATAAATAGTAATAAATAGGAATAATTATTAATAATTAGTAATAATTATTTATAAATTTTAATAATTAGTAACAAATAGTAATAATTAGGAATAAATAGTAATAATTAACAATAAATAGTAATAAAAAACAATAAATAAGAACAAATAGTAATAATTAGGAACAAATAGAAATAATTAGTAATAAATATCAATAATTACGAATAAAAAAATAATTATGAATAAATAGCAATAATTACGAATAATTAGAAATAAATACGAATAATTAGAAATAATTACGAATAATTAGCAATAATTACGAATGATTAGCAATAATTAGTAATAAATATGAATAATTAGTTATAATTAAGAATAATTAGTAAGAATTAGTAAGAATTAGTAAGAATTAGTAATAATTAGCAATAATTAGCAATAATTAGTAATAATGAGTAATACTTAGCAATAATTAGTAATAATTAGCAATAATTAGCAATAATTAGGAATAATTAGCTCTAATTAGAAATAATTAGCAATAATTAGCAATAATTAACAATAATATAGAATAATAGGAATAAATAATAATAAATAAGAATATATAGAAATAAATAAGAATAAATAGAAAATGAAAAGGAATAAATATGGATAAATAAGAATAAATAGAAATAAATAAAAATAATTAGGAATAATTTGGAATAATTTGGAATAATTAGGAATAAATAGGAATGAATAGGAATAAATAAGAGAAAATAGTAACAAATAGTAACAAATAGTAATAAATAGCAATAAATAAGAATATTTAGGAATAATTAGGAATAAATAGGAATAAATAGGAAAAGTTAGGAATAAAAAAGAATAATTACGAATAATTATGAATAATTAGGATTAATTAGAAATTATTAGAAAAAATTAGGAATAATTATGAATAATTAGGAATAAATAGGAATAATTGGAAATAAATAGAAATAATTAAGAATAAATAGGAATAAATAGGAATAAATAAGAATAAATAGGAATAAATAGGATTAAATAGGAATAATTAGGAATAATTAGGAATAATTAGGAATAATTATGAATAATTATGAATAAATATGAATAAATAGAAATAAATAAGAATAAATATGAATAATTACAATTAAATAGTAATAAATAGTAATAAATAATAATATATTGCAATAAATTGTAATAAATAGGAATAAATTGGAATAATTAGGAATAATTAAGAATAAATAGGAATAAATAGTAATAATTATAAATAATTAGGAATAATTAGAAATAATTATGAATAATTATGAATAATTAAGAACAATTAGTAAAAATTAAGATTAATTAGGAATAAATAGAAATAATTAGTAATAATTTGGAATAATTAGTACTAATATCAATTGAAATAAATTATAATAACTTGTAAAAACTTGGCACAATTTCCAGTGTATCAAAGACACTCCTTTTTCTTGACAGCTCTTCTTCTTTCAATTTTCACCGACTCAAAACATTTTGAAAAGTATGCTTATAAGTATGCATATCCAATCTCGTGTGCACGAGTTTGAATATGCATTCGTAGGGCCACATTTTTCATAATTTTTTCAGGTAGTAATAGTTGCAAGAAGATGATTCATCGACGAAAAGGAGGCTCTTTTGTCTGACAGCTCATTTACTTGCATCTTTCTCACACTGAAATCACAATGATGAATCTGCTCGGAGGTACGCTTATACATTCTCATATGCACGATAATGAATATGCGTACCTTTGAGCAGATTCTTCATTGTGATTTCAGTGAGAGGAATTTGCATGTAATTGAGATGTCGGACAAAAGAGGAGTCATCAATCCATTGGAAATTATGTCGCCCAAAATTAATGATAATTATTAATAAGTAGTTGTAATTATTTATCTTCTTTTTTCAGATAGTGTTTTTATAATTTTAAATTATTCCAAAAAAGTGATGATTTTATATTTCATAGAAAAATATAGAACAAAGAAATAAACATTAGTCATTATTAGATGATTGCTCTTGGATAAATCAGCTAAGAAATCCAAACAGTTCTGTTTTAAATAATGTATATATTGAGGGTGTTGAAGCTTTCTTATCATTTGCATCATAAAAACCAGAATATGTTTCAGAAGGCACCATTAACTGTCCTTTTAAAAAATATGCTCTGAGAATGTTTGACACATTTGACAAGGTTGGAGGACATCTCTTGCGGTTTGGTTTTCAACCAGATTATGTTTTTTGGTATCAACACGGTGAAAACAGTTCCAGAAAAGATGCTAATAACTTGATTCAGGATCCATCACAGTTTCAAAATTTAGCACATGATGTTGCAGGTCCATCTATTCAACAAACTTAAACTCAAGATGATAACTATTTAACTCCTGAGTTGGCACCATCCGAATTTTATGAGTTTTTGAGGTCTGATGTGGATTCATCTTATCCTGGTTGCAATATAAGAAAATTAGAAGTGGTTACAAAATTTATGGCTATTAAATCAGATAATGAAATGTCGAAAAACTATTTTGATCAGATATTTTCTTTAGTTAAAACAGTTTTACCTGAAGGAAATGTGTTGCCTACAAATTACTATGAGAGCAAGAGTTTGGTTTGTAATTTGGTCCTTAGTTATCAGAAGATTTGTTCATGTGAAAATGATTGGATCTTATATTCTGGAAAAAATGAGTCATTGGATAGTTGTCCCACATGTGGACCATCGAGGTATAAATAAGCTCAACCAGGGAAGTTAGTATTGATTCCTGTAAAACAGTTGAGATATTTTAACCTTACACCTAGGCTGTAATGTTTATTAATGTCTCAGAACACTGCGTCAATGATGTCATGGCATAAAACCAATATTTCAACAGATAAAATCTTGGATCAACCATATGATGGTGATTCATGGAAACAGTTTGACTATTTTCATCTGTATTTTACTTTAGTAGCCCAAAACGTGCAATTGGGTCTTTCTACAGATGGTTTCTGTCCGTTTGGTTCTTATTGTAGTCAGTATTCATGTTGTCCTGTCTTTATAACTCCGTATAATTTACCTCCATGGATGTTGATGAATGATCCCTATATCTTTTTGGACTTATTAATTCCATGAAATCTGAAAAAGAATATTGATGTGTATTTGAAACCATTGATTGGTGAGTTAAATGCATTTTGGAGTAATGGTGTTAGTACATATTATGTTACTGCAAAACAAAATTTCATATTAAAAGCTGTATTGATGTGGACGATTAGTGACTTTCCGGTATATGGCATGTTATCTGGATGGAGTACACATGGTCTAAAATCATGTCCTTACTGTATGAAGGGAAAAAAAGCCTTATGATCATCAATGGAAAAAAAACCTTACTATTTTTATTGTCATCGCATATTTCGTCCAACTGATCATCATTTTCAAAGGAACAAATCTCATTTCATAAAAATCACAATTGAAAGGGTTGAACCACAAAACATTATCTCAGGTACAGAGTTAAAATCAATTGTATTTTCATTACCACCCATCACATTTGGGCCAATAGTAACCAACAGAAAATTCATGGCTTTGGAAAAGAACATAATTGGATAAAACAGATCATTTTTTAGGATCTTCCATATTGGTATGATATGTTGGTCCACCACATATTGGATGTCACACATATTGAGAAGAACTGTTTTGATAATTTATTTCATACAATTTTGGATACACCAGATAAGACGAAAGATATTGTAAAAGAACAATTAGATCTTGCCCAAATTTGCAGGTGACTAGAACATTAAATATTTAAAATTATTAGATCATAGAGTTTAATGAAGTCAAAAGAAGCTTATACACTATCCAATGAGAGTCTTTTTTTATTTTGTCAGTGGATTATAGATTTGAGACTTCCCAATGGCTATGCTACCAATTTGGGTAGATGTGTTAAGAATGGTTATATTGCCTAATTAAAAAGTAATGGTTGTCATGTTATATTGGAAAGAATTATGCCAATTAGATTCAAAGGTTTGTGGAATTCAATGATTTCAGATTTGATAACAGACATATCATATTTTTCTCAACACATTTCTGCATTGAAAACAGACTACGATGTGCTATGCAAACTAAAAGAAGATGTTACTGTAATTATGTGGAAACTGGAAAAAATATTTTTTTCAGATTTCTTCAACTCAATGGAACATCATATATTAAATTTTCCACATGAAGCTAAATTTGGAGGTCCAGTACAGTTTTGATCGATATACCCATTTATGATAAGCATGTAGAAATTGAAGAAAAAAGTATGCAATAAAGCATCAGTTGAAGTCTCAATTGCTGAAGCTTATTTGTAAGAGGAAATTTCTTTTCTCTTCTTTCAGTATTTTTAATATGAATATTCCTCAAAACACAACCGCATGGGATGTAATGAGGGAAATGTTAATGACAAGATGGGAAATAAATTATCAATTTTTAATCAGACAAATCTTGGCTGTAGTGGAGTTCAAGAACGATGGATTTCAGATGATGAACATTACAGAGCTCGTACATATGTTCTGCTCAACTGTGAAGAAAAGACTTCACTTTTAATATGAGTGATTCTATCAATTATTATATAATTTATGTTATATTATGTAAAATTATTTTATTTTTAGGTTATATGGTAATCATATCAAGAAATTACTTCGACAAATTACAGCAGCTGCTCTTGAAGAAAGCAGGCAAAAAACAATTTCTCGATGGTTTCAAAAACTAGTAAGTTAAATTATTGATGGTTTATTATCAATTCAGATTACTATTTATTATATTGATATTTTCTTAAAAAAATTTAGGTGTCTCAACATGCTGATAAAATTGATAAGTGACTATGTATATTAAGTAACCCACCATCCAAATGGTTAAATCTTATAATGCATATATGGTGAATGGTTTTCGATTTCATACACGTGCATATGGGGAATAAAGAAAAAACAATGAACAGTGTAGTTTGTTTAAGAGGATCACTTCATAGAGAAATTTATGTTACCTTTTATGAAATTTGTGATGAAATTGTTTAGCTATGTTATCTAGGATAGAATTACATAACGATGTTTAAATGTCAGTGGTTGGATACTGAGAGAGGATTGAGTATTCATCCGACTCATGGAATATCCGATATTAAATATAAAAGTCTTATTGTAGTAAATAAACCATTTTACTGGCTCAACATTCACATCAAATTTATTACGCAAAGTACTCTGCTACTTCAAGAGACATGGGTGATTGGTGGAGAATAATAAAAATGAAATCTCGGGAAAATCAGTTTACTCAAACTGAATGTGGTTCTGCTGAAGTAGAAGGAATTGAAATTTTTCAAGAGAAAAATCAAAATCCATATTTTTTCACAAAGATATGTGAATATCGATGATGACACCCCACAATTAAGGGTCGATAGTGACGAAGATGTTAATGATGTTAAAAATGAATTTGAAATGACAAGGGACGATGAAACTAAAACTCATATGGATATTGATGATGCTGAGGAGGAATATAAAGAAATTTACATCGTCATATATGAAGATGATGATGAAGGTGAAAATTGACACAGTTAAATACTGGTTATAATCATAACTAATATATATCTATATATAATAGTTATTTTCAACTATATACTAAGAATAATCATTTTGCAATTCAGATGGGCCCTTATCTATTTCATGAGTTATAGGAGGATGAGCTACATTTAGATGAGGGGGATTTAGGATTATCTAACCCCCAGCCTACTGGAGGTTTAGGAGGTACGCAAAGGGGGTGAGGTCTTGTAAGACTGATGATTTCTGACCCTATCCCCAAGAGACGTCCACATATTGGCTTC
Source organism: Viscum album (assembly GCA_963277665.1). NCBI lineage: Eukaryota > Viridiplantae > Streptophyta > Magnoliopsida > Santalales > Viscaceae > Viscum > Viscum album. Next base: position 485,669,135 of record OY728129.1, read on the forward strand.
GATCCATGCACACAGAGGTATAGTAACCTTTATATTTTAGATAGATTTCATTAATTTATTTATATATATAATAATTTTTTGATTGTTTTTTTTTCTCAGTTTTTCGTATGTAGATGTTGGTTATGGGAGCACTATCTTGCATAATTATTTTTCTTAGCCATGGATCAAGTGGAAATAGATTCCCGTTGATGTGAAGCTCGACATGTTCAATCATTGGCTAGTATATAAATAAATAATAATTATTTTGCAATTTATTTTTTTTAATTCCTTCATATTATTAATTATTTTTAGGGATTATGGTATCTCGTTAATGATAGCATGTGTGATGCTATCCATGCGGCATGAGAGGTATCTTTGTGTGACTGTTTCCATCAGTTTTTTCACAATTTGAGAAGAAAAAGTATTTAAAAAGGAGTGATAGATTTTGATGAGTTTTGTAGAGACCACCGACCAGAATACATTTCATATCATGTTTGGGATGGATTGTGTTTACACTGTTTGGGTGGTGGATTTTAGAGGAGGTCATCAGTGGGTCAGTAGAACTGGGGGAGACAGGAGGTGACACATCAAGCTGGTAGTCATACATTTAGTACACATAGAGAGCATCTGGTAAGTATCTTTTCTAAATATTTTATATAACATTAAATTTAAAGTGTTTATTTTATATTTTTATAGGAATTTGAGTATCCTGATATTACGGAGTATGACGTTTATTAGAGGATGTATAGTGATCCATCCATTGGAGAGATTAGAGGTGATCGCGAGTGTCAGATTGTGTTTAGTATTATTTTTTTAGTTTGACAATTAAATACATGTTATATTTTCACAATTTTAATTTCAAATTGGAATTTAAGGATTCATATGAGGCTACGACCTCTCAGACATAGGTTGGGAGTCAGGATGAGGCGACTGATCAGACTAGTGACCACCATTTCGAGGAGGCGACATGGATTCCAGTGACTCAGAATGGCTTTGATAAGCACTGAGTAGTTGGTATCAGCTCTCATGTGACTCCTGGTACTTATTATGGTACTACTGCAATGTCGACATCTAACTGGAGAGGATCTCATGGAGGGACATCATCTTCTGCCTCACAGTATCAAGAGAATTTTCAAACTCAGATTGAGCTTATAGAGAGTTTGCAGAAGCAGCATGAAGAGATATGTCAGCAGCAGCATCAACATCATGACGAGGAGATGCGTCGATGGAAGCAGCAACATCACGAGTGATTGGAGTACATGTGTTTTCTGACTCGTAGTTTTGGGATGGAGTTTCTCCACCATCTCCGACAGCTCCTCCACCTCCTCCAAAAGATGACCCCCAGTGATATTTTTATGTTTAAAACATTTTAATTCAAGAGTGGTTGTAATATAAACTATTTTCAGTTTCATTCTTTTTATTGGTGCGATTATTGCATAATTATTTTTAATATTGTATATTTTATTATTACGATTATATTTTTTAATTGATTTTATATTTTAATAATAATAATAATAATATTTTATGATTTTTTATTACACCCCAAACTTCCACGGTACGTTTCCCTTTGGATAATACAATAGCTTGTGTTGTATGCAACTTCGAGTTCAAACACACCACAACCAATCAAACTAGCTGTTATGAATAGTAATACCCACTTTTTGAAATTTTATAAATTTTATCATCCAAAATGGACTTCATTTTTGGATTCGGAATATTGAAATTATCTTAGGGTGATTTTTTGGTATTTTTCTAAAAACTTTTAATTTTTGATGAATAGTGAAAAACACTACGTTGTTGTTTAAAACCATATTTTTAATTAAATTTTTAATTATTTTATTTAAATTTATTTTAGGTCAAAATAGATACATAATACCTATATATGTTCAATTTAATTCATTTAAGTCATTTTATAATATGTTTAGATATATAAAATTTTATCAAACTTTTACCGTCTTTTACCCACCTCCTAGAAGCATTTACAAATTTGTATAAAACATAATTCTGCCGCTTCTATGAGTTGAATTAAAAAAAATCAAAGAGACACAGTTAATATCATTAAGTAAAATGTGGTTCAATAAGATGAAAATAATTTTTGGTGAATTGTATCTTTTAACTTTTATTTACCACGGTTAAAAATAAATAGGGTAATTAGGGGTAAAAATGATATCAAAATGACCCTAACACATGTATTAATTCTATCAGATAAATATAATTAGATCAAAAACAACCTTGGGAAAAAAAATATGAACCTCTTTGGTCTACATGGATTAGATTAGGATATTTATAATTATTTTATTTAAAGAAGAGTTAAAAGAGTTAAAATCAAAGTCGAATAACTAAACCATTTTTAATATAGGGTCATACATAAGATAAATTCAAATATAAATATTCATTAGAAATATAAATTTTTTTCCAACATAATGGTACTTTATTTATAATTTTTATACATTTAATAAATAAATTTATTTATGACACAACGATGATGCACTAATTACTTTATTAATGAAATACTAAAATAATTGATATTATAAATATCCAAATAAATATAATTAAAGAATTTTGATGAATTAAACTAATATTATAGGTTAATATAACATGTTAGGATTGATTAAGTATATTTATTTCTAATTAATAAAGTTTTTAGTACTTTAAAAAAATTAATTACCAAATACTGCCAAAATTGACATAAAAGAGTTTTTTTTAAATATTATATTATTATTTGATATAATATTCCTAAAACTCTACAGTTCATCCAAATAACTTAGATAAGGTTATATATATCCAAAAATGAACTACTTGGGGTTCTCTTGGAAGTTTATAATAAGTTTATTAACCATATAATATAAAAATACAAAGAGACATGATAAATGTCAAACTATTTAACTAAGAGTTAAATCTAAAAGATAAGGTTAATATGGTGACACAAACCTACATAAAACCTATTGGTTGAGAGGATTTCGACCCATCCCCACCTTAGCATCGAAATAATTCATTTTGGATCCATTATAAACTGAATATAAATTTATTATAAAATAATATTCTATCTTTTTCTAAGGTTCCCCTCACCCCTCTTATAAAAGGGCACTTTCCCTTCTCTCAAATTCACACCTCCAAATTCATTTGGCTCGGCCAATCTCTTCCCAGATATCCTCCCAACTACCCTCAATTCATCCTAGATGCCTTCCATTGGTTAGAAAACCAATATAAGGATCCCTTTTGATCAAATCAAAAGGAAGAACCTGAATAAGAGGTAAATATTTCATCACCTCTTTCAAGTTCTTTTCTTCTTCCACTTCCCCTTTCCATGTTGTTTCCATTCTAAAATAATAACTTCAGTATATTATATATTATTTGATTTTATTATAAAAATTTTGCAACCATATTCATTATTCTATGCATCATATGAATGACAAAGTCACCATACATGCGTACGTATGGCTTACCGTCTCCAAGTCGTGGTGTAGTTTGTCATTCAACACTTCACTGTTTGGATGGATATAATAATGATGTATAATTTATGTAAATAATAAACATAACATGTTAATTATTCTTTATATATTGTACAATAACCAATTACATACGATCTCAGCATGAATAAAATGATATTTTCACTCGTGCATACGTACGGATTATCGTCTCCACGAACGTCATGAGATTTATTCCCCATCATAACCATTCAAGAATATTTTTAATTTAATGATTAAAAATAATGTTTAAATATCTGATATAATTCTGGATATGAATAATATACATATTATCCATAAAAAACACGTCTTATGTATCCAAACATATAATGGAAAACGAATCAGTTAACACTAGAAATAATGATAATACTAAAATATTATTAACAAATAAATATTAAAATATCATATATGATATCATATTTATGTATATGGTTCTTGTATAATTTAATAACAATGATTTCAACATTATACAGGAGGTTATCCTACCCTTGACCAAGGAAATTTACAAGTTAAGGGTTAATTCTACAATCTCTCCATTATCTTAGGTTGTTTATACGTAATTATCAACTAGGACCTGTTTATCATCCACATCCATGTATTTGTAAAAAATGTATTTCAAAACATTTTTAATATTAACTAGATAGTGGGTTAAAGTCATTTATACGCTTATTTGACCTTATATGTTTTGAAAGGAATCTTTCCGTCATTTTCCAAACAAGGTACTTAATGACCTTTTCGACAAAATTAAGGTATGAATGTTTTTTCAACTTATATGGCAGGTGCAGCTATTTTATCCTGTTATAACATCGTTGAAGCTTCCCTTACAAGATTATAAGAATATTTTAAACATAAATTTTTTCTTTATAATTATGTGACTCTTAAATGACTTCAAAATAGAAAGAGATATTTCTATCAAATAGTTTTGATTTCATCTACGTCAACATCCTTTGATAAATTTTACAGTTGTTTGAAGTTGATTTATTATGATACAAATTTTTCATATTGTATTTAACAATTTGTGATATGTTTGACTGTGGATGACTTATTTTTATGCCATTCATGGTTTATGGTTAATGTACTGACATTTCATATGCTAGTTTTAATATGAATGTTTGTGTAATATTTCAACCTCTTATTAAGATTAATGTGTTGGACTAGTATGTTCCGTGTTGGGGACCAGTAAAAGTAAGCCCTCCTGGTTGGGGTCTGGTTACAACATACCCTCTAGGTTGGAGTCCGGTTACAGAGGCTCTCCAGGTTGGAGTCCGGTTAAAGAGGCACTCCTAGTTGGAGTCCAGTTAAAGAGGCACTTAGGGTTGGGGTCCGGTTACAATTATCCCCTAGGTCCTGGCAAGAGGCCTTGACACATAAATTAAAGTCTGGCATTATGCATTCCATCATTATGAATGTGGATATTTATATTGCATGTAAATATTAGACTAGTAGAATATCCATATGAATAAGTAAAAGGCATTATTTTATTTTATCTTTTCCATGTTATTCTAAAGTTTAAGTTAAAAAGGCTTTTGTTTTAGTCTTATACATTACCTTAAATGTTTATGTTTTTTTTATAAAAGTTTCCGCTATATTGTTATCCTTACTAATCATCTGAGCTCACCCCTTTCTATGTTTTATTATTCCCATGATGTGAAGAAGTATATTATGACTGACCTGCATGGATAGTCTAAGGGATATGAGTGTGGCCTACAGAGACAATGTTGTTGTAGTTTTTCATTTTATAATGCAATTTAAAACTTATAAATGTATCTAGTATTTCCAAGGATACTAAACTAATCGGTCTTTCGAGACTTGATCTTTTGTGATCATGAAAATGTTATGTAATAATGCACCAACATTGGGTAACAAGTGTCGGGGGGTTAAAGTTTTTATTTATTTATTTTTGTGAATATTGAGAATTTTAATATTTTTAAATATTTTAATAATATTAATATTATTTTTTCATCAATCATAATTTTATTAAATATATTTTTTGGTATTATATTTTTTAATGTTTGTTTATTTTAATAATAATAATAATAATAATCTATTATGAATGTTTTATATTTTTTTGGTAAGATTGAAAATTTTTATATTTTCTATTTTTTTATTATTCTAATAATAATATTATTATTTTTTCATTAATTATAATTTTATTAAATATTTTTTTATTTTGGTTATTATTTCGATGGGACATGTTGCGACGGGATCCTATAGAAAATAGTTTAAATGTTTATTTTTAAATAAAATTTGCGATGATACTAAGGCCCCGTCACAAATAGTATTTGCGATGGGCATGTCACAAAAAGTTTATTTATATATAATGTTTATAATCGGAGAGTTATTTGCGACATGGAACTTCCCCACCGCAAAAAAATGTTTTTTGCAATGCCGTTTTCTACAACGGGCAATTTGCGACGGGACCCCGCCACTAAAGCTTATTTGCGACGGGATCCTGTCCCAAATAGCTGGTTGCAAATAGCACAAATTCCAGTAGTGATATGATAAATGATTATGAAACCCATTCCATTCCATGGGTAACTCTTATATTTATTCCTTATGGTTGATTTTCATTTTTGGAATGCATATGAATGTACATGTTATAATGGGTGTTCCGAAATTGATCTTCAATTTAATGGGTAGTTATTTCCTCTCATCAGATTCTATATATGGGATTAGGGGTGAACCTAATCTATTATGGGACAATGTCCACCATGTGATATTGTCATGAAGGTTAACCTTGATTTATTCTTATGTCATGTTTTATGTTTCTTCCAAATTCTTATTTTCCATGATCATATGATAACATATTATATTTTTTATACTCCCATGTGATTATTTATGAGTATTAACTTTTATTACATCTTGTTGTGTATTTCAACTTTCACGTTGTGCTTTATTATCATGTTTATTCCCTTTCATGCCTTTATAGACAACTCACAAATTTTATGTATTCCCCATGATAAAATATGAAATTTTATGATATCAAATGGATTTAGGATCTCATTATGGATATTAAAATTAATATGTTTTATTTTATTTTCATGTTTATGTTTTATATACCTGGACATTGAAAAACAATAGGCCTCTATATCCCTGATTTGTATTTTTTTGGATATTTATGTTAAAAATAATTTAATAATATGTTTAAAACAAATGAGACACTATATTTTGTATTATAGTAAGGGATAGTTATTTTTGGGAATTAGGATTAGAAATCATTAGTGACAACCATTATATAATTTCAATTATAGGATAATATTCTAATTTTTTTAACGTATAGAGTGAGTGGATTCCAAGAAATTACATCCATGTATATAAGTGGATGTGGATCTGCAATAGTTATACCTAGAGGTAATATCCTTATAAATGGTATATAGGGTATTAACTTGATTATCACATAGTGAAAAAATAGGGCATTATGAACTTGGTTTGAAACTCCCAGTGGATATGCTTTGGGAAATTCAAAAGTCATTATGAATCATTACAGTGGACCTAAATAGATTTTTAGGATATAAAACATAATATGGAAGATTAATATGGATAAAATTTATTTTAACCTAATGTATCATAAGTTATAATATACTTTTCACTTTTAAGTTATTTTATATATGCTTGTATTATTCCATTTAACATAATTTTTGGTTTGAGAAATCTCATCATTTTTTTATTCTATTTAATGGTGAGAAATTGGGAGAATTGTGCTAACAACCAAAATGATAGAAAATGTGATGATTCACCAAATGATATGTGTAACCATATTAGAGTGGGATATGGGAACTTCATGGTAGTACTGGATCATTATAATCATACATTGAATAATAACATGAATCATAAGGAAATACATCCTTCTCATAAGAAAGAGAATGTCATGATTGAGTCCATTATACAACTAAAACCTCATATCATTAGTGGATCTTCTGATCCCCTCATCGAACAATAATTGATTAACTCTATTGAGAAGATATTCTATGTACTCTAATTCTTAAATAATAGAAATTTGTGATGGATCTTTATCACATAGAAGGTTATTATTTTTATGGGTGGAACTGTTCATGAATGTAAAGAATAAATAAGAAATTTATTCCATGGAATATAAAGTATTAATGGAAATATTTTTCAATAAATATTTTCCCCAAACACTATATCATAAAATAGAGAGATAGTACCTCAGACTAAAGAAAAAGAAGGATGAGTCTATTAGGGTGTATGAGTAAGACCTCACAAGGATTTCTTGTTATGACTATATCTTTTTCATCAACATAAAAAGTATCGTGGTTCATTTAATTAGTGTGTTAATGATGTGTTTATGAAAAGAATTAGTGATTCGACACATTGATAGATGTAAATATATTTTTTATAGTACCCGTAATGATAAGATTTATTTTATAGAATATTTGTGGTCTCATGGGACATTGGATAAAAAGTGTAAAATAGAGTTTTTCTTCAATAGGATATATAGATAAATTCCACTATAGAAAGAAAACCCAACATACCATATGTCAAAAGTGTGAAAATAATTAGACCAAAAACTATCTGATGTGTACCAGGGTATGCTTCAAGTGTGGAAAAGAGGGACACCAAGCTTATCAATGTTGAAGGGATCTGAAGAAACCCAGTAATGTGATGGAACCGAATGAGGATCCAATCAATGCATAGTATGTGGTACATTGTTTCAACTACAATGAACACAGTCCTTATTTTAACCAATGACCTCAACCAAAGGTTATTAGAGACAATCAATTACAATAATCCCTATGTCCTAGAGACCAGGGAAGGACATATTCTATCTCTACAACTAATGTAATTTATAACAATGGTGTGGTTATAAGTATATTGGTAGTTAATTAAATAATAGTAAAAATAATTTTTTTATTCTTCTTAAATACGTTCATTCATATATTTAAATTTTATTAGAACTATTCGAACAACACCTCAGAACATGGTGTAAAGAAATTATTAATAACAAAAAATGAAGAAATTATCTCATTCCAAGTATATAACTCCTCCCTAGTCAATTTTCATGGACATAAACTCCCATAAAACTGTGTATTACTTTCTTTTGTAGAGTTTTATACTTTGATGGGAATAGATATGATACCCTTATATATATACAACATCATCTTTCAAGAGAGGAATATCACTCTTCACATCCCGAGTCATCCTTCAATTCAGTACAAATGTAAGGAAGATGAAAAATCTCCATGGGAATATTCATCTCATGTGTGGATATTGTATTTTACTGAAAAAAAATATCTAGATCAAGTGATTGAGATGATTTAAATAATTTTTCTTGAATAAATTACCATTCCAATAGACTATATTTATGTATTATCGGAATATTTTTATGGTCTTCCTTCTGAGAGAGGTTGATTTCTCAATTTAAATTATACTTGGATCTTCACTATATCAAATAAACATTGTATAATTTCCCCAAATGAGTTCTAATAATAGAAAAATTAGTTAAAATAGAATCTAGAAAGAGTTTTAAATGTATGAGTGCTTCACTATAGGGTTCGCTGGTCCTCTTCATCAAGAACATGGATTGGTCAATACACCTCTACACTGATTATCATGAAGTCAACCAAATCACAATAAAGAAAAAGTATCATCTTTCATGGATAGTTTACTTGTTCGACCAATAATGTATGGCATAGTATTTCTCTGAGGTGTACCTTCATTAGTGATATCACTAATTAATGGTGAATAATGATGATATTCCCAATACTGACCTTCAAGTATAGAATAAAAATAATGAGTTCATAGTGATTCCCTCCAGAATTACTAGTCCTCCATTAATATTCAGGGACATAATGAATAGTGTAATTAGAGATAACTTTGAAAAATTTATGGTAGTATTTATAGTACATATTCTAATATACTAAAAATACTAGGAGGTGAAAGAGGAGAATTTAAATAAATTTATAAATAAATTAAAAATAGATAAGCTATATAGAAATTGTATTAAATTTGAGTTCATTATAGATGAATTATCATTCCTAGGGCCTGTTATCACTAGATAAGGGATGTTAATGGGGGTATTTTAAGAAAAATCCAATTTTATAGTGGCCTATATAAATATTTTTAATGGGGATCAGTAGTTTCCTTATACTAAAAGTGTATTACTAATGATTTGTGATAAAATTATCAGGATTTTCAAAACTGTTAACCAAGATAACACAAAAGGTTTTAATGTTTTTTGAATGATTTAGATGAATAGATATTTAAGGAATCGTAAAATATAATATTCACTGCACCAATTATTACACTATAGCGATCTTCATATTGAAAATATGGCATCATTATCTCTGTGGGGGAATGCTGTGAAATATATATGGATCATAAAATACACAACTATATATTCATAAGAAATTCACTGAATATGGGACAATGAATATTTTTAGAGATAATTAAGGACTATGACTGCTCAATCGAGTTTTATCATATGAAAAAAATAAATTGGAACATGATGAATGTATAAATATTTTGGAACCATATCAATGAATAGAATTGTGAAGGGTATAATCTTATTATACTAGCAAAGGAAAGACATGGAGATCATAAAAGAATGAATATCATCATTCCTTTCTCAAATGATTTCTCAATTTTCACTTCTATAACATATGATGAATTAGCAACTTCATGATGTCAAAATACAAAATATAGTGAAATATATATGAAATAGGAAATCTCCAGAATTTAAAATTGACGAACGAGTTATAATATTTGGGTCATGAATATGTTTACCATAAAATACTAAGATAAAGAAGTGTCTACTGAATGATGTACAAATATAGACACTCTCTACCCACCTATAGAGTATAAAGATGTATTAAGATCTCCTAGACCTCTATTGGTGGGACAATATAAAGTAGGATATCATAGAATGTATATAAATTTAATGGTATGTTAGAAGCTTAAAGAGGAAAGTAGAAAAGGATAATGGGATGATTATACCATTAGTCATACCTACTTGGAAATGGGAAAAAATAACCACATACTTTTTCACTAGTTTTCAGAATACATTGGTAGGAAATAATTCTATATAGGTTATAGTGGAACATCTTATAAATATTTCTCGCTTAAATGTAATTCAATATGAATTATCACTTGATCAAACCACAAGGATATATATTAGAGAAGTAATGAATCTAAAGGAAACAACATTATTGATTGTATCTGACTGATATGTGATATTAGAAATTATGTTCTGGAAGAGTCTCCAACATGATCTAAACATCGAGTTAAAATTCATAAATTCTTATCATAACCAAACTAATGGCCATTCTGTGTTGACTATCTAAACACATGGATATGTATTAAGATAACACTTGATGGACATCAAAGGAGGATGTCATCAACATCTCCCTATGGTCTAATTATCACACAATAACTGTTTCCACCAAAGCATACAAATGGATCTATTGGGAGCCCTTTATGGGAAAAGATTTATAACTCATATGTTCTAGGACGAGGTTCTAAAACAAACCCTTATGAGACATAAAATGGATGAGAAAATGGTATAAAATGTCAAGAACATTCTTCAAGACATCAGGATTGCTAAAAGATGACATAAAAGATATGCTAAAAATATTTAATGTTATATGGAGTTTAAATTTAGAGATATATTATTTTTATACATATCTCTATGGAATAAAGTAATCAGATATGGGAAGAATGCAAAGCTATGTCCTTGGTACATTGCCCCCTTTAATATTCTTGACCTCATTAGAGTCGTGGTCTATCAACTAGCACTCCTACCAAAAATATATCAGGTATATGATATATTTCATGTATCCCTCTTGAGGAAGTATATAATGTATCCCTCAAATTTTTGGAATTCATTGATGATGAAGATTAAAATTGTTATCTCTTATGATACAAAACTTATGAAGATCTTGGACTATAGATATAGTGTTCTATATAATAAGATAGCTCACATTATCAATGTGAAATGGAACAACCTATGTATGAGGAGGAATAATGAGAACTGAAGGATGTAAAGAATACAAATTAAACCCACCTATTTTTATCATAGTATGAAGAATTAGATTTCAAGGATTAAATTTATTAAGGGGGAAGAAAATAACAACCCATAATTTTATCAATATAATATTATTATTGATTGTGTAGTTACATCATACTTAGTAATATAACATTATATAATGTGAATACACCACAAGATAAAACTGAATAATTTTTTTAATTATTTAAACATTACATTTAGAAAATAATAATTGACACATGAATTGAATGTATTGCAATAGTTAAAAATAGATAATAATATAATAATAATAAGAAAATTTTAATCTCCTTGATCCGCCAGAATAATCACACTCGAAAAAAACACTCTAGAAATGAATTTTAATTTTAGAAATAAAATATGGATTTTGAAAATGAAAATATATAACCCTGAAATATAAATATAAGTGAGTTAGTAATGAATGAAACAGTAGGGATTTTTAGTAATTAGGGATCCCAAATTACCTTAACTAATCTGACCATTGGAATAGAAATCTGGTCATTGGAATAGTAACCTGAATAATAAAATAGTAACATGACCATTAGAATAGTAACCTCATGAATAGAAATGCAAAATAATTTTTATATAGTTTATAAAATCAAAATATTATATATTTACAAAATGGTACTAGTAAATAAATGTTCTTAAATTGAAAAAATAAGTGTTTTTTATTTTTTAAAAATAATTATATATATATTTTTATATCAAATAATATAATTTAAAAACAAATTTTATTTCAATAAAATGAGTTCATAAATTATTATTATGAATTACGATAATTATAATTTAATTTTATGAAACCATAAGTATTTTTTCAAAGGGTCCGAAAATTGATCATAATATAAAAATAAGTATTTTTGAATAATTGCGGATTTTATTTGATAATTAAATTTAATATAGGTATAAAGTTATTTTCATAAAATGGGTTTAATTATTGTAATATACACTTTTAAAAGTAGTTTGGGTGATTTTTTACCTTTCTAAATTAATTTATTTTTTTATTAGTAGCAAAATATTTTAAAATAAGGTATTTAACATTATAAAATAAATACATAAATTTTTTAGCCATTAATGTTATAATCCCCTATTAGTTCAAAATAACAAGCACCGTTTAATTTATATAGTAATAATAATGAACATTATTGGTATTATTGAGAAAAAATAATAAACTAGGGATTATGATATTCAAAAACACCCCTCTCCCCCAATATAAATTCCACCCCTCAACACCACTTATCCTCAAAACATATAATCTTTATATCTTTCCAAAAGACTAAAAAATTACCTTCCCAATTATTTCTTCAATATATTAGTACTTCTAGTCTTATCAAAAGGCCGATCCAAGTTTCCTTAAGTGGAATCCCAAGAGGATACATCCAAAGGATAAGGTAATGCCCCCAATCGAGTCTTTTATTTTTCTCTTCCCACTCATCCTCTAAAACAACTCCATTAAACATATAATAATAATTATATTATACTATATATAGATATATAAATATATATATATTATAATATTATTTTGTTAATGGAATATATATCATCCATAATCTTCACCTCTCAACTTATTCTAAAAATAAAAACATTGTTCATATTATGTCGATCCACTTCCTTTATGGATGATAATTTTTCATTTCCCATTAACACCTTCAGGACATGTTTAAATTCATTTATTATTTTTTAAAGTTACCTAAATATGTATATTGTTTATATTTTTCACATTTTTTTAATAAATATATGGATATTATATTAAATAAAATCAAACAAGATAACGATGGTTGGTAAAATTGCCAAAATAAACTAACAATATAACATTAATGGTTTACTAAATGAATTTTCCATATGTCAGAATACATATGGATATGTGGAGACATTTAAATTTTTCAAAGGTTATGAATATAATTTTATTTAAATTTTCTATTTTTGGTCCCATTTTTTATAAACTTGAATACTTATCCATAAGTGATCCCACGTTGGAACCATGAAACAAATGCCCTTAGAACAGTGAAATTTAACATTATATATCATAAAATGGATATAAATAAATATAATAAAATTATAGTAATTAAAATATAAATGTAAAAGTTTTATAAATAATTAATTAGTGTAATTTTATTATCCATTATGTTAATTACATGTGCTAATTGATTTTGGAGCCTAAGGTATGGGATCTCCAAGAACCACCCTTTTTATTTGAGTTATGAAAATTCTCTCTCTAACTCAATTTTTTTATATCTTTAATATTATTGGACAATTATAAATAATTTATCTATTTATATTACATATATTTATATCTTATTATCCTGTAATTTCATCGTTTAATACATTCTTTACCATCAATTCACAAATGACTTCTTTAAAATCAAATATTATTAAAGATAACATTTCTATTACTTAATCCTTTTTTGAAATGATCATTTATATTATTTATTCCCAAATAAAAATAATATTTTAAGACCTATGATTTTTTAATCAAATATTAACACAAATAATATTTATTTCCTTCTTCTCTTTGTAATGTTTATGAAATCATTTTTGATTATGATATTAGGAAAGATTATAAAAACCATTTATTTCCATGTGTAATTCTTATGTTTATGACATATGATTTATTTTAATTTATGGCACAAATAAAAATGTACATCTTATTATGGGAGTTCATAGATAGTGCTATAATTTATTGAGTAATATTATTGTCTCATAAGATGATATCTATGGGTTTAGGGAGTGAACCTAATCCATGATGGGACCCTGTCTACTAGGTGATGTTGTCATGGTGGTTAACCTTGACTTGTGCTTTTTTCATGTGTTATATTTATAACACTTTTCTATGCTTCCATGATCATATGATACCATGCTATTTTTGAATGATTCCATTTTATTATTCACGAACCTTCACCTTTAAGATATCATGCTATGTGGTTTGACACTCATGTTATGTTTTGTACCTTGTTTATTCCCTTAGTAGACTTTATATATCACCTTTTTTGTATTCCCTAGGTTAAACTATAAAATTTTATGATCTCATTATGGTGATTAAAATAAATTTTTTTATTATAGTTCCATGTTAATAATTTATATACCTAGTATTTCGAAGACACTGGGCCTCTCAATCCTTGGTTTGTATTTATTAGATATTTATGTTAAAAATCTTGTAATAAAATGAATTAAAGTCTTGGGTCACTATAATATCTCTCCAAAAAAATAAAATATAATAAAAATATAATACTTTAACCCGCAGCATTCCGAAGTAAAAGTAGATGAAACTCCATGTCTTATACATGGGGGTCATCAAACACAAAAATCACCTTTTGTGTAACATGAGACTATTTCATATCTTTATACATACTCTGAATAACCTTACAATTTTGTCACAATATATTATAATCCAAAGAAAAACATGATTATTTATTGCTCTTTGTTTTACATAAAGAGTTTAATTTCATAAAATATATTCCAACATAATGAAAATGTTAATATTTTATTTTTTGTTAACATTTTAGGTTTTATGTCCATTAATTCCTTGAATAACATTAACAAAACTATAGTTAATCATATTCCTAATCATATCAAAAACTATAGGTAACCATATTGGCCATATAGTTTATAAACATTTATATATTTTTTAAACTCATTACATATCCATGTAATTCCCACCAGATATCTATGTTGATATCTAATAAAACATGCCCACTAAATCCCTTTAGTGCGTAACATCTATATTGTAATAAATTTTGAACAATGATGAGTCTTAAGAATTTTTTCCAAATTATAAATTTTTTTAAGATAGTATTCAAAATCCACTACTCCACAACATCCTATTTTATGATGTTAATAATTTTTTCACATGCATAGAACTCCTTATAGGTTTATCATCATCATAATTCATATAAAATAATCCCTAAAACATTTCCCTTGAGATTATTTTGGAAAATAATGAAAATATTTACATAATTCTTAATCAAAAAATTGAAAACATTTTTTAGGATATAAAGTTGCATTCACTTAGTGTTTTTACACAAATAATGTTATATTTGTTATATTTGAAATTATTTAAGTCCAAATATAATCCCACTAGACTCAAAGACACTTTATTCTATTTAGGACTCCATTTTTTTATACAAAAACTAATTTATATTTAAAAAAATAACATATTTTAATTAATCAAGATATTTAATAGATAAAATATTATATCCATATCTTATATGATATTCTATGTTATTGGGGGATTATTCTAAAAAGTATATTTTACTCATTAACAAATGCCAATATTGGGTGGTGGAATCTAAATTCCTGTTTTTCAAAATAAATATGTAGGATAAAATTCATTTACATGTTAAAAAATGTAACACACCAATATTTGATGATATATTTCTCTATAATGTTTTTATTTATTTTATATATTTTTGACAAATAACAGCAAGCTTAAACGAACCGTAAAATACTATTTAAATATTCTTTTTTTTATGTCACAGTTATCACATTGTCTTTATATTAGAGGATATGAATAAGAAGAAATAAATTTTAGTAAATTTATGTCTTAATCATTAATAAAATGAATTAATTTGATATAAATATATTATAAATGAAAAGGAAAATTACCTGAATGTAAAATATATATTTTTTGAAACACTGTTTTTATGAGTGTCAAGTGTTTTTATCTAAATCAGTTAAATTAATCACAGTTGATGAATAAAATTAATTAACTATATATAAATATATATTATTTTCATTTAATTTTTTTAATGTTCATATAATGTTATTTCTAGGCATTTGATAAGAATATATCATCTTTTGTGAATAAAATTTCATTTTTTTTCTAAAACAACATTTTCAACAAGTTTAAAACACTTATTTCACAATGAATTTCATCAATTAATAGAAATGGAAAAATTAAATATGGGTCCCATATTTTGAATCATGAGATTTAAATTATGTAAATATGTCCCTTTTATTTTTTTACATTTTTAATGGCAACCTTAGTATTTTTTTCGCCTCAGTAAGGGAAAAACTGGTTAAAAAAATTGGCTCAGGATTTAAAATTCCTATAAAACATTCCTTTATAATATTATATTAGGGGATATGTACCATTATCATCCAAGATTCAAAATTATGGCCACTTGGATTAATTTTTATATTATTATTACCTTTATATTTTTTTTTAAAAGGGTAAATACAAAATTCCACTCTATTGATTTCAACCGGACTAAATTTTTATTAAAATGGAAAAGCGGATAAGTTAAGATAAAAATGTTTATTTAAAAAATTGATTAATATTTTTCATTATAATATATTTCATATTTTTATTTATTTAATTATTACCTTAAAATCTTACGTAACACAAGAACAATATTTATTAAATTACTATAAAAATAAATTAAATGGTTTTGAAAATAATAAATTTAATTAAAATTAGTGAATTATTACAATAAATTAATTTTATATAAAAATATAAACTATTATTTTTATTTTAGAAATTTTATATTCAAAGTCTTTTGTTTTCATGCTATCCTTAAAAACATTTCATTGAATAGTGTCAAAAATGACAATAATGATTTTTTATGATAAGTAATATTTGATTATATTATTTAAGAGTAAAAAAACATTGAAAGAGGGAATGTATAATTAGAAATGGTATAAAATATCTTCTCTTATCCATTTATGTATTAATTTTTACCTTTTAAGTAATATTATTATCATTTCATACATAAAATTTCATTACCACGTTTAAGATTTAAATTTTTTTATGTGTTTAAATAGAAAATATGGTTTAAATTGACAAAAAACCTAGTTAAATTTAATTAGATTATTATATTTCAAAATTAGTATATTTTTAAATGAATATATAATTATTTTGTATCCTTTTACATGAGAATTAATTAATTATATTTTAATATTTTTAGTACTTCCAAGTGTGTCATTTCCCACTCTTATAAAAGAACACCCCTTTTATCATTTATTTACCCCATTCTAAGACATACATCAAAAAAAACTATAAAATTATATTATCAACATTAATATCCAAAGAATATAAGTTATTTAGTTCTTAAAATACAATTAAAGGGTACTTAATAAATGATCTAAAGGAGGTCTCCAGAATAAAAGATAATCATCCTACCTGGCCTCCTTAAATTTATTTCTTATTAAACCTCATCCAAATACATGGTATTCATAATTAAATAAAAAATTAAGTATCATAATTTTTTGATAATATTATTATGATCATGAAAAATTAATTATCCACCCTTTTTCTAACAAATTGGACGTGAATGTATCACCCGTGCTTGTGTGTGGATTACCACCTCCACACAATGATACAAATTATTTTTTAATACCAGATTTAATGAATGTATATTAGGGTGTGTTTAATATTTATAAGTAATATATATTAAATTATTATAATTATAGTACTATAATATCATATCTATATTCTTTCCTACAAATCTATCAGAAAACAACAACATTACTCGTGCGTATGTATCGACTACCACCTCCACAAAGCAATTTGATTCATCATTCATTTATGATTTACATGGATTGTTATAAGGATGTATTTAATGAATATATATGATATATATAATATAATAATTATTTTTTAAATTTTAATTATTATTTACATTTCTTTCATTACATCTATTGAAAATTAATAATATCATTCATGTGTATGTTCGACCTGCTATCTCCAAGAATGGTGGAATTTATTTTTATATGTCAACCTTTTATATATGAATATTAATATGTATATAATGAATATATATATATATATAATATTTTTATAATAAATAATATTTTTCATATTTTATAACTATGATCAATGTACATGTATTGGAAATACAAAAAACAAATTCTCAAGAAAAATTAAATAACCCACATGTGAAAATCATGATTTTAATAAGGAATTATTACTAACTGGGAGTCAATGGTTTTTAAGTTGTTCATATAATATATTATAAGTGTGTAAAAAAATATGGTATATAACAATAATTAATTTGAATGTATTATATAGGATGTTAAATAATCATAAAATCTAGAAAAACATGGGGCGGGTAACTTATGTTTTACTCTAATTTTAATCGGGATTGTTTAGGCTTAAATTTACATTGAAGGAAATTATATGATACTTTTAAAATAAGTACCATTAATTTTCCTCTCATCTTGTTATTTCTTGATAATAAATGTTTTAATTTTATTTTCCATTCTTTATAAACTCAAGATACTGAAATAATCATTTTTAAGGGAAAATGGATTTATTTATCTATTTAGTAAAAAAACATTTTTCTTCCATATCCATATTTTATAAAACAAAATCTATTTTTTTGATATAATAGTTTATATTCATTTAAACCCATTTTTTTAATTTTTTTTAAAAATTGAATGATTATTATTGATGTGTTTTTAATGGGGAGCTTTTTCATTTCTACTAAACATGTGAAAGAAATCATTCTTTTAACATAAATAGAATGAAAATAGTTTCATGTATCTATGATCACTAAAAGTTTTGAAACATAATTTATGGGTTTATAATGTTATTTTTTAAGAAAAAAAATTTCCTTAATATTTTGGAAAATTTTAGATGTTAAAAAACTAATTTCAAAGTGAAAATGGTATTTTCCTCATGAAACATTCTAATGATATTTTAATGGAATTATTCATCTATGCTAACATCTGTTGATATTATATAGGATTTACTAGGGATATGATCCAATGATACCATATTTATTCTTTCTCTTAATGGTTTATGGTTATGATGATGAAATATCTATGAAACCCATTTTCTTTTCTAATGGTTAAAATATAATGAAGGGTTTTATGATCTTGTTGTATATATGTTAATGGATTTATGATAATGTAATTTGTGGGACTAGAATTATATCTCCATACAATGAATTGGGTGATGATTATTACTTTATGGGATCATAGTAAACATGGATTTTAATAAAAATCCTAAAAAAAGAGGGTACACAAGAGGTTATCCCAATCGTGAAGGAGGGTACAAGGGATGCTATTCCATGCAAGAAAAAGAAACATCGGTGGTTATACCATGTTTACCTTGTTCTAAGTTTTTCTATGGTTATTTTTTTGTAAATTTTTTATAAATAGGATTATTCCACATTTTATGTCACTATTTTAGTAAATGATATTATGCTAATGTTATGTTACAATGGATTTTGTTATTTGATAACTTTATGATTCATGTATTTTGGACATCCATGATTTATATTATAACTCGTGTTTATAATCTATCAATTGTTGGGTATGATTTTAAATGGTTAATATCATTTTCTAAAAACCATTATGCTCATTGCATATTTAAAAGATCATTTATATATCACTTTTTTAGCCTTACTGATAATTTGATATCAAACTTTATCATATTTTCTTTTCCCAAAGATATGAAGAAACATTTTATATATGAAGTGTCTAAGAAGTATGATATTTATGAAGTCCTATGTGACAAATGGTGTAGATATTTTATAAATAAAAATCTTTTTTATCAAATTTTATAATAACACTAAACCATTATAGTTATGGTGTGGATAATAATGTTATATATTTAATATTAATTTAATAAGACATTATATTAATGTATGAAACATATGGGTCACAATAGTTTGTATCCGAGAAAGGATTTGATACCTATTGTAACTGGGATGATAAATATTTAGTGAGTACCCTTAATAAAATACTTTATACATAATAACATCCTATATTATAGTATATAAATGTGTGTGGTTTTCTTAAAAAACATACATTTATAGATATAATAAGAGTAAGTTATTTTAGAATAGATGTATCTTGGGGTAATTACCCTTAAATGTGTCTGTTGAGTATATCATAGCCACCATTCTAGTGCATAGTGACTATTACCTTTCTCTTCACCTATTTTGACACTCCGACGGAAAATTATTGGGTTAATTCAATTTTTTATTTTGAACCATCATGATGGATTTTAATGGATGATGATAATGGATATCATAGGATGAACCTAAGGTTTCATGTATTGAAATGAAAGTTTCATGATTTAGACATCCTATAAATGATTGGTTTATTATTATGTGGCTTACCACTATGACTATTGTTTCTCACACTATGATTTTTTATTTTAGTAAATGGATGGAACCTGAAGGAATAATTTAAATGATGAATTTGATGGAAAATGAAATGATTATTCTCTTGTGAATCCAAATTTTATGGGAGGTGGAATGAAAATTTTCATTGGAATGCTTACATAGCATTCTCAGTCCATGGGTCATGATGAGATTCAAAATGAGAAAAGTAGAAAACAACATTCTCTTGAGTCCTTCATAGGGAAATATATATTAGAGTTGGTTTTCTTGAACCTATTCTATTTTACTTTAATTACATGAAATATTAAATATTCAAATATTAATAAATACATTATTATATATAGTTCATTTTTTCCATGAGATTGATATAATAATTTCCAAGGGTATCAATCACTTTGAAAAGGTCATTGTAGTTTCCAACTACGATAACAACATTAAAGTGCAATGATGATATTGTCAAATATAATTCAATGTTTAGATAAATTATTATGAAAAGGAAAATTGTAGGAAGTCTATCAGGTGTGAGTACTCATAAGAATATGAGACTTTTTCCCATGACCTTATTACTTGGTAATCTATAAGACAAGAGATTATAATAAAAACCCCCCAGTAGGATGTACACATGTTTTGGGGTCATCATATATTCCTATCTACATGTGTGTTTAATGGTCCATTTACTTTAATATTATAATTAATGCATTTCATAACTCATGCACATAGAATTACTAACCAAAACTGTGATTCCATATGTTAATGGGAAATATGGTGCATTGGGTGTGTCATGAATTACTTGTTATTAATGGATACATTGAGGAAAGACTTTTCTCTTTTATTATTATAGAGTTTGGTAAATCAACCCTTTCATTTGAACAAAATCATTGAATTAAATTCCATGTCCATGGTGTAATGATTTTTTTCTTTTGGATAGTCAATTAAAGATGTATCAAGAATATAGATTGATGTCATTGATATTAAATTTTATTGATGAGATATTATGATAAAGGTATTTTTTTATAAGGTTATTGTTTGTATGTGGTTCCCAGAATTGCATTATTATGTTATTTTTTATGGCTTCTATGACCAATTACTAGATAATAATCATTGAATTCAAGAAATCCTTAATAAGGCCAATGATAATTAATCATAGAAGTCTAGACACACTAACTAAATATATATATATATATATATCAATTAAATTCCATTTGAATTTAATTAGTGGAATTAATATTATTGTCAATATTGAAGAATATTTTTGTTCATGTTTCATCGATCTTAAATATTTTTGATAAATTTTTAATGAATATTTATTTTTTATATTTTGAATAAAATATTAATTTATGAATTAAAAATTTATTTATTAATTCAATATACACAAAGAAGGAAAAGTCAACCAAGATCATTTTTGGTGGAAAATATTCATTTACATACTGGTAAAATAATACTTCCCATTATGCTTGTTATTGCAAGACAAAAAATAAAAATAAAAATATTATTATATTGCATGGGGTTTGATAAATATTATTATATTATTTATAGATTGGTAAATAATTAAATAATATTTGGAGAGAAACCATGGCTCTATAAATAGATGGTTATGTCTAATATATAGGATTAATATAAAAATCAGGAATTAATAATTATTTCAGAGAACAGACTTCGCTATCAAATTTATTATTCCCTCCTCCACTCAATAATGAGAAAAAGAGAGAATTATTCAAGACTGAAGGATCTTGTAGCAATCTATATGAAAAACACAAGACAATTGATCTTACATGCATGCACCTGATTTTATACGAGTGATTGTTTAGTGATCAATGGAGAACATGTAGAGCATTGTTAAATGGATTCTTTAATCAGATCCTGGAAGTGAAAAAGGTAATTTGAAAATGGATTTGGATGATCAATAATTTCACTAATGAAGGATAATAATTGAATTTATTATATCTTTAGATATAATATAAATCAATTATAAATTTAACATGAATAGAACCCCTCCATGTTTCAGTCTCTCTAATGTCAATATTCAATGGAAAAAATTCAGTTTCAATGAAATATATGTAATAAAAAATTTAATAACAATCAATCAAATCGATAAAACATTTATAGTTGTTTCTCCATCAAAGGATATTCTATTGCACTTAGAACATTCATGTGATATCAGGTCATTCAAATTTAAAATTTAAAATTATTTGTATGACTGTTGATCGATTATGTTTAATAGTTGTTAGATAATTCATTTCCATAATATTGATTCTTTAATTTTTTTTTAATTAATATAATTTTTACATATTAATCATCATATTTAAATATTTTAGTTTCACAAAGTATTTAGAATAGATGAATAATGGCTATAGATTCCATCTAGATGTACATATAATTTTTTCTAGTAAGACATGGTTACACGATGTGTAGCTGGATTACACTCTATGTAACCAAGTGCACATCACATAGACACATCACATGATACAAGAAAATCAAATATGTAACTACAACAACATATACTATTTATTGTTGGATTATACCATAAGTAACTACTGAAATTGATGTGTAGTCAACATGGTTTATCAAAGAGATTCAAATAAACTATGAATTCAAATACAAAATTAAATCCCGCATGAGAATAATATACTAGATCATTAAAAAACACATGAACTATATCCAACGTACATAGAATTTAGTTCATTAATTCTTTCATTTAAAGAGAAAACTGATCCATTCATTGAGTGAAGTTAATAGACATCTTGAAAAACAAATGACATATAGCTAGAGTTCATATCATATTGTACTGTATTGGAAGAATATGCCTAGTCCTTCAAGAGGATTCCCAGAAACACAAAAATGGTGATACATGGTGTGTAGTTAGTTATTTAATGTTGTGTAGTCTAGCTGAGTTACATGTTTATCCCCAAAAAATTATCTCTGGTACACAGAAATCAAGGTGTACTACGCGTAGCTCATAAGAACATGTTGTTTAGTTACCCAATATTGAATATAATTAAATTAAAACAAATTAATAATGAAATAATAATAATCCTGTTATATTTATTGGATCCTAATGTGTTTTAAAATTTAATAATGTATTCTATAAATTATCAAATGTTCAATTAATTTATTTTAATTATCATTAATTATTAGTTTTTTAATTTATTTACCAAAAATTCATTTATAACGGATATCTCCATGAAAATTTTGATGGTCCTTTTGATTAAACATAATGAATTAATTAATCAATTAACTAATAGAAGAATGTTATTCTTAATGATAATGAATGAATAGAAATTAATGCTAACAAGTATACTTTTGTGTAATTTTTTAATGCATCTGACCATTCATGAAATTGACCAAGACCTATCTTTTCATTGGTTTTATTTTATTTAATTTACTTCACATGTTTATTGTTATTTATTATTAACTTGAATATGATTTACTATGAGACATACCTCAATACTTTATTTTATGGGACATGTATTTCCAAGGTTTATTATGCATTTACCATAAACAGTCCTTTGGCTCCCCTCACATATGTGTGTGTTTTAAATACATTTAAGAAATGGATTATCATAAGGCATGTAGAGGTGGTTCAAGATTGATCCAAGATGATTCTAACCAATGCAATACACTAGAGGATATGTGGAATGATTAAACTCATTCCATGATAGGGACAAGGCTTTTTCCCACTGGATATAGTTTGATTTATTGTACGTTCAATAAATCAGCCGTTAGAGAAGCTCGTGATCATGTCATTTATTTATTTATATCTTCATAACTATTCATTTTATGGATGAAATACCATAATCACATAATTAAATTAACTAATTTACAAACATGGAATATAAACAAATGGATTATTTGTAAAATGTTTTATCAAAATATGGTTAATTACTTATGTAAAATCTACTTATCATTAATAATTAATATAAATGATAAAAAAGATAATTTTACATATAATAAAAAAATCCCGGAATATAATATTAAATCAAACATGGCCATCCAATACTTAATTTTGTATAAAAATATTTATAACCATGTGTTTGAGGAACCCTACATGAAACAATTTCTTTTATCATGGAGTTCTTATGATGGTTATGGGTTGAATTAAAAATATTAAATCAATAAAATTATCCCTTGATAGAATTGATGTAACTTGTAGGAAAGTTTTAAGGAAATTCAATTTAGGCTTTCAGGATTAGTGAGTCTACTCAATGGATAAAGAAGCTATGACCCCATATTTTGTGAGGACATTCCTATTTAAACATCCTAAAATATGATGTCCAAACCTCATTGATGTTATGAGAAGGGGAATATGGATCCTTGATACTACAATTTCTTATAATCAAAACATTATATGACTAATGTGTTCAGATTTCAGGACTTGATAAAATTGTTAGATATTTAATGAAATTAATATTATCATTTTGTCTCATATAATTTTTAATAAAGATAATTAATAATAATAAGATATTATATAATTATATAATAATGTAAATTTCATTTTCCACATTACCCCCAAGATAAATATTATATAAGGACCATATCCTTGCTTGAAGTAACTTCAAAAAATCGTTTAGATTATTTATGGTTATGTTGCAGAATGAATGGAAATATGATCTACTAGAATACTCAATACATGATCTGACTACAAATGAGGTGGGTGATGAAGAGTTTTCTATCAATGTTAATCACATGAGTGACATAGTTGAAATTCATTGTTTAATTGTTTCATCCACATTAAGTGAACTCCTGATGTCTCAAGAAAAATGGATTTTCCTAGAATTCTAGAGGATATTTTTGAATTATTCAAGTATAGATATATACAAGAGTAGTTTTATATATACAATTTTATTTTTTAGAGTAAACTTAGAGAAGATGGACCATATAGGCCCCATGGATTCAAACTCATTATCTAAATTGAGGGACTAGAGGTTCTTCGGTTTAATATCTATAAATAACTATGTGTTGGTCTCATTCTTAAATTACATCCATAGTGATTTCCAAAAATTTTCATAAATTTCATTATGAACAACACTAAAAACTCACTATTATATCTGCTAATATTTTGTTTCTAAGTAGAAAAAATGATGAAGCACAAAGATTATATTATCATTATGGTGAAAAAAATGAAATGTTGGACAATTATATCTATGTCCAAAGCTTCTTCACAACACCCTTCCAAGAAGGATTGAATAAAGGGATATACAAGGGAACATGATATTGCATGTTTTTAAGTGGAAATTGGTGAAACTAGATTAGAAACTACACCATGAAAAGAAGTAAGGTAAAGCTTGAAGTGACTTTATTATCGAGTGCAACTTATATGTTTTTATAAATAGGGGTTTAAATTCATTTTTTCAGTTCTCACATGCATATTAAAATATATGAACCTATTAGATTCAAAAATGTCTAATGAGAGGGGGGAGATCTATTGGAATCTAATGGGTCCATACTTACCTCTATGGCTATTGTGAACTACCACCTTACATTATTGACAAGAATGATTTTAGTTTTGAAATATTTCCATTATTTTCCATTTATTACCAAGAAAATTATTTTGGTATCCATACATGATATAAATAGATATGTTTTCATGTTCGGGAATAAATTTTTCTTCTTTTATAATGATAGAATATTATATGGTAAGGCCCTTTTAAATAACATTCCACCACTACTCATTCTATTGTAGATAACATATTAATCACAACTTCATTTATTATTTAAAGGAGTTTGTAATTCTATATCAACTCACTTCTCCTTATACTCCTCAGTGGAATGGTGTAAAAGAAAGGGGGAACCATGTTTTGTTAGACATACTAAGATCAATGATAAGTAATCATAGGATTCCATTATTATTATGGGGATACATGGTATATACAACAACACAAATACTAAACCATGTTCTACATAAAGTGACAAGAAGTAGACCATACCATAAACAAAATGAAAGAAAACTGTTGCTGTCATAATTACATACGTGGCACTACAAAGCATTTGTTAAGGCCTCTTTAGGTAAAAAACCTACACCCTAATAAAGAAGTGTAACATTATAGGTTACCTATATAAAATAAAGATATATTACTTATGAAAACCCTCATACAAAAGCATTATTGTGGAAATAAATTCAATATCCCCTTAGATTGAGAACATATCTAAAAGCGATAGTGAGGATGAGATAAGATTTCATGACATCTAAGATCAAGGTATAAAAGATTTTCTAAAGGAATAAATTCCATAATGCCATATAAAATAATTGGTTTCAAAGATATAAGTACTTTATTGGAGTAAAAGAGAGGATAGAGAACTAGAATGGTATTTTTTCTAGTAAATGAGGATAGTGATCCGTTATTAGTTGATAATAATGATCCACTAACCTAAAATGAAGCAATAAGTGGCATAGATATTTCTAAAAGAAAAGAATCCATGAATTTTGAAATGGGTTCCTTTTACCAAAACAAATAACAGATCTTGGTATATCCTCTAGTGGATGTAAATATCATTGGTGGTAAATGGTTATTTAAGATGAAACTATACATAGATAGGCAAGTAAATAGATATAGGGAATGAATTGTTTAAAAAAAGTTCCAATAGGATCAATGTATTAACTATGATGAAACATTTTTTTTAGTTTCAATGCTGAAATCTATTCTAGTTATACCTACCATTTTTTAATTTCCATGATTATGAGATTTCTAAAATGGATTTCAAAATATTCAACCTTAATGGGAACCTTTAGAAATATTTTTATATAACAAAACATGAAGGGTTTGAGATTATAAATATTGGAAACACGGTATCGATGTGGTAAATATCCATTTATAGTTGAATGTAAATATCATGGTCATGGAACAATCAATTTTATGAATTCATAATGGAATTTTGTTTTATAAGGAATTAATCTGATCTCTGTGTCAATAAATAGTTTAGAGGGAGATATTTTGTTTTCATAATTATAAAATTCGATGAGGTATTACTTGTTTTGAAATAAAGTAATTGTATTAAAGCCTATTAAATCATGTTATAATAATTTATAATCAATTTAGGACTTCATAAATCAATCATATGTTCATTGGTTCAAGATAAATTATGATAGATCCAACAGGTTTCTTGGCCTATGTGAAGGGACACATAAGGACATGATACTAAATATATTCATTATAGAACAATCCAAGAGGGGTTTGTTTCCAATGTATCATAAAACATATCTATTTATGTGTCCTATGATACATGATGAAATAAAAATTATGGATATGATTCAATACACATAAGTGACTGGTTCATTCAATTTTTTTATTCTATATATTATTATTGGTGTTTCCTATGCCTTGAGTGTGGTAAGAAGATACAAATATGGCCCCGGTGACCACCATTGGAGGGAAATCAAGACTATTATTATGTATATATGGTAGAATAAGGATATGTTCATGGCCTGTGGGGGATATGTGGAACTAGAAATCAATGGTTATGAAGATACTAGTTTCCAAATAGATCAAGGAAATCAGAAAGCATATATTGAGTAAATATTCACTCTAAATAGAGGTATTATGAGCTGGGAGAGCACAATAAATGTTGTGGTTGTAGATTCTGTAGACAATTCCAATTATATTGATGATTTTGGGGAATTTAAAGAGGTAGTATGGTAACAAAACTCATTCCAAGAGATTGATGTTATACCTAGTAGTAAAGTCCCAATCACACCCAATTGTGATAATACTATTATTGTGGCCCTTTCTAAGGTGCCGAGGTAATATAAATGGACGATGCATATTCATTATAAGTATCATATTATATTGTATTTTTCATAGAGTGGTGATGTTTTAGTGAGAATCATACAGATGTAATATAATTTAGTGGACACTTGACAAAATCCTTGACATAATATATATATGATCACCGTTTGAAGTTTACCAGACTGAAATTCAATGGTATTTAGCTCTATTCTATGTGACAGTTTGTTAGATTTGGTGTTCTAGAAACAATATTTTGTAATTTCATAGCATATATATTTTATTATTTGAATATTAAGAAAACATCTTATTATATATTTTTCATTTTTATACATGATTTTGATGTAATAATTTAAAACGGCATGACTTTGATGTAATAACGTCCTTGGATGTATTTTGCATTGATATAGTAAAAGAAGTTCTCCAGTATGATGAGAACCATAAATTCCCATGATGAAATTATACAATATAGTTCAATGTTTGGATAAAGTACTATTATAGGGAACATAAAATATATAATTTCATGTTTATGCACTCATAAGTGAATAAAAATTATTCTTGTGAAGTTTTCCCATGGTGATTTTGGTTATGGTAGGTTATGAGAGTATACCTTTTAGTAGGAATTTAGAATGATTTCTTATCATCAAATATTCTTATAATTGAGTGTGTAGTTATATATAGACATTAATATTATTATTAATGCATGTCATGAATCACACACTTAGATTTACTAACCAAAACAATGACAACATATATCTTTGGGAAGTTAGGTATGTCTGTTGAATCTTGAATGACATGTTATTAATGGACAAGTTGACGAATGGATTTTCTATTCCATCATTATGGATGTTGATATCTCAACACTTTTATTGGAATATAACTATCAACATAAGTTTCACATCCAAGGTGTAATGATGTGTTTAATTCAGATAGTCAATGAAATAAGTATCAATCAGATAGGTTGATGAGATATTTGAGTAACTATCTTGAACAGTTATTCTAACAAGGGGATTATATTACATAGTGGACATTCCAATGTGGTTGTCGATGTAATAAAATTAATTTCTTTATCTTGGGTTCCTTGAACTATTTTTAGATAGTAATAATGCACTTTAGGTAATCCTGCCTAATTACAATGAGAAATAATTCTATAAGTCCACACACACATTATGTATCTATTTTTATCGATTAAATTTTATTTTAATTTAATTAAAAGAATAAATATTATCCACATGCACGATGAATAATTTTATTCCACTT
The DNA here is from genome assembly GCA_963277665.1 of Viscum album. Lineage (NCBI taxonomy): Eukaryota > Viridiplantae > Streptophyta > Magnoliopsida > Santalales > Viscaceae > Viscum > Viscum album. Next base: position 485,698,644 of record OY728129.1, read on the forward strand.
TCATCAATGACAAATATTTTATTGATTTTTTAATATATATTAATTCCCAATATTATTAATAAGTTATTATTTAGAAATTAAATATTTATTTGTTTATTAATTTGGCTATTCAACAAATATTGAGGAGGACCAGTGGATGAAGATAATGTTTGGTGATAGATATTAATTTACAAGATAGTAAAATAATATTTATTTTTTATCCAAATAGCATAAGCTATAAAAATAATATTATTGTTATTATTATAGGGAATTTGGGTTGATAATTATTATTATATTGTTTAAGGGTCAGTATGTAATTAAATAGCATTTTATCCTAAAATCTAGATCTATAGATAGAATGTTATCTATATTTTGTAGGGTAAATATAAACATTTATAATTGATAACTATTGTACCCAAATGGCTTCTCTCTTTAATTCCTCCTTCTCCCACCCTCTTAAGAATGATAACAATAATAGATAACCCTTAAATATTAAAGATGTTATTGATATCAAGATGAACAACACAAGATTATTGATTCATTATGGTAGCACCTGATGTTCTATCGGTGATTGTCCAGAGGTCAAAGGAGCACAAGCAGATCATTGCTAGAGGGATCGTACATTTGGATCTTAAAATTGAAACAACTGTAATCCAAAATGGGGTTTTTATGATCATAATATTCATTGTATAAATATCCCAAGATAAGGTATTATTTTTTAAAATCAAATGTAAATTAAATAGAAGTTTATCTTGAAAATATACTCTCTATATTCTTAGTTCTCATATATATATTACGTAGAGAAATTTTGTTTTTCTTGGTTTTTTTGTCACTCACAATATGAAAATGATCTATCAAATCAAAAAAAAATTAGTTATTACTCTTGAAAATGCACATATGATATGGCCGGAATAATAAATATCCACATTCTTTTAATGTATCTACTAATCCTCTAGTTTCTATGAAATGTATTAGAACCATTTAAAATATATTTTCTTTTAACCATTGTTCTGATCATGAAAAATAATTTCTTCCATTAATCATTTAGATGGGATAATAGATCAATTTTGGAATCCAATTAAGAACATGATGCAATGAGAATAATCTCACTACATGGATTGTGATGTGTTTGAATTTTATTTTTCAACAAATACATTCCTTGTATTCTTCATATGAAAATGGAGAAGGAATTACTTTAGATAAGGTAGTAGGATGATGAATCCATTAGTTCATACGAGGAAAATTTTACAAGACTTGAGCGCTATGCTTATAGTATTATCATTAAACTACAATGTAAGATTGATGAATTATTTAATTTCTTAAAACCAAATCAATAAAGGGATTTAGGAATAAGGGAACATGGTAGTTATGGTGAATTTTTTTGTTGGGTTACCAATTTTGAAATAGGGATTGGTGTTACCCATCAATCTCATGTTTTTTATAAGAAAATAAAGATGGAATTCAAAGAAAATTATAACAATAAAAACCATAGAGGGAATAATAAGACCATATAAAACCACATACCTAGTCTATTCATAATTACTGAACTTGGTTGGTCACATATCTATAGGACCCCAAAACACCCTTATAGGGGAGGGGTGAATAGGGGTGTCACCTTTTTATTTTAAACTAATGGATCTTGTTCCCACTTTGGTAGGAACCTACTAAACCTGTCAGATGAGAATGTATAGAAAACAAACAATCACATGGAAAGAGATGGCACAATAATTTTACTTGGTTAACCACTAAGGGCTAGTCCATGGAGTATACGTCGATAAGATTTTTGTCGTACCAAATTTCAACTAATCATCACTATTAGTGGAGTAAAATAGTTCAAACATAGTCACTATACTCCAGGAACACTCCCTATATACTTATTTGAGGGATGGCACACTACGTCCCTCAGAACACTTCTATTGACCCCCTAATAACTACTATAGGTGAAAAATTACATATTTTATCATCATAGTGTTCTAATCAATAGATTTTCAGTTAATTATTTATCGCTTTCCATCATGAGACTCTACTTGTATCAAATTCATTAATTCATACACTTAAAACCACTGATCAAAAATTCTTGATACCTAATGCTTGTTCGAAGATCCATAGTTCACCTATGTGCAACACTTGTTCTTGTGCGCAAGATATTGAATTATTTTTCAAGATGACTTTTGCACAATAATTACTTTTTATTCAAACCTTATATTGACTCAACTACACCAAAAGGTTCACTTGGTCTTTTTAGACTAAAGGAACACTTTTCATGCAAGTTTAACAACGTTTAAATATTTCTCCCATAATTTTTTTGCATGGAAGAGAAACCAGATCTACATTGGAAAAGTTATTCATCTTTAGTGGGGGTAGATACATATTTATAAGCCTCTATGACCTTACTCTAATATGTTTCCAGGCACATAATACCCATTTTTATGTCACATTGGGCGTGTAAGACTCTTCTGTGAAACATCCTCTTTCAAGCACATTCAAAATTTTAGAGCCCTAATTTCCATTTCCAAATTTTGATTCAATGATCCCAAAAAATTCCTTGCATGAAATTTTCTACACCACCATTAATCTTGCAAGATACTCCCTTTGACAAAAACACATTTCTTAATTCTCTATTTTTTAGACCCAAAAATTTCGAAAACACTGGGAAATGACCCGACCTTTATTATTGTTGTTAGCTTAAACTATAAGATCACTTTCCTTGAATAACCTATGATATTATATTTGAGATTTTACAATAAATTAAAACCATACCCATTTAAAACAAATAACAATATTGGTTCCAATAATATTCTCATGCGTACCTCCCTGTATACCAGAGGCAACCAACCAGTAGCGAGTGTCAACAATGGTATAGTGGGGATGATATACCATCATAATTAGAGTAGAATAACGATGATATAACAAATAAATAGTGTCATAATATAAATGGAAAATAGATAAATGAATATAAATCGTCCAGATAGTAATAATAAACAATCTATAAGTGGTTTATTTTAAAAATGATGAGTATTTCATAGAGAAATAAAAAAATGAAGGCATATGTGCATACATGTACATAAAAAACAAAATACCAAAAAAGAAATTTCCAATATCTTTAAAACATAACTCTTAGTACCATAATTTCAAGCTCCAACAGTATAAGTAATCAATCATCCATGATCAGGAACTTTCCTTTGTCCCTACCTATATCCATGTAGTCTATCCAGGTACCAATCTACGACCCAAATAGGGATTGAGATATACGTAGTCGGTCACCACCAATGGAATCTATTCAAATATGGTATGTGAATATTAAATAAGTAATGTTTTAATATTGAGGAATGTAGTGGAGTAACATGTGTAAAATAATGATTAGACTCCTCATGGGTTGCCTAACCGACAATACCAACTTCAGTTCATGCCGATAATATTTCAATAAGGGACCTGTATAAGGTTAGGGTATAGCATTTTTAGAAAAAGTTTACCATTACATGGTATCATATAATATGGCCCAAGGTGAAACCATGGAAAATAATTCATACTAACAGTAATATAGGTTCCATGAAGAATCATGTCATCCTTCACCCTAGAAGGTTTAGCTATCTCACATTACATAAACCATTAATTCTAGTTATGAGGTATGAGTGTCATCCATATGGTGAAGATGAATAATTCCAATGGAAAGGTTTATAACTAATTCCATGAATCATGTCCATGGTAAATCTCAAGCTAAACATGTATAGGGAACAAAGGGAGAATCCAAGGATCCTTATGGTGGAAGTCACAAGTTGAATCAAAGGAGTGTATAGACGGAATTATAAAAATATGAATATGAGTCATGTGAATAATTTGTACTACGCTAAGGATTTCATGTATCAATAAGACATTGAACTAATTTCAAGGTGGGTATCTCCCTTTGAAGCTGACACAATATATCCGGGTGGCTTCCTCTGAGCGATTTTTTGGAAAAAATCATTCATGGTGACTCATCAGTATGTTTTTTGTGTGATTATGTTTGTTGATAAGGCCACATGACCGTGAAGAAGTAGGAATGGGGTTTGTCGATGTAGGTGATTAAGGTTTCATATTTTCCCAATGTTTTCCAAATTTTTGACCCATAAATTGAAAGTATATTTTTTTGAAATTGAACGATTTATGCATAATGAGGGAACGAGATGCCGAATGGTGAAAGAAATTGGAAAAGGAAGGGAACCTCACAACATGGGACATGAACCACATACTAGGTACAAGGAACAGTTCACAAACCCTAAATCCCGATTCAGATATTTCAATGAAGGTATGAATAATGGTTTATAGAAGGTGAATAGTTCATAGATGTGGCACATGAAAGGCATGTGGTATGCATAAGGATTGTGGTATGTGGTATGGCTTGATGTTAGTAGGAATGAGATTGTGATTTGAGAAACCACGAAGGGTGTTGTTGGAAAAAATGTGATGCTGATTTGGGCCACCACACATGAAGAGAGGAAGTACGTGGACCATATAGGGATGAATGGTTCACAATAGGAGAAGGGGTATGTGGTGAATCTTGTACTACATTTAAGATTTGAGTAATATCAGATTTGTAAATTTTTTTAATATATTTGCCTATATAAGGAGTGTTAATATCTTCATTAATAAGATTAAATTCTATTAGAGAAAAACATCGCTCTGGGAATTCATCTAAGTCAAAAAGTGCATTGTGAAGAAGAATTACACAAAGGGTGAAGTAGTTTTCGTGGAAGAAACTCTAATGATGGTTTTTAAGGGGAGTTATTATAAGGTCCTAGCCTTAAACCTTACTTAAGCTTGAGATATATCAAGAATACACATTGATGATCTTTTCAGTTTTAGAGTTTTAGAGAATTAGATCATAAATCAAGCATTACATTCCACATCTAAACAAGGTGGTTACATAAAAAACAATATTCATTATTCCCATCAATAGAAACATGTTCAAAATAAAACATGGATTCTTTCTTGACACTTCCTCGACACTATCATCGCATCTTGTACCTTTCCCTTGACCTGTGAAAAACATTTCAAAAACTTGGGATGAGCATAAAAATATCAGTAAGGGATATAAAAATACGGAATGAAAACATAATTCCATGTACACATAAGAATCAATGAAATCATACTTTTCTCATAAAACATAAGCACTTTATCATACCTCATGAAATCATAAGATTTATGAATAACTCATAGAATACATAATACATAATGGTAACTTGAGGTATTCATAACATTCTTACATAGGGAGTAACCCTCGTGGTTACGTTTGGAATACCCATCACAATATATTCCCTAAATCTCTTCAGAGAAACCTTAGCGTTTAACCCCTTCGCATTACCCAACGCATTGGAAAGCTATATCGGGCTCACCAACCATTAGTTTATCATGGAACCACCCATCCTCGTAAACAATTCCCAAAAACCATAATATAATCATATCACATAAAACATGCATAAATAAAACATATCATTTCCACATTTCAATCACAAGATATCAATACAACACATTGATATAATAAAAATATTGTCAAAACCATTTTCAATACCAAAATAAAATAAAAGTAAAACATGGTATTTATTTTTCATTTAAAAAATGTTATGGGTTGTAGAGGAAGCCGAAACTCAAATAATGGTCACAGCGGTGGAGAAGTCGTTGTCGCCGCATACGTACGACAAAAACATTCCCTTTTTTCGTTTAGTAAAACTCTTCGTATAAAAATATTCCTTAAAGTCAAAGGGGTTTATACATCATATAAAAAAAAGTTGTGTATAAAACAAAATATGCCTCAATGAAAGGAGATTGAGACGAAGTCCCATACCTCATGTCCGACTTGACTCAATAAGTATTTAATCTCCTGAATAATAAACTAGAGTTAATTTATACTTTCTTAAGAACCTTTTTCAAGTTCATTATTACTTTTATATCACTTATTACCATGTTATGATCATTATGTAATTATTCAAGATAATAACGGTTGTTTTGTCGATCTTTGGTACTTGAGCCAAAAATAAACTTCTTATAATTACAAGTTGTTCATGTGGTAAAATATCCATTATATCCAGAATTATATTCATGATATAGATATCATATATATTATATATATCTAGAATATACATGCCTTTATAATATTACATAACATTTAGAGGTAAGAAATGAAATGCACCGTTCATGGAGAGGGTAAGCCGTACGTACGCATGAACGCTACTTTCATTTATATTTCGTATTTAATGGAGTGAAATCATAATGATATAAATGTATATTATAATTCCAGTATAATATAATATATAAAATTATAAACTCAATCCTTTATATGTCCCATATATGGCATTAACGAATGAAATCACTTTGAGGGGGCAGTAGTCCGCACTTCCTAAAATGAAGATATCGTGTTTACCCATAATGAAAACCATAAAGGTATGTCATAAAAGAAAAATAAAGAAGCATATAGATAACAGAAATATAATATATATATAATATATATATAGTGACATCTTAATGGCCACCATTAAATGTGTTAAAAGAATATTGAACAATCATTGTTTCGTGAGGAAGAAATTCTCCAAGCACAGAAACAGTATGTTCTTTTAACCATTAGACGGAGGTGTGTGTAAGTGTAGCTCGAATCCTTTTTATAAAAACATCCTAGTATATTTAAGATACTGGTGTTTTTACAAAGGAAAGGAATAAAAAGATTTTAGGGGGTTGGAGAAGCAAAATTAAACAAAAGAACACAAGTGAAGACATTACCTTTAAATCAGGTAACTCTTCATGGTTTGAACCAAAAGATTTTTTTGAAGAGATTTCTGCCTAAGGTAAGGCTTCTAGGATGAAGAGAGGGATGTGGAGATATAAAATGAGCAGATATTGGCCGAGACATTAGCTTGAGAGGTGTGAGTAAGGAGCTAGAGATGGGGGCCTTTTATAAGAGGGAGGAGGGGCACTCTTGGAAAGTCAAGAAATGTTACTTTATTATATAATGAGATTAAGATTTTAAAGGTCCCACAATGATATATTTAGAGGATAAGGTGATAAGTGTTATAAATCCACCCATCCAATAGGTTTTTGACAGGTTTATGTCTTAGATTTTACATTATTTTTCATTTTATTTAAATCGTTCATTAATGAGGTAATCGCGACATCATCATAGTGTCATAAATAAATAAATTTATTTAATGTCTAAAAATTATAAAAAAATACTATGATGTAGGAAATATTTTTAGATTTACCATGAATAATTATAGTCTAAGATATCATTTACACAGGAAAAATTAAAATTGTTTCACTTGGGTGATACATACTTTGGTTATACATTCCTTTTAAAAACATAAAATGATAAAGTGTCACTATCACTCAAAAGTAATTCCATGGGGTCCCAAAGTTTGGCATAATGAATCCTATGGTAGGAAATGACACAAAAAGTATCATTAGGACACATGTTGGGGTCATTTATTATTATTATGATATTATTTTATTATCCTTAACTACCAGATTACTAATTAATCATGATAATTAAAGATAATTACCGTCGTTACTATTCATAATGTCCAAAAACAAAAGTGTCTTCATTAAATAATTTAAACCTTATGATTAAAAATATGGAATTCATTTTACCAAATTCCAAACACAGATATTGTAGTAATTAATTTAAAAATAATTCCCGTTGTCAAAACAAATAACGGGTTTTTTAGAAACAATATCTATCAAAAGTTTGACAATTGTTTTTGTCCAATTTCAAAGTGAAATTAATTACAATTACCACCATTGGATTAAATTGTAAAAATAAATTCTATTTAAACTTTAAAACCAATTAAAAAGATAATCTATCCATATAATTAAATTAGATGAAAAAGCAGTTTTGAAGTAAAATGCAGTATTTTTCACTATTCAATAAAAAATGAACATTGTCAGAAAAATACCAAAAATTTATCCAAAGTAAATTTCAATGTCCCAATACTAAATAATAAGTTTATTTTGAAAAATATAGGTTCTAAAATTGTCAAAATATATATTTGGAAATGGTTCTCCATCAAAAGGCGGTAAAACAATCTTTTAAAATATTAGAGAATTCTTTGCATAAGATTTGAGGATTTATTATCCTTTTAAGCCTCAAAACACTATCTAATTTATAGATAGACATAGATAAGAAAATATATTATTCATTACTTACTTCGGATGTTACATCATTCCCCCCTTTAGAAAATTGTGTCCCCGCAATTTATTTATTTATCAAATAAGTGGGGGTATTTATCACTCATTGCATTTTCAGATTCCCATGTTGCCTCTTCAATCATGTGGTTTTCCAAAAAACATTTACTTGATGAATCACCTTATTCCGCAATAGTTGATCCCTATGGTCGAGAATCTGAACCGTTTGTTCTTCAAAAGATAGATTCTCTTCCAGTTAAACTACCTCTGGACTCAAAACATGAGATGGATCTGCATGTACTTCCTTAAAATTGAAACATGAAAAAAATTATGTACCTATGATAAACTCGGAAGTAAAGCCACTCGGTATGAAACTGGTCCAACTCTTTCCATAATTTCATATGGTCCAATGTACATTGGACTCAGCTTTTCTTTCCTACCAAATCGCATCACACTTTTCTATGGTGAAACTTTGAGAAAAACATTATCACCTACCTAAAAAGAGCGATCCTTCCTCATGTTGTCTGCATAACTTTTCTGCCTGCTCTAAGCTGTTCTCATGTGTTTCTGTATCAGCTGAACTTTTTCTACCAATGCTTCTACCAATTCTGGTCCCATCAACTTCCTTTCATCCACATCATCCAACAAAGCTGGAGTTCGACACCGCTTCCCATATAATGCATGAAATGGTTCCATCTGTATACTGGAATGAAAACTATTATTATAAAAGAACTCAACCAAAGAAATATGTTTGTCCCAACTCCCCTGATAATCCATCGAACAAGCATGTAGCATATCCTCCAATGTTTGAATTGTTTGTTCTGACTACCCATCTGATTGAGGATGAAAAGCTGTACTAAAATTTAATTCAGTACCCAACGACTTCTGAAGTCCTTTCTAAAAGATAGAAGTAATCCTGGGATCATGATCAGATACAATAGAGAGGGAAACTCCATGTAACCTGACTATCTCTTTAAGATACAAACGAGAAAATTGATCTAGGGAAATATTATCTCGTATAGAAAGGAAATGAGCAGATTTAGTCAAGCGATCAACAATAACGCAGATTTCCTTATTACCTCGAGGCGTCTTCAGCAATCCCACAATGAAGTCGATGGATATATTCTCCCATTTCCACTCAAGAACTAGTAATGGTTGAAGTATCCCTTTTGGTAACTGCCACTCTGCTTTAACCTTTTCACAAGTCAAATAATTCATAGTAAAATCAGCAATATCTCTTTTAATTCAATCCCACCAGTAATACTCTCGAAGATCTCTATACATCTTAGTACTGCCAGGATGAACTGAAAACGGAGAACTATGAGCTTCACATAAAAAATCTCTCTTCAACTGTGAATCAAAAGGCACACACAATCTCTTCCCAAATCTCAAAACACAATCATTATCAATGTTGAATTCCAGAAACATACCCTTCTGAACCAGCTCATCCTTTTTCTGTAACTCACTGTCTTGCTTCTGTGCTTGCGTAATTCTATCTGATAGAGAAGATTTAACTGATACCTAAAACAAAACATGAGAACATTCTACACCAACAACTTCTATGCCAAAGTTCATCAAATCCTTAACCAAAGTATCACCTTCCAAATGTAACATGGTTAATGAAGCATTACTTTTTCAACTCAAAGCATCAGCCACTTTATTTGATTTTCCTGGATGGTAATGAATTATACAATAATAATACTTGATTAATTCTATCCATATCCTATGTCTCATGTTCAATTAATTCTGAGTGAATATATACTTTAAACTTTTGTGATCAGTATATATTTCACACTTTACACCATACAAATGATGCCTTCAAAATTTTAAAGTGAAAACAACAACAGCTAATTCCAAATCACGTGTAGGGTAATTTACCTCATGAGTTTTAAACTGACGGGAAGCATAAGAAATTACCTGATCATTTTTCATTAGGATGTAAACAAGTCCTTTCAATGAAGCATCACTATAGATAAAAAACTCACCATTCATATAAGGTAGTGCCAAAACTGGAGCATTCACCAATCTTCTTTTCAATTCCTGAAAACAATCATCACATTCATTTGCCCAGATAAACTTAATACCCTTCCAAGTTAGCTTAGTCATTGGACTATATAACCGTGAAAAATTTCAAAACAACCTTCAGTAATAGCCTTCCAAACCAAGAATTCTTCGAATCTCAGTTACATTTGTGGGTCTTGGCCATTCTTCAACAACCATTGTTTTTGCAGGATCAACAATTATCACATCTTTAGAAACAATGTGACCAAGGAAAGAAATTTGTTCCAACCAAAACACACACTTGATGAATTTTCCATACAATTTATTTTCTTTTAAGGTTTTGAAAATAACCATTAAATGTCTTTCATGCTCCTCTTTACTTTTAGAAAACCCCAAAATATCATCAATGAAAACAACCACAAACTTATCCAAGAACTCATGGAAAATTCTATTCATATGGTCCATGAACACAACAGGTGCATTAGTTAACCCAAAAGGCATTACTACAAATTCATAATGGACATATCTTGTATGAAACGTGGTCTTCAGAATATCTGCTTCATTTACCTTCAACTGATGGTACCCCGATCTCAGGTCATTATTTGAAAAATACTGTGCTCCTTGGAGCTAATCAAACAAATCATTGATATGAGGAAAAGGATATTTGTTCTTAACAGTGATGTTATTCAAGGCTCTATAATCAGTGAAAAGTCTCATAGAACCATAATTAATTTTAAAAAATAAGACAGGAGCACCTCATGGTGATGTGCTAGGTCGAATGAAACCTTTCTATAAACAATATTGCAATTGCTCCATCAACTCTAAACGTTCAATTTGAGACATTCGATAAGGGGGTTTTGAAATTGGATTAGCATCAAGAACTAAGTCAACAGTAAATTCAACTTACCAATCTGGTATTATTCCAGGAAACTCATCAGAAAAAACATCAGGATACTCATTTACCATAGGCACATCATTAATCTGAACGGTTCCATTGTTTTCAAAAATATGTGCAAGGTAACATTCATTTCCATATTTTACATGTTTCTCATCCATGGATAAGGACAGTAAGATTCCTATAAATTATTTTTTCCTCAACATTTCCCACAGGTGTTTTTACCACAAGTTCATGAGTCATTTCTTGAGATGGAATTCCAAATTTACTAGAAAATGTTTTAGAGATGAAAGAGTGTGTAGACCCCGAATCAAAAAACACATTGGAATAATCTGAGAAAACAAACAATGTACCTGATACCACTTCATTTCATGGCCCAACATCTTCTGAAGTAGTTGCAAATGATTTCACCACCCCTTTCTACTTATAGTCTGACTGCTTCCCATCACTCGAGCTCTTTGTCGGACACTCATTTCCATAATGACCCATCTCATTGCACTTGAAACACTTCACTAACTATAAATCAAATTTGGTCTTACCATCACCCTGATCTTTTTCAGAGCAATGACGAGCCTTATGTCCCATCTTACCACATCGGTAGCACTTTCCAGAATTCAAAAGAAATTCCCCAGTATGCCTTTTACCACATTTATCACAAACTGAAAACTTAGTTTTCATACCATCAGACCTCTTTGAAGGATTCTTCCCTTTATCCTGCCACCTCCGTCTCTTCTTCTGTTGGTTTTCATAGAACACTTGATCATCGTAAAACTCCATTTCCACCTTCTCAGCACATCGAACAAGCTTTTCATAACTTTTGAACTCACAAGAATCTAATGACCTTCGATATTTTGGCTTTAATCCTAAGTAAAACGATTGATTTTACTACCAAGGTCCCAGATAAAATTTGGGGCATACCTTGCCAATCGAGTGAACCTTTCTTCATAAGCATCCACAGAGTCGTCCTCTTGCCTCAATTCCAAGAATTTTTTTTCCATCTTAAGTCGAACTTCCTTAGGAAAATATTTCTCAAGAAACATACCTTTGAATTAATCCCAGTCAAGAGCATCAATCTCATCAACATCCCTGATATTTTTAACCATCGACCACCTCTGATCTGCTTCACCCTCCAAACGGTAAATATCAAGACTAACCTTTTGATTTTCTGAACACCCCATGACATCTAAAATCATTTCCAGTGATTTAATCCACCCTTTAGCTCGGACAGGGTCAGATGATTCTCTGAATGATGGGTGATGTTGCCTCATAAAATGTTCCACCACTGACATGTTACTTTGCGGTTGATCTCTCTAATCTCGTACATGGATACCACCACCATTTATCACTTGAGTCAACTGTGCCATTGCTACAACAAATTCTTTAGTTCCAATTCCAGAAATCCCAGGATGTTGATTTGGAAGGTAATTTCCTTTTGTATTCCTTCCTAGAACTGCTTCCCTATTTCCACTACGGAAAACCATTCTGAATAAACATGTCTTAGACAAAGCAACATGGTAATCTTAAAATTCTATATCATTTCAATTTGTCCAAAAAAAATATTTTTTGGATAATCATTTAATAGAATTCTAACTCCTAAAGTTATCTAAACCTCCATCTGATACCAACAATAAGGCCCTAGGCATAAACATTACTTAATCTTGAGATATTTCAAGAATACACATTGAGGATCTTTTCAGGTTTAGAGTTTTATAGAATTAGATCATAAATCATGCATTACATTCCACATTTAAATAAGGTGGTTACATAAAAAAACAATATTCATTTTTCCCATCAAAGTAAACTTATTCAAAATAAAACAAGGATTATTTCCTGACACTTCCTTGACACTCTCATCACATCATGTACTTTTCCCTTAACCTGTGAAAAACATTTAAAATACATGGGATGGGCATAAAAATCTCAGTAAGGGATATAAAAATACGGAATGAAAACATAAGTCCATGTACACATAGGAATCAATGAAATTATATTTTACTCATAAAACATAATCACTTTATCATACCTCATGAAATCATGAGATTTATGAAAAACTCATAGGAAACATAATACATAAAGTTAACTTGAGGCATTCATAACATTCTTACGTAGGGAGTAACCCTCATGGTTACGTTTGGAATACCCATCACAGTATATTCCCTAAATCTCTTCGGAGAAACCATAGAGTTTAACCCCTTCGCATTACCCAATGCATTAAAGAGCTATATCAGGATCACCTGCCCTCAGTTTATCACGGAACCACCCATCTTCATAAACAATTCCCAAGAACCATAATATAATCATATCATATAAAACATGCATAAATGAAACATAACATTTCCACATTTCAATCACAAGATATCAATACAAGACATTGATATATTAAAAACATTATCAAAACCATATTCAATACCAAAATAAAAGAAAATTAAAACATGGTATTTATGTTTCATTTAAAAAAAGTTATGGCTTGTAGAGGAAGCCAAAACTCAAATAATGGTCACGGCGGCGAAGAAGTCATTGTCATCGCATACGTACGACAAAAACATTCCCTTTTGTTGTTTAGTAAAATGCTTCGTATAAAAATATTCCTTTTGAATAAAAGTAAAATTAAAAGGGGTTTATACACCTTATAAAATAAAGTTTTGTATAAAACAAAATATGCCTCAATGAAAGGAGATTGAGACGAAGTCCCATACCTTGTGTCCGACTTGACTCGATCATTCTTTAATATCCGGAATAATAAACTGGAGTTAATTTATACTTTGTTAAGAACCTTTTTCAAGTTCATTATTCCTTATATATAACTTATTATAATTTTATGAACATTATGTAAATATTTATGTTAATAACGGTCGTTTTGTCGATCTTTGGTACTTGAGCCAAAAATAAACTTCTTATAAATACAAGTTGTTCATGTGGTAAAATATCCATTATATCCATAATTATATTAATGATATAGATATAATATATATCATATATATCCAGTATATACATGCATTTATAATATTACAGAACATTTAGAGGTAAAAAATGAAATGCACCATTCATGGAGACGGTAAACCATACGTACGCATTAACGCTACTTTCATTTCGATTTCGTATTTAATGGAGTGAAATCATAATGATATAAAGATATATTATAATTCCAGTATAATATCATATATAACATAATAAAATCCATCCTTTATATGTCCCACATATGGAATTAACGAATCAAATCACTTTGAGGGGGCGGTAGTCCGCATTTCCTAAAATGAAGATATCGTGTTTACTAATAATGGAAACCATAAAGGTATGCCATAAAAGAAAAATACAGAAGAATATGGAAAACACAAATATAATATATATATTATATAAATATATTTAAATCTTAATGGCCAACATGAAAGGTGTTAAAAGAAGATTGAACAGTCTTCATTTCGTGAGGCAGAAATTCACCAACCACAGAAACATTATGTTTTTTAACCATTAGACAGAGGTGTGTGTAAGTGTAGCTCGAATCCTTCTTATAAAAACATCCTAGTATATTTAAGATACTATTTTTGTCACAAAAGAATAGAATAAAAAGAGTTTATGGGGTTGGAGTAGCAAAATAAAACAAAAGACAACAAGTGAAGACATTGCCTTTAAATCGGGTAACTTCTATTGGTTTGAACGAAAAGGGTTTCTTGAAGATCTTTATGCCTAAGGTAAGGCTTCTAGGATGAAGAGAGGGATGTGGAGAGATAAAATGAGTAGATCTTAGCCGATCCAATGGCTTGATAGGTGTGAGTAAGGAGGTAGAGATGGGGGCATTTTATAAGAGGGAGAAGGGGAACTCTTCGAAAGTCAAGAAACGCTACTTTATTATATAATGAGATTCGGATTTAAAGGTTTCACAATGATATATTTATAGTATAAGGTGATAAGGGTTTGAAATCCACCCATCCAATAGGTTTTTGACAAGTGTATGCCTTATATTTTACATAATCTTTTCATTTTATTTAAATCGTTCATTAATGAGGTAATCGCTGCATCATCATGGTGTCATAAATAAATTAATTTACTTAATGTCCAAAACTTTTAAAACAAAAACAATGATGTGGTAAATATTTTTAGATTTAAAATTAATATTTTTAGTCTAAGAGATCATTTCAACAGAAAAAACTAAAATTGTTTTACTTGGGTGATATATACTTTGGTTATACTTTCCTTTTAAAAACATAAAATGATAAAGTGTCACTATCACTCAAATGTGTTTCCATGGGGTCCCAAAGATTGGAACAAGGAATCCCATGGTCGTCCATGACACAACCAGTAGCATTAGGACACATTTTGGGGTCATTTGTTATTATTTTGATATTATTTTATTATCCTTAACTACCTGATTACTAATTAATCACGATAATTAAAGATAATTACCATCGTTACTATTCATAATGTCCAAAAACAAGTGTCTTAATTACATAATTTGGACCTTCTGATTCAAAATATGGAATAAATTTTACCAAATTCCAAACACAGAAATGGTATTTATTAATTTAAAAATAATTCCCGTTGTCAAAACAAATAGCGGGTTTTTTAGAAACAATATCTATCAAAAGTTTGACAATTGTTTATGTCCAATTTCAAAGTGAAATTAATTCCAATGAACACCATTATATTAAATTGTAAAAATACATTCTATTTAAACTTTAAAACCAATTAAAAATATAATCTATCCATATAATTAAATTAGATGAAAAAGTAGTTTTGAAGTAAAATGCAGTATTTTCACTATTCAATAAAAAATGAACATTGTCCGAAAAATACCAAAAATATATCCAAAATAAATTTTAATGTCCCAATCCTAAATAATAAGTTTATTTTGATAAATAGAGCTTATTAAATTGGCAAAATATATATTTGGAAATGGTTCTCCATCAAAAGGCGTTAAAACAATCTTTTAAAATATTAGAGAATTCTATGCTTAAGATTTAAGGATTTATTCTCATTTTAAGCCTCCAAAACACTATCTAATTTTTAAATAGACATAGATAAGAAAATATATTATTCATTACTTAATTGGGGTGTTATAGTTATATCCCTCAAAGGAAGCATTACATTGAGGTGGACGGCATGTTACATGAAAGAAGAACACCTGGTATGTGGAGGAGAGACAATCTGCAGAAGTAGTGGTAGTCTATAGAAGAGAGACGGTTCAAAAAAGCATAGACCATCCACAAAGAAAGGATGATGTGAAAATTAGAGACAATCCTAAGAGGAGAGGTGATCCTTAAACCATACTTGCTACATAGTATGTAAAGGAATCAATGAAGTATGTGGAAGAGGCAAGGTGGTTCATGGAGGACTCAAGGAATCTTTTGAAAGCCCAAAATCAGCTCGTGAAAGAAATTTCTGCTAACCTAATTGTATTTTGAAATGTTTATTTCATCTATGGGTAAAAAATTAACTTCAAAATAGAATATATATAATTGAGGATGTGTTATTTTATGCAAGTTATGGGACCTAAAAGTCAATAAATTGTGAGTGGATCCCTTCCAAGAGCTGTGAGCGGAGGAAGAGGATAACAGTGATCCTTCCAACTGGTAGTGAGTTAAATAAAGAGACATAGGAAGTGACCCTTAGAAATTGAGTGAGAGGACCCTAAACATTGTAATTTCAATGATCTTGGGCATAAAAGATTTCGCCTAAAATATGTGATTGGAATTGACCTTTAGTGGATTTGGTACATCGACATATCACCGTTGTATTCTCCTTGGACGTAGCCCTGTGAGGGTGAACCATGTAAAATCATTGTGTCCTCTTCATGATTTAATTTAAATTCATATATTTTTATGGGAGAAATAGATACTTATATTATTTTCAATGATGAAACAAGATCAAAAATGGAAAGAGTTTTAATCTATCATACCCTGATTCACCCCCCTCTCAGGGTATTTGACCTAGTGGACCTAACAATTGGAATCCAAAGGAAAGGATAAAAGTCATTGGTTATATTTTAGTAGAAGAAATTTAAGTGGTCAATCAAAAAGGTATTTTGATCTTGAGCAGTAAGAATTTCCAACTATGGAATAATTGGATGCAACACTACTCCAATCATTAGGAATGGATGTCTTCACAAGATCGATGCACGGAATATCAGCTGATATCAATTATGGTGCTTTATCAGAATCTTAAAGAAGGTAATTAGATGTCGATGCTAAAGGGATCAATGCTTGAAGGGGATCCCTATCAATAAAAATTATACTAAGGTGATTTCATGTAAAACATTTCATGCGATGATGGAAAAATTGTTGAATATTTATGAGGGAGACTCAAAAGTGAGAGAATAAAAACTATGGAATAAATATGATGATCTCAGAATGAACCCCAATGAGCTGTTGATGTATTTTTTGATAGGGAAAATGTTATTGTGGAATACATTTGAGGTATTTGAGAAGTCATTGAATATATAAAAATCATGAACTATATATTTAGGAAACTACCATCTCGATTCAATCCAAATGTTTCAGTATTGGAAGATAAATATACATACTAACTGACACTAGGTAAATATCATAGTAACCTTGTAGCTTATGAAATAAGGAATGGTGATAACAATGCAGTGGAAATGGGAATTCAAAAGAAGTGGAATTCAAGTCCATGAAGTATATCTCTATTAAAGATAATCAAGAGGAAGATAGTTTGGATGATGTCATATTATTTCTCTCTTCATATCTGTAAATAAGAAGAGGATATTTCAAAGGTAAACATTTACATGCATTCTTCCAAGGTTGAAAAACTGGAAATTTTGTATTAAAGTGTCCAATGAAGTTTTCTGTTGATGATGGAGAAAATAATGAAATTCCTAAAAATACTTATACATCTAATGAGAAAGATATGATAAGTTATAATATAATGTTCTTCAAAAAGAAGAACCGTCTTTAGAAAGAAGATAATTTTTTAGAAGAATATGAGGAAGAAGAGTTGTAGGACTATGGGGATCACAAAGTAGATGCTTTAGTGGAAGTTGTAAGAAATTCATTAACAAGGGAATAATGTGACAATTAATAAGAATAAAATGAAGGAAGAGTTTCTATTCAGGTGGAATTAGAAGCTTCCCTTAAAGAGATATATGTTTTGAGAGAAAAAACCATGAAATCTAACAATGTTTTCTGTGATTCTGAACACTATATGCAGCAGCAAGAAGAAGATAATTATGATATGAATGAAGAAATTTAAAAAATGAAGTCTTCAATGCTTGAATTCCCTAAAAGGTGGTTGATTAAAAAATCCAAATTGAAGTTCAATGAAGAGATATCGATAGTTTGACTAAAACTAGAAAGGGATTAATAAAACATATTGAGGAACTTGAAGAGGAAGTCCGTATTTTGTAACGAAGTGTTAAAGATACAATAAAAATTGTGTAATCACATGAGAATATCAAGGAAATAGATAAAAAAAGGAACCAAAAAAGATAAAAGTGGATCATATTTGGCTTAAAAAATATGAGAAAAAAATCAAAATGATAAGGTTAGTATGGGTCTTGATCAAAAAACTGAAAGCAGTAACAATTGATGTCAGACCACAATAACCCACTCAGAGAGTAAAAATTGATTTGGCTATGAAGAAGAATCAGAAGTCTCAAAGACTGTAAGGAACTACCAATGGTGCAATATTTTCACATAGGATTGTACCCCATATATGGTGATATTGTTTTGGAAAGATGGGACACTCACAAAATGTTTGTTCCATATCAAGCTGTATCAAAAGGAACATTACCATCAGAGAAAATAATATAGATATTAATTATATAGGTCATAATTTGATGGTCACTGTTTCAGGTGTAGAGGATTCAGACACATGGAAAGATATTACTCATCAACAATACACATGAATGTATTAAAGCAGACTGAGGATGGTTATAAAGAGAAGACAAATGTATCATGAAATGCGCTAAAAATGAAAAATAAATTTTTATCTTTAGAATATGAATTTATTTTATCATATTCTGAGGAATTTCCAGAGTATCAATCCATACTAGGTATGATGTAAAAAACATGGATCAAAAATAAAATATATCATAATGAAGTGGTTATAGAAATTGGGTTCAAGGCATCATATCACACTAGAATTTTGATCGTTGATAGTATATGCACCACTCATATGACAGGAAACAATGATCTGGTGATGAAAATTAGGTATGATAAAGAAGGTATCATAAGGTTTCACAATAATTAAGGCTTTAAAATTATTGGCTTCGGGAAAGCATAGTTTGGGGGGAAATACATGAGACATGAAGATGTCTTGGTTATTGAAGGTCTCAATCACAACTTTTTATGTGTAATTCAATTGTGTGACTCAAGAAATTCCATAAGATTTTCCAATAAAATATGTGTCATCAAGGAAAAAGATGTTTTTGTGTTACAGGGAAAACATACAAAAGGTAATCTATACCTCATGAGTGGAGAAGGTGATATGTTCTTTATTTCCAAGGAAGAAGAATATAAGTTGTGGCTTAAGAGTCATGTCCACATAAGCCAAACATCCTTAGAAGATCTGGTGAAATATGATGCTACTTGAGATCTCACAATATTATCCCGTGGTCATACACATACCTTTGATGCCTTCTAATAAGGGAAAATCATTTGAAAGTCATATAAGGCCAAAGAGAAAAGGTCAAAAAGTTTTCTTGAGTTGGTTCATATTGATGTGTGTGGACCAATATCATCATGAGATCTTGATGGGTGGAGATATTATATTCTCTTAATTAATTATTATAGCAGAATGGCATGGGTATCAATCATTACCCTCACGTTTTTGGTGCTTAGTTTCATTACATGATATAGATGAGAAGTTGAAAAGATTCTAAGATAGAAAATCCAGAAGATCCAAACAGATAATGGAACCGAGTTCACCAATAGAAAAGTGGAGGATTATCTTGGGAAAAATTGAATAAAGCCTCAAGTTTCAATAGGATGAACTCCATAGTATAATGGAGTAGTTGAGTGAAGAAATTGTATTTTCGATAACATGGCCAGATTAATTGTCCTTGAGAATGACTTTCTAGAGAAATTTTGGAAAGAATAAGTGACGAAAATAGTCTACAACTGAAATAGAGTGTTACAATGTCTGAAAGAAGAAAAGACTTCATTTGAGCTATGGTTTGGAAAGAATCCACCATTGAAGTACTTTTAAATCTTTAGAAGTAAATATTTCATTATAAACAATGATAAACATAGGAAATTTTAATCCCACGGAGATAAAGGGATATTTCATTGATACTCAAAGAAAATAATAGCTTTTAAATTATTTACAAAGATTTTAAGAATGATTGTTGAAATCTAGGATGTAATGATAGTAGAGAATGAGTAGAACCTTCAGAAAATACATGATCAGCCTCATGAGTATAGTGAAAAATAAATAAGAAGATATGGGGATGATCTAATTCTATAGGCTGATTTAAATGAATACTTGGATGATGAGAAATATGAGCACAATTTAGTATTTGGACAAAGACAGAAGAGAAGAGATGAAATTAATGGAGAAAAAATAATTGGTGGTCAGGAAGCTCTAGTGAAGACAAGGAGGATGAATAATCTACAATAAGAATCATACCTATCCCAGGTAGTGCCTAAATATTTTGATGAAGTATAAGGTGATGAGAATTGGGTTTAGGCTATGAATGAAGAGATTGACCAAATAGAGAAAAATTATACATGGGAGATTGTTTCATGACTAATAGAAAGGAATTTCATCGTGAAAAAATGGGTCTTCTATAACACAATGAATAGAGATAGTACGGTGATTCAAAATAAATCATGACTAGTGTAAAAAGGGTACTCCCATATATAAGGAATCTATGTTGATGAAACATTTGAACCTATTTAAAGGATATATACCATCAAATTATTCTTGGCTATAATAGTGCTACAAAAGTTCATATTATTCTAGATGGATGTCAAGTAATAATTTGTCAATGTAATTCTAGAATAAGGAGTGTACATTGAGCAGCCAGATGGTTGTCTGATTCATGAATATAAGGACAATGTTTGTTAGGTGAAGAAGGTTGTATATGTGTTGAAGAAAGATCCCAAAGGATGGTATTCAAAGCTATATCAGTTTTTTAAGAAGGCCGGTTTTCATTGCGATGGAGTTGATTAAAATCTATATTTCAACCATTAAGGTAATTAAAGGATGATGGTGCTAGTACATGTCTACGAAAAAATCTTTGGAGAATTAGATGATGTATGGTGTAGAATGTTTTCCCAATTCATGAAGTTTTATTTAAAAATTTCAATAATTGGCGAGTTGATGTTTTTTCTAGGTTTATAAGTAAAACATGAAAAGAATTTCACATTCGTTTATCAATATAAATATACCATTGCATTTTTGATAAGATTTAGAATGGATAATTCCAATTAAATGATGACTATGGTGGATACATAGACGAAATAGTCAAGGGATGATAAAGGCAATACAATTAATGTTACATAATACAGGAAATGAATTGGTAGACTAATGTAAATGATACCAAGAAGAGCAGATATTGTTTTTCAAATGTTAAGTATCACTATATCAAATTAATCACAAGTAAAGACACATGCTTTAAATAAAAACAATATTTTCATATATCAAGGGAACAATGGATTTCAGATTGCTGTACAATAAAAAAACAGCACAGTAGTCGGTGGGATATTCAGATACAGATTATGATAGATCAATTGATGATAGGAAATCAACTTTTGGAGGTTCTTCTATATTGGTGGGTTGTGTATTTCTTAGCTACGAAATAAAAAATATTTCATTTTATTGAGCAGCATAGAATCTGAGTATATTTTGGAAACTAAAGCTTCTATGAAACTATTGTGGATGAAGTATCAGCATGATGAAATGAAAGTTAAAGTGAAGTCTCTGATCAAAATCTATTATGATAACTCATGTGATTAAAATATGAGGAAAAATCCTTTCTATTAGTCAAGGAAAAAGCATAGTGAAATCAAATATAATTTTATCTATGAGAATTTAGAGCAAGGTCTTGTGAAGTTAGAGTATGTGCCTACAAAACTATAGGTTGAAGACATTCTAAAAAATGCCTTACTCGAAGAATTATTTGAAAGGCATCGATTGGATCTGGGAGTTAAGTCGACTCCTCACACTTGAAAAAGTGTGGATCTTGGACCCCCTCTCCCCATGGTTTTGTTAGTTTTTTACTAATGTGATAATCTGTTTATTTAACCTATTTCAGAGCTAAGAGAAATAACATTTGAGTTTGTTGAAAAAGGGGAAGAAATTGTTCAATTAAAATGGATAAAATATCTTAGTAAAGACATAGGCAGAAGTAGATAAGTGAATCAGTGAGATAGGGGGAATTGAAACTAATTTAAATCTATATGGAGGAGTAGTGAGATTTGGAGAGTATGAAATCTGATGATGCTAGACATGATCAATATATGGATACATATCACAAAAGCCGAGGATCATAATGAAATAATAAGAATTATTTTTGGAATGGAATTAAGTGATTCATTGATGAGATTTTCATTATATTCTTTTTTATCACACTGGGAATGGTTCATGTGGGCATAGATCATGCGTAGAGTAAATCCTTGATCTATATCTGAATCTTATGATGTTGATGTTGGTAGAAATTGGAAGAATGTTTAATGAGATATCAAATTCAGAAGAATTATCAACAAAACCAAAGTGGGAGATTGGTTGGAAAAAATACCTCATGGTTTATTCTTGGTATTTTTTTGGTGTGATTATGTTTTTTGACAACTTCACATGATCGTAAATAAGTATGGATGGTTTTTTGAAGTAGTTGTTTAAGGTCGCACATTATCCGAGTGTTTTCCAAATTTTTGGGCCTCAAATCGGGTGTTATTTTCAAATGAATCAATTTTTTCCTAAGGAGTGAATGATATGATGATTATTGAAGGAAACTGGAAAAGGAATGGAACTGTGTAGCACGAGACATGAACCATGTACCAGTTATAGGGAATAGTTCACGGACAATGATGCCCGTTTTTATGAAGGCGAAGAGTTTACGAATACGGTACATTGAAAGAATACGGTATGTGGAAGGCATGTGGTGTGAAATATGTCTTGACGTTCTCAAAAATAAGGTGTTGATTTTAGGAACTATGAAGGGAATCATTGGTGAAGACGTGGCAATGATTTGGTCCACTGCATATGAAGAGAGGCATTACGAGGACCGTATATGGAAGGATGGTTCTTGGGAGGAGAAGTGGTATTTGGTGAAGGTTACACCATACTAAATATTTGAGTAATATTAGAATATAAAATTTTTTGGATCTAGTTTCTTATATTAAGAGTGATAATCCCTTCAAAAAGAAGAGTGAGTTCTATTAGAGAAAATCATTGCTCTGCGACTTCGCTTATGTATGAAAGTGGTTGACGAGGAAGAATTCCTCAATGTGTGAAGCGGATCATGAGGAATAAATTATGATGAAGGTTTATATGGAAATATATAACCCTGTAATGGAAGTGGTAAATGGAAGAGAGAAGACCCGATACACAAAAGAGATATGGTCTATTGACACAGAGGTAATCCGTAGATGAGAGAAAGTTCACGGAAGCAGAGACACTCTGCAAAGCAGGGACGGTATGTTGAGGAGAGATAGTTTGTGGAGAAGAGGGGATCTGTGAACCATACCTACTAAACAATAAGTAGAGGAAGAAATGAAATATGTGTAATAGGTAAGGTGGTACGTGGAGGACTCAAGGAAGCTTCTAAAATCTCAAAAATCAGTTCGCGAAATCAATTTTTTCTAACCTTACAATACTTTAAAAAGTGGATTTAATCAATGGGTGAATAGGGGACTTAAATAGAGGATTGACATATAGTTGAGGATGTATTATTTCATGAAAATTAAGGGACCTACAAGTCCATAAACATTGATTGGATCCCATCCAAGAGCAGTGAGTGAAGGAAGAAGAAGATAGTTATCCTTCTCACCGGTAGTGAGCCTGAGGAAGAGACATATGGAGTGACCCTTGGGAATATAGTGATTAGAACCTAATAATTGTAAAGGCAGTGAGCCTGGGTATAAAATATCTATCCAAAACATTGTAATTCACTGTGATATTTAGCTGATTTGGTATATCGACAAATCATCGTTCTATGCTCCTTGGACGTAGCCTAGTGAGGGTAAACCAAGTAAAATCTCTTCTTCCTATGAGAGATTTCATTTTTGTTAATATATTGATATGTGATAAAGGGATAATTTTTTTTTAATAAGTAAACAAGATCCTAAAGGGTATGAGTTTTAATATGACATACCCTGATTCACCTCCCCCCCTCTCGGGGTATTTGTCTTAGTGTACCTAACAATGATCAAGAAAATTCAACGAGAATCCAAGCTTGTCTCATGTTTTACCACACATTCTATAATAAAAAGTTCCATAATTATAGTATTATTAGGAAACATTAATGTAATATAAAAATTAAATGTAATAACCATTCCAATTCATTTACATTATACAAGTCATGTTTTTTTCCTTTACATTCAACAATGAAAAAGATCTATAGGTGGTGTCATAGCCTTAATAATTTTATTTCAAACTAATAAGAATCAAGATAAATATTATTTCCCAATAATAATTGTCAATTCAACCATTTAAATTAATAAAATCACTTAGTATATCTGACAAAAAACATCAACTTGTGATTTGGTTAGTAAAATATAGCTGGTAACATATGCATATAGATGGAACACCTAAAAGGGAAGCTCAAGTTGAGTTCCTTTACATCCAACAATAATAATATGGTTTAATTGGTTGTTCAAATTCCATATTAAGAAAATGATTTGATGAAATTTTATTTTAAGGGAAAATCATGGCTGAAACAGGCATGTGACACAACAATGAAATTTTTGAATTGATGAGACTTGGGGGGAATTACATAAACCAAATACCTTATTACATTATTGGAGCACTCGTCTCATATCAACCCTTCCTTTGGTCTGAATTAGAAGAAAATGGAATAATATAAAAATACCCTAAAAATATGTCTTATGAGCTCCCATCGAAATATTTCCAAATATGGAAATATAAATGTAGAAAGGAAAGTAACATGTCTAATCTCTTACTGGTGGTGATCTAACTTGATAAGTAGAACTTGATTTGGAAACTAGGTAAGAAAGAAGTCCTAATTCTTATATTATAGGGCTCTATATAATTCTAACAAGAGAGGGTGTTTTCAGTATAAATTAGAGGGGAAGAAGAAAGTTTAATTTTTAATAAATTGATGTAAGAAAGGAAAAATCACCCTACATTAAGGGGCCTCATTTTTTACATGGTTGGCCAAAACGTGCACCAAACATTCGACAATCACTGTCTATGGGAACCCCTCATATGGAGACCCACCTGGTTTTTGAAAACCATGCTCAAAACATGTAGGGAAACTTTCTAAGTGGCTCTAAGGGTTCTTGTTAGGAACAATTTTTTAATTTTGGGTTCCACAATGAGGATGTTGTGCTTTATAGGGGAAGATTGTGTAACACCCATAGAAAAGTGATATTTAAAATTCTAATTGTTACTACCCATTTCAACATGGTGAACCTTTATTTTAGAGAGCCTATCTGATTTGAACTCCCCAATTAAGTGTGATTTTTCTTGGAGTAGTGATTAGGATAGGTGACCTAATGGGATATTTCATAGGGTGTCTGTGAGTGAGGAAAAAACAAACAAATATTACATGTGTTTTCCTATGTAGAAATATTTATTCTGATAAGTGATCCTAATGGGTAATAACATGTGGTGTGTTGGGATGAAAACTTAGGTATTACAAGAGACCCATGGGTCTATTTAACCCAGTTCAAGGCTGAGGTTGGTCGGTTCATGGAATATCCTTCGATTATACATGATGTGTGGAAGGATACATGGAAATAATTTTCTTAAGGGGATTAATAAATTATTTAATTGAGTAATGGAAGTTCATCAATAAATTTAATACTGAAGTGATGGGATTTTTACCAATGATAGAGGAAAATAAGAAATAAATGCACCATCCACATTTCAGTATTTCAATTGTAATTATTATATGAATTATGCTAGAAAGTTATCACACTATAAGATTAATGTTGATAATCAATGTTATCAACCTCTTCCTATCATAGAGAAAGGTGAATCTAATGTGGTAATTATTTCTAACAATGGGTATGATAATAACATGGTGAACGGTAAACTAACTATCCATTTTATAACTTAAAATGTATAATTTGATTATGAATCTAACCCACTCTCTTTTATCTGATGTATTTTGTAACGGTATCACAATACTACCACAAAAATTATATGTTTAATTACCAGTGAAACCCTCTAATGTTATGATGATCACATAATAGTACTATTATAATTCATTAGATTAATTTTATGAGAATATTCTTCTAGAAATCTATTTATTCCCTACAGTTCAATTATATGTTGTCTTTGGAAAGGATTTGATTTATTTTTTTAAATATGACATAAATTTTATTGGATGGGAATTCGTGTTTTTTATTCTGCACTAGACTAGGATATTTTATCTGTTCATTGATAAATATGAACTTCTGATTGATATAAAATCCATTAAATGGCTCTTTATTTCTAATCAAAGGGTCGTTTATCTCAGATGGTAAGAGACAAACTGAACATAAAACATATGCCTATTGTGTAGGAAGTCTTGATGTCTTCCTATAAGAGTTTTATAATATTCCATGGAATCATGAGGTGGAGTTTTCAATATAAATCTTACATTGTACTACACCAATTTTCAATACTTCATAAAAATAGCCTTTCTTTAGTTGTAGGTATTGAAGAAGCGACTGTAGGAGAATCATGACAAGAGATTAATTCTTCCATGTGCATCACCTTGGGGTGAATATGTTCTTTTTTAATAAAATAGATATTGAATAATGTGACATTGAATTGATTTTTGAGAACATAATAAGATCACTATCAAGAATAAGTATCCTATAACCATTATTTATGACTTGTTTGATCAAAGATGCTATGATAAATAATTTTACAATACTGAACTTCATTCTTGATATAATGAATTGAGGGTCAAGAAGGTGGATATACCGAAGAAAATATTTTTTACATGTTATGGACACTATAAATCTATATGATTCCATTTGGTCATATTAATTCCCCACTATATTCATAGTATCAATTAATAGAGTCTTCTGAGATTACCTTTATTGGAATGTGGTAATCTTTATAATTGAAATTATTATATACTCAAAGATTATGGAATAGAATGAAGACCACTTAAGAATTATACTAAAGAACCAAAGGAAGGATAATCTATATGAAAAATTTATAAAGTGCACCTTTTGGATTAAAAAGATTCATTTTTCTGTAATATAAGCTCACGAAATAGTATATCAATAGATCCATAAAATTAAAAAGATATTAAAAATTGATCTAGACGAACTACTATCACTAATATATATAGTATTATTAATTTTGATGGATATTTTCAATTCTTTGTGGATAATTTCTCATGGATATTTAATTCACTCACCAAGATAGCTTAGAAGGGTGGAAAGTGAATTTGGATATATGGATGATAAGAAAATTTATAAGAACTGAAGATATTATTAGTTAGTGCACCTATTCATACATTAACATATAGTGGAGAAGGGTTTGTTATCTATATTGATGGATCAAAGAATGGATTTGGATTTTTATCATGATGAAAGAAATAATGATAGGTTATTCTTTATACTAATTAATGTTTCCTGAGAACAATTACCTGACTCATTATTTTGAGTTAACTATGGTAATTTTTGTATTAAATATATAGAGGAATAATATTTATTGAGAATAGTGTGGTATATATTGATCATAAAATTTTAAATTACATATTCATAGAAAAATATTTTAATATGCACTATAGAAATTGGTTAGAGTTGATTAAATATTTAGAATGCTCAAAATGTTACCACCCATAGAAAGTGAACATGGTGGTCAATGCTTTGAGTCAGATGGATTATTCTATATTGACCATGATAAGGATTAAAAATGATCCATTATTTCTAGATTTTTGAATAATAATTCTAGAAATATTAATGGAACCCATAAATATTATCTCTATAAAGTGAGTGTTTAACTATATATTAATGCGAGGATTAATGAGGCGTAGAATGAAGATATGGAATAAAAAAAGAATGTTTCAAATGTTACAGAGATTAAAATTGTTTTTGATTTAATTAGTTGGTTCTAGAACCTTGTATTTGTTCAATAAATCCATGATTTCATGTTTGATCTATTGGATGAGGATCATAGTTCATCATTATCAATTCAACCTAAAAGTAAAAAAAAGATGTTTATAGATCTGAAAGAGTATTTTTGATAGGATAATAAGAAGGGATATATTGCAGAGTATGTATCTCGATTATTGTAATTTCATAATGATAAGGCTAAGAGACTTAAATGTAATGGGATTTTATAACCCTTACCCATACCGTAATGTAAATGGGAAAACATCACCATGGATTTTATCATCGAAATATCCAAAAATTATATAAGATATAATTAAATTTGGATTTTAGATGACTTAATTATGTATTCAAAACCCTTCATTACTATCAGAGAAGATTTACTATTTTTTTGGTTTTATAGAATATACATTAAGTAATTTGTAAGTTTTAATTGCGTACAAAATTAAAATTTTATCCAATTATGTTTTATTGATTATGATGATGTCCTGGAAATGTTTTCACTATTATCTATATATAGAGTGGAGCTTCGTTAATACTTATCATCCTCAAATAGATGGCTATTATATAAAAACTATTGAAACCCTATATCATATAATGAGGCTTTACTCTGTGGATTTAATTTACAATAATAGAATTTACTTGAGAATTCAGATGTGTATTTGTGAATCCCTCTATGAAAAGAAGTGTAGAAACTCCAATGTGCTAGGATGAAGTTATAGAAATAATGTTATTGGGACTTGATCTAGCTAAGAAAAGTGTAGATATATTTTGTGAAATTTTCCTACATATCAAGGCATTTTAGACTCCACATAAAAGTTTTTCTTTTGAAAATCCTCAGAAAAATACATAATTTGATGATGGTGAGAAGTTATTTATTAAAATTTATATATGGGAAAAGGTAATGTGATTCAGAATTAAATAAAGGGAGATCCCTAGTTATATAGGCCCCATTAAGATTTTTTATAGTGTAGGGATGGTAGCTTATTTCATGGCATGTTTCCAAAAAACCTCTCTCAAGTTCATGATGTGTCCAATGTATCTACGCTCATAAAGTACGTACCAGATCCATCACTTGTTAAGAACTCAAATGTCATACCACTAGAGTATGATATTTCCTTTGAATAAAAACTATTATAATTCTTGGATTAAAGAGATTAATCTCTATTAAAAAAGATTAATCATATATATAATGGTATCTTGGGGAATTATAAATTTGAAGAAGATACTTTGGAACTCAAGGATATAAAGAAACAATGATAACCACATTTTTTAATATTAGATTGAAAAATAGGGGGAAATATATTTTTATGGGTATAATGTAACACTATGAGATTTTATGATATTTTTCTCTATAAATAAAATTTACTTCTTTGATAGCTTTCTTTATACACAACAATGAGTTTACATGAACCATGATATACCCTTGAAATATAATTATTTAATGTGATACTTATCGGTGAGGCCTTATATTGGAATTTATGAATTTCACTAACTAAATTATGAAAAATGAATGGTTTACACATATATAAAATTATTTCAATTATTATAAATTGAATATAAAAAATAAAAAAACATTTAAAAGTAAAAGATATTTTTTTAGGAAAAAACATTATGCACGCAACATTTACTTATCATAATAAATTAAATTAATCTTTATTGGTAAATTATTTTATTAATATTTACATATTACATATTTGATCATATTTTATAACTTTTATCTAATGATATTTCTAATAATTAGACAATAATAAATTCTGTTTCATTATTAAAAATAATTTTTTCTAAAAAATTATTTTGTCACATTTTCTACACTTCTTAAAAAAATAATGTATTCCACTTATAGAAATAAAATCATGAAAAATGGATTCCGTATTTTTATCAAGAAATTAAAATTTGGTAAATATATCACAATTAAATTTTCTTATTATGAATAAAAATATTTCTAAATTTTTATCACCCTTATAAGTCAAAAATGAGTAAAATAATGTACAAATATTAGTTTAATGTTTTTTTAATTACTATAAAACTTGTATTTTACCAATTAAATGAGCATATTTTAACCATTCTCATCAAAGTATAAAAAATAATTCAAATTGGGTCCATTTTACATTGATTATGACCTTTATATTATATTAATAAATGTTTATATACAAGATGTCTATGACTTAAATTTAAATACTCTAAATATTTATAATTAAAAAAAGATTATAATTTTTTTATAAATATTTATTTGAAATATTAATTATTATTTTTTCATTGTAATTTATTTTTATTTTTTTAGTGATTGAATAATTAAACTAAATGCATACGCACTGTTGAAATAATATTTATTCAATTAATAGAAATATAAAATGAAATATCTTAAAAATAGTACAAGTAATAAAAATTGGGTGAATTATTGTGTTACAAGAATTATATATATATATATATATAACATTTTAGAAATTTCATAATGGTTTATATTTCAATTCCATTTCCATTATAGTATATTTATAGTCAAATATAATTAGTAGTGTTAGAAATGACATTATTAATATTTATGATATATAAAATTTTATTAAATTATTGAAAAATCATAAAAATATATAAACAGTGAAATTAGAATGATAAATGATCTAAAAGTTCATTACATGGCTATTTATGAGCTAATTTTTACCTTATATTAAAAATTCTGACACTTTAATAATAAATAAGTCATTTTTGTGATTGAGATTAAGATTAGTTAACCATTGGGTTAAACCTAACAATAAGTTTTAAATTAAAAGCAAAACCTATTTAAATTTCATTGGCTAATTATATTTTTTACCATAGACTATTTTTCTTTAAATATGAATCCATTTGTAATCATTGTTTTGAGAATGACCTAATTATATTTTAATGGTTTTTTAATTCCTAGTGTGTCATTTCCCTCCCTTATAAAGAGTCACCAGTTATATCCTTTCATTACACAACATTGAGCAATCTAGATTGAAAAAACCCTTGAAAAGTTTCTTAAAAACTTCACCTGAAGCATATTATATGTTTTGGTATTCTTATATGTCTATTCTAATGGAACATAATAATGGTTATAAAGGGGGCCTCTTAAAGAATATGTAATCATATTACATGACCTATTTCAATTTATTTCTTGTTCTAACTCATATTAATTGTGGTATTAATGAAAAAAATAATTAATTAAGCATACAAAATATACTATAATGTATTTATAATCATGAAACCACCATTATTCACCATATTTTCCATCAAATTAGATTTGAAGGTATAGCTCGTGCGTACATGTGGACCACCACCACTACGTAGAGACAAAATTCATTTTTCATAATTGTATTTCATAAATAGGTATTATGATGGGTTTAGTGTTTAAAAATTATATTTCTGAAATTATTATAATTATATAATTATAATGTAATATCAACTTTCTTACCTTATAAAACATTGTAAAATAATAACGTCACTCGTGCATACGTGTGGCCTACCACCTCCATGTAGCGATGTGATTTTTTTAAACTATTATTTAAATAGATGGTAATAAGGATGTATTTTAGGAATATATGTGATATATATGAGATAATAATGATTATATTGAGTATAATTATAATTTACCGTTCTTTGTTCCATCTATCTAAAAGTGAAAACAACATTCATGTGTATGTATGTCCAACTGTCTCCATGATTAGTGTAATTCATTTTTCTATCTATACCATTTATGAAAGATTAGAAATATGTATATAATGAATGTATATGATATTTATATCATAAATAATGTTCTTTAGATTATATAACCATGATCAACGTATAATTATTGGAATTACTAAACTAAAAATCTCAGGAAAAATGAAACCGTCAACACCCAAAATAACAATTAAAAAAGGGAATTATTAATAAATGGGTGTTAAAATTTTATACGTGGATCACATATGATATTATAACTATGTAAAATACAACTATAAAATTATAACAAATTAAAATTTATTATATATGAGGGTATACCACCTTCATATCAAGTCAAACTTGAGGTAAGAAATTTATGTTTTAACATCATTTTAATCAGGATTGTTTATTACTGAATTTATATTAAAGGTAATTATGTGATCTGTTACTAAAAAATATATTTAATTATTATATCCTATAGTTATTTTGGGATTATAAAAGTTTCCCATTCATTATCCTCTCTTTAAGAACTCCATAGACTAAAATATTATTTTTAAGGAAAAATGATATTATTTTTATTTTCAATTGAAAATACTATTTATTCTATATCCATTATTTAAAAAATTGTTTTTAATATTTTTTTAAATTATTTTTTATATTCATTTTTACCCATGTTTTTATTTGTACATAATGGTTTAAAATACCTTTCATGTCATTTTCCAAATGGGTTGGTTTTTCACTTTTACCAAAAATGTGAAAGGAATCTTTATTTTAGCATAAACTACATGAATGGAATTTTCCACCATGATGATTACTTAAATAATTGAATCTTGCATTAATATTTTGTAAGTAACATCCCAAAGAAAATTTTTTCCCCATTATTTGGGAATTTTTTTATTTGAAATAATTTATTTCCATGTGAAAATTTTTATTTTCCTCAAGAAATGTTCCAATGATATTTTAATGGATTTTTTCATTTATGTTAACATAATTTGATGTTATAAAGTATTTACTATTGATATTATCCAATTATATAAACTTTATTCGTTATTTTTATGGTTTATGTATGTGATGAAGAAATATTGATGAAACATGTTTTCTTTTCCTGAGTTATATTATGATGAATGTTGTTATCATCTTATCAGATATATATTAATGAAAATTTTATTATATGATAGTTGGGGCCAAAATCATATACCAATCTAATGAATTGTGTAAATAATAATGTTCTATGAGATCAATGGGTACACAAGAGGATATCCCAGGCCCAAATAATCAAGTACATGGGAGGTTTCCCAATCCTAAAAGAGAGTACACAGGAGGTAATCCCTAGCCTAATACTGGTATATAAGAGGTTTGAAAATTCTTAACATGTTATAAATGTCTTTGTGGGTAGACTTGAAATACTATTTCTATCATTGTGATTTTTTTGAACACTATTCCACTCTTTTATGGAATGAATTTATTCCATTGTTATCTTCCCATGGATCATGTTATTTATTCTATTTATGATTCATTTCTTATGAGATGTGAAGATTTAATACATTATTCATGTTTATAATATAAAAATTGATGGGTGTTATTTTACAAGGTGAAGAACATGGTCTCATACCCATTAATCTCATTTTATGTTTAAATGGAAATTAATATCTCCATTTCTTACCCTTACTTGGAATCAGATCTGACCCTTTATTGTGTTTTATTTTCCACATGATGGGAACAAAAAGTTTAATTATGATCTATCTAAGAAGGGTTCTTGTTATTAAGAACAAAGTGTGAGATGATATAGATATTTTATGAATGAATTTTTATGTATCTATGTTTCCAATGACACTAAACATTTATGATTTTTTAATAGATCATAATTTTTAATATTGAATATTAATTTAATAAGATGTGGTGTTTATTTTTAAAATTTATGGGACACTATAAAATATCTCATATCAATATCATTATTTTAAACAAATTCAATAATATTGATGGATCCTAAACAATGTGTATCAAATGTTATAATCTCATTTATTAATCAAATAACCATTATCTACATATATAATTTATAATATAAGGGAGAGAGAGAGAAATGAAATCCAAAGTACACATCCTTTATTAAATATTCATCTACGATTTGATGTAATCCACTTATCTTAGTCATCACTATAACAAATCCAATCTTAATTACTTGAAATCATACTTCAAGTTTTCTTCATCAACTATTTAAAAATTATGGAACTCTAATGGGGAATCTCCACTAGGTTTCTTCTAAAACATTAGGTATTCTATGCATTTCTCCCTCCCATGACTAGGATTTCCATAAAAAAGTATTAAAAATTATTTTGACTCCACCATTACATTGACTGGATGTTAGAAGTCCCATTATTGGACATTCCAAAAAAATATTTTCTTCTTATTGTTTGAACATTTACTACCTTTCATCATTATTACAACAATAGAACCCAGACATCCCATATCCTTTTGACATATCCTCAACATATTTACTGTATATTGTAAACTTTTCTTGAGTTCATTCATATTTTAATTTATAGTAAACTGCTAAAATCATTCTATTGAAGATTATAGAATTAAATCAGTAGGTAGTACCTAACCAATAAGTAACACAAATCTTTTTAATTCACTAAGAAAACTAATCATATTGGGTACATTAGTAGATATTGGAGTACCTTATATCATATTACAATAAAATAGTGATTTAGAAACATTATTTATTATATTCCATTGTTGATTCTAATATAACCTTCTCAGGTTATAAATCATCCAATAATAATGCTTGGGTTCATGTTGATTTTCTAGTTTACGCTTCATATATATAAAAATCAATGTAGATACATCAAGATAATCCCAATTATGTTTATATTAAACACTATTCACCCTTTAAATAACTTTTTAATAAGGTTTTTTCCTTAGGAATTGGTTTTGGAAACTCATATAATATTTCATTATACTTGATAATTATTCTAAAATCTATATACCAGTCTAATAAGTTTCTACAATTAAACTTATAATTTTCAAAAATTGATCATGAATGCATGTTGGATAACGATGATTCAATTAATGTCTACCAAAAAATATTTTATAAGATTATTATCATGTTTTACATTCATTTAATGAATGAATTTTTATTAAATGTGATACCACTAAAATGGTTCCCCTTTTTGAGTAAAATAATATCTATTAGTAGGCTAAGATCCATATTTCAACATATCATAGACTGGTTAATACCATAAACAAGTCACAACATCATGTCGTGGATAATCATGTCAATAATATCTCATATAAATCGTGGATAATTGATAAAATAGCTCTTTATCACAGTCCATCATATGGATCCACTCAATATTATTCCTCTAGTATCATAATGGTTATATATTCCTAGATAAGTGTAACCAAAATTAAATTCCAATAATGAGGCACCTAATGGTTAGAGTTAGATAATTACTTAATTTCCTTAAATAAGCTAATTCGTGTTCACCTAATGGTTAGTGTCACTTGTACTAAATGATTGTGGATTTTAATAGAAGAAATATAACACTTAGTGTTTTAAAGGATATTTATTCTCACAACATTATCACATATTATTCCCTTTTCATGTGTAAACTCATATAATGAGTCATTATGGAATCCTTATTCTTTTCACCAAATAAACATATTCAATAAATATTTATGTGTAACACTTCACACAACCCATATTTTTTTTACTAACCAAAATTAAAATCTAACTATATTCAAACTTATCAAAATGTGTCTCACACAAAAGTTAAATACAACATTTTACTAAAATGTATTATAATCTTACAAAATAAAATATCCTTATAAGAGTAATATTGGTGAGACAAATAAATGAATTCAATTTATAGAAAAGGAATAAGTCTCTAGGCTAGTGAACATTTAAGACAAATATCCCTCTATCAAATGATACTTTACATTACATAGAAATTAATCCTATCAATATTCTAATACCTAAAATGTATAAACTATAATCAAACATTAAATTCAATCTCATGACCAAATATAAAGAAAATTCAATGTAAAATGATACTATATTAACTATCATACAAGGCATGTAACTCAATAAAAATATTTATAATGATTTATAGAAGAAGTTTAATAAGTTAATTGAAATAATACGTCCATTTATAACATAAAAAATATATACATGAATAAAAAAAGACTAAACTATAAAAATAAACTATTCATATATTTAAACAGGAGAAAAAGATTTATCAAAAATTCATAAATAGACATAAATAATTTATAATTTAGCAATTCATTATTGAAATCATATAAATAAATACAAGAATCATATATTCATATCTAATTTGATCTCCTTTATAGTTTCCTTCTGAATGGAATTATACATTAATATATGATATCAAATGAAATATAAAGATAAAATATTCTAATTTTAATATTTTAGAAATTAAGATAATATAAATATCACATTTTTTTTAAACCCTGATCAAATAAAATAGCACAAATCATTTTATTATTATTTTAATAATTTAATAAATAAGTATTTTTAGTTTGAAAAATTAAAATTAATTGATTATATATAATTAATAATTACAAATAGATACTCTTTTATTTTTTTATTTTTTAAACACTTATAATTTTCATATAATGTTTTTATTCCAAATTATTAGTCATTACATACAACATGAGGAATTTATTTTAATATTAAAAATTAATATTATGGAATTTGTATTTAATAATATTTTCATACACATTTAATAAATAATTATTAGGATATTATTTTAAAAAATTATATATTAGATAGATATCCCAAAATATATCTTCTTATAATTTATAAAATAATTAAATATTATTTAATTTATTTCATAAATGAAATTTTTTAAAAATTAATTTTTTTTCTTCATATACTATTTAATGATATATTAATATTGTAGTAAATTATTGATAAGGCATAATATGTATAAACCTTTTAGTCAATATCAATAATAATATATGATTGATAATAACCAGATTGATTATCATTTCTTATGACATTCTACTATGTAAGATTATGCAGTGTCACTTCTTACTACCATGACTTATGATAAGACATTAGATCATATTAAATCATTTGGTAGTAATTTTTTATAATACAAAATTATATAAATGAAATAATATGACACTATTTTTCTTACATATATTCTCACCTTCAAACAATACGATGCAATATATTGTACCTTATAATATATTAAAAGCGTAGAAATTTTACCGGATCATTTATTCTGATATAACGTACTGTAAAACACCACCCCATCATAAATTTTGATATCACATAGCATAAGACATGTTACAATAAAAAATGATCTTCTTTTAAAAAAGTCCAATTGAGATCAACATAATATCAAATTTTATTATTTTTCAACTAGGGTTTTATGAATCAAAATTCAAGGTAAAACACTAATAACACTATTATGTGAGATTAAATACCTTATATGAACACATCGAACATAAAATCCATATGAAATAATCAATGGAATTCAATTACTTAACTCTTTGGACTATTAAATAATTTTCATTGTAAATGAAGCTCTTGAGAAGTTATCCTTGTTTCATTGCCATTCACGTGTGAGAGTTCCCTAGATTTAGTCCACGCTTAAAACTTTTAACTAATGCCACTGTTAATTTTCAAATGATCAATAGTCACTCATTAAATTTTTTAGAAACTATTAGAAAATTTAATTTAAAATTAAACATTGCAATTATGCCAAAAAATGTACAAATAAAAGAAATGACTATTCTATTTTCAACAGAGACTGCTGATATTGTACTCTTCAATATATGATTGATGAAGATAACTATAATAAATTTATAGTCTACTCTCATATAGGTTTATCAATATATTTATCAAGATAAATAGAATAATGGGAATACTCTTTCCATAAACATGATATGTTATTACCTTGGATGATAAATGTAGAAGAGGGAGAGAGCTTCTGTAAAGAGAATCAACCAATAGAGTAAAATTAGTACAAAAACATCTTTATAGTATTTAACCCCCTTATGTAGGAATTTCATTATTCTAATTTAATTGATTGAATTTACATGAACATTATAAAATGTTCCATTAAAGAAATACATTTACAAATTCTTTGCAATCATCTAGGAAATTTTTTATGCATTTAACATAAATATGCATATGATTAATGATAAATTGACCTATATGAAGTCTTTATAATCAATAACATGTTTACATGATAAAATATATGAACGATAATAATTAACACTCAACTAATTAATAAATCAAAAAATATTAATGATGTATATGACAAAACATAATATATATATATATATATATATGTTATCATACAATATTATATTAATAGGGGAAGAAGATATGGTGACACGGTGTTGGTATATCATACTATAAGACAAGTCCAAACCAATAAAAATAAGTCCTTGGATTCTATATTTCATTCAATATGACTTAATTTTATCATATACAATGATATAAGAAAATAATTACATGGATTTAGTGTATAACTCTATTCGTATTATGAACTTTTCAACTAAGGGCATTAACCACCTTGTATTTCTTCCCAAGATAATAATGTATTCATCAATTTTAGTCCTTATTAGTCGAAGTGAGTATTTCAATAGGGGGTTTAATTGAGTTATCGATAAATTTTTTCATTAAAATCATGTTCAAATAAAATTTCCCCATTTAATTAATATATCATGGTTAATCGAAATAGTACATTGATATATTTTTGATATATTGAAATATTTATGAAAGCTTGATTAAATCCCAATTAAAAAAATATGAAAAATTACTTTATCTATTGAAAATGATTTACTCCAAATGATCCTTATACAAACACTAATTATGTCTCACTATCAATGTTTCATTTTTCTTTACTGATTAAAAATAATTAGTTTAAATATTTTAAATGATGAAAACAAAAGTAACACACTGTAGAAAAAACAACTAGTTTAGTCTCATGATGAAACCAAACCCCCTCCACATAGAAATCACCCACTTCCAATAAGATTATATTACAGTAATATGATCCAAAACCTGGGTTGGTTATGCAAACAATAGCTTATTTTTTCAGTATCAAATCCTCTTCCACAGTTGTAAATGGGAAGAAAAACAACATAGGACATGGATGGAACTCTTCCAAAAATACTATCGGTAATCATATTAAAATTGGTTAGAATAGAATACTGAGTATTCTATAGTTCGAGTGCATGAGTTATCGTGTGTTGAAGTATATATCAAAAAACATACTAATCAAATGTAAAATGAAAAAATAGATTCAAAATGTAATAAGATATTGAAGTAGTAATGATACTGAATCTATAGTACTCTAGATGCTTGAGAGTCGGCAGATTTTCCTTGGTGAGGATCTAGAATTGATTCTCTGAATGTTGTATGAAAATAGAGTGCCAAGAAGTTCCCTTCTCAATTTGTATGAAAGGATCTTGATCATCAGTGTACTTAAATCTTTCACAATCAAATGTATTAGTAATTATGCATCACGTATGTTCTCACTCAATGATCACTAGTTCCTGAGGGAGATCCTCAGAAATATATAACATTGAAGGTTTGAATACCCTTTGAAGAAAATCATAATTATTTTATGGATACCTACACAAAACACATGGCCTGGCATCAATACATACATTTAGAGGTTTAGAAATAATCATTAAATAATCCATATACATTAACTACCAGAAAATTGACATTATATGTATTTTATTCTAATGCATAATAGAAATGGTGTACAATATAGTGGTATCACTCTTGGAGATAACTCATTTGGTGATAACACACCTATAAGTGGAACATTATTGAAGTGTAACATTCTAGTGTTAGCACAAGATGGTTGTAGCTAATCTTGGCGGTAGTTTATGGTTGTAAGTATCTAATTCTGATGGTAGAAAGTTTCTGGTGGTGGAACACATGATGTTAGAAAATCCTAGCTATAGCACGTTCTTGGTGATAGGACATGGATTCTGGTTAATAATTTATTAGTGGTAGATAAATTTTGGTAGTAGGTAATCCATGTGGTATCATACTAATGGAGGTCTATGAATTTGAATTAATGGTGGATATTTTTAATACCTAGACAAATTTTCATTATAAAATTATATACTATCAAAAAAAATTAAATTCAATAGAAACATTGAAACTGTGAATTTTAAGCATTAAAATAAGGAGGTGCCAATAGTCTCCCCATTTTTTATGACATAAAATCAGGAAATTTTATTATCAATTTATAAAATAAACCTAGATATATATAAATACATTTAGAAAGTAATTATGTACTCAATATTTCAAAAATCTAAACTTTGGTATCAAAGGATGGGCTTGTTTATGTTTGGCATCATAGAATAAGTTATGTTTCAATGTTTAAAAATGGTAAAGTAAATCCAAAAAAATAATATTAGTATTAATAAATGGTTAGAAAATTAAATTCAAAAAATATTCTACCCATTTTGGATTATAATAAAGTTTTGTCAAGAGAAAATAAGGACAAAGAAATGATATGATTAATTATAGAGATGTTTTGTAAAGGACAATAATCATTGTATTATAGTCATAAACAAATATAGTGAAAATAGAATAATGTTTGTATCAAATTTTATGTCTAATATAAATCAATATTAGCCCAGGAGGGATGATCAGCAAGTCCCTTTCCATTCCTAGAGGCAAGAGGAACAAAGGTAGTGGATGATGGGATGAAGTAGTTTAATGTGGTTCTGTAATCACAACTGGTCTCAGATTCTCGATAACATCAAATAGAGACAAAGAAAATGGCTAAAAGTGGGGAGGTAGAGGATCATAGGAATTTGTAGAAGTGAATTCTATCATGGGAATCTCCTCTGTTGTAACCACTTTAGTACTAGAAATATATAGGAAAGGCGATATGATATTGAAAATTTACATAATAATGTTTCCCCCTCTCTATATAGCACTAAATAAATATTTTTTCTCCTATATGAATAAATTTTGTATTGGGGTCATCATCTTCTATTGGTCTACCTATTCCATGAAATCCCTGGTAATAGGTGACATCCTTACGTTCTTAGCTAAAATCATGATGGAAATTTAACTCATGTTTGGTATAAACCCTTGAAATATAGTATTTAATTTCCTTGGTTATGGTTTACCTATCACATATGGATTAATTTAAACCCTCTCTTTCCGTCTTATATGTGTGCAGACTATGTTGTAAAATTTTCCTCAGGTCCTTAATAAGTGAGGTACTTACCACACCCATAATAGAATAGTGCTCTTCAATTACTATAGATCTCAACAAATTAGTATCAATATTGGTCGAAGAAGGTGGATCAATATATGTAGAGGCATTAGTATGAAAATACTCCATCTTCCTCAAAAAAGAATCACGACCAGCCGTAAAATAAGTCCTCATCAACTCTATTACATATGAGATGGATTCCATCTCACTGGAAAATCTTAGGTTTTCAATCTATTCCTCCAGAATATGAAAATTCATTTTCTATTGAATGCGAGACAAATCAAACTCAAAAATGTTTTCGGACATTATCTTCATTGAGTTTTCTAACATGAGGTTCCTGAGACCTAAAAATGGCACCAGTGTCTAAAATTATCCTCTCTCTAAAAATTTCTAAATCAGATAAGGAAGAAATATCTAAAAGCACTAAATTAGTATATCTCTCAATATAAGGAATGGAATATTTTGTAGGATCTTATCTAATAGGTTCATCAGAAGAAAAAACATGAATATCACCTACATTATCAATATACTCTACTAAGGATTCATTAGGATCTATTCCAAATCCAACTAAGACAATAGGTTCACCATGCTCTTGGGAACTATTGTGGTTATCACCACTCCCATCATCATCAAAAAATGGATAGGATAGTCTATTTACTTTAAAACATGGGGAAGGCTCCCCTTAAGATGAAACATCATTCTCTAACAAAGTAGAACCACACTATGAATATCTATGCTCTCATACATCTTCTTTAACATCCTTGGAATAATAATATTCTAATACAAGATGGAAAAACAAGGGAGATTTTTTCACTCATTGTGAGCTACAACTTCTAGTCTGGAAGAATAAAAATCAACATGAACCACTCAAACAAAACATGGGTATTTCTCTCCCTTAGTAGCTTCTCTAGTATCAAACATAGTAAATGAAGAATCACTAATAGGTTAATCTAAAATTGATCTCTACAAAGGCATATATTTAGATGAACTACGTCTCTCAAAAGACCTAACAAATGGAACTGGAGAAATATGATATTATTGAGCTTCCTCAACAATACTAGCATCATCGTGATTAGGTCCATCACTACTACCATCATCATCAACATCTCCCTATTTTGTATTATCCCCATTACCATATTCATTATCTAAAACCTCTATAACTTTTTTATCATACATTGAATAAGTACTATTAATATCTTCATCTCTAGAAATTTCAGTCTCCCCATCTTCATCTACTTCACTCAAGAGACCCTCTCTATTAGGAAGATAAATGAGTGGACTAGTTGGTATGAAACACATGATATGTATCGTAGGGAGATCTGGACCACTACGCTCCTCAATATAAATAGTCACTTCCTCTTTTTCATAAACAACTACATCAATATATTCTTCCTTATTAGAGTAATATAGTATCTTATATAGATTTAGGATGGGACCAATATTATAATTGGGTCTATTAGTGTTGTATACATGAAAAAAATCATCATAGATCCTATTTGTATCTTCAAACCAATTTTTAATCCATGGATTCAAATTAACTTTCTTCCTTTTTCATATAACATTACTCAAGAAGAAATAACCATGCTTAATTTCTATGTTTTACGCTTCATGAAACAAGCCTTTGGATTCAAGAATGGCTAAAATAAACATAGGCTAAATGGAATAATTAGACCAAGAAGATTAATTGAACATCTCCTTTATGTACACCATAATATATCAACAGAAATTAATAATATCCCCTAATTTGATAAGAAACGGAAAATATGCATCTTAATATCACATATTATTAAAGCCCA
Organism: Viscum album; assembly: GCA_963277665.1. Lineage (NCBI taxonomy): Eukaryota > Viridiplantae > Streptophyta > Magnoliopsida > Santalales > Viscaceae > Viscum > Viscum album. Next base: position 485,741,539 of record OY728129.1, read on the forward strand.
CTTTCCTAGGACAAAATATATTCTGTATGAATTTGAACAACATTCTTCATTCACTAGATAAGTTAGTAAGAGTTTTTCTTCTTAAAGTATTATCTCTAGTCATCTCTAGAAATTTATTCTCATAAAAAATGACAAATTGTCACTGTGAATATATCTTTTTAATCTTAAAAGACACCTTGATGAGGAATATTTAATAACACATCCCATTTTATTGAAGAAAATGTAAACTCCATACCATCTATCATGCTTAGAATCAAATTTTGCTTCTCAAAAAAACTACACAATTATTATTTAAATAATTAAAGAACTAACCTTGGATTGAAAGGTATATAATTTATCATGAACCAATATTTTCAACCCGTTCTTGGATCAACCGTATGACAAACAACTTACTGGATAACAACTGTTCAATATCCACTTCCTTTTACAGTAACAACCACTTGATTCATAAGCTATAGGTTCCTCTAATCGACAATATCTCATCTCTATTCTCCTCTAGGCATGAACATAGGCCTCAAAACTTTAGGATACAACACTTCATGATGCGTGACACTCACCATTATAGTGAAATAAAGGTATATGAAATGTAATGAGAAGGTTGATGGTCATGAGAGAAAGGTTAGGTGAAGCATTTGGATGGTAGAAGGAGAGAGTGAAAGTGATGCGAATTTAGATTTTACTAATGATATACCATTTAGGTATTAAAACTAAAAACATATAATAAAATATAAATTATTCAATTGAATAAATGTTTAATACAAAATTAGTAATGGAAACAACACCGGAAACAATGATTGGTAGAAAAATAAAGACCAGTGGCATCTAAATGTTGGATAATTCCAATAAGAGATCACCCTAATGACAGATCATTCCATTAGTGGATCATTCAAATGGTGTATCAATCCAATTTTTATTTTCCAACGTTTTCTTATCTAATGGTGGCTTTTCTGATGGTGGCTAGCCCAACAATGGATTTTCCAGTAGTGGCTTGTCCTAAAATGGCTTGTCTAAATATGGCATGTCCAATGGTTAATTGTCCAATGGTGGATTTTCTATGATAACTAATCTAAATTTAGCATTCTTAATTAATATTTTATGTATTTTAGCCTCTCATAATTCATGGTCTTTGTAAAATTATCAGAAAGTTGATCATCAGTTCCTTTGAATTCAAGAGTTATATCACACTTTTGGAAATGTTCTCTCAAAATGTGATGTCTTACATCAATATAATATGTCCTAGAATGAGACATGAGTTTTTAAGAAATTTTTATCAAACTCATGTTTTCGTAATATATAGGGACATATATGAATTTATATCCATTTTCTATTAATTTATCCTTCATCTGTAAAATTTATTCACAATAACTCCCTCGAGCTATGTACTCATCTTTAGCAGTAGTAAACACAACATAATTCTACTTCTTACTACACCAAGAAACTAGAGAACTATATAGAAGATGACATGTTATAGAGGTTCATTTCATATATAACTATCAAATACAATAATCTGAATCTGAATATGTTACTATGTAAAATTATTTTCCTTCTGGATAAAAATTACTAAATTGGAGATATATTTGAGGTATTTAAAAATCCTTTTAACATTAAATAAATGTGACTCTTTATAATTATCTTGAAAATGGGAGAATACATACACACAAATCATAATATCAGGTTGGCTAATAGTAAAGTATAGTAAACATTCAATTATAACTCTATAATTAGTTTGATCCACTAGATTTCTAGTTTCATCAATATCCAGTTTATCGGTAGTACTCGATGGAGTATCACTAGTTTTAGTTTTATCCAACCCAAATATTTTTAGAAGTTCTTTAATTCTCTTGCTTTAATTTAAAATAATTAAATATTTATTTTAAATTTTTTTAAAACCAATAAATAATTTATGTACACCCACTAAACTCATTTCAAATTCACATTTCATCATATTTAAAGAATCATTCCAAAAATAATTTTTTGAAGATTGAAAAACATTATCGTTAACATATATTTCAACTAATAAAACATCTTTGAAATTATTTTTATAAAATGAGTAGGATTAAATATGAATTTTGAATAAAAATTTGAAATCATAAACGAGTTGACCCTATCATACCAAGCTCTAAGAAACTATTTTAAACCATGAAAATATTTTTTTCATTTATAAACATGATTCGGAAAATAATGATTTTGAAATCCAGGGGGTTGTTCCACAAAAAGAAATCCCAAATTATATAATCATTCAAGAATATACTTTGGACATACATATAATATTGTTTTAAATACAAATGTGTTTCATTGGATAATAGTATTATAAATTCTTAATGTTCTATCCACCATTGTATTGGTTTCCTCGTGTGTAATACATTCTTCATGAATATATCCTTATACAACCAACCTAGATTTATTTATTAATATGGTGCATGACTCATTGAATATATTTATGAAAAATCATTTAGTGACAATAATCATAGGGCCTTTAGGTCAAAATAAAAGTTCCCAAACATCAGTTATTTTAAATTTTTTTAGTTCATTTTGAATTTCCATCGCCCATAATTAATCAATAATGGATTCATTGATGATTTTAGCTTTATAATATGATAATAATTCATGATGTTAAACCAAATTCCTTAGAGAATATCTAGTTTGTGTTCCTCTATCTAGTTATCCAACTAAATCATATATAGGATAGTTTCTATGATTCATAATATCTCTTAGAAAAGAAGGGATGGTAATATCAAGATCATCTCCAAGCTCAGTTTCAGGATGTTCCTCAAAATTAGATTTTTTGTCTTCTTTTTTCACTTAATTTTTACAATATTTGGAATTGATGTTAGGAGTAGAAAAATCAAACTCAATTTTTTATAAAGGGTTATTAGGATCACGTGTATTTGTTTCATCAAATTTTTCATGAACAAAATCTTCTATAATCTTGGTTATTTTATTAAACACCATATATAATTAACTAGACGTTGAGTAAGCAAGAATAATTCCTTAATCAATATTGGAGGAAAAGTTTTCAATATTATCCTTAGTGTTAAGAATACAGACATTGAAACAAAAAACTCTTATGTAATTAACATTTTGATTTCATCTATTCCATAATTCATATGGGGTTTTCTTTAAGATATGCACAATTAAAGCTCAATTTATTATATAACAGGTTTTATTAAAAGAGTTCAAATTAAAAAAGGTAAGGACATACTCATTAAACATTGTCCATAAATGTTTTGAAGGGTCCTATATCTCCTTTCTATAAAATAAATCTGATGTGGGGTCTTGGGAGTAGACATGTTTTTATTAAGAAATTTCTTGAGAAAACAGATACAGAATCTTTATTTTAAAAATCATATCCATCAAAACATTTTAAGGTCTTAATCCTAATTCCACTAATATTTTCTACTGATTCAGAATACTAGGTAAAATACAAGAAGTCTTTGATTTTTCAAGATAAAAATTAATACCCAAGTATACCTATAAAATAAATCTATAAGCACATATACAAAGTGCTTCCCATTTTGAATATAAACTCTCGAAGGTCCAACCAGGTCCATGGGAACCAATTCTTTCAGTTGAAAAGTTGATACTTCATTATTTTATTTTAATAATATCTTGTGCTATTTTACTTTTTGACATGGGTTATATACTTTATGATTTGTGAATTCTAATTTTAGTTGATCTTTGACAAATCCTTTCCTAGCTAGGTTTCTTAGTGAGTGAATGTTTCAATGACTTAGTCACATATGCCATATAATATATTCATTGTAAATTTCACTTAAACATGAAATATTTTTAGAAAATAAAGAATCTAAATTAATAGAATAAACATTAAAATATATCAAGGTAATAAAATCTAAGTCATTATTAAAATAAAAAACATTTTTTTTAAATTTCACATGAATAATACCATCACATATTTATGATATTCTAAAAATAATGAAATTCATACCACATAAAAATAATATGTTATAAATTAAAATATTTATATAATTATCAACTTGAACAAGACTAATGATTTTACCTTTTGATTTATAAAAAAGATGAAATAACCTTCATCCACATTGATCATATTCATGAAACATGAATAATTTTCTTTAATATTTTTTTTCAGGTACCGTAGGTTCTTAATGGACATTTTTAAGTAGGTTCCCTAAACAATTTACACCAAAATTATTTTGGTACACAAATCTCCTTGGTCACAAAAATTTTATATATTAATCCTTTAAGAACCCATAATTTCATAACAGTTTTCATATAAAAAGATATTAAAAATATATAAATAAATCATTTATTGGGATCGGATTAATAAATATTTTTAATATATTTTCTGGAAATGGAACTATAGATAAAAATATTTGTACAATTATAGTCTATAATTTTGATAACCTATAACAGTAGAGTACTTGGGAGATGTCTATTTAAAATAATTTTTATTAGAGTATTTATCACATTGGAAAATCTTTCCAAATCCTTTTTTTTGTCGTTATAAAGTTTCAATTAATTTTTCACCTTAAATAGTAGCGTATTTTCTCCTTTTCTACATTGAGATAAGTTTTAAAACTAGCTATAAATTCATATTGTTTCATTAGAATTTTAAATTTTCCCTTAAAATAATTGAATTTTTATTTCATCATCTTAGAATATTCAAAAATATATTCATTCTTAAGTTTCTCAGAATAATTTTTCATCCCCATAACAATTTTAAATATGTACAAGAAAAACATGAATGATGTTGTATACCTCATATGTGTTTTTCATAAAACACATATTAGATATTACATGATTATACTTTTAGATAGTGTGTGAATCGTTAGAGTTATATATAGAGGAAATCCATGTTTCTTTAATTTAATTCTTATATATATTATCCTTGTCATCATACTTCTCTGTAATTTCATTTTACTACAGTCATCATTGATATTTCCTTTCCTTCTAAACTCGTAATAGATGATTTCATTTCAAACATCATTTTTCTTCCAATCCAAACTCGAGTTTCCTATATTCTCATATTTAAATATTAATATTTTTTCCTAAATAACTTCATATTATTATAAAACCTCTTTAATCTTATCACCATATGGGTCACCTCATCATCACTATCAGCAGGAGATTCATCATCACATCAAATTTCATCTTGAAGTTTCTCTGTTTGTTTTGAAATAGTTGATTTGAAGTATAAAAATTTTCTGTTTTATTTCATAATAATAATCCTGATTTACTTTATTTTATTACCCACACATCTTCTATTTCCCATTCATATCACTAATAGTTAACTGACTTACATCACATGTGTAATGCCCCGAAATGCTAAAGTAAGAACCCTGTATATGATAGAATGAATGACACGCGACACCAAACACATAAGAAAATAAAATATCTGGATACTTTATAATATATTAAATATTTAAATAGATTATATATATGCATGAAACATTTTTTTATCTTATGTTTCATGAAATATCAACCTTCCTTGATAGGATGAGTTACATGCAAGACCAAGATTCATCAAACAACAACGTTTTTTTAAAATATTATCATTTAATATAATATAAAATAACCTAGCCATTATGTTATAGGTTATGAATTATATTAACTATATAATGAATATTTTTGGTTTATATAAATATAAAATTAATTAATAGGTTATCAATTAATGAGAAATGAAAATAAGAACCAATTGGATATAAAAGGAATTATTATTATTTTTAAACATCCAACATAGTTTTGTCTTAATAAACATAATAAAATACAATTAGTTTAAGATTTTATAGAAATATATATGTTATATATTCAATAATATATTTTTATATTCATATAATTTATTTTATAATAATAATAAAAGAATAAACCAAATTTTACACATAAAAACCAATATTTTTGTTAAGGCATTTTTACCACCTTTTAATGGTGCACCTATTTTAAATATGAATTTTGAAACATTTTGAATTAAATTGGATAAAATAAAATCCATTTTGAGTAAATAGTATAAATATTACCTTAGGGTTAATTTATATATTTTTTTGGGAAACTTCCTTTGTTTATTAATAGTGAAAAAAATACAAAATTTTAGTGAAAAACCACCTTTTTGTTTAAATAATTATTAATGATAAATTATATATTAAATTTGTTTTATGGTCACCATAGATAAATTATACATATATTAATACAATTTATTCCATTATAAACAATTTCACTTCGAAAAGGATTATAAAAACATAACAATATTTTGAACATTTTTCTACTAAAACCAGATAAATTCGTTTGTCTGCGAGAATAGTACTAACCTAAATTTTCCCACCTTTTTTAATTGAATTTAGAAAAATGGAAATAATCCAATATAATCAATGTGATATTTATATACCAATAAGAAATTTTTTTTTTTGGAAAAATGATTTGTGGAAGTGATTAATATTAATTATAGTGATTAAGGAAAAATTAAACTTAATAAAGGAATAATCCTTTAACTTGAGGGATAAAATGACCTAGAAACTTTTCTAAAAGCCATTTTATGTCCATATATCTTCCATAAAACATCCATGACTGATTTTGGAGTTTATTTTATGACATTTTATTACATAATAACATGTGAATACCTAACTTGTTTACCAAAATTCCAAGCGAGTCATTTTTCTTCCATATAAAAGGATACCACATATCCCACTTCTTCACACCTATCAAGACAAATTGCATAATAAAAAATCTGCCTCTTAGTCTCCAAAAATTATTCCCCTGATCCTATATTCCTATCATCGGGCATAAAAAATTAAAGTAATCATTTGGTTCAATCCAAATAATGTTACCCGATTAAGAGGTTATATCATCTCTCAAGCTATTTAGTTACATTTCTATTCTACACCCCCTAAAATATTTTTATCTATTATTATTTTAAAACTATAGTATCCTTAATATACTATGATGTTTTTATCTTGATGTTTAAACAAAAAAATACACACACCTTCATCCAATGGGTAATAAACATTTGGTTTCTGTGTACGACGAACTACTTCCTTAGGAAGTGATGATAGTTCATTTTCCCATACCACCTCTCATGGTGTAAATTATGATGAACAGTGTGTTTATATAAGATATTTATAATTTTTTATGATTTAATAATTTTTATTTAGAATATACCTTTATTTTTTTCATCATGGTTAAATATGATAATTTCGTTTGAGGATGTGCGGACTACTGCCCCTCAAAGTGATATGACTCATTCAGGTTATAAATGGAACATATGAAGGATTGTTTTAAAAATCCTATGTAATATATAACATATATATAATATTTTAATTATAATATACATATGTTTCATTTTTCTTTTAATATTTTAAAATGATAAATAAATTAAAGTAGTGTTCATGCGTGCGTACGACCTTCTGTCTCCATGAATGATGCACTTAACTTCGTATCTATAAATATAATAAAATACTATAATTATATATATACTGGATAAATATGATATTAAAAACATTATTTACATTTTCTAGCAGATGAAAACATGATATATTTAATAGGAACAATAAATAACAAGTTAAAACTTACTCGAGAAAATTAGGCAGTTAACACCTGAAATAGTAAAATTAATGAAAGTTATTAACAAACGGGTAATAAAATATTATACGTAATTAATATATATTTTTATAAACATGAGTATGGTTCTATTATAATTCATTAACATACTTTAAACCACTATAAAAGTGTATAAATACCACACATCATAAGGATGGTTATAGTAAGGTACTCTTGTCTCACTTTTCATTCCATCAGGACTTGAAAAGTGAATCCAAGACACCCATGATCAAATTCGGGTGAAGAAATATTTCTAGGGGTACAATAGAAGTGTTGTAGCAAACATTGTAGTGCACTATAGCAGTCACTGTAGTAGGTAATATTTGGTATTGTTGCAGCTGGAACTATTCATCCATCTGGGCCTTTAGGCCACAAGTTTGGTCCTCGGGTACTCCAAGGCTTTCAGAGCGACCAAGGCCTTCGGAAGAGTTGTTTCTCAATGTCCTTCGGGCCACCTTAAGCCATTATAGACACCACAAGGACATCGGGCCACATGATGTAGATGTACCAGTAATCCTGCAAGGGAAAGGTCTTCAGATGAGGTTTAGGGCAGGCACATTCATGAGAGTAGAGCTAACCTAAATTGGAAAAATGAAAGGGTATGGTATTACCATCAATACCGGGAAAGTGTAGCTTTTCATAGGATATCTAGAAAACTATCCCTATGAAGGTGGAGTAATGATATCATCACATATCCTGGGGAGGATCAGTTCTATGCTGTCTTGTTTGGGTGATTCCCTCTAAGACCTATGGGTCATGTAACTGTCTCAAAGACTTCGGGCCGAGTAAGGGTTCCACCTCACCCATTGAAAGGTGGATGGTCAAAAAAAAATGAAGGCCTTTGGTCCATTCCAACTGATATTGTTTATTATATATGGTGTAAAAACTTCCACATTGACATGTAATATCATGAATTATTTTATATTCATGGTATTTAGATATTTTAGTCGATGATTATTATTTTTGGGTCTTTTGATTCATATATAATTGTTTCATGTCTTAATTTTATTTTCATAAGGTGTACGCCATATACTACACTTACATATTTTGTTTAGTGTATCTATTGACCTTTTATTCATTATATCATTAATAATTTCTATAAATTTTATGAAATTATTTCCTTCATGGGGATTATTAATTAATTTTTTCATGTGGTATGGAATCATTGGGTTATTAAATTTTTAATTTCCTAAAACATATTCTTAATTATTATCTTTATAATCTCACTCACTTTTGGGATTGTTCTCCTTCTCTTGAAATAATCTCTTTATTGTAATCATTTTTAATTGGGAATTGACATGAATATTGATATTCTCATATAAGGGAAATTATTATTGCCTAAACTGGTTACCATTTTAAATACGGTAACTATGATGACAGTTATTTGATTATTTGGGAAATTATTTGTAAAAACATATTCAATATTCAATATAGAAATTTGATAAGGCATATTATTCATTTGGTTATTTTATATGAGGGATGTTTTAGACGTAAAATGACTAGTGTAACCCAGAAATTATATATCTCATTGATACATCAACATGTTCTCAAGAGAAAAATTAGTTGGCCAAATTAAATGGGTTTTTATATATAGTTTTAAACCATCTTGTGAAAGGTCATGATAGTAATAGGTTTTCATGTACCTCAGATATGACTTCCAATAACTATGCATTTTCCTTATTTAAATTCAGTTATTTTTCATCCATGATATTTTATGTCGAAAAATATATAGATACATTTCATTCACAGTTTATTGATTTAGATTGAATGTGTTTAAGTTTCATTCCTTGCCATATTGATATTTCCTTATCCAGTTTTTTGAATTCAATGTGTTATCAGTTACTTACCTATCCCTGTTAATTTATTTATATTGATTTATTATTTTTTCCTCTTTAATTACCCTTAATTAGCATTTTAGCTCACCCTTATGATGTTTCTTCCCCCATGTTATGAATAATAAATCATTGAATAACCATTCTTGGATGAAGTGAATTTCAGTTTATTCTGTAGTGTGTATTAGTATTTTTTTCAATGTATTATGGGTATCATGTGTGTAATCTGGATTTCCAAAACTGCTAAACTGAATAGTCCATTGGGATTAGATTCTTTATAATCCTGCCAATGTAATAATATAACGCACCGAATCTAGGATTTTGGGGTCAGTTCATTACGGTTGGTATCGAAGTAAGTTTAGAAGAATCATTGAAAAATAGATTTAGAAAACAATGATTCTAGAGCACAACCCTAAGATATATTTTCATGACCTGTATAGAATAACATCCAAATATCTTGGGTAAGGTGGATATTATATTGTTATTACTAGCAATTCATCCCTTTATGGATACTATAAGTGGACATGGTTCTAGAACAGATGCACCTAGGAGTAGAAACTTTTCCCAAGTGTTCTGGGCCTGTCCCGTGGTAACCTGGTACACGAAAATGGGTCGTACTATGCACCTAGTTTGAAAATACTGGGGGACACACTTAAGATAGTTAACATTTTATTTAGGTCCCGTTATGAAGGGTTTAAAAGTAATAATTTATCTAATGTAACCAAAGTTAATGATTTAGGGATTTATGGTTTATAAATTTATGTTATGTGTTATACCATGTCAATAGTTATATAAATTTCATAATTGTATGAACTAATATAGTGTATTTCATTGTCTAGAAATGTATAATAGAAGGAAATTTTTTTTCAACACTCATGGAAATTATAGATATTTCCTTATTGAGGAAGACAATGTATCAGGTATTCAGACTAAGCATGTTATGGATATATTAGGGAAGATTAGTCTGGTTATGATGAATAACCTTTCTCAAATGGAGAAACCTATTATTAACATTTTAAGTTGATTTATTCAAATAACCCCTTTTATAAACAATAATTAAGAATAACTATCAATGTATTGGTTTTGATTATAGATTAAAATTAAATACTTTAAAGGATTGAGATAAAAAAGAAAAACTAACACAATATAGAATAATCAAAGGGTTCAGTATCAAGAAAAGACCAAACCCCTCAACTTAAGAATCTCATGATTCTATGAAGATTGTATAATAATAATCTAATCCAAAACCTAGATAAGGTATACAAACAACAACTCAACTATATAATATCATTGCATCTTCCAAATTTATACATGGTAAGAGAATGAATACAAGATAAAAATGGACTTATTCAAAAAAATACTTTGGGTAAACAGATAAAAAAAATGTTTGAAGAGAATATCAAGTATTATCTAGTTTAATTGTAGGAGTTAGTATGTGTTGATAAGAAAAGTAAAAACCCCATTTATAAAAATGCATCATAAAAATCAGAGGTTGAGATTAATAAGATATAGAAAAAGTACTCTATCTCATTTTGTAGTGCTTTAGATGCTCCAGATTCCATAGATTTTTCTTGATGAAGATATCAAAATTATTCTATAAAATTTGTACGAAAACAATGTTTCATGGATTTCACATCTCTATAAGTGGGATTTGATTTTGACCATCAGTGTAATCCAGTCTTTCACAATTAAATATATCAGTATGTATGCAGCATGTAAGTTATCATGTGATGATCACCAATGCAAGATGGATATCCTATAAAATGTATATTATTTAAGGTTTGAATATATTTTGAAGAATAATCATAATTATTTTATGGATCCTCATACTAAACCTTTGACTTGGATTCAATGCATCCATGTAATGGGTTAGGAATAATAATTAAATTAAACCTCTATATTAACTCCCAAAAATATCTATTTGATGCATTTAATTCAAATTAATAACAATAACAGTGGAAAGAAAGATGGTATCACTCTTTGTGGTAGCTCATCTGAAAGTTTCATGAGCCTAGAGGTAAATTTCCATAAGGTGGAACATTCTAGTGGTTTCACAATATAGAGGCATCTAATCCTGACGATTTATAATGGCTAAAGGTAGCTAATCCTTGTGGTTGTATGATCCGAGATATGGAACGCTAGACAATATCAAATCACAATAGTAGAAAATTTATTGTAGTAGGATATGGTAGAAAATTATTCATTTATAGTGGTTGATAAATCATTGATGTGGGTAATCCTTGAGGTATCACACTACTATCTCTGGAAGAATTTGAAATAGAGGTTTCTATTTTCAATAATTAGCAACATTTTCTTCATAGAATGATATTTTGTGACATAAAAATTAAATTCATTAAAAAAATTGGAAACATGATTTGTGATAACTAAAAATAGAAGGTTTCAATAGTACCTAATTAACTCTAATCATCCCTTTTAGAGAATATTTAATTACTTCACTGTTAATATATATTTCAGGATCTTAGGATTTTTATATATATCACATTTCATACGATAAAGATAATGATACCAAATTTTTATTGAAAAATTTACTATAGAATACTTCAGATCATGTGTCGGGTAATTTTTCTCATAGACCTTCAATAGACTTATGGCATAAGATATCACCTTATTAATTTTCAGAAGGACAAATCGCAATCAGTTATTTAATGGATCACTATATATCACAACCCCTTTTCCACTATAGTGTAATTTGAGTATAGGGGTAGTGGCCAAAAATTTTTATGCTCATTGAAGTTATCATCAAATTATTCTACACAGATCGACTTTAATCCCTTATGTGTTAACTTGTTTCGTGGATTTCAAAATTATATGAGATTTCTAACAATGTACCAAAATAGGAAAATAGTCCAGAATTTTTATAGACATCTTCTACTGATGTTATTCCATCACATCCTCCAATCACCATATTATTTGAAGGATCCATAAATATACCATAACTTGTGATTATAGGACCCAAGAGGGATACTTTTTCTATCCAAAGTTCACATTTTTTGAAAAGGTAATATAATTTCTTCTTTCCTAAGGTCCTTATCACAATCTGAAAATTTTATTCAAATTATTTCATACTCATAGAATATATTATAATATCACCAATAATGACTGCCAAAGATTTATCGAGATAAAATATAAAGACTCTATTCATGAAATACTTAAAGATAATAAAGGAATTTAATTGGTTGTATAGCATCACTATTAGTTCATAATGTACATTTCTAGTATGGATGGTATTTTTTAGTATATCTCCACTTTTCATCCTTGGTTGATGATATACAAATTGAAGATCTGACTTCTTGAAGAATTGGTCCTCTATAAGTTGATCTAACAATTCATCAATACAAGTTATAAGATAATTTTTCTTGATCATGATCATATTATGCTCACACTAATCAATAAAAATATGCACTAACCAATGCTTTTTATTAACAAAGACAACTATATCACCCCACAAAGAAGAAATTGATCAAATAAAACTTTTATCCAAATTCTCTTGAGTTTTATTCTTTAATTGTCCCAATTTAATGGGAACTATTATATAAGAACTCTTGGATATAGGCATTAAACTAGGTGTGAGTTTAATTGAAAACTCAACCTCATGATTTGGGGGATGACTAAGAAACTCATTAAAAAATAAATGGACTGATTCCTATATAATTGTAATATAATAAATATATAAATCCTAACCATTTATTAGATCATGGTAACCCTCATTATTACTTCTTATAACCCATATAAAAAATTATTTTTCAATTTTATTTTATAGTTGTGCTTGTATTTTTATTTGATCATGGCGTGATTTGGGAAATAAAATGAGATCTCTCTATTTTTATAATTGATATGAAATTTATATAGTGAGATCCAATGTATTCACACTATAACATTTAATTCTAACAAGGTATAAATAACTATATTTTGATAATGTATCATCCAAAAAAAATAAAATTGGGGAAAATTAATATACTTGGGATGAATTCATCACACCACCAAGTGTTTTCATTGATAAAAATTAATAGATCAACTTCAACGGTAGTGATTGAATATGATCATCCATTATCCCTATGTTTTGGAGGTATATGGTTTCAATTTTTCTTCTTGACCATTGGATTTTAATTGATTTTAATATTAGACAAAATCAATAAAACTGAATCATTGATGTATGTGTGGTACATTTGGTGAGACGTTATTTTCATACATTGTATTAGCCAGTTTATTCATTTCTCTTTCAAAATCATGATCCTGATATCCCGGTCCAAAATAATTGAAACCTTTTACCATTTATTTGAGAATATTTTCTTTGGGTTATTCCTCCCGTGTTCATGATATATAGGAAGTTTAAAATTCTCTCCACTAAGTTCATTATTAGTTTCACCTCCATGAAAGTATATTTTATTTTTCTTATCGCCAAATCCTTGAGAATAATGATAGAATCTAATTTTAAATTACACCATGAGTGTGCATAGAACAATTTAATTATAGCTACCAAATTATATTTTAAATATAGTTTTTCATATTGTTGGTTTTTATATACTAATGAAATGACCTATTTTTCTTTTAGACTAAATATTAAATCTAGAGTCATATTGTGCAAGTATCATGATGTTTGATTTATGTGTACCAATTCATTCTACCTCCTTTTTCATTATATCATCTAATTTTGGCTCTATTTTTATTTGAATATTTCATGAAAAATATTTAGTAAAGAATATTTTCATCCACTATGATCATTACATGGAGTCAATTTATTCATTTTTCATTTGTTCTTGATTAAATACCGTCATTGTTATACTACACATTACAAGATATATATATTTATATAAAACTAATTTTTATTATCATGTAATTAAATAATATAAAATATATTCTTTATAATGTTCAACAATTTAAATATAATTAATGGATCAGAATATCCACTAAGGGATAGTGGTTGTTATCACATCAACAACTCAATAGTAATTTTCTACTTTTTTCAGTTTAGGAGCTCTATATGGTTCAAATTACTTATCATAACATAAAAGTTCATTTCCTTGATATTTTGAATTCAAACTCCCATTCTGATTGGTTGTTCATAAGTAAAATTCCCTAAATTATCCATTAAAATATTTTTTACTAAATTCCATTGGTTCTAACCATTTACTAAAACCAAAATATTTTATTTTAGTAATAAATAATGATATATTATTCAAATAAATGAAAATAATAAAATATGTATGGAAATTAAAATCTGATATGTCTTACTCAATGGATCCTTAAACCTCTAACCCTTTTAGTATAACTAAGTGAAATTATCTTATGATCAGTGCAGGTACCTGGGATGTGGTGAATCTGGTGTTTCTTAATTTTCTAAAATCAGAAATATTTTTTTCTATTATCTATTTAATTTTGGTAAACTATTTCTTGTTAAGAAAATAGGTCATCTTTTTTTTATTTTATGCATCAGATCCACCCCTTAAAATGTAGGAAGGCAAGTAAAGGATGACACACAATATTTTTACAATGTTATTTTTTAAGTAATACATTCCTTTTTGTTATTAGTTATTCACCTTGTTCATATATTCTACACTAATAATCTTATAATTGATTACATGTGTAATTAAAAGTTCTCATCTTAACCCATGGGGTTTCACACACCAACATATCATCCCACTATTTTTACAACTAATAACCTCTCAATGAACACCATAGATTCTCACTATAGAAAACAATATCTGTTTTCAAATATCATTTAGTAGATGATAAATTTTAATAGGATAATACTACATCAATTGAGAATATCTTCTTCCTCGACTAGAATCTTTGACTATCTACAGATATTCAAGAATAGAAGCGTGAAAACCAATATCTGTAAAACTACACAGTGTTCATATCTCATTTTGAATATATATTTTTTTTAAATCTATTCACAGAAATCAAAAACATCAACTCCCAGTGGATGGTGTGTTTTACTTCTACATGTTGGCCTTCTCAATTATTATTATACTTCTTCTAAATCTAATATAATAGTTCATTACAATATATTATTCCACTCATTCCATCATTTACTCACTCGATCTATTTTAAGATTTATGGAATAATTTCTCTTTTGATTCATATTCTTCTTTAATACACAACCGTTTCTTTTCCAAATAGGAGTATCAGATTCTTCTTCGTCTTCTTCATTATATATTCTTCTATTTATTTTAGCATAGTAAATTCACCAATACATTGGTATAGTTATTCCTCTAAAAATTTCTATTATATATATAAGTTAACATATTTAGTTTTTTATATTTTAATAGATAATATATATAAAAAATAAAGTTCCATGACATTGCCTAATTATATGTTTTCAATATTGCAACATTAGGGGGTCTCCCATGATCATGGTTATTCAATTATCCTATAACATTTGACCCTAATAAAAAACTAGAATATCCATTTTTTATGTAAATTTTTCTATTTTTTATATAGCTTACCATTTTAGTCTTCTTGTAGGATCACCAAACTCATTTTCTCAAATCATTTTAATAATATCCACATTTAAAAATTACTGCAATTATGTATAAAAATAACCTAAAGTTTATGTTTTGAAATATTATCTTCCTTTTATTGAATTAGGACTTAATTTAAACTTGCTTATACATTATGATTAAGTATTCAAAGATTTGATAGTAGATCAATAGATCCTTATACATCTAGAAACCGAAACAAAATGTTTTTTAATATGTATAACCATTGAATAAAAAAATAATGTTCTGATTTATTTCTAGATTCATTTATCTAGAATTTAATCATTTCAAGATTAATTAATTTCTTATATATTCATCATTCCTTGATCCTCATATACATCCACTCAATGATTTTCTTATCACTCAAACAATATTGGATCAAAATTTATTTTACAATGTTTATATTATTGGTGATAATTTACAGATTCTTTTGAATTAGATTCCATAAATTCATCCATCCTGATCAAAAAAATATTTTTTCAATTATTATCATTTGAAAATTTTAGATAAATATAGAATTGACTATCTTCAATTTATCTCTTCCAATCATCCTTAGATCAAAATTGAATCATTGATTTATTAATAATGATTATATTTTAATCATTAATTATCATCTTTGGTATCATCAAATTTATTTTTCTTCTTTTGAATGTAACTATGAAAATCTCTTATTTTCATTATTCTGGAATCTAAAAATTTCTTTAACTATTTGAATCTTATATTATGGAAAGTGACTCATACACAGATCTTTATGAATCACACCTAGAGTTCCATGAATTGTACATCGCTTTAGATAACTCATACATTGTCTATACTTGGAAGTTTTATTTTTGACACATACAGATAATTCCACTATTATTATAAAACTATATAATGATTCATAAATAAACATGGATACTTATTATATAGAAAATATGATAGTAATTTAGAGAAGAATAATGACTTTAAACATTATAATGAATTATACATAGATTTTTGTTGACTCATATAAAGAATTGTTTTGTTTATACTACACTGGAATTGATCATTCTGCATAAAAAACAACATAAATAGTTAATAAAGTTATACATACATAGATTCAGATGTATCTTATATAAAAATTAATTTTACAAAATCTCTAACTCTTGTCAAGAAAGAAATCAAACAAAAACAGAAACACTTAGTAAAATTTATACTCTTGAAGTGAAATTGTGAACATTAAGCTATTTATCTCAGAACATATTCTAATATTAATCATTCTCTCTCAATAACTAAAAATCATCTCCAACATTTACATTCATAAAATTTGTTCAAAAATTCAATTACCTCTAAAATGGATTCCATAATTAATGATTCTCCATAACCTTATCATTTTCAAATATCTATCAATAAATCCACAGATGGTTTCTCCACAATACATCTAGCTCTTAATATTTTATTATAGATATTTAATATATCTAAAAAACTAGCTTCTTCACTTCTTGTAAATTATTGTAAATTTCACTTTTCATAGTAGTTAGTACATGTCACTGGCTTGATGACCAACTCTATAATCATATGATGTATGATCTTCTCAACATGTAGAAACTTCAGTTCACGTTACCAATATACATAGGCATCATCTTCAACTTCTATGGGTGGATTCATCCTCCATCACCCATCAACAGCACATATTATCTTTCATTTTCATAATGAAATCAGTTAAATTGTTAAAGCATATATGACTTTAACCAATAAAGTGATTCAATCTCACCCATTTATTTGTTATTAATTCTAAATTGACTTATCAATACTTGTAACTTGAATATAAATCTTATCTACCTAATGGATAATAAATTCATAGGTTAAATCAATTCTCCCCTAGCTCTTATGAGTTTTGAAATCCTCTTCTTCTCTTTTTTTCACCTTTCCTTAGACTGAGTTCATTCCATGAGAGAATAATGATATCACATTTGTCTTAAAAAAATTTGTATAAAATAATAAACTCTAATTCTACTTCGGCTAATCTGGTGTAGAAAATATGATAAAATAATTTAAAAAATAAAACTTTCCATAATATAATCATAATGTGATACTAATTCTATCATTCACTTCATAGGGGTTGTATAAACATATTTTTATGAAATTTTATAATCATGTCGCCAACTTAAAAAAACACATAAAACATTTACATGAAAGTATGTTTCACAATTTTTATTTAGATAGTCACCCACAGTATAACCTTATTCAATATTAGTGAAAACAATGATAGGAATGTGAAAAACAAACCTTAACCTTTGAATTTTTTCTATGGTTTTTGAGATTTCAGGATTAAATATAAATGATGAAACACTACAGGAAAAAGGGCATTTCGGGGCGGTTAAAAACCCTCTGTGAAATGTTTTAATTTTTTTTAGTATTTTTTAGTATTATTTAGAGGATTAGCAACGATTTTTTAAAAAACCGCCACGAAATAGCAGGGGTTTGGGTAAAACTGCTGCGAAATGAAAAGAAACAAAATAAAAAAACACAAGAAACCCTAAAATCACTAAAATGACCATAACATTTGATCTGTGCGTCTGTTGAAACACCACGACCAGAAAAATTAAAGCTCATGAAATGATCTAGAGTCACGTATAATCAAAACCTTGAGACAGTCTATGGTGCAAAATATATGAGAGTTATAAGAAAGTTGAAAAAAGTTCTACAACATCAAACATCCATAACTTTCACTCCGGGTGTCTGTTTGGGCTCTACCACATATCAAATCGAAGCCAGCGAAGATAGCAACGCACTGGTTCAACTCAAGAAAGATTATGTTTTGTTTTGAAACCCCAAAAACCCATCTGAAGGCCTCTGAAACCCGGATTCCATCACCGGTGTCCCGTCGAACATGTCTTCAAATGGACCTAACTTTTGATCCGCGTTTTAGTTCAGACTCCTCCACCTGCCAAATTGTAGTTCGTTTCATGAGCTTCAGTTTGACTGGTCGTAAAGCCAATATGGAATCATGGATCATATGTTATAGCCTTTTTAGTGGGTATCGGGTTTGTTATGTTTTTCGATGCCTTATTTCTAGCACCCGTTCCCAGTAAGATTTTTTTTAAATGGTCGTAACATCCGATCCACCGGTCAATTCGGTCACTTTCACCTATCAGGTCGAAGATAATTTTAGGATCTTTGATTTGACTAGTCACGGATCTGGAACAGACTCTTGGATCATAAGTTATCTCTGTTAATGTGAGTCCAATGTTTTTGTCACTTTATGACCGTTTTGACGGGTTTTAACGGTTTCTCCATTTATTACTGTTTATTTGGGTTTCCATGACTTGTTACCTTTATCAATGGTTTATTGTGGGTTATTAAGATGATTATATTGAATTTTTAAAGAGTTTTCCAGAGTTGTCATAAGTTTTCATGCGTTCTCATGCTTTCTAATGCTTCCTTCTTCATGCTTCTCCATCTGTTTTCATTCATTTTCATGATTTTTCATCCCTTATCACGCCTTTACATAATTTTTCATGTGTTTCATTTATTATTATTATTTATTATTTATAATATACTGTAAGATATTTATTATCTATTATTTGTTCCTAGTTATTTATTATTTATTTATTATTTATTATATATTATTTAATATTATTAATAATAAAATATTATTATTATTAATAATATTTATTGCTGGTTATTTATTATTTATTATTTATTATTGATTTATTATTTATATCTAATTATTAATTATTAATTATTATTTATTTTATATATTATTTATTATTAATATTAATATTTTATTTATTATATATTATATATTATGTATTATGTATTATATATTATATATTATGTATTATGTATTATTATTTATTGATTATTTTTTATTATTTATTATTTATTGTTTATTGTTTATTTTTATAATTTATAATTTATTATTTATGTTTTTATTATTATTATTATTATCATTATTATTATTTTTGATTATTTTTTATTATTTGTTATATATTTATTATTATCTGTTATTAATTGGTGTTTATTATTTATTTATTTATTTATAATTATTAATTATATGTTATTTACTATTATTATTATTCATTATTTATTATTTATTATTTATATTTATTTATTATGTGCTGTTTATTATTTATTATTTACTATTTAATATTTAATATTTATTATTTAGTATTTATTTTTTATTTATTATTTATTAGTTATTATTTATTATTATTTATTGTTTATTATTTATTACTTATTATTTTTTATTTTTTATTTTTTATTTTTTATTTTTTATTTTTTATTATTTTATATTTATTATTAATTATTTGTTTGTTATTATTTATTATTTATTATTTGTTATTATTTATTATTTATTATTTATTATTATTTATTGTTTATTATTTATTATTTATAGTTATTTATTTCTTATTATTTAATATTTAATATTTAATGTTTAATATTTAATATTTATTCTTCATTATTTGTTTATTATTATTTATTATTTATTATTATTTATTGTTTATTGTTTATTTTTTATTTTTTATTATTTATTATTTACTATTTTTTATTTATTATTTATTATTTACTATTAATTAATTATTATTTGTTTATTATTATTTATTATTTATTATTTATTATTATTTATTATTTTATTGTTTATTGTTTATTGTGTATTATTTATTATTTTTTATTATTTTTTATTTTTTATTTTTTATTATTTAATATTTAATATTTGTATTTGTTTATTATTATTTATTATTATTTATTATTGGTAGTTTATTGTTTATTGTTTGTTATTTATTTTTTGTTATTTATTATTTATTGTTTATTATTTATTGTTTATTGTTTACTATTTGTTTTTTATTATTTATTGTATTATTATTTTATTGTATTATTATTTTAATTTCGCAATTTTATTATTTTATTATCTTATTTTCATAATTTGATAATTTATGTAAATATTATTATAATTTATTTGTTATTTATTATAATAAACATTAAATAATAATAAATAAATAAATAACTCAATAAATAACTAATAAATCAATAATTATTAATGATTGATTATTGATTATTAATTATTGATCATTGCTTATTGTTTAATTTTTATTGAGTTTATATCTATTAGTTATTTACTATTTGTTTTTTCAATTAGTATATAGAAGTATATTAAATTCCATTTATTAACCACATGACGAGCTTGTTGGAGTGGTAAAATCTTTGGAAAATATGCAAGAAGTTATGGGTTCAAATCTCACTAAACAAAAATATTTCGTTAAATTGCTTTGTCATGTGCATGTGTATGGACATGTGCATGCATAGATAAAGTAAATAATGTAATATAAAAAAATACGAAATAAATAAAATAAATACGAAATAAATAAAATAAATACGAAATAAATAGAAAATAAATAAAATAAATAAAATAAATAAAATAAATACGAAATAAATAAATAAATAAATAAAATGACAAATAAATAAATAAATAAATAAAGGCATAAATGAAGACATAAATAAAGAAATAAATAAAGAAATAGATAAATAAATAAATAAATAAGTGAATTAAGAAATAAGTAAATAAGTAAACATGTAAAAAAGTAAATAAGTAAATATTTAAATAAGTAAATAAGTAAATAAGTAAATAAGTAAATAAGTAAATAAAAAAATAAATAAAATAAAAAAATTTAAAAAATAAAACAAATAAAACAAATAAAAAAATAAAAAAATAATAAAATAAAATAATAAAATAAAATAATAAAATAATAAAATAATAAAAAAATAAAAAAATAAAAAAATAAAACCGCTGTGAAAAGTTCTAGGTTGGTTTTGAAAACCGCAGCGAATAGTTTCTCGAGGCACAATTTGGCGGCGGTTTAAACCGCCGCGACACGGGAAAAAACCACCGCTAAATACAAATTTTTCCATAGTTAAATATATGGAAACATCTGTTCATTGATCACTCCCCATTAGGGGATAATATTTATACATAACCATATTTGCCTTTCACTTTAGTGATTATTACCAAATATTTATTATACCATTTAGATCTTGAAAATAATTTTGAGATGAGTACTAATTGCGATATATCGTGTTGGATAATCCTATAAGATTTCTAGAAATTAGAGCTTTTATATTTTTCTCATCTATTTATATATTACATTTTATTCCCTACCATTAAGCATAATAAAATATATATGATAATGAGGTGAGCTTCCATAATCCCTTTATTTTTTGGGATAGGGTTGAGGTGGTTTTTTCAACCCAAGTAGCATATTTTTATAGATCCATTTCATTCAGAACACTATTTTATTACCTCACCATTGATTTTCCAAATATGATCATCTTTGTAGAAAAAGTATTTTTATTGATATCACCTATCTTCTAAGTTGAAATAGGCTTATCAAATTTTGAAAAAAGGTACAATATTTTTTTAGACTCCTCCATTTTCTTGGATTCTTCCAACTGATCTGGTTATATGTTTTTGAACATTATTGGTGCATGCACAACTTACTATTTTTGTGTTGACATTTTCTCTATTGGATATTTCATGGTACATGGAGTCATTAGTGATTTTACATTAGCTTATAACAAATTATATTATTGTCGAAACCATTTCATGTACTTAGTGGATATGTGTCAATCCTTACTGCATTTCCCACACATATGTAATATATTTAGAATTACCCTTCTCGGTAAGCTTCACAAAAATTTCTTCCTATGTTTTATTCTATAATCTATTTCTTTTATCACATTATTCATTTTACTCCTTCCATATTGATTGCAATTTTATCCCTTATTTATCAATAATCTTATCCTTCTTACAAAAGTCCACAAGGTTTTATTTCATACCAAAATATGGTAGTCATTTTTAATAGATATATTTTAATAAAATTTCATTAGTAACTTCTTTGAATAATTTTATTAAGTTTTTTTCTTTTATTTACATTTTATGTATGACTCATATTCTTTCTTTACCTCCTTTGTTTGTTGTTATTATCATTTATTCACATCTATATAAGAGTTTTTATTCATTAGAATAGACTACGACTCATCATAAGTATGACCATACTTATAAAAAAAATCCTAAATGTTTTAAAAAAAATCATATCTATATCTTTTGGGTAAATTTATCCTTTTGGACGAAGTCCCCTTTTGAGAATAATGTTTCTTATTGACATAATATATACTCCCCCTGACTTCATGACTCTTATAAATTCCATATAATTACACATTGTAATAGTAATCAATATATATATTATAAAACATCTAGAAATTCCAATAGTGTCCCACAATCCTTTTTATTTTTCATATACCTATGGTCCAGCTAGATTGTGGTCCTTACTATTTTTAAGTGAAAATCCCATTATTTTGGGATCAGTTTTGGAATATTTTATTCTAGTATAATCATACATTCATTTTTAATGATGTGGTGAATTTATTTTCATTTTTTAATTCTAATATTTTTACATTTTTTAATTTTAGTATTCTACAAATGTTCAAAATAGATTTAATGAAATCAAATATAAGGATAATGGGGCACCTTCTTATATGGGATTATTGCATGATGATCAATACATGATCTCATGATCTTATTTCCATAAATGTAAGTCTTCTTTAATGAAATACCCTTTAAATATTTGTTTATTGTAACACATCACTTATTAGAAAACTGAGAAGATTCTGTAAAGGTTACTTCATGATATTTTATCTTGATACTTAAATATAGAAAATTCATATTAAGTTATTAATTAAAGTGTTAAATTTCATTCACCCATTATTCACTATAATTCTCTACATTATTCATCATATCCTCATTCTTATGTCTTTCCTCTATGTATATAATTATCAAGATATTTTTTTCAATTTTATTTTTCCTCCAATTTGGCTTCCATGACATTCATGGAGATTTTATTTAGTTTATTCAATTCTTGGATCACTTCATTGATATTTTTTTAGAATAATTATTTCCCACATTAAGTCCTTTAAAATTTATCATCAATAAATAAAGGTAATTTACTGAAAAGTAAAAAATATTATTCCTTTACTTTAAACAATTTTTTTAGAGTTATTCTATATTTGGATCTTCATCACTAATGCATTATATATTACAAAATATTCAAATTTTATCTGTGATTCATCATCATGTAATCAATTTATTTTTTAATGATTGTATTTAAAAAAAATTGGGGACTATTTCAAGATACTCATTCACTTTATAGTAAAAATTACTAAGTGATTTATCATATATGTAATCTTTATACTCAACATAACTTCAAATTCATTCTTCAATGGTGTCATAATAAATTTATTTCTCAATAAAAATACCATTCTAAAAAACTTCTCATAATTGTTGAACCTCTCTCATTTTGAACTTTTTATCTACATCTTATCCTATATATTTATCATATTTCTCAATATATTGGCTAATACTACCATTTTTTGTTCAAAAACGCTAGAAACATATTTATATATCTGTAGATCTTCTATTTCAAATCTACAGTCCATTAAATTCTGATAAACATTCCACGGTATGAAAATAAGTGTCGATCAGAGTGATCCTTACACTTAGATTCCAGTTTAAATACCCATAGTATTTGTGTTGGCACTTGATAGGGGGTATGGTTTTCTTACATATTATAAAATATGAAATATTATTTTTATCTATTACATCTTCTGGTTTTAAACCTCAATTATTGATTAAAAAAATAATTGATCTGTTTCGAATTTTACCCATCAAATACACCAAATATATTATAGGAAAGAAAGAAATGGATGAATCATAATATTTTTACATAGATTGGTCATATCCCAAGAACCTATTCCTTTCTTTGACCAGTTATTATCTCTGATCACATATTCTCAACCCATAATATTATCATCAATTACCAGGGGTGTGAGAAGCATTCATTCACAACCATAGTGAATTTCTTAGCAACAAAAAATCTCATGTTTCTTTAAACTACTTTCATGTAACAATACTATATAGATTACCATTGTATAAAAATCAAATTCCAAACATATCGATGTAGATCACAATTCTATATAAGAAATCACTACATCAACTGAGATGATATGCTTCATCGAATAGTTTCTTTGACTTCCTGTAGATCTTCAAGAATAGTTTCATTCAAATCAATCTAAAAAAATAGTATAGTTTTGATATCATCTTAATAATCTATTTTTTAGTCACTAAACTAAGAACTCAAGATCTTAAATAGCCAGTGGATGACTTGTTTAACTCTGTAAACAACATCCTTCTCTTTTCTTCTTTTTATCGAGCTTCTATAATAGGGTATTGTATGATATTATTCAACTTCATTCAGCTTTATCTCACTCGATATAATATCATATTGGTATATAGCTTCATCATCATCTTATTATTATTATTTCTTACACAACATATCTTTCTTCACATATCAATTTTAGGCTCTTCCTATTTTCTAAGAGATCCTCTTACTTTTCTCTCAACATTCTTAGTTTAGAGATACTTTTTTTGAATGCTCTCTCTCTCTCATATATTTTGGTCACTTGAATTTTTTTATCTTTGAATATATAAAATGTCCTAAAAATTTAGTATAATTCAGTTCTCTCATTTTAGAAATTCATAATATTATCATATGGTTTTCTCTTATGATCATGTTTATTCCCTTTACCATAAAATGTTATCCCCAATAAAATACATAGAATTCAATTTTGTAATTTTTATTATTTTCTCATTTTACCATAACTATACACTTTAATCTTCTAGTAGTCTCCCCAAACTATTCCTTAAAAGCATTTTCATAGTAGCATCATTTTAACAAAATTTCAACAAATATAAAAAGACACAAAATTTTATGTTACAATATGGAAGCTTTCTTTCATGGAATTAAAGATTCAGTAAAACAATAATGAAATATATGATTATGCAAGAAAATGTCAAATAGTAGCTTAGAACATCCTTATTCATAGAGTGAATTAAATCAAATAATTTTTGGGATATTTAAATCCATAAAATAACAACACAAACATATGCTAATTTATTTTTAGATTTATTTATCTAGAATTTATTAATGTCATCCTTAATTAGTTTCTTTAAAATTAATTCTATCTTGATCGTATTATCAACCAAATCAAGTGTATTAGTCTCATTAAAAATGTCTTGGATCAAAATTAAATTTGTGATTCTTATACAACACCCTAATATTTTATATGAATTTCCTTGAAAATGTGCTTGATGTATTCAATATTTTTCTTTACACACATCCTCGAGACTAAATGAACTTGTGATAATGTATACATTTCTAATGTAAGATTGGGATTGGTGGGTATGATTGAGATAAACCATATTATGAAATATATATTAATATTATATGAAAAATTAAAAATTATTGATTCATTCCAAATAAAAATCATTAATTTTTTAATGAAATTATTTAATGATCAAAAGACAAATTTTTTAAAGTGATGTATTTTTCTACATGTTATGTGTTTCAATATAAAAATTAGATTCATGACTATAGAAAAATGATTTAAAAAAATAATTGATAATTTATATCACTAAATTAATAATAATTCATACATTAGTTATCTAATGTTTAGGAATAAAAATAATAAAATTTTAATGATAAAAAGTGTTTTTTTTCTAAAACTATTTTTATTTGCAGATTGTGTTTTTGTCATAATAAATTATATAAATTATTATTGATAAATTATTATTTAAATATTTTTATAGATTATATATTATCTCTACTATTTTAACACTCTTTTTAAGGGTTTTAAAGGAAATGAATGAAATAAAATTATGATTTATTCTTAAACATACATTTATCTAGAAAAGATATTTAATTCTATTTTGCACAATTATTTTTAAAATGAATTTCTACCAATTAAAGAAATTTAATTTTAAAAAAATGCATTTTTAATTTTTAATCATAATTTCAAAAAAATATCTATTCAACAAATTTCAATTTTTTATCAAAATGAATATTAAAAATAGTAAAAATTTGTTACCACAATTATGGTTAATATTAGTTTACTAGTGGTTAAACTAAGTGATAAGGGTTATAATGACACATAAACATGATTAATTAATATTTATTAAAGAAATTTAGATAATATATTATCCTAGATTTTACTTATTTGACATTTTGAGCCACTTAGCCAAGAAAATTAAAGGGTATTATTTGAATCTGTTAATGAATTCCATGTGGGTCGTCTCCCTCATTTATAAAATAGAATATCGTATCCTCCCTTATTCATGAATTTTGATCCATTTAGATCACCCATTCCCAACCATAATACATTAATAGTTTCATCCACATTGTTTTATAACCCCCAGTCTTCTCCAATGACCAATAATTTAGGGATTAATGTGTTATTCAAAATAGATCTCTCAAGAAGACATGTAAATTATAATCGAGTACTTTCAATTATATTCCTTATTCCACAATATCTAAGCCTACTGTATCGATTATTAAATCATGTGTATAGTATCATCAATATAATAATATGTTGTTATTATTATGGCACAAAAAAATTTCAACTTATTTCCACCACTACAGAAAAAATGGCTTATTGTGACGGGTCCCTCACACCGGGTTCTTGTTGTAAATGACCCATTGCGGAAAATTTCATTGAAAATATTACTTTTTTTGATGGTTCATAGAAAAAAGTTATTATTTTTGATGGGTAATAACACCATCATAAAAAATTCTGTGAATTGTTGAAAAACTCTATTGCGATAGGTCGACCACCCGTCAAAAATAGTTTCCCATTTTTCTCATTTTTGCGATGGACCATTGCATTTAGTAGTTGTGATAGACCATCTCAAATACTTATGAAAATATAAAGAAAATTATCCCTTTTGCAACGGTCTCGTCGCAAATATTTAAAATAAATAAATAAAGTAATATGACATTACTAGTAATATAATATTAATATTAATAAAATCATAAAAAAATATTAATACAATAAAATTATTTATAAAATAATAATATAATATTAATTTAAATCTAATAATAATATTAATACTTGTTAAATAAAATTAATTATAAAATAATTAAATAAAATAATTATATTACTGTAAATATTAATGAAATAATAATATTAATATTAGTAATAT
This sequence comes from Viscum album, assembly GCA_963277665.1. Classification (NCBI taxonomy): domain Eukaryota; kingdom Viridiplantae; phylum Streptophyta; class Magnoliopsida; order Santalales; family Viscaceae; genus Viscum; species Viscum album. Next base: position 485,769,489 of record OY728129.1, read on the forward strand.
AATAAAAACCTAATTATTCATAAAAATATAAAAATATATTTAATATTTAAATAATTTTTATAATAAAAAATTAAATATGTAATAAAAACTGTAATACTCGAGACAATTTAAAAAGAACTATTTAAAATTTTAAATAATTAATTTTAAAAAATAAAGTGAAATGTTTAATTATAAAATAATAATACATCACTGAGCGGGAGGGTGGTCTAGAGGAGCTGGATGAGATGGTGGAGATAACTCCATCTATAAACTGTGAGTCAGGTGTCGCATGCACTCCAAATGCTCATGCTCCTACTGCTGCTGCCATCGAAGCATCTCATCTTGCATCTCCAGTTACTGATATTTCTACTGTTTTCATAAGAACTCTACCTATTGTTGCTGCCAATGACACATCTCCTCCTGCTCCTTACGCTTAGTCTCTATAATCTCACTCCGAGCTCGTAGATGCTCCTGATATTGTGCACGAGATGATAATGACCTTATGTGAGCTCCTCTCTAGTTGGATGTCGACATCACAGAGGTTCCATAAAAACCCCTAGGGGTCAATCACGATATGATACTAATAATTTAGCCTTTCTCGAAGTCATACTGGGTCACCCACATCAATGTTGCCTCATCAAATTGGGGTGCACTAGTCTGGCCATCATTCTCGGCGACGTCGTGGCCTCATATGACTCCTTTAATTTTAATTTAAAATTAAAATATTTAAAATATTATTACTAGTTAAATTTAAAACACAAAAAGAGAATATACTTACCACAATCTAATGCTGGCTACCACCTCTAATCTCTCCAGTGGCTGGATCACAGTACATCCACCTATAAGCGTCGTACGTCATAATTTCGTGCTATGTGACTGCTTATATGAATATAAAAAAAACTGTTTGCATTTAAAGTTACATACAATATTTTGAAAATAAATTACTTACCATATGATCTATATACGTATGGAATGTACGAATACCAGCTCGATGTGTCACCTGCGGCATCCCCTGATTTTTCTGACCTATTAATGATCTACTCTAAACCCACTTACTCAACCAGTGTGTACAAAATCCATCACAAACCTGAGATAAAATATAATCAGGTTAGTGGATGTGACATGTCTCATCAAACTCCTTCACTCCTACTGTCTCCATTTATTTACTTTTAAAATTGTGCAAAAACTATGTGCAACATGGATGCAGAACTCCCTACCATGCCTTCCAGATAGCCTCACACATACTCTCATTAATGGGATATCATACACCCAAAAAATAATTTATTATTTCAAGTTATTAGTTAAATTAATTTCAAAATAAATAGTATTTATTTATATACCCGCCAATTCTCAAAATGTGCTACTGAAAATCAATGGGAATCAGATCACATGAAACTCATGCATCATAAAAATAATTATGCAATATAGCACTACCCTATCCAATAGTTATATGTGAACAACTGTGAAAAAAATAACAATTAATCAAAAAATTAGAATATAAAAAAATTAATAAAAACTAACTAAAATACATAGGTAAACATATCTCTGGGTATTTTTATCAAACCCAATATGTGTATGTCCCTTGGAGATAGGGTTAGGAATCATCAGTTGTGAAAGAACACACCTTCTCTGAGTGCCCTGTGAACCACCAATAGTCTAAGGGTCAGCTGATCCGGCCTCCTTCTCACCCAAAGGAAGATTAGCCTCCTATAATAAAAGATATAGATCCTCTTCCATATGAAACATGAAATGGTTATTGTTAGAAAATATTTGCAAACAACTATTATATATAGATATATATTATATATTACTATAACCAGAATTAAATTGTTTCAATGTCCATCTTCATCCTCATCTTCATATCTATCGATTTTCAACGCCTTCATCTTCCCCCTGAGCATCATCAATTTACATATTTGTTTCATTTTCATCATCTCTTAACATTTCAAATTTAGTTGTAACTTCGTTAACAACATGATCACCATCTTCCTTTAATTGTGGGATTTCATCAATGATATTTGTGTCTCTTCATGTAAAAGATGGATTCAAAGAAGTCTCCTGAAAAATTTCAATTACTTGCACATCAGAAGAACTACATTCAGTTTCATAAAACTGATTCTCTCAAGGCGTAATTTTTATTGTACTCCACCATTCACCAAACTGCCATAAAGTAGCAATGTAATTTTCATAATAAATGGTATGTTCCTGATGATCTGGTAAAAATGGTTCATTTACTGCAAGAATATTTTTATATTTAATATCAATGATTCTTTAGATCTAATGAACATGCAAGACTCTCTTAGGACCCAACCACTTACATTTAAACATCGTTATGTAATGTTTCCCTAGATAACAATGATTAATGATTTCTTCGAGCATGTTTTAAAATTCAAATTTAGTTGCTATATGATGATATCCTCTCAAAACAAGACCACTATTAATTGTTTTTTACCCATATATAGGTGTATGGAATCAAAAACCATTCACCAAATATGCATTATAATATTTAATCATTTTTTATGGTGGGTTACTCAATACAGACAATCGATTATCAATTTTATAAGCATGTTGAGATACCTGAAATTTTATAAAACAATTATCACTATATCAAGAATTATATTGATTTTTATGTGAAATGAAAAATAATTTATGTTACCAGTTTTTGAAACCAGATGGAGATTTTTTGATAATGTCCTTTAATAGAAGCTATTGTAATATATGGAAACTGTTTCTTGATAGGATTATCATATAACTAAAAATAAAATAAGATTAATCTAATATTAAAAAAATTATATAATTAGTGATAGGAGCAGTCATAGTACAAATGATGTAATTTCTTCATAGTTGAGCAGAATATCTGTATGAGCTTTGTGAAACTCATCATCTAAAACCTATAGTTTATGAACTCTACCGAATCTAAGTTCAGGCTAATTGAAAACTAATACTTTTTTTACTCATGTCACCATCAAATTTTCCCTCGTTATGGGTCATACTGTTGTGTTTTTAGGGATATTAATTTTGAAAATAATGAGAGCAGAAAAAAAAAAGAAATTTCCTCTTTCAAATAAGCTTCTATGATTGGGCCTTCAGCTTATGCTTTGTTACATTTTTATTCAATTTCTTCATGTATCTCTAAGATGGTTACATCAATCAAAAGTGTACTAGACCTCTTAATTTTGATTCATTTGGAAAATGTAATATAAAATGTTCCATTATTTTATACAAACCTGGGAGGAATATTTTTTTTTCAGTTTACATAAAATTAATACAATATCTTCTTAAAGTATTATTATGGAACCATAGTCTATTGTCGATGCAAAAATGTCTCAAAAAATTCTGATATTTCATTTAGAGAATCCAAAATCATAGTATTTAACAATCCTCTTAATCTAATTGGAAGATGTCTTTCCATTACAACATGACCGTCATGACTTTTCAGTCCGGTAATATGACCATTTCTAACAGATCTACCCAAAGTAGAAGTATAACCATCTGGAAGTCACAAATATAAAATCCACCGACAAAATAATAATTGAAACTCTTTGGACAATATATAATCTGCTTTGGGATTCATTAACTTCTATGATATAAAATTTTCAAATAGTTCAAGTTCAGGTTTTTTGCAAATTTTTGGAATATCTAATCATGCCTTTACAGTATCTTTTGTGTATCCAAAACTGTATGAAATAAATTATCAAACTGTTCTTCTCAATATGGATCACATTCAACATATGATAAACCAACAAATCAGGGCAATATGTAAAATCCCAAAAAATTATTTTTTTATCCAATCATGCTCATTTCAAAACCCATCAATTTACTTTTGGTTTATTGATGGTCCAAATGTGATAGGAGGTAATGAAGAGACAATTTATATTAACATTACACCTGATATCATTGTTAGAGGCCCATATTTCTCAACTCATCCTTTTCTAGAATGATATTTGTTTCTTATAAAAAGGATAATCAATTGGAAGAAATCTGTGATGATAGTCGAAAAGTGTTTTTTTCTATTGATGAGCATAAAAACATTACTGTCTCTCATAAAATACATGCATGATTTTGGACCATGCATACTCTATCCAGATAACATGTCGTATGCTATGATGTTAGTAATTTTCCACATCAATTCATCTTTCAGAATAATGTTTTATTTCACAGTAACAGTATATATAGTGACACCATTACTACACAGTAAATTCAACTCATCCATCAATGGTTTCAAATAAACTTCGATATTATTTTTTAGATGAACTAGAATTAATAAGGTCAAAAATATATTTGTATCCTTAATCAACATCCATGGAGGTAAATTATATGGAGTTATAAAAATAGGAATACATGAATACTGACTACCATAAGAACCAAATGGATAACAACCGTCAATAAAATGACCCAATTACACGTTTCAGGCATCTAAAGACCAAGACAGACGCACATGGTAAAAATGTTTCCATGAATCACCATCAGAGGGATGATTTGAGTTTGTATTAGTTAAATTTTTGGTTTTCTAGCATGACATCAAGGATATTGTGTTTTGATACATAAATAAATGCTGCAATCGAGGTGTGAGAAGGAAATATATTAATTTTTTTACAGGAACAAATCACGATTTCCCTACTTGAGCTTCATTATACCTTGATTTTACACTTGAAAGGAAACTATCCAATGACTAATTTTCATCATAATATAAGATGCATTCATTTAAATAAGCATGAATATTCTGATAACCAAGACCCATATTATGAACCAACCTTTTTCTCTCATAGAAATTTACATGCAATACATTTTCTTTAGGTAGAAATGTTTTCAAAAAAGAGAATATCTGATCAAAATAACTATTTGACATTCTATTAACTGATTTAATAACCATAAAATTAGCAACTGCTTCAAACTTTCTTATCTTTCAAACAAAATTTATGGCATGCTTAACGGACCTCAACAACACATATTAATGAGATAGTTCAAAATCAAGAGTTAAATCAATATCATCATGAGATTTAGTTTTTTGAAAAGATAGACCTTCCAGATCATGTACTAAATTTTGAAACCATGATGGTTCTAGAACCAAATTATTTGTATCTTCTCTAGAAATGCGTTCACTGTGTTGATACCAAAAAACTTAATCGAGTTGAAAATCAATATGAAATAAATGACTACTAACATTGTCAAATGTAACATACATCCTCAAAGAACATTTTTTTCAAGGACTCTTAATTTTCCCATCTGAAACTAATTTTGGTCATGATGATGCAAATAATAAGAATACATTAACACCCTCAATATATACAAGATTTAAACTAGAAAAATTTGGATTCCTGTACTAATTTATCCTAGAACAATCATCTAATACTGACTATTGTTGACTTCCTTTTTTCATATTTTCATACAAAAATGAAATAATTAGTTATTTTGTATAATTTGATATAAAATAAACACTATCCAAAATAGAAGACAATTAAATTATCTTTTCTTGAAATTTATAATAATTTCTATTATTTTATAGTTCGTTATACTGTTTTTTAAGCTTTTATACTAATCTATACTCATTTATATAAATTTATACTGATCACCACTAATAATTATTAATTACAGGTATTTTGTACTATTTATTATTAATTTCCGGCGGAAAAATTTCAAAAAGATTGGTGGTAGATCTTTTTCTTGAAGACTCGTCCCATTGCAACTTTTTCTGACTCAAATCAATATAAAAATCCTGATCTAACATATAAATATCCATTTTCATATGCACGAGGATGGAGAGAAGGGTAGCCTGGTCACACAGCTCTACATTCTTATGCATACAAAAATTGATATTCAATTTTTAGAGCATACTTTTCATAGAGATTTCAGTCATAGAAGTTCCAAGGAGCTGAGTGGTCAGGCAAAATAGCCTCTTTTTTCTGACGACTCACCTTGTTGCAACATTGTCCAACATAAATAACTATATAAAATATTCTCTGTCATAAATGCGAGCATATATTTCAAAATAATTTTAGTGGGAGAAAGTCTCATGTGGTTTATGTGTTGATCAAATGGAATTCTACTAATCCACTGGAAAATGTACCGGTTTATCAATGTACTAATATTTATTCCAATTTATTACAAATTAATGCAAATTATTACTAATTCTTTTTTATTTAACCTAATTCATACTAATTGTTACTAATTATTTAAAATTGTTACTAATTGTTACTAATTAATCCTAATTAATCATAATTAATCCCAATTAATCCTAATTATTACAAATTAATCTTAATTATTACTAATTATTACTAATTATTACAAATTAATCATAATTATTACTATTTATTCCTAATTAATACAAATTAATCCTAATTATTACTAATAATTCATAATTATTCCTAATTAATATTAATTATTACTAGTTATTACTAATTAATCCAAATTAATCTCAATTATTTTTAATTATAACTAATTACTCTTAATTATTAATAATTAATCTTAATTATTAATAATTAATCTTAATTATTAATAACTAATCCTAATTATTACTAATTATTACAATTTTTACTCATTATAACTAATTATTACAATTTATTACAATTTATTATTATTTATTATTTATTAAGCTGAATTATATCTAATTAATCCTAATTGTTAATAACTAATGTTGATTATTGATAATTATTACAAATTATAACAGATTATTTCTAATTATTACTAATTATTTCTAATTATTACTAATTATTACTAATTACTACAAATTATTAATAGTTATTAGAAATTATTACAAATTATAAGAAATTATTACAAATTATTACAAATTATTACAAATTATTACTAATTATAAAAATTATTACTAATTATTACTAATTATTACTAATTATTACTAATTATTACTAATTATTTCAATTTATTACTATTTATTTCTAATTATTACAATTTATTATGAATTATTACAAATTATTAGTATTTATTACCATATATTCCTAATTGTTATAAACTATTACTAATTATTACTAATTGTTACTAATTATTAATAATTATTACTAATTATGACTAATTATTATAGTTTAATTCTAATTATTACAATTTATTACTAACATTTACAATTTACTTCTAACAATTACAAATTATTACCAATTATTACTAATTATTGCAAATTATTACAAATTATTTCAATTAATTAATAATTATTACCATTTATTACTAATTATTACCATTTAAAACAATGTATTAATAATTATTACTAATTATTACAATTTATAACTAATTATTACTCATTGTTACTAATTGATATAATTTATTACTAATTCTTACTTATTCTTACTAATTATGACAAACTGTTACTAGTTAATCCAAATTAATCCAAATTATTTGAAATTGATCATAATTATTAATAATTATTTGTAATTATTTCAAATTAATCATAATTATTACAAATTATTCTTAATTATTGCAAATTATTCCTAATTATTAGTAATTAATCCTAATTATTACTAATTAATCCTAACTATTACTAATCATTATTATTAATTATCAACAAATGCTAATTATTACTAATTATTACTAATTATTACATTTTTTTACTTATTATTACTAATTATTACAATTTATTACTAATTATTGATTATTATTTTTAATTAATCTTAATTATTTCTAATTAATCCTAATTATTTATAATTAATCCTAATTATTACAAATTAATCCTGATTATGGATAATTATTACTAAATATTACTAAATATTTCAAACAATTACAAATTATTACTAATTAAACAAATTAGTAATAATTATTACATGTTATTACTAATTATTACTAATTATAACAAATTATTACTAATTATTATGAATTATTACAAATTATTACAATTTATTAAAATTTATTTCTAATTAATAATAGTTATTACAATTTATTACAAATTTTTACTATTTATTCCCATGTATTACTAATTATAAGCATTTTTTACTTGTTATTACCATTTATTTAAATTTATTACTAATTACTACAATTTATTACGAATTATATCAATTTATTAAGAATTATTACAATTTTTTACTATATATTACTAATTATTACAAATTATTACGAATTATTACTAATTATTACAAATTATTATGGTTTGTTGCTACTTATTACAGTTTATTACTAATTATTACAGTTTATTACCAATTATTACATTTTATTACTAATTATTACAATTTTTTAATAATTCTTACAAATTATTACTAACTATTACTAATTATTAATAGTTATTTCAATTTATTATTAATTATAATCATTTATTACTAATTATTGTCTTTTATTAATAATTATTAACATTTATTACTAAATATTACCATTTATTACGAATTATTACCATTTATTACCATTTATTACTAATTATTACAAATTAGAACAATTTATTACTAATTATTAATAATTATTGCAGTTTATTGCTAATTGTTATAAATTATTACAATTTATTACTAATTATTACAATTTATTATTAATTATTATAATTTATTTTTAATTATTAAAATATATTACTAATTATTATAACTTATAAAAATTAATCCTAAATATTACTAATTAATCCTAATTATTTCTAATTAATCCTAATTACTAATAGTTATAACAAATTATTACTAATTTTTTATAATTAACACATAGACATATTTTTTTATAAAAATTAATATTAAAAAACAAATATCTAATTTTAATTAAATTTAATTGCATCTAAAAAACAAAAAATTTAAATAGTTTAAAATAAAATGAATCATCTAAACAACAAAAAAATAGGCTAATACCTTGAAACTAAAGCTTTCAGAGTATAAATGTAATTGAATATGCTCCGATTTAAACGTTTAAACTATGCACAATTTTAGAAGAAATGTTTTCATAATGGATAGAGAGAGAAGATTCGAAAGAAGTAGAATGAGAGGAAAAACCGATGAGGGTATATATAGGTTAGATTATTTGCGACGGGGCCCATCGCTAATGCCCACTGCCCGCATTAATTGATGTCGATCAAAATTTTTTTTTTGTGATGGGTCCCGTCGCAAATTGCTCATTGCCGACACGCTATTTTGCGATGGGATACTTTTCCCGTTGTAAATAGTAAAAACCACTGTCGGGCATTTGCAATGGGAATAAGGAACCCATCGCAAATGCCCTACCCATGCTTTGGCGGACATTTCCCGCCATCCATTTTGTGACGGGTCCTTACTCACCCTCGTAAATGTTTATTATTTGCGATGGGACAATGGGTCCATCACAAATAGCCATTTTTCGTAGTGTATTAAATGAGAAATGAAAGTATTACTAGTGCAAACATGTAGACTACCACCTCCACATAGTGGTATGTTTCATTTTCCCTCAATTAAATAAATAGATCATTATAAAGTTGGATTCAATAAAGATATTTGATATAAATATGATTCTACAATTATAAAATATTATTTATCTTTATTTCCTTCTTTTGACTAAAAAATGAAAACAACATTCATTCTTACGTATGAACAACTTTATCTAGGAACAATGTAATTCATTTTTATATCTCTAAATTTTATGGATAATTATAAATCTATATAAAATGAATATATATGATAGTTATATCATTATTAACAGTATTTTAATGATATATCCATGATCAAAGTTCGAGGATTGGAACTGCAAACCATAAAATTCAGAAAAATTGAAACTATTAACACCCAAAAAATTGATTTTAAAAAATAATTATAAATAAATGGGTGTTAAAATATTTTAAGTGGATCATATATGATATTAAATGTATATATATAGTTTTTATATAGATTAATAATAAATATAAATTTGTTATATAGGAGTTTTAACCACTTACTAAGAAATTCAAACTTACTATAAGACTTTTACGTAATAATTTCATTTTACAGGGATTGTTTATGCATAAATTTACAGTGATGAAATTATGTGAAATATCTCTAAAAAATATCATGAATTATATTATTGTATGGTTATTTTTATATATAACATTTTTTAATTCCATTTTCCTCTTTCGATGTACTCAAATGTCTGAAAAACTATTTTTCAAGAACACCTACTTTGTACTTATTTTTAGTCGAGAATATTTTTCTTTGATGTCCTTATTTTCTTATAAATGTTTTTATATTGTTTTTTAACATTCTCCAATTATTTATTAAAGTAATTTTTATACATTTTTACTCTCTATAATTTTTCATAAAATGGTTTTTCTTATCATTTTTTGAATGTGGTATTTTTTACAAAAGGTGTGAACAAAAAATTTTCTTTATCAGACACTAAAAGAACACATTTTCCTACCATCATGACTTCCCTTTAATTGATAGGTTCCATTATAATTTTAAATGGATATTTCCAAAGAAAATATTTTTATGAATATTTTTGGAATGTTTATATATATAAAATAAGTGGGTTCAAAATGAAATTGGTATTTTCCTAAATAATATTCCAATGAACTTTTAATATAATTTTTCATCTATGAGAGAATTCTTTGATATTAATTATGATTTACTGGGGATATAATCCTAGTATATCAGCCTTATCTATTTTTTTTGGTTTTTAGTTATGGAGATGACTTATAGAGAAACCCCATTTTCTTTTCCTTAGTTTAAGTTTTGATGAAATGATAAATTTCTTCTTGATCTTAAGTTATAAATATGAATAGATTACATAATGGTTGGGTACAATATATCAATAAATTGAATTGGTTAAATATTAATGTTTTATGAGCTAAAAAGGTACATTATAGGGTATACCAAGCCAACAATAGGGCACAATGGTGGTGATCCCAACCCCAATAGGAGAACATGAGTGGTTATCCAAAACCTTAAGTATGAACATGGGTGGTTAGCCCAACCAAACATTTGATGAATGCCTAATTGGGTAGCCTTGAAATAAGATTTCAATGATTATTTTATGTCAAACTTTATGAAACTATTTTATAATAGGATCTTATGCCACTGTTATTCTCTCAAGAATCATGTTCTTTCATTCTTTTATAGTTTATATTTTATGAAATTCCAAGCATTATTCCATGCCGCATGATTATGATGTATAAATTATTTTTTATGAATTTAAAATATTAGGATCATGTTTTCATAAAATTATTGTGATGATATGATAATATATGATCATTGGTTGATATCTAACTTGTTTAAACTTATTTATCAATTGATTTCACTCTTTATTATGTTTTCTTTTCCACATGGCATGAAGAAAGGTTTTATGTATGGTTTGTCTGAGAAGGGTTGTAGTTGTGAAGAACTAAGTGGGATATGATTTAGTTATTTAATGTGACTATTCCTTAGGTATAAATGTTTCCAAAGGCACTAAAACATTAATATTATATTATAGATCATACTGATATGTGATGATTATTCATCAAATAGATATAATATCGATGTCCTTAATTTTTGGGTTTCTTTAGTTATATCAATGAAGAATAATATTAGCATCGTATGATTTAGATTCTACAAATTCCCCCATATTAATCATTAAAATAAATTTTCAAATATTATTATTTGAAAATACCATAAAACTGAATAATTATCTTTTCATTATCATATCATTCAATTTTCCCCATATAAAAATTAAATCCTTGATTCACTATGAGTCCTAATATTTTGACCATGAAAGAAAAAATATGGCATCATTAAATGTATTTTTCTTCATCTGAATGCAATTATGGGGATCTCACAATCTCACTATTCACAATTTTGTAAATTTGTTTATGTTTTGGACTTATATGGTATATCTAAAAAATCATACATAGATCTTGATGAATCATACATAATGTTGTATGACTCATTCATAATTTTCAATAACTCATACACAGTCTAAACATAACCACATTTCTAGTTGATGCATATGGATAATTCCAGGACTATTTTGATATATAAAAGTGAGTTATATTGAAACATGATTGATTCTAATATATTCATGACGAAACATATACATGTCATCAGAATAATTGTTCACATCATGATGAAATATACATTGATTTAGAATTAATCTTATATAGATCATGATTATGTTTACATCGAAATAAAAATGATCATTACATGGAGAAATCATTCTAAAAAAATTAAAAATTAATACATAAATATAGTCAAATGTATATTATGTAAAATTTCATTTTCCAAAATCTCTAAATCATATATAAAAATGAATCATCCAGAAATATCAAGACTTAGGACCATTCATACTCTAGTACAAAAATGCCAAACATTATCCAAATTATCTTCAATTATTTTCAAAGATTTAGATGGATTTTTCAATCACCATAAATCATCTCTAGCCTTCATCACCGTGCTATTTTATACTGTAATTGAATAAAATTTATGCTTGATTTTTTAGGGGTAGATTCTCCAAATCATTATACTTTTTGAAGTATTATATATAAATCAACGGATGGTTTCCCCACACTTTATCATGACCTGATTCTATTATTAATGATATTAAATCTCTCTAAATATCAATATTACTCAATTCTTAGAAACTATAGATAAAGATAAATTTCAAACATGTTAGAACTTTTATTTACCTTGACGATAATATCTATAATCACTTGCATTAAGAGACTCTCACCAAGAAAAAATATCACTTCACTTTTCCCATATACATTGGAAACATCTTCCTGTTATTTTGGAGGATTCCTCCTCCATCAACGACCATCACCACACATTTCTTTTCTTTTTCAAAATTAAATTAACATATTCAATTAAACATAAATCTTTAAAAAATATATAACTTAAATCTTATATTTTTATTTGTTTTCAATTCCAAAATTACTATTAAATACTTCTAAAGTCAATGCAATTCTTCTCACACTAATTTACAATAAATTAAAAGGAGAAATGTCTGCTCACCCTTACTCTTAAAAATTTTAAACCATCTTCTATAAATTTTTATCCCCTTTCCTCACACATAGTTCAATTGATGAAAAAATGCTGATAAAAAAATTATCATTTCAGTGCGGAATGAACTAGTCCACTATATGTTTAATTCGACTAACATATTGTAGAAAAAAAAGAGTGGGTTATTTTGAAAAATGTTTTCCCTAAAATAATAACAGTGTGATACCTAATCTAAATTTGATTTATTAGGGGCTTCCAAAAATAGATTTTTAAGTTGTTTTATGAAATTATAGTCAACTTGAAAAAACACATCATAAATTTATTTTTCAAGTATGTTTTCGAATAATTTTGGTCAGATAGTCACCCCCTTGGAAAACATATTCTAGATATGTTATAAATGTAGTGAGAAAATTAAAAACATTAATTTTCCTTGATATATATTTTCTATGGATTTCCAAAATTTTAGATTTAACATAAACAAATAATTTTCTAGAATATTATCTTCTTCGATAGCTCTCCCTAAAGGAATTCTCTTCGTATGTCAACATAGTTGTTTTTAACTTCAATGATTGTTTCCAAACATGTATGATACCAGTTAGACCATAATTCTAATAATGAGATAAATTGATATTGAGATATTCAATATTGGATAATCCTTCTATTTTTCAATAAATTACATATTTGAGACAGTTCTAACCCTTCTATATATCATCATCAATTACCTTTTATTAAGTAGAAAACAACTGATAAGTGAATAGGGCAAGCTTCTGCAATACCATTAGTGATAACAATGGGGCTTGTAATTATTTCTCAACCAAATAATCTTCTTCTTTTTTTATATATTTTTTTAATAATATTTATTCTTTGTTCAACATTAATTTACCAAATATATTAATATATTTGTGGTATAGACGTCTTATTGATTTCATCTTTCTTATAAATTGAAATAATTTTCTTAACATTAGCATGGAATTATTTTTAAAAAATAATTTTAAGTTCATTAATTTTCTTATCCTCTTCAAAATGATCTAGAAATATGGTTAAGAACACATAAAAACATAAAAAACCTTCCATTTATGTATTGAATCCATATTCATAGTAGCTTTATTATTACATTTAGCCATAATATCTTTGACATTAGCTTCCAAAAAAAATCATTTTTGTGAAATCCATGCAATGCACATAGTGGTGATGGGTCTAGCCTACTTATATCAACCACACACATATTAAATTACTTTTTAGTTACAGTTTTTAGGTATATTATCATGTAATTATTTATTAGTATAAACCACAATCCAATTCTACCACCTATTTATAGGTTCAAATATTTCCCTGTATATTTATATCTATTATCATATTTCTCAATATTTACGGAAATACTAAAAAGGTCCATGATAGGCATCTCCTACCATAGTACAAGTTTTTTTTATATTAGAGAGATCTAGATCAACTTTCCTCACCATCTTTATGGGGGTATTTTATTTTGATTTACTTTGTTTTATCTTTTAGGTATACTCATCTTCTTGATTTACCTACTTTATTTTATATTATGGTCTTTCCTTAACATGACTATAGTAGTCATTCAATGTCACTATATACCAAGAATCATCATACGTGTGACCATACATGTTGTAAAAATAACACATATTCTCTACACAATCAATTACGATATTACTATCATGATATATCATTTTCTATAAAGTGTGTTTTTCACAATAGTTATATTTGTGATTTTAATTCCACTCCCCCTAATTCGAGGCTTCTTTAACTTCTATATTCTCACATGTGGTAATATAAATCAATGGTAATATAAAAAATATATAGAAATATTTGTATTGGTATGGAAACCTCTTTTTTTTGGTATATATAGTCCAAAAAGATTGTGGTTATTGATTTTTGGATAGAAACCGCATTCTATTGTGTTCCATTTGGGAAAAATATCTTATTTTTATTCCAACATTCACCTTTGAAGAAATGTTGTATTTATTTTCATTTTTTTCCATCAATATTTGTAACTTTTTTTATTTCAATCCTATTCTCTTGGTCAAAATAGATTAATTGTAAACTAATTTAAGTAAAAAATGGGATATCTAATTACAAGAGAATGTAATTGTTCGATTAATTAACACTATATATTCTTATGTAAACCCATAGAATACATATTTATTGTAAGACTATTCTTATATATTCTTATGGAAGCACATATATTCTCATAATATTGTGAAGATTTTATAGGGGGTACTTAAAGATTTTTTTAACTTGACATACAACACTAGAAATTTCATATTAACCTTGTACCTCTTATCATCATGTTTTTTCACCCTTTCAAAACATTCATTATTTTTTTTCCATATGATACTTATTCTTATGGATGGCCTCTAGTTTAAAATAATCAAGATATTTTATTCCCATCACATTAACCTCCATTTGGGCTTCCTTGACACTAATGAAGATTTTATATTATTTATAAGATTCATGGAAGACTTATTTAACAACTTTGGCATACAATTATTTCTAAAAAAATCATTTTTAGATATTCTTAAATCAAGGAAAACGTTTTATTGAAATTTAAAATACATTCTTCCATGAATTGAATCATTTTTTGAATGTTTTATATCTTCTCACTTTCTTCACTAGTACTTTTTCCGCTACATCAGCTTTTTATTCTAGATTTTATTTCTCTTCCTAAAATCAAATTTTTCATGTATAATGTAACAACTTAAAAGGAGTTAAATTCAAGATACTCCACTACTTCATCTTAAAAAACACTAACTTACTTATCATTTATGTAATCTTTATTTTCACCATAGATTGAACATGATTTTTAGAGGTATCTTAATAAATATATTTATCAATACTTTTAACATTTTTATAACTTCTAAATAATAGATCATCCACATTAATATTTGAATATTTTATAAACTTCTCTTACAATACTTTATTAAATTTTCTTAATGTATTGGTTGATACCACCATTTATGATTTAACGGTGATGGAAATAGATTTCTCTAACTAAAGATATTCTATTTTTAGAATTTTTAGTTCATGTAACAAAGATAAAAATTCAATGGGAAAAAATACTATCTAATCAAGTGGAACCTTGTTCTCTAGTACCAGATGAAATTCTCTAGTATTGGTGAAAACACATGAGTGGGGGTGAATCAGGTGTTCCCTACTTTTTACCAAATCATGAATATGTTTTATCTATTACCCTTTTATTTTTTAATCCTTTATCATATGTTAAGACATTAGCAGATGTGTTTTTTATTTTACCAACCACATACACCACAAGAAATGAATAAAATATAGTAAATGACAACATAAAATATTTTTATACGGTTTATTACTTTATTAGGATCCAAAAACTTATTGTGATCTATTATTCTACCTAAAAAAATATTTGAAAATAATAATATTATCACCGATTAAAGTGTCATGAATATTTATCATAATAAACCATGATATATCACACACCAAAAGTGTATCCTACTATTATTAAAACTACCAACATCACAATAGACATAACTGCTTATATCTATTGAAAAAGTAAAATAAACCTCCAATATTATTTAATGTAGATCAAAATACTAGATAGGATGTCACTGAATCAATGGTGTAGTTCTGATTCATTAACTGGTGTCTTTTACTTCCTACAAATATTCAAGAATTGGTGTTTGTATCTCTATCTTTATATTATTACATGACATTCAAATCTTCTTCAAAATCTATTTTTTTGAACACTCAACTAAAAACTCAAGAACATAAAATACAAGTGGATGATATGTTGAATTATATACAAATTGGGAGTCTCATTTTTTATTATTCTTCTCTTTGTTCTGAAATAGGGGATTAAAAGATATTTTCCACCAATTTTAGCATTATCTCACTTAATCTAGTATTAGATTAATGTTTGTCTTATTATTCCTCCTCATCCCCTTCTTTATTGATATAAAACAAGTTGTTCTTTACATATTAATATCAGGTTATTCTTCTTATTCTTCTTTGAGATCTCTTGTTCCTTTTATCTTATTAATATTATTTTCAAACTACATTAGTCAAATAACCCCTCTACCTTTTTTATTATATATATAGGTATCCAATATTTATTCTATTTTTTAAATTATAAAATATTATAAAAATTTATTATGATGACCTGCTATCATTTCTCAATTTATAAATAGTATCACATGGTTATCTTATATGTTTTCAATTATTTACATTGGCAGAAATTTTAATCCATAGTAATAATCTAGGAATACCATTTCTTTTTATTTTATAATATTATCATATTATGTTACATTATTCTTCCAATAAGCTCACCAAAAATTTCTTCAAAAATGATTTTCTTAGTATTCACATGTGATTATTCCTACCTTACTACATAAAAGGACACATTAATTCATCCTGTTGTGTGGAAAAATACTAAAATGGAAGGATTTATTTAAGAAAACTAGGACATATTTATATGATGTCTATAAAAATTATATTAAATCTAAACACATATTTTTTCATTTATATCTTTAATTAAACCATTTTTGTGGTCATTAAATCCACTAAATCATAGAGAAAATATTTTTTTTTCAAGATTTATTTATCAAGATTTTATTTATTTCAAGATTAATAAATTACTCATAAAAGTAAACATACCATGATGTTTTTTTTCACTCAACTCACAAATCATCTTCTTAATCAAATAGAATTTGATAAAAATTAATTATTTAATATTTAGATCAATGGGGAAAAATGCATTCACCATTTAAATTAGTTTCCCCAAATTCCTATTTCTTGATTAGAAAAATAGATTTTCAATTACTATCATTAGAGAATCTCAAATAAAGAAAATATTAATACTCTCAAATTTTTCTCAGTCAATATTCCTCATATCAATATTGAATCATGGATTCACTATTTATCATGACACTTTGATAAAGAGTGAATAGTATTAGAATCATCAAATTTATTTTTTATTTAGAATGTGTAAATTCTATACACATCACACTCTAAACAAATAATAGACTCTTGGAAGTAAGAGACCTCAAGTGTGATCATACGGAAAAGGATTTGTACTAAAATTGGGGGGTCTAATATGGTACTATGTACAATAAACCCACCTTTCTAATAAGACTATTATATTACTTTAATGATAAACAACATTATATCTATACATTAAAGGGTCTGATGGTTTAGTATACTGGGAAAATTAGGATCATAAATCGCATTAACATAATAAATAATAAAAATTTATTTAAATCCTTATCACTTATCCTTCTAAAAGATCATGTGATAATTATAACACGTGGTCACTTGAGGATATACATTAAAGAAATGGATGAGTTAAAATTCCAATAAGAGGAGGAATAAGTTTCATTAATCAATTTAACATGGATGAGAATAAATATAATCTTCACATAATAAGAATATCATCATCACCAAAATCATGAGGGAAACATTTAACAATGTAATAGAATATGTAAATGCATAAAAATTAAAAATCATGTCCTAGTGGTCAAATAACACACATAGTTGTAAAAAAATCGTATCATGTCCACACATAACATATGTGAATAAGTCATAAAATCATTATTTTGAACAAAAATACCATCATTTTTAGACAAAAAAAATCTCATGATATAAACCACATTAATCAATGCTTTAGAGATCTATATAATTCTAAGCCCACCCATCACATCATTATACTTACATAATCATGAATTCCGCATAGAACATATTATAATCATACACATTAAATAACCCATGTAATTTAATAGGTTTTATAAGTATTTTATAAATAATACAATCATGAATAAACATTTTGGTTCCAAAATGAAAAAGGAGATCATACATTGAACTAAAATATCATTTTTCTTTGGATAAGAAACAATACACGAGGTGTCAAATATTTGTTTTGGAATGAAAAGTATTTTTATAAAATCTTTGTAATTGGATTCAAAATGAATTTGGAAACATGTATATCCATGAAATAAAAGAAAGTAATAATGAAATGAAATTGAAGTAAAATTAATTGAATATCCACACTGAATATGTCATGAAATAGGGATAAGCCAAATAAAAAGTGTTGGGATCAAGAATTCCCTTACATTTATTCCTACTTTATTTCATCATTTTTCCTCCTCCTGAATAATAATCATTGTATTAATAAAACAAAGTTATATAAGTGATTTATGTTTATTTTTACAATATCAATCCATTATAATAATTAGATTCTATTTTATTAAACTATTTATTAGACGTTAATTTTTTGATATCATGTTTTCAATAAATTTTCCCATTTGGTTTTTCCCTATTTTCCTAGAATTCTTTATAAATGAGGAGAATTATTATTTTCATTGGATAGGGAGGATATTTTTATTTAAAAGAAAATAACTCTTTTTTTTATCTAGGTATAAAGAGACCCATTATGTAGCCCATAGTCTAAAGGCCAAGTGGCCCATGAACATGGCCTGAAGGTCATGTGGATATTCATGACTTTAACACTAGACATGCTTCATGCTAGAATCACCACATTCATGTATAATTTATGCTTCACCACATAACTTCATTAATACATGTGGTGTAAATCCCACAAAGAGAATTCTAGGATTATCACCCTGGTATTTTGGATGTAGGATTATTGGGTTTACCAATTTAGAACCACCCCAACAGCACATGAGTATGATTAATTCCAGAATATTACAATACAAGTAATTATATGTTTCTATATTATATATAATTCATTATAACCATACATGATTATGGGTATAAGTATTTACATGCAAATATATTCAGAGTTGGTTAACTAGCCTTTGATGGGACATTGTCGAGAAAATGAGAAAGGTAATTTTGAAATTTACATATATAATAAATATAATACATACTGTAGGATAAAATAATTAATATAATGTAAATTTATTTCCTAATTAATATTATATTTTTTTTAGTTTTGAATGGAGTGAGGAAAAATTATGAAGATAACATGGGTAAGAATAAGGGTTTATTGAAACATACATAATATTTAGTGTGGCTTCTCTTGTACGATATTAAAACTCCCTTGATGTTTGGAGTTGAATTGCTCTAAAATGTACCTATGTATTTTACGGGCTTTATAAGGAGGATTTTTATAGAACATTGGATTTGGAAAATTTGGGAGGATTGTTTTTCTAAGGGGAGAGAGAGGGGTTATTTATACACGAGGAGATGGGTATTTCTAGAATAAAATATTAAATAAAATGATATATCATATCAAAAACCTGTAATATTTATTTTTTAACAATATAAATCATATAATTATAAAAAAACAATATAAATCATATATAAATATAATATAATGGTTTTTATTACATTAATCTGTTTTATAATTCAAATTTATTCGTTCTGTACAAAAACAGAAAGAAAATTTTTTATTTTAAGGGATTAGTTTTGACATTTTATTTTGTAAAATGGTTTTTAGGTTTGGTATTTTTTTTAATTTTATTTTAATGATTCATTTATAAAATTAAATATGTTTTTTTTCAAACATTATGTTCTATAAATTATTAGGTCATTATTACTTCATGAATGGCATAATTTGAGATACACCGATAACTAGAAAAACAATATTAATACTATTCACTATAAAATTTAAGTATTTCATTAAATTACCCAAAATATTAATATTGAAAAATATCAACATGATGATTTTAAAAATGATATTAATTTTATTAAGAAAAAATTTCTAACATAGGTGATTTTAAATTTTCATGTAAAAATTATGATTCTCATGAAATACTTTGAATATAATTTAGAAAAAATATGATTATATATTATTTGAGTTGTTATTCATGATATTTATTTTTTATAATTATAATATTTATATTTATTTAAATTAATCATGATAAATACAATTTATATCGTAATTTATTATATTGACGTAAAATTATGATTCCAATAGTCAGGTTATTATTCCCAATGGTCATGTTATTATTCCCCAACAGTGGGGTTACTATTACAATGGTCACATTAATATTACAAATTCAACATTACATCATATATATATATCAATTAATTCTATCACTAAATATTCCTTACAATTTCTCCAAAGGTTATATGTTTCCTTTTTCATAGATTTGGATTGGTTTACTAATATTTAATTTTTTTTCAATAGTGTTGGCAGTGGGGGTGATGATTCTAGTAGATTGAGGTGATCCATATTTTCCCATTTAATATTTTATGTATTAATTTTTTTGAATAATTATAAAGTTTTATATTTTATCTAATGTCATTAATGATTAATGTAACAATATTTGTTAATGAAATAAATTTGTCTTCATTTAATTATGTATATATTAATATATATTATATAATAAAACAAATATATTTCAAGAAAAAATATCATTTATAAAAAATGGGTTTTTATATTCATCACCCCTTTAGCAATTTAAACCTTGAAATTACAACTTATATTATCATATGGTAATAGGTCAGGGTACTTCTATTTCATTGTTTCCTTAATTTCCCATGTCACCCCATAATACTTATGGTTCCTCCACAACACTTTGTCAAGGTGAGTTGTCTTGTAGAATAGAGAATTGTCTTTATGGTCTAAGATATTCATCATACTATCCACATTATATAAATCATTCCTAGTTTTACCACCTTCAAATTCAGTACAAGTGAGAGTTCAAGAATTTACTTCCTAAGGAGAGATATGTGGAACACATTATGAACTTGAGCCATATTCGGTGGATGTTCAAGATGATAGTCTACTTGTCTTATGTGATCATGGATCTTAAAGGGGCCAATGTGCCTTGGGATAAGATACCCATTCTTTGAAATCTACATGAACCTCTTCCACCATGATATCCAATTGAAAAATTTGTCTCTAACTTCAAACATCGAGTCCCTTTATCGGTTGTCAACACAGTTCTTCTACCAGCATTGAGAAGATTTTATATAATGGTATATGGATTTAACCATATCTATTATCATATGCATAATATCAGGTAAAAGTAGCTATAATTCCCCAACTTCATCCCAAAAAATTGGATTTTTTAAATTTTTTACGTATAGAGTTTTATATTCTTTTGTTTGAATAATTGAGTGAAAAATGTTTTTATATGAGAACTCAACCTATTGGAGATATTGTTCTCATATTCTTCTGAATTTATAGATAATGATCTAAAAATTTCCTTGAGTGTGTGAATAGTGCTTTCAGTCGGGACATCAGTTTGTTGGTAATTGGTCAAACAAATATTAAATTCATCATTTAGTGAATGTTCAATACTTCTCTATAATTTAGATGTGAACCATGGATCATGACCAGAGATAATCGAAAGTGGTACACCATGTGTCCTCGCCACATCCTTCGCATAGATCATGGAAATTTCTTTAAAATAGAAATATTCTAAAATACTAATAATGTGGGAAGTATTATTAAGTCAATCCACCAAAACCCATATCACATTATTTCATTTGGATATAATCTAGAGACCAGTGAAAAGTACATAGTTCCATTTTCCCATGTGGGTTTAGGAAATGGTTGTATCATCGAGCTGAAATTTTGTCTCTCTACATTAACTTGTTGACATACCAAGAACTTTTAGATATAATCCACAATATTCTTCTTCATGTTTACCTAGAAGAAGTGATATCGAAGATCACGATAAATCATAGTACATCATCGATGGATAGAGAAGGTGAGATATTTTCATTATCTAATTGCTTCTTCTTTATATCAGGTGATGAAGGCACACAAAATCCCAATCTAAACTGAATAAATTCATCACCATCGATGTGGAACTCATGTAGATTACCTTACATTACTACTTTCACCTTCCTTTGTAGATTTAGATCATCACTTTATTCCTCATTGATCATATCTTGGATTGATTATAGGGAAATAATTTGGTAAAGGTAGGATTTATTCCCTACAGTTCTGATTTCTAGATCCATCCTTTTCATATACATGAAGATATGATCTTTTTCAATCCTCATCAGGGATAGAGTAGTAATTCCTTTTTTAATAATAGCATCAGCTACCTTTTTCACCTTTCTTGGTTGTTAGTGAATCGAGAAAAAATAGTCTTTTATTAGCTCCAAACATCTTCTCTAATTCATGTTGATCTCCTTCCATGTGAAAATATACTTTCGAATCCTTCTGTTAGTATATATTTCATGCTTCTCACCATAATGATAGTGATAATAAATATTCAAGATGAAGATCATATCTACTAACACTAAATTATTAATCAGGTAGTTTTTCACATGGATATTAAAATTTAATGAGCATAGACTATAAATTTTTCATTCTTCATGAATACACAAACCATGCCTTTCTCTGAAGCATTAATTTATATCAAAAATCCTTCCCACTTGTTAGTAGTGTGAGTAAGGGATTAGTGATTAAACTCTTCTTGGGCTCCATAAATATTTACTCACATTCTCCATTCCATACATAATTTTCCCTTTTCCATTTTAAATTAATTAGTGGGTTGAAAAAATTAGTTAAATTTCTCATAAAACATTGGTTTTACCCCACTAAGATAATAAAACAACATATTTCTATGACATTTTTTTGTTTGTGTCATTCCTCAATTGCCTTTTCCTTTGAATAGTCCTCATAAATCCCCCATTGTTGATCATGTACCTCTAGGAATACAACTTTATACATCCAAAAGTCACACATGATAATATTATAATAGAGTTTATGATTACTTAATGTTTACATCATAATCCTTAAGCATTTTTCATGTTTTTGCTTACAATTTTAGTAAATTAGAATATCGTTAATAAACACTACCGCAATTTTTTAGGTAGTATGTTAAGTCTCTATTCGAAAAATCAGTGAATATTATGGGTAATTAGTTGGTCTGAAGGGCATCACTACAAACTCATATTTTCAGTACCTCGTATGGAAGGCTGTATTTTGAATATCATCATTCTTCCATTTAAACTAATGATATATAAAATAGCGATCCACCATTTTGAAGTATTTATTCCCTAGTATCTGATTAAACAAGTCATTGATCCTTAATAAATAATACATGTTCTTATGGTTATCTTGTTGATCTCCTGATAATCGATACACAACCTCATTGATCCATCGTTTTTCTTTATAAAGAGAACTGGAACAAACCAAGGTGATACACTAGGGTATATGAACCCTTTATCTAAATTCTCTTACAACCTCTTCTTTAAACCCTCTAGTTTGATTGGGGACATCCTATAGAGTAATTTAGAGATAGGATTGGCTCTGTGTATAAGGTCTATTGACAACTCTACATCATGATATGGGGGATTTCTTGGTAAATATTTTGGAAACACTTTATTGTATTCCATATAAATGGGAATTTCCTCCATGTTAATACCTAAATTTGGATCAAACATATGGAAATCGTATGACTATACATAGGGTATCAATACCTACAACATTAATGGATTTTTTAAAGGATATTCTGGATCTTTCTTCCATTTTTAGTGGAGTGTGGGTCAACTTGAAATATGAAAAGAGATTTCCTTTTCCTGATAGTTAATGTGTACTCTATTTAACAAGATCTAATCAATGCTCAGTATAGAATCAAATTCTACCAATTAAAGAATAATGAGATTATATGGAAGAATCATCCCATATATTCTAATATGAGAAGAGTCCAACACTTAGTTTTCATTAATCTCAATACTTGGTTCTTTTGGAGATATAAATAATTCAAGGTATTGTGGATTTAATTAAACAGTTCTAGAAAACATGCAAGATATAATGGAATGTGTAGAAAGAGAATAAAATAAAATAAATCCATTATTGTGAGAATAGGAAGTGTATCAAGTAGGAATTTATTTTCATGCTCTACTTCATTAGTAGTGATGGCATAGCCTCTCCCTGGATCCTTTAGATTTGGGGTTTGATGCCGTTGATTACCATCAAGGAGCCAAAGTTTAGTGAATTATCTTTCATAGTTCCCTTGATCCCTACAATTTAAGCATTGAATCATGAGCATTACATTAGGAGGTTACATCCTTTCCTCCATCATGATGGTCAGCCTCTTTTGGTATCTTTTAAATTTAGGTGCTTTATGTCATTATCTCCAACACTTGAAGAATTTTCCCATTGCTTTGGGGAAATTAAAATGATGGTTCTGAACATATTATTTAAATTCATGTAATTGGGTTCTCTTACTCATTTTTTATTTGACCCGTGATCATGAAACATTATTATTCATTTCTTATCTCCATAACCATGGGACCATTCTTCGAACTCCATCTTTACATGGAGATGAAATAGAATTGGATCTTTATAACACCCAATGTATCAAATATCTAGATCCTTTCTAAGGATTTTTTTTAAACCACTAAAGAATATATCTATTTTTATATCATTTTTTATAACAAAACCTGAGGCATATCTAGCATGACTTGTGATGTTTTCCTCATTTGTTATGATAGATTCACATTCCATTTTATTCATCTCTATAAATTTTCTATCAATATTTGTTTTATGAGTTAGAGAAAAATACTTATTAATAAATAATTTCGTCTCTTCCATTTCATCATTTGGATTAGTGTTATTTATTAATTCCCACTATTGATCGGCTTGTCTATCTAAATAATAGATGGGAAAATTCACCTATTCCTTCTCATAATAGTGGAGAATATAATAGATCTTATCCATTACGTTGACCCATGGTTCCATGATAAGTGGATCAAAATATCCAATAAACATTGGTGTTCATTCAAACATAAAGGACTCAATAGCATGTTTTTCGATCTTGGGTGAAGGTGAATATTTGACAATGTTCAAGTTATTATTCATAGAAAAAGAAATTGGGTAAGCATTTCCATGAAGTTCTAAACTCCACTTCCTATGGAATTGGGGATGTAATTTTGGAAATCATTATATTTTCCCTCATATGGGGTTAATGACTAGTTTCTAATAGTTCCAACCATTTATGAAGTAGAAAATGTTCGAATAAAACATAATTCATCAAAGAATGAATAAGTAATATATTATTTTCCACAATTATCTACGAAGGCGTGGCTTATGGGATCCATATGCTTAGCCTTTTTTTAAAAAAAGTTTCTGGGATGATTAAATATACTTAGTCTTATCCTAATGGTTTCCACTAATGTTTTATAACCTAATTCCAAAATTAACTAAACCATACCTATAATTCCTAATATATTTAAATCACTGTTCTAACATGGCTATTACATCATTTTAAACATAAAAAAACAATATTATACATTCAATTATAGAAACTTTTAGTATATTGGTAAAACATTAGGATCATACATAACTTTAAAATAATAAACTTTAATCATTTATTTAAATTCATCTTATTTATCCTTATAAAAGATCACTTTTTCTTTAGAACATATAGTCACATGAAGATATACATTAATGAAAGGGGTGAGATAATAGCCTGGTAAGAGGAGTTATAATGGCCATGAATCAATATTACATGGGTGAGTATAATCATCATCACTATCACATCATAAGAATTGGATAATCATCACATTCATGAGAAAACACATTTCATATAATTATGGAAGGTGGTAATGCATAAAAATGAAACATCATGTCACAATTTTCAAATAGAAAACATAGTTGTGAATGAAGATAACATCATGTCTCTACATAACATATGTGCATAAATCATAACATCATCATTATGAACAAATATTGAATCATGTTGATGAATAATACAAATAATCTCATGAGGTACATCACATTACCCAATTCGTTGGTGAGCTATATAATTCCAAGACAACCTGTCACATAATAATATTTACATAATCATGCATGCCATATATAATGTAATAAAAAAATATTAAGTAATTAAAAAATGGAATAGAATGGGTTTAAGAAGTATTTAATAAATCACAGAGTCATGAATAAACATTTGGGATACCAAATAAAAAAGAGACATCATACTTTGGAAGAAAAAATTATTGTTCTTTGGGGAAGAAACAACATAAGAGGAGTTAAATATTTATGTTGGAAAGAAAAGTCATTTTGGACAATCATTGTATTTGGCTTAAAATCAAGGTGAAAATTTTATATACACAAAAGGAATGGAAATAATAATGAAATTATATTTAAGGAAAATTAATTTAATTTCCATAGTAAATATTTTTGGAAATAGGTTAACTAAAGAAAATGAGTTGGGTTCTAGAATCCTCTTACCTTAATTCTGAATTTATATCATCACTTTTCCGCAACCTAAATAGTAAAAATAGGATTAAATATAGTCATATAAGTTTTTTAGGTTCATTTGTCTAAAATATATCCATTATAAATATTATATTATATTATATTTTAAATCACTCTTTGTCAACTTTAGTTGTTTTTATTTCATGTTTTCATTAAATTTTAAAATTTGCTTTCAATTTTTCTAATTTCGTTCAATGTAGTTATACATGAGTATAAATAATTTTTTAAGAATATAATACATAAATTCCATTTTTATATATTATATATAATTCATAATTTCTATCCATGATGATTTTTATTAGTGTTGACATAGAAAATTTACCCTAGGTGGTTAATTGACCTTTAACTGGACATTGTTGGGATAATGGGAAACGGAAGTTTGAAATTTATATATATAATAAATATTATACAAAAAGTAAATTAAAAAAATTATATAATATTAACGTACAATCTAATTAATATTATAATGTTTTTAATGTTTGGTGAGAAATGAAAGGTAAGAAGAATAAAAGAAGAATAGTTGAAAAAAACTTACTTAATCCTTAGTGTAGCTTCACGTGTACAACCCTAAAAATCCATTTATTATTGGAGTTGGATTAATCTTGTATGTCCTTAGGTATTTTAAATAGAATTATATGGAGTATTTTGGTAAAAAAAAATTAATGTGAGGCAGGAGTGGCTTTCCATGGTTATGGAGAGGGGTCATTTATGCTTGATGAGAGGGGTGTTTTTAAAATAGAGTATTCAATGACATAATATATCAAAGATAAAAACATATAATAGTGAATTTTTGAAAATATAAATCATATATATATATATAATAGTTTTTATAA
This sequence comes from Viscum album, assembly GCA_963277665.1. Taxonomy (NCBI): domain Eukaryota; kingdom Viridiplantae; phylum Streptophyta; class Magnoliopsida; order Santalales; family Viscaceae; genus Viscum; species Viscum album. The sequence continues at coordinate 485,797,301 of OY728129.1, forward strand.
ATTTAAATTTATTTATTATTCGAATTGATTAGTTTATTAAAAAATAAATTGGAAATAAAGAAAAATTGTTATTTTAATGGATTACTTTTGACTTTAGGATTTTGAAAATCATTTTTAGGTTTGTAATTTAATTTAATTTTATAATAATTAATAATTTATGTAATTATATATTTTTATTCCGAACATCATGTTATATAAATGATATGTTAATTATTACATCATGAATGATGTTATTTACGACACATTGGTTAAGAGAAAAATGTTTTTTACTATTCACCTGAAAATAGAAGTATTTAGAAAATTACCAAAAAAATCAACATTGAAATTTTTTAAATGATTATATAAATAAGGGTATTTATTTTTTCAAAATAAATTTTTATCATAGTTAATTTTTATTTTTAATATAATTATTAGGATATTTATAGATTACGTTAAAATAGTGTTAATTAAAAATGTGAAACATTTTCATTATGTTTTTTATTAAAGATATAAATTTTTGGAATAATAATATTTATAATTATTTAAATAATTCAGGATAAATATTATTTGTATCAGAATTTATTATTGTAATGTCAAATTATTATTCTAATGGTAAGGTTACTATTCCCCAAGGTCATGTTACTATTCTCAATGGTTAGATTACTATTTCAATGTCTACAATACTATTCCCAAAATCATATTACCTCCTATAAATAATACTTAATTATTTAACTCAATATTAACTACAATTTCTCCTTAGGTTATATATTTTCATTTTATAAGAAGTTGATTGGTTTACTAATATTTTCTTTCTTTTCTATAGTGTATTAATATAAGGAATGATTCTATAAAATCAGAGAGATCCATACTTTTCCATTTTAGATTTTCTAATTTATATTTTTACTTTTCAATTTGAATGTTATGAATTTTCATTTGTTTTATTTCTAATTAATGTAAGTATTTCTATAAATAAACTAATTTTTTATCGATTTATTTATTACTATAATGCAATATAGTATATCATGACCCAAATTCATTCTAAGGGATGAATATCATTCATAAAATATGGTTTGTTACACTGTATGCATATTCTACCCCTTGTATATGATTATGAAATAACCTATAAATAACCAAACAATAGCTACAATAGAATAATAACTAGAGAATATAGAATAAGTGAAAAATCTAAAAAATATTAACAAAAAAGATAAAGCATACATACAATCATACATACTCGATCACCCAATGGGATGATCAAATTTATTAAAAAAACAAATGAATAAAAAATAATAAATTAGAATTACAATGATTTCATGAAAAACTAATCTCCTGTCTCTAAATCCCATCCCATGTGCTCTATCTAAAACCAGTAAAACTAGGGCCTCATCCTAACATAGTCCTACAAAAAGAGAAGGCTGCATATGTACCCAATTTCTATAGTGGTCTGAGTAGGGAATGGGTACATAAATCATTAGAAAACCACTAAAATTTACCCATGAATAACTTAAAATGATGTGATATGTTTATGTGACATACTTTTAATTAGTTAATAACCATTGAAAACTAAAAAATAGTAACCTCTATCAATTCTTAGGTCTGCGACATCGATCGACTATACATTCCTTTTCCTCTTCAAACGTGTCTTTGAGCATGTCACAATAAACATTCCAACCTATATAACAACCAAGAGATATTTACCCATGGTAAATAGATAATGATTCAAGGTCTTTTTTTACCCCTTTGTATATAGTTTAATGTCTTTGGAAATTATCTATCATGTATCATGACCAAGGGAATGTTCCATCACATTATATATTGGTTGTTTTTAGTTGAGACCTAAAAATTATGAAGTCCCAACCATGCCCAAAAAAGACCCCACAATACCCTTACATCTAACACATGGAAGTAAATACATCATTTTCTCATAAAAAATAATACAAGATTCAAATCCATGGTATACTCACTAGTAGTATGACGACCACCCTATAAAGGGTGTTTTCTTTAGCATCACGACCTCCCATGAGAGAATTTTTCACGACCAACTATCTAGGATTTATATATTCTAAAAAAATAAACACTATCTCCAGTAATATTTCTAACCATATCATAACCATCATTTGGTGGTATTCCATAACATATCATAGGTAGAAATAATATCAATGTTGAACAAATTACTAGAATTTTCATCACTTTCCATTTCTCATCCGATCATGTACATTGTATGGTTCTAAGGAGACACTCATAAAAATATCTACCCATGTCTCACACACCCTCATAGGGTCAAATAAGAGTAGAGACACCTACTTGGATTCCATGATTCAATAATAATGAAGAGGTTTCTTAATAGGGATACCTAGTCTCAAGAAAGATACCCAGGCATAAACTATTTCCTAGGGGTTGGAAGACTCTGAAACAATGTCAAAAACATAACACGACCTCATAGGTAACATAGTATAAACTACATCATAAATGGTTCTAAGAGATGGATCATAGCTCACCTCGATTCCCAAGTTCATTCTAGGTGAGTATTATCACTCAACCAATTCCTATCCTACATATTGTCACTCCACAGAGGTTGAACATGTTTCAAGGGTCCTCACAATGCCTACTAGGTCTATCCACATCAATTCATTACACACCCCCTTGATGGTTTCCAAATATTCACTACCACAAAATAGGGCAAGGGAAGTGCTGCCCTTTATCAGCGCTAAGCAGAAAGCGCTGATAAAGGGGATTGCCTTTATCAGCGCTATCTAAAAGTGCTGATAAAGGTGTACCCTTTATCAGTGATTTTTTAACATTGATAAAAGGTAACATTTAACAGCGTTTTTTAGCGCTCATAAAGGTATCTCTTTATCAGCGCTAAAAAAGCACTGATAAATGATTGTTTTATCAGCACTTTTATTTTAGCGCTGATAAAACATACCTTTGTCAGTGATTTTAATGAGCACTGATAAAGGTTCCATCAGTTTTTATTTAATAACCCTAACAGGCCATCCTCGCTTGCACGCGGTCAAGCTTTCCCAGAAGCTGAACCAGGCCCCTCATCTGCCACGACCTCGTCCTCCTTCTCCTCGTCCTCCTCCTCCTCATCCTTCCTCCTCCTCGTCCCCCTCCTCCTCCGTCGGCACCCCCTCCGCCCCCACCCCCACTACCGCGACTTCCGCTTCCTCTGCCGCCGCCGCCGCGACCTACACCCCCACTACCGCGACCACCGTCGCATCTGTCGCCGCCGCTGCCACCGCCTCCGCCTCCGGCGCAGCTGCCGCCGCTACCATTATTGATATTCATTTTCATGTAATTTTTTTATACCACTTGAATTGAATGTCTGAAATGATGATGTGAGGTGTTGTTTCAAGATTCAATGGATGATATTGTTGATAATGGGTTTGGATTCAATGTTCTTTATATATTATAGAATTATGGAGGAGCACTAGAGACTTGTGTTGTTGTTTTATCCATTAAGCATTTCAGTATAGAAGTGGGATTATATTTTCATTAATTTTTTATTAGTTTTCCAAAAACCCCTTTCAAGAAGGTTGTGATATGGGTGGTTGTTGATAAACTCAAAAAATATTTTCACTTCCTTCATATTAATGAGGTGTTGAATGTGGAAAAACTCACAGACTTGTATGTTTTATATTTTTTGAGACATCATGAGGTTCCCTCTATAATTGTTTCAGAAAGTGGTCTGAGGTTGAAATCTAGGTTTTGAAAATCATTATAATTTTCAGTAGTTTTCTAGGGTAAATTATAAACACATTATCATCTATAGATGGATATATATATATATAGAGATAGAGGGAAGTAAATGTTCTAGAGGTTACTCTCAAGATTAATGCACATGATTTCATTAGATATTGGGAAATAAATTTTCATTTTATTGATTTCCCCTAAAATAATTGTTATCAGGATGTGATAAAGACGGATCCCTACATTTCATTATATGAGAATCCATATAGATATCCCTAATATTGGGAAGAGTTGGGAGAGTGGTCCATAGTCGGTTCGAGTGTTGTTCAAGAGATGAAAGAGATGGTGCAGTTGATTTGGAAGAATTTAATCAATACATAGAGTCATAATAAATTCAATATGAACCATTGGAATCAACTGCTAGTGCTTTAGGTTAGTTATTAGGTCTTTATTGTAGTTTCACATCACTTGGGACATCATCGTCTAGGTTATCAATGTCTGTTTGCACCGAGTAATGGGATAAACATAGTGAATTTTGTTCACAAGGGATTATTTCTTATTGGTTTCAGTTACCTTCTGGTTTGATTGCTATCAATTATGTGTTTAATATTTTCCATTTGAGTAGGTATATACCAGATCATTTACATGTGATTAGAAGGGGATGTTGATCTTGATCCCGATAATACTTTGGTTCCCCAACCAATTCATCTTATGAATCTGGAGTATAAGGTAATACATCATTAAATGACCCCGAGTCTAGTTAATGTGGTAGTTCAGACAATATATCCATGATATATGGGGGGAATGACTCGTTGATGAGGTAGTAGTGTCCTTCTTCATTAGAGGATATATGATCCTGAGGGATTTGTGGGGGGAAATCATTTATGGTCAAGAGATTATAAAGTCTCATTACATTTTATGTGAGGTATGTTTTTAACATTTTTTTGGATTTTTTTGTTGAGGAATGGTGAGAATGGATTTGGAACACACATGTATTGGTCAATTTAGTGATCTTTAGGGAATATTTAGAAACAAAACAGCATTTTTTACTACATTTTGAGAAATTACATGACGTGTAAATGGAGTACATGACATGTAATGACCGCAAAAAAGGACACATTAATTGGATGCACAATGTGAAAATTTTACAAACTTTTTAATGGTTAAATATCATTTAAATAAAAAATATAATGTTTTAAATAAAAAGTGACTTTTTTTCTAGTGTATCTAAGTCAAGAGGATTACATGACATGTAAATGTATTACATGTAGTCTCAATGTCACAGAAAGGCTTTTTTGGGATCCATAGAGTTCTTAAGGCTTCATATTTTTTACAAAATTATCCTCTTGGATAGATATTTTTGCCGATGATATTTTGGGTCACTCCCTCCCATATAGTTTACATTGTTCTATTCTTGATCACTATTATGGTTTGATTTATTTTCTCGAGGTATGTGATCCTTCTAATTCTTATTTGGATTCTTTTCACCTATGGTTTGGATAAAACATAGTGATCAGATAGTGATTTCTATCAGTAAATTTAAATTTATTTTCCTAAATTGTCTTTTGGGGTTTATGGGATGTGGTAAATGGTGTACTCGGTTTTATATTATTTTATTCTCATGGGTTTCCCCTATTTTATGTTTTCTTTTCAGTTGTAAATCTTTTCTGCTGTGCACCTCTCCTCTACCACGAACGCACCTCTACCGTGTGCTTAACTACACCTTCACGGTGAGTTTTCTCCTGTTACTCATTGGTTTCCTCTTGTTCACAGGTTAATACTGTTTGATATTGATGGTTATAATGTGAAATGTACGGGCGAAATGCCCCACTAAAAATTGTAGTCGTTGGTGGTCCTTGTTTGCGAACTAAATGAACTGAATGTTGTTTGGTTCTTGTTGAGAATTGGAATATAAAAATTTGCAATTTACATATACTTGACTTATGAATGAACACCCCAATATGATAAATCTTCTGTGATAACCCTTGAATTAACAAAAAAAATTGAATAACAGATTCTTTGTAAAATATAAAATTTTGATTGTTTGGTTTTTATAGTGATGCGATTTTGATCACAATTGTGTTTTTGTATGGTGTTGCGGTTGTTGGAATGATTGATATGCTATTTGTTTTCAATGTTGTAGTTATTCCACTATTAAATATCATTCCAAACTATACCCATTTCAATGGCACCACCACTTTTTTACTAGTGAAATTCCACTGAATCCTAGAAAACCACTTCTAGAGGACTCTATGAGACTCTTTAAAATACATGTTATGTAGTCTTGTTAAATGGATCATGCTTCACCATACATGGATTTCATATATATTTTAATGCCACACAACATTTATCTCCAAAATTTACACCACATGACTAATATTCTAACTCAAACATGGAATAAGTTTCATTTTAAATGTTACATGTCATATAAACCTAGGTCACACACATATTATCTCCAAGACATATACTTCCGCATGAAACCATGTACATGCCATGAGATAATGGTATAACCATATGACATGTGTTTTACTTCACTCACACCACGTATAGATACCATAGAAACTTGATGTGTATATTCTATACACCCCTAGTGGTCATTTAAGGACTACACACTGTGTATTCCGCAAAAATGTGATGCATAGCTGGTGAGGTGACTCAATATATATCTAAAGTACATGACTTTAGCTCAAGTTGTTCTAAATGTCATTTATTTTCCAAGGTATCATTCATTCTTTGTAAGACTAACTTGGAATAAATTTGATATATGTCAGATTAAATCAGGTATCTTATACATACACGATGTTCACCCTACTAGACGCACCATGTATATGGATTTCACATGAGATTAAAGGAATTTGTACCATGATTTGTTTTTATAAAACCCAAACAATGATACCTGATTAATTAAAACATAATATTAGGCAAGTTTGAGATCGCAGCCATAAAGACGATGAATATGAATAATGAATGGATGAATGCCAATCGGTTGACAAAAGAGTATGATGATGGTATGAAAGAGTTTATGAAGTTTGAAGAAGATCATGCATGTGACCCTTCTCAAATCCTTTTTCTATGTTTACACTGTTGTTTTACAAGAAAAACTAGTCCAGAGGAGTTGGAAGAACACCTGATCTGTCATGAAACAGATCAAAGTTATAAATGTTGGAATAAACATGGGAAAAAACTAATGTAGGTAGTGGATCAGATAAAACGACATTTTATAGATCATCTGATATGATTAGAAGCGTGAACAGTAAGGACGATCGTATGGAGGGTATGATTACATATGTGAATGATGATGAAGTTCGTATTGAGGAAGTGACAAGGACAGTTGAAGATGAACTTCGTGATTGCCCAAAATTGTTTGAGAAGTTAAAGAATTTTGAAAAACCGCCATTGTATGTTGGATGCACTAAATATACAGCATTGTCAGCGGTATTGGAGGTGTATAATTTGAAAGTAGGCAACAGGTGGGGTGACCTGAGTTTTACGGGACTACTTGCTCTCCTGAATGACATGCTCGCAGAAGATAATGAACTCCCAAGCTGAACATACGATGCAAAAAGAATGCTACGATCGATGGGTATGATCCTTGAAAGAATACATGCCTGCCCAAATGACTGTATATTGTTTCGCAAGGACCACAATCACTTAAAGAATGCCCAAAGTGTGGTGCTTCTCGATTCAAGAAAGTTGATTCTAGTCCTACGAAAGTTGTACGATACGTTATAATCATTCCTATGTTTATGCGCCTATATGGAAGTGAGGAGACTAAAAGACAATTGACATGGCATGTAGATACAAGAATTGAAGATGGGAAACTACGTCCCCTGGCAGACTCTCCTCAGTGGAAGAGAATTGATCACGAGTATCCTGAATTTGGGAATGAGTCAAGAAACCTTCATATGGCGTTATCTACAGATGGGGTGAATCCTTTTGGTTTTCAAAGTAGCAGTCACAGTACATGACCGGTTATGTTGGTAAACTATAAATTACCACCATGGTTATGCATGAAATGAAAATACATCATGTTATCTATGCGTATATCTGGACTAAAACAACCAGGTATTGATATTGATGTTTATTTGGCCCCATTGATTGAGGATTTGAAAATATTGTGGGATTCAGGTGTTACGTGGTATGATGATTACAAAAATGAATATTTCACTTTGAAAGCCATGTTCTATGGGATGATAAATTACTTTCCTTCTTATGGAAATTTGTCAGGATATAGAATTAAAGTAACTCAAGGGTTTCCCATTTGCGAACTAGGGACATATTCAATTAGTTTGAAACATTCATCAAAAACCGTGTTTCTAGGACATCACAGATTTCTACCCCGAAGACATAAGTACCGATCTTGGATGACATCATTCGACCGAAGCTCAGAAGAACATACAACACCATCTCTACTAACAGGTGATCAATTGTTTGAGAAAGTAAAATATTTGGACACTACTTTTGGTAAACCATTTTTGAAAAACCTTATGAAAACTGGTTGGAAAAATAGATAAGTTTTTTTTGGAATTACCATACAAGAATTGTCTGTATGTCAGACATTTTATTGATGTTATGAATGCTGAAAAAAATTTATGTGATAGTGTCGTCAACACGTTGCTAAATGCACCTGAAAAAACAAAGGATGGAATTAAGGCTAGAATAGACATGGTTGAGATGGGAATACGAGAAGAGTTGCCACCGGTGAAGGGTGAAAAACGAAAATTTCGTCCTCATGCTTCTTAAACTCTTTCCTGGCTTGAGAGATATCAGTTTTAAAACTTCTTAAAGGACGTAAAGGTTCCAGAGGGGTATTCATCAAATATCAAGAACATCGTGTCAATGGGAGATTTAAAATTAAAGTGTCTGAAATCACATGACTGCCATGTTTTGATGAAAGATCTAATTCCTAAAGCTTTGCGTTGCATTTTGCCCAAGAATATCTTCCATACACTAACGAAGCTCTGTTTCTTCTTCAAAGCTTTATGCAGCAATGTTATAGACCCGACGAAATTTCCAACTATAGAAAGAGAAATTGCAGTCATATTATGTGAATTGTAAATGTTCTTCTTACTCACATTTTTTGATATGATGGTTCATTTGATGGTTCATTTGGTGAGATAGATTCAACTATGTGGTCCTGTACATTATAGATATATGTACCCCATTGAACGGTATATGAAGATTTTGAAAGGGTATGTCAAAAACTGAAGTCGGCCAGAGTGTTGTATTGTGGAGCAATATATTGTTGAGGAAGCCATTGAATTTTGTACCGAATACCTGTTTGGTGTGGAAATCATTGGCCTACCGAAATCTCGTCACACTGAGCGGATTGAGGGTGAAGGAATTTCTTGAACAGAGGTTGTCACAATCAATATTACAGATCGAGATCTGGCCCACCTTTATGTTTTGCATAACAGTTTCGACATTGACCCAAATGTTCAAACCCACAAAAAAATTATTAGGCGTCTGAATCCTTCTAGGGATGAAAAATGGAGATCATATATACATAATGGATAGTTTATAGGATGGTTTCGAGGCCATATTTTTATGAAGTTAGATGATAATCTAGACTCAATTTCAGAACGACTTCGATGGCTTGCCGGAGGAGCAAGTGTGTACATATTATCTTACAATGCTTATTCAGTTAATGGTTATACATTCTATACTAATGAACATGATGAAGACAATACCATGAAGAATAGTGGGGTTACCCTTGTGGCTGAGGTGATGCATGTTTTCGGTGCTAAGGAAAAAAATCCAATTTATTTGAATATGTCATACTTTGGCATCATCAAACAAATATGGGAGTTGGATTATACAAAATTCAAAGTGCCGATTTTTCAATGCAAGTGGGTTGATAACGGGAGTGCTGTTAAAATAGATGAATTAGGATTCGTGAGAGTTTATTTCAGTACAGAAGGGGAGAAAGAAGAACCATTTATAATGGCATCACAGGCAGTACGAGTATTTTATGTTCCAGACCCCGCAAACTGAAATTGGTCAATTGTTCTGTTATCGACCAAAACAACTGAAGGGTCAGATTAAAGTTCAATGGAGGTTGACCCTTTTATAAGGACTTCACAATCATTTTTTAGCAGTCCCAATGTAGACGACGTTTTGTATGTCAGAGGAGACCACAATGAAGGGATTTATATAGTCGATAGAGGAGTCAAATCTCTTCAGCCTTTAATGAAAAAAAGATAGTACAATAATCAGGTTATTTGTTTATTGTAATATACATTGTGTTATTTTATGTTATTTTTTGTTCACTGCTGTTTTTATACAATCTAAATTAAATATTAAACCACTTTTGCAGATAATGACTTCTGTACCTACTGATGCGCCCAATCTCGAGGCACAAAAGGTCTCTCAACCAGCAACCGGTGGTCCCACTGTAGAGAAACAACACGTTTCAAAACCAGATGCTGGTGGTCCCAGTGCTGACTTACAATAGGCTTCTCAACCTATTGTTGCATGTCCCAGTGCTGATTCTAGTGCTTCGGGGGAACATATTGATGCTATTTCTGAGGAAATGGTAGGAAATGAACCCCTGGAAGCACAAAAAAGAACAAGAGCATCGTAGTTTGACAGTGTTAGCCAAAATCCTTAAGGCAAAAGCAAAAGGCATCAAATTTGAGGTGGGATGGAGTAAGCGAGGCTAACATGTTAACTCCAAACAAGCCATCATTAGTAGCTAAATTGGAATCATCACTCAGCAACGCATGCTGATTGATGTACAGTCATGGAACCATGTTGTCACCGAGCTGAAGACACTACTGTGGGAAGAGATTACAGTAATATTATGATATCATTTTTTAATTTATTAAAATAAAATAAAATACCAAAAAATTGACTTACTCTTTATCATCCATTGCAGAGTGCCTTTATAGTAGATTCCTCACACAAGTAATATGTATTAAGAGTTACAGGAAGGATTCATTAAGGTTTTACACAATTTTAACGAAATACCATCTTAAAGCTACAGAAGGGAAAATCAAGCCGCACCCACCTCCTCTTTACACACACTTGATATCCGAAGGAGTGTTGGATGCGTTTAGCAACCGTCGTGGGGAGCAGACTTTTCAGGTACATTGTGTTGGGTAATACATTGTTTGACGTTTGCTTGTATTCATCAATCTGATTGAAAATTTTTTATTTATGAAATAGAAACTGAGTGCTGAAAATAAAAAACGTGCACCAGAACTAGCGTAAACTTACTGTAAAGCAAGGATGGGGTATGCTGCACTTGAGAAAAAATTGGTACGTCTTTTAAATCTGTCCTACTACTTGTATGTGACATAAAACAACACCATAACCATGTTTCTTTGTTTATATGCAGATTGATGAATCAAAATAAAAATCCATATCCATCCCACACCATGTACTATTGAAGGAGGCTCGGGTAAATAAAGAGGGGATACTGATAGATGAAAACACACAAAAAGTGTGGGAAACATGTGTAAGTATGACATAATATAAATTTTATTTTCTTTAAATCACTATTACATTAAAATAACTAATTATTTTTCTATATTTTATATTTGACATAGTCCCAAGAATCAACAACAACCGCACCAGATGTAGACATACTTTTAGCATCCTTGAAGAAGCCAGAATAGTATGGCCGCATTAGAGGTTCGTGTTTTGGGGTGACACCTCGAACATATTTTCAAAAACAAAAACAAGCTGAGGATCAAAATGAAAAAATGGAAAAGCTGCAAGAACAATTATATATTTTCAAGAATAATTACAATACCAAAGAGAGATGATAGAAAAATTTATGGAGTAGAGGCAAAGAGAAGAAACAACTCAATAACAACCCGTGCGTGATGATCCCGCCCCACCCCCCACCAGCTTTGAGGCAAGCCATTCCCCTAAAAAACCTGAATTAGATGAGGTAATCGATGTTTTAATAATTGTTTCTATGAAATGTGATTTACATATACACTGATACAATTCCTATACTAATATTCCACATGGTGAAAATGACTATGATTTATTTCAGTCAACTCCCACTTATCTCCTAGTAGCGAGGGCTACGGTGTTCAATACGCAAAACGACATGCTACACAACAGACAACTTCCAAAAGATCATCTCAGAGTTTCAATTAATGTAGATAATAATCCGAGTGTTGAGATACCTATTCCAAATGACGATGATGACATTCATATGGTTGAACAATCTTTTGGAACATTCATCGCATGGCCGACAGTTCTTTTAAAAAATCATGTCGACAAAAAGGAATCCATTTCCAATTTGTTTTTAAAGATAGACCTTTAACATTTAATGAAAAAAGGTATGAACCAATGAATGTTATTATAGAATGACAAAGACTATGGGGTGAAATGAAATATCAGATCAAAACAATCTCAAGGATCAACCAACTGATTGAAATAGCCCACTGAGAGCACCTTCACCCCCGCCCGTTTTATATCCACAGTTAATATCATTGCAGGCTCATGTGGATACAAAGTTGAAAGATGAAAATACTCACACTGTTGATTTTGAAAAAAATAAGTATGGAGAGGAACCATCAGATTACATTAGTGTTGAAAATGTAAATGAACTCCTCAATTATGAATGGCTAGGTGCCTTAGTTTTAAATGTATACATGAGGTATGTTTTCATGATTTGATTTTACAAAAGCTGATATACTTTGATACTTATGACTAAATACATTTTATATTTGTCTTAGGAGTATATATGAAAAAAAAAGGAAGGGATTTCCCCATGAACAAAAATTTGGACTCGTTAGTACTCACATCACCTCTTCAAAAGACGAAATAGATTCTGATAAATAGGCTGCAATAATGTCATCCCTGCTCAAATTGTTTGAAAAAAAAATTACGGATGGCATACTCTTTTTAATACCAATGATGTAGGGGTAAAAATATACAATTTAATCATATCAACTATATTTTCATTTCCTTCTTTAATTATTCATTTTTGTATTTTTAGGAACCATTGGATGCTAAATGCAGTCAATTTGGATACTCCAAATATTTATTTTCTAGATTCCATGCATGGATATCCAACAAACCGACCACGCGTGATGGAGTTTGTTAATTTGTAATACACTAGATGCAACATTTTAAAAATAAAAATCTTGTTATACAATTTATGTTATATTTTAATGAGGATTCTGTTATGATCGGGCGATGCATCAGTATCGTCTAATGCATGGAATGAATCCAAGGCCTAAGGATAAGAACGCCTACAAGATCTAAAACGGGAAAAGTATCCTGGTGTATATAATAACATTGCAATATCCAAACACATATCAAAACAAATTACTTATTATTGTCAATGTTTCTGTAGTGTCCAAAACAAACAAATGGAAAGGACTGTGGTTATTATGTTTGTAAATTTATGAAATAGATCATATTTAATCAACAAACTAGCATCCCTGACGAGGTATTTTCAAAAATAATTACGAGTTTATTGAAAATATTTATTAATCCTTTGTGTATTTCTATTTTTTCAGTACTACCAAGACTGTCACAAAAACTCTTTTTCAGAAGATGATATAGATGTGTTTAGAAATGAATGGGCAGCATACCTAATGGAATATTGTACACAAATAGGATAAAGGTGAATTCCTACTACTTATGTTATCTATATATGATCATTGATTATCCTCCAACCTTCTTTAGTGAATAACCTTAGATGATGAAAAAATGACATATTAGAGCAGATCGAGATACAATGAACACAATGACTTCCTTCAATCATTAGATAACATGATTTTTGATGAAAAATGATCCAATATCCGAGTAGGAATCTAAATTTTTTTACACCCTTGTTGATTAAATAGTTTGAATAGATCAATCCCTTCGATGGATATGTACCAAATTTGGATTGCGAATGGTCCGATGTATTGAAATCTTAATTTATTACTCAATGTTTATTATCCACAGATTCATATTATTGATCTTTGAACAAATCAATATTGAAGTAAGGAATTTTCAGTTAGATATAGGGCCTAAATATAAATATTTCTAAAATTAATGTAGAGGGATCAGATTCAACATGTAGAGATAGTATTTGAGAATCTAGAAAAAAACCTGACTACACGCTATGTACAAGGATGAACAAACGGTGTGTAGTTGGGTCCATGTAGCCCCATGGACATGGTCCATAGGTGGAGTGGTACCAGAGACCGTTTGGTTCCTCTCACACGTCATGTACCCCATGGTTCATTTTTAAGAAATTTCAATGTTCTGTATCTCGTTGGTTTGAACTTGTATTTGAGTACATGTGTTGTTGTTTGGCTTGCACAATTATTTCTAGGTAAAAGCATGAGATAATTGGTATCGTTGAGTGACTTTTGGAACTATTGGCTACTCTTCTTCCTTGAATGAGCTGTAAGATGGATATCCCCTTACCCATTTTTGTCAAAGGCACACGGCGCAATAAGGCGCAAAGGCCGCCTGGGGATGCAAGCGCCTTTAACAACACTACCCTAACCATCTCATTTGGGATTATTCTAACTTTATATATATATATATATAATCTGTATCCATATATTGGATTTGGTTACTCTCTTACCATTGGAGGTGAAGATGTGTGGGGTATTCCACTGCCTTTTCAAAATCTGGCTGTTATTCGCATGCTAGGTAATCTTGTAGGAAGGTATTTATGTTCTGATTCTTGAATGGAAGCTATGTGTCACCCGGTTAATCCTCAGGTTTTTGTGGAATCGGATGCTTCCTGGATACCTTTTGATCACGTATGGATTAAAATTGGAGGAGTATAGGTGCAAAAAGTAGGTGGTTTTTGACGACTGGATGGATTATTATTCTATTTATCACCTCTTGGGTCATTCAGTGGTGGTTTGGAATAAGGGAGGGCCCTGGAATGAAAACTGGTTGAGGACTGTAGAATGAAGGCCATGGATGGTCTTTACTCTATTTGAGGATATGGAGATGTCCTAAGTAAGCTGTTGGAGGTTGGTGCGAGGGCGTTACCTGTTCTTGAGGAATAATGACCAGAAGGAAGTGGCAGAAAGGCTCAACCTACAGTGGTGGCTGATCAGAGGGACGAGAGGAGGTCAGTAGAGAGTTGGTCGAGGATGGACAGGGAATTCTGGCGGTTTTTGGCAGGGTGAATGCCTTGGAAGAGCAGGTGGTGGTTGCTAAAGGGGATCGCTTCGAGGAACACGGTGAGGGGGAGGTGACTCCAGTTCAACCTGAGACAGGGGGCTAGAGGTACAGATATATCACCATGCCTTTTATCCCTTTAAGCAATATGTTTAAACCATCATAAATCATTTATTATGATCGATGTGGTTCACATCCTAAATATCTCCGGGAGTTTCTTCCCCGAGGAGATGATCTCCTAATAGGGATACCCATGTCACTCCGTACTTACATAGGGCTTGTCTACATAGATAGACATAATATAAAGATAGGACATTAAACTCCTACATAGTGTAAAAACCCTATTTGAGCACCTCTTGATGGAAGGGGAGGATGATAGGTTGCTATTGTTGACCTTTAAGATGATCTTATTGTTGCTCGAAATAAGATTCAGAACAAAATAATGACCAAGATGATTATGTTATGCCTTAAAGTGTAGATAAACACTCACTTATGTTTTTTTTTTGATGAAGTGATCAATAAAATAAACTAAGTCAGTAAATAATATCTATTTAATCCAATTATGATCGAGGGGTAATGTGTGTACATTGGACCAAATTTAAGAATATGATATTGAGTACCCTATTTAAAATAATTGAATTTGAGAAAGAATTTCATTCACCGTTTTTCTCATGCATTAGATTTAATGTGAGGTGGCAATGATACTCTGTAGAACTATGGATAAAAGAACAAGATTTTTTACAGCCCAAGCGTGTAATGACCCACATCATTGTGGGTTAGAAATTACCAAGGGAAATTGAATTTTCATTTATTGATGGTTTTATTTTTTGAACCAGGTCTCGGGTTGGGTTATTAAGAGTTTTAATGTCTCTAATAGGTGCTTCAGACATGTATTGGGGCTAGAGGGATGTCGTTGGGTTTTGGGAGGATATCAAGGATGATTTGGGTAGTCATTCTATTGAAATGTAGTAGCATTAGGCTACTCATAGTGTTAAAGGGTAATTCAAAACATGAATGCATTTAATAGGGTGATAATGGTCGTGAATGGGGAAAAGGGGTGAAGTAATGTTTTGGACCCAAAATATAGTGATGTCACCACTTGGTTCATTTCATGTAACATGATTTAAAACTTATTTTTATGTCGGTGATGGATTTATAAAGTATAAAACTCCTCAGGTCTCTTCGTTTGTGAACCATGTTCTTAGGGTTCTAGGTGTAATTATTATACCATAGTATGGATAAATCATTTTTCTTCACGGGACTTTTATATATGACACTTAGAGAATGTCTCAAAATTTCATAAACTAGTAATCAATCATTATTTGATGCATATTATGTTTTTTAGAAGATTTATTTATGGGTTTTCAAAACTTTAGGCTTAATTTGTCATAAATTTAGTAATATAGATTGGGGATTTAGTGTTTTCTAGGCTTAGGGGTGCATCAGGAGTGGATCACACCTAGTTTCTCAGCATTCTGGCTTTGTTGTATTACACGATGAGTTTGGCGCCTATTATACCATGATGGATTTTTGGTTAAAATTAACTGATTATGTAATTTAATGTTGTTGGACATTAATAAATGTGATCATGGACTCAGTTGTGGTTGGTATGAACGAAAAATAGTTTATTGGACTTCTGGTTGAGGTAAGGGCATTGACCTAATTGTGTCTCTTGGTTAATTGGTTATTTTATGTTTTTTACTCACTAGTATAATTCCATTTAGCAACCCCATTCTTTAACACATATTATTTGATTATTTTTAACATAAAAATACATTAATTAAAACCAAAATATCTTGAGGCCTAGTGTCTTTTTTTTCTACCTAGAAGAGATCAACAACAGCAACCTATCATCCTTCCTCTGATCGCCTTCTCTTATATAGTTCTTGAAGGTCTCTCCTATACATTGAAAATATAATTTTTTATATCCACATTAGGTTGGGTAGTTTTTAAGTCTTGTAAGAATATTAGAAAGGTTTCCCTCCTTCATACCCTCCTATGGATGGTCTACAATCAGGTGCAGAATGACCTCTTCTTTCTATAAGGGGTAGGCCTTACAAAAGGCATAAACAAAGACATTTTCTAGATGGGTATCCCGGTCGAGTATATTTACAAGGAGTCTATTCTTGAGGTAAATATCAATATAAGTACGAGAATTATATCTGAGTCCATAACTATTTGTTTTCCAGAAGAGGTATTTCCCCTCTGATCCCAACTAAGCTCCCCAAGTCCTCCCTCTCATGCCGCTAGTTAGGAATAGAGTGAGGTGAATCCTGTATGTGTGCTAAGTGCTATCCTTTATATTATCTAGGTATCTGGATATGGAGGTATTTCCCTACCAAATGATCTGAGTACTGAAATGATTGTGTAAGAGTCCTGGTGCTTCTTTCTCTATGCTATCTTTTATAGGCATTCATTAGTGCATTTTCATTGTAGGACTTCTCCCATAGAATCCACCACTCTTTTTATACAATCTCTTTTGGAATAGAATATTTTTTTGAATCTAATTGGATGTAAATATCCAAAGATTAGCTAAAATAAGGATGAAACCATTGTCTAGGTATAACTAGAGTGAGTCCTCTTCTACTATCTAGGAATCCCAATAGTTTTCTAGAAATCTGAGTAAACCAGGGTCCCGTTTCATGAGTGTTTTTCATTTCTTATATAGAATAACATGAGAGCATGTATCTTGGAAATTTTCTTGGGTCCCCTATGTGTCATCATAGCCTGAAATCTTCATGAAAGTCCCCACAAACCATCCCACAAACCACCCCACAAATATTTACCTACCCAGGTCATCACATCACAATGGGGAAGGAATTCTCGCTCTATAGTCATCCCGCTTAGACCTATGAACTAACGAAAATAAATGTTGTAATAGGTAAAAATTGACATTTTATTAATTTATTATTTAATATTAATGTTTAATTTATTTCATTATTGTATTACTAACATAATATTTGTTTTCTTATGTAGGTGAAATATTTTTCCTGAGTTCGAATGATTTTTTCAAAAACCGCCGCCATGGATGAAAATTTGTTAGAGCAGATGGATGAAAAAAGGATGGATCATCAATTTTTTTAACTGTTTGTTGGATAATTGTAATTGTAACCAAATTAAACATTGTTTGAAATGTATATTGCAGTGTGTTGTTTTTTATTCATGATTTCAAGTAAATGTATATATCATTTTTGTTCTTCTGTGCTTTGTGTGTGGGTGTTGTTTGTGCTATGTGCAGGTGTGGTTTGTGCTGTGTGCATGTGCTATAATGTGTGTAGGTTCTGTGTAGGTTTTGGTTTTGCACAGGATCTTTGGCCTTTATCAGCACTAGTTAAGCGCTGATAAATGGATAATATTTCAGCGCTATTTTGAGCGCTGATAAAGGCAGTTTTTATCAGTGCTCAAAATATCACTGATAAAGGTGGTGTTTATCAGCGCTATTTTTAGCACTGATATATTATACATTTATCAGTGCTGAAAATAGCAATGATAAAGGATACCTTTATCAATGATTTCTTAGTTCTAATAATGGATCACTTTTATCAGCGCTTTTTTAGCACTGATTAAGGGGACCTCCCTTTATCCTCACCAAGATTAACAGTGCTTTTTTAGCGCCATTAAAGGAAGTTTTTAGCGCAATTATAAGTCATATTTTTAGTAGTGATTCACAAGGAATGGACACCAATTTATTCCATTTTAATAAATCTAATAAGACCCCTTAAAAGGGTTACAATTATATTGGATAACCATTTGAATCTTGGCTGCATACATAGGGGTTTGAGGATAACAAACTAGTGTACAAAGTTTGACATATCCTTAATAATATATTCAGTTCATTTAAGGTCTATAATTTAAAATAATAATTTAATTTAATGTATGTAGTTCAATAAATCGACTTATATGGCTCAATTCCTTAGGTAGAATGATTTTGGATCACATGAATCCCAAATAAGATGCATTAAACCATAAGGAGTGTACCAAGGACCACCTAACTTATTTGGAACCTCTCCCTTCAAGGATTCCATTTCTAAAAAACTACACCAATGTTCATTGTGCCACCACTCAGGTCAACCATCCATCATCCATCCACTAGAGGCTCTAAACCTTGCTAAGAATCATTAATTGATTAATTATAATAATTATAATTAATTTAAAAATTAATTTAAAATAGTTATAATAATGAAATTATTACTCAATGAGGCCTACTCACTAGAACCATTACCAAACACCCATAAGAGGTCTGTAATTAACTCATGTCCTTATTCTGAGGAAAATATCAAACATGTGACAACAAACCAATCGTGAAATTAATTTATTTTCATCAAAAAAATTAACAAACAATACATTAAAATACCTCATCAAAATATCATACAATTACATATAGATAAAATCTTATGATGTGGTTTAACAATGTTATGAAAAATCCCCATGATAATAGAATGATTCGACCATGATCTACTGTAATCATCCAAATAACTATAACCTTGGAAAAGGAGAAATTATAGGATAATGAGGGGTGAGATGGGAAGTGGTTAATAGAGGTTCAATTTTACCTCAAACATAGAAGGATCTTACCCAAAATCATTACATATAGTGTAAGAACCAAGAAGGAATAGAGTATGGGTCGACTAGCCTATATGAACGCTAGTGGAGGAGAAAAGTGGGGATATAACTTTTAATTTTTTTAGTGGTTAAAAGGTAAAAAAATTAACGAGCTACATGGTTTGAGAGAATATTTTTCTAAACCATATTCCAACCATTTTTAGTTACTACCCAATAAAAATCCTATCACACAGTTGGGACACATGATATTCCAAACCATGAACCAACTATGAAAATTAGTGCTTCCCAATCTATATCATTTTTCATGGGTTATCCTCATCCATTGGAAAATAATGGTCTGAGACCCATTTATAAGCCACCTCTAGGAATTTCCTATGAGATATCACTGGGTTAACCCTCATCCATGCATTTTAGAAATTGAACTGGAATCCTCTTCACACTAATGGTTTTATATGATTTCTCTTAATCCAAGTACACTATTCTGTGAAACCTAGGTATAAACTTAAAAACCTATGAAACTTTACCAAAATCATTAGAGATTTTCTTGAGCCCCTATCAAAACTATCATGCATAAAATAATGTACAAAACCATCATCTTGGGTTTCTATAACTCACATATTATTGATATGAATCACGTTTCTGAAAACAAATAATCCCCTAATGCGAAAAAAATCTTAATTACCTTGGAATTTGTCAACTCAAAAGAGAGGGGGTTTTACAACCTCTACACAAAAAAACATCTCACCTCAAGAAGTATCAGTGGTCATCTATCCACATTCCCTAACCTACATCATTAATCAATTCAAAAAAACACTTAATCTACCATCCAACATCAAATGTTCCTCTATAAGACACTGAATCACCCAATACACGAGACACCACAAAGTACCATCACTAAATCACAATGAAAGTGCATAGTCATTCCCATTTAACTCAAGATACCCATTATATATTCACATAATTGATCATCCATCTCATGGTGAACTACACTATAAGTATTATCTTAATAAATTCAATTCTAAAACACACATACTCCCACAAACAAAATTTTCCCTTGAAAATCTATTCCCATGATTGAATAACCTGCACATACTATGTTGAAATCATTGTTCCCAATCACCCAGGTTAACTATCAGTACCAGCCTGATTCCCAAAATTCTAAACTCACATGGATGATTCATCATTTCCCAAACATAATATTTGTTCAAATAGATTTTTCCTAGAAACATTATGGCTGATTATTGAACATCATATCTATATCTCAAGTGGAATTCCAGACATGGCAGTCATATAGACACATCAAATTACACATAAGCGCAGTAGTTAGGCCAACTTTTCCTAACTATTCCCTTAAATGATCAAAAAAACCTTTAAATTCACTACCTCATTTCTTGATTGTGATTCCCTAAACCATTATAGGAATCATAAAATCGTCTAAATAACCTACATCGAAGCATAAACCTACTCTCAGTGTTATAAAATGATTAGATCCTGACCAAACAAAACTATTTTCCTTCTCTCTCCCAAGAACTGATGCCTATTGGATTAAATTCACCCTCATATTATATCAATTCCATCCTGCACCTTATTTAAATTCATATACTCTATTCAGTATTTCATCTAAATAATTAGTATTTATCATCGGGCCAAAGAATTTGGGTTCAACGTTTTACCATCGACTTAGTGCCACCTCAAAAATCTAAGATCACCTCTAACTTTACATTTGTAATTCACTTTGGAATTCAGTATAAAATCATGTTAATATTCTCACAAACCTTTAAATGAAAAAACCATCATCCAATGACTAATATTACACATCACAACCCTCATAAAACAAGGGTGTCATCACCCACAATTGATAAGATGATCCCAACCAAAGTTGTTTCTGTATCATTGCTCCACTAGATTAGGTTCTCGATCATCAAAGAGAATACCATGTTCAGCACCTAACATAATAACTAGATGTTTTCAAAACCCAATATCACCAGAGCATTAAGAAACTCATTTTAGAGTTTATTTTTCCCAACCCATGAAATCATTTCCTATAGAAACCATCAAAATGAAATCTAAACTACAGGTCACTTCCCCAAATTGCCAATGGAAAACTACCCTCTGTATAGACTACCTTAAAATACTCCTCCAGTGAAAACTCAATATGTTCCACCATTGAACTTGTGTTTCTCCTCCAATACACACTCATCCACTATCATCCTATAACACTATTCCATCCTGGCGATCAGTTTCAAGGACCCTACTTAGGTCAATTTTCCCCCAACGTCTATTAAATTTTGATGTTTCCCATACTATAGAGGGACATTTATATTGTTTTATCCAAGCCTCATAAAATTATTCCCACAAATAATTATAACTATGTTTGATAGTTGGTTTATAACACTTCTAATATATTTACAACTCAACATACACCACATTTAACCTCACACACTATCTTGGTCTTGATCAACATAAAAAACATACACCCCTAGACCACTTAGTCATTAAACACAATTCATCATCAATGATTCACATCAAATCCAAAGTAGGATCATGTTCCATACCCACTGATTATTCCCCAGGGCGTGCTAGTCTTATATAACTAGGGGAACCTTGGTACTCTACTTCAAAATCCACTTAGCTCCCATGGAAAGTTTAAACTCATGCTTAACCACCATTTAGTTCCACACTAAAACATAAAAATCTACCCATTATTTAAATATAATTTTAATGAAAATCCAGAGTCAATAGGTCTAATTACTCTACCAATCAAACCCTTAAAAATATACTACAATACTAAAACAACTCAAGGCATCCATGTTGTTTAGATTAAATACGTCAAAGTGTATTTTCATAATTTGGGAATATCTTTCCTAATCCAATCACATATATATGATCTACCATGTATATAATAATATTCCTATGAAACTTTTAAGCCTATGCAACATGTACAATAAAACTCTCTATATATCAATATCAAACACCCTAATCTACCCACAATCACTGCCACTAAGGAACTCACAACTTCAGGGCTATGCGTAGATTCTCAAGGTTCTCTTATATTACAAAACTAATCCTTTAGTAACACCTGACTCTCCATTGTATTAAGTTTTCACTCAATCAAAATCCCTAACACCTAAACCATATGTCATAACACACATGAAACACAAGATCACAAGAAACCTCTCTATTCTAATTAGATATCTGAACATCTAAATTTCTTATACCCACTCTAGGACCTCGAACACATAACAAAGACGTCCACTGTTGAAAAATACCACACACTTTGAGGGCCTCTGCCTCATTGAGAATTTATATTCGAAAACTATTCAATGGAGGATCTTCTCATCACATAGACATAGAAATACAACCAACATCACCATATGATGATAAGAATCTAGAGAATCATATTCATTTGCTTGGTTAAGTATACTGTTAATTCAAGATATAAGGTAAAACACCATATTGGTTATTATTGTCACTTCGAAAAACCATACTTAAATAATAGTAAACTAGAATTGGTTTTAAGATAAGGTATCATTTGACAATACTGACTTACTAGGGTTACACCATGTACCATACAATATGTAATCATGTCTTCATCATTATTGAGGTCTCATCATATATCAACATGACCTATCATTAAGACAAAACCAATGCATGTCAGTCCATATGATTATAATTAGATCAAGAACTTATAAAAATATAATGCAATATTAGTTATTTTTGAAACTTTTAAAAACATGAATTCTATCATAATTGATAAAAATCACACTAGAAGTCCTATATTTCATGTGAATCCTATGTCCATAATCATAATGCATGGTAAACCTCTATCCTTTATGATCCCAAAGAGAAATATAATAAATTTAATCTTTCCAATGGGATTAGAAAAGAAAAAACCAAAAACATATTCCATCAATATCAAACACCATGTACGTCACATGAGGTGAAAATAATATTAGTCATAACATCACAAACTTAAGTCATCAACCCCATCTATGGTAACCATTATTTATCTACAAAAATTGTGTTCATAATGCACCAGCCTAAGGTAAATCACAAGATTTGGTATAGTCCTACGAAACATATATACCATATGAATAATCAAAACAAAAAATAATAACACATTTGATTCCACTATGTAACTTGTCGTCCTGAATCAATATGAAATGAAAAAATATTTTTAATGCTTTTTTACATTTAAAATGATTTTTATTTGTTTAAATCTAATATTTTTTTAAAAGAATGTTTTTGTAAATTAGGTCAAATATTTTTTGATGAAATTACATAACATTTTTTCAAAAAATTTGTTGAGAAGTTTAATAAAAAAAGATATCTTGAAAAGTTAGTGATTAGATGAACTGGATAGGTCCCAATTCATCTGAATGAGAATTATTATGATAGTCAAATGTTTTTGAAAATGAAATTCAGAAATATAATATATTGTTAATTTAGAATGTTGTAAATGTTTGTTGATGGAGGTTTTTATAATACTCCAAAAGAATATAATGATTCCTTTTCAATTATTTCAAGTCTTTGAAATATCATAAATAAGTAGCGGTATAAGCATAAGTTAGTAAAAGGAGGTATAGAAATGAGTACCTCAAAAGGATGATAACACCAATATACTTGATCTAGTTAATGAAAAAAGGTCAATTAGACTATGATGAGGAAGTTCCATCATACTTATCTAAGGAATAAATCCAATTGGATTGATATGAAGATGTTCGATTGGAATGAGATGAGGAATAATGTTAATTGGACTGAGCTTAAGATGTTCTATTGAAATGAGATGAGAAATAATGTCAGTCAAACTAAGATGGGGAACTTCTATCAAACTAAGATGGGGGAGAAATTCAACCTAGCTGAGCTGAGGAAGTCCAATCAGTCTGAGCTAAGGTAGAAATAAAATTGTACTGAGATGATTAATTATCATCAGATAGAGCTATGGAATAATTTTAATCAGATAGAGATGAGGAATAAAGCCAATTGGACTAATCTCTGGAAGTTCCATCAGACTTAGCTAAGGAATAAAGTCAATTGGACTAAGATAAGAAAGTTCCATCTGATTAAGATGAGGAATAAATTCAATCAAACTGAGCTAAGGAAGAAATCATATTAGATTATGTTAAAAAAGTTCCATTGGACTAATTAAAGGAATAAAGTCAATCAAACTAAGGTAAATAAGTTCTATTAGATTGAGATAAGGGAGTTATAATAGTCTATGTTGAGTAAGTTCGAACATAATAATTTTTCTAAGATATAGTTTCATATTTGTTTTGATATTTTTAGAAGATGATTTGTATAATTCATGATGTTTTGAGAATACACAAAAAGTGATTTGAAGGTTTGAAGTAATCAGTGATGAAGTGAAAATGTGAATGAAATTTAGTGATATTGGAATTTGGGTGAGTGGGGAATGAATTTAAGTTTCCCGCCATTACATTTTTTAGACCACCTATAAATAGAAATGGAATGTATTAGGGTGATTATAGCATTTCACTTATGAAAAAAATGGAGGATGTTATGTAGATTTCATTTTAGAAATATTTTATAGATAGTGATCATGCCAGATGATCGGACTAGATTTAGTTCAAATTATCAGAATAAGAAAATAGGACTGAAGAAGGTCATCTTGAGTTTGAACAGATGTGTGATTGATATAGATTGAGAGAAGTAAAATTAGACCGATTCAATCAGCCTGGGTTTGTTGAACTGAGGTCCATCATACTCAGGCTCATCATACCTATGAACTTTTATGGAGTAGTGTGAACAATGTTTTTATACCTTTTTATGGGTCATTTTTGTAAGAATTTTTTTAAAACTAATGACAGTCGGTATAGACATTCCTACCAGAAGATAGAAGGTGTCCAATGGGATTTTTCACAAGTTTTATTCAGTTCATGATAATATTGAATTTTTATAGAACCATAGTAGTGGATATAGAATTTATGTAAGTTCCCAAATTGAGCTATAACCTTATAAATATTAGGTTATTTACATTATTTCCTACGTTTTTATGTGTAAGTATTTACTAAAATATGATAAGTTAATGAAATTTAATAGGTTTCAAGTTCAATGTTTCTTAAATATTGAATCTTATAAAAAATTAACAATATATTAAACCCCCCACTTCTCAGGTGTGATTTGATACCTTGTAACTTCAATTGGTATGATAGACATGGTTCCCTTATTTAATAATTATCATGGATAATCTCAATTCTATCAAGAGTAGTGGAATTCCTATATTTGATGGAAAAAATTACTATCGTTTTCAAAATAGAATGATTCCATATCTCTTATATTTTGGATTATAATTTATTAATGCTACTCATTTAATTTTATACTTATTGGGAAACATGATCCTATGAACTTTGTTGAAAAGGGAAATATTTAAGTTCCTATAAATTCTAGAAATATCTTCCTTATTCCACAATAAAAAAAAATTATATGAATTTGATGGGTCTCAACACATCAAAGAGTATGTGGAACAAGTTGGAAATTATTTTTTAAGGGAATACTAATGTGTAGGATACAAAGCTACAAATTTGGAATAGTAAGTTTGAAGACATAAGAATCCGTGTTGTTGAAACTATTGATAAATACATCACTATAATAAGTGAATTTATTTTCAATAATATAGGTTTTGAATATGTCTCAGAAGAGTATAAAATATTTGAGAATCTCCTGATATTTTTTTTGGAAAGGTTCAATTCTAAAATTTCATCTTCAAAAGATAATGATGATTTATCTCTTGATGAACATCAGAACTTTCTTGTTGCTTATGTAATGAAAAAATAACCAATGTTCAAAAAGAATATAAATTGTGAAATGTAAGTTGAATCCATCAGAATGATGAAAATTCATATATTGAAGATGTAGATTCTTCAGATTCTTAAGATAAAGTGGATGGTTATTAGAATGATAAAATCATGTCTATTATTTCCAAGAGTTATATATGAGTAAGAGGAATGTATGGAGGAAAATATACTATAAAATTTTTCAAGTGTTGTGGAATTGGGAAATTTTCTTGGAATCTCCCTATGAATAATGTTGGACAATATCAATACAATTCTAATAAAAAACAAGATGGAAGAAGTAGAAAAATGTTATAAAGAAGAAAATTCATCCAACAAAGATAAGATAATGTTTACTGGGAATAAGATAATTATGTTGAGTAAGAAATATGAATCAAGATGAACTAAAAAAATTCTTTATAAGATGAATGTTCAAAGAAGGTTGGAACATTCATTTCAAAATTTGAAAAAAATTGATGGCTCTTTAAATAATGAAGAAGAAGTAGGTAAATAATCATAGAGAGAGTGTCAAATTATAACTGAACTTGTTACATTTCTCGAAAAACCCATATCTCTCAAGAAGGAAATCATAATGATAAAGAAAAATAGTAGAATCCTTTTTTAGGGTTATATTTTTATTCAATAAATAATAATAATACATCAAGGAAATCTTGAGTTACAAACGTATAATTAGAGAATATGGAAAGATGGTTGAATATCTTAGTAATAAGTCGATAGATAAGCAATATGAAGTTATAAATTCTTAATGAAAACTAAATGAGTCCAAAAATCACATTAATAATGGTGAATAAAAACATCAACAAAGCTATGAAAGTATATCTTATGACTTTTAATGTTATTGAGAAATATCAAACCTATAATCAGGTGAAATCCACACAAAAAAATAATGTTTCATCTATATTTTCAAACATTTCGGGTGATGATAAAGGTGTTGGGAAATAATGGTTTGATAAGGGATTTGGGAAACATATCACATCTACAATATTTGGAAAACCCTTCAGGGGGAATGATGGTCCTCACCTAGAGTATATTAGAGTAGAAAGAAGTTATCAACCTCCAAAAAGTTTCCATAGATAACGATCTTACATCAATAGAATATTGCAAATTGATCGGTTTTTCTGGTGCTATATAATATATTGGACCATGAAATATAATTGTTTGTATAACATGTCACTTCTTTGAAGATGTTTTGAATATTGTGGAAGCAATGGTGGAAGAATAGTGAATAGTTTTACTAAAAATCAACATGTTAGAAATTTAAAAACTCAAGATGATAGAAAAATTATAATGAAAACAATTATTCATGGAATAAGTATAAGGAAGATGTGACCTAGATGGTGATCATTCTAAAAATTTATGACACTTATTCTGGTAGAATATTTTTTTTGAATAAAATAAAGAGAACCTGGAAAGAATAATGTTTAGGAAAGATATTTTTTTGATACATCATTGAACGAAACAAAAAAAACCATGGATACATGATAGAGTTTTTATTTACACATGATAGGTGACATAATAATTTTGAAACATGTTGATAACTATGTTGGAGGATATGTTGCATTTTGAAATGAATGTACCTAGAAAATAAAAGGAATAAAAACTACTGAGATGGAACCTCAAAATCATAAATCAAAATATGTTTTATATTGATCGGCTCAAACACAACTGACTTAGTGTGAATCAATTTTGTGATGATTGCAATGAATTATTTTTAAAATATTCCTCTATTGTTAGAAGTATTATTGATGGATGATTTATTACAAAATGAGAATAAAATAAAATAAAATCATTTTCAAATTTGTTAAATTACCAAATAATGTTACCTATGTGATAAAGATGAGAAAATGTTATGGTACCAAAGACTTTTCCACCATGGGAAGAAAATTATAGGAAAAAAATTCCAAAGTTTATGATGTTGATTTTTTTTCTAGAATTGAAAATATGTGGAGATGATGTTTCTGTAACTTTTCAAATCGGGAAAATGACTAATAAAAGTGATATGAATGCTAAGATTTAGTTTAATATACTTATTTTACTTATTCATAATGATTTATGTTGGATGATGAGACATCAATGAACCATATGATATTTTTAATTTATCACTTTCTTTGATAATTTGAATTACATGAGAAACATCATGTTTAGGAATAAAAAATTAGAGGTAGTAAAAATGATTAGAGTTTTCAGAAGAGAAGTTGAGAAAGAAAATTGGGTTTATATAAAGAATTCGAGCACATATAATGGAATATATATCCCATGAAGTGCCATTGATTCTTATATAAGAAATCCTAAAATTAGTCATGAATATAAATCTCCATACACCCAAAACCAAAATTGAGTATCATAATGAAAGGATAGATGTGTGTGGGAAATTGGATGAAGTATGTTTGTATAATAAAATATTTCAATGTTATACGAGGGAGAAGATTTTTGTAATACTATACATGTACAAAATTGATTTTCTTGAGGCTATTATCCAACATGACTTCTAGTTAAAATTTTTATAAGAAAAATCCTTCATTGAAGTACTTCAAAAATTTTAAGAAGCCTCAATTTACTAAAAAAAATACAGATCTTACAAAAATTGATGAGTAATATGAAGGATAAATTTTTAGGGAATATTCACCCAGTTGAAGAAGTTACAATTTTTGGAACAAAAAATTATAGAATTTGGTGGATTCAAATGATGATAAAGTAATTGAAAATCTAAAAAAATTAAAAAAAACTTGTCAATAATTCTAAGGAAGATAAAATGATGATTTCCAATAAAATTTTAAGTGATCTAAAAAAGACTTTTCATGATTAAAAAGAATCATGTTATGTGGAATGTAAAGCTGAAGAGAAAAATTAAAATTTCCTATTTTACACAAACATATTGAAACTGAAAATATTCATGAAAATCAGAATGCTTCAATTCAGACAAGAAGAGGTAAATTTTGGAAAACCAAACTTCAATCATCTCAAATGTTGAACCAGAATTTGTTTTAGAAGATATTCAACAAAAATCATGGTTAAATTCTATGAATGTATATTTGGATCACATTGAAAAAAATAATACATGGAATATTATTCCACATCCATCAAATAAAAATTTTATCAGAAAAATTGGGTTTATCAAAACAATTTGAACGAACAGGGTAAAGTATCAAGAAACAAAGTAAGAATTTTTTTCAAAGGCTATGCACATGTTGATGGTTTTGATTTTAAATAAATCATTTCAAATTTTTCAATATTAGAAGCTATTAAAATGTTTTTAGCAGTTTCAGTACATAAAATTTAAAAAATATATCTGATGTATGTAAAGTTGTTGTTTCTAAATGGAGAGATTAATAATAAGTTTACATTGAGGAACATTATAGTCCTTTACATGATGAATATGAAAAAAATCATTAATTGAACAAATATTTGTAAATTTTGAAATAATCCTCACATGCATGGTATTCTAAACATGAAAATTATTTTAGAATGTTGATTTTTTCTAAATAAAATGTGGATAGAAACCTATATGTGAAAGAATTTAACTCTTCCATCATGTTTGTCATTATGTATGCAGTTGATAAAAAATTTTATGGGGGTAGAGAACATGTTTTTTATTTTTTTTAATGAAATGAAGAAGAACATTGAGATGTCAATTTTGGGAGAATGAAATTTCTTCCATATTTTACATGTTCATAAAAAAAATTGTTTCCTATATTAATAAAACTATGCAAAGGAATTATTTTCAAAATATTTTATGGAATAATCCAAAGAAAATTATACTCCAATTTATTTTTTATGAAGATATTTAAAGATGAATCTAGAAAAAGTGTGAATAATAAGTATTTTTAAAAAATTTATAGAGAGTTTTCTTTATCTCACAACCTCAAGCCCTCATATTTTTTATGATATAAATCTGTGTTCTAGATATTATAGATAGCATAAAGAGTCTCTTATGTTTTGTAGAAATGTTAATTTTGATATATATGAATGTAATAACTTCACATGGGCTATTATACAAAATAACATGCGATATGAACTATAATGGTTATTCTAATGTCGATTGTTCTGGATATTGTAATGACAAAAAAATGAAATTTTGGAAGAACATTTTTCTTAGCAGAATGTTGTGTGAGTTGGAATTGAAAGATAGAGAGTTAAAAAACATTGATAATTTCATTATCCGAATATATTCGAGCTACCCAAGATTGTAATCAAATGTTATGGATGAAGGTTCAGTTGTAAGATTTGAACATTTTATTTAGAAAATGATTGAAGATAATTTGTGATAATCAGAGTGTAATTGATCTTTCTAAAAATATTTTCCACCCTAAAATATTAGAACATATTAATATAAAATTTTAATTTATAAAATAAGAGGTTTATGGTGGATATATTTTATTATAATAAATTTATACGAAATACCAAATTGCTGAAATCCTCACAAAATATATATTGAAAGAGATATTTGTGGAATTGAGGTTGTATCTTCATGTTTATCCTCCACCAAAATCCTTCAAAACATATTTTAGAAAAACCCCACCACTATTTTGATTAGGTTGAAAAATTGGGAGAATATGTACAACATTATCCTTCACTTCAAAGTGAAGTACTTTTCCTAAATAAATGAATATTAAGTTTGGGTTGTCATAAAATAGGGAAGATAAAAATAAAAGTGAGAGGAAAAGATAAAAGATATGGGGAGTTTATCTTGACACGGGTGAAAAATTTTCTTGTCACCAAGGGATGGAATTTCTTCAAAAAAATATTACTTCATCACATTGTGTTGTGTCAGGACATCCTCATTTGAGAATGGTTGGGTTTTGGTAAAATTAAAATACCATGAGTTGTTTAAAAATATGAGTTGTTAAAAAATATTATTTTTTAATAAATGTTGAGTTGAAAAAGTTGTTTGCAAAATTTGTCAGCAAATCCAACGAGATAGATTGAAAATCTGTTATGTTGTTTTAGTTTATACAAGGTTTTTTATTTGGTGAAAAATGATATTTTTTAGAATAATTTTATTACATCAGATGATATATTTCTAAAGGTTTATATTATGTTTTCAGAAAATATTCTATCAATTAAAATGAATAAATATGTTTAGAAAATTTAGTGAACACATGAATCGAATCAGTCCCAATTCATTAGAATGTGTTTCTTGTACCAAAGTCAGAAGTTACAAAAAATAAAATTTCGAAAGCCTGTTATATTTTTGAGACCAGAAGATATGAATTTTTATGGGGATATTTATAGAATTAAAAGATATATCTGATGATGCTTTTCAATTCTATCAACACTATTAAATATCATGAATAATTTATGATGCAAGAACATGTTAGTAGAGAGAGTTGCAGAAACTGGTACATCAAATGAATGTCAAGGTATGTGCGCCATATTAATTTTTTTAAATAAATTCAATAAAAATGATTTGAGGTTTTTCTGTTGTAATGAGATGAGGAATAGAGTCTATGAGAATGAGATGAGGATGTTCCATAAAACTAATTTGAGGATGAAAGTCAATCAAACTTACCTAAATAAGATCCATCAGATTGAGTGGAGGAAGGGAGTCAACCAGAATGAGTTGAAGAAGTTCTATAGGACTAATCTGAGGAAGAATGTTAATCTAGATGAGTTTAGGATATTCCATTAGACTGAGTAAAATAATAATGTCAATCAAACTGAGCTAGAGAAGTTTTGTCAGACTATGATGAGAAATAAATTCAATCAGACTAAGTTGAGGAAGAAATTAAATCAGACATAGCTAAGGAAGAAATCCAATCATAATGAACTGATGAGGATCAGTTAGAATGATTTGAGGAAGAAATTAAATTGGGCTGAGCTGAGGAAGTTCTGTCCTTTTGATATGAGGAAGTTTTAATAGATTGAGATGAGTAAGTTTGAATGGATTGAGTTTTAAAGATTATTTCTTTGATCATTTTTACTGAAAATTCAAGAATATTTCCTAAAGAACTCAATAATTTTCAATAATACACTAGAATAGATGAAATGTTTTGAATTTGTCAAAGATTATGTTCAAATGTGAGTTAAATTCAATGTTTTTGGAATTTGGGTGAGGGGGAATTCATATTAGTTTTCCGCCTTTACTTTTTTTGGAACACCTATAATAAGTGGTGGAAAGTACATGGGTACTTAACAGTTTTCACATGTGTGAAAAGGTGGAAGTGCAATAGAGTTTGTGTCCGAATTTGTTTTAGACATAAATTCGGCTATAAGATAAGAGTGGAGTTAATACAAATGACCAGAATGAGAAAAATTGACTGGAGAAGTTGATCTTGAGTTTGAGGAAAAGTGTGATAGGTAAATATTGAGGGATTAAAATCGGACTAATTTAGTAAGACTCGGTTCATTAGAATAGGGTGATCATATTCATGATCATTAGACCTAGGTAATTTTGTGGAGCATTTGAAAAAATATACTTTTCTGGCTCATTTTTGGAAGAAAAAATTGTAAACAGACAGATGTCATTATATTATTTTCTATTGGGATATAGAATGTTTCTAATGGGAGTTAACTCATGTTTTATAAACTTCTTGGTAAAAGTAAATTTTCATGGGCCCATGGGAGTGGATATATCAAGGATGCATGTTCTCACACTAAGGCCGAACCTTCTACATCTCATGTGCTTTACTTTATTTCTAACTTTTCTGTGCGTGAGTATTTACTAAAAGTTGATATGGTGATAGAAATTAATAGGTTTTTGTGGTTAATTTTCTATAAATTTTAAACATATAAAAATTTATCAACCTATTCAACTCCCCATTTTTATTTTTTATTCAATCAATTGTCACTTCAATTTAACTAGGCTGGTGGAAGAAAGTGTCCTTAGGAATTCCTTCTCATAGGCTAAAGCATACTGACTAGAAATGGGCGTATAAAGGACTACTTGTAGGATACTATAACCCTCTATTAGAGAGAAAAATATATAAAAATATCTAAACAACACCTTAAATAGAATAATGAATATAGTAAGAAGAATTAGTGAAACAACCAAACATTAATAATATGAAAATGGAATCATACATACAATCATACATATTTGATCACCCATTGGTCCATAAAACATATTTTGAATAAAAAAATTAATGAAAATATTAGAGGCCCTACTACACCACCAATCCATACGAAATACCAGTCTCAAAATCCCCGTTAAGATGATCTAACTCAATCAAGAAAAACCAAAGCATCATCCCAAACTAGACAAGCAATAAGTGAAGGCTTCTCAGGTACCCAAGTGTAATCGTGGACCATGTAGCGTGTGAGTAAATAAATTATCCAGGATCCAAAATTTTTGTCTCATATATAATAATAAATGTTTTGATTTCTGTGTTTGTCATTCTATGAATAAATTAAAAAAATATTGGAAAATAATAACCATCATTTTATTTCTATTCTATGACCCTAATCAACCATACATACATCGGTTGGTGATGAAGTGTCTCTGAACCTGTCATGATGATTTTTTCAACACAAATAATGACTCAAGAATAATTTAACCTAGTGTAAAGATAATGACCCGAGGGATACACCCACCCAAATAGAAAATTTCTAAACCTAAGGAAATCATTATCCCTATATCAGGACCATTGAAATGATCCAAACTAGTATGTAGTGGTTCCTGGAATATAATCCTTGACATTCTAAAATGATCATCCATTCCCACAGAAAACTCCACAAACCACCAATATTATGTACATGGTAAGAATTGTATCCTAAATCATAAACCGATAATAGTGGCTACAAATCCATGGAATCCCCAAAAACATTATGAAGACCATCCTATAAGATATGTTTTCATTAGGGTCATGACCTCCCCAAAGTGGGTTTTCAAAACCACCCATATGGTTATTTTCCAATTCAAAAAAATTAACACCATGTTGAAGGTGTTTTCTATACTTTTTACAATCACCACTATGGAAAATTCCATAACAAATCACTTATAAAAATATAAAAAGGGTTGTATGAATGAATAAACCCACCATCACTATCCACAACCCATTAATCCATGTATAAGTTATGGGTTATGGGGTAACATCCATAAATGTATCTACTCATGTATCACACACCTTCCTAGGGTGAAATAAAAGACAAGGCCCAAACTCATGTCTATTGGATCAATACATATATCTTAAAATCCTACTAGAGGACCTATTTCATAAAAAATTTACTCATGAATAACCTATCTCCCAAGGTATATCACACTTGTCAAAAGAATCATAAATATAACACGACCACACATGCGATAAAAGATATTCAAGATCAAATTTTTTTTGGAGAAATGAATCATGATCCACCTCAATTTCAAAGGCATTTATAGGTCATTCCTCTCACCTAACCCAATATCATCCCACCGATGGTCTATCCAACTAGGTTTCATGTGTATCGAGGGTTTTTACAAGGCCTACTAGGGTCATGCATCTCAAATCATCACTCAATCCCTATTGGTGGGTTCTAAAGATTCCTAGAAAATGGTAAATAAGTTTTACCATTTTTTTAATCTAAAAAAACCCATTAAGGGGGGTCTTGGAATCAAAAATGGACATTTTAATCATGGACTCGTACATTCATAGCCTCAGATAATAATTAAATATACAAACTAGTTTTTCCTTATCACTCTATTCATTTCATTTAAGTCTTGATATTTTGATCAAACATTTACATTAAATTAAGTAGTTTAATTTCAAATATAATGAGATTAACACCTTTATTAATGTCACTAGCCCTCACATGCATGATAAATAAGATGTATTAATTAATAGGGTGAGAACCAAAGACCATCAACCATATTTTAAGAATTTATCTTTAATTAATCCATAGATTGCAAGGTCTTCCCTTTCTCATGAAGCATAATCATGGTTCAATCTATCATCATCCATCCCCATGAGGTTCTAAACCACTTAAATAAGTAAAAATATGGTAATCATAAAAATTATTATTAATTTAATAATTTATTCAAAATAGGAATAATTATTATATTCTCAACTAGTGATGTCAGATCACTAGAACAATGACTAACTACCCATGGGAGGTCTGTAACACACCCCTGATCTCATTCCAATAAAAATACCTAATGAGAAAAAATAAAATGATCACCTAATTAATTTACTTTAATCTAAAATTCATATAAAATCACTATAGTGGAATAACTTATCAAAAATATGAACAACCATGTTTAGATTATGTCGTTAGATGTACTCTATTTTTTTTAACAAAACACACCTAAGAAACAAATGATTCCACAATGATCTAGTGGAATCATCTCAATACCACTAACTTTAAAATGGAAAAATTTTTAAGAGGAATAAAGAATAGATGGATGAATTTCAATAGAGGGTGAATCATACCTCAAATGTTGATGGAAAATAAATGAAATCTTCCAAAATAGTGGAATTACTAAAGTGGAAGAGAGGAGGCCATTGTTATCCCATGCTTGCATGAGGGGAGGAGAAAAGGGTGATTTCCATTTTAATTTCATAGGTGTAAATGGCATATAGACACTACTAGTTTGAGTTTCTACTTGGATGTGTGGTTTTCCAAACCTTGAGCCAATAGTTCATTATGCACTGAACAAAACAACTCCTTTCACATGGTTTATCCCCATGATATGAAAACCAGACACAAACCGTGAAAAAAGAAATTAACCTTGTCTTCATAATTTCACATGGTTTTTTATAACCCTGCACCAATCCCTAGTTCCAAGCCACCTTCATAGTTTTCTCTGAGATTTCATATGATTAACCCTCAATCATATGATAACAATGAAAATTAATAGTGTTCTTTAGAAACTTAAATAGTGATCCACTCACACTAAAGGTACTACATAGTTTCTCATAAACCATGCACACCAAACCATTTAGCCTAGAAAAAACCCTCCAAAAACATTTAATACATTACCTAAAGCTCCCAATACTTTCCCAAGCACCCTTGGAACTTATCAGACCTCAAATCACATCCAAAAGCATCATCTTAGGGGAATTATTGTTATATCCTATGTAATGTTATCATAAATAATTATCATTTCATGTTAATATACATTAATTATATTTTATAGACTTATATTCAATATAATAATATTATGTTATTATTTATTTAAAAGGAAATATTTTTATTTGTAACCAAATTGGATTTTAAGGAATTATATGGTTTTATAATAAAAATAATTTCTAAATTATAGAATTTTAATTTCAAATAATTAACTTCATTTTTTAATTTAGTATTTTAAAATTATCTTAGAATGAATGTTTTAGGGTTTTCTGAAAAGTGTTTTAAATGAATAGTGTAACATATAGATTTTTATAGAAAAATGTCTTCTCTTTTCATGTATTTTGAAAGTAAAATTCTATTTTTAATTAGATTTAAAAAAAATTTAGTTCATTTTAATTATCCATAATCAAATAAATTAATTTTTATTCAATATTATAATTGAATATTTTATAAACACATATTTTAATTAAAAGACAATTTTTCTGGAAAACGTCATCTTACTGGTTTAATTTTAAATTATATTCTTATACTTCTATGAATAGAATTTGTTAAAATATATTTGATATTTGAAATCATAATAATTAATATAAATAAATTCGGTGAACATAATTTTCTTATAATTAAGTATAATTTTATAAGAAATATATCACTAAAATGAATCTTAAAACAGGTTTATCGAAGGTTAAACTAAAGGGATAACAATATGAATTAACATAAAAATCTTCTTCATTCAAATTTATGATTTTTATTTCACCAAATATATATTTAATGAGTTAAATAATGTCTTTTGAAGCATTATTTTTAATCTTGGAATACAATATTGACAATTGAGTAGATAAGTTATATTTTATTCAAATTAAGAACTATTTTTTGGTCTTTGCATTTAATGGAATGGTAGGAAGAATAAATTAGGTTTTGGATTTCTTAAAAACACTATAAAAAATAATTTCTTATTATTTATCTATAAAATATCCATGAAGACAAACTCATTACTTTATTTAAAGTTAATATTATTTTTATAAATAAATTAGAAATTTTCCTAAAAGCAGTTTTTCATGCATTTTTGTTATTATATTTATTTTAATTTCTTCCACCTAATGAATTTCATCCAAAAAATGATCCCATATTTAGAATCATATTTTTAAACTTATGATACAATCACCCTTTTATATTTGTTCATATAATTATGCCATCATAGTAAAAATCTAGTTGTAACCTTTAATGTTAAAATGAGTTTAATGTGGTTAACAAGGAGATTAGGATTGAAATGTTTCCAAAACATGTCAAAATGTTATTAGTTGGATTTATTTCAACCTTATAACACCTTATGTTTTCATTTTCGTTTCCTTGGTTCCTCGTGGAATTATTATGATATATATATATATATTATTTATTCATTAAAATGATTACAAGTGTGACCCTCCCCTCACTTTTAAAAGGGAACCTGCTCTCATATATTCCACTCGTATTTTGAGAGATATATATCATCCAATACCTAAAGAAATAACTTCCCATGTCTTAGACGCTCGCTTTTGATCATAAGACCAGACTATGAACGCCTTAGATATATACCTAAAGAGGTTGTCTGAAGAAGATGTATAGTTCTTAATTGAGCATTTCTTTTTTATTTATTATTCTCCCAACTTCAAATAATATTAAACCATTATGAAATATTAACAAAATTATATTAAATATACATATAGCTAATCATGTTAATAAAATTGACCTTATACATCTCTTCTTCTATCAAATGGGGAACAAAACCACCAATTGTGTGTATGGAAGACTATCATCACACAAACTGATGTAATTGATTTCCC
The DNA here is from genome assembly GCA_963277665.1 of Viscum album. Lineage (NCBI taxonomy): Eukaryota > Viridiplantae > Streptophyta > Magnoliopsida > Santalales > Viscaceae > Viscum > Viscum album. The sequence continues at coordinate 485,835,249 of OY728129.1, forward strand.
ATTACTGCCTCTCGTGGATGGTTATAATGATATATTTAATGTTTATATATGATATTAATGAAAAATATATCATTATATAAGGATAATATATCCTATAATTTTTTACCTTTCCATCCATTAAAAAATTATAATGTCGTTCATGTGTATATGAGGATGACCACCACCAAGAAGTGATGTGATTCATTTCTCATGAAAGAACTAAATGGATTATATATATATATATAATATTTTATACAAAAATGAAATGAAATTTATGACATAATAACATTTCTACAAAGACAAAAAAACATTACCTTATTTCCCTCACACTCTTTGAAAAATGAAAATGTTACTTATGGATATAAATGGCCTAGATTATCCATGATTGTAACATAATTCATTTTTCATTACTATAATGCATGTTTCATATTAAAATTTTAATTAATAAATAAAAATGATAACTATGTCATGATTTTTTAGAGATGATGGAATATTGACCTATTTGATAATAGTAAAACAACCAAATTCTTCTTAGATATATGACCATAATATCATAAATGCATCTATTATGAACTGAATAGATTAATTTATTATATGTAATATATTAATAAATAAAATAAATAAAATAAAAAACATGAAAAGGTTATTGGGAAATTTATTAATCAATATCAGTTTTTTTATTTAGGATAAAATGGAATGTACAAGATGATTCAGACTCTAGGTAAGGGAAACATTACCTTTAAAACTTAATTTTAATTTTTTTATGATTTATTTTATAAATATTTTTCTTCCATGTCCATATTTTTAAATTATTTAATTAATTTATCAACATAAAAATAAAATAACTTTATGTAAAAATTTATGTTATTTTTTATTTTCTTTGAATGTTTTTCCAAATGAATTTTTTTAAATATTTTATATTGGACATTTTGACTGCCTTTACCAAAGGAAAAAAAGATTGTTCTATTTTAGCGTATACATTTTCAATGGATTATCTTTCCACCATAAATTTTTTTGATTTTTGGATTCGTTTAAAATATATCATGTTTTCATTAAATAAAAAACCTCCTTCCATAGGTTCTACGTTTTTTCAAAAAGGGTTTCAAATGGAATGTGATGTTCTAAAGGGCCGAATAATAATCGGGGGGAGGGGGGTTGAATCAGTTGTTAAATTTTTATATGTTTCAAAACATAAGAAAAATAACCCAATGAAACCTATAACATTTCAATACCTTATCATCTTTTAGTAAATAATCATGTATTTAAAATTTGAAAATCAATAAAGGGATAAGATATTTACAAGTTTCATCCTCAGTTTGAGAACCTATATCAATGCCACAACCACATCCTTGGGTGTATGGAAATTAACTAATACCAGTTAGTGAATAAGAAATGTGTAAACTCGCATTAGACACCTTCAATCTATATATATATAACATTATAATGAATCCCATTAGTTTAAAAAAATTTCTTACAAAAATTGCAACGCCTCGACCCAAGATTCCAAGAGTCAGTGCATTGTTCTAATACATTTGCATGATTACATGGAATCAAGTCCCAAAAGACTGATCAGTTTAGAAGACATGAAAAATAGATTACATACATGAATGTTACATTACACTTTCCAACATACAACAGAAAAAAAATCCTTTGATAATTCCATTGTTCCCTTAATATAACCCGACATCTTAAACATAAAACACTTCTTTGGGTCCTGGGAAAATAAAACATAAGAAAGGGGTGAGCTCAGATGCTCAGTAATGGTAAATAATATAGTAAAAGCTATAAACATTTAATGAATGATGTGTAATAAAAACAACAACCTTTTAAAGATAAACTTGAACATAATATGGCCAAAATAAATAAGAAATTACCATATTAACATGAACATGGATATTCAACTGGTCAAATAATCACATGTAATAACTAATTTCATAATGAGGGAATGTATAGTACGAGACATTAATTTCTTTGTCAAGGCCTCGTGTCAGGACCTATGGGATAACTGTATTTGGACCCAAACCCAGAGAGCCTCTGTAACCGGACACCATCCCAAAGAACCTCTCTAACTAGACTCCATCCCGGAGAGCCTCTATAACTGGAATCCAACTCGGAGAGCCTCTGTAACCGGACTCCAACCCCCATAGCCTCTGTTACTAGAATCAAACCCAGAGGGTCTACAGTAACTAGACCCCAACCCGAAGGGCTTATATTTACCGGTCCCCAGCCCAGAACATACTAGTCCAACACATTCATCTTTAAAAGAGGTTGAAATATAACAAAAACATTCTTATTAAAACTAGCTTAAAAAATGTCAATACTTTAACCATACACCATTAATGGAATAAAAATAACCCATCCATTGTCAAACATTTCACAAAACCATAAATACAACATGGATGATTTGTATCATAATAAGTCAACTTCAAACAAGTGTAAAATTTATCAAAGGATGTTGATATCGATGAAATAAAAAGTATTTGAGAGAAATATATCTTTCTATTTTGAAATCATTTTAGAGTCACATAATTATAAAGAAACCATTTATTTTGAAAATATTCTTATGATATTTTATGGGAATCTTTGACGATGTTATAATGGAAAAAAATAGATGCACCCACTGTACAAGTTAAAAAAACATTCTTAACTTAAATTTGTCGAAAAGGTCAAAAAGTACCTTGTTTGGAAAATGAAAGAAAGATTCGTTTCAAAAAATTATAAGGTTAAATAAGGGTATAAATGACTTTAACCCATTGTCAATTAAATAGTAAAACATTTTTGAAATACTTTTTTATGAAACATGGTTGTGGATGATAAAGAGGTACCAGTAGATACTTATGTCAAAACAACCTCAGATAATAAAGAGATTGTGAAATTAACCCTTACCATATAATTTTCATTGGTAGAGGGTAGGTTAACCTCCTGTATAATGGTGAAATAATTTTTATTAAATTATAAAAGAATCATATACATTAATATGATATCATATATGATCTTTAAACATTTCTTTATTTATAATATCTTAGTATTATCTTCGTTTCGGGTGTTAACTGATTCTTTTTCCGTTATATGCTTTGTTACGTAAGTTATGGATAGGATGTATATTATTAATATTAAGAATGATATTAATTTTTTAAACATTATTTGTAATCATCTAATGAAAATTATTCTGGAAAGGATACAATGGGGAATGAATCTCATCGCGTTTATGGAGACTGTAATCCGTACGTACGCACGAGAAACAATATCATTCTATTGATATTAGAATAATATATAATTGGATGGTAAATAATATATAAATAATCATAATCATTTTATATTTATTATTTACATCAATTACACATCATTATTATACCCATCCAAATAATAATGTATTGAATAATAATTACACCACGACGGGGAGACGGTAAGCCGTACATACGAACGTATGGTGACATGTCATTCAAAGGATGAATAGAATAATGAATATGGTTGTAACATATTTATAATAACATCACAGTATATATAAGATACTATAGTTATTATTTTAGAATGGAAACAACAATGAAAGTGGAAGTGGAAAAAAATGAACTTGAAAGTGGTGATGAAATATTTACCTCTTCTTCTGATTCTTCATTTTAATTTTGTCAAAAGGGCTCTTTATATTGGATTTATGACTAAAGGAAGAGTACTAGGGTGAAGGGAGGAACGTTTAGAGGGTATTTGGGTAGGGTTTGGTCGAGATAAATGGTTTTGAAGGTGTGAATTAGAGAGAAGGTGGAGTTCCCTTTTATAAGAGGGGTGAGGGGAACCTTAGGAAAAGATAGAAATATTATTTTATTATAAAATAATTTTCGGTTAATAATGGATTAGAAATGAATTATTTAAAGGATAATGTGGTGATGGGTCAAAAACTACTCAACCAATAGGTTTTAGACTAGTTTGGGTCACAATATTAACCTCATATTTTAGATTTAACTCTTAGTTAATTAGTTTGACATTCACCATGTCTCTTTGTATTTTTATATTATATGGTTAATATACATACTATAAACTTCCAAGAGAACATAACTGGTTCATTAATGACATATATAATATTATTTAAGACCTTTGGACGAACCTTATATTTTTAGGAATAGAATATCAATTAATAATAAAATATTTGTTTTAAAAACTATTTTTATCTCAATTTTGACACTATTTTCTATTTTGTTTTTGTTAAATTCAGAACAGCAATATTACTTCGAAAAAAATTTATTTAATCAGCCCTAACATTTCATATTAACCTATAAAATTAGTTTAATTAATAAAAAGTCTCAAATTACATTTATTTGGATATTTATAATATCAATTATTTTAATATTTCATTAATAAGGTATTTACTGCATCATCATTATGCCATAAATAAAGTAAATTATTTAATGTATAAAAAATATAAATAAAATACCATTATGTAGGAAATAGTGTTATATTTCCAATTAATATTTATAGTTGAATAGATGAATTATATAACATCATGTAAAAATTGATTTACTGAAATATATTTGTTTATGTCATTTTTGCCTTTACATTATGTTAATTAAAATAATGTGTCATTATCATTTATAAGTAGCTCCATAGGGTAAAAAAATCAACCCAAGGATGCCCATGGTTGGTCATGACTCATAAAATATGTTTAGGACAAGTGTTAATGTAATTTTGTATTATTATAATATTTTTTTCCCTTAAATTACACTATTTATCTTTAACCGCGGTAAATAAAAGTCAAAAGTTACTATTCAAAAAATTTATTTTCATCTTATTAAACCAAATTTTACATACTTAAGTTAACCGTGTCTCTTGTATTTCTCGAATTCTACTCATAGAAATGGTAAAATTAAGTCTTATGCAAATTTGCAAATTCTTCTTGGAGGTGGGTAAAAGACGGTAAAAAGTTCAATAAAATTTTTATATATCTAAACATATTATAAAATGACTCCAATGAATTATATTGAACTTATATAGGTATTATGTATCTATTTGGACCTAATATGAATTTATATAAAATAAATAATAATTTAAATAAAAACTCGGTGTTAACCAATAACGCGGTGTTTTCACTATTCATCAAAAATTGAATGTTTTCAGAAAAATACCAAAATTTCACCCGAAGATAATATTAATATTATGAATTCAAAAATTAAGTCTATTTTACCAAATTCAAAACATATAAGTTTTATTTATTAATTTAAAATTAATTCCCATTGTCAAAACTAAAAATCGTGTTTTTAAGAAATAATATTCAACAAAAGAATGATATTTGTTTATGTTCAATTTCAAAGTCAAATTATTTCCAATTAATAAAATTGGATTAAATTTTAAAAATTTAATCTATTTATACTTCCAAACCATTAAAATTTATAATTTAACACTACAAATTAATTTGATTAAAATGTTGTTTTCAGTTAAAATATAGAATTTTGCAATCTTCACCCAAATATAAAAGTTATCAGAAAAACAACAAAAATTTATTGAAGCTAAATTTTATTGAGATGGTATGTGAATATGATATACTCTATAATGCCAAATGTTGGATCGAAATAATAGAGATACAGAATCAAGTATCTAAAGATGATCAAAATACAAGAAGAGGCGAATTGTATACTTTAAAAAATTCTTTTGGAACTTTTAAATATGGTTATGTTTAACAAGGTTAAAAAAGGTAATTCAAAAAACCTCTAGTTCTACACAGTTGCTAGATTCCGGAAATATTAGTCCGAGAAAGTGAATCCGGAATGATGGTTCCAGAAAATGACACTTAATGAAAGTATACAAAGATAAATATTCTACCTTAAAGCGTATATAATATTACAAAATCAGAGTACAAGTATTAGGAAGTATACGATAGTTATACTTTCTTAAAAAAATTAAATATAGCAGAAAACATGAAACAAACAAGTAACAAGTAGTAAATCTTTTAACCTAATGAGAAGGGTTTCCATCAACCTTTGATAAAGGTCCCTTGATTTATTTTTTCAGAAATTCTGTCTTACCCACACCAAGTTAAGCGCACGATATGAAGATCTAAGTCTGACTTTCTATCCCTGCAAGCCCTCAACTTCATGGTAGTCGACACCTCTATCTTCCTCACCAAGGAATCCCTCAACTTCATGGTAGTCAGCACCTCTGTATTCCTATCCCTAGAATCCCTCGAATTTACTTAGCAACATTTGGAGTCGCACAAAGAAAACCTAAACAAGAAGTTCAGTATGCAAGAAGAAATGAAAGTATCTCTCTCTAGATATCACTTCAACAACATGTAATCTCTAGAGTCTTAGAATAGTGTTGAGATATTTTCAAATGATCTCCTATTTATGGGCACTACTTCAACGGTCAGCTCTCTCCTCCAACAGTCATATTTTTCCTTGAATTTCGGAGGGACCTTTACATGTGTCACTCAAACAACGGTTTGTCAGTAACTGAATGCACGAAATCATTTTATAACAAAAACAAGTGTAATAAAAACTATGGTTATGTATCCAAAATCCAATATTCGGAATGTAAGAAAATAAAAGTACGGAGTCTAACCAAAAACTAATTTGGAGTCTATAATACAAGGATATTCAGATTCTGTTTTCTAAGAGATTAAGAACCTGAACTCTATAAAAATTTGGAGTCTGAATTTCAATGAAATTATGAATCTGGATTCACAGGAATTCGGAACCTGAACTTACAATGTTTGGAGTCAGAGTTCCTTAGAATTCAGAGTCTAAACTCTCAAAGTTTGGAGTCAGAATTCATTAGAATTCGGAGTCAGAACTCATAAATTTCAGAGTCCGAATTCATTAGAATTCGGAGTCAGAACTCAAAAGAGTTCGTAACCAGAATTCTATGAATTCGAAGTCAGAACTCAGAAGAGTTCGTAACTAGAATTCTGAGAATTCAGATCCTAAAACAGAATGCTTCATATCTAGGTGAATATAGGATTCCGAGGGTTTGGTTTCAAACCACATTTCACACATAGGAAAAAATTATGATATGAATAATGAAAACATGGTGAGGATAAATTTCCTTGGGGAAGGAAAATATTCCTTATGAATGAAAAATATAGGTTAAAATGTGATTTTCCATTAGATAAGGTGTTTGTGATTTTCAAAACAAGAAAGAATGATAATGTCATAAGGAGACCTTATTGACTCTACAATCTCCCCCAAACATGAAGGAATGGAAAAGTCATAAGGAAAACCATATTGAATCAACAATCTCCCCCCCTTTTGAAAGCACAAACATCCTTATGAAAAAGAATAAAAAGATCTTAGAAAACATTTTTCTAGACTGTTAAAGTAAAACTTATCTCCCTTTACACATGGAAAATTATGAATACGACTAACTCCCCCTTAGGCTTTGGAACTCTAAGGATCTTATTCTAGATTTACGGAATGAGATTTTTCATTATTTTGAGTAGAGAAATCTTTTTAATGAAAACTCCCCCTTAGATGAACTACCCCTTACTTAGGGATATTTCTTCTTTTCATAGTATTCTTTTTCATTTCTCCCCCTTTGTGATTCTCAAAAAGAATTTGAGGGAATGTAAATGAAATTATAGTACCTGAAATATTAGTACAAAGCATGAAAATGGAAACGTGAAACCAAAAATTTCATTAATATTGAAAGAAACTGTACAAGGAAATAAAATAGAACAAAAGATAGAATTTATTTTCCTTCTTTTCCCTTGGGTATCAATTTCTTCACAATGGTTTTCAGCTTCATTATCTCCTTATGGTCTTCCTCTGCTTTCTTCTCTAAGGATTTGATCCTATCATCCTGATCCTTCAGAGTCTCTGCCTGAGCTTTCAACAAGTCAACTTTCTCCACTAGCTTCTCTTCAATCTCGATCTAGAGATCCCGTTCTCTTTTCCAGCTTTGAGAAACATAGTACAACATCTCATTCAGATCCTTGAACTCATGAATCTGAGTATTCTTCTCAAGGTCTAGCTTTTATTCAAATCTATTTGTGAGATCCTTGATTTTTCAATCTTTTATATCAATGGATTACTTAACATAATCTTCAAACTCATCAAGCTCTCTCAAATATTCAGCTATATTATTTGACCAGCTCGCCATTTTCTTACAAGATCTTTTGTGAGCTTCATAGTTGATAAGGAAAGATTTGATGTCTGTCTCCACCTTGACACACTTGTCCATCACCATGGACACTGAATCTGATTTTTGGATCAAAGTATGTTGAAGAATCTGGCATCTGTAATCTCTGCTTGGAAATATCGGAATTGTCCCAACAAGCTTCTTCAAGGATTGGACTATGAAATCATGTCCCATATAGGATGATTCTGAATTCGAAACTTTTCTTGGTGAGGGATATTTATCTAGCTCAACAAGATTTCTCTTTGAATATCAATAGGGTTCCTTCTTCCTTAACATTTCTTTTGTAGCTGTATCCACAAACACTTGTTTCCCTTTATCGGTTATCAGAACAGCTTCTTCATTTGGAGATTTATGTTCACTGTTAGATAGCTGAACAATCTTGTCTTCATCTACCTTTTCTTTCTCAGCTCTAGCCTCAGCATCCTCAGGGTGTATTAAATGTTGATTATAACTCTCTTCCTCATAAAATTTATAAACTTCATCTTCACCCTTTGCATCTTCCCCTTCCTCATCCTTCCATGAGTTGGGAGCTTTGAAGACTCTGCATCAGAAGTTCAGATTGATAGTTTCTCGGATGTGGTTTCCTTCTCATGTAAGTATTCAACTTGCTAAATTCAAATGAGGTATTCTGTGTCAGCACTGCTTTGTTCTTCTTTCAATTATTCCACAACTTCATTTTCTTCAACATCCTTATCTTGGGGTTTTTCTGGAGTCATGTACTTCTTCCCTGGAGTCTCAGGTAAAGCCTCAACCAAGAACAATTTCAATACTGGAATTCGTTCAGATGCTATTTCAGTATCCCTCATAAGGGATTGAACAACCTTGGCCTCATACATCTTCTTCTTTTGCTTCTTTTATTTGGATTTCTTCTCAAGTTCATCAGATGCCTTCTCTTTCAAAGCTTTGGCCTCTGCAGGATCCAATCCAAACTCTGGCTCTCCTTTCTTCTGGTTCTTTTTCTCTTCCATCAAATTGGAAACAACCTCTTCCGGACAAGCTTTCTACTTCTTGGGCATTGGAGGTGTGGATTGAGTTTCTTTAGATTATGAGATTTTTCCTTTTTCTACCACTTCCGTCAACTTCCTCTTCTTCCCTCCTTTTTTGGATGGTTCAGGAACTTCGTGTTCCTTTGGAATAGCTTGAGCCTCTTCCTCCAGTAAGTCACAGAATTCTCTTTTCTCCTTAGAGAAACCAAATTTCATCCTCTTGAGAGTATCATCACTGATCAATATTACTTTTCAATTCCTCGACTTTGAAATGCAAGGGATTTTGAAGGACTCCAAGCACCGAACAATAAGCTTGGAAAGAATGGACGGGTACATAATAATCTGAGCTTTCAAGTTCCCATTCTTAGTATTCTCTATCGTAATGAATATATGCTTTATCAAATTTACCTTCCTCAGATTCACCATAAAATCTAAAATGAACATGTCACTCTTCTTCAAGGTGTCCTTATCACCTATTCTCGGTACGATAAAACCCTGAACCCAAAATTCAAGGATCCGATTAACTGTTGTTAGGTGATCAATCTTTGCAGTCTAGATATCTAAAAGTCCAAGACACTCCATTGGTTTTACCTTTACAAAACTTCCTTGAACTTCTGTCAGCTTGTGAGAACAAAAATCAACTTCCCCTTCATATGGAACACAAACTAAGTTAGTTTCCTTAGTGTAAGATAGCGCAGGGTTTTCCATAACTTTTGAATGAAAACTTATCTAGGGATTATTTTTTAAAGAAACTAACCGACTCATAAAACTCGATGAGCATATCTGGATACACCATCTCTTGAGCTCCTGGCATTGAAATACAAACGCTTTCCCATCCATTGAGTTTGATATTCTTCGAGATTATAGAACCATACATGTTGAAGTAATTGGGATGCACTAACCTTTATCTGTAAATATGCCAATCTAAAATGGACTTGATAGTTGACATTTCATGAGAAGGAACTTCACCAGACATTCATATTTGAGAAAAATTTGAGAGATTCAGAACGGGATTTTGAAAGGGGGGAAGAGTTTCAGAACACAAAGACTTGAAAACTGATGTGGGATCACCCTTTGGGGATCATTTATATATGCGTTTATGCGACGATTGAACTTCCAAACTCAATCTAACAACTGAAAATACTTCTGACTAGATCTGATGGTTGAAATTATAGTCGCAAGGAAAATTTGGTAGGATCCGATCTTTTGAGGTTTTAAAGAAAATCATTCATATTTAAGGAAACTATACTCTCAAAAATTTAAAACACAAAAGAATGTACCAACAAGTAAAATATTATTATGAAAACTCAGAAAAGGAAACATACCTTTCGGATTTCCAGGAATATTATGCATAATATGTAATATTCTAGTTGAAGAACATTAGATTCAGAAAAAAATTGATTATGAAAAGGAAAACAAATTTGAATACTAAAAACTTCATTTTGAAAATTTGAGTACGAAAATTCTCATTACGAAAATTTTCTGTACGAAAATTTTGAAAACATCATTACGAATATTTTTGAAAACATTATTATGAAAATTTTTAAAACATATTTACAAAAATTCTTTCAAATCTTCATTATGAAAAATTTTGAAAACTTTATTACGAATTTTTTTGAAAACTTCATTACGTAAAATTTTGAAAACTTCATTATAAATTTTTTTGAAAACATCATTACGAGAACTCTTGAAAACTTCATTACGAAAAATTTGAAAACACAATAAAATGTACTACCCTATGAAAAAGAAGTTTATTACTATAAAGAGATTGATTTCAACATGAAGTTAACAAGGTAAATTACCTTATGATTACCATTCTTAACTTCTCTTTAATGTATTCAAATCTATCAGAGGGTAATGATTTTGTGAAAATATAAGAAATTTGATCTTGCGTCCTGATAAATTGAAGAATGATATCTCTTTTAGTGTGTGATTCCTAAGAATGTGATGCCTAATATCTATGTGTTTTGCATGAGAGTGATGTGTAGAGTTTTTACTAAGGTAAATGGCACTTGTGTTAGCACAAAAAATTTGTGTTTTGGTAAAACTCATACCATAGTCTGTGATTGTGTGTTGTATCTACAACACTTGAGCACAACAACTTCCAGCTGTTACATATTTATCTTCAGTAGTGGAAAGTGCTACTGAGTGTTGCTTCTTGCATAACCAAGAAACTAATGAATCTCTTAAGAAATGAAAGGTTCCGGATGTCATTTTTCTATCCATTCTACATCCACCAAATCAGCATTTGAAAAACTTTTTAAAACAAAATCATTTCCATAAGAATAAAATAGTCCTAAATCCATGGTTCCCTTTAAGTAGAAAAAAATTCTTTTCACTGCCTTCAAATGAGATTCCTTAGGATTGGATTGATATCTTGCACATAAGCATACTAAAAACATTAAGTATGGATGACTAGCTACCAAGTAAAGTAAACATCCTATCATACCTCTAAAAGATGTTTGATCTACTGGTTTCCCAGCTTCATCAAGATCAAGTGTATTTGAAGTACCAATGAGAGTACTTATACTCTTAGTGTTTTCATATCCATAATTTTTGCAGAGTTCTTTAATACACTTATGTTAAGATATATAGATTCCTTCTGGTTTTTGAGAGATTTTAAAACCAAGGAAAAATGTTAACTCACCCATCATACTCATTTCGAACTCAGATTTCATTAGATTCGTAAAGAAATCGGTTAAAGATTGCTAAGTTGAGCCAAATATAATGTCATCAACATACATTTGAATAAACAAAACATTTATCTTGTCTTTATTTATAAAAAGTGTTGTATCTTCATTTCCCTTAACTTAATTATTTTGAAGAAAAAATCCTTTAAGTTTATCATACCAGGCTCGAGGGGCTTGCTTACGTCCATACAAAGCTTTGGTAAGTCTAAAAATGTTATCAGGATGTTTTGTATCTTCGAAACTAAGAGGTTGTTCAACAAAAACAACCTCTTGATCATTACCATTATGGAAAGCACATTTCACATACATTTGAAAATGTTTGAAATTGAAGAATGCTTCAAAGGCATGTAAAATACGAATCGATTCAAGTCTAGATACTAGAGAATAGGTTTCTTCATAGTCTATTCCCTCTTGTTAATTATATCCTTTAGCAAACAATATATCTTTAATTCTAACTATGATTCCATTTTCATCACACTTATTTCTAAAGACCCATTTTACTCCAATAACAGAAGTTTCCTTAGGTCTTTCTACCAAGGTCTAGACTTTATTCCTTTCTAATTCATTTAGTTTATCTTCCATAGATTTTATCCAATCATCATTATCTAAAGCTTCATCAGTGCATTTTGGTTCTAATTGGGAAAGGAATGCTTGATGTTCTACTTCACTTCTTAAGGAACTGTTAGTCCTTATAGGTTGATTCACATCACAAATGATACTATCACTAGGATGATTCTTTAGAAGCAACAGATTTGGGTTTTGTAAAACATGTTCATCAACATATGGTAAGAAATCTTCTAGGGTAAATGTTTCAGAATTATCTTCATGGACATTTTCCTTATCCTAAGGATATTTTAACAAAGGTTTATAATCAGTTTTTGAAAACACGTCCGAAGATGTAGGTTGGGGTTGTTTAAAAACAAAAGGATCAGTTTCATCAAATTTTACAAGCACTGTCTCTTCAACAGTACATGTGTTTTTATTGAAAACTCTATAAGCCTTAGAAGTTGTGGAATTTCCTTAGAAAATTCCATCATCAGATTTTGGTGAGAATTTATATAGATTATCTTTAGTATTTAGGATGAATACTTTGCAACAAAAAACCTTAAAGTAGGAAATTCTAGGTTTTCAACCATTCCATAAAACATAATGAGTTTTATTAAGAAAAGGTTTAATTAATACTCGATTTATAGTATCAAAATAAGTACTTATAGCTTCAGCCCAAAAATGTTTAGCTATAGAATATTCACTCAACATGGTCCTGGTTATATCTTGAACAAATCTATTTCTCCTTTCAACAACACCATTTTGTTGAGCTGTTCTAGGTGTTGAGAAGTTATGAGTAATTCCTTTTCTATTACAAAAATGTTCAAAATCAGAATTTTGAAATTATCCTCCATGATCACTATGAATAGTTATCAAAGGAAGGTTTTTCTCATTTTTGACTTATGCTCTAAAACATTTGAAGTACGAAAAATTTTCATACTTCTTTTCTAGAAAATAGACCCACGTAAATCTAGTGTAATCATAAACTAAAACAAATACATAATACTTCCCGCCAATTCTTTTGGTTTGTGTAGGACCAAAAAGATCCATATGAACTAACTGTAATGCATCAGTAGTTGAGACTTCACCGATTGATTTAAAACTAGATTTATGTTGCTTTCCATATTGACAAGGATCACAAACTTTTGAAGAATCAAATTTAAGCTCTGGTAGGTCCTTAACTAATCTTTTCTTAGAAAGTTTGCAAATGTTCTTAAGGTTAGAGTGTCTTAATATTATATGAAATAACCAAGAATAATCTTCCATTGCTCTAAGGCAAGGTAGATCTTGGCTCCTAAGGTCTTCTATGTTTAGTGTGTGTATATTCTCTTGCCTATGGGCAGAAAGAATAAAATCTTCCTTGCAATTGTGTACTAAGCACTTGTCATTCCTAAAATTCACAAGGTAACCTTCATCACATAATTGGGTTATGCTAATATGGTTGTGCTTAAGACCCTTAACAAATAAAACATTTGAAATCAATGTTTTTCTATGTAGAACAATGTTACCTATACCAATAATTTCTCCCTTAGCATTATCTCTGAAAGAAACTTTTCCTCCTTTCGTCTTGATAATCTTCCCAAAGAAGTTTTTGTTAGTAGGCATATACTGGGAACATCCACTATCCATGTACCAAGTATTTCTGTTGGTACCCTCTCTATTTTCTTGAAAATAAATGAGTTAGGTTTTCAGAACCCAAACATTCTTGGATCTGGAAAATTCAGAAAGAAAAATCTTAGGCACCCACATTTTCTTAGAAAAATAGGCTTTATGAAATCCTAAAGACTGAGTGTTATTTAAGGAACAATTTTTTGTCCAGCATCCACTACAATGACACTTAATGCAGAATGGAACACTTTGAGGAACAAAATAATTGTTACTAAAAACTGGTTTAGAAATAGTATAACCAAAAACAGAACTATTCCTTAGAGGTCGGATTTGAGAATACATTTTATCAAAATTTTCCTTACCTAAGGTAATGTTTAAAAAACACTCCCTCAAGGAATATATTTCAGATTTCATTTTGATAACAAAATTCTTATCTTCTAAAACATTTTATTTTGAAATAATGTTAGGCTCAAAAAGATTTTTCTTAGAAATGGCATTTTCTATATCTTTAAAAAGTTTTTCCTTCTAAGAATTGACTTCCTTAAGATTTATTGAAATATTTTCAAAATCAACATTTTTCTTAACAAGATATTTAGGAAGATCTAATATTTCCTTAGTAAGAATAATATTCCTAGAATATTCATTATCAAGATTTTTCATGAGTTTTTAATTCTCAATCTCAAAGAACATAGAAAAACTAGAAACTTCTTCATAAGTAGTTAATGTATCATCTTTATCAGAAGAGGATTCTTAATCAGAAGAGTTATAATATTTACTATCATTAGAAATAAAAGATATATTGTTCATAGATTCAGCATGGTGTACCTTATCCATAAAGCAATGATTGCTAATAGGTAGTCTGACTATTAGACCAAGATTATTCTGTCCAGAAGATTCGTAATCTGATGATTCATCTGAAGAGTCACCACCAATGGAACTCCAGGTTTCATTATCTTTCAAGACTTTCTTAGCTTTAGCCTTGTAATACTTTTTTCTGTTTCTCTTAGAATTCTTTTCCTTTATTTATTTTCTTTTAATCATAGGACAATCAGGTCTTATATGTCCATCTCTCTTTCATTCATAACATTTCAATTCTGAGTCTATCTTATATTTCCTTTCATTCTTCTTGTATCTAGATTTAAAGTTCTTATTTCCAAAAATCTTGTTTATTCTTTGAGTAATATTGGAAAACTAATTCTCTGAAGATTCAATTCCACTAGATTCGGATTGAATAATAACCTTATTAGATTTGGATCTAGTAACTCTCTCAGAAGTCTGGGCTTTCATGTTATTCGCTGTTATAGTAAAAGAAACACTACCATTTACATTATTCTTCTTTATGTTGTCAGTATATCTCTTCATTATAATTTCATGACTAAGAAGGGTTCCAAATAGTTCATCAAGAGAAATCTGAGTAACTTTTCTGTTTTCATCAATAGCTGTTCTCTTAGATTCCCACTCATTAGACATGATGTCTATGATCTTATCAACAAGAGCTTCATAATCTAATCCTTTCTCACCCATGGATTGTAAACTACTCACAATAGTCATGAATCTTTGTTTCACCTTACATATGGGTTCTCCATAAGGAATGTTAAAGCCATGGTATTCAGCTCTGAGAATGGCTCTTTTAGTATCAATTACTTCGAAAGTTCCAAAGTGTGTAACTTCAAGTTTCTTCCATATAGAATTTTCTGCTTCACAAGATGAAATTTGGCTATATATATTTCTATTCCTGGAGGAAAACAAAGTATTGCGTACCTTATAATTTAGTTTATATTCATGCTTTTCTAGATTTGTGAAGGTACTAACTTCTTTGTCATGGATTTTTTATCCTCCAGTAAGCATAAAAAAATTATCAACACTAGTATAGATAATGAATTTTTTTCATGATATCACTCCAATATTCATAATCATTCCAATAAAAAATAGATGGTCTTGTTTGATTGAGATTTTTTATGGAACCAAAATTGATTCCTGCAATCTTAAAAAAACATTCCACACAAACTTGTTAGTAATAAAAGTTTTGTAATCAAGTAAAATATTCCTAAGAATGGAAAATATAGAACAAGAGTATCTCTAAGAAAAAAATGAATTCGATCTTTATGAGTCTGAAAAAAACTGATTCTAGAAAAGAATAGGTTGAATTCATTTCTAAAACTAATCGTGAGATTAATTCAGATTAAACCAATGCTCTGATACCAATTGTAGAGATGGTTTGTGAGTATGATATACTCTATAATACCAAATGTAGGATTTAAATAACAGAGATACTGAATCAAGAATCTAAAGATTCTCAAAATAGAAGAGGGGGTGAATTATATACATTAAAAAATTCCTTTGGAACATATAAAGATGGTTATATTTAACAAGGTTAAACTCACAAAACCTCTAGTTCTACACACTTTCAATATTTCCGAAATATGTTTCGGAGAACGTGAATCAAAAAATATGGTTCCGGAAAATGGCACTTAATGAATGTTTTAAAAAATAATCATTCCACCTTAATGCGTATAAAATATTACTAAATCAGAGTACAAGTATAAGGAACTAAAAGATAGTTATACTTTTCTCAACAAATGAAATATTGAAGAAAACTTGAAACAAACAAGTAACAAGTAGTAAATCTTTTAACCCAAAGAAAAGGGTATCCAACAACCTTGGATAAAGGTCCCTTGATTTATACATTCAAGAAAGTCTTTCTTACCCACACTAGGGTAAGCCCTCGATATAAAGATCAGAGTCTGTCTTGCTATCCCCGCAAGCCCCCAACTTCAAGGTAGTTGGCACCTCTGTCTTCCTCAGCAAGGAATCCCTCAACTTCAAGGTAGTCGGCACCTCTGTCTTCCTATACCAGGAATCCCTAGAATGTACTCAGCAACATTTGGAGTCGCACAAAGAAAAACTGAACAAGAAGTTCAGTACGCCCAAAACAATGAAAGTCTCTCTTTTAAAAAATCCCTTCAACAGCATGTAATCTCTAGAGTCTTAGAACAGTGTTGAGATCTTTTCAAATGAGCTACTATTTATAGACATAGCTTCAACGATCAGCTCCCTCCACCAACAGATATATTTACCCATGAATTTCGGACTGACCTGTACACGTGTCACTGAAACAACGGTTAGTTAGAAACTGAATGAATGACATCATTTTATAACAAAAAAAGTGTAAGAAGAACTATGGTTATGTAACCAAAATCCAATATTCAGAATGTTAGCAAATAAAAGTTTAGTTTCTAACCAAAAATGAATTCTGATTCAATAATACAAGGATATTCAAATTCTATTTTCTAAGAGATTCAGAACCTGAACTCTATAAAATTCCAGAGTCTGAATTTCAAAGAAATTCGGAATCTGGATTCATAAGAATTCAAAAACTGAACTTACAATGTTCGGAGTCAGAGTTCATGAGAATTTGGAGTCTGAACTCTCAAAGTTCAGAGTTATAATTCATTAGAATTTGGAGTCAGAACTCACAATGTTCGGAGTTTGAATTCATTATAATTCGGAGTCAGAACTCAGAAGAGTTTGTAGCCTGAATTCTGAGAATTTGGAGTTAGAACTCAGAAGAGTTTGTAATTATAACTCGTATTCAGAATTCGGAGTCAGAACTGAGAAGAGTTTGTAACCAGAATTCTTTGAATTTTGATCCTAAAACAGAATGCTTCATATCTAGGAGAATATAGGATTCCGAGGTTTTGTTTACAAGCCAAATTTTACACTTCGGAAAAAATTATGTTATGAACAATGAAAACATGGTAATGATAAATTTTCTTGGGGAATGAAAATTTTCCTTATTAAATAAAAATGTAGGGTAAATGAGATTTTCATTTAGATAAGGTGTTTGTGATTTTCAAAACAAGAAAAATGGTAAAGTCATAAGGAGACCGTATTGACTCTTCAATCTCCCCCAAACACGAAGAAATGGAAAAGTCATAAGGAAAACCTTATTCAATCAACAAATTCTTATGTCCCGATTCTAAAGAAGAAGTTTATTTTGTCAAATTGAATATATAAAAGTTCCAAATATTGTATTTAAAAATGGTTCTCCATTAAAACGCCGTAAAATTGATTTTTTTTTAAGAAATACATATTTTATCTGAAAAAAATGAATTTGTTTTTTCATTATGTCTAAGAAACTCATAATATGGATTCTAAAATTATAAGGATTATATAAAGTTCAAAATTTAGTTAATACTATTCATAACCTCTTTTGAATAGTTATTTTGGTAAGTTGTGGTGAGCTTCAACTTGGTCTTGTGTGTAGTGCAAGTTATTGAATTACTTTGAAGAAATAACGTACTATGAAATCTTGGGGTGTTACATTCTTCCCTCCTTCAATAAATTTCATCCTCGCAATTTGAAATTGTTCTTCAAAAATAAAAGGTTGAAAATTGAAAATAAGTTTGTGGGAATACCCACATCAGAAATTGGGTAAATAAAATTTAGTCTTAATAAGAGAAAAATGGAAGGAAAAATTCACCACCAAATTATGATCTCGATTAGGTGAATATTGGTGGAAATTAGAGACACATAATTGGAGGGAATACGTAAATATTTAATGGGAGTGATTGAGGTCATTAGTCACAAACAATTGTATAATTGAGGGCCTCAAAGCCATAAATCTATGATTATTTAAAATTTCATCAGTTAAAAAAACATAATATATTAGGATAACACATTATTAGTTTTAAGATCCCTCAACTAAAGTTTAATAATTAATTTATTCATAAAATAAGAGAAGAACAAAACATATACTTGACAAGTAGAGTTCCATCCTTTAACTAATTACTACCACAAACTCATCTTTCACTATAAAAGATAATATAACTTAAAAAAATATTCTATTTATTCTATTAATATAGGGTTCCAAAAAATGAATTTAAATTTCACCTATCAGACCTTTTTAAAAAAATAAACTACATTATACAATCCAGGTACTTCACGTAGTCCAGTGGTAGGCGATAAATCCCAATCGCACTATGGATATGGGTTCGATTCCTACAACTTTGTCCGATAAGATGGGTTGTCACTTGGTTTGTGTGTTGTCCTTTTTATAAAAATCCAAAAATAACCTTAATAATAGTATCCAATTTCAAAATTAATCCATTCCAACCTTTAGACTTATCCAAAATACTTTTATCCAAACTCACAGTCCGAAATTTATAAGGAAGTTAAACATAATGAATATCCTTTTTTCCACATAATAATATGTGAACACCTTCATCATGTATTATTTTAAAACATGGTAACACCCTGAATTACCATAAAATCTTATTGATTACATTCATGCTCCCTTATCCTTTATATAATACTAGGTATATTCCTTATATCAAAAAATATTGAATATTCCAACAATGATGAAATAATCAAACTATTAATCAGTTCCATGGAAGTCAACAATATCCAACATAATTTATCCAAATCAACCATCTCTTATTCCAAAATCACTACCTCCTTATATAGACAATATTAAGGATTACATTTCCTTCAACCATGTATTTCACCAAAAAGTGCAGCTTACTGTTAAGTCACTTTTCTCTAAACCATATAATCTAAAATACTCAATAAAATATTACTGGAGTACAGTCCTTAGTTATCTCTATAGTACATATATCCAGTATATTATTGATAAAACACTCCAATGAAATTATTTTATAACAAAAACATAAGAACACTAGGCAATCCTTTTCATATGAGGTAGTATAATAACTTGATTATTATCCAATAGCATCATTTAAGGCATACTCGGATGACTAGGACTTTAATTCGTGTAGTGTTTCAACACCTTGCAGATGAATCATTGTACATTTGAAACTATTTTCTTACCCTTGAAATCACGTACTTGGTGTCGTTTTTCTCCACACTTAAAACAAACTCCCATTCCCTTCAAGAATTTACCAAGGTGATTCATTCCACGGTTATCACATATGAGAAAATCCTTCTTTTCCCTCTTCCCTTTATCCAACATTTTCTATTCCATCCTTTTCTTCTCTTGCTTCCCTTCAAAGAAATATGACTCAGATAAATATTTACTTATCTTATTAACACATGATATTATTTCCTCATTTGTTGAGAATACATGGGAGACTATTTCCCTTCTAAATATTGGATTAATACTGTGAAAGTTATGATCCTTATTACTCTTTGGATCATACGTATTGCTGGTGTTCACATTCCTTCTAATGGGAATCGTTTATATACAATGGAATTCACTAGGTCAGTTTATGAATTGGAATGAATAATTCCAATCTTGTAAAATACCTAACATAAATTGAACAGTCTGTGGATATAATCCATAATCATAAAAATATTTTCATTGAGGAGGTATATACTCATAAATCCTTCATAATTATTTTTAAAGAAAATGAGAATTATCCTAAGCATATCCTCCGGGAGTGTTGTAACCAAGAGTGCAGCAAGACCCATTGTCGTGCACCAGTTCCCATTTGAGTCTTTCTCAAAGAAGTATTTTCAGGTTTTACCCCTAGGTATATCTGTGCCAGAGTGGCCTCTACCTGCTCGTATCGAGATAGAGATGTATTTTCTTGGAAAACTCACAAAATCACTACATTTACAAATTCTAGGAAGTTCTTCTATACTATTCCTCAAAGTCTATCCTAGGGTAATGTGCTCTAATCAGAGTTTATCTAAATATAGTTTTCAAGGTTATTACTAAACATCCACTGATACCAACTGTAACGCCCCGACCCTAGATTCCCAGATTCGGTGAATTATTTTAATACATTGGCATGATTACAATGAATCAAATCCCTAAAGACTGATCAATTTAGCACTCTTAGAAAATTGATTATATACATGAACGTTACATTACACTTTCCAACAGACAACACAAAAAAATATTTGGGGAATTCCATTGTTCCCTTAGCTTAACCCTGCATCTTAAATATAAAACACATCTTGGGATACTAGGAAAATAAAACATAAGAAAGGGGTGAGAGTAGATGCTCAGTAAGGGTAAATAATTTAGTGGAAGCTATAAACTTTTTACGCAATATGTGTAATAAAAAC
Source organism: Viscum album (assembly GCA_963277665.1). Lineage (NCBI taxonomy): Eukaryota > Viridiplantae > Streptophyta > Magnoliopsida > Santalales > Viscaceae > Viscum > Viscum album. Next base: position 485,856,211 of record OY728129.1, read on the forward strand.
AACATCCTTTTAAACATAAACATGAACATAATATGGCAAAAACAAATAAAAAATTACCATATTAACATGAACATGGATATTATATAGGTCAAATAATCACATGTAATAACTAATTTCAGAATGAGGGAATGTATAGTACCAGACATTAATTTCTATGTCAAGTCCTCGTGTCGGGACCTTTGGGCTAACTGTAACCGGACCCAAATTCGAAGAGCCTCTGTAACCGAACTCCATCCTGGAGAGCCTCTATAACCGGAATCCAACCCAGAGGGCCTCTGTAACCAGACTCCAAACCAGAGAGCCTATGTAACCAGACTCCTACCCAGAGGGTTTTCTGTAACCAGACCCCAACCTGGAGGCTTTACTTTTACCGGTCCCCAACCCGAAACATACTAGTCCAACACATTCATCTTAAGAAGAGGTTGAAATATAACATAAACATTTGTATTAAAACTAGCATACAAAATGTCAATAATTTAACCATAAACCATGAATGGCATAAAAATAAATCATTCATAGTCAAAAATATCACAAAACATGTAATACAATATGTAAGATTTGTATCATAATAAATCAACTTCAAACAAGTGTAAAATTTATCAAAGGATGATGATATAGATGAATTAAAAACTATTTGAGAAAAATAACTCATTATATTTTGAAATCATTTAAGAGTCACATAATTATAAAAAAAATTATTTCTAAAATGATCTTATAATATTTTAAGTGAATCTTCGATGAAGTTATAACGGCAGAAAATAGCCGCACCCTCCGTATAAGTTAAAAAAACATTCTTACCTTAAATTTTTCAAGAAGGTTAAAAAGTACCTTATTGGGAAAACGATATAAAAATTCCATTAGATAACACATAAGGTTAAATAAGTGTATAAATTACTTTAACCCATTTTCTATTAAATAGTAATAATGTTTTTGAAATAGGTTTTTTAAGAAACAAGTATTTGGATGATAAATAGGTCTCAGTAGATACTTACAAAAAAACAACCTCGGATAATAATGATATTGTGAAATTAACCCTTACCATGTACTTTTCCTCGGTTGAGGGTAAGTTAATCTCATGTATAATGGTGAAATAAGTTTTATAAAATTATAAAAGAATCATATACATTAATATAATATCATATATGATCTTTTAACATTGATTTATTAATAATATCTTAGTATTATCGTCGTTTCAGGTGTTAACTGATTCATTTTACTTTATATTATTTGTTACATAAGAAATGTTTGTTATGGATAGGATGTATCTTATTTATATTCAGAAATATATTAAGTCTTTAAAAATTATTTTTAATAATATAATGAAAATTAGTCTTGAATGGATACGATGGGGAATGAATCTCATCGCGTTCATGGAGACGGTAATCCATACATACGTACGAGCGACAATATCATTCTTTTGATATTAGAATAATATATAATTGGATTTTATATCATATATAAAGAATAATTATCATGTTATATTTATTATTTATATCAATTACACATCATTATTATACCCATCCTAATAATAATTTACTGAATAACAATTATACCACGACGTGTAGACGGTAAGCCGTACGTACGCACGTATGGTGACATGTCATTCAAAGGATGGATAGAATAATTAATATGGTTTTACCATATTTATAATAACATAAAAATATATAGAAGATAATATAGTAATTATTTTATAATGGATTCAACAATGAAAGAGGAAGTGGAAGAAGGAAGAAACTTGAAAGAGGTGATGAAATATTCACCTCTTCTTTGGGTTCTTCTTTTTGATTTGATCAAAAGGGCTTCATAGGTTGGATTTATGACTAAATTAAGCCATCTAAAATGAAGGGAGGACAGTTCATATGGTATTTTGGTGGGTTTTGGCCGAGAAAAATGGCTTTGATGGTGTGAATTATAGAGAAGGGGGAGTGCCTTTTTATAAGAGGTGTGAGGGGAACCTTAGGAAAAGCTAGAAATATTATTTTATAATAAAATAATTTTCCATTTAGAATGGCTCCAAAATCAATTATTTAAAGTATAATGTTGGTATGGGTCGATAAAAACTCATGCAATAGGTTTCAGATAGGTTTGGGTTACTATATTAATCTCATATCTTAGATTTAACTCTTAGTTAATTAGTTTGACATTTACCATGTCTCTTTTTATTTTTATATTATATGGTTAATAAACATACTATAAACATCCAAGAGAATCTAAAGTGGTTAATTAATGAAATATATAATATTATTTAATACCTTTGGCCGAATCCTAGTTTTTAGGAATAGAATATCAATTAATAATATAATATTTGTTTTAAAAACTCAATTATGTCAATTTTGACAATATTTTCTATTTTGTTTTTGTTGAATTCATAACACCATTATTAATTAAAAAAATAATTTAATCAACCCTAACATGTAATATTAACCTATCAAATTAGTTTAATGCATAAAAATTCTCAAATTACATTTATTTGGATATTTATAATATCAATTATTTTCATATTTCATTATTAAGGTAATTACTACATCATCATTGTGTCAAACATGAATTAAATTATTTAGGGTCTAAAAAATATAAATAAAAAACCATTATGTAGGAAATATTTTTATATTTACAATGAATTTTTATAGTTGAAATGATGACTTACATAACCCCATGTAAAAATTGATTTACTAATAGATATTTGTTTATGTCAGTTTTGCCTTTACTTTAAGTTAATTAAAATAAAGTGTCATTATCATTCATAAGTGCATCCATGAGGTCCCAAAATCTACTAAAGGATTCCCATTGTCAGTCATGACTCATCCCATATGGTTAGGACAAGTTTTAAGGTAATTGTTTATTATTAGAATATTCTTTTTACCTTAAATTACCTTATTTACCTTTAACCGTGGTAAATAAAAGTCAAAAGTTACTATTCACCAAAAAATATTTTCATCATATTGAACCAAATTGTACTTAATGATATTAACCGTGTCTCTCGTATTTTTGAATTTAAACTCATAGAAATGGTAAAATTACGTTTTATGCAAATTTCCAAATTCTCATAGGAGGTGGGTAAAAGACGGTAAAAAGTTCAATAAAATTTTTATATATCTAAAATTTTATAAAATGAATACAATGAATTATAATGAACCTATATAGGTATTATTTATCTATTTTTACCTAAAATAATTCTAAATATAATAAATAATTATTTAAATAAAAAAATCAGTTTTAACTAATAATGCAGTGTTTTTCACTCTTCAACAAAAATTGAAAGTTTTCAGAAAAATACCAAAATTTCACCAGAATATAATTATGATATTATGAATTCAAAAATTAAGTCTATTTTACCAAATTCAAAACATAGAATTTGAATTTATTAATTTAAAATTAATTCCCTTGGTGAAAAAAAACGCGTTTTTATGAAATAATAACTGAGTAAAGATTGATACTTGTTTATGTTCAATTTCAAAGTGAAATTATTTCCAATAAATAAAATTGGATTAAATGGTAAAAATATATTCTATTTATACTTCCAATCTAGTAAAATGTATAATTAAACACTACATTTTTTTAAAAAAAAAGTTGTTTTCAGTTAAAATATAGCATTTTTCACTATTCACCCAAATTTGAATGTTATCAGAAACACACCAAATATTTATTGAACCTAAATTCTTATATCCTGATTATAAAGAAGAAATTGATTTTGTAAAATTGAATATATAAAAGTTTCAAATATTATATTTAAATAGGGTCCTCCATTAAAAGGCGGTAAAACTGCAATTTTTTTTAAAAGTACTTGTTTTATCTGAAAAAATGAAATTGTTTTTTCATTATGTCTAAGAAACTCATAATATGGATTCTAAAATTATTAGGATTATATAATGTTAAAAATTTAGTTAATACTATTCAGAACCTCTTTTGAATAGCTTGTTTGGTAGTCGTGGTGCACTTGAACTCGGTGTTGCGTGTAGTGCAAGTTATAAAATTACTTTGAAGAAAATAACATACTATGAAATCTTGGGGTGTTACAAAAATGGTCCATAAAAAAGTAAAAAAATATTGTTCTAACTGCTCCTCAAAAGTCCCAAGGTATTTTGGACATATGTTTGATAGCCCTCATTTTGTTGAACCCAGTATGATTAACTATGTCTGATTTTACTTATCTAAATCGATACATATCACACATATTCTCAAACATGGTGTGATATTATTCAATGCAATTTACCCATTCTGGTAATCTGAACTAACTCAAGGACAATCTACTGTAGAGATCTATGTATGAAAAAAATATGAAATGAACTGTGTATCACTTCTACCTTTCTACACACAGGAAAAGTGTTAATCACCATTGTAATTTCCACCTGTATTTATATTTAGTCCACAAAAATTAAAGTTGGGAAATTTAAATGTTTTTCTTACTCACATAAAATATAAGGAAAATAAAAATTTCACTAACAATTGAACAACTTTATTGACTTCTTCAAAAGTACTCATGTCTTATAGTGTCTTCTTGAAACATCCTAAATTATCTAGAACATCATATGATGTTCACAAAAAAATGATAAATAAATATAGAATGGAAAAATCATTCTATTCAAACATCCTTAGCATAGTCCCTTATAAATTCATCAAGTCAATCCAATGGAACATCCTCAGCTCAGTCTGATTGAATTTCTTCCATAGCTCAATCTAATGGAACTTCCTCAACTTGGTCTAATTGACATTCTTCCTCATATCAGTTCGATTGAATTTCATCATCGGCTTAGTATAATTGAATTTCTATATTTTCATAGTATAATGGAACCTATTCAGCTTAGTCCGATTGACTTTCTTCCTCATCTCAGTCTGATGGAACTCTGCTAGCTCAGTCAGATGGGACTTCCTCAGCTCAATATGATTTACTTTCTTCATAAAATCAATTTGATGAATCTTACTTATCTTATTATGATTATCTTTATTTTGAAATCTAAATCTAGTGTAAGAGAATCAACATCCTTCTGATATAATACTTTATACAACTCCTTCTACTAAATTTTTTCTTGTATCATGAAATCTTCATGATATTTTATAGACTTTAAAGAAACAAAAAACATAATCTGATTTAATTTTCGAAAGATATACAACTCTCCATCAACATATTACATAACTTAATTACTCGAAAACATAGAAAAATATTGGAATATGATTTTCAGTATGTTTAAACATTAAAAAAACATTCCATTGAATTGGGACTAATCTAGTTTAATCTCATCACTAACTTTTCAAAATAGCTTTCTTTCTTTGGATTCCCAGTAACGTTTCAGAAAACATATTATAATAATTTAGCATCACATCTTTCACATGATTTAAAAACATTATTTTATAAAAATGATCTGCTCAAAATAAATAAAAACCTTATAAAAAGACATCAAAAAGGGTATTTAATATCACCCTTTAGATATTTTTACAACTTTTGTTAACAACTATTCCAATTCACAATTTTCTTAACACTCAATTTTATTTCTCAACCCATATTTTTTAACAACCCTTGATATGTAATTTTTTCAAAACATATCCTTTATCAAAGGATAATGTCATGAAACCACACCACTAAAAAAATTAATGTTTTTAAGAAAATCAATCACTCGGTGAAATTTTTTTTGTAGACTTGTTAAGAAAAACTCCCCTAACATTTATATTTTCATATCAATTTTATTTTTCTCCTAACCATATAATAATAGATATAAATTCAGCTTCATTTATGTAATAAAAGTAATTATATTTAAATTTATGGATAATTTAGTACATATTCTGCCCCACTTTAAACACAATCCAAATCACATTTGGGTTCATCTTTTGATATTTAATAATAATTTGGTGGAGACTGAGAATGAAGTCAAAAACTCAATCCAACAAATATCTCTTTCCACATTTACTCTGTGAAGATAACAACAATTTTTTATTACATAGAAATGTATTCAAGAAAAAATTATACACCAAAAACCTTTTATTTTATAATTTGAAACTTGATAACAATTTTTTTGATCTTCACTGTTGGATATGTTTTTTAGATATATCAATTTAACTGTGATTAAAAAACATTTCTTTAAATGCTTGTAAACATAAACATTGAAATTGTCTAATTTAACCATTATCCAAAACAATTGAGTGCAATATTGGGTAGTTAAAATATATTCTGATTCCACTATTGTCAAAGTTACTGAACTATGTTTCTAACTATTTCATCCGACACAACATTCTACCAAGAAAAATGTTCCTTTATAAGTTGAATTTTATTTATTGCAATATCCAACACAATTTTCATCACTATAACCATTTACGATCATATAAAAACATCTTATGTATAATATACTTTGTGAAGTTGATCCTTTATCATATCTCATAATTCTCTTTACTTATAACATATGAGACACTTTCATATCACTTTGATATCTAGCTCCCAAAGTTACAACCTAAATTAATTTAGATATGAAGTATGTGTGATAAAGAAAAATTCATATTTTCTTCGGAAAAACTTTTCAATTCCTTATTTTTCTAAATTTATTTTTACTCATCATATTCAAACTAAAATAAGTATAGAAACTACTTTGGAATTTTTCTTACCATATTTTTTTAAATATTACGAGGAACACTTTTATTAAGATTGGAAAATGGATTTTTGATTTATTTTGAAATTGTACACTAAGGAAGAACGTTAATTATAGAAATATTTACATCACAATGTTCTTCTTAATTTCATTAGAAATTTTTTCACAAAAATCTTCTACATACCAATAATATTTTATATCATCCACATACACAATTAATATCATGATGATGGAGATAAATTATTTCAAATACAATTTTCTATCAACTTTTCTTTTTGAAAAATTCAATATTCTCAGAAAACAATGTAGTTTATAATACAATAAAATGGAGATTATTTCAACCTATAAAATATTTTTTAAATTTACAAAACTTTCATTCATCTTAATAAAGTAAAAAAGTCACAGGTTTTCTTAATGTGAACTTCTTCTTCAATATGTCCATTTAGAAAGGCTAAATTTACATCTTCATCTGATAAATGTTTTAATTATGATTTCCAAAAACTACTAGAAACACTCTAATAGTTTCAAATAATGAACCATGGGAAATGGTTTCTTAAAAATCCACATCATTCACCTGTGAATATCCTTTTCAAACAATTCATTCATTTTTCTTGAAATTTATCCCTATTTATACATCTTGTTTCAGTAAAACCACTTTTTTATGATAAAATTTTAATTTTTTGGATATGGAAAAAGTTTCCAAGTGTCGTTCTTCTCAATCATATACATCTATTCATTCATATAATTTTTCCATCACTTATATTTAATAGATTATAAAACTGATTCTAGATCAACTTTTGAGATGAGTGATGTCTGTTTTTCCAGCCTCAACATTCTTCTGGTCTGAATTACGGATTTTTGATTCCCAGGAATATATTAAGTTTCAATATGTTTATATAAAGTATAATATTTTAATGTTTCCCTTCTAGATTTACATTCCTCATCACAAGATTTTTCTATATATTTAAATGTTTTTGTTGAATCAATTTCCATTCCTTGATAATGTTTTGTTTCCTTTCTTAGTATTCTCAAAAACTCTTTTAATGATATATGATTTCAATAACATTTACAAAATATTAATGCAACAAAATTTTTAAATGTTAATTGAAATTTTTTATCTTCTTCCATTAAGTGGATATAACATCAAAAACCCTTCTTATTCTTTGTCATCAAATTTCCCTAGATCCAATTTTTTTTACTTTTAATAAACAAAGACTTAGAAAAACAATAATGCATTTCAATGACTATTTTTTGTTTTAACATATTTTATAGGAAGTAATGTTGGATTAATGCCTCAAAAATCATCTATTTTTTACATGTAAAACAATTCTGATAGTTTATCTCTAATAGAACAATGAATGTTTATATTCTTCTAACACTCTTCCTTCCATTTCTTGAAATATTCTATTCTCTATTTCTACTACCCCATTTTTTTGTGGGGTTCATGGAGCACTATAATGATGTTTGATTCAATGATTTCTCATCTAATATTCAAGGGAATTGCATGTGAATTTTTTCCACTATAATTTCTCAATATTTTTATATAAATCCCCATTACTCTCTCAACTTATCCTATAAAACATATCAACATTTCTAATAACTTTGATATATAATACACAAACATAATGTTTTTTATTTGAGTGAAATCATTAATGAAAGTGATAAATTACAAATCTCTTTTGGTTGATTGATGTCTCATCATACCGCATAAATCAGAACAGATATGTTAATGAGGTATAGTAGAATGAATTTTAACTATCTTGTGAATTTTGTTAGTCAATTTCTATTTTGGTCAGGTTACACAAACACATTATTTTATATTTTTCAATGCTGGAACATTTCAAACAATATAATACTTGGAAAAAAATTCTTTTTTTTCTACCCTTGTTGTCCATGCCTTCAGTTCAACAACATATTCTCATATTCAGTTCTAATATAACCTGAGTTGTTATGTTCTACTATTTGAAAAATATTTCCACCAGTTCTTCCTCCTTTTGTAAAAAATTTTCTATCTTTAATACCTTAGATGATATAAGAATGTTTTGTTAAAAAAACTATATTACATCATAAAAATGTTAACTCACACTGAGTAAGTTGGGTTTGAACACATCCAAAAATTAAAAGTCTTTTGATTTATTTTTTTGTGGCCTTACCTCAATAGTTATTTTTCATATTATTTTTGAGGAACTTTTATTTCAAAAAGTAAATGATCCATTATCATAGTTTTCAACATTTTTTCATATTTTTATATCAATTTTCATGACTGAATAAAACCCATTATCACGTATCCATGGTTACTTCTTTTTTACTATCTTTCAAATATATCTCAACAAAAAATGATCATTCCATAAATTTATTTTTTCTAGCTTGTCTTTCTTTTGGACTATAAGAAAATTGTTTTGAAAGGTGTTTCATATATATATCATTATAATGACCATATGTTTCACATATTCCACATACTTCTTCTAGACATTCAATTTTTTTTCCATTTTATTTTTTCTAATGTCATGAGTTTTAACTTTTCCAACTTGATGAGTTTCAGGGAAATTAATCAATATTAATCCACAATTTCTTCCACTATATTCAAACCGTATTTTGGTATAGGACATGATATAAAAAAATTATATTCCACATTCTAATAGATTTTACATCACCATGAAAAACCATGAAATATTTATTTTCTATTAATGTAAGATCTTTATCTAAAGAAACATTGTTGGGGTTGATCATTTATTTCTGCTCTATCAAAATCGGGGCATATACCGTCATTTATATTGGGAGAGTTTTAAACTATTTTTTAATTGATAGGTTTCTCACATCCTTTATCAACCCATTATTTCTAAAAAATTTATTATCAACTAAATTATTAGAAACAATATATGATCAATATTTTTGGTTGGTGAGTAATTAACGTAATTCTTGTTTTTAGATTTCTAAACAACTTTAGAAGTCTCTAATTTTACTTCCATAGGTTTTTTGAAGTTTTAAGTCATATTTATTATATTTCTTTCTTCCATAAGAATAATTTATTGAGACTTTATTACTTCATATCCCATATATTCCAACTTCTTACTAATATCTTCAACCATATTTTCCTATTTAGCACTTCTATGTTTATAACATAAGATCTCCATGATGTATTACTATTGATGATTAACCACAATTTTTTCACATTAAATAACTTTTATAGTATCTTAATTTATCATTATGGTTTCAGTCTTAAGAGATTTTTTTGGTTCCAGACACGCAATAAGTTCTATTCTGAGCTAATATTCTTTATAAGATTCTTCACCTCCCCTTTCTCACTATTTGAGGAGTTTTTAAATTTCCCAAAATTTTCATGGAATTTTCTAGACTTTTATGAAATTTCAACATTCATATAATTTTTTTATGTTGTGTATGATTAATCTTTCTTACTCAATATACTTCACTAGTTTCTAGTAATCTTCTTATTATATATTTTGGAAGCATTTTTTTCTTTTGAAAATTTGTTCCACTTATTCTATTGATGTTATTTATAAAAAACATATTGATATTATCAAAATTTATTCATAGGAAAATTAATATTATAGTATAGAATTCCACCACACTAGAAACATTTTAGAGTATGTTTTCCTTAATATTTTTCTATTCCTCATCTATAATACTCAGAAATAATAGACTTGGTTTTACTGTTCAACTCATAATCTATTTATCTTTGAAATCATAAGGATATACATCTTCAATATCTTGAATTATTATATTTCACATAGATTAAAAATAAATTTCACCCTTAAATTTTTTTAAACACTAGATCATTTATAATTTCATAAGAAATAATAAATTTATGAAGGTAATCCCGAGATAAATCATATGTATATTTTAAAGTGAAAATTTTAGAATCATGTTTTTATTGAAAATTTATCTTGAATTATTTCCAAATTATTTAATATTCTTATATATCTCTAAAACCTATAATTTTTAAAACAACTACATTTACTCTGGTGAATAATTCATCAATATTTTATTCATCTCTCATTCCTATATCTTAAAAAATATTATTCCAAATTTCAATCATGGATTCCATCATTTTAGTATTCCCTTTAAAAATACATTCTATATTATACCTCATACTCTATGATGTATTGAGACCCATATACCTCATATAGAATTTTTATAATAGATACATAAGGTTAAAACTTTATGACTTTCTATCAACTTCATTATTTTTATTTTTATAAAATGTCATAGGAGCATCACTCTCAATAGGTGGAAAAATGGTAAAATTATAATATTTTATGATAACATAAAAGAGATATGGAATCATCCTATTTTTTCAACCATAATACATTTTTCGATAAAATATAGGAATTACTATAGTTTTGAAAGTATTGATATTTCCTACGATAAGGATTCAATAACGGAACCTTAGTTTTGATAATAATTGAAGTTCCAATGGAATGAATAATAACTAAGAGGGGGGGGGGGTTGAATCAATTATTAATTTTTATAAGTTATAATATTTTAGAAACATAACCCCTATGAATAATTAACATTCATTACCTTATCATATTTTATTAATTACTCATTTTATGAAAATATAGGAAGGAAAATAAAAAACATGAGATTTACAAGGTCCAGCTTTTCTGTGATAACCTACACCCTTTCCCTACACACTCTCACAAGTCAATAGTATTTAAATATTATCTTTAATTGAATATAACTTGTTTAAAATCATTTACATTCCTTCTATCTATATATATTAAATATTATACTCAATCCCACAAATTTAAAAAAAATCTTACAAAAAAGAGCTATAACATGAGTATTGAAACATTGTTCAGATTGCTCCACCAATGTCCTCGGATCTGATGACCCTAAGAACAATGGACCTTTATCTAAGTAACCCAATACAAATTTATTTCTCTCAACCAATACCAATCAAAATCTTTTTCAAACTGAAGATGAGTTTTTTTTGTTTTATTTTTGTAGTCTGGAAATATGAACTAACTCCATTCCGATCTTTAGATAATATCTCTCTCTAGAAAACACTTCTGACATGAAATTCACAACACTTCCACATTTTTCATACACATGAAAAGTGTTTTGTTCCCATTTAAATTTCACCTTTATTTATAGGTGGTATATAAAAGTAAAATTATGAAACTAAAATGTTTTTCCTTCTCACCCAATTTCCAAAATCTTTGAGTTTCACCCACATTTGAACATTATTAATGACTGCTTCAAACCTTCTCATCTATCCTAGTGTCCTCATTATAAATAATTAATTTCTTAGAAAAAAATATTGAATTATCAAAAAAATCATAAACTATAGTCTTGAAAACTATGTTTATTCAAACTTCTTTAGACCAGTCTATTAGAGTTTCCCCAGATCAGTCTAGTGGAACATCCTCAGCTATGTCTGATTGGTTTTCTTCCTCATATCAGTCCGATAGAACATCATTAGATCAATCTAATTTGACTTTATTCCTCATATACATCTAATTTAATTTCTTACTCAGCTATATTTGGCAAAACTTTCTAATCTTAGTCTGATTGACATTCTTCCTTATCTCTGTTTGATGGAAGTTCTTTAGCTCAATCCAGTTGACTTTCCTCCTCAGTTATGTTTGATTGAATTTCTTTCCTAGATAAACCCGATTGAACTTCATTAACTTCATATAATTTTAATTTCATCCTCATCTCATTATAATGGATATTCCTTAGCACAGACTGACTATATTTATTCCACAACTCATTCTGATGGAAATTCCTCAACTCTGTCTAATTGTCATTATTCATCAACTTAGTTCTATGGTACTTCCTCAACTAAGTCCAATTGTATTTATTCCTTAGCCTAGACTGATATAAATTCCCTAGATCAGTTTGATTAAATTTCTTACTTATATAGGTCCAATGGAAATTCCTCATCTCATCCAGATTGACATTCTTCCTTAGTTTAGTCTGATTGACTTTTTTACTCAACTCAGTTTGATTGATTTTCTTTTAGAAACTAAATATGGTGCATATGCGTCACCAATTCTCTGATGTACTGATTTTCCAAACTCCTTATACTATTTTTTTGTGTATCATTACTTCTTCATGATATTTCAGATACATGAAAGAATTGAAAATCATCATTAGATTTGTTTTGGAAAGTTATACAACTCTCCATTAACAACATTCATAACTTCCAGAATCAGAAACATAGAAAACTTTCATAATGTAATTTTTATGGAGTTCTATCTTTCATATAAAAAATTAATTTCCTTGAACTTGGACCAATCTAGTTCATCAAAGCACTATCTTTTCAAAGTGGCTTTCTTAATTCAGATTCTCATCTACTATTTAGTAAACGCATTATAAAATTTCAACAACACATATTTCACCTGATTTACAAAAACATTCCTTTTCAATAAATATTAGTTTTCAATAAATAAAAAAAATTATAAAAAATGAACATAAAAAAGGATATTCAAAATGGATATTTTTATATTTGAAAATGTTATTCCTATGAGTGAATGAAATGTTTTGATGGAAGCGTAACTTTTCTTGTGTTACAATTTCATTATGGTTGTTGGGAATTTTTTTTTGATAATGGATGGTTGTGTTATAAACCAAGGATGGGTGGTTCCATTATAACCCATCTATTTTTGGTTTTGTTATAAACTATGGATGGGTGGTTCTTTGATAAACCAAGAATGGGTGATCCCGATATATCCCTCAAATGTATTTGGTAGTGGGAAGTAGTTAACGATTTAGGTATTTCCTAAGAGATTATGGGAATATACTGGGAAGGTTATTCTATTTATAAGAGTGATATGAGAATGATGTCCCAAGATAACTAAATGATTTATCTATTCCAGATATGGTTTTATAAAAATATTTTGATTTCACAATGAAAAATATTAAGTTTATGTTAAAAAAATGTATATGACACTTCTTGATGGTCAAATGTATAAATTTATGATATTTTTTACGAGTTTTAATGATTAAAAATAAAAAATTATGAGTTTTATTTTAAGTATAATATTTATTCTGAAATGGTTTATAAAAATATTTGGTTAGATATTGGATTTATTAGATAATAAAAATGTTTATTTTAAGTTAAAATCTTATCTTGAAAAAATAAAATTTGAATGATATTTCAGGAACAACTAATTTTCATTCTTAATTTTTATAATTACCTTGTGGATATTTTGATCTTATCCCAAATTTTCAAATGTTTTTCATAGTGTTTTAAGGATTTTTAGTTACAAGGATAAGGTCAAGAACAAAATTAAGAATATACTTTAAGAAAATAAAACTTGTGATTTCTGAAAAGTTTTGTATTATGGGAGAAATGGGTGTGGAGTGTACTTTTACACTTTATGATATAATAATTAATTATGTATGGTTAAAGACTAACACTATAAAACCATAAACAATTTTTTTTGGAAAGTATGAAAATGAATTATTTCCAAAATATGAAATTGACGGGTTGTTTAAGGAAAAATCCTTATAGTTGGTATTAGAGAAAAGGATAATATAATTTTAAATATAATGATAATATAATTAAATACTCTTAGAAGATTAAAATATATTGTTATAATGATATATAATTTTTTTATTAACATGTTTATTCATATAAACATTGTCATTTTCGAAGTTTTTTCCAAACAGTAAATAAGGATGTTCATGTAGGGATGCACAAAGAAAAAAAATATCATTCCAAATTAGTGACATGGAATGGTTGGAATAGGAATTGACATTTTTTGTGATGGATCAGTCGAAATAGGATATAAAGTTTGGTGGGGACCATGATAGAGAGGAACCATATATACTATAGAGCAACATGTTGATAATGAGTATTTTTATGAGACAACACCCTCCAGCATTCAATGGATCTTCGATCAAGTGGTCGCCAAAGGATGGATTAACTCCCATGAAAATATATTTAAAATCACAGTATATTCATAACATAAAAAATTAACTATTTCTTTTAACCATTTTGAATGTGAATCTAATCAATGATGGAAAATGGTTAAAATACTTTAGAATGAAATAAGATTGAAATTATGGAATGGAATCCATTAAAGATTATTTTTCTTAAGAAGTATTTTATTAATGTGTGCTTGAGATAGGATATAAAATAAATTCACGAAATTGGGGAATAAAGTGGAAGATTAAGTGGATTTTTTAGATACAAGGCTCACCCGATTATCAAGTAACGCAACAAATTTTATCTTGGATATAAATGATGACATTAATTAGTTTTACTTTGGATTGAAGCCACAATATCAAAGGAAATTATATTTTTAAGAATTTAAATGTTTGGAAGAAATTGTTTGATGGGATTGGAATGTATAAATGGAGTTTATTGATAATAAGATACTCTATTACTACATGAAAAGAAATATTTACATGTCAAATATAAGTGGGAATCATCTATCAAGGAAATATAAAGGTAATAAATTAATGTTTTTAGTTTGTGATATTTTTATTAGAAAATAGACTGGGGAATGTATTACGAAATTTGGGTGTGGTTATGATGTGTTATGTTTGGGAATATAGCTCATTATTGTAATGGAAAATATCTTAGTAATGGTAACACAATTTTTTTAAATAGGTAGTAAGGTGTTTTAAATGTAACGAAAATGGCCATTATGTGGATGTGTGTCCAAAGAAGAGAATGAATGATGGGAAGCAGCAAGACTATAAGAATAAGGGTGATGTAAATTCGTTTTCATCTACATTAGTGGATTTTGAGACATCAAATAATGTGTAAAAAGGTACATTACTTGTTTATTCAGATTATTATAATATATTGTTTAATTTGTGGTCTACACATTATTTCATTTCTGAGAAATTTGATGCTAAAATTAAAATTCCCCCTTAATAAATGAAGTTGATAATTTTGTTAAAAACACTTAGGGGTCGTATTAATAAAAAATAATTAACAAATATTTTCTTATTATCATATCTGGAGGTGTATTTCTTGCAAAACTATATGACTTATCAAATATATAATTTAATGTTATTTTGTATGTCGATTGGTTTTTAGGTTATCATGCTAAGATAGATTACATTGACAATGAAGTTATTTTTCTAAATGAGTTTCTTTTTTATATAAGAATCAATTATCACCTTCGATTAGATATAAATAATATAATGAACTATAGAGAGTTGGAAATGAAATTTATATTTCTCAAATTATTGAGAGTAAGGGAAATACAAAAATTAATAACGCGACTGTATTAACAGAATATGTAGATAATTTTTAGTTGAAGTTTCACAATTTTATAATTGATCAAGAAGTTGAGTTTATTGTTGACTTAGTATGTGATACTAGGAAAATTTCACAACATCTTATCGAATGGTACAAGTATAACATTTGGAATTGAAAAATATCTACATTAATTGCTTTATAATGTTTTTATTTATCCTATCACTTCACCATGGGGTGCTCCTATTTTATTTGATAGAAATAAAGACAGGTCAATAAGGTTTTAAATTGATTATAGTTCATTGAAAACAACACTTTTAAGAATAAGTATATGTTTCCTCAAATCGATTACTTGTTTGATCACATATAGGGAGCTAAGTATTTTTCAAAGGTCGATTTCAAGTCTAGGTACCTTTACTTGAAGGTGAAAAATATGGAATCCCTACAACATCGTTTTTAATGGGTGTGAACATTATGATTTTGTGGTTATTCACTTTGTATTGATGACCAATTTGTATATATTCATAAATTTTTTTAATAGAGTTTTCCATTAATATTTGGAAAATCTTGTTATTTTTTGATTTGTGATAATTTGGTTTCTTCGAAGAGTTATGTGGATAATGAGAAACATCTATGGATTTTTCTACAAAGTCTAAAATAAATTAATTTATTTGGAAAATTTAGTAAATGTTATTTTTTTTATTAGACATCATTAATTTGAAATTTAATAAAAAAATATGGAATAACCAGTTGTCCTAATAACACTAATGTGGTTGGTGAAGGGCTAGGAAATAAAAATGTTACTATGATTTATAATTTTATTTTATTACTAGGATATTTCAATTCATTTTTAGAAAATTAGAACTGAAATCTAGACCACTAAACAATTTAACAAGAAAAAGGATATAATATTATTTGTATAAATGAATGGAATAAACATTTCTATAAATTAATAATAAGATAAGTGGATTATCTAGTTTTGGAGAATCCCTCCAGAGAGGGAGAAATTTTTATGTACAAAAACATTTTAATGAGAGGAATGATATTTTTTTAAATAAGGAATGATCGGGTAATTTCATATACCTCATGTCAATTAAACCCCCATGATAAAACTTATCCTATATGTGATCGTGAAATGAATGTTATAGTGTTTTCTATAAAAATTTAGAGACATCATTTATATGGTGTAAAAGGTGAAATATATATTGATCTTAAAAATTTGAAGTATATATTCACATAAAAAAAATTAAACATGAGACAATGGATATATAATTGAAGAAGGATTATGACTTAAAAATTAATTATGATACAAGTAAATCAAATATACTACCATGTTCTTTGAGTCATAAAGATAATATTACATTAACATTGAAACATATGGAATAATGTACTTTGGTTAATGATTTTCTGAATGTTGGATTATAAATTTTCTATCCTGTAACTCGTTATAACCTGTTTTAGGTGTTAGTACAGTTATCTTTGTCAAACAAAATTATGACTGCTCAGAAGGAAGTCCTTGAGTTATTGGAAAAGGTGAAACTTGTAAGGAATGTTTTATTTTATTAATTTAATAATAAAAAACAAGTTGTTTTGATATTTAGAAAATGGTTATGTGTTTCATGTGATCCCCATTTGAAGAAATAACTATTGAGTGAGGCTCATAGTTCTTAGTTTTATGTTCATCCCAATATAAAGACCATATATAAATTCCTTCAATAATATTTCTGATAGAAATCCATAAAGAAAGATATTGTGGGTTTTACTATTAAAGGTTTACTTGTTAATTGGTCAATGTCAATCAAAATTACTAAAAAGTATTATTTATCCTTTTATGGTGTTATAATGGGAAAGGTAGAATATATCAATGGATTTCACTATAGGATTACCAAATACATATCGACCTGATAATGTCATTTGGGTAATTTTTGACTGATTAACTTAATTTATTAATTTTATTCCCATTGAAGATCATAATTATTTTATTAAAATTTCAAGATAGTATGGTAAAGATATAATTAAATTACCTGGATTCCCCATTTCTATTGTTTTGATTCTGATCCTAGATTCACCTCTTATTTTTCAAATGAATTTATAAGTCATTGGGTATTAAATTAAATTTTAGTATATTATTCCATCATCAATCTTATGGAGAGTCATAGTGAAAGATTCAGACATTGGAGGATATGATTTGAGAATTTTTAATGGGTTGTCAAGAATTTGGTATCGATATTTAATATTGTTTGAGTTTTCTTATAAAAATAGTTTTCATTATAGTATATAGATGACACTATTTCAAGCATTATAGGGGAAATTTGTATTAGACTCCAACTTTTTAGGATGAAGTCAGGTAAAGAGATTTTTTGGGACTAGAATTGATGGAACGATATTTTATAATATGGAGATGATTCATAAGAATGTGAATATGTCTAAGAGTAGTAAAAAAACTATGTTGATAACTAGAATAAGTTTTTATCTTTGGAGGGAGGTGCGTAGGTTTGTTATAATGTAAACCCATTGAAAAGTGTTTCGTGTTTTAGTAGAAAGAAAAATTTAAGCCAACATTTTATTATAATGTATGAAATCATAGATAAAATTTCATTTGTTTCCAACTAAGTGGTATTTCCTCTTAGTTTTTCATTACGTACATGACAAATTTCATGTTTTGTTGATAAGAAAATATATGTCAAATGTATCTCAAGTTTTGAGCCTTTAAGTAGTATTGTTAGAAGAGACCCTTTATTATAGGGAGTAGACTATTCGTATTCTTAACATTAGAGAGTAGGTGTTATAGAATAAGGTGATTCCACAGTTTAAGGTATTTTGGATAACCAAATTATTGAATAACAAACATGGGAATCGAAAAATTCAATTAAGGAAAAATATATGCATTTAATTAAATAATTAATAAAATTTTGAGGATGTAATTTCTAAAAGGGGGAAATAATGTACCAAATGATATAATGTTAAAATAAATAAAATTCATGTATTATTAATATTTATTAATTAGATTTTATAGATTTATATTCATTATATGAATATTAGATAATTTTTCATTCAAAATAGAAAATATTTATTTCTAACTACATTGGGTTTCCATGCATTATATGGTTTAATTAAAAACATATATCAAAATAATTTAATTTGAATTTGAAAAAAATAACTATTTTTCATTCATAATATCCAAATTACCATAGGTTAAATTTTTGAGAATTTTCTGAATTGTCTTATTTTACAATGAAGAGTAAAAAATAGAACTTTTTGTTAAAAGTTTCCTTTTCATTCCATATATTCAAAAAAACTAAATTCTATTTTGTATTAGTATTAAATTTTTTAGATTATTTGATTAAATATTATCCAATAATTTGTTTGAATCTAAATTATACATTAATTTTATATAAAAACATTTGTATTTATAAAAAGGTATTTTATGGAAAACCTCTATTCATCGTATCTTGACCATTTAATTTTAAATTAAATTATTCCACCTCAATGAATTGAATTTAAAAAATGGATTGCATATTTGTAACACCCTGTTAAATTTTTATCATGTATGTTCTCATATTTACTTTTGGTTTCATTTCACATTGTGTGACTATTTTTTACAATGAATTGGGAGGACACCTGTAATGAAGAAGTCATGTATTTATTGGAATTTTCAATATAACTCATAGACTATGTGTTTCTCTCTATGCACTTATATACTATGTAAGTGGAGTACGTGACATGTAATGGTATTTGGAAAAAATACATGAATTAGGTGAAAGGAATAAATGGTTTACACACCATGTAATAGTTACAGGTTGTGTATAAATAAAATCCATTTTATAATTAATAATGAAATGGTTTTTTAGGGCGTATACCGACCCCAATCATTATACAGTATGAAAATGGGTTACACACTATGTAAATGTCACAGTGTTGATTTTTTTGTAACTATATGAGTGATATGTGTCATTTTTTCTCTGTTTATCCCTCCTCTCTAGATGCATAGTTCCCCCTATTTTCTATGTATTCTATCTATCTAAATTGAACTGTTCCATGATTGATCAGAATGGTTTGGTGATTCATCTCTTCAAATAAGAATTTACTATTGAGTTCTCTCTTGTTTGTGGTTTGTGACACCCTTTATGATAGGGATTTGTTATTATATTGTTTTGTATATCTGTCATTTTCAATATTTTGGAATTACTTGTCTTTAGAAGGAAAATATAATGTTTTCCAACCCTATATGTCTAAGGAAGTTTGATTTCTTGCTTCTTTGAGGTAGGTGGATATGTTAAAGTATTCAAATTTCTTTAATTTTATGTTTTTATTATTAATTCCTTGAGATTTAAAATGGAATTTCAAGTGATAAAATTGAAAAGGGATTTGGTTAACATTCGAAAATGGGTTTTTTATTTGAGAAGGGAATTTCTATGATTTGAAATGGAAAGTTAATTTTCAAACCCTAAAGTAGATTGGCATGGCATTGAATGGGGTTTATAAAATAACAATGAGCTTGGTTTTTAAAACAAAAATAATTTTAATTCTGGGCTATATCTAGGGTTCTTGGAAATTAAATTCTATATTCAAATTATGTGATGCACATGCCTTCTAACCTTTTAAAATTTATTACCATTGTTGTGGTTCGCTCCCTGGGTGTTGCAAGATTCTCTAGCCCAGGCTTCCCCTCTTCCATCAGTTATCACCAGCACAAGGACTTATTCTTCTCGAGCGGTTGGATATAGTTAGAAGGTCCCTATTATGTATCCTAGGGGGAAGCGAGATTATTCATCTCATGCTTCTCCTCCAACAGTGAACATCACCACCAGATGACCTTCTTCTTCTCAAGCGGTTAGAGATACTTCATAGGTTCCCAATCTAGCACCCAGGTAGTCTTTGAAGGATATTCTATTTATCTCTCCCCCGTCTCAAGGCACGGTTTCCACCCTTTATCTGGTAGTTCATCTTAGCACATCTTGTGTGGGTTCATAAGGTGGTAGCTCTATGTTGTCTTTCTCGCCTTCAGCAAAGGAATATGCTTCATCAGGGATCATAAGGTCCCTTATAGCTAGTTTCATGGAACATAAACCACCTCAGGGTCTCTTTAAGAATTTGTTTCTCTTTCAGGGTTTAAATCAGGTGTCTTGCATTTTGGTTTTGAATAGGAAGAATTTCTTCAATGCATAGTCCTCTCATGAAGAATTCATTAGGGATTGGGCTCTGACCCCTCTGTCGAGCATCAAGTGGCATTTCCATCTATCCCGATGGTTGATGGATGCTTATTGATGATGGGAATCTCTATGGGTGGTATAATGAATCAAGCTCCATAGGATTCCATTTCCTTTTCAAAATCATTCTTTCATGGAGAGGATTGGTGACTTGCTATGTGATTTCCTTTGTGTTGATGATCATACTCTCCATATTCAGGATTCTTCAATGGATAAGGGTTTTGTTTCCATAGATCTATTCTCCTCTCCTCATCCCATGTACTTTTATACTCCTCTCCATCATTAGGATGCTTTAATGGCTAAGATTTTTGTTTCCATAGATCTATCCTATTCTGTTTTATCACAAATGTCGATGATCGTAGCCATGTTCTATGGGTTAGTGGCTCAATAGAGTGGAATCATTCTTTGGTTTATTCATTGAAGCTTTGTTTCTGTTCCATATTACATCTTCATGGTCATAATGTGGAATCTTGTAGGTGTCTCCTTCTCTGTATGACCCCTTATACTAGTGAAGTTTCTTCCCATCAAGATTTATCTGCGGATCTATGATTTTATCATCCTTCGTCTTCATCTTGCGCTAATGTGAGGGTTTCCCTGGACCCCCTTGTCCATACCATCAGCTTAGAAAGTGGTTTGTGCACTGGTGTGCATATAACTCGTCCAATTTCAGCCTCTTCCCCCTCTAGATCATATGTCTCCCCCAAGGTTGAAAATATTGATTGGTATTCAAATCTGATAAAAAAGGAAACGATGTTGCATGATATGATTCTATTTCAGGCTCTCCCTCACTTCTTCTTCCCACTTCACAAGCATGTTATTAAATCCCTACATCTAATAGGTACAATAAAATATTTCATGTGTAGGAAAAACCCATATTTTTCCGCTTTGTGCCCTGTAGGCGTTTAGGAACCTCCTCAACCAAGAATCGAAGAGGTATTCTCTTCACTTCCATCTACGTCGTGTGTGACGACTAGAGAGTTACTTCCATATTCACCTCTAGTTACCCAGGTCTTCGATAGTTCCTCATAGAAATAATATCTTATCGTATCTCCCATTAATATGGTTTGTACATCGTATCGATCAAAATGATATTTTACAGTCTTTGCTTCAACATCTTCAAAGAGATTTCCCTTTCTTAGGTCCAAATCCAAGTGGAAACTATTTAAATGTTTCATTTTCTTATCTGGAATGCATGTGGGATGGGAGAATATGTAAAAAATTTCTTTCATGTATACAAGAAATATTGGGCTAAATCATCTATTATTGTTGTTATTTAATTGAAGCACAATCCGGATATGATTCAACTCTTTTCACAAAATACTGGTCTTATTGGGTTTTTTCATGATTCTCTAATCAATAGTCATATATGAATTTTTTATATTCTTTTACATGGGTGGAGAAGATGTCATCTTCGAGCCAACACATTTCCACAAAGATCATTAAGGGAAATAAGCCTCTCTCATTCCCTTTTTTGTACCATGAATACAACATCATGGAGAGTGAATATTTGGGGTTGGATTTGGTTATGTTTAATCCAACTAATGAAGCCCAGTTGGTGGGGTATTTCGATTAAGTATTGGATCATTAGTAGAATAACAATAGTGGTTTGTGCTCCTGCAAGAGTAGGAATGACTTTGATTACATTTCTACTAGCAATGTCTTGATGGATCTAGGGTATTCAAGAGACAAATTCATGAGGTGTAATAATTAGGAAGGAAAGTGGTGACTGTGGTGTAGACTGGATCGGTGTTTGGAAATTATCTAGGTAATCTCTATTTTATTAGATACAAAGATCAAAAATATTTCTAGAACTTTCTCGAATCGCTCTCCAATACTTATATCCCTTGATCACTCAATGAAAAAACCAATGTGATTATTTTTCTATAGTATATGGTTGTCATGTCCAAATTGTTTTAACATAGTATGTTTATAATAGAATAAGAATATGTAGGAATCATCAGGGGTGGGGTTTCATAATAATTTAAGGCATTTGAAAACTGACATGTCATAATGTAAGGTGAATCATCCACCACCTATAGTGGGACTGGAGGCCATGAAAATGGAGTTGGAGAATGGAGAGGCAGGGATTTTGGTCGGTTGGGATGAGGAATGTTTTAGGGATATCATTAAAAATAAGTTATGTTATTCTGTTTTGATTTTTGAGGAAGAGTGGATAGCCCAAGAACATTCAAGAGCAATGTGGCTTAATGAGGGCGATCACAACTCTCTGTTATTTCACACATGTATCAAAGAGAGGAAGAGAAATTCGAGGCCAAATTTTCAAATGGAAGACAGATCCTTCAGTAATGATCTAAATCTTATTGGTGGGTTGGATGAATCTCACATAAAATCTATTCTGGGTGAATATTAAACGTTCATGTTGGATGGGTATCCCACAGGGTTCTCTATGCTTTTTGGAAATATTCCAAGGGTGGTGTCTAACTATATGAACTAATCATTTGGTTCCATTCTGGATGAGAAATTTTTTTGGGAGATTGTCTCTTCCCTCAATATAGAGAGTGCTCCAGGGCTTGATAAATTCTTGGGATTATTTTATGTGGCATCATGGAGTATCATCAAATATGAGGTGGTGGGTATTATCCAAGACTATTTTAGGGGAGGTGGGCTATCAATGGTAGAAAGTGCGACTACATTGGTACTTATTCCAAAGGTGAGAGCCCCTATCTTTATTAGTCAGTATTGAACCATAAGCATGTGAAAATTCTCATATAAGGTGATGGAATGTATTCTAACTAGAAGTGCAGTGCCTGATATTGACAATCTTGCATCAGAGGAACAATAAGGTTCTATTTAAGATAGGAACATCCAGGGTTCTCTAGGGCTGGATCAAGATATGATTGGAGATATTAATTGAAAAACCCTCAGTTCTAATATTTTCATGAAGCTAGACATGGGAATGGATTATGAAAGAATGGAATAGTGATTTATTATCTCTTTTTGACTACTACAATCATTTCTGTGTGAGTGATTGACCACCTCTTTAGAAGTTACAACTCCACATATTTTTATGTCACTCTTATGGGGAAAAGATGTGGTTTTTTCAAAGTAGTCTGAGGTCTAAGACAAGGGGACCCTTTATCTCAAAGGCTCTTCATCCTAGTCCAAGGATATCATAGTAGATCCATCTCAAGAAATATTTTTGATGAAGCCATTATCCCCTAACATTGCATACCCAACATTAATGGAATATTGTATTTTCTATTTGAGGATGATTTATTGATATTTTCTAATGGGAGTAGAAGGTCTATCCACAATCATGACAAGGTTTTGGATGATTATAGCATGTAAAGTGGGAAACATATCAATAAGAGAAAAATTTAGTGTCTTCATTGCAAATACTTTTCCTAAAAAAAGAAGTAATAAAGTCTAAGAGTTTCTCATAATGAGAAGGAAGGATATTCCTATTATCTACATGGTTTTCCCTTTTTATCTTATTCAAATTCACATCCCCTTTTCCTAGGGGATTTTGGAAAAAATTTCTAGTCGAATCGCAAAATTGAAAATCCATTTTATCTCTTTTAGGGGTTAGATTACATTGATTAATTGTTTCCTTTCTTATATCCCAATGCATATTTTGTCTTCACTCCGAGTACCCAAAATGGTTATAAGAAGAATGGAGATGATTTTTTTCATTTTCCTTTTGTATAAAAATGATAAAGAGATATGTCACTAGG
This sequence comes from Viscum album, assembly GCA_963277665.1. Taxonomy (NCBI): domain Eukaryota; kingdom Viridiplantae; phylum Streptophyta; class Magnoliopsida; order Santalales; family Viscaceae; genus Viscum; species Viscum album. Next base: position 485,880,875 of record OY728129.1, read on the forward strand.
ATTTATGTCAAAAGATAGCTAAATTAGTGGAGGCTGGTGGTATTAATGTAAGGGATACAGAGGAAACTATGCATTGCATGCATGCATGCCTTATCTGGGATGAAATATAGGGTCAATCATTTTAGGGTAAGTTCATCTCTCATAATAATGGATTTCTACTGGAAGAGCCCAATTATCGTTCAAAAAGTTTCTATAAAATCATACAGGGTCATACTCTAGAGCATTGGTTACATGAATGCCAGATTGTAGGCCGAGGTAACTTCAACTATTGGAATTACAACTAGGCAGGTCCAAAGTTGGGCTTTTGGGTTTTTCTACTCATTTAATATCATTTAAAAAAGCATTTTGTTATCCTCTTCTCATCTAATCGGCATTGAATTCTCAGTAGTGAGAAGATTTTGATAACATCACCCTGAATGAGGATAAGGATATGTTGGTTTTCATGAGATCACCCTATGGTGTATTTAGCACCATGGAGTATTGTTCAATTCAGTGTGGTACCGACAAATGTGATATGTTGGGTGGGATTTTCTAGTGTTCCAAAATACCTACAAAATTATTCTTCCTTGTATAGAGAATCAGATTTAATGAAATATCCATATACAAAGATATTTTTCCATGGGTATCCCTTTAGCTTCTATGTTTCCGTGCTGCTCCATGCTAAATGAAGAATCAACTCATCATATTTTTTTCTTAGAAGTCTGGGAAAATAAAATCTGGAAGAGGCTAGGAGCTGATTTGGTCTTCCGTATCCACAACGACAACATTGAATATTTTCTTCTCAATCGGTTTAATGGATCAGATACCAACAAATTTGAGAATAAGGCAAGGTAGGTTATGTTAGCAGTGGGGCATTGGACCATTTTTAGGGAAAGGAACAAGATTCATCATAAGGTAATCCGTAGATCTTAGCTTTCCATTGAGGAAATATCTTAGTGTACAATAGTTGAGCTGGGACTTTTTATAAAAAATTGGGATAAATCACCATCTATGAGCATGTTGATAGCTGGAAGGGTGCCTTCTCTTTTTTCCTCACAGGCCATCTCATATGAGGATCTGGGTCAAATGGAATCTATTTATGAATTGTTTGAATCTTAACACTGACGTCTCTTGGGATAATGGTCTCGTTAGGGGAAGGGTGTGGCTCGAGATGCTAAGGGTTTGGTTGTGTTTTCCTTCTCCAATGATTATGGCTATGGTTAATTTATTATGGAGCAAGAAAAGGAAATGCGAAATTGGTTAAAGCTATGTTTGGAAAATAATATCAATCTAGAAGTGGTTGAGATGGACTCTTTTATAATATTTAACTCCCTTCATAGTATGACATCAAACCCTTGAACCATCTCTTATGAAATCGAAAACATATATTATAAGGCCCCATCCTTAAACACTACTTTATCTTGAGTTATTACAAGATTACACATTGAGGATGTTTTCAGGTTTAGAGTTTTAGAGAATTAGATCATAAATCATGCATTGCATTCCACATTTAAACAAGGTGGTTACATTAAAGATAATAATCACTTTTACCAACAAAGGAAACATATTTAAACCAAAACATGGATTCTTTCAAGACACTTCCTCGACACTATCATCACATCATGCACCTTTCCCTTGACCTTTGATGGCATGAGAATAAAAAGCTAAGTAAGTGATATAAAAATATGGAATGAAAACATCCATCCAAATTGAATTTTTATTAAAGGGAAGAAAAGAAGGACACAAAGAAAGCTACGGAGGTCTAAAGTAATGCAGACCGAGGGCATCCCCTCTGATCAAATTAACACATTCTGCCTTCAAACTGTTAGTCCAGAAGATATGCACATCTGTGGACCTGTGATTGTCCATGGAATCCAAATAGTCCGCGACCTAGTTCCCCCCTCGCCATATGTGGGAGAGAGTGATGTTTTGACTAAGCATATCATGACATTTCCTGACCACATACACAATGGACCAAGGTGTAGAGTGATTTTCTTTAAGGGAATTAAGGAGGACAAGAGAGTCCACCTCCACTTCCGAAATGGAAACCTCCTCCTTGATGCACAATGAAATCCCTGTGAAGAGAGACTGGGCCTCTGCTTGTATGGCAGTTCCCCTACCCAGGAAATGAGAGAAATCCAGTTTCACATCACCCTTAGGATCTCTAACCACCCCCCCTCCGGAGATCACCCCTGTTGAGTAAGCTTCATCAGTATTGAGCTTGTAGCCTGCTACAGGGGGATCCCATCGGACCCACTTCCCAGGGCCTCCCACCTTAGGAAGGGAAGGGTAGGGATTGTGCGTCGGCATGCAAGGGAAGGGGGAGGAACTCTTCCACTCCTTAATGAGAAACGACATGTTGATGATCAGGAAGTAGATGCGAGAGAATATGGCTCTGGTCGAGGGTATTACACATTTGTATCGGGCTTGGTTTCTGGCTTTACAAATACACCATCATCCCACACTAAAAGAGACAACACGGGGAAGGCGGGTCTTCTCCGAACCAAGCGCGCCTTCAAACCACCTTTCCAGAAACTCAGACTCAGTCTCCTCAGAACTGGGAGACCTGACTCCCCCAAGAAACGACCAAACCTCCAGCGCCCATTTACTCTTGAAAAATATGTGATCCAAGCTTTCCTCCATCTGATTCTTGAAACAGTGGCATCCTGAGGCCAGGCTGATCCCATGTTTCTTGATATTGTCATCTGAGGCCAGTGCCAGGTTCCTAATCTACCAAGTCAAGAAATTCATTTTGGTTGGGATCTGATGACACCAGACAACACCATTCCACCAATCCAGGGGCCACATGAGGGACCTCCACCTTTGGAAGTCTCTGTTTTTGAAGACCCCCAAGGACGAGGGAGTGGAAACACACCTGTCTCTCTCGGAATTCAACACGATCGAATCGAAGACATCCCGGTGATCTGCATTCAACACCGCTTTGATGATGCGGGGATGGCATTGGGCTTCTTTAAAAGAGATCAAAGGCGCCAGGCACCCTGGGAATGCCAAAACAGAGCCTACCTAGTTCTTGTTCCAGAAGGAGATGTCCCCTGTTCCGAAAATCTAGTGAGAGCAAGAAGACAAGGAGAGAACCAGAGGGTGAACTTTGGCCCATAGCGGGGAAGCTGGGCCACAACTAACCTCTTCATTACCTCTGATCAAATGTGACATGCGTCGACCCCATAAGGTTTGCTCTTCCAATATCTCCCATGAAATCTTGGCATGGTCACCTTCTATAGTGTTATGGAGACTTCGACAGTTGATCCCCCCTTCGAGGGTGGGTCTTCCCAGCCTCTCCCACTTCGTCCAATGCTGCTTGCCTTCAGACTTTGCATCCCATACAAAGTTACAAAGAATAGTGTCCACTTCTTTGATGACTCCTTTCGGAACATTAGAAGAGGCCATGGCATGAATAGGAATGGACTAAAGGACACTATTCACCAGAGCAATGCGCCCTCCGAACGATAGAAGCTGATTCTTCCAGTTGAGAACACGCCCCGAAATCCTGCTTAAAATGCCATCAAAATTGCATATTCTAATTCTTGCAGAATAAATGTGAGTGCCCAAGTATTCCATTGGGAAAAGCCCATGTTTCATGTTGATCCTGCTTGTGAGGGAGTCCAGACATTGGGACGACCTGCGGTTGGATATGAAGAACACGCTCTTCTCCTTGCTCAGGACCTGTCCGCTCCAGAAGCAGTAGTCATTCAGAATCTCCATCAGTCTCTAGATGGATCTCCTCCCCCCGTTAATGAAGATCATAGTATCATCCGCAAACATGAGATGGGAGATTGTAGGGAGGATATATTTCTTTCGGAAAGGAAGAATATTCCCTTGGAGTATGCTCCTGTTGATTGAAGCACTAAGAGCGTCTTGGACAAGGATGAACAGGTTGGGAGAGAGTGGATCTCCCTGTCTCAGACCTCTAGTAGCTTTGAAGAAATAGTGCATTTTTCCCATGAAAGAAAACCCCAGCCAAGATGATCTCACGCATCTGAAGACATTGTCAACCACCTTTGCCGAGAATCCCATCGTCGCAAGGACTCTGTTAAGAAAGCTCCATTCAATCCGATCATAGGCTTTGTTCATGTCAACTTTTATGGTGAGGTTGGATCCATGAGTCTTGTGGTTGATATCCCTCACCATCTCCTGTGCAAGGGTGATGGCCCCCTGGATCGATCTTCCTCTCATGAAGGCATGTTGTTCAGGAGAATGCCATGAAGGCAGCATCGCAGCGAGTCTTTGGTTGATAAGGAATGCAAGTATTTTATAAGGGAAATTGCAGAGACTGACCGACCTGTAATGGGATAGGGAGTTGGGGTATTTGACCTTGGGAAAAAGGCATTGAGTCGTGGCTCAGGCCACCCGCGGTAAAGACCCTCCCATGAAGAAATCCTGCATAGATTTAATAACGTCACCTTTGACCACCTCCCACGCTCCCCTGTAGAAGGACCCTAGGAACCCGTCGGTCCCAGGGCCGCTTTCCGGATCCAACTTTTTCATGGCTTGAATGATCTCATCCTATGATGGAGTGTATTCCAGGGTACAATTCTCCACCGCTGATACTCTATTCTGGATCACCTCCCACTGCCCCAAAGTGCCAGTGGGATACCCTCTGGACATTCTGCGGTTCTGGCCAGCAAGAAGATCCTAGAAATATTGAAGAGCCATCTTCCCAACCTCTCCCCTATCATTCACGTACGAGCCGTCCTCCTGCATGATTTTTGGCTTTTCCCAATGATTTTGTTCTTTATTTCAGGAATGGAAGAACGCAGTATTTTTTCCACCGTCTCTAAGCCACTTCACTCTGGACCGATCTCACACCTGTCTCTCCTGTTTCAACAGCTCCTCAACCCAAATTGCCTTCTTATTTTTCAGTTCATCGGTGGCCTCCTCACTCCATGCCTCCTCCAGACTCCATTGAATGATATCCAACTCCTGTTTAAGGGACTCACGCCTTCGGTCATTATTGGGAAGACTCTTGCACCATTCCTTCAGCCCTTTTCTAACTCTTCTATGATTGTTATGAATGGCTACACACGAGAAGCCTTGGGTGGGAGAATTCCATTGTTCACGGACCACCTCGTGGTATCCCTCATGTCCCGACCAGTAGGGGTAAAACCTAAAAGATTCTTGAGAAGGCTTCGGGGGTATGATCGAGATCTTCAGCGGAGAGTGATCCAAAATCCCCCAGGCAAGATGTGAAACCTTGACCTGGGGAAAAGCAAACAGAGCGTTGGAGTTTGCTAGGAAATGATCGAGCCTGCTTTAAAACCTTCTTCTTCTACCCTGGTTATTGCACCATGTGAAGCGATCCCCGCAGAAGCCCAGGTCGAGAAGTACGCTTCTAGATATACATGAATTGAACTCTAGACTTTCTTGCCTCAGAAAGGCTCTCCTCCCCTTCTTCTCTTCCGGGTCACTAATGATGTTGAAGTCACCAGCCACAAACCAAGGAGTGTTCATCGGCTTGAACACTTCAAGGTCATTCCACAGTCTCAATCTTTCCTAGGGATCACAGCTTCCATACACAAAGGTTGAAAAGAATAACTCTTCTCCCTTCTTGACTTTCACCGTGATGAATTGGTCTCCTACATAGTCAATGCCCAAGAACCATAACATAATCGTATCATATAAAACATGCATAAAGAAAACATAACATTTCCACACTTCAATCACAAGATATCAATAACACATTGATATAATAAAACATTATCAAAACCATTTTCAGTACCAAAATAAGAGAAAAATAAAACATGGTATTTATTTTTCATTTAAAAATGTTATGACCTCTAGAGGAAGCCGAAACTCAAATAATGGATACGGCGGCGGAGAAGTCGTTGTCGTCGCATATGTACGACAAAAACATTTCATTTTGTCTTTTAGTAAAACACTTCGTATAAAAAAGATAATTTTTAATAAAAGTAAAAGTCAAAGGGGTTTATACACTGTATAAAATAAAGTTGTGTATAAAACATAATATGTCTCAATGAATGGAGATTGAGACGATGTCTCTTACCTCATGTCCGACTTGACTCGATCGTTCTTTAATCTCCTAAACAATAAACTTGAGTTAATTTCAACTTTCTTAGGAACCCTTTTCAAGTTAATTATTCTTTTTATATCACTTATTACCATATTATGAAAATTATGTAACTATTTAAGTTAATAACGGTCGTTTTTTCGATCTTTGTTACATGAGCCAAAAATGGACATCTTATTATTACATGTTGTTCATGTGGTCAAAGGTTCATTATATCCAGAATTATATTCATGATGTAGATATCATATAAATCATATATATCCAGTATATACATGAATTTATAATATTACATAATATTTAGAGGTAAGAAATGAAATGCACCGTTCATGGAGACGGTAAGCCGTACGCACGCATGAACGATACTTTCATTTCTATTTCGTATTTAATGGAATGAAATCATAATGATATAGAGGTATATCATAAATTCAGTATATTATCATATGTAACATCATAATCTACATCCTTTATATGTACCAAATATGGAATTAACGAATCAAATCACTTTGAGAGGGTGGTAGTCCGCACTTCCAAAAAATGAAATTATCGCGTTTATCTATAATGGAAACCATAAAGGTATGCATTAAATGAAAAATACAGAAGCATAAGGAAAAAATAAACATAATATATATCATATATAAAAATAGTTAAATCTTAATGTCCACCTTTAAAGGAGTTAAATGAATATTAAACAATCATCGTTTCGTGAGGAAGTAATTCGCCATCCACAGAAACAGTATGTTATTTAACCGTTAGACGGAGGTGTGTGTAAGTGTAAATCAAATCCTTCTCATAACAAAATCCTAGTATATTTTAGATACTCTCTTTTTTACAAAATAAAATAATAAAAAGAGTTTAGGGGGTTGGAGAAGCAAAATAAAAGAAAAGAACATTAGAGACGACTTTACCTTTAAATCAGGTAACTCCTCTTGGATTGAAGCAAAAGGGTTTCTTGAAGAGGTTTCTGCCTAAGGTAAGGCATCTAGGATGAATAGAGGGATGTGGAGAGATAAAATGAGAAGACCTTGGCTGAGCCAATGGATTGAGAGGTGTGGGTAAAGAGGTAGAGGTGGGGGCCATTTATAAGAGGGAGGAGGGGCACTCTTGGAATGTCAAGAAATGTTACTTTATTTTAATATGAGTTTCGGATTTTAAAGGTCCCAAATTGATATATTTCGAGGATATGGTGATAAGGGTTCGAAATATACTCATAAAATATATTTTTGACAAGTTTATGTCTTAGATTTTACATTATCATTTCAGTTTATTTAAATCATTCATTAATGAGGTAATCACTGCATCATCATGGTGTCATAAAAAATTAACTAATTTAATGTCTAAAAATTATAAAAAAATACTATGATGTAGGAAATAATTTTATCTTTCCAATTACTATGTATTTTCCAAGAGATAATTTATGTAGACAAAATTAATTTTTTTTACTTAGGTGTTATATACTTCTGTGATACTCTCCTTTCTTTAAAAATAAAAAGATAAAGTTTCACTATCACCCAAAAGTGATTACATGGGGTCCCTAAGTTTGGAACAAGGCATACCCGGGTCGTCCATGACACAACCAGTAGCATTAGAACACATTTTGGGGTAATGTTTTATTATTATGATATTATTTTATTACCCTTAACTACCCGATTACTAATTAATCATGATAATTAAAGTTAATTACCGTCATTACTATTCATAATGTCCAAAAACAAAAGTGTCTTAATTACATAATTTGGACCTTATGATTCAAAATATGGAATCCATTTTACCAAATTCCAAGCAAAGAAATTGAAGTAATTGATTTAAAAATAATTCCCATTGTCAAAACAAATAGCAGGTTTTTTTGAAACAATATCTATGAAAAGTTTGGCACTTGTTCATGCCCAATTCCAAAGTGAAATCAATTCTAATGAACACCAGTGGATTAAATTGTAAAAATATATTCTAATTAAACTTCATAACCAATTATAAGGACAATATAACCATATTATTAAATTAGATGAAAAAGCAGTTCTGAAGTAAGATGCAGTATTTTTCACTATTCATTAAAAAAATGAACATTGTCAGAAAAATTCCAAATATTTATCCAAAGTAAATTTCAATGTACCAATTCTAATTAATAAGTTTATTTTGACAAAAAGATCTTATAAAATTTTCAAATGATAGATTTAAAAATGTTTTTCCATCAAAAGGCAGTAAAATAATCTTTTAAAAATATTAGTGTATTCCATGCTTAAGATTGTATTTATTCTCATTTTAAGCATCAAAAACAATATCTAATTTATAAATAGATATATATATATATATATATATATATGAAAATACATATTTATTTACTTACATGGGATGTTACACCCTTCCCCCTTTAGAAAATTGTGTCCCCGCAATTTATTTACTTATCGAACAAGTGGATGTACTTATCCCTCATTGCATCTTCAGATTCCCATGTTTCCTCTTCAATAATGTGGTTTTTCCACAAAACCTATACTTGATGAATCACTTTATTCCATAACACCTGCTCCTTGTGGTCAAGAATCTGGACCTATTGTTCCTCATAAGATAGATTCTCTTCCAGCTGAACTACCTCTGGACTCAAAACATGAGATGGATCTGGCATGTACTTCCTTAACATTGAAACATGAAAAACATTGTGTACCTGGGATAAACTCGGAGGTAAAGACACTTGGTATGCAACTGATCCAACTCTATCCAAAATTTCATATGGTCCAATGAACCTTGGAATCAACTTTCCTTTCTTACCAAATCGCATCAAACTTTTCCATGGTGAAACATTGAGGAAGACATGATCACCTACTTCAAAAAAGAGATCCTTCCTCCTGTTGTCCGCATAACTTTTCTGCCTGCTCTGAGCTGTTATCATGTGGTTCTGTATCAGAAGAAATTTTTCTGCCAACTCTTCTACCAATTCTGGTCCCATCAACTTCCTTTCACCCACTTCATCCCAAAAATCTGGAGTTCGATACCGCTTCCCATATAATGCCTCAAATGGTTCCATCTGTATACTGGAATGAAAATTTTTATTATAAGAAAACTCAACCAAAGAAAGATATTGGTCCTAACTTCCTTGATAATCCATCAAACAAGCACGTATCATATCCTCCAAAGTTTGAATTGTTCATTCTGGCTTCCCATCTGATTTAGGATGAAAAGCTGTACTAAACATTAATTCAGTACCCAACGACTTCTTAAGGCCTTTCCAAAAGTTAGAAGTAAACCTGGGATCACGATTAGATATAAAAGAGAGGGGAGATCCATGTAACCTGACTATTTATTTAAGATACAAACGAGAAAGTTGATCTAGGGAAAAATTATGTCGTTTAGCAAGGAAATGAGCAGATTTAGTCAAGCGATAAAAAATAACCCAGATTGCATTATTACCTTGAGGTGTCTTCGGCAATCCCACAATAAAGTCCATGGATATATTCTCTCATTTCCACTCTAGTACTGGTAAAGGTTGAAGCATCCCCTTCGGTAACTGCCGCTCTACTTTAACCTGTTGACAAGTCAAACACTTCATAGTAAAATCAGCAATATCTCTTTTTATTCCATCCAACTTGTAGTACTCCCGATGATCTCTATACATCTTAGTACTTCCTGGATGAACTGAAAATAGAGAACTATGAGCTTCACATAACAACTCTCTCTTCAAATATGAATCACACAACACACACAATCTCTTCCCAAATCTCAAAACACATTCATTATCAATGTTGAATTTAGGCAACTTACCCATCTGAAGCAGCTCTATCTTTCTATGTAACTCACTGTCTTGCTTCTATGATTGCATAATTCTATCTGATAGAGATGATTTCACTAATACCAGAAACAAAATAGAGGAACATCCTGCACCAACTACTTCTATGAAAAAGATCATCAAATCCTTAACCAAAGGATCACGTTCCAAACATAACATGGTTAATGATGCATTACTTTGTTGACTCAAAGCATCAGCCACTTTATTTTATTTTCTCGGATGGTAATGAATTGTACAATAATAATCCTTGATTAATTATAGACATCTCCTATTTCTCATGTTCAATTCTTTCTGAGTGAATATATACTTTAAACATTTGTGATCAGTATATACCTCACACTTTAAACCATACAAATGATGTCTTCAAATTTTTAAGGAGAAAACAACATCAGCTAATTCCAAATCATGTGTAGGGTAATTTACCTCAAGAGTTTTCAACTGACATGAAGCATAAGAAATTACCTGATCATTCTTCATTAGGATGCAACCAAGTCCTTTCAACAAAGAATCATTATAGATAACAAACTCACCATTCCTAGAAGGTAGTGCCAAAACTGGAGCATTCACCATTCTTCTTTTCAATTCCTGAAAAAAATCATCACATTCTTTTGTCCAGATAAACATAACACCCTTCCGAGTTAGCCTAGTCATTGGAATACATAACTATGAAAAATTTCTAACAAAACCTTCTGTAATAGCCTTCTAAACCAAGAAAACTACGAATCTCAGTTACATTTGTAGGTCTTGGAAATTCTTCTACAACCTTTGTTTTTGCAGGATCAACAGTTATCCCATCTTTAGAAACAATATGACCAAGGAAATAAATTTGTTGCAACCAAAACTCACACTTGCTGAATTTACCATACAATTTCTTTTCATTTAAGGTTTGAAAAATAAACCTTAAATTTCTTTCATGCTCCTCTTAACTTTTAGAAAACAAAAAAATATCATCAATGAACACAACCACAAACTTATCCAAGAACTCATGGAAAATTATATTCATAAGGTCCATGAATACAGAAGGTGATTTGGTTAACCCAAAAGGCATTACTACAAATTCATAATGGCCATATCTTGTACGAAATGTAGTCTTCGAAGCATCTTCTTCCTTTACCTTCAACTGATGGTACCCCGATCTCAGGTCAATCTTTGAAAAACACTTAGCTCCCTAGAGCTGATCAAACAAATCATCGATATGAGGCAAAGGATATTTTTTCTTAACAGTGATGTTATTCAAGGATCTATAATCAATGAAAAGTCTCATAGAACCATCTTTCGTTTTAACAAATAAGATAGGAGCACCCCATGGTGATGTGCTAGGTCTAATGAAACCTTTCTCTATTAAATCTATAAATTTATCCTTTAACTCTAAAAGTTAAATTTGAGCCATTCGATAAGGTGGTTTTGAAATTGGCTTAGCATCAGGAACTAAGTAAACAATAAATTCTACTTCCCGATTTGGTATTATTCCAGGAAACTCATCAAGAAAAACATCAGGATACTCAATTACCACAGGCACATCATTAATATGAATGGTTCCTTTGTTTTCAAAAATATGTTCAAGGTAACATTCATTTCCATATTTTAAAAGTTTCTCATCCTCTTGATATGTTATCAACAGTAAGGGTTCTTTCTTGTACACAAACTGAAAGACTTTCTGAAAAGAAACTTATTTAGCTCTACAATCAATCATAGCATGGTAAACAGAGAGCCAATACATACCAAGGATAACATCAAACTCTACTATAGGTAAAACAATAAGGTTTGCAAGCATGTTTTTTCCACGGATAAGGATAGGAAGACTCTTATAAATTCTTTTTTCCTCAACATTTCCCCCAGGTGTTTTTATCACAAGTTCAGGAGTCATTTCTTGAGATGGAATTCGCAATTTACTAGAAAATTATTCAGAGATGAAAGAATATGTAGACCCCGAATCAAAAAGCACACTGGCCTACTCTGAAAAAACAAAGTACCTGATACCACTTCATTTGATGGCCCAACATCTGCTGAAGTAGTTGCAAAGGATTTCCCCACTCCGTTTTTCTTGTAGTCTGATTGCTTCCCATCACTCAATCTCTTTGTCAAACACTCGTTTGCATAATGACACATCTCATTGCACTTGAAACATTTCACTAACTGTAAATCAAATTTGGTCTTACCATCACCCTGATCTTTTTCAATGAAATCACGAGCCTTATGTCCCATCTTACCAAATCGGTAGCACTTTCCAGAATTCAGAAGAAATTCTCCAACATGCCTTTTACCAAATTTATCACAAAATGAAACTTAGTTTTCTAACCATCAGACTTCTTTGAAGGATTCTTCCCTTTCTCCTGCCACCTCGGTCTCTTCTTCTGTTGGTTGTTATAAAACAATTGATAATCGGAAAACTCTATTTCCACCTTCTCAGCACATCAAAAAATATTTTCGTAACTCTTGAACTCTCTAGAAGCTAAAGCCCTTCGATATTTTGGATCTAATCTTGAGTAAAAATGATTGATTTAACTACCAAGGTCTTGGATAAAATTTGGAGCATACATTTCCAATCAAGTGAACCTCTCTTCATAAGCATCCACTGAGTCGTCCTCCTGCCTCAATTCCAAGAATTTTTTTCCATCCTAAGACGAACAACCTTAGAAAAATACTTCTCAAGAAACATACCTTTAAATTCATCCCAGTCGAGAGCATCAATCTTATCAGCGTCCCTGAATTTTTTATCCATTGACCACCACTGATCTGCTTCAACCTCCAAACGGTAAATAGAAAGACTAACCTTTTGATTGTCTGAACACCCCATGACATCAAAAATCTTCTCTAGTTCTTTAATCCACCCTTCAACTAGCATAGTGTCAGATGATCCTGTGAATGATGGGGGATGTTGCCTCCTGAAATGTTACACCACAGACATGTTCCTTGGTGGTTGATATTTCTGATCTCGTGCATGGATACCACCACCATTTATCGCTTAAGTCAACTATGCCATTACTGCAACAAACTATTTAGTTCCAATTCCGACCATCTCAGGATGTTGATTCGGAAGGACATTTCCTTCTGTATGCTTTCCTAGCACTGCTTCCCTGTTTCCTCTGCGGAAAACCATTCTGAACAAACATGTCTTAGATGAAGCAACATGGTAATCTTCAAATTCTATATCATTTCAATTTGACCATAAAAAAATATTTTTGGATAATCATTTAATAGAATTATAACTCCTAAATTTATCTAAACCGACCTTTGAAACCAAATATAAGGCCCCAGCCTTAAACATTACTTAATCTTGAGTTATTACAAGATTACACATTGAGGATCTTTTCAGGTTTATAGTTTTAGAGAATTAGATCATAAAACATGAATTACATTCCACATTTAAACAAGGTGGTTACATTAAAGACAATATTAACTATTCCCAACAAAGGAAACATATTTAAAACAAACATGGATTATTTCAAGACAATTCCTCAACACTATCATCACATTATGTACCTTTCCATTGACCTATGAAAAACATTTTTAAAAACATGGGATGAGCATAAAATGCTCAGTAAGGGATATAAATATACGGAATGAAAACATAAGTCCATGTACACATAAGAATCAATGAAATTATACTTTACTCATAAAACATAAGAAATTTATCATACCTCATGAAATCATTAGATTTATTAATAACTCATAGAAAACATAAGACATAAAGGTAACTTGAGGCATTCATAACATTCTTACGTAGGGAGTAACCCTCATGGTTATGTTTGGAATACCCATCACTAAATATTCCCTAAATCACTTCAGAGAAACCATAGCGTTTAACCCCTTCGTGTTTTCCAATGCATTGGAGAGATATATCAGGCTCACCCGCCCTTAGTATATCATGTATCCACCCGTCTTCATAATCAATTCCCAAGAACCATAACATAATCGTATCACATAAAACATGCATAAAGGAAACATAACATTTCCAAATTTCAATCACAAGATATAAATAACACATTGATATAATAAAAACATTATCAAAACCATTTTAAATACCAAAATTAAAGAAAAGTAAAACATGGTATTTATTTTTCATTTAAAAAAAGTTATGGCTTGTAGAGGAAGTCGAAACTCAAATAATGGCCACGATGGCGGAGAAGTCTTTGTCGCTGCATACGTACATAAAAAACATTCCCTTTAGTCATTTAGAAAAACGATTCATATAAAAAAGATTACTTTTGAATAAAATTAAAATTAAAAGGGGTTTATACACCGTATAAAAGAATGTTGTGTATAAAACAAAATATGCCTCAATGAAAGGAGATTGAGACAAAGTCCCTTACCTCGTGTCCGACTTGACTCGATCGTTCTTTAAACTCTTGAATAATAAACTTGAGTTAATTTCTACATACTTAAGAAAAATTCAAGTTCATTATTCCTTTTATATCACTTATTAGAATATTATAGACATTATGTAACTATTTAAGTTAATAACAGTCATTTTTTCGATCTTTGGTACATGAGCCAAAAATGGACTTCTTATAATTACATGTTGTTCATGAGGTCAAAGGTTAATTATATCTAGAATTATATTCATGATTTATATATCATATATATCATATATATCCAGTGTATACATGCATTTATAATATTACATAACATTTAGAGGTAAGAAATGTAATGCACCGTTAATGGAGACGGTAAACTGTACGTACGCATGAACACTACTTTCATTTATATTTCATATTTAATGGAATGAAATAATAATGATATAGAGGTATATTATTACTCAAGTATAATATCATATATAACATAATAAACTCAATCCTTTATACATCTCACGTATGGCATTAACGAATCAAATCACTTTGAGGGGGCGGTAGTCCGCACTTCCAAAAATGAAATTATCGTGTTTATCCATAATGGAAACCATAAAGGTATTCCATAAATGAAAAAAAGAAGAATAAGGAAATAATGAACATAATATATATCATATATAAAAATGTGACATCTTAATGGCCACCTTTAAAGGTGTTAAAAAAATATTGAACAGTCATCATTTCGTGAGGTAGTAATTCGCCATCCACAGAAACAGTATGTTATTTAACCATTAGACGGAGATGTGTGTAAGTGTAGATTAAATAATTCTCATAAAAACATCATATTATATTTTATATATTTTTGTTGTTACAAAAGAAAAGAATAAATATAGTTTAGGGGGATGGAGAAGAAAAATAAAACAAAAGAACATTAGAAAAGACTTTACCTTTAAATCGGGTAACTCCTCTTGGTTTGAACCAAAAGGGATTTTTGAAGAGATTTTTGCCTAAGGTAAGGCTTCTAGGATGAATAGATGGATGTAGAGAGATAAAATGAGCAGATAATGGCCGATCCAATGGCTTGAGAGGTGTGGGTAAGGGGGTAGAGGTGGGGACATTTTATAAGAGGGAGGAGGGGCACTCTTGGAATGTCAAGAAATGTTACTTTATTTTAAAATGCGTTTCGAATTTTAAAGTTCCCACATTGATATATTTAGAGGATAAGGTGATAAAGGTTAGAAATATACTCATCCAATAGGTGTTTTACAAGTGTAATTCTTATATTTTACATTATCTTTTCATTTTATTTAAATCGTTCATTAATGAGGTAATCATTGCATCATCATGGTGTCATAAACAAAATTACTTTTTTTAATTTCTAAAAATTATAAAAAAACTTCTATGATGTATGAAATATTTTTAGCTTTCCAATGAATATTTATAGTCCAAGATATCATATATTTAGACAAAATTAATTTTTTTTACTTAGGTGTTACATACTTTTGTGATATTCTTCTTTCTTTAAAAATAAAAAGATAAAGTGTCAGTATCACCCAAAAGTGATTCCATGGTGTCCTTAAGATTGGAACAAGGCATCCCATGGTCGGCCATGATACAACCAGTATCGTTAGGACACATTTTGGGGTCATTGGTTATTATTATGATATTATTTTATTACCCTTAACTACCCGATTACTAATTAATCATGATAATTAAAGATAATTATCGTCATTACTATTCATAATGTCCAAAAACAAAAGTGTCTTAATTACATAATTTGGACCTTATGATTCCATATATGGAACCCATTTTCCCAAATTCCAAACACAATAATTTTATTAATTAATTTAAAAATAATTCCCGTTGTCAAAACAAATAGCGGGATTTTTTGATACAATATCTATGAAAAGTTTGGCACTTGTTTATGCCCAATTACAATGTGAAAGAAATTATAATGAACACCATTGGATAAAATGGTAAAAATATATTATAATTAAACTTTAAAACCAATTATACGGATAATCTAAACATGTTATTAAATTAGATGAAAAAGTAGTTTTGATGTAAAATGCAGTATTTTTCACTATTCATTAAAAAATGAACATTGTTAGAAAAATAAAAAAATTTATCCAAAGTAAATTTCAGTGTCCCAATTCTAAGGAATATGTTAATTTGAAAAATATAGCTTATAAAATAGTCAAAATATATATTTAAAAATGATTTTCCATCAAAAGGCAGTAAAACAATCTTTTAAAAATATTAGTGTATTCTATGCTTACGGTTGGACTTATTCTCATTTTAATCCATAAAATCACTATCTAATTTATAAATACACATATATATAAAAATCCATAACTCTTTACTATTGGAAAAAGATCTCTCAAGGCATCATTGAAGCATTTTTGAGGTGATTGTGTTTGTTGACAAAGTGGACAACTATGTTGTGATTGTTGACAAAGAAAACCATAACATACAAATTTGTTGACAAAAGGGATTTCATGGTGGAATGTTGAGTTCAAGAGCTGTGGTCAAAGGTCCATGTTTGATTCAAGAATTTCGACAAAGGAATGGATGATCTGAAGGTGGCATAAAAAGAACAGATACATGGTGGTGCCGTTTTTCAGTGTTTGCCCAATTTTTGGGCCTGAAAATAGACAAATGAAGAAAAGTGGTTTTGGCAAAGGGACATGCGCACCGTGTACTTGAAGACTTGGAAACTTGCGCGCCATATGTTTTTCAAGATCAGATCATCCAAATATGAAAAAAGGACAAGGGTCACGCAAGTATTGAGTTGGTCGCACAAGTGACTTGCGCGCCGTGAAGAGGCTTGCGCGCCGGTGCATAGGAGGCTTGGGAACATGAGTGCATGTTGTTTTTTAGGATAATAACTTCAAAATACAGAAAATTAAGGTGGGTTGTGCAAGTATTAGTTTGGTCATGCAAGTGAGTAGAGCGACAGAGGCCAGGGCGGTTGAGATGCGCGCCGAGACTTGCGCGCTGGAGGGGGACTTGCGCGCCGTCCCACAGGTAGTTCAAATGCCTATAAATACTAGACCACCCCTCCTCATTTCCCAAGGAGTTCAATACTTAGAAAAATCATAGATCCCATCTTGTAGGTGTGGAAGTCGTGCAAGTGGTGTGTGGTCGCGCAAGTAGGGACTTGCACGCCAGTGTTGAAGTTGCGCGCCATCAATTTGTTGTGCACCTAAGGTGGTTTGGGAAGCAAAGTAAGTGTGTCGCGCAAGTTTGGAGAAGCATAAGCTTGAGTCACACAAGTGTTAAGAAATACTTGCGTGCCAGTTTTTACTTGCATGTCGAGACTTGAACGCCGCCTTAGAGAAGGGTGCCAGGTAAGGTTGATTTCCAGCAGTGATTTAGGGCTTCGTGGAAGCTGGGGGATTTCCCGATACCTTCGGTGTAAAGAGAAATTCATCTACGGGTGAAGGTTGAGATTCAACAGAGCATCTACATAGAAGAGAGGATATATTAATTTGTGATAATGAAGAGACCTACATGTCTATAAACTGTGATTGGATCCTTTCCAGAGTAGTGAGCAAAGGAATAGGATGAAGATGATCCTCTCCACCGGCAGTGAGCTAGAGAGAGAGATAGGGAGTGACCCTTGGGAAAGCAGTGAGATGACCCTAAACATTATAAATGAAGTGAGACTGGGCATATAAGTGATCTAGCCCAAATCTTGTAATCCACAGCTAGTGATGTTTAGTGGAATTTGGTATGGATGACAACCTGTCAGCGTATGCTCCTTGGACATAGCCCTTAGCGGTGAACCAAGTAAAATTGATGTTTCATGTGAATGCTTTACTTTCTTCTTATATTTTGCAACATGAAAGAGATAGAATAGTGTCTTGCTTAACAGAAAACAAGATCAGAACATGCTTTAATTTTAAATTAGTCATACCTTGATTCACCCCCCCCCCTCTTAGGGTATTCAGCCTTGTGGACCTACCATTTACATACTTGGGATTATATATATATAATCTGGTGATTCATAAGTTTCAGACGACTCACACATGGTGTGAATTCAACACGGTAGCATTATTTTTTGTCCTCAATGTGTATTCATCATGGATCCTCTCCTCGTTTTACTCTTCTTTATTTATTGGGCTCACTTATATTGGAGTGTGTGGACATTGTGATAAGGAATTATCTTAGCTTTTATTATTTTCATGCTCCCAGGTCATTTTCTGTTCTATTTATTTCACTTGAAATCAATCAATTACTACATTAATATACAATAGAAATGAAAAAACATTTCATAGCAGGAACCTTGGGGACATTGAGAAAGAGACACAAGTTTCCTTAGTATTTTTGATAGAACTATGTGGTATACTCCTTTATGACAAATATCTAGGTAAGGCCTATATGTTAGTTAGATCCAAAATTATTCCTTTGTAGGCTCATGAGTTTTAGAAATTTATTCTCTCATCGGCTCGATCTGGACTAGAAGGTGCATCGTATTTTTGGTTGTTTATTGCATGATAGATTATTTTCTAGATGTTGCATAACATGTATATTTATATTTGGTATGTTTACCTGATTTCTTTCAGTGTTTGTAAAATATTATTTACCATTTTTGAAAACTAAAGGACTATTTGAGAATTTATTTTTAAATTATTTTATTTATTAAATTCATGTAAAATGGTTTTACATTGAAGCTTGAACATGTGCATTGTTGATATTTGAAATTCTATGGATGTCTTGGTGGTATCATAATAGGATCTATTTCTCACACCCTACATCTACCCTTTGAGATTTTATTTACATTTTTTCTAGAAACATATATATGTAAGGGAATTTTGTAGCATGATGGCATTCCTTTACATCATTCTTTCGATTTGGAGATGATAGTTGGTCACATGGAGATTTGTTTTTCTATACTTTTGTAATTATAGTTTAAGCTATTTTGATCTTTTGTATCACCATTGTTACTACTTTTTACTCCAGTTGTATGAATTTCTTACTTATATATGAGGCTTTTTTTTCTTGTTATACCACACCCCATAATGGGATGACAGCTCCTGTCATCCTTGGTTTGTCTGTTACAATCTAGTATCAAAGGAGTATTAATATTGATGTGTTTCAACACTTCATGAGTTGGTTCTATGTCTTGGGTGGAAAAGAGTAGGATTTTCAGAAATCTCATAGTAGATCAAGGAAAGGGGCATGTCCAGTTCACTCCCATGATTGAATCCGAGTTTCCATGGGTTATCGAAAAATCATTACTAATTCCAAGACCTAGTATTTAGGTTCATTTGAATATAGTGTATGGGATTTTTTTTTCAATTAACCAAGGTAAATTTTTTGAATACTTGGTGTTTGTAGTATTATTTTAATAAAATATGTAGGGGTTTATTTAGATGTGATTTTCTCTTTCTAAAGGTGTTTCTATTTTGGGGTAGAATTCGTAACTACTTTAAATTATTATTATTTTAAAGAACTATTTTGGACACATGTTTTTTGGTTCAATGGTTTTGGAGATTCTTATGATTGGTTATTGTCCTTCATATAACATAAAATTACTCCTAGAAGATATCTTCCAAATGCAATAGTGAAATCTGCGAGGCAGGTTCTACATACGGATCCTCAAGTGGACCTTTCTTTGGTTGAAGTAGTGATATGTACCATTAATAATCTGGGGTTAGTAGGCATAGGGATCCTGGGAAGAGTAGTGGATCATGGATTAGTGTTTATCAAGAATCATATACATATCTTCAATAGTGTCAAAGGATGGGAAGAGTTAGTGGGGTGTATTGAATGTATTGAGAGGATCCTCAACTTTTTTAAGACTCTTGAAGATTATCAATTGGGGTTTTCCATGTATATGCTCAGGGGACTAAGAATAAGACGGTGGTACTCGATAGTGAAATATAAGTTACATGAAGGTCAAAAATGGATTTCATTAAAGAAGATATTTAATTATAAGTATTCTCTTGAAAAATTTTGTGCGAAAAAAGACATAATATTTTATATCCTTGGAATAAGGGGAGAGTATCATTTTGAAGTACTCCATTTTTTCTGTTCTATTATATTTGGACCATATCTTGTCCCCATTGATTATCTTAAATATCATAGGTTTGAGATTTGGATGATTTCCATTGTTTATTCACTGATAGATCTTTTGTGGCCTCTAACCATTTTTGAGGTAGTAAAGAAATCATCTTTGGTTAAGGTAGACATATCTAGAAGGACATTTTTGGGAAGAGCTTCGGTAGGTTTAACAGCTATCCAGGGCGATTCTTCTTTCCAAAAAAGGATGAGTGAGATTTTTTAGTTTAAAATAGGACCATTATTAGGGGCCTTATCTAGGAAGTAATAGGTTATTTGTAACCACTGTGTGAGGCATGGAAATACCGAGTGTTATTGAATGGAGTCTCCTTGGACTTTTCATCCTAGTATGTGATCCATCCATCTGAAAAGTTTCTGTGGTTAGATGCCCCAAGGTAGTAAGGTGGGATCCACTTTCACTAAGGGATATTAGGTTCAGTTTGATACTTCCAAGGGTGGTTGGTCTCATTCAGAGGAAAAGGAGATATCTATGTGGCTATATAAAGATATATTTATATGGAAGAGTGTGATCCAAAGGAATATGAAGTAGGGTCAACTACTATTAGAAGTATGATGTTTATTTTATATTATATTGTTATAGATTTATTTGATACATATACTACTAATTATTTTATATCATCAATGTTATATATGTTTTGGGTTTGTGTTCAGATCTTATGATGTTCTTGTTGGATCTTTCCCAGCCTTGGAAATGATATCCGAACAAGGTTTCAGGTGTCCCATGTGTCGAATGGTGATAGATGACTTTGAGGTTATTTCATATTCCTTAGTTCTTGATCTTGACATCTCTTAGTAGATTTTTGGCACGTATTAGATAATCCACATGATGGACGAGATAGAAATTATCATCATCTGGTGCAGTTATAATCTACTGATGGGGTAACTCATGTTTTCCTGGGTGAGTGGGACTCTATATCGGGAAGCGTAGTGCATGTTGTTCCTTATGATGGTATAATCTCATGCTAGTAGACATAAATTGTTCTTGATGAAGTTTAACCTTTCTTGGTTGGTTATCTACCTACTATTGTGCATGTTTACCATGATGTCTTTCCAGATGATCTTTCTATTTTACCACCATAGAGAAAGGTTGAGTTTACTATTGAAATTATCCCTGGAATGATGACCATTTCAATTCCATCCAATATAATGACACATAAAGAGTTGGTGGAACATAAGGTACATCTTCCGGACTTGGATGTAAAAGGATTTATTTATCCAAGTGTGACACAACGGGATTCACATGTACACTTTTTTTAAGAAAGAGTATGAGAGACTTATAATTTTTTATTTACTATCAAAAGTTAAATCTGGTGACTTTTAAGAACAAGTATCCATTACCAATAATTGATGATCTCTTCGAAAAACATAGAATGGATCATTGGTTTTCTAAAATTATCATATGGTCAGGGTACCACAAGTAGATATTCTAAAAATAATACTTACCCAATATAGTGTTCCAAAGATGATGTGATCATTTCTAGTTTTTTGGTTATGTTATTTGGACTTGATAATACTCTTGTATTATTTATTGATTTAATTAACCAAATTTTTCATTGGTCTTGGATTATTTGTTTTGTTATGTTTATAGATTATATCTTGGTGTACTCCGACATAGGGGAGGATCATAAAGGCCATTTGATATCATTCTTTTAAACATTGGGGAACATCTATTTGTGGTAATATTTCTAACTATGAGTTTTGGATCTGAGAAGTTAAGTATCTAGGGTCGATGACATCTGAGATGGGAACCTCAATTGATCCTAAAATGTTGCAGGAAGTTATGGAGTGGGATTATCGTAGAATTGTTTTTGAGATCCGGAGCTTCTTGGGTATGGAAAGTTACTATAGAAATTTCTTTAGGACTTCTACATTCTCACACATTCAACGATAGTTTTAACCTATAAGAGTGAAAATTTTAATGGAATATCAAGTTTTATAGATATTTTTATAAGCTGAAGACGAGGTTCAGTTCAAAACCAATTTTAAATATTCTGGAACTTGGTTCTAGTTATTATGTTTTCTGTGATGCTTCTTGTATAGGTTTGGGTTGTGTAGTAGTGCAGGAGAAACATATTATGGCTTATGGATCTCACATGTTACACCATCATGAGATGTAATACACAACCCAAGATCTTGGGTTGGTAGTCGTTATTCATGAACTAAAAATGTGGAATAATTGTCTCTTTGGATAATAGTTTACAATATACTATGATTAGAAAATCCAAAAGTTGATTTTTACTCATCAGGATCTAAACATCAGATAGTGACACTAGGTTCAATATATTTAGGCCAAATAATTTGATATCATATATTCCCCTTGGAATGGAAATGTGGCATATGATTATTTGAGCATAAAATTTTGGACACAAGTAGTGAATGAATCAGTTGAGTAGTGGTCTATGATTACATTTTTCACTAAGATGATCTTGGGAGTAAAAGAGGTTGGTGGAAAGGTGTTATTAGGTTTGATGAAGTTTGAATATTATTTTGATGAGTGATTTCAAATTATATTAGATAATATAATTGAAGATCCAATGCATAGGAGAAATCCTAAATTGTGTTGATACATTATGTGAGTGGTCACAGTCTCCCAATGGATATTTATGCTTCCAAAATATGTTGGTTTTCTTATTTTCCTTGAGGCATGAGTTGATAGACAGTAGACACCAGTCATGTTGTTCTATTCTCCATGGAGTTAGAGAGATGTTACATGATTTGAGATTCCAGTATTGGTAATCGACTATGTAGTAGTTAGTTGGGGATTTTGTATCACGACATCTCACTTTTAAAATAGGTACGGGGGAACACTAGAGACCTTCATGTTTTTTTGCAGTCGTTACCTATTCTAGTATGGAATTAAGTTGATATTTCTAGGGATTTTTTCATCAATTTACCATGGAAACCTAGTATGAAGGATTCAATATGGGTGATTATTGAAATACACAATAAATCATCACATTTTATTTTAATAAAATAAATGAACAAAGTGAAAAACACATGGTGACTTGTATGTACGATATATTATGAGACTTCTTAATGTTCCCTCTAAGGTTGTTTTTTTTAATATGACTTGAGGTTCCCATCACTTTTCATGAAGGTGTTTCATGAGGAAATGGGTTTCAAGTTGAAATTGAGCATGACATATCATTTTTTGGTATATGGATTGATAACGAGGTCTATACAACCTCTTGAAGATAAATTATGGGCATGTGTTCTTGATTTTGGTGGATCATGGGTTATATATTTTCCTTTTTCAATTTCTCCTATAAAAAAGGTTATAAGGCTTAGATCAATATGACACACTTTAAGGATTTATATGGATGGACATGTCGATATATATTGCTCTAGGAAGAGTTTGGAGAGTAGTACTTTATTGGGTTGGGTTTTGTTCAGTAGATGATTGAGGTGGTATAGTTGATCCAGAGATGTTTGATCATTGAACAGAGTCATCAGAAATATTTTATAGACCATATTATTTATCCCCTATAGTTTGAAGTTGGTAATCAGGTCTTTATCATAGTCTAACATCTCTTTGGACATTATCAGTTGGGTAAGCATGGTAATTTGGAACCAATGTACGACCCAAATAGTCTGTGAATTAATTTTCCTCCTGTTAATTTAATATTTTCAATGCTTTTAATTTTACACAATACTAAATATAGATTTCGTTTGTTGAAAATATTTTGTTTGGATTATATTATATGAAACTCCAACTCCTGTTTTCAATACACATAAAAATTAGATTATCTTGTGGTATACATAACACAATGCATGTCTTCTTCTATAAATAATATAGATTTCTTTCGATAGCTTGTGTTATGTTTAAGACTATGTTTTAAAAAACTACAATATATTATTATAATATTATTATTTATTATAATAATATATAAAATAGCCATTAAATTATGATATTATAATATTATTGACTAACTTATGAAAATTTTATGGTTTATATGATGAATTCATTTATTAACAATTAGTTATAAATGAAAATATATAGCAAGTGATTATAAGGTAAATTGTTTTAATTTTATTCTCCCAAAGTCATTTTTTTATTTATAAATTAAATTAATTAAAATTTTTGAATTATATTAATGAAATATATAAGTTATATGTTCATTAAAATATTTTTTATATTTATCCATTAGATTTTATAGGCATAAGATAAGATCTAACCCAATATTATGCATAAAAACCCAAAATTTTCAAGATCGTAATTTTATCACCCTTTAACGAAGATTCGATTTTAATTATAAATTTAGAAAGTTTTAGAGTTTTTATATAATGATATAAACTTTTTAGTTTAATGTGATATATAAAAATTTACTTTATACAAACTTATGGTATTTTTTTGAGAAACATCATTTTTGGATGAATTGTGAAAAATACTTCATTTTAGTTCAAATTTTCATTTTCATCAAATATATTTAAATATTTAAATAATGTATTGATTTGGTTTTAAAGTATAATTAAATAATTTTTATCAATTAATCCAATTTAGGTCATTGGAATCAATTTGACATTGAAATTGGGTACAAAAACTTTGTGATAATTTGAACATTTCACTTGAAAAACACAGTTTTTATTGTGTCTACATGATTAATTTAATATCTAATTTTTCCAAATATATGAATTTAATTAGGTAAAATGAATTGCATATTTTAAATAATAAGTTCCCCATTAGGTTTTAATTTTAATTTCATATTTATGTATAAAAAATGTTACCATGGTAAAAATATTATTTATCTCGGTATTGGTAAAAAATGAAACTTGTTAATGTTAAAAAAGGAAAAAGACTTAGAAAACCTAAAAACTACAACATTTAAATATTTTTGTAGGTTTGTATAGACCCTATAAATCTTAAAAATTATTAATTTCCATCCAAAGTTGTTGAATTTAATTCAACCTTGAAAATGGTTGGCTTTAAATATAAAATATTCATTATTTAATCAAATAAACCCATCTCTTCTCAAGTATAAATAACAAGACTCACCACCCCATTTCAACCCAAAAAGAATTTTATAACCTAAAATATATTCCCAAACTTCTCTTTCTAACTATCCCCACAAAAGGGCTTATATTCTCACCAAAAGGAAAAATTTGAGGTCTTCAAGGGTCTCTCATGTAGGTTATATTCAAGAGGTAATTTTCTCCAAGTGCCTTTATTAATTTCTTTTACTTTTCTAATTTCTCTTATCCTTCCTCCATAAATGATTGATAAATACAAAATAATTTAAATACTTTATTTTTATGTTTCTTATGTAATATACTATATCTATTTTTTCTCATCGCATCTTATTCAAAGAAACGAAATTATTGTCCAAGTTATGCAGGTTAATCACCTCAGTGTATAATGTTTTTGTTTATTTTTAGTTACCTCCTTCATGGATGATTTAAAAAATATTTATATGGTTAAATATGATATTAATATTTTGTAACTAATATATACTCATAATTGTAACTAAAATAAAACTAGTTCAACATCTTTGGAAAACACAGCCAAAATAAACTAAACAGTTATCATTAATTTTTTTTCTAATAAATATTCCTCATGTAAGAAATAAAAGTGATATATGGGACCATTTATACATTTTTAATTACATTAATAATACTTAATTAAACTTCTAAATTATTAATATTAATTTTCAAAAACATCCATAATTTGACAAAAATGAACTGATCATGAAACTGTGAAACAAACACACCCGAAATAATTAAAATAACAAAATATTATTAATTAAGGGGATGAAAGATGTTATAAAAGGAAAATATAAGATATTATAAATATTAATATAGTTATTTAATAAGTCAATAAAATTATTTAAAAAATTACACTTTATGTTAAATAATTCTACACTACTGGTAGGCAAGAGGTAAGGGGTTTCTAAACTAAATTTCCACTAATTAGGTTTTACGTGTACTTTGTTGAATATATTTTTCCAAGATTATGTGTGGAAGAACTATTTTTTATTTATGTTGTAATTTACACTTCCCTTTATGTGGATGTATGTTTTATACCACATTTATAAAGTCTTATATAATTGATACACATTTTTAAGGGAATTTTATCTCACATTTTATTTCTATGAGACACCTACCTTATTCAACACTCATTTCATTTCTAGGGTGTACATTGTGGAACCCTTAGTTTGAGGTAGTTTACCCTTAGTTTATGAAGTTTATGTATATAAAGTGTTTGGGTCATGTTTGGGAACATTTGAATAAATTTTGGATCATTTTTAGGGATTTTCTACCAGTGCACGGTTGGTGCCCAGTTTGGGAAAACCATGCCAAACCTACAAGAAACTAAACATAATGAGACAGGGGATAAGGAAAGGTGTGGAAGCTGATCATGGTTTGTGAAAACCATGTAAAATATTATAATAAGTTTCACTATGTTGGACAATGGGATTTGGAATGTCTGGTGCATGGTTTTGAAACCGTGTGAGTCAACCTTGAGAGGTCCTTTTTTAAGGTAGTGGATAACACCTGGATTTCCTAACCATGCAACTAAACCGTTTGAGAAAGATAAACTAGATCCTTAAAAAGATTATCTTGGTCAGTTTAACATTTTAATGCCTCATTTCCCCCAAGACGTCCCTAAATTGTGAGTTTCCCCTCTTAATCGTTTCAAAACCACTCCCCATAGAATGGGAATCTATCGGGAGCTATTCTTTGGTGAATTGAAGCTTGATTCTCATGTATGTGATAATTCTTGATTGTTCTTAACAATTTTCTTCTATAAAAATCTCCCTCTCTCTCAATTTCATATATCTATGGAACTTTTGGGTAGATATTGTTTTCAAAAATCTAAATATGTATAGATTTGGTCTTTTTGATGACAAGGTATGAGATCTAAGGCTTTTTATAGATTTGACCCGGTTTAAAGGATTTTTTGTTTCGTTTATCATTTTCACCAAAACGATCGATGTATGTGGCTTCACTATTGAGTACTCTTTATAGAAATTATTGGCTTACTTTCAAATTGGTTTAATTGATTGTTTTTTATTGTGAAATTGTGGTGAAAATCATGTTTTAAATTCTCTTTAGTACTGATTTATGTTTTTTGGTTAAATTGTGTAATCGTGGAATTAGGTTGTGTAAAGTTCTCTGGTTTCATAATTTTAAAATGTTTATTTTAAAATATAGATTTTATGGATTATAGAAATGAACTTCGAGAAATGATTTCAATAAAAAGGATGTTTTTTTGAAATGATTTGAAATGCTTTTGTTGAAATGGGTTTTTCATACATGTTTTTTGTATGAGTTCATGTTCGGCATGCCCCTGAATAAAGAACATATACCAATGGGGTACAAGGTATGTGACCCTGGATCGAGTGCATATTCTAGGGGGACACTATG
This sequence comes from Viscum album, assembly GCA_963277665.1. Taxonomy (NCBI): domain Eukaryota; kingdom Viridiplantae; phylum Streptophyta; class Magnoliopsida; order Santalales; family Viscaceae; genus Viscum; species Viscum album. The sequence goes on from OY728129.1 coordinate 485,908,413, forward strand.
TGATCAGAGGAGATACTAATAATGAGTATGAAAATATTAAACAATCATGCATGTGTGGGTGTGTTGTAAACCATGTAATATGTAATAAAAAATATAATGTTATAAAATTCACAGAATTTTTTATTCATTTTCCTAGGAAAATTGTTTATTGTGTATTTTGTTTATATTGTGATATAAACTATTTGAGAATTTTTGTATATAAACTATTTTATATTTATAGGATAACATGTTCTATCCTAGTGGAATGAGATAGGAAGTCATCGAGGTAAACCTACTGAGTTTTAGTACTCACCCATGCTAGGGAACTTTGGTGCTTTGTACATAACATCTATCGAGATTTTGGAAAAAGTAAATTATCACACGTATTTATAAGTACTTCATGATACATGGGATTTTGTGGGGTTGGATCATGGATCATGTTTGGATAATGAGTTTTCATTGGAGTATTTGATTTTTTTCTTCCTCTGTTTACATTGATATTGTAGTCTTCCACTTTTGTATTTGGTATTAGTTTCATTTTGATACATGAAATGTGGAGTTTTCTTTCATTTTAACCACGAATCATGTGGTGGTTGTTCAATTATGGATTTTTGGGTTAGTTATTCTATTCTTAAAGGGAATATAGTCCCCCACTTGTATTGAAGCCCTTCGACATTTGTTACCAACCTTGGGTTTCTAGGGGATGTCTCCTAAGGCCATGTAACATATTAATTCCCTCTCAAGCCAGTGAGAAGGAGTGGGACATTAAAAGTTTTATATGCTTGGTTCATATTTTATGGAACAAGTGGTTATCCATTTTCTTAGTCCTGGAGTTGAAATTCATTCTAGTCTATTCCTTGAGATGGGATCATAGAATGGAGTAGGATTTCCAGGACATGAAATGTAGAACATAAAAATTCATAGATAACCTTTTTATACTAAACATTATATTACTAGGTATTATGGTATATATGTGTTTTGGAGACACTTATAAGATTTTTAATCTCATTGTCATGGGTTTATCCAATGATATGATACTGAAATGCATTAGGGAAATGAATTCCCCCTAGAAGTGCATATTTCATTTTTAGTAATAATATATGATTTAATGCAGTGTGAATGATTTTTTTGAAAAATGTTTAAATTGTTATCAAATAAAATAATCTAAAAAGGGAATGATTTTGGTATTTTTATAGTATTTTGATTTTCAAAACCAAATCGAAATTTTTAAAAAAATGGTTGAACATGGTAAAGAGTGATTTTTGAAAGAATTATTATGATAACAAGATGTTGTAGAATTTGAAATGTAAAGACATTAGTTAATAGAGAGCGAGTCTTTTGGAATTTGTCTCCATATAGAAAATGGCACCTGGCAGGCATTGTAAAAACCTAATAAAAAAGATGTGGATAATGTTGTTTCACCTGATCCACAGGTGAACCAGTAGCTAGTTCCAAGTATCATATATGGGTTTTAGGATGTGGACACAAAACTGGAGGGATGATCCAAGACAAATAGATCATTACATCTAGTTCTAGAAGAAGAATCCACCCATATTTCTGGGTGATTCTGAACTAGAGAAGTTAAAGGTGTGGCTGAATATGATGAATCGTATCTTATATTTCATCAACACACTAGTGGAGATGATTTTAAATCTAGTGACGTATATGCTAGAGGATCTTTCATGTCAATGGTAGGACCTAATTGTATGGGATAATGTAGATCAAGGCCTTGGATGGGAGGATTTTGAGGAATTTTTTATCAAACTATTCTATCCTGACACATTAAATATTCAAAGAACAATGGACTTATTTAGCTTGAATAAGGAAAAACTTTCTATCATAGAGTCTATGGCTAAATTTATGGATTTAGTGAACTTTGTGCCAGAGGTTGCGGCTAGTGAGTACTTGAAGGCACACATCAATGAATTGGGGATGAGAAAGTGTATTCTCTCAAAGATTGTTGTGCTCTATATTAAAGACTTTACAGAGATAGTCAACAGGGAGATGGTGGAAGAACGGGGAATCATAGGAGATACTGGTGGAGGAATTATATTTATACCCCTGGGATATAGTGGGCACTCTATTACTAAGATAAAGAAGAAGAGGGACACATATTTCCAAGGTGGTAGCATAACCCAAAATGAGATGATTGGATCAATGAACCTTCCTTTATGACCCAAGAGAAATGTAGGATGTTTCCAATGAGATTATCTTGACCAGACAAAGAAAGAATTTATGGAACAAACTAGAGCATGACATAACTACAACTAGATGAAGCATCTTTAGTGAAATTGTTATAGCGATTTAATGTCAGGTTTTCAAGACACTTCTCATGTATCTCATGTGTCCTATGCATTGATGGGTTGAGGTAATCAAAATTAATCAAATCAATAAAAAATATTTTTCCACTGTGATTCCATTAATACCATGACTCCTCAGGGAGGGAAATCTCAATAGGGAAACAAGAAGTAATGTGTTGGGAGAAAGAAATTTTATGAAGCTGAGCAGGTTATGGTAGATAGTTAGTCTATAACATCAACGATGAAAGGTATGATTCATTTTATTTATACACTTATGAATGTGTTTTTTTATATTATTGAATCACATTATTTTATTTTTTATAGTGCTTTTGATTTTCTATTCCTAAAACATTTGATGATACCTTCTGTTAAAAAAAATCAAACACCTCTTGGTAAATGAGTGTGTCAATACCTTATGGATAGAGCAAGTTATATAACCGTTGATGGAGACTAGATGAATTGGTACTTCTCTTTCCTATAGATGAATTTATATGATGTAGTCATGGGCATGGATTGGTTGAAAACATTCAAAGATCACATCAACTATTACAGAATAATAATGAGGATCATGACTGAGTATGGTGGTGAGAATATCTTTAGAGGAGAAAAAATGTAGAGGTCGGTGAAACGAGCTTGTTGAAACTAGAATTTTCTACGATCTCATACTAGTTTCTAATGTATTATTTGGAATCGATAGATGATATAGAGAATAATAGTTTTCTAGAAGTAATGGATCAGTTTCTAGAGTGTTTCTAGAAAATTTATCTAGGTCACAACCTAAAAGGGAAGGGGATTTTAAGATTGATCTCCTCATAGGGACCATTATTTCTTAATTTCATCTTATAGAATGAAACCAAAAAAAATAAGGTAGTTTAAAGTGCAGCTGGAAGAGCTGGAAAGAAAGGGTTTATTTCAGACGAGCACATATCCGTGGGCAGCACCAGTCTTGTTCCTTAAGAAGGTAGATGGAACTCTAAGGTTTTGTGTGGATTATCATAATAATAATCATGTTAAGATAAAGAATCATAATTCACTTCCATACATTGATGATCTGTTCAATCAATTTAGGGGACCTCAGTGGTTCTCTAAGATTGATTTAGGATCAGGATATCGCTAATTACGAGTCTGGAAGAAGGATATTCTAAAGATATATTTCATTGAAAGATATGACCATTATTAATATGTCGTCATGCCTTTTGGCCTTAATGATGAACCAATATTATTTATGGCATTGAAGAATCATATATTATAGAGAATTCTAGATTCATTCACGGTAGTGTGTGTGGATGAAATATTTGTGTATTCAAGGACAAGGGATGAGAATGAGCAACACATGGCGATAGTGTTAGGAATCTTTAAGGATAATAGGTTGTATTCTAAACTATAAAATTGATATTTTTCGATATAATTGGTAAATTTTGGAGGCCAGAAAATTTCTAAAATAGGTGTTTTAGTGGATCTAGAGAAGATAAAAGTTGTTATCTCTTGGAAACTGCCGAGGAATGTCTTTGAGCTATAATGTTTTCTTGGTCTAGCTAGTTATTACTGTTTCTTTATTCATGAATTCTCCTGACATTACTAACATAAAAAATTTTGATAAAGAAGAACATTCCATTCTAATGGAGTGTGGAAGTTCAGAAATCTTTTCATGATCTAATGGTTCAACTTAAATATGCACCGATCTTGATTTTTCAAGAATATGGATAAGGGTACATGGTGTATTTTAATTATTTGGGATTCTTCTTGCGGTGGGTTTTCATGCAAGGAGACCATGTTATTTCTTATGTTTATTGGTAGTTGAGAGTGAATGAGATGATCTAACCACCACATAATTTAGAGTTAGTTTCATTCATCTATGCTTTAATGACTTGGGGTAATTTCCTCTTTGGTGAGAAATGTACTTTCATGGATTAGAAGATATTGAAACATATTTTATAACAAATTGATTTGAATAGGAGACAAATAATATGGATGGAGTTTCTCCAAATGTTTGAATTTGACTTGATGTACACATCAGGGAAAGGTAATAAGGTGGAAGATGTATTAAGTAAGAAGTCATATGTTCAGTTGGAAAAAAAGGCTTCAGATGAGTGGCAGTTGATATCAGTCCTAGCTGAAATGAATTAGGAATGTGAAGAATATGGTAATGTTATAGCTTTCTTTATTTTTTAATTTATTCATGATCTGGTGAATATTGTTAAAGAGGCACAGATGTGCGATTCAGAATGTGTTGTGATGAGTTCAAAAATAAATGGTGGGGAGACCGTTGAGGGATGGAAGATGGATGACAGTTTAGTGATGTGGCTCAGAAATTGGATGGTCATACCTATGGCTTGTGAGGACTAACTTTTTCATTCATACCACCATTCCACATGGGATGTTAATCCCAGAATAGTGAAGATGTATAAATAATTGAAATCATATTTTGGGTGGATCATCATTAAATATAAGGTTGCTGAGCTTCTTTCAAATTTCTTAACTTGTTAAAATGTTAAGTCAAAAAATTAGAGACCTACAAGTATGTTATAGTTATTACCCTTCCCTATTTTTAAATGGGAGCACATAAATATGTATTTTTTTAACATTCCTCTCAAGAATGTGTCGGAAACATGATGCCATATGGGTGATAATAGACCGACTCTTGAATTCGGATCATTTCATTCCCATTCTTGAATCTCATATGGTGGAGGAATTATTAAAAATCTATATCCGAGAACTATAAAAAAAGAATGTAATACAAGTTTCAATTGTATCAGACAAAGATAAAAGTGTCACGTCTCTTTTATGAAAATCCTTGAAATCCCATTCAACTTATCTAACCAAGAGTATGGAATATCATCCTTAGATGGATGGGAAATCCTAAAGGATGATTCAAATGTTGGAAGAAATGTTGTGGGAAAGTGTAATGGATTTTTTTGGATCATGGGAATAGAATATGTTGTTATTGGAGTTCTCGTATAACAACAATTATCAAGCCTCAATAAAAATGGATGTGTTTGAAGGATTGTATGGGAATTCTTTTCGTTCCCCACTTTATAGGGTGGAAACAAGCAATACTTACCTAGATGTTCTAATCCTTGTCTGAGAAAAACAAAAAGATTCAGTTGATTAGGAAACATATGGATATAACATAGAGTCATCTAAAATCTGACGCTGATCATCATCGATGGCCATTTTCATTCACAGTGAGTGATCATGTGTTCTTGATGATCTCTTAAAGAATTGGACATCATTGTTTTGGGAAACATGTCATGTTATCTCTTCGATGCATAAGCCCTTTTGAGATACCAATACCGATTGGTGATGTGGAATATAGTTTCCCATTTCAACCATGGTTTATTGATGTGCATAATTTGTTCCATGTATCTAAGATGAAAAGGTATCAACCTGATATTGACCATGTGATCATATGGGATCATGTTGACCTAGATTCAAATGCTTTATTGATGTAGATGACAATGCAGATTGTGGATAGGAAACAGAAAGTCTTGCATGGAAGAAACATCAGCCTAGTGTAGTCTTTTTAGATACACGGTTAGATCCAAAAAGAGACACGGGAAAGAAATAAGGAAATGAAATATAAATGGATGAAACTATTTTAGGGAAAAATTGGTTTTCTACTTTCCAAGGACAGAAAGACCAATCGTGGGGAGAATGTAGCACCCCAATTTTTAGGTAAATATCCATTAATTTAGTTATTTAAATATATAAAGTGTTTATGTCATGTTTGGGAAGGATTTAGAATTTTTTTGAGTTTCTTGGGGGTTTTTCTATAGGTTCACATATTGTTCATGCTTTGGTAAACATATTCAACCACTATAGGAAACTATGAATAATGAGATAGGGGATAAATGGAAGTCTCACTAGATACACATAGTTTGTAAAAACCACAAGTAATCCTAAGTGAAACTATGCTATATTGTATTAAGGGCTTTGGCACAAATGGCACACTATTTGGAAATCGTCTGAGTTCCATCTTTGAGGTAGTGGATAATTGATAGTTTCCAAATTTTTTTCCTAACAGTGTGACAAAACCACGCATAAAAAAGAATCTAAATCCTAAAATAGTGGATCTAGGTTGGTTTAATGTTTTAACTCCTTGTTCTTTTCTAAAACATCTTATACTAGGAATTCTTCCATATCAAAGGTTGGATAAACTATCCCCATTGAATTTTATGTGATCCAGAGCTATTCCTTGGTGTGTGGATGCTCGATTCTTGTGGTATGTGATTGATCTTGACCTTTCGTGATAGTTTTCATTGATCTACTTCTACCTTTCTCTTTTTTTCTTATATCTATGCCTGTTGTGGGTAGATCTAGGTTTGTGAATGTTATATATGTTTAGATTTGTCCTTCTTTTGATAGAGGAAGAGATCTGTGGTGGGTTATTAGAGATTTAACCACGTTTCATGGATATATTTCTTTCTTTTATCATTTTAGAAAAAATTATTTAGGTTGGTGGCTTCAATATTGACTCCTCTTCCTAGAACTGATTGTATTAGTTTTAAATTGGTTTAATTGCTCAATTCTGATTGTGAAATTGTGGTGAAAGTCTTGTTATAAATCATCTTTAGTGATGATTTCTTGTATTTGGTAAAATTGTGGAATAATGGTATTTGGTTATGCAATGTTATTTGGTTTCTGGGACTCAAACTGTTTATTTTAGAATATTAATTTTATGAAGACTTGAAATTTCTTTTTGGAGAGGTTTTCAATAAAAATAACGTTTTATTGAAATGGTTTGAAATGTTTTAGTTGAAATAGTTTTGGCATACATGGTTTTTTCATGAGTTCATGTTTAGCATGCCCTTGAATAAGGGACATGTACCTGTGGGGTACAAGGTAAATGACCCTGGATCGGGGGAATGTGTCAATGGGACACAATATTATTGCATAAGAGACCTATAATGAGTATGGAAAATTCAAACAAGCATGCATGTGCGGGTGTTTTGTAAACCATGGAATGGATATACCAAAATATATTGTTAAATTATTTAAAGAATTATTTATGTTCTTTCATTGGAAAACTATTTATAGTTGATTTTGTTTATATTGTGATATATACTGTTTTAGAAATTGTCTTATATAACTATTTTATAAAAATTTATAACCTGTTCAATTCTAGTGGCGTAAGTTGGGAAGTCATCAGGGAGAACCAACTATATTTTAATACTCACCCTTACTTGGCCATTTTGGTGCTTTTGAATATATCATCTATCAAGATGCAGGGAAAGGTAATGTATCACACATCCTTAGTAGTACTACGTGATACTATGGATGTTGTGGAGTTGGATCATAGAGCATGTTTGGAGAATGGAGTTTTCATGGAAGTATTTCAGTTTTTTCTTCGACTATATACATTGATATTGAAGTATTTATTTGTGGTACAAAGTTTTAGTTTTAATTAGATAAATGAAATGTTGATATGTCTTTAATTTTTATGATGCATTATATGGTGGTTGTTCCGTTATGTCTTGTTTGGTAAGTTGTTTTTTTTTCTTTAAGGGAAAATCTTCCCCCAACAATATTGAATCCCTACGGCAATTATTTCCAGCCTTTTTTATCTTAGGGATGTGACTTAAGTCCATGTAGAATATCACCTCCCTTTCAACCCAATGAGATGTGGTGGGATGTTACATAAATACTAATCAAAAATTTATTCTATGACTTTTATAATTTCATTTATGGGTATTTAAATATCCATTGGATGATCTCTATTTCATTGGGATTTACAGTTCAAATGTTACAAAATGAGTAAGGTAGTTTTGTCTCAATTTTTTTTCTTTGAGACACATGTTTTTTAATTCATCTTTGTTCCTTTATGAGGTGTATATATTTCCATTTGAAATGCAATATCTAGAATATTCTTCTTTTTAAGATATTTTTTTCTTCGTTTAATGTTATTATTTTATGAGGATTATGATTCAAATGTTTCAAAGTGGTATGAGACACTTTGAAATGTTTATAGATTATTCTCCTAAATTTTTTTTAAAAAGATATTTTAAGATCATTTTCATGAACATTATTTTCAAATATGTTTTATGTTGTGAAAAGTGTTTCACAATGAAATAGGGTTAATTTCACAATTCGAATACTTTCCCATATTGATTATATATAAGTATTCACTCGGTTATATTTATCATCCACATACATGTTTCTTAAAATTGATTACCAGAATAGTTTTACTATTATTATAAAAAAATTAAATTATTTTTTCCCATGAATGATTCTTTATTAAATGGTTTGAATGGAATATTTCATCATTTTCCTAATGAGGTAATTTTTTACTTTTTCAGCTGAAGTATGAGAAGATTTTTTTGTTCTATCTTATATAACATGAATGGGTTTTACACTTTAATGACTATTTATTACCTTGAAACACCCCTTACATGTTTTCAATGTTATTTTAAAAGAAAATTTTTTCTTCTAAAATTGTGCGGTGTTTCATGTAAAGAAAATGTTTTCAAAGGAGAAAGGATATTTTCATAACACATTGTTTTTAATAGTTCTCTCAAAATTAATTTCCATATAAGATAACATTTTTTTGTTACTTATGTTTTTCCGGGGATATTATTTAATGTTTCTATTTTTATTATTTCATTAAATGATTATGTTTATGAGGAAATGATAATTATGAAACCCATTTCTCTTATGTGGGTTGTGTTATTATTGCATGGTATTTATGAAACCCATTTCCTTCTGTGGGTTCTGATATGATAAATGATTTATGTTATTGCGGAACACATATTTATGATTCAATTTTGAGGTGGGTGAGACTTATATCTGCCTCCAATGATTTGGGTAAAGATTTATATCTCATCAGATAGTCATAAATGACATTGTTCTACAAATTGGTAATAGAATGAACCATGACTACCAAGATGGTTGTGGGAGTTAACCATGACTACCATGATGGTATGGTAGTTAACAAAAACTAAAAATATGATCATGGAAGTGATTCCATGACTTCTATAGAAATCATTTTTATATGCTTATGTGTCTGCTAAAAATTCCATCTCTTATTCTTATATTATTTCTTCATGGATTATGTTCCTTATTTCCCTATAATTTATGTCTTGTGAACTTCCAATATGTATTCCATGACTCATGCATATGATCTTATAATATGAAATGTGTTATCATAAAATGTTATTCTTACGTTTTAAAACCCTTATGATCAAGATTATTCTTACACATCCCCTTGTTTACCCTTATTGAGCATCCGAGATCAACATCTCCATATTGTTCCTTTCCCCAGGTTATGAGGAACAGTTTTAAGTTAGAGTACTAAAGGTATTCATCTTGGTGTGACACATTGAATAGAATCATCCGCACTAGAATTTTGTTCATCAAGTATTTAAATGAACCAAACTAATATAGTCTTTGGGCATGTGTTTTTGTAATGTGTTATATATTTTAAAAAGGTGTCATAATGTTCATGAACGAAAAGACTGGGTCATTATAGTTGGTATCAATGAAAAGATTTAGTGAAGCTTTGGAATATAGGATGAGAAAACCTTAGTGATAACCCTAAGGAAATGTCTAAGGATAAGACCATGGATAGGGAAAAGTATAGGAAAATTTCCAAGAATTTTGGTAAAGGATAGAGTGAGTGGTTTCCTAGCAATACAGTCATGTCCAGATACTAAAAGTGGATTTATCCCATGGATGGATGTACCTATGAATAACATCTATGACAAGGTGTGTCGAGATTTAAGAGATCATAACATGGTATATGATAATGGGCTTTCAACTCACCTAGTTTGACATTCCTGGGAGATATTTTTTGGGAATTCACAAACTCTTCATGAAAAATCATGATGGATTTAAATATAAGTTGACTATGAATAACCAAGAATAAAACTAAGGTGTCATATATTAATGAATGTTTCATGATTTAAAAATTCTATATGTGCTTTTCATGATTATATGGTTTCTCACTATGAGAATTATTTTTTACTCTATTCTTTTTGGTTTCAGTCAATGGTTGGGACTAGAAGAAACTAGATTAATGTTGAATGTGATAGAATATTTTCTTATTATATGTCAAATGGGATGTCCACTGAAGTGAATGATGTTGTGATCATGCCCATTAAGTTTTCAAGAAACATTAATAACAATGTGTACCTTAACCAACTCTCAGACTCACTGAAGAAGAGAATGAAGTTCGCTGAGAGTTTTGGTAATGGAGGCCATGGAAGATAGAAGATCCAATTTCATTTGTGTAAATAATGTTGAAATAATCACCTAAGTGAATTTATTAGAGTAACAATAATATGTTTTCACTGTGAAAAGGAAGACACATAGCAAACAACTTCATAGAAAAAAAATTAAGGGTTCGGTTAATGAAATTGATGGGAATATTTCACTCCCTAAGACATCATCAAAGTTTAAATTCATTAAGTGTGGAAGGAATGTTCATTATGAAAATCGATTTCCTAATTGAAAATATCCCGAAGAGAATAAAAAATGTGGTACGAGTAGTGGTAATATTGTTGATGATAACGAGGCTACAAAAGAAATGTGAATAGAAAGACATATTAAGGTATAAGATTTGGTATCCTTATTAGCTACTATGGGTGAAGTGGAAAAATCAATGATTTTATGTATTTCGATGATGGAATTTTTAATGGTTAAATATGGAAGAATTATTCCATTTATTTTCTTTTCTTAGGATTTACATGTTTATGTTTAATGTTTCCAATAGACTATAAAAATAATTTAATGGAATGGTGAAATTTTGACTAAGGGAAGATAAACCATAATATGTCTCTTATGTTAGGAAAATGTTGTTTGGATAAAGATATGTTGGATATGAATAAGTAAATTTGATGGTACTAGTTACCTTAAAACTAATTAACGACTTGTTGACAAGTATATATGCTTTCATTGATGCAGTTTACATCATTTTTATAGTTTATGTAATTTTTCCAATATACTTTCAAATAAATAAACATGCATGTTTTCATTAAGAATATATGGTAATTTAGATTATTTCTATGTTTCAAGAGAACACATGATAAAGGTATTCACATTTTTGGATGGTGACAACCAAGAGCTACCCTATGATATATGTGAGATAAATGTTAAGATGATTTAGTATATTTCTCCCCAATATTTTGAAATTTTAGCTTTCAGAAAGATTATAAGGTTAACCATTTTTGGATTTGTTTATGATAAACATTAGATGAGGTTTCCAAGATTTAAATATTATCATTCTATATGAGTATTTATGAATATTTGAAAAAAAAATTCTAACCTTTTCATTGTGATAAATATATATGGAATGATCAATTATTCTATTTTTTGATCTCGTGATTTTCTAATGCTTCAAGAATGAAAAAATCAACCTCATTTCATGGAATAAAATATGACATGTAAATTGATAAAGGAACATAAATGGTTGAAGTTTTCCAAGAATCAAGTATGTATATCTTCCCATGAAAATTATTCAACTCTAGGATAAGTATCTTGAAACCAAAAATGTTATCATAGTACCTTCTTTTCCTATGAATCAAATGGTCCCTTAGATCATCACAGATTGATAGCTTTGTGATTCTTAACATTTTAATAACCATGTTATCTATCACTCTCCATCAAAACTTTTTAGTTATATTTCTCTTCCATATCCATGTTTTCACATTCCACTTATGTTATCATATGTGGAAACACATTTATGTGTTACTCTATGTAACTGATATCTTTTCAAGTTTCCTTTTCTTTAAAAGTTTGAGTATTTGTTTTTATGATGTGGGTTTCCATAAAAGATACCATGCAGTATTAATCTTGTAATAAACTATATGAATATCAAGTTCAGACTTTATTTTAAGGGGTTATAATTTAACAGCTCTATTTTTTTGAAATAATTTTCTTATAATTAATTTAATATTTTTTATATTTTTATTTCACACAATACTGAATATTACATCTGTTATATAAAAAATATGTTTTCCTTGAGTTATACGAAACACTAAGTCACGGTTATGATACATAAAATACTTATATTATCTTGTTGTATATGAAACACTAATCATGGCTTGTTTTATAAAAAAATAAAGTTCTTTTGATAGCTTCTATTACCTGTAAAATTATTTTTTATCGAACAACATTATATTATTAAAATGTTATTATTTAATATAATAAGATATAACATAGAAATTAAATAATAATTTTTTAATATTATTAACTAAATTATAATAATATATGGTAAATAATATGAATTCATTATTTACGAATTAATTTGAAATGAAAATATATACCAATTGATTATAAAATAAATCGATTAATTTTTATACTCCCAATGGCATTTTTTTAATTAATTTAATTAATTAAAATTATTTATTGATATTAATAAAATATATGTGTTATATATTCAATAAATTTTTTTTACATTCATCCAATACATTTTATTGGTAAAAGATAAGATCCAACCTTATATTATGCATAATAACCGAAATTTTCCAAAAGTGTAATTTTATCACCTTTTAAGGGAAAAGCCATTTTAAATATAAATTATGACACTAAGAATTTTTATATGAACAAATAAACTTATTAATTTTATTAAGGATATAAAATTTTACTTTATATGAATTCTTGGTATTTTTTTGGGAAAAATCTTTTCTGAATGAATAGTGAAAATACTGCATTTTTGTTCAAAAATATATTTTTGTATACATTATATATTTTTTCAAATTATGTCTTCATTTTGTTTTAAATTATAATTAGATAATGTTTTTTATAAATTATTATAATTTAGATCATTGGAATAAATTTTACATCCAAATTGGATATAAAATATATATGAACTATTGAAATTTTCACTTTTAAACCCCACCTTTTCATTATGTCTACGTGGTCAATTTAATATATATATTTTACAATTATATGGATTTAACTCGGTTAAATGAATTCCATATTTGGAATCAAAAACTCCATATTATTTTTTATGTCTAATTTCATTTTTAGGTACAAAACATTTGTCGTGGTAAAAAATTTATTTACAGCATTATAGGTAAAAGATTAAGCATGTTAATGTTAAAAATGGTAAAGGTTTAAAATTCTTGAAAACTGAAACATTTTAATGTTTGTTGATCTTTTTTCTGACCCTAGAAATCCCCCAAAATATGAATTTTTATCCAAATTCATTTATTTTAATGCCACCTCAAAATAGATGGCTTAAAATATAAAATATTCATTATTTAATCACATAAACCCACCTATCCGTGTGTATAAATACCACCCCTCACCACCCCATTTGGAACAAAAAAACCTTTTTAGATCATAAAATCAAGGAAAAACCTATCCTCCCCACTCTCCCCACGTCCAAGTGCTTATGGTATCATAAAAATACCAAATCCACGGTCCTAAAGGGTCTCTCAACAAGTGATATTCAAGAGGTAATTTTCCCAAAGTAAACCTCTTAATTTATTAAATTTATATACATTAACCTCAATTAAATCCACCATAAATGAATGATAACTCCATAATCAGGTAAATACTGGAGGTTTATTTTTATAATGGAACATATCATATCGATTTCATTTCTCGTTTCCTCTTATTCAATGAAACAAAGCTATTTTCCAAGTTGTGTCGGTTAATCACCTCTATGAATAATGTTTCTATTATTTTTTAATTACCTACTTAATGGATGGTATTAAAATTATTTTTTATGATTATATAATATATTAATATTATGTAACTAATATATAATCATAACAGTAAATAAAATTATACTAGATCAAGGTGTTCGAAAAAACACACCAAAATATACTAAACGTTTATCATTAACATTTTATTTAATGAATCATCCTCGTGTAAGAAATAAAAGCGATATATGGGACAATTTATAATTATATAATTATATTAAAACTTTTTAATTACAATTATAGAGTTTTAATCCCATTTTAAAATAAAATCAATAATATTACCCAAATGAACTGATCATGAAACCTGGAAACAAACACACCTAAAACAATGAAAATAATGATATATTATTAACGAATGGGATGTAAGATGTTATAAAAGGATCATATAAGGTATTATACATATGAATATATTTATTTAATATGTTACTTAAATTCCTTAACCCACTATATATGAGGTTAAATAATGCTACAATTATAGGAAGCATAAGGTAAGGGGTTTCGATACTCAATTTCCACTCATTGGGTTTTACACCTACTTCAATTATTATATTATTCCATGATTATGTATGGAATCACTATTTATTTATTTATTATATTATTTCCATATAATATTGTGTTTATATACTATTTCTACACATAGTCACACCCATGATAAATTATTAAGTCAATGATACAATCATTATAAGGGAATTTCATCTCACTTTTTTATTTCCATGAGATACATGCCTTACTCACCACTCATTTCTTTAATGTGGTGTACATTATAGCCATGATAGAATTATTTGAATTTTATACATTAATATTTTTTTATTTATATATCTATTTGACTATCTTTATTTCATGGGGTTTTACTGTTCAAATGTTTCCAAACAAGTAAGGTAGTTTTGTCTCAATTTTCCTTCTTTGAGCCACATATTTTGTTATGAACCAATGCTCTTTTACGAGGTGTATATACAATTATTTGACATGTTATATCAGTAATATCCTACTTTTCATGATATTTTTATGGTTCAATTAATGTTATTATTTCATGGGGTTTATGAATCGAATGTTTCTAAGTGGTATTAGACACTTTGAAATGATTAAATATTATTATTCTCAAGGAATATTTTTAAAAGAAAACTTAAGATCATTTTTAACAGAAATATTTTTAAACATATTTTTCATTCTGAAAAGAATTTATCAAAGCGAAAGGTTTAAATTAACAATGTAATTACATTTAGATATTGTTTTTACATAAGTATTTACTAGTCTATAGTTATCATCCTTGTCCATGTGTTAGAAAATTATTTTCCAGAATATTTTAACTATAATTATTCAATTTTAGAAATTCATTTATACTAATGTATGAGTTTTTGTTAAATTGTTCGAATATAATATTGTTTCATTTTACTAATAAGGTAATTTTTCACTTTTCCAACAAGAGTACGAGAATAATTTTTTTTCCAAATTATATGACATGAATGGATTTTTACACTTTTTGGATGCCTTATTGCCATGAATATTCCCTTATAATATTATGTTGTTATTTTCAAAGAAAATATTTTCTTTTAAAACTTTCTGGTGGTTCATGTAAAAAAAATACAAGAAGAAATGATATTATCCTCAAGAATTATTTTCAATAGTTCTCTTAAAATTATTTTCCATATATGATAAAACTATTTGATGTTACTCATGTTTTACAAGGGATACGATTCAATTTTTCAAATATTTTTTTTTTCTATGAATGGTTATGTTAATGATGGAATGATATTATGAAAACCATTCATTTTCTATTGGTTATGTTATTATTACATGATGTTCATGAAACCCATTTAATTTCATGAGTTATGATATGATTAATTATTTTTGTTCTTCTAGAAAAAAATATGTATGATTTCATTTTGAGATGGGTGGTACCTATATCTCTTGTAAATTCATTGGATAAAGATTTATATCTCATGAGAAAGATATAAAGGTCCATGTTAACCAATATGGTTATGGGGTTAAACCATGAATAAAATGATGGTTATGAGAGTGAACCATGGCTACCAAGATAGTATGGGAGGAAACCCATAATACTAAGATGGACTTAGCAGTAATGCCTTGAATATTATAGAAGTAAGTTTTATACTATTATGTGTCTACCACAAATTATAGGTATTATTCTTAGGAACTTATTTCATGGATTATAATCTCTATTTCAATATGATTAATTTGTTTTTAACTGCCCATTTTTATTTCAAAACTCATGGAAATGATCATTTGATATGTAGGTTATGATCCTAAAATGTTATGACTATGTTTTGATACCCTTATGTTTATGATTATGCTTAAATTTATCCCTTTTTTACCCATACTAAGAATATCATCTAAAACTTTTATTATGTTTTATTTATAAAGGTTATAAGGAATGATTCTAAATAGCAGTACTGAAGGGATTGATCTTGCTAGTAATCATTGAAGATCATCCACCAAACTATAATTTAATGTTATAGGTTTCCAAAGGAAATAAACTAGTATATTCATTAGGCCTAACTTTGTGTAATGAATTAAGTATTCTAGAAAATTTATTTATTATACTTGTAAAAATACTTTCATCATTATAACCAAGGTTTGGGGTGCCCATTGAGACCATCGAGTGACTAGAAAGGGTGGACTATCAGTTTCTTTTACCATCTAGTTTTATTTCTCTAAATGAAGAGTTTAATTTTTACAAGTTGAGGAGGTATATACCAAATCATTTCCATGTGATTTGATGGGAGGATGTTTATCTTGATCCAAATAAAAAATTGGTTGAGAACCCATTTCAGATTATGGACCACTAGTATAAGGTACCTCATGGTAAAACGACCACCCCTGGTCCAAGTAATATGGATGTATAGATTAGATCACCCTGAGAACTGAGAGAGTCATTTATAAGCTATATGTGGCCTCCGCTTTTTTGCATATCCACGATCTTGAGATATGTATTGTAATATATAGATTTTATAGTAGATATATTATAATGCATTAACACAACTCTATCTTGTATGTTATAATATTTTCTTTTAGTTTCTTTTCTCTTTTTGGAGAGTATTTTTTATAATGAATTCATAGGATAGCTATAATGGATAAGTTAGGGATATATTGGAATTTTCAACTAAATCTTATACATTGTGTTTCTCTTTGGGAACTTATATGTGTGTAAGTGTAGTACACGTTGTGTAATATCTGCTAGGAAGAAGACATAAACAAGGTATGTGGAATCAATGACTTACATGTCATCTAATAGGTACATGTCTTGTATGAATAAAAGAAGTTTTTAATTAAAAAGTAAATTTATTTTTTAGTGTATTTGTACACAAATCATTACATGATGTGAAAATGGGTTACACAATATCAGAATGTCATGATTTTGATTTTTAGGGCCTCGCCCAAGTGGATTATTTAATTAATTATTCTTGAATCGCTCATAGAATGATCCTAAGTTAATAATAGGCTATTTTGGTGTTTTATTTACATATGGATCGGTCTATTCAATGATTGATCAGTAGGGATAGGTGCTTTGTCTCTTTTAGAAGTCCTTTTGTCTCAGTTTATCTCTCATTTGTGGTTGCAACACCATTTATGGTAGCTATTGGTAATCGGATTGTGTTTTCTATCAATCCATTTTCGTATTTTTACATTCCTTGTATTTGATAGAAAATATTTCAGTTTTTAATCCCTGTTGTCTAAGGCTATTCTGTTTACTACATCTTTGAGGTAGGTGGATCTGTTCAAGTGTTCTAATTTGATGAATTTCTTGTTGTTATTATTGATACCATGATATTTAAAATGGTATTTCATGTGATGAAATTGAAAAGGGAATGGGTTTTCATTTGAAAATTTTGTTATTCTTTCAAAATTAAATTTCCTTTATTTTAAATGGAAAATAGACTTTCAAACCATAAAGAAGATTTTCTTGGATTTTAAATGGTTTTATAAAAAAAATATAACAATGTTTTTTGAAAAATAAGTTGAAAAACATGGCACAACATGAACCTTGGGTTTATTGAGAAACATACATTGGTATCCTTAGTGTGTTTAACACAAATAGGAGGTAACATATTGTATTTCAATGGTTTAGTGTAGGCCTCTATGTTATTTGGATCCAAACTCATTTCCTTTTAGGATCGTGAGTGTCTAGTATGTATTTTACCATAAGAAAGATCGCGGATTGTAGGTAAACTTCCTTTCTAGTTATTTATTTCATGATATATTATTTCATGGAAATTAGCTCACAAGTATATTTATATTAAGTATATTTACCTTCTTTTTAGTTCTTTGATAAATTTGAAATGAAATTTTTGAAAACCTAAGGATAGTCTAATAGTTTTCTTAAATTGGTGTATTTATAAAATTATTGTAAAATTGTTCATTGTTAAATCTAGAACTTATGAATTCTTTTTATTATAAATTTTTTATATTTTTTGGTCGAAAACTACTAGTCTCTATATATCACACCATAAATCAACCCTTTGGGGGGTCATACACCTTGTTTCGTAGGATACAGGTAAAGGGAAGGTAATTCTATAGCATACTGTCTTTCCGTTAGATTACTATTTTGGTCTAGCGATGACAGTTTGTCACATGGAGACTAGTTTTTCTAGGCATTTCATACTTTCTAGTTTATCTTTTTTGGATCAGATTTATCTCCCTTGTTTTCACTTTTTAATCTGGTTTTATTTCTTAAATTCATTATATATGAGGATTTTTTATCCTTGTTATACCTCTCCCCATAATGGGGTGGCTTGGCTGACAGGTTTAGTTGTCTCAGGTTGTTCTATAACAATATTTCTAATTATAATAATTTATAAAATTTTATAAGATCAAATGAATTTTCGGTTATAAATAAAAATAAGAATGGAAAAATTATATTGTCATGATTATTATTAAAGAGGGTTTACCGAGTGCTAAACCAAAGAGATAAGGGTTAAAATTACAAAAACACTCTCTGTTATTATATTATTTGAATGTTTTTCAACCAAATATATATTTAAATAGTCAAATACTATATTTTAAAATGTTATTCTAAATTTTGGAGGACAATATTTTCTTTTGAGAAGATACATAATATTTCATTCAATTTAAAAACTATTTTTGGTCTTGGAGTTTATTTCATGGTTGGAATAATCTCTTTGGTTTAAGATTACTAGAAAAATGTAAGACTCATAATTTTCTAATGTAACCATAAACTTTTGTGTAACCCATTTTATCACTTTTTTCTTGAAAAATTATTTTTACACATAAATCATGTATTTTCAAAAAATCTATTTTTCTTATATCTTATGCTCTTATATTAAAAGTAATTTCTTCCACCATTATAATTTTAAATTGATAAAATTGATCCCAAATTGGGAATCATAATTTTCAAAATAAAATCATATGTATTATTTTATATTTTTAAAATTGTTATGATATCCTTGTAAAATTTAATTTAGTCATGGCTAAGGTAAAAATGAGTTTAAACTGGTTTAATTATGAGAAACGACATAAAATGTGTCCATGCCTTACCTAAATGTGATTTTTTTGTTTATCCAAACCTTATCTCAAATTATATTTTACTTATGGGATCTTTAGTTCCTCATGAAATGATTATTATATATATTTATTATTTATTATTTTAGATCATTCTATGGGTGGACCTCCATTCACTTATAAATGGGATCACCTTTTCCTCTATATCTTGAACCTTTTGGGCAATATATATCCAATATATCTACCCAAATAAATTTTTTACATCCCTCCCGTCATCTTATTTTCCCTAGTTTTATCATAAATCCATCCTAGAATAGATTTATTTATATACCCAAAGTGGTCATCCAAAGAATAAGAATATCTCATAATATAGCATTTTTGTTTTATTTCTTGATCTGTCACCTTCAAATATTCTTCACCCATGATGAAATAATAACATTTGTATATTCCATATGTTTATATGTTATTATGTTAATTTAATAACCGATATCTATCTCCTTTTCTGTTAGGTGGGATATAAAACCATCGTTTGTGTTTGTGGTGGACTATCGCCTCATGAACCAATATAATATTTGTCCATTACCACTTCTCAAGGATAGTTATAATGATGGATTTATTACTTATATATTATATTAACAACATATTTATCATTATTTAAATATATTATATCATCTATTTCATTACCATTCCATCCATTGAAAAATTATAACTGTGTTCTTACGTACGTCTAGATTATCACCTCTACGAAGCGATGTGATTCCTTTTTTATTAACAAATTACATAATTGATATTTATATAATTTTATTTAAAAAATTACCTGGTATTTATTATAAAATCAAAATTATTTAAAGGTAAAATAATACTTACCTTATTTCCCTCATTATTTTTTAAAATTGAAAATGGTACTCATGCGTATGTACAACCTTATATGTGTATTATTGAAACATAATTCATTTTTCATAACCATAAATTGATTTTTAAAATAACAATTTATATATAAAAATGATAATTATTCCATAAATATTATTAATTATATAATCACATATTGACTACTTCGACCATAATCAAACTACTAATTTCATTTTGAGAAAATAAGCTAAATATCTTAACAATATATGACGTCAACTTAATTGATTATGTAATTATATAGATCATGATAATAAATAAAATAAAGGTAATAATAAACTAAAAAAAAATTTCTTAAGAATGTAAATAATTAATAAATTTTCATGATTTCTGAAGAAAAAGAATATACATAATGAGAGATACTTGATATACGAGACAATTTACCTGAAAACCCTCATTTAAAATGATTTCTAAATTTATTTTCTAAATTTTATTCTCAAATGACCATATAATTAAAGTTATTTTATGAATGTATTTATATAGATATTAATGAATTATAACTAAACTTTTATGTCACTTTTTACTTTCTTTCAATGGATTTCGTAAAGAATATTTTTAATTTTTTTTTCATATTTGTTTGACATTCATTACAAAAGAAAAAAAGGAATATTCTATTTTAACATATAAGACATCAAAGAAATATCTCATCACTATAAAAATTATTTATTCTTGTATTATTTTACAATATTTTTTTGTTTTATTAATGGTAAACCCATATTCCTAATATTATGGGTATTTTAAAAAAGTTTTTTAAATGGAATCGATATTTCGATATCTGAAAATGTTTTTCAAATTGAGGGAAAGACTATTTTTATGGAAATGAAAGTATTCATGTGATATGATAATGTTATAGTTCCTAAGAGTTTTTTATAATTAATTATAGTTTTATTAAAATATAAGGATGGGTGGTTCTATTATAAAGAAATTATGGGTGGTTCTATTATGAAGCAAGGATTGGTGGATACATAATAAACCATGAATGGGTGATCTTGATATTTCTATATAATTAATTGGGTAATGGAATTAAGTTTACAAGTCAGGATTTTCCTAAGAGATTTTTAAAATTTACTTATTAGCTAATTTCATTTGTAAGTGTGATTTTATAATGATTTCCCAAGATACCTACATGGTTTATTTATTCTTGATATGGGTTTGAGGAAATATTATGATTTCACAAGGAATGGTTTTGTGATTATATTTAATAGAAAGTATATTCTACTTCATAATAGTGAAATATATATCATTGTGAAATAGTTTTAATGAATTTATTATTATTTAAATGAAAAACTCTATTATTTCTATTTTTCCTTTAAAAATATTGATGGATTTTTTTATAAAAATTTTTGGATGAAAAGATTATTTCTAATGTAAGAAAATAATTATTTGGAGCTCAATGTTTATTTTGAGAAGCGAACATTTTTGTGAGTATTCATTGACTAATGAGTTTATTTTTTTTATAAGTCCCTTAATGATATTATATTCTCATCCCATGTTTTAAAATGTACTTCATAGGGTTTTAAGGATTATTTGGGACAAGGATGTAGTAAAAATGAAAACATTAATGATATGTAATGATAGGAAAAATTTTGTATCTCTTAAAATTTTTTATTATGGAAGAAATGGGTACTGAGTTGGTGTGTCCAGTTTATGATGAAATAATTCTTTATTTAATTATGATATCCTAATTATCTTAAAATATAAACATCTAAGATATCTAGGAATGAAATAAAATTAAAAATTTATTAAATATGCAATTTAAGGATTTTTATGGTCAGGAACTTATACATAAACTTTTTGACTATTGATCTGAATCATTGTTATCAAAACAAACCATCCACCAACTTGAAAAATAAAATAAAATTTGAATTGGAATTTATCAACTCCAAAAGTGGAACAATTTTATAAAATATATTTATAGAAATATAATATTTTCATTATTCAGGAACCTTGGAACATATCTAACTGTTGGAATCATATACTATGGCAATTGGCTCTTACTTATATTTTCATGAATCATATATAGAGTTCCATAACTTTAACATAGATTTAGATATCTTCTAAAAAATATTGACTTTTTTATATTTTCAATTGGAACATAAAAATAATTCCATGTCTCTTACAAAATTGTGGAATTATTCATGTAAAAATATGGTTGATTCTATATGGACAAGATGATACTTATATAAAGCTACATTATCCTTAATCACATCTGAATAACTCGTTCAAAAATTTATATTAACTCATATGTATACAAATATGATGTCTACGAAACACTGTAAAGGAAACTTACACATAGGACACATTTTAATGATGTTTACAAATAATACTTACAAAGAGTTAGATGAAACATACACAAATAGTCTTTTTTAAAAATCTATAAATCCCACCTACAGATGGCTCATATGGAAATATCAAGGCATAGTGAAATTATTTCTCCAAAAAATTAAATTAAAAACAGTATTTATATTATCATATAAGCTCTTATAATCATTTGAAGGATTTTTTTAATCCCATTAAATCATCTACAACCCCCATTTTTAGGAAATTTATTCATTAATTAAATATCCACCAAGCTTTATTTTTTATCATTAAATTCTATAAAACCATATCCATTTCAAATATCATAACATAGACTCCTAGATAGTTTTGATACACATTATCTATCTCTAATTGTATTATTACAAACCATCAATATCAGAAAATATCTTACGTCATTACTTATTTTAAACTGTTTTAGAACATATTATTCATAAATGTTATAAATTTTCTTATACTTGAGGACCACCTCTACAATCAACTAATGTAGGGGATCCCTATATTTTTTTTCATGATACATCAAATAGATTATGATTTAGTGAAAACTTTATATTCTATGGAACATCCTTTATTGTCTCTTAGGAAGAGTTGATAGGGTTAGAGTTTTTATTCTTAATTAAAAGTACAAAATTTTACGGTGGTTTTGAAAAGAATTTTAAGAAAATACCTTAATTTAAAGAGTTTAATAGTTGAGAAACCAAGTTAATTTTGAAAAATATGAGACAAAGGGGTTGTTGTGATTTTAATACACACTTTTGAAGTTAATTTTTATTATATATTCATTCATGTCTGATGTAATTATTTAGTTGAAATTAATTGGAATCCAGATCAATTCAAAAGATTTTATTTCAATGCTTAAAGAACCAAACCTTGAAATAACAATAATTTTACAAATTTCCAAAACTTATGGATGAAATAAGTGATTCCCATTAATATTTAAATATCAAGAAGGGGGTAAGAAATAGGTTCTTATGTTCTCCAATCATAAAAACATAAGTAACACACTCAAAACCTCAGACCATTAGTTAAAAAGTAAGAGAACAACATTTAAATACATCAAAACAAGCATTCTGATATTGAATAATGTAATATACATGGAATAAAATGTTTTAACACCAATATTACTCCAAAACAGTAGCTAATATATGAAACACAACTCCTTTGATATGTTTCTATCTTATTCACAACGAACGCCCACTGTTTGTCCCGACATTGAGAGGAGGAGGAAGCTAAGGTGGATCTCCTCTTCATTTCAGCTCTCTCTATGAGGATAGAGAGCTCCATAACCTCTAATAGGATAATATCACTCCTCTGGAACTTCAATTTTACAGCACTACTCTCTCCTAGTTGAACATGAAAATGAGGTGGCCATGGAGCCTTTTTATAACCAAAATGGGATGTGGTTTTGGGCACCTATTTTTGGTGATACCATTGTATCTCAGTTTTTTGTTGGTAAATGAGATTATCTAGACATTAAAAAACTAATAACATATTTACACACATCTTTAATTTCTCCACATAATTTTTGGTACCATTTGTATGACTACATATTGAGATATACATGAAGCACATCACATCACTTTTGAGTTTGTGCAGATTCAGTTCCTTAGACAGATCACTCTAGATGGGCCACTAGATGGCCGATTTGGGATTTGGTCCCTTCATAAAAGTTGAATCCCATGATGTTTTGGATCTGTAAAAAACATTCCATCCCATTTGGTTGAATATATTTCAAGAAATGTTACAAATGTGTTTAGGTGTCCTTGGGATTCAATAAAGTTTGGCCCATTTTCCTTCGAGATCATATTTGTCCCTACAAATCATCTCTTCTTACAATAAAATCACCAAAACAATTAGAATTTTCCTTTTTATAGTGATAATCATTAAAGTATTTAATCATATAAGAAGTGAAATTTGTTATTAAATTTGTAATTTTACATACAAAATGACCTTCAAACAATGTTATAAGAGTGAAATATAGCAGTGAAACATGGTACGATCACACCCCCAAACCTAAAAATTTGCACTCTTGGGAAAAGTGAAATTTCTAAAAATTAAGTGGGAATATATTATAACCTTCATGAATATTTTACTTTCAATGAAAATTTAATTACTGATAGAAATTTTATCAAATCAAAAATCACATTGAGGAGTTATTCTAATTATACATGGAAGAATACGTCTCAAAAACTTTATCAGAATGAAATTATAAGAAATAATTGATACCAATTGAATAAAATAATTCAAAAGTTAATAATTTCACTAATTCTACAAAAGTGTGTGTGAAAAATATATTTAATTTCTTTCCACTTTCTATTGAGTAAATATAATGAATTTTAAATTTTTTCTACTTACAATATCCTTTCCACCAAACCTTCTCTATATCCTTTACCACCAAATTTTAGTTCCCACACACTTAAGAATTTGTGGAGTCAAACCATAAGCTCCTAACCGATATATCTGTATATGTTTCACATCTCTTCATCCCCCGAAATGTTTATTTGTTTTGTTTTTTTTGTGTTTCTTTGTTGGCGCACAATAATCGGATAATAGGTACAGATGCATATGTCAATTGGTACAGTAATGAAATAGATCAGATAAGGAACAAATGAATGGAAAAATAATTTTTTAAGATATAGAAAAATTAATCTAGCTTATATATACCTTTTATTAAGTATGAAATTTTCACACCTCATGGTTTGGTGATCACCCAAAAACCCAAATTTCAAGAGAAAGTCACACCATAGTATTGAATTCTTGCTGAAATTCACATTTCATCATATTTTATTTTTATTTCATTAATGTTAAAACTAAATGAAATACAAAAATTCCTCAAGCATTTTAAATAACATCCATGATTAAGAAAGCATCATATTCCATGATAAAGTGGGAATAAAAATATAGTCTAGCATAAAAGTGAGGGGGGAAATAGGGGAAAGTAACAGTACTATTCAGAAAGCTAAAAATAAAAAAATTAAAAAAGATGATGAAAATTTATAACTAAGCTAGGAAGAAACCCACACACCACACCTAGAGCATGTAATGTCCTCACTATAAAAATAGAATGTGGGAAGGAATGTTAAAACCTGGTGAGTATTATTGGTATAATTATTCTTGAGATTTGAGATTATCCATCTGGGTCTCTAGAAGGGCTTCCTGAATGTTCTTAAGCTTATACACATTGACAATAAGGGGTTTTTTATTTCTTCATTTCAAACATAAACAAATCCAAATGGATAAACATTAGTAATAATGTATTGTTCAAACTAGTGGGAACAAAGCTTACCTAGATGCAACTTCAGCCTTTCATTGTAAACGAGGTCCTTACTCCCTATGTGGAATTGATGATGAAGGATGAGATGGTGATGGGAAGAGTTGGTTCAGTCCTTATAAATCCAGTAGATCTTATATGAATATCTATGCATTTCCTTTAAATCCTGAATCTAAAAATAATTTGAGCATAAACACCCTAAAAATTTGACTTTCACATTCTAATGGATCAGCATGCCAAGTTCTCAATATCAACATAGAGGTTACAAACCTATCCAAATAGAATCTGATAGGGTTACATTCTATTGGTTGTTTAAAAGGAATTACGGTAAGCCAATAATGAATCTTTGAGTTTAAGACTCTATTATTTTCTATTGGGTTGAACAATTTTTTCAATAATTTTTTAACATCTTTAATTGATACATCATCCTGACCATTGATTTATGAGTGATAACAAGTAGACACTCTATGCTCAACCTCATATCCATGCAAAATTGATTTCATTGTTTAGTTACAGAAATGAGAAATATGGTCACTGGTGATGAACCTAGGTAATCTAAACATACAAAAAAATTTGGTTCTCAAAAATTCCATAATAGTTTTGGAATCATCAGTCCTTATGATGCATGCATAAATCCATTTTTGTAGAGACCCAAGATTGATGTACATGGATATTAAATTACTTTTGCGGAATACATAATACATAACCAAAAACAGACACCCAAGGACCGTAATAGTTTAGTGTTTTTGGAAACTCAGAACATAATATTCTAATCATGTTGAAATATTATCAACATATCCCATAAAGATATTACCCTTTTGTTTTCATACCTAAAACATTTTTTTATATCATGGGGAAAAGAAAACATATAAAGGGTGAGCTCAAATACTCAGTAAGGGTAGTCATGGAGAAACTAAAACAAACCATATACATATGAACAAAAAAAACATGAACATAAAGTTTAAACATAAAAATCTTGAGTTTTGAGTATTTAAGGCATAGATAATAAAGGAACATTAATCATGATAAAATAACATGGGAATAAAACATGTAATTGTGGCAAGCGATTAAGCACATGATATGATTTCTATAGTAGCCAAGGCATTTCTGCGAAGACTATCCTAGTGGACAAAGTCCCTTACTGAACCGGGTTTACTTACTGTTCTAGCCATGTCTATCTCATTAGATATAAATATTTACCCAATGAATTTAATGTAGATAGAGGTCACACCCATCTCATAATGAAATCATTCTTTCATGTGTCGTAAAATAAACATAAATCATTCATCATAAACCAATGAATAAAATGGGTTTCATAAACATCGTCCCATCATGACATAATCCATATAAAATAAATGGTTATTATTTCATCATAAAAAAAATAAAAAAATGCAAATAAAAGGGAAATTATACTTGAAACATAACCATAATAAAGAATGTCATCTTAGATAGAAAATATTTTTTATAAGACACTTGAAATGAATTCTTGAGGAAAATGTCATTTCTTCTTTCAAATCATTTTCTTTTATCAAAATGACATGAAATTTTAAAAGAATTTTTTTTGATGAAAATAATCATGAAATATTGTATGGGAAACTTCATGAAAATAAATCATTATGAAACCGTAAAAATCCGTTCATGCTGTATAAGTTAAAAAAACATTATCCTCATACTTTTGCCGGAAAAGTCAAAAAGTACCCCGTATGGTAAACAAAAGAAGGATTGATTCCATACATTATGGTAAAAGTAAAAAATAGAATAAATGAAATTAAACTTACATTGATGAATAGTAAACACTTTATGAAGACATTTTTATAAATCATGGACATGGATGATAAATATAACCCCAGTAAACACTAACAGATAAACAATCTCAGATAAGAATGAGAATGGAATAATTATCGCTTACATTAGGTCCAATTTCATCTTCACGTGTCTGAAACTCATGTATAGTGGGTCTAAACATATTATTAACATTTAACAGAACCATAATAATAATTATTATAACATATATGATTCACTTATGACTTTATATTACCCGTTCTTTTGTCAATTCCATGTTAAAGCAGCGTTTTGGATAAAATCGTTTCATTTATCGTACGTGTTTGGAATTGTTGTTCATGATATCATTACATATATCCTGATTTACTTAATTCCATAATTTAAAACATGATTTATATATAATATATATTCATCATATAAATATATATGATAGATCGATAAATGGAATGAAATACACCGTTCATGGAGACGGTAGGTCGTACGTACACATGAATGCTGTTTTCGTTTCATTATTGAATGGAATGGAATTAAGTAAATGAAATATATATGCACATAAATAAAGTATCATTATTATGTCATATATTTCATAATAATTTATTATATATACTTTATAATCATTCTTGAATGGTTAACATGAATAATGAAACTCATCGCATCGTGGAGACCGTAATCCGTACGAACACACGAGCGGCAATATCATTCCCATAATTATTGAATGGTATTGGAGTGTATTATATACTATCTCGGAAATAGTATCATGTTATAATAATCATATATAGTTATTATTTCTACCTTTATACCCATCCAAGTAAGGTGGTGGTAGAAAACAAATTACACCATGGCATGGAGATGATATTCCGTACGTACGCACACGTGGTGATTTTGTTTTCCGTGGGATGGATTTAAGGTGAAATAGGGTTGTTTCATATTTATAATAACATATCAGTATATGAGTGATACTGATGTTAATAATTTATTATGAAACAACAAAATAATAGGAAGTAGAAAAAGAAATGAATTTGAAAGAATCGGTAAAGGATATTACCTCTTCTTCGATGCGCCTCTTCTAAACCTCCTCTTAGAGAACTAAATATGGTATTTTAAGAAAACCAGGACCTCTAGTATGTGTATAAGGAAGTGGAGAAGATAAATTTACAGGTTTTTTCCGAGCTTGAAAGCTCAAAATGTTGTAAAGATGAGAGGGAGGAGGTTTCTCTTTTATAAGAGAGGAGTGGGGCACTTTTGGAAACCTCTAAAATATTAATTTATAATAAACTCAAACCCTAGCTAAAAACCTCAGAAATAACTCCAATTCAAATATGATAAGATATAGTGTCGTAATATAATCATATAATTAATTTTAGATATATTGGAAATTTATTTTAAACCTTATCAACTTGATCTATCCTTATTTAATCAATTTAATTTTATTTGTGGTAATAATATTCTAAATATTAAATTGTTATAAATAATTACTTATGTGTTGTGAATTGTCCATAATTGGATATATTATATAATTTTAGACCATATAAATTTCAATTTATAATTTTTAAATAATTTTGTGAATTTTAAACAATTTAATAAAATGTTATTTTTATAAAATAACAATAGTGTCAATTTTGTCAGTATTCATTTATTGGAATTTAAATAAAATCCACACAGAAGATATATTCAAAAAAAAAATATTTAATAGATTAATAACATGTCATATTTTTCTAGAAAATTCGTGGAGAAAATTAAATAGTTCATATAATATTTATATTAATATTTTTAAAACCATTTATTTGATATTTCAATCAATAAAATAATTTACACATCACTATTGTGTCACCATTAATGATAATTATTTAGACCCTAAAAATTCAATATAAATTTAAATTATGTATATAATGTTATTATATTTCTAGATACTATTTATGTTTGATGTTTTATTAAGTTTATCTCTAAATTAAAATTATTACACTTATAAGATATGAGAGAGTGACATGTTGTCACTTTCTTTGGTTTTCATAATAATTACATCATTTACATGGTCAAAAGTCCATGAAATTAATTTATTCCGAACGTTAGGTGATATGGTTCGACTTCTATTCATCCAATAGAATTTTGGCAGGTGTTTGGATAATTTTATAGTATTATATTTACCCTTAATTGCTGGATTTACCTTTAACTGTGGTAAATAAAATTTACCGTAGTTACTATTCATAATGGCTAAAAATACAAAGTAGCCAATTAACATAATTTGGACCTACTGATTAAAAATATGGAATCCATTTTTCAAAATTCAAAACACATAAGTTTCAGTATTTAATTTAAAATTAATCCCGCTGTTGAGAAAATGGATTTTAAAAGTTGAAACATTAAAAAAGATTGAAATGTTTTTACCTATGAATTCAATGTAAAATTAATGATAGTGAACTACATTATATTAAATTTTAAAAATTTATTCTATTTATACATTAAAACCATTAAATATTATAATTTAACCATATAAATTATCCTGATGAAAAACGTTGTTTTTGATTAAATTTTACCATATCTTTACTATTCATCAAAATATAAAAGTTAACAGAAAAATATTAAAAAATTATCCAAAGAAAACTTTTATATACTTATTGTAATTAATAATTTTATTTTGTCAAATTGAACTCATAAATGTGTTAAAAACTATATTTAATGTTGGTGCACCATCAAAAGGTGGCAAAACTGCATTTTTTTTAAAATTACTTATTTTACCCGAAAAATTTATTTTGTTCTCATACCATGTTCTATAATATGTTAAAGATGAATGATAATGTAATAAAATTAAAAATGTGGTTAATACTATTTATAACGTCTAGTTCATAATAATATTTTAACAATATATAATTGTTTAGTGAAACTCGGTATTGCGTGCAACACAAACTATTGAGGAAGGTCTCTCTGGCATGAAAAACAAGACAAAAATAGTGTTTGTGTATACTAAAAGCTAATAAAGTGTTGTGTATAGCGCAATATAATCTTGGTGTAGTGTACAACACAAGAAATCACAGAAATTAAAAATAATATTTCTCATAATGTTTTGGGGCGTTACATTCTACACCCCTTAAAATGAATTTCGCCCTCGAAATTCATCGGGGTTATAAATGGTATACTACTTGAAAGTTTCTTTTATAGAAACCCAAATCATAAAAAGGAATTATAAAACATAATTTTAAAAACTAAAGTATGAAACGTAATAGTTACCCAAATTAACTCATCACTGGGTTTCCACATAGAAGAACATAGGTGGACATATGGATATGGAAGCGAAATATAACCCGAAAGTTCTGATGGAGAGTGGTAGAGAACATGGCTATGGAAAATCAAACAATCACAAAGCCATAAATTTGTGATGATCTAGGGTACCATCTGATTCATCATATATGAGGGTACTAGGATAAATTTTTTGGTTTTCATGATCATTTCCCTAAAGATGATCATTTTTTTTTGCATAAGGATAAATACTTACTTGATTTCAGTGTAATATCATCGTTGGTCATTCCATGAACAATTTCTACTTCATCTCTTATTTAAATAAATGAAGTTGAATTTGTAATTCGTGAAGTGTTATCAGATCAAGTGATAGAATGATTGTTCATTCCATCCGTCTCAAACAAAAGGTTAGCAAAAGTTATTAAATATATATAAGTCCATCTATGGTGAGATTAAACGTATATGATTCCAAAAATAGACGTATACTTCATATATCATACCTCTTAATAAAATAAAACTAATTTATACTAACCAAGGACTTCTTGTAGGCTAGTGGTATGTGAAAAAGGCATGTCGTACTTTGGTTGTGGGTTCGATTCCCGCATCCTTGTCCAACAAGATGGGTTGGTCCTCGCCCTACGAGCTGTCATTTTTCTAAAACTATACTATTATAACATTTCAGGAATAATTTAAAAAAGTTGTAGCCTTAAACAATACTGTTTGATGTCTAACTTAATACATTCCAACCTTTAGGCTTATCCAAAATGATTCTGTCCAAACTCACAGTATAAAGAAAACGATTACTAGAGTGGTCATATAACAAGAATGTGAATACCATCATTTATCCCCCATATATCATAACATATATCTTGTTGGTCACATTTGAAACATGTGAATACCTTAATCATGTATTATTGCAACATGAATTACCATAGATCTTTTGTGAAAACATGAATGATGTCAAAAGTTAATTATATCCACATACAAAAATCCCAAAATTTCTATATACTCAAACCATGATGTCACTTTTACCTTATATTAGTCATGAGCTCATTAATACTATCAAACATATTATTTTCTCATTATCCCTTCATTATGCACATATCATCTACTTTCCAAAAATATTTCAATCACTTTTCATGGTTACTGGTACCATATAATTATTGAAAACCACAATGAACCAATATATAGATATTCCAATATTCCACAATACTATAAATGAGATTCCACAACACTATTTTGGAATCCCGTTACATAAACACTTAATAATTCAACCACTTCAATTTCATATTAAAAATCACCAGTACTGATCGAATATGACTTCCCTTTATCCCTTGGCATAAGAGGTTGTTGGTGTCGATCATCATTAACCCATGGATCCGGGAATTGGTTAGTATAATGCCCCATCTCCTTGCACTTGTAGCATTGAAGTGTTGGTGGTGCGTTCTCTATAGTCTTTTCTCTATTCACATCATTAGATACCTTTTTCTCATTAATTCAACACTCAGCTACTATATGACCTTCTTTTCCACACTTAAAAAAGAGTTTATAGTCCCTTTAAGACAATATCTACCATACATATTTCCACACTTTGAGCATAAAGAAACATTCGTCTTATTTTCACCATTGTTTTGAGATTTTTCCTTGAACTCTATCTTTTGTTTCTTGTCAAAAACATGAGATGGATTTGTAACACCAACTTCTAGTTCTATCGTCATATCACAACACACAATTTCTTCATAGCTAATGAAGTATCTTATAGCTAATTCCCTTCGAAGACTTGTTTTTAAGACACTGGTGAATCGATCAACTTTACATTCAGGTTGATGATAAAGCCAGATGCATACCTTGCAAGCCTTGTAAAATTTGCCTCTTATATAGCAAAATATTCATCATCCTTTTTCTTAATCTCAAGTAACTCCTTTTCCATATTTGTTTTAAGAATATTAGGTATGTACTTATTGAAAAACAAGTTATTGAACTCGTCCCATTCAAGGGGTTCAATTTCATCTTGGGGCCATATATTCTTAGTTAGAGTCCACCATTGGCCTGCTTCTCCTTTTAATTGGTAAACAGCCAAAATGAGTTTTTCAAGTTCTGAATATCAATGTATTGAAAATATATTTTCAATGGAAATGATCCATTGTTCAGTAATAATTGGATCAGAAGAACCATTGAAAGAAGGTGGGCGTTGCCTCTTGAAGGACGTAATAGAATATTGTTCCCTTATCTACTCATTTGGAAGTCCAGAATGATTCATAGCTTGTGTAAGTATAGAAATAAGACTTTAAACTCAATTTCCCATAACATTTGGTTCTTCGGAAGGAAAATCATTGCATTGACCAGTGCATTGATCATTAACACGGTTCCTTCGGGTTCCAGCCATTATCTAAAACCCAAAAATAATAGTGTGAGAGGAAAAAATCATACTAGGAAAAAACATAATCAAGGGGATTACTTTCAATCTCTAACATCTTTGGTTTAATCCTATGTTATTCATGATCCTTAACATAATTCTAGGACTGTAGCCTATACTTATACATAACCTTATGGATATCCCTAGACATACCTTAGAAATATCTCTAGAGATCTCACTAAAGATTTCACATCCTAGTTTCTAAAGTTTAACTAAACCATTCCTCTGATACCAACTATAGAGACCCAATCTTGACATACAATGACATTACATTAATTTTGAGTAATACTTAATACATAACAAAAAATAGACACTTAATGACCGTAATAGTTTAGTGTCTTTGGAATCTTAGAATATAATATTCTAATCATGGTGACAGTTCTTCAACATCTCCCATAAAGTTATTCCTATATTGGTTTCTTACCTAAAACCATTCTTTATATCCTGGGGAAAAGAAAACATATAAAGGGTGATCTCAAATACTCAGTAAGGGCAGGCATTTGGAAAATAAAACAAACCATATAAATTTGAACTTAAAAAAACATGAACATAAAGTTTAAACATCAAAATCTTGAGTTGTGAAATAAATATTGGTAGTACGTAAGGAATAGATCATAAAGGAACATTAATCATGATAAAATAACATGGGAATAAAACATTTAATTTTGGAAAACCATTAATCACATGATATAATTTCCATAGTATCTAAGTCATTACTGCCAAGACCATCATTGTGGAAAAAGTCCCTTACTGAACCGGGTTTACTTATTGTTCCATCCTTGTCTATCTCATGAGATATAAATATTTTCCTAACTAATTAGAGGGATATATATGTGCCACCCATCTCATAATGATATCATTATTTTGTGTGCCACAAAATAAACATAAATCATTCATCATAACCCAATGAATAAAATGGGTTTCATAAACATCATCCCATCATGACATAATACATATAAAACAAATAGATATTATTTCATCATAAAAAATAAAAATAAAAACATGCAAATAATAGGGATATTATACATGAAACATAAATATATTAAAGAATGCATCTTAGATGCAAAATATCTTTGATAAAACACTTGAAATGAATTCTTGATGAAAATATCTTTTCTTATTTCAAAACATATTCTTTTCTCAAAATGATGTGAAATTTTAAAAGAAAAGAATTTTGTTGAAAACAATCATGAAACATTGTACAGGAAACTTCATGAAAATAAGGCGTTATAGAATCGTAAAAATCGGTTCATTCCGTATAAGTTAAAAAACATTCTTATCGTACTTTTGCCAGAAAAGTAAAAAAGTACCCCATATAGTAAACAAAACAAAAGATTTCTTCCATACCTTGTGGTAAAAGTCAAAAAAAAGTAAAAATGACTTTAAACATACATGTAAGAATATTAAACTCTTTATGAAATCATTTTTATAAAACATGGACATGGATGATAAATATATCCCCACTGAATACTTATGGATAAACAATCTCGGATAAGAATGAGATTGGAATAATTATCCATTACCTTAGGTCCAATTTCATCTGTACGTGTCTGAAACTCTTGTATAGTAGGTTAAACATATTATTAACTTGTAACAGAACCATAGTAATATTAATGATATCATATATGATTCACTTATGAATTTATATTACCCGTCCTTTTGTCAATTCCATGTCAATATAGCGTTTTGGGTAAAATCGTTTCATTTATCGTACATGTTTGGACTTGTTGTTCATAATATCATTACTTATATCCCAATTTACATAATTACATAATGTAAAACATGATATATATATTATATATATTCATCACATAAATATATTTTATAGCTGGATAAATGGAATGGAATACACCATTCATGGACACGGTAGGTCGTACGTATGAATGAACACTGTTTTCGTTTCCTTATTGAATTGAATGGAATTAAGTAAATGAAACATATATGTACATATATCCAGTATCATTATTATGTCATATATTTCATTATTATTTATTATATATACTTTATATGTAAAGGCTTGTAAAATTCAAGGGAAATTTTTTCTTAATTTTATTTGGAATTTTACAAGAGCGCGGTTTCTGACGACACCTGATTCCGAGGCCCGGTGTGCCCGGAATCAATTTCCAAAGTTTGGCTCGGGAATGTTCAGTGAACGAATGAGCGGGAATTTCTAACTTTTGAACCGGTGCCCGGAATCGAATTCTGAGGGCACCGATGAACTCGCGGCGCCGATTTTCTATTAAGGAGACCTTTTCCGAGGTTGCGTTTTATGCGGGTTGACAGTTAGTTTTGGGGGAAAGATGGATGTAGTTAAATAAATGTTGGAACACAATTTATTTTAAACCATGTTTGTTATATCCTCCCAAAGGGAGTTAGAGGTGGGACCCACATCCACTTAACCTCCCTTGAGAAGATTAAGTGTGGTGGGGCCCACACGAACCCTAACTCTTCAACTCCCCTTTAAACTCCCAATAACTCCTCTTCTTTTTATTTTTGACAACTTGAGTTATTAATTGAGACGAGTTACTTAATTTAAAACTTTTTAAATTCAAAGAAGTTAAGTTGTGTAAATAAAATAAGGCTTAGACTTATTTTATCTTGGTTGGTTTTCTTTTACCACCTTGAGAGGTTTAGGGAAAGCTTCTTCATCATCTTCTTCTTCTTCAACCTCGACGAAGAACGCGAAGAACACCATTCTTCAA
Source organism: Viscum album (assembly GCA_963277665.1). Classification (NCBI taxonomy): domain Eukaryota; kingdom Viridiplantae; phylum Streptophyta; class Magnoliopsida; order Santalales; family Viscaceae; genus Viscum; species Viscum album. The sequence continues at coordinate 485,944,442 of OY728129.1, forward strand.
TGAATAACTTCTCCGCTGAAGAACACGGTTCTTCCGCGACGCCATATCCGCGATGCGACATTATCCTTCCACGTCATCTCTTCCGCGATGGTTTTTCGCGACGAAATCACCATCAACGACTTCGAATCCTCGCTTTGCGACGTCGACGTTATCCCGCGACGCCCGACCTCCGCGACGCTCGTCTTCTGCGGCTCGTTGATGTGCTCCGATCTTGAAACCGAGGTAGGGGTTTTTTTCAATTATTTATATTTGTTCAAGGTTTCCGGCTTGATGATCTTCGTGGTTTAAAACCATTTGTTATCAAATTTGAACTTGTGGTTTAAAACCAAATGATAACGAATAACGTGAGGGGGGCCGGACCGCACAAACACGGCCGACCCTCCTCCTTTCTTTTCTTTCGTGTTGGTTCTTTGTGGTTCGGTGGGGGAGACAAGGTGTCGTCGCACCATGCGGAACCTTGCGACAAGAAAATGTGCGGCGCCGTCGCGCGACGCCGTGAAATGAAGAACAAGAACGCGACACCGTCATGCCGCGTCGGAGTTACCCGGAAAATACCATGGCCAGAGCAGGGCCGCGGCGGAGGGGTGCGATGCCGTCACACCACGCTGGACGGGAAACGCCGCGGCCGGTTCCGGGCCGCAGTGGAACAAGGTGACCGGCGGGCAGCCGGGCCGCCGGTGTCGGAAGCCGAAAGGGGACCGGCCCTTGCCGGTCCCGTTGAGAAGGAACCGGCCGGCCAGGTCGGGCCGTCCGGAAATGGGGAAAGCCGGGGGAATTAAATTTCCCCAGCCAGCATAAAACAGCCCCACATAAATGAGGGATGGGCCGCGGATTCATGAGGGGGGGGGGGGGCAGGCGCCCCCCGTTTTTTTTTCAACAGCTCGGTCGAAGGCCGAGCTGGCAGAGCGCCTAGCGCGCTGCGTCCAGCTGGACCGGCGCCTGGCCGGTCTGCCAGGCTGGACTGCGCCGGGCCGGGCCGTGCCGGGCTGGGCTGACCCTGTCCGGGGCGGGTCGACCCGGTTCAGGCCAACCGCGGGGTCTCGCGCCGGGTCGGCCCGGGCCCGAAACCCACGTTACCGAATTGTTTGGGTTCAAATGCCCATAACTTGGGCTATGGACCTCCAAACGACGCGCCGTTAGCGGCGATGCGATCCTTGGATCGAGACGGTCGTTTTAGTATATTTCACTCAATTTTTTTGAATACTTTGAGTTCGGCCGGGTTGGTTCGTACACGAAACCAACCGGGCCCTCGGAGCGGAAACGCTCATATCTTGAGCTAAGGACGTCTGATTGACGTGTCGTCAACTTTGTTGAGTTCCTCTTAGTGAGACGGATCTTTTGGCATACTCTGCCCGAGGTTTGGACGCAGGTGGAGTACGGTCGGGTTGGTTTTGCCTTAAAAACCAACCGGGCCCCTGGAACGAAAAATCCAATAACTCTCAGACCGGGTGTCCGATTAACGCGCCGTCTGTTGCGTTGAGTTCCTATTGATGATACAAAACATTTGGATACATCAACTCTGGACTTTGTGAAAGTTGATGTATCAGACTCTCGGCTCGTGGAGCGGACCCTCCCGAACGAGCTTGCTGTGTGCGGGAACCCTAGAGCTGAATGCGACTGCTACTGTGACAGCGACGACGACTGTGCAGAGATCCTCAGTGGATTCAACGACGATGACTACAACACTCAGCAATCCTGTGTGGATCAGTGCTACCTATCCTGTGTGGGTCCGATCCTGTGTGGGTCAGCGCTCAGCGGTTCTGTGTGAACCAGCGCCTACAGATCCTGTGTGGGTCCGATCCTGTGTGGGTTTTTGCGGGGGTTAGTACCTATCGATCCTTTGTGGGTCCGACGACTTAGATGGATCAGGGATCATCTCTATCGTCTTTCGAATAAGTATACACATGTGAGCTGAATCCTGTTCTTTCATGTGTGGATTGTGTTGTGATATCCTGTGTGGATTACGTTTGCTTTCCTGTGTGGAATATGTATACTTTCCTGTGTGGACTGAGTTGTACATGGGCTCGGAGGTTGGAGCGTATTGAATTGATGACTTAGGCATCTGTATAGGCATATAACCAAGCAGTTTCCGTTGTTACTTCGTGTTTGTATCTCTCCTTGTGGTTTATCCTTTCTGGATTTTGGGAGACCTTCAGGGGTCTCGGGGTCCCTACTGAGTAGCTTATACTCACCCCTGCACGGGCTATGCCCGCACTACGTTGTGTTGGTTGCAGACGACAGACAGCGTTGATCGTGGTTGAGGCTTGCAGAGCTGGACGGTACCTGGAGGTGGACCACTGGGCGAGACGTACTCGGAGCGGACGGTGGGACCCGAGGAGCAGAGAAGCTATCTGTACCCACCCTTTAGGTGGGATTTCCAGTGGACATCTCGGCGTAGCAGCTTTTACTTTTCAGTTGTTGTTTTCCCTTTCGATTTGTACTTTACTTTCAGTTTTTGGTTTATATACTGGCCCACTTACTTTTTCTCACTTACATTTGTACTATGTTTTACTTAGTGTTTACTTTTCCGCTTGCTTACTCTGTGGTGCTTGTTTACTTTACAAAGGCAATGCCTTCCCTTTTTACCGGGATTTACGCCTTGGTGCTAGTCGCCAGCCCCTGGCCTATGGAAGGTGGGCTTGGGGTAGTCACGGCACGGGCCCTGAGGACGGGTCGTGACAAATTGGTATCAGAGGAGTTCGGTTCTACCGTGAACTCTGATCTTTTCTATGTGAAGCAATAGTGTTTAGCGTATTGAGTGTGGTTATCAGTCCAGGAGGTCTAGTGTTGGTGTGGCGGCCGACGTATCCGTACACCAGGACCCTGACTTCTGATTTCTGACTTAATGCACGAAAACATTGATTGCGTGTGTGTTTCAAGTTTTCTTTGTGATTACTTTGTATCAGCTCACTAGGTATACCGTTTTGACCGTGGCGCACCTGTTTCCTTTTCAAGATGGCCCCACGACGACATCCAGCTAGGGTTCCGAGAGTCGAGCGTGATGACAGCCCACCGAGCGACGAGGCCTCGGTGCAGGGCCCTTTGTCAGCAGTGGCACCGGCGGTAGCACTACCCGTCGAGCCACCGATACTTCCAGCACCAGCCCCTGACGATGCACGGCGCCTCAGCGCACTGCATGAGTTTCAGCGCCAGGGACCACCCAGGTTTCGTGGGGAGAAGGACCCCCAGGCAGCCGAGGACTGGGTGGAGGCAGTCGTACAAGTTTTCAGGCTAGTGAGGACACCAGCAGACCTCATGGCGATCCTCGTTGCGAGCCTACTGCACGCAGCAGTGGGCCGATGGTGGAGCTTGATGCTTCAGGTGCACGATGAGGCATCTCTACTTTAGACAGACTTTGAGAGCCTCTTCCGTTCGGAGTTCGTCCCAACCACCCTCCGTGCGGTGCGTATTCAGGAGCTTCTTCAGCTGTGGCAGGGCAGCATGACGCTCGCTCAGTACTTGGCGAGATTTACGGATCTCTCACGCTACTCGACCGACATGGTACGGGACCCATTCTTCCAGGTCCGGACCTTTGAGCAGGGATTGCGACATGAGATCAGGGCATCTCTGATCTCCCTCCGCATTCTGACTCGGACAGGAGTACTGGAGCGAGCCCTTTTGATCGAGAGTTTTCTTGCTGAGACTACACCAGCACCGAGACCCACCGCAGGGCGGCACGTAGCAGAGTCTTCTGCAGCAGGCAGTCGACGGATGACTCAGGGGTCCAGGAAGACCCGACCCTCAGGAAGACGACCTTAGGACACTGGCTCAGCTGTGTGAAGCACACAGCGCGGAACCAGTCTTTCGAGAGGCAGGCAGTGATACTTGTGCGGCGGGCAGGGCCACATGGCTCGGGACTGCCCGACCCGCCGTGCTGAGGAGCAGCAGACGGTTGAGGGACCACCGAGGTAGAGGCAGAGGGTCGACCGTGGCGTTCCGCAGGGAGGAGGCGGACGAGGCAGAGGATCTGGCTGAGCAGCAGGTGGTGGGAGACGCTTTGAGACTCTGCCACCACCACCACCAGGAGGTCCACCCCAACAACAGGGAGCTGGCGGGTAGAGACAGGCACAGCTCCAGGCCGCAGAGGCCTATGACCACGGCACGCCCGAGATGATTCGAGGTACTATCTGTGTCTATTCCACCATTGTTTCAGTACTTATAGACACATGAGCGAGTCACTCTTTCATAGCCGCTGCCTTTGTTCGGAGCTCGGAGATTCCGACAGAGCCGTTGGCTCGATCCTTACGGCTAGAGAATCCTACGGGAGCAGACTCGACGATTACGCACTGGGGCCGACAGTGTGAGCTTACTCTAGGTGGCGAGAGTTTCGGCTGGGATCTTCTTGTAGTAGCGTCGAGGCCTTACGACGTCATCTTGGGCATGGAATGGTTATCTACGGTCCATGCACAGATTGACTGTTTTAGGCGCAAGGTGTGTTTTGTACGCACCGACGGGAGCAGGTTCACCTTCACCGACGAGAAGGGACCCTTTGCAGCACAGGATGGACTTCCGCGGAGGAGAGGAAAACCCATCACTCATCAGTTGGCTAGCCTCATCCTAGGAGCAGTTGACGTGCAGAGTCCTGGTTTTCCTGCAGTGGTGGATCAATTTGCAGACGTTTTCCCCAACGACGTTCCAGGGTTACCTCTTTGCAGAGAGGTAGACTTTTATATTGACCTGTACCCCGGGACAGCCCCGATATCGACTCCAGCATATTGGATGGCCCCCGTCGAGCTTCGAGAGCTACGGGTACAGTTGGAGGACTTGCAGTGCAAGGGGTTCGTCCGACCCAGTGTTTCACCCTGGGCTTCCCCGATTTTGTTCGCCAAGAAGGTGGACGGGAGCTTGCGACTTTGTGTCGACTATCGTCACCTGAACCAGGTGACAATGAGGAACAAATATCCTCTACCGAGGATTTATGACCTCTTTGATCGGCTCAAGGGAGCATGGTGGTTCTAAAAGATAGACCTCAGGTCAGGCTATCATCAGCTCATAGTTAGAGACGAGGACGTGCAGAAGACGGCCTTCAGATGTCGGTATGGCCACTATGAGTTCTTGGTTATGCCTTTCGGCGTAACCAATGCTCCAGCAGTGTTCATGGCCCTCATGAACAGGATCTTTTAGCCATACCTCAATCGATTTGTCGTGGTCTTCATCGATGACATTTTGATCTACTTGACGACTGAGGAGGAGCACGCCTACCACTTACGGGTTGTACTAGACACACTCCGAGAGCACAAACTTTATGGTAACCTCTCGATGTGCCAGTTCTGGATACGTGAGGTCCACTTCTTGGGACACGTCATCTCTGAGGCGGGAGTTGCAGTGGATCCTACGGAGATCGAGGCAATGTTAGCTTGGGAGCCACCCAGGAGCATGACATAGGTGCGGAGTTTCTTGGGACTAGCTGGATACTATCGGAGATTCGTTCCAGACTTCTCTAGTGTTGCGGAACCACTCTCAGCTTTGACGAAGAAAGGGAAACCCTTCGTGTGGTCAGACAGATGTCAGCAGAGCTTCCAGGAGCTGCGACAGAGGTTGACCAGCGCACCTTTCTTGAGGTTGCCTGAGGAGGGATTAGGGTACGTAGTCTACTGCGATGCATCTGGGACCGGACTCGGATGTGTTCTGATGCAGTAGCATGCAGTGATCGCTTATGGATCACGACAGTTGAGGCCACATGAGCAGAACTACACTACCCATGACCTGGAGTTAGCAGCAGTGGTCTTCTCTCTGAAGACATGGAGACACTACCTGATGGGCGAGTGCTTTACAGTATTTTCTGATCATCAGAGTCTCAGGTATATCTTCTCGCAGAAGGACCTGAACCTGAGACAGCGTCGATGGCTCGAGTTCCTCCAGGACTATGACTTTGAGATAGTCTATACTCCTGGGAAGGGGAACGTAGTAGCTGATGCCCTCAGCAGGAGGACGAGCATTCAGCTTCTTGAGGAGGCGACGGGGTAGCTAGCCTCTTTGCAGATATCCTTTGTGGATAAAGATGGAGCATCCTTCCTTCAGTCTCTCACAGTCACTCCTCCACTACTGCAGCGAGTCAGAGAGGCACAGCGTGGGGACGCAGACTATGGGACACGGCGTGCACAGATATCCTCAGGATAGGCACCTGATGGTTTCTCCATTGGAGCAGAGCACAACATCCTTTTTAGAGGATGTACCATGGTACCAGTCGCTTTGCGAGAGGAGGTGCTGAGAGAGTTTCACACTTCTCCTTTGGCGGTACATCCTGGAGTGGCGATGATGTACCCGGATCTCAGACGAAAGCACTGGTGGACGGGTATGAAGAAGGTAGTGGCAGAGTTTGTTTCTCGAGGCCTCACCTGCCAGCAGGTGAAGGCTCAGCACCAGGTACCATCAGGCTTGGTACAGCCCTTGGAGGTCCCGGAGTGGAAGTGGGACGGGATATCTATGGACTTTGTGACTGGACTTCCGCGCACTTCCAGAGGTCACGACACCATCTGGTTGATTGTCGACCGACTCACCAAGTCGGCTCACTTCTTACCCATCAGAGAGCAGGGCTCAGTGGAGAGCTTGGGACGTCTCTACGTTAAGGAGATTGTATGGCTTCACGGTGTTCCATCATCTATCATCTCCGATCGAGATGCTCGCTTTTCTTCCCGGCTTTGGAAGGGATTGCAGGAGGCGTTCGGGACGCAGCTATGTCTGAGCACAGCCTTTCACCCTCAGACGGATGGTCAGATGGAGAGGACCATTCAGACTCTCGAGGACATGCTCCGCGCATGTGTCCTCGACTTTGGTCGTAGCTGGGAGGACCACCTACCCTTGGTGGAGTTTGCGTACAACAACAGCTACCACTCCACCATCGGGATGGCACCGTAAGAGGCGTTGTACGGCCGACCATGTAGATCTCCATTGTGCTGGACAGACCCTGTGGAGTCAGCACTTGTGGGACCAAAGATGGTCTAGGCCATGACAGAGAAGGTCCAGGTAATCCAGGAGCGGATGAGGACAGCTCAGAGCCGGTAGAAGTCATACGCTGACAGGAGACGGAGGCCACTAGAGTTCGAGGATGGTGACCACGTCTTCTTGCGGGTCTCACCTCGACGTGGTATACGGAGATTTGGCCGAGGCAGCAAGTTATCTCCGCGCTTCATCGGACCCTTGCAGGTCCTCATCAGGATTGGCAAGGTGGCTTATGGCTTGGCTCTACCACCTCAGTTGCACCGGGTGCACGACGTCTTCCACGTGTCTCAGCTGAGGAGATACGTGCATGACACGACACACATCATTGACTATGGGGAGCTTGACGTTGACGATGGGGAGACTTTTACGGAGGTCCCAGTGGAGATCGAGGATCGACGGGAGTGGGTCCTACATGGATGGGTGATTCCTATAGTGCGCATCAGATGGCAGCACGGGAATCTCCAGGAGAGCACTTGGGAGCGGGAGGCTCAGATGCGTGCTTAGTACCCTCATTTGTTTCCCTAGTTTTGATGTATCTTTACAGGGACGTAAATCCCTGAGGTGGGAGTAATGTAAAGACCCATAAAATTCAAGGGAAATTTTTTCTTAATTTTTTTTGGAATTTTACAAGAGCGCGGTTTCTGACGGCACCTGATTCTGAGGCCCGGTGTGCCCGGAATAAATTTCCGAAGTTTGGCTCGGGTACGTTCAGTGAACGAACGAGCGGGGATTTCTAACTTTTGAACCGGTGCCCAGAATCGAATTTCGAGGGCACCGATGAACTCGCAGCGCCGATTTTCGCTTAAGGGGACCTTTTCCGAGGTTACGTTTTATGTGGGTTGAGAGTTAGTTTTGGGGGAAAGTTGGATGTAGTTAAATAAATTATGGAACACAATTTATTTTAAACCATGTTGGTTATATCCTCCCAAAGGGAGTTAGAGGTGGGACCCACATCCACTTAACCTCCCTTGAGAGGATTAAGTGTGGTGGGGTCCACACGAACCCTAACTCTTCAACTCCCCTTTAAACTCCCAATAACAACTCTTCTTTTTATTTTTGACAACTTGAGTGATTAATTTAGTTGAATTACTTAATTTCAAACATTTGAAATTCAAAGAGGTTAAGTTGTGTAAATAATATAAGGCTTAGACTTATTTTATTTTGGTTGGTTTTCTTTTACCACCTTGAGAGGTTTGGGGAAAGCTTCTTCATCATCTTCTTCTTCTCCAACCTCGACGAAGAATGCGAAGAACACCATTCTTCAACGAAGAACTTCTCCACCGAAGAACATGGTTCTTCCGCGACGCCATATCCGCGACGCGACGTTCTCCTTCTGCGTCGTCTCTTCCGCGACGGTTTTCCATGACGAAATCACCGTCAAAGACTTCGAATCCTTGCTTCGCGACGTCGACGTTCTCCTGCGACGCCCGACCTCCGCAACGCTCGACTTCCGCGGCTCATTGACGTGCTCCGATCTTGAAACTGAGGTAGGGATTTGTTTTCAATTATTTATATTTGTTCGAGGTTTCCGGCTTGATGATATTCGTGGTTTAAAACCATTTTTTATCAAATTTGAACTTGTGGTTTAAAACCAAATGATAACGAATAACGTGAGGGGGGCCGGACCGCAAAAACATGGCCGAACCTCCTCCTTTTTTTCTTTTGTGTTGGTTCTTTGTGGTTCAGTGCGGGAGACAAGGTGCCGTCGCACCATGCAGAACCTTGCGACAAGAAAATGTGTGGCACCGTCGCGCCGCGCCGTGAAATGAAGAAGAAGAACGCGACGCCGTCGCGCCGCGTCGGAGTTACCCGGAAAATACCGTGGCCAGAGTAGGGCCGCGGAGGAGGGGCGCGGTGCCGTCGCACCGCGCCGGACGGCAAAGGCCGCGGCCGGTTCCGGGCTGCGGAAGAAAAAGGTGACCGGCGGCCAGCCGGGCCGCCGGTGTCGGAAGACGGAAGGGGACCGACCCTTGCCGGTCCCGTTGAGAAGGAACCAGCCGGCCAGGTCGGGCCGGCCAGAAATGGGGAAATTCGGGGGAATTAAATTCCCCCGGCCAGCATAAAACGGCCCCCCATAAATGGGGGTCGGGCCGCGGCTTCACGAGGGGGGGCAGGCGCCCAGCGCGCTGCATCCAGAAGGATCGGCGCCTGGCCGGGCCGGGCCGGGCCGCGCCCAGCCAGGCCGGGCCGACCCTGTCTGGGGCGGGTCGACCCGGTTCGGGCCAACCGGGGGGTCCCGGGCCGGGTCAGCCCTGGCCCGAAACCCCCGTTACCGAACTGTTTGGGTTCAAATGCCCATAACTCGGGCTATGGACCTCCAAATGACGCGCCGTCAGCGGCGATGCGATCCTTGGATCCAGATGGTCGTTTTGGTATAATGCACTCAAAGTTTCGTAATACGTTGAGTTCGGCCAGGTTGGTTCGTACCCGAAACCAACCGGGCCCTCGGAACGGAAACGCTCATATCTTGAGCTACAGACGTCCGATTGACGTGCCGTCGACTTTGTTGAGTTCCTATTAGTGAGACGGATCTTTTGGCATACTCAGCCCGAGGTTTGGACGCAGGTGGAGTACGGTCGGGTTGGTTTTGCCTTAAAAACCAACCGGGCCCCCGGAACGAAAAAGCCAATAACTCTCAGACCGGGCGTCCGATTGACGCGCCGTCTGTTGCGTTGAGTTCCTGTTGACGATATGAAACTTTTGGATACATCAACTCTGGACTTTGTGGCAGTTGATGTATCAGCCTCTCGGCTCGTGGAGCGGACCCTCCGGAACGAGCTTGCTGTGTGCGGGAACTCTAGAGCTGGCTGCGACTGCTACTATGACTGCGACGACGAATGTGCAGAGATCCTCAATGGATTCGACGATGACGACTACAGCACTCAGCGATCCTGTGTGGATCAGTGCTACCGATCCTGTGTGGGTCCGATCCTTTGTGGGTCAGTGCTCAGCGGTCCTGTGTGAACCAGCGCCTACAGATCCTGTGTGGATCAGATCCTATGTGGGTCTTTGCGGGGGTTAGTACCTATCAATCCTTTGTGGGTCCGACGACTTAGATGTATTAGTGATCATCTCTATCGTCTTCCGAAGAAGTATACCTGTGTGAGCTGAATCCTGTGCTTTCTTGTGTGGATTGTGTTGTGCTATCCTGTGTGGATTACGTTTCCTTTCCTGTGTGGAATACATATACTTTCATGTGTGGACTGAGTTGTACTTGGGCTTGGAGGTTGGAGCGTATTGGAATTGATGACTTAGGTATATGTATGGGCATATACCTAAGCAGTGTCGGTTGTTACTTCGTGTTTGTATCTCTCCTTATGGTTTATCCTTTGTGGATTTTGGGAGACCTTCAGGGGTCTCGGGGTCCCTACTGAGTAGCTTATACTCACCCCTGCACGGGCTATGCCCGCACTACATTGTGTTAGTTGCAGACGACAGACAACGTTGATCATGGTTGAGGCTCACAGAGCAGGACGGTACCTGGAGGTGGACCACTAGGCGAGACGTACTCGGAGCAGAAGGCGGGACCCGAGGAGTAGAGGAGCTATCTGTACCCACCCTTCAGGTGGGATTTCCAGTGGACAGCTCGGCGTAGAAGCTTTTAATTTTCAGTTGTTGTTTTCCCTTTCGATTTGTACTTTACTTTCAGTTTTGGGTTTGTATACTGGCCCACATACTTTTCCTCACTTACAGTTTTACTCTGTTTTACTTAGTGTTTACTTTTCCGCTTTCTTACTCTGTGGTGCTTGTTTACTATACAAAGGCAATGCCTTCGCTTTTTACCAGGATTTACGCCTTGGTGCTAGTCGCCAGCCCCTGGCCTATGGAAGGCGGGCTTGGGGTAGTCACGGCACGGGCCCCGAGGACGGGTCGTGACATTATAATCCTTATTTAATGGTTAACATGGGGGATAAATCTCATCGCGTCGTGGAGACGGTAATCTGTATGTACGCACGAGCGACGATATCTTTCCCATAATTGTTGAATGGTATTGGAGTGGGTTATATATTATCTCATAATTAGTATCATGTTATAATAATCATATATAGTTATTATTTTCACCATTATACCCATCAAAGTAAGGTGGTGGTGGAAAACAGATTACACCACAGCGTGGAGACGGTATTCTGTACGTACGCACGCGCGGTGATTTCGTTGTCCATAGGATTGATAGATAATGAAATAGGGTTGTTTCATATTTATAATAACATATAAGTATATGAGTGACACTTATGTTATTACTTTATTATGAAATAATAAAATAAGAGGAAGTATAAGAAGAAATAAATTTGAAATAATCGGTAAAGGATATTACCTCTTCTTCAACGTGCCTCTTCTAAACCTCCTCTTAGGGCACTAAAGATGGCCTATGAAGAAAACCCGGACCTATAGTATGTTTCTAGGGAAGTGGAGAAAATAAATGGACCGGTTTTGGATGATTTTGAAGGCTCACAATGTTGTGAAGAGGAGAGGAAGGTGGTCCCCTTTTATAAGAGATGAGAGGGTCACTTTTGGAAACCTCTAAAATATTAATTTATAATAAACTCAAACCCCACATAAAAACCTCAAAAATGACTCAATTAAAAAGATGAGATGATTTAGGGTTTTAATATAATAATAAAATTAAATTAAGACATGTTGGGAATATACTTTAAACCTTTTCAACTTGATTTATCCTTATTTACTCTATTTAATTTTATTTGTGGTAATAATATTCTAAATTTAAAATTGTTATATATAATAACTTATGTGTGGCTAATTGTCCATAATTCGATACTTTATGACATTTTAGACCATATAAATTTCAATTTATAATTTTTAAATAATTTTTTGATTTTTAAACAATTTAATAATATGATATTTTTATAAAATAACAATCATGTCAATTTTATCACTATTCATTTATTTGAATTTATATGAAATACACACAGAGGATATATTCAAACCAAAATATTTAATAGATTTATAACATGTAATATGTATCTATAAAATTCTTTTTGAACATTAAATAGTTCATATAATATTTATTTTAATATTTTTAAAACCATTTATTAGATATTTCAATCAACAAAATATTTTATACATCACTATTGTGTCATCATTAATCATAATTATTTAATCCCTAAAAATTATAAAAAAATTTACATGATGTATATAATTTTATTATATTTCTGAAGACTATTTATGTTCGATGTTTTATGATGTTTATCACTAAATTAAAATTATTACACTTATAAGATATAAGAGAGTGACATGGTGTCAGTTTCTTTGGTTTTAATAATAATTACATCATTTTCATGGTCAAAAGTCCATGAAATGAATATATTCCGACCCTTAGGTGATATGGGTCGACTTGTATTCATCCAATAGAATTTTTTCCGGTGTTTGGCTAATATTATAATATTATATTTACCCTTAATTGCCTGATTTACCTTTAACTGTGGTAAATAAAATTTACCACAGTTACTGTTCATAATTGTTAAACAAAAGTAACCAATTAATATAATTTGGACCTACTGATTCCAAATATGGAATTAATTATTCAAAATTCAAAACATAGAAGTTCCAATATTTATTTAAAAATTTATCCCACTGTTGAGAAAATGAGTTTTAAATGTTAAAACATTGCAAAAGATTGAAATGTTTTTACCTATGAATTCAATTTAAAATTAATGATAATGTACTAAATTATATTAGATGGTAAAAAAATATTCTATTTATACATTAAAACCATTCAATATTATAATTTAACCATATAAATTATCTTGATGAAAAATGTTGTTTTTAATTAAAATTTAGCGTATATTTACTATTCATATAAAATATGAAACTTAACATAAAACAATTAAAAAATTATCCAAAGTAAATTTTTATATACTTATTGCAATGAATATGTTTAGTTTTCCAAATTGAACTCATAAACGTTTCAAAAACTATATTTAAATTGGTTGCACCATTAAAAGGTGGCAAAACTGCATTTTTTTAAAAATACTTATTTTACCTGAAAAAAATTATTTTTTTCTCATACCATGCTCTAGAATATTTGTAAGATGAATGATAATGTTATAAAATTCATAATGTGGTCAATACTATTCATAACATCTAGTTCATAATAATATTAAAACAATATATCGTTGTTTAATGAAACTCGGTATTGCGTACAACACAAGCTATTGAGGAAGGTCACTCTTGCGTGCAACACAAGCCAAGAATAGTGTTTTTGTATACTACAAGGTAATACAGTGTTGATTATAGTGAAATCTAATATTAGTGTACCGTACAACACAATACATATAAGAAATTAAATTTAATATTTCCCATAAAATTATAGGGTGTTACATTCTACCCCACTTAAAATGAATTTTACCCTCGAAATTCATCGTAGTTATAAATGGTTTACTACTTGAAAGTTTCTTTCATATGAACCCACATCGTAAAAAGAAATTATAAAACTTAATTTTAAAAACTAATGTATAAAACGTAACAGTTACCCAAATTAACTCATCACTGGGTTTCCACATAGAAGAACAAAGGGGAAAATATGGATATGTAAGAGAAATATAACTAGAATTTTCTGAGAGAGATTGGTAGAGAACATGGCTATGGAAAAGCCAACAATCAAAAATCCATAAATTTGTGATGATCTAATGTACCATCTGATTCATCGTATATGAGGGTATTGGGAAAATGTTTTTGATTTTTAAGATCAGTACCATAAAGTTGATGATTTTTTTCCATAAGGATAAATACTTATTTCATTTCAGAATAATATCATTGTTGGTCATTCCATAAACAATTTCCACTTCATCTCTTATTTAAAGAAATGAAGTTTAATTTTTCATTCGTGAAGTGTTAGCAGATCATGAGATATAATGACGGGTCATTACATCCATCTCAAACAAAAGGTTAGAAAAAGGTATTAAATATACATAAGTCAATCTATTGTGAGATTAACCATATATGATTCCAAAAATGACCTTATACATCAACTATCATACTGCTTAATAAAATGAAATTAATTTATGCTAACTAGGGACTTCCTGTAGGCCAGTGGTAGGGGAAAAAGGCTTGTCGTACTTCGGTTGTGGGTTCGATTCCCACATCCTTGTCCAACAAGATGGGTTGTTGCTCGCCCTATGGGCTGTTGTTTTTCTAAAACTATACTTTTATAACATTTCAAAAATAATATCAAAAAGTTCTAGCCTTAAACAATACTATCTGATGTCTAACTTAATACATTCCAACCTTTAGGTTTATCCCAAATACTTCTATCCAAACTCACAGTATAAAGAAAACTATTACTAGAAAGGTCATATAACAAGCATGTGAATACCATCATTTATCTCCCACATATCATAACATATATCTTGTTGGTCACATTAGAAACATGTGAATACCTTAATCATGTAATATTGGAACATTAATTACCATTGATTCTTAGTGGAAACACGAATGCTATCAAAAGATAGTTATTTCCACATACCAAAATCCCAAAATTTCTATATTCTCAAACCATGATATCACTTTGTCCTTTTATCAGTCATGAGCTCATTAATACTATCAAACGTATTATTTTCTCCTTATCCCTTCATTATGTGCATATCATCTGAAGTGCACTGTGTTGCATTTATTGTCAATGAGGTATGTTGTTGTCAAGGAATGAATGGATGGATGTCAAGGAGTTTCAATATGTGAATGACAAAGGATGTGATGGTGTTGGTGATGAATGGAGAATGGCCATGGTACTAAGATGCATGTCACTTAGGAGATTCACTAAGTGACATAGGATGTTGTGGTTGAAACATTCTCTATAGATATCAGACGATTGAAGAACTGATCTTAATGTTTCAATACTTGTATCAAGATGATACTAAGTTACACCACTTGAAGAATGGATGATGATGGAGCATCATCATTACATCTGACGATTGATGAGCAGATCTTTAAGTTCTAAGAACTTGTATCAACTGGATACAAAGTCACAACAATGTTAGAAGGTCGTGTATTGTATTGACAATGCATGAGGAGATGAAAGGGATCCATCCACAAGTTCTAAGTGGATGAAGTGGTTTAATGAAGTCCATGCACTATCACTTAGTGCATGTGAATTTGAAGTTGATCCAATTGATCTCTGATTAGATCAATGAAGCACATTGAAGAAATCTTTGATTCAGGAGTTCGGTTGAAGATGAAGAACCTTCGGGAATTCCATTCCAAAGTGATGAATAAATGTTGAAGAGAATTGGAGGAATTCTAATGAAGAAGAAGAATAGATGAGGGGAATGGCTTAGAGGAAGATGGCTTGGCATTTAGAATTGGAATTTGGCTTATACTCATAGGAGAACTTTGTATTTGACAAAGTCCTTATTCATGCCTTTGCCAAAAAATATGGCCAGCCAAGGCACCTTGAGGGTTCAAACCCCAAGGCATGGGTGCTAGGGCACCACGCCCATGGGGGAACCCGTGGGGCAAGCCAGGGCGGCAGGGCGCACCCAAGACACCGCATGGGTGCCTGGGGCACGCCTGAAGGAGCACGGCAGGGGCATAGGAGCGTACCCCCAAGAGTTTCAGTGTGCATAGAGGGCGCATAGCGCGCGCCCGAGTGGCAGGGGTGGGCGCAAGAGCGCGCCAACAGAGAGAACTCGGTGTGGGGCGGCACCGAGAGGGGAGGAGATCCAACTGGCTGTCTCTGGGAGCGGCTGGGTGATAAACCGCGGAAAATCCGCTCGCCGTTTTGATGTGGGATGCACAAAATTCACCGGGAGTGAATCTTGGCCGCTCAATCGATCGCGCGCCAGATCTCGACCGCACGATCGATCCCGCGCGAGATCTTCTGATCGCGGCCATCCAAAGATCTGATACAACGTCCTGTGAGGCCTCTCCTTCCTCGAGCCATGCCGAAGCCTCCCCGTGAGCCTCTGACGAACCAGGCGCCATCCGAGCATGGATTTTGAGATCTCGGCCACCATTGCAGAAGCCGAAGGCACCATTGAGCTCGTCTAGACCTACCGAACACGATCATGCAAGAAAATAGGCATGCATGCAATGTTTGGGAGATTTCGAACAAGGCCGAGGCAAAACGAAGTTGCCGAGGCTTCGGTGAGTTCGTGTTTGGCATGGGATAGAAGAGATGAAGGCCGTGCATGCGTTCTAAGTCGCATGCACGTGGAGGAGATAAACAAAAATAAAGAAGGAGAACCCGCGGTGAACCAAGGAGAAAAACAAGATTTTACAGAATCTTGAAGTACCAAAAATCTCGGGAGTTTGAAGTTATATCACGCGGATTGAACCGCCTCTCCTTTGCCTATAAAAATGAGGCCTAGCCGTTGAGGCTGGTTTGCTGATGCGCTAAATTTTAAGAAGTCCCATGAGAGAACCTTTGCCTCGCGAAGAAGAGCCTGCACGCACACTTGCGCAGCAGTACAGCCCGGAGCTCCCCTAGCTCTGTTTGGTTCCTTTTTTGCACTCCTTGCATGAAAGAAGAAAGGGAGTCCACTGTGCGCCTTCCTTGCGCGACAGGAAGACCCATGGCCGCATTCTTGCGCGCCCGTGGATGATTCCCTCTCTGCCTGCGTACTTGCGCGGCAGGAGGAAGTGCACGCGGGTGTTGTACTTGCGCACCCCGCGGCAGTGGCACCTGCACGGCACTCGCGAACCCTTGCGCCTTGTGACCCTGCGCGGCAGTGGAGAAGAGGTTGGCCGCACCCCATGCATGCCTTCATTTGGCAGGGAGTTTGAGTGAGGCAATTTACCACACCTTTGTGTGTGTGCTACAGTGTTCGGGCTGTGTGTGCAAAAACAGAAGAAGGCAGTGTGTGTGTGCCAAGTGGAGAAGAAGACCCGAGGCCTTAGTGCCTTGTATGAAGTGAAAGAACACACCCTAGTGGTGTATGTGCAAAACAAGAAGGCCGAGGCTTACACCTAAGTGAACTAAAACAATATGGGTTGTGGGTGTTAAACACAAGAGAGGAGGCCAAGCTCAAGGGTGTGCCAAAGTGAAGAAGTTGTGTGTGCAAAGAGTAGAGGCCGAACCTTAGTGTGTACAAAGTGATGTGCACACATTGAAGAAGAACATGACACGCACACTATTGTAGAACACACAATCTATGTGTGTAGAAAAATTGAATAAAGTGTGTGAAGTTTGAGAAGTTGGTGTGTGCTTAAAGTGTTACACCCTTTGTGGGTCTACTACACCAAGAAGAGGAAAGGGGAAGTGCATGCATGCATGCATGAACATGCACACTTAATCAAAGTCCAAATCAGTTGTGTGCATTTGAGTTGACCAAGACCAGAGGATCTTGAAGAATTTGAGAGACCATGCAATCAGTGCATGAGGATGCAGAGATGCCATGCACTCAGTGCATGAAGTTGATGTGAACTGAGACTGGACCAGACTGAAGTTAAAGACATCAATTGTCTGAGTATTCAGTAATTGGAGAGAAGCCAGGTTATCCTTAGAAGAAGGTGATAAAGCCTGAGCAAGACGAGAAGACCTGATCATCACAAGTGATCAGAGGTACAGAGCAAGGCCAGCAGTCTTTATCCCAGACTGCTGAAGATACTTGAAGAAGCTTAAAGAGAAGAAGAGCTACTCGTGTGACTCGAGGAGCCAGAAGAATCCCCCTGTGAGACTCAGGGTGTAAGAAGTCTTCAGTGGGATTCTGGAGCAGGCCAGTGGGACTCTGGTAACACTGTGGGACGCAGTATAAAGACCCTCATGTGGGACTCAGGAGAGATACAGTGGGACTCTGTATCGGCCATTTTAATTCTAACAAGTTATAATGGAGAAACCATGTTGGGGTGTATAACCAACATGGCAAGGACGTAGGACTTTGGTGCCGAACCTTGTAAATCCTTGTGCCGAGTGCCTTTACATTTACTGCATCATTCGTGGAAAGGTGAGAGATACGAGAAGAGTGGATCGAGGCTTTAACCAGCCATAGAGGTTTAATTGATAAGGAATCATTTAGTAAAAAGTTTTAAGGGATCACTAATTCACCCCCTCCCCCTCTTAGTGATTCACACTGATCTGGGCACTTCAATTGGTATCAGAGGGAGGTTACCTCTAAAAGATCCAAGAGAGTCTATATGGAGTGCATATTTGAGGAAATGAAAGAACAGCTTCAAATGGAAATATCTGCCATGACTCAGAAAAATAGAAAGAAGAAACAGGCCAAGAAGATGAAGAAAGCATGTCCTAGCTGTGATGAAGTTGGAACAATGAAAGATCTTCAAAGTGCAATCGAATATCTTCAGAAGACAGTCCCCAAGGAAGTGGCAATGTGTATAGCTACAGGCATCCTTGATCTTCAAGAAGAAAAATTACAGCTAGAAGAAGAATCCAATACAATGGAAGATCAGTTGGCTAAAAGGGTTGGCATAACCAACACTCTTAGAAAGCTGGTGAAGGCTAAAGATGAAACAGTATCGCTTTGCAATGAAAGATATGAAGACACTAATGAAGAATTACAAAGAAGCTCTTCTGAGAAAGAAATATTTATGATAATAATCAAAGATGTGTTTCATGCACTGGATAAGTTTCACAAAGTGTCAATGAATGTCAGAGATGCTCAAATTGAAGACAAAGTCAAAATGGTGAAGGAGCTTGACAACTCATTGCATGAAATAAAGAAGGTTCATGATGACCAGATGGAACAGCTGAAACAGAATTGGGAAGGTAGGCTAAGATTGGTTGAGGATGAGAAGAACTCCCTCAACATGAAATGCTTTGAACTGGAGGTGATATTGAAAAATCGGCAATCACCCAAAGCTGAAACCTCCCAGTCAGCTGATAGAAGAAATGTTGCTACTCAAGTATGCATTGAGCAGGATGATTCTAAAAGAAAGACATCCTCTAATAAAAGGTCAACAACTTCTAAAAAGAAGGTACCATCCATCCCATCTTGTACTCATGTTTCTAAATGTTTTTCCACAAAAAGTACAGGATGGAAGAATAACACTGATCAAGTATGGATGAAGAAGATGAAGAAAGAGAGCTCTCCTGAAACAGCACAACAAGTCAAGAAAAGTACCCTACAATCAGAAGGACTCAAGAGGTCAAGATTTGTGGGTCAGTTTTGGTGTTGTAACAAGTATGGGCACTGTGCAAAATATTGTTGGTACAATACACTGAATGTAAAAGCACAAAGGAAGCCCATGCCAAGGGGGAGCAAGCCAGAGGAAAAGAAGCAGCATCCACAGGTCCAGAGACATCTGTTTACTGCAAATAGATTTGGATTACTTGACAACATCTGGGATGACTGCAAAAGTGGTCAAAAAGATACATGTCAATCTCCAACTGTATCCAGAGCTAAAAAGAAGAAAAGATCACAGAACCTGGCTCAGAAAGAATCCTTGGGAAGAAAGCATAAGAAAGTGGAAGATGCTCCCAATAATATTATGAAAAGGGAAGAGAAGACCTTGGATTTGAAATCCAAGAAGGGTGATGCATCCAGAAGGACCACCAAGAAGAAAACATGCTTCTACTATGGAAAGAAAGAACATATCATGGATCTTTGTAAACAAGCCATGAAATTCAATAGAGGCAGACTGGACTCAAACAGACAATCAATCCAGAAGAATCATAAGTGATTGATTGAAAATAAGTTGCCTAAGAAAGGTAGCTTAACATCATCTAAAGAACCATGTGGAACTTCCAGAACTGAGGACACACTTCCAAGTGACTTACTTGTCATATGGACAAATCAGTTGCAACTTTCCAAAGATCTACAAAGAGCTGAAGATGAAGTTATGGCAATTGCTAAGGAAAAAGGGAAGAAGAAGATTTCACATGAAGATGTATTGAGATCCACACCAGCAAAAACATCCTTGAAGATCAAATGTGCAAGTGTGAAGAATGGTGAAAATGGGACATCTCGGTTGAGAGAATCTTCTCAACCTTGTTGTTCACATTGATGAACCAAGGAGGTTCCATCTTATTCCCTTATACTTCTGGTATTTACATGTGCTAACATTGCAGGGAATTGAAGATGATGATCATTCTCATCTGGAGAGTGGTTTGGACCGAATGGAGTGCACCCCTTGAGGGGGAGCCAATCTGGAGAAGATGGTATTCTAAGATTTAATACCATCTTGAGAAAAGCTGAAGGTGTTCCAATCATACTTTCATCCCTTGTTTCTTAATTGTATTCATCATGACAATTAAGGGGAGTATTGATTGAAGACAAATGAATGAAAGGGGGAGCTTTATCTTTGCACCTGAACTTTCTAATGAGTTTTGTGAAGTATGTGCAGGATTTAGCAATTCATTGTTATATTTGAAAAATTTCAAACCCTTGAAGCATGATTTCACATGTACAGTGAATGTTGGACAACATTGAGTTCCTTGGTTACATCACTCTTGTTTTCTACACCGGGTTAGCCCAAGTAGACTCAGAGTTGATCTACTAAAGGTTCCTTGCTCAAGAGAACATGTGACATCATCCCTCTCTTAGTGATTTTGAAGAAAATGATTTTATAAGGGAGGAAGAGATTTCTGAAAGAGAACCACACCACACCTTTGCATTTGATTGCCAATAAGGGGGAGAAATATTGGCACACATATTGACCCATTCATATGTTCTCTAGTGTATTGACAACAAATACAAAGGGGGAGATTGAAGTGCATTGTGTTGCATTTGTTGTCAATGAGGTATGTTGTTGTCAAGGAATGAATGGATGGATGTCAAGGAGTTTCAATATGTGAATGACAAAGGATGTGATGGTGTTGGTGATGAATGGAGAATGGCCATGGTACTAAGATGCATGTCACTTAGGAGATTCACTAAGTGACATAGGATGTTGTGGTTGAAACATTCTCTATAGATATCAGACGATTGAAGAACTGATCTTAATGTTTCAATACTTGTATCAAGTTGATACTAAGTTACACCACTTGAAGAATGGATGATGATGGAGCATCATCATTACATCTGACGATTGATGAGTTGATCTTTAAGTTCTAAGAACTTGTATCAACTGGATACAAAGTCACAACAATGTTAGAAGGCCGTGTACTGTATTGACAATGCATGAGGAGATGAAAGGGATCCATCCACAAGTTCTAAGTGGACGAAGTGGTTTAATGAATTCCATGCACTATCACTTAGTGCATGTGAATTTGAAGTTGATCCAATTGATCTCTGATTAGATCAATGAAGCACATTGAAGAAATCATTGATTCAGGAGTTCGGTTGAAGATGAAGAACCTTAGGGAATTCCATTCCAAAGTGATGAATAAATGTTGAAGAGAATTGGAGGAATTCTAATGAAGAAGAAGAATAGATGAGGGGAATGGATTAGAGGAAGATGGCTTGGAATTTAGAATTGGCATTTGGATTATACTCATAGGAGAACTTTGTATTTGAAAAAGTACTTATTCATGCCTTTGCCAAAAAATATGGCCAGCCAAGGCACCTTGAGGGTTCAAACCCCAAGGCATGGGCGCTAGGGCACCACGCCCATGGGGGAACCCGTGGGGCAAGCCAGGGCGGCAGGGCGCACCCAAGACACCGCATGGGCACGTGGGGCACGCCCAAAGGAGCGCGGCAGGGGCATAGGAGCGTACCCCCAAGAGTGTCAGTGTGCATAGAGGGCGCAGAGCGCGCGCTCGAGTGGTAGCGGTGGGCGCAAGAGCGCGCCCGCAGAGAGAACTCGGTGCGGGGCGGCACCGAGAGGGGAGGAGATCCAACTGGCCGTCTCTAGGAGAGGCTGGGTGATAAACCACGGAAAATCCGCTCGCCATTTCGATGTGGGACGCGCAAAATTCACCGGGAGCGAATCCTGGCTGCTCGATCGAGCGCGCGCCAGATCTCGACCGCACGATCGATCCCGCGCGAGATCTTCTGATCGCGGCCGTCCAAATATCTGATCCAACGGCCTACGAGGCGTCTCCCTCCTCGATCCATGCCGAAGCCTCCCCGCGAGCCTCCGATGAACCAGGCGCCATCCGAGCATGGATTTTGAGATATCGTCCACCATTACCGAAGCCGAAGGCTCCATTTAGCTCGTCTAGACCTTCTGAGCACGATCATGCAAGAAAATAGGCATGCATGCAATGTTTGGGAGATTTAGAAGAAGGCCGAGGCAAAACGAAGTTTCTGAGGCTTCGGTGAGTTCGTGTTTTGCATGGGATAGAAGAGACGAAGGCCGTGCATGCGTTCTAAGTCGCATGCACGTGGAGGAGAAAAACAAAAATAAAGAAGGAGAACCCACGGTGAACCGAGGAGAAAAACAATATTTTACAGAATCTTGAAGAACCAAAAATCTCGGGAGTTTGAAGTTATATCATGCGGATTGAACCGCCTCTCATTTGCCTATAAAAATGAGGCCTAGCCCTTGAGGCTGGTTTGCTGATGCGCTAAATTTTAAGAAGTCCCGTGAGAGCACCTTTGCCTTGCGAAGAAGAGCCTGCGCGCACACTTGCGCGGCAGTACAGCCCGGAGCTCCCCTAGCTCTGTTTGGTTCCTTTTTTGCACTCCTTGCACGAAAGAAGAAAGGGAGTCCCCTGTGCGCCTTCCTTGCGCGACAGGAAGACCCGTGGCCGCATTCTTGCGCGCCCGTGGTTGATTCCCTCTCTGCCTGCGTACTTGCGCGGCAGGAGGAAGTGCACGCGGGTGTTGTACTTGCGAACCCCGCGGCAGTGGCACCTACGCGGCACTCGCGCACCCTTGCGCCTTGTGACCCTGCGCGGCAGTGGAGAAGAGGTTTGTCTCACCCCATGCATGCCTTCATTTGGCAGGGAGTTTGAGTGAGGCAATTTACCACACCTTTGTGTGTGTGCTACAGTGTTCGGGCTGTGTGTGCAAAAACAGAAGAAGGCAGTGTGTGTGTGCCAAGTGGAGAAGAAGACCCGAGGCCTTAGTGCCTTGTATGAAGTGAAAGAACACACCCTAGTGGTGTATGTGCAAAACAAGAAGGCCGAGGCTTACACCTAAGTGAACTAAAACAAAAAGGGTTGTGGGTGTTAAACACAAGAGAGGAGGCCAAGCTCAAGGGTGTGCCAAAGTGAAGATGTTGTGTGTGAAAAGAGTAGAGGACGAACCTTAGTGTGTACAAAGTGATGTGCACACTTTGAAGAAGAACAGGACACTCACACTATTGTAGAACACACAATCTAAGTGTGTAGACAAATTGAATAAAGTGTGTGAAGTTTGAGAAGTTGGTGTGTGCATAAAGTGTTACACCCTTTGTGGGTCTACTGCACCAAGAAGAGGAAAGGGGAAGTGCATTCATGCATGCATGCACATGCGCACGTAATCAAAGTCCAAATCAGTTGTGTGCATTTGAGTTGACCAAGACCAGAGGATCTTGAAGAATTTGAGAGACCATGCAATCAGTGCATGAGGATGCAGAGATGCCATGCACTCAGTGCATGAAGTTGATGTGAACTGAGACTGGACCAGACTAAAGTTAAAGACATCAATTGTCTGAGTATTCAGTAATTGGAGAGAAGCCAGGTTATCCTTAGAAGAAGGTGATAAAGCCTGAGCAAGACGAGAAGACCTGATCATCACAAGTGATCAGAGGTACAGAGCAAGGCCAGCAGTCTTTATCCCAGACTACTGAAGATACTTGAAGAAGCTTAAAGAGAAGAAGAGCTACTCGTGTGACTCGAGGAGCCAGGAGAAGCCCCCTGTGAGACTTAGGGTGGAAGAAGTCTTTAGTGGGATTCTGGAGCAGGCCAGTGGGAAGCAGTATAAAGACCCTCCTGTGGGACTCAGGAGAGATACAGTGGGACTCTGTATCGACCATTGTAATTCTAACAAGTTATAATGGAGAAACCATGTTTGGGTGTATAACCAACATGGAAAGGACGTAGGCCTTTGGTGCCGAACCTTGTAAATCCTTGTGTCCAGTGCCTTTACATTTACTGCATAATTCGTGGAAAGGTGAGAGATACGAGAAGAGTGGATCGAGGCTTTAACCAGCCATAGAGGTTTAATTGATAAGGAATCAATTAGTAAAAAGTTTTAAGGGATCACTGATTCACCCCCTCCCCCTCTCAGTGATTCACACTGATCTGGGCACTTCATCATCTTCTTTCCAAAAATATTTCAATCACTTTTCAGGGTTACTGGTACCATATAATTATTGAAAACCATAATGAACCAATACATAGATATTCCAATATTCCATGATACTATAAATGAGATTCTACAACACTATTTTGGAATCCCATTACATAAACACTTAATCATTCCACCACTTCATTTTCATATTCAAAATCACCAATAGTGATCGAATGTGACTTCCCTTTTTCATTTGGATTAAGAGGTTGTTGGAGTCGATCATCATTAACCCATGGATCAGGGCATTGGTTAGCATAATGCCCCATTTTCTTTGCACTTGTAGCATTGAAGTGTTCGTGGTGCGTTCTATGTAGTCTTTTCACTATTCACATCATTAGCTACCTTTTCTCTCATTACTTCGACACTCAGCTGCTCTATGACCTTCTCTTCCTCACTTAAAACATTTTCTAGTCCCTTTAAGACAATATCTACCATGCATCTTTCAACACTTTGAGCCTAAAGAAACATTCATCTTCTTTTCACCATTTTTTTGAGATTTTTCCTTCAAATCCATCTTTCGTATCTTGTCAAAACCTTGAGATGGATTTTTAACAGCAACTTCTAGTTCAACCTTCATAGCACAACGCACAGTTTCTTCATAGCAACTATAGTATCTTATATATAATTCCCTTTGAATACTTGTTTTTAATCCATTGAAGAATCGATAAACTTTTCATTCAGGTTGGATGATAAATCCAGATGCATACCTTGTAAGCCTTGTAAAATTCACCTCGTATATATGAACAGATTTATCATCCTTTTTCTTAAGCTCAAGGAACTCCTTTTCCATCTTTTTTCAAATAATACGAGCGAAGTACATATTGAAAAACGAGTTCTTGAACTCATCCCATTCCATGGATTCAATTTCATCTTGGGGCCTTGTATTATTAATTAGAGTCCACCATTGGTCTGCTTCACCTTTTTAATGGTAAACATCCAAAATAAAAATTTCATGTTCTAAACAGCGAAGTATGGAAAATATATTTTCAATGGTACTGATCCATTGTTCAGCAATAATTGGAACAGAAGACCAATTGAAAGAAGGTGGACGTTGACTCATGAAGGACTCAATAGAATATTTTTCTCTTCTCTGCTCATTTGGAAGTCCAAAATGATTCATGGATTGTATAAGTATAGTAGTAATATTTGGAACCCCATTTCCCATAACATTTGGTTGTTTAGAAGGATAATCATTGCATTGCCCGGTACATTGATCATTAACACGGTTCCTTCGGGTTCCAGCCATTATCTAAAACCTAAAAAGAATAGTGTGAGAGTAAAAATTCATACTAGAAAAACAACATAATAAAGGGGAGTACTTTCAATCTCTAACATTGTAGGTATAATCCTAGGTTATTCATGATCCGTAAAATAATTCTAGGATTGTAGCCTATACATATACTTATCCTTAGGGATATCCCTATAAATACCTTAGAAATATCTCTAGGGATGTCACTAAAGATTTTGAATCCTAGTTTCCAAAGGCAAACTAAACCTTTCCTCTAATACCAAATGTAGAGACCCAAGCTTGAAGTACATGGAAATTACATTACTTTTGTGGAATACATAATACATAAAAAATACACACCAATGGACCGTAATAGTTTAGTGTCTTTGGAAACTCGGAACATAATCTTCTAATCATGGTTAAAGTTCTTCAACATCTCCCATATAGATATTCCTCTTTTATTTTCTTACCAAAAAGCTTTATTTATATCCTGGGGAAAATAAAACATATAAAGGGTGAGCTCAAATGCTCAGTAAGGGTAGGCATGGAGAAAATAATACAAACCATATACATTTGAACTTAAAAAAACACAAACATAAAGTTTAAACATCAAAATCATGAGTAGTGAAATAAATCTTGGTAGTACGTACGACATAGATCATAAAGGAACATTAATAATGATAAAATAACATGGGAATAAAACATTTAATTGGGGAAAACCAGTAGTCACATGATATAATTTCCATAGTAGCCAAGGCATTTCTACCAAGACCATCATAGTGGAAAAAGTCCCTTACAGAACCAGGTTTACTTGCCATTCCATCCATGTCTATCTCATGAGATATAAATCCTTACCCAGTTAATCGGATGGATATATAGGACCCACCCATCTCATAATGAAACCATTCTTTCAAGTGCCAAAAAATAAACATAAATCATTCATCATATCCCAATGAATAAAATGGGTTTAATAAACATTGTCCCACCATGACATAATCCATATAAAAAAATGGATATTATATCATCATAAAAAAATTAAAAACATGTAAATAACAGGGATATTATACATGAAACATAGCCATATTAAAGACTGTCATCTTAGATGGAAAATATCATTGATAAAACACTTGAAATGAATTCTTGAGGAAAATATCCTTTCTTCTTTCAAATCATTTTATTCTCTCAAAATGTCGTGCAATTTTAAAATAAAATAATTTTGTTGAAAATAATCATGAAATATTGTACAGGGAACATCATGAAAATAAGGCATTATGAAATTGTAAAAATCCGTTTATGCATTATAAGTTAAAAAAACATGCTCCTCATACTTTTGTCGGAAAAGTCAAAAAGTACCCTGTATGGTAAACAAAAGAAAGATTCCTTCCATACATTGTGGTAAAAGTAAAAAAAAATTAAAAATGAATCTAAACATACCTAAATGAATATTAAACACTTTATGAAAACATTTTTATAAAACATGGAAATGGATTCTAAATATAACCCCAATAAATACTTATAGATAAACAATTTCGGATAAGAACGAGATTGGAATAATTATCCCTTATCGTAGGTCCAATTTCTTATGTACGTGTACGAAACACGTATATAGTGGGTTTAAACATATTATTAACTTGTAACAGAACCATAATACTATTTAGGATATAATATATGATTCACTTATGAATTTATATTACCCGTTCTTTTGCCAATTCCAAGTTAAAGCAGCGTTTTGTGAAAAACCGTTTCGTTTATTGTACATGTTTTGACTCGTTGTTCTTGATATCATTACTTATATCCTAATTTACGTAATTCTAGAATGTAAAACAT
The DNA here is from genome assembly GCA_963277665.1 of Viscum album. Classification (NCBI taxonomy): domain Eukaryota; kingdom Viridiplantae; phylum Streptophyta; class Magnoliopsida; order Santalales; family Viscaceae; genus Viscum; species Viscum album. The sequence continues at coordinate 485,971,508 of OY728129.1, forward strand.
GATTTATATATAATATATATTTATCATATAAATATATTTTATAGATCGATAAATGGAATGAAGTACACCGTTCATGGAGACAGTAGGTCGTACGTACGCATGAACGCTATTTTCATTTCCTTATTAAATTGAATAGAATGAAGTAAATGAAACATATATGTACATATATCCAGTATCATTATTATGTCATATATTTCATGATTATTTATTATATATACCTTATAATCATTCTTTAATGGTTAGCATGGAGAATGAATCTCATCACGTCATGGAGAAGGTAATCCGTACATATGCAAGAGCGACGATATCATTCGAATAATTGTTGAATGGTATTTGAGTGGATTATATATTACCTAATAATTAGTATCATGTCATAATAATCATATATAGTTATTATTTCCACCATTATACCTATCCAAGTATGGTTTTGGTAGAAAATATATTACACCACGGCGTGGAGACGTTATTCCTTACGTACGCACGCGTGGTGATTTCATTTTCTGTAGGATGGATAATAGGTGAAATAGGGTTTTTTCATATTTATAATAACATATCAGTATATGAGTGATACTTATGTTATTACTTTATTGTGAAAAAATAAAATAATAGGAAGTAGAAGAAGAAATGAATTTGAAAGAATCGGTAAAGGATATTACCTCTTCTTCAATGCGCCTCTTCTAAACCTCCTCTTAGGGCACTAAAGATGGTATTTTAAGAAAAACATGACCTCTAGTATGTTTCTAGGGAGGTGGAGAAAAAATATAGACAAGGTTTTTCTGATCATTAATGCTCAAAATGTTTATAAGAGGAGAGGGAGGATGTGCCCTTTTATAAGAGAGGATATGGTCACTTTTGGAAACCTCTAAAATATTAATTTATAATAAACTAAAACCCGCCTATAAACTTAGAAAATGAATCAAATTAAAATATGAGATGAGGTAGGGTTGTAATATAATAATACAATTAAATTTAAACATGTTGGGAATTTACTTTAAACCTTATCAACATGATTTATCCTTATTTTATCTATTTAATTGTATTTGTGGTAATAATATTATTAATTTTAAATTGTTATAAATAAAAACTTATGTGTTTTGAATTTTCCATAATTGGATACTTTATGACATTTTAGACCATATAAATTTCAATTTATAATTTTCAAATAGTTTTGTGATTTTTAAACAATTTATTAATATGTTTTTTTTATAAAATAACCATAGTGTCAATTTTGGCACTCTTCATTTATTTGAATTTAAATAAAATCCACACAGAGGATATATTCAAAAAAAATATTTAATAGATTTATAACATGTAATATTTGTCTACAAAATTCTTGGATCGCATTAAATAGTTTATATAATTTTTATTTTAATATTTTTAAAACCATTTATTTGATATTTCAATCAATAAAAAACTTTATACATCACTATTGTGTCATCATTAATGATAATTATTTAATCCCTAAAAATTCTAAATAAATTTACATGATGTAGATACTTTTATTATATTTCTGGAGGATATTTATGTTCTATGATTTGTGATTTCTATCACTAAATTAAAATTATTACACTTATAAGATATAAGAGAGTGACATGTTGTCACTTTCTTTGGTTTGAAAAGTAATTACATCATTTTCATGGTCAAAAGTCCATGAAATGAATTTATTAAAACCCTTAGGTGATATAGGTATTCTTTTATTCATCCAATAGAATTTTTTCAAGTGTTTGGGTAATTTTATAATATTATATTTACCATTAATTTCATGATTTACCTTTAACTGTGGTAAATAAAATTTACCATAGTTACTATTCATATTGGCTAAAAATAAAAAGTAGCCAATTAACATAATTTGGACCTACTGATTCCAAATATGGAATCCATTATTCAAAATTCAAAATAGACAAGTTCCAGTATTTAATTTAAAATTAATCCCATTGTTGAGAAAATGGGTTTTAAATGTTAAAACATTGCAAAAGATTGAAATGTTTTTACCTATTAATTCAATTTAAAATTAACGATAATGACCTACATTATATTAGATAATAAAATCATATTCTATTTATACTTTAAAACCATTCAATATTATAATTTAACCATATAAATTATCTTGATGAAAAAAATTGTTTTTAATTAAAATTTAGCGTATTTTTACTATTCATATAAAATATGAAACTTAACAGAAAAATATTAAAAAGTTATCAAAAGTAAATTTTTATATACTTATTGCAATGAATAGGTTTATTTTTTCAAATTGAACTGATAAATGAGTCAAAAACTATATTTAAAGTGGGTTCACCATCAAAAGGCGGCAAAACTGCATTTTTTTAAATACTTATTTTACCTAAAAAATATATTTTGTTCTCATACCATGTTCTAGAATATGTGTAAGATGAATGATAATGTAATAAAATTTATAATGTGGTCAATACGATTCATAATAACTAGTTCATAATAATATTATAACAATATATCGTTGTTTAGTGAAACTCGGTATTGCGTACAACACAAGCTATTGAGGAAAGTAACTTTTGTGTGCAACACAAGCCATGAATAGTGTTTGCGTATACTACAAGATAATACGATGTTGCATATAGTGAAAGATAATCTTGGTGTACCGTACAACACAAGGCAACAAAGAAATTAAATTTAATATTTTTCATAAAATTTTGGGGTGTTACATTCTACTACCCCACTTAAAATTAATTTCTCCCTCGAAATTCATCGGGGGTTATAAATGGTTTACTACTTGAATGTTTCTTTAATAGAAACCCACATCGTAAAAAGGAATTATAAAATGTAATTTTAAAAACTAAAGTATGAAACATAACGGTTACCCAAATTAACTTATCATTGGATTTCCACATAGAAGAACATAGGTGAAAATATGGATATGGAAGAGAAATATAACCTGAAAGTTCTGATGGAGAGTGGTAGAGAACATGGCTATGGAAAATCCAACAATCACAAAACCATAAATTTGTGATGATATAAGGTACCATCTGATTCATCGTATATGAGGGTACTAGAAAAACGTTTTTGGTTTTCCAGATCATTTCCCTAAAGTTGATGATTTTTTTGCATAAGGACAAATACTTACTTGATTTCAGTGTAATATCATTGTTGGTAATTCCATAAACAATTTCCACTTCATCTCTTATTTAAAGAAATGAATTTGAATTTGTCATTCATGATGTGTTAGCAGATCATGTGATAGAATGATTGGTCATTCCATCCATCTCAAACAAAAGGTTACCAAAGTTATTAAATATACAAAAGTCCATCTATTGTGAGATTAACCGTATATGATTCCAAAAATTGACTTATACTTCAACTATCATACCCCTTAATAAAATGAAACTAATTTATACTAACTAGGGACTTCCTATAGGCTAGTGGTAGGGGAAAAAGGCTTGTCGTATTTCAGTTGTGGGTTCGATTCCTGCATCCTTGTCTGACAAGATGGGTTGTTGCTCTCCCTACAGGCTGTCATTTTTCTAAAACTATAATTTTATAGCATTTTAGAAATAATATAAAAAAGTTCTAGCCTTAAACAATAATATTTGATGTCTAAATTAATACATTCCAACCTTTAGGCTTATCCCAAATACTTCTGTCCAAACTCACAGTATAAAGAAAACGATTACTAGAAAGGTCATACAACAAGAATGTGAATACCATCATTTATCCCGCATATATCATAACATATATCTTTTTGGTCACATTAAAAACATGTGAATACCTTAATCATGTATTCTTGGAACATGAATTACCATAGATCCTTAGTGAAAACACGAATGCTGTCAAAAGTTAATTATTTTCACATACCAAAATCCCAAAATTTCTATATACTCAAACCATGATGTCACTTTGTCCTTATATCAGTCATGAGCTCATTAATAATATCAAACATATTATTTTATCCTTATCCCTTCATTATGTGCATATCATCTTATTTCCAAAAAAATTTCAATCACTTTTCATGGTTACTGGTACCATATAATTATTGAAAACCACAATAAACCAATACATAGATATTCCAATATTCCATGATACTATAAATGAGATTCCACAACACTATTTTGGAATCCCTTTACATAAACACTTAATCATTCCACAACATCATTTTTATATTCAAAATCACCAATAGTGATCACATGTGACTTCCCTTTATCAATTTTCTTAATAGGTTGTTGGAGTCGATCATAATTAACCCATAGATCAGTGCATTGGTTAGAATAATGCCCCATTTTCTTTCACTTGTAGCATTGAAGTGTTGGTGGTGCGTTCTATATAGTCTTTTCTCTATTCACATTATTAGCTACCTTTTTTTCTCATTCATTCGACACTCAACTGCTCTATGACCTTCTTTTCCACACTTAAAACAATTTCTAGTCCCTTTAAGAAAATCTCTACCATGCTTCTTTCCACACTTTGAGCATAAAGAAACACTCGTCTTCTTTTCACCATGGTTTTGAGAATTTTCCTTGAACTCCATCTTTTTTTATTTTCAAAACCATGAAATGGATTTTTAACAGAAACTTCCAGTTCTACCATCATAGAAGAACGAGCAATTTCTTCATTGTCACGACCTATCCTCGGGGCCCGTGCCGTGACTACCCCAAGCCCGCCATCCATAGGCCAGGGGCTGGAGACTAGCACCAAAGGCGTAAATCCCGATAAAAAGGGAAGGAATTTCTTTTATAGAAGTAAAGAACACAATAGAGTACACAAGATGTAGTAAAAACTAAGTAAACTGAGTACAAAAGTAAGTCCTGAAAATTAAATGGGCCAGTATACAATCCCAACTGAAAGTACAGTACGATTGTGAAAAGAAAGAACAAAAACTGAAAAGTAAATAAGCAACCACCAAGTCGTCCTCCGGAATTCCCACTTGAAGTGTGGGTACAGATAGTCTCGTCAGCTCCTCAGGTCCTTCCGTCCGCTTAGTGTATGTCCTTCCCGATAGACCAACTCTGGGTACCATCCCACTCCACAAACCCCAACCACGATCAGCATTGTCCATCTTCTGCAACCAACACAACGTAGTGTGGGCATAGCCCGTGCAGGGGTGGGTATACGATACTCAGTAGGGACCCCGAGACCCCCTGAAGGTCTCCCAGAATCCACAAAGGATAAACCACAAAGAAATGATACAAACATGAAGTATCAACCAACTCTACTTAGGTATATGCCCATACATATTCCTAAGTCATCAATTCCATCTCAATTCCAACACATGAGACAAAGTTCAACCCAGTCCACACATGAAATAACAACCCAATCCACATAGGAAACACAACCCAATCCAAACAGGATAGAAAGTAAATCATATCAAAGATAATGATTGAAATTCAAGACTCAGATCACACTGGTATACACTTCATAAGGCGATAGAGATGATCAGATGTATCCACTGATTCATCTCAGATGTTGGACCCACATAGGATACGAGACCAGTTAAGCTGTCGGACCCACACAGGATACAAGACTAGCTACTCTGCCGGACCCACATAGGATACAAGTACAAAGGTGAATACTTCCGGACCCACATAGGATAGAAGAACAGTAGTTGTCACCGCCGAACACACGGAGGATTCCAGTACAGTTGTCGTCGTCTTCCAAACCACATTGGATTCCAGTACATTAGTCTTCTCCGTCAAACCCACAGAGGATTCCAGTACGATAGTCGTTGTAGTCGCAGCTAACTCTAGGGTTCCCACACACATCATACATGATTCCGGGAGGGTCCGCTCCTCGAGTCAAAGGGATGGATACCTCAACTGTCACGAAAACTAGGGATGATGCATCCCAATGTTCTGTCCCACGTCCTAGGGGAAAACCAAGAAAAATGTGCCGATGTCATAGAGAACAATACGAGCAAGCCATTTTCCAAAAGTAAATGGCGTGTAGATAAGTGATACACACCGTTTCATCAGAAACTGGGTACTGCCCGTCTGATATGGCCCGTGTCATAGGGTTGTTCATGTAAATAGGAAAGTACACGGCGTGTGGTATGGTTACACGCTGTGTCTTCTGTCCATGGGTACTGTCTGTGTACCACAGCCCGTGTCGATGGGCTATTCGTGTAAAAAGTAAAAAGTAAATACACGGCGTGTGGTATAGTTACACGCCATGTCCAAACTTCTGGGGTCAGTTCCATGTGTGTTGGCCATGCCTGGCCATGTGGTGGAGCACATGCACGTGTACTCCCCCCCCCCCCTCGTGTCTGTGTATTCCCAGAATACACGTCGAGTCATCACGAAGCCGCTTCTGTCATGGAGAAGGTAGTACACGCTGTGCCTCTTGGTCGTGTGGTTCTGCTCGTGGCTGTGTATCCCCCAGATTACACGTCGTGCCTCGCAAAGTCAATTCTCCCTTTCTATGATTAGAATACACATCGTGCCTCGTGGTCGTGTATTTCTGTCCGTGTCCATGTATTTTCATCAAATACACGCCATGTCCATCGAAGTCTCCTCTGTCAATCTGTGTGGACAGTACACGCCATGTGACCGGTGTCACACGCCGTGTGTCACTTCTTCTGATGTCCGTTACTCCTTTCGCTGGAAGCTTGTACTACACGGTGTGTGCTTTGGAAGTACATTCCGTGTATTCTGGAATATTCCAGAAACGACGCCTCTGGCCAGCGCGCCTCCCGAGGCATCCGTTCTTCATTCCGATGATCAATTTGCTACAAAAATTCCGCTCCAAGGTCATTCCGATGATCCGTGGCCATTTTCGAGGTTTTCGTGCCTCTTATTAGCTCCGAAAACATAGCTTCATTCACCGCTCAAGAATGTCCTAAGAATCCCACAAATTCACAAGAGCGATGGAGGGATCACACCGTGTTAGTTTTGTCCGGTCCCTTCCGCATTATTCCGATAACAAGTGGTTTAAGAAAAACATCTACCTGGAAGAAAAACCAACGTTTCTCATTCATAAACACACCCCAACATCAACCAGGAAGACGATCGTCGACGTTGCGGTACATGGCATCGCGGAGAATAGGATCATAGGCATCGTCGGGGCGCGCCATGTAGGAAGTGGTTTGGTGTCCTATCGTCAATCTTAGAGGAACCGGTGTTCTTCGTCATTCTTCATCGGAGGCCGATGTCGTTGGCGTTTCGTCAGAGCTTCCTCCCGTGGGTTCCCAAATAGTTTTCCAATGGGTTGATTAATAAAATAATTAATCCTCACGTTGTTTCCATTAATATGGTTCATTAATGAGCCTAAATTAATGAACCTATTAAACACATGGGCGTTGCTGTTACACAACCAAAGGGGAGAGTCATTAAATGGCCCGAATTTATTTTCCGTCGTTACGCTGCGATTCCGTCAACTGTCGCTCGACGGTGGAAGAAAAAGAATAAAATAATTTATAGTTATTTTATTATATATAATTCTTTTTCTGAAAGTCTAAAAACTTATCTTTTTTGTCCGACCCTTGTCGGTTGAAGTTAATCTTCACCTAAGAGAATCCTGGCACTGCAAATTCATCGGTGCCCTCAGATTTTAATTCTGAGCACCGGTTCAAAAGATAGTAAAACCCGCTCGTTCGTTCAATGAACGTACCCGAGCTAAACTTAGGAAATTGATTCTGGGCACACCGGGCCTCTGAATCAGGTACCGTCAGAAACTGTGTACTCGTAAAATCCCAAAGAAATTAAGAAAAAATAAAATTTCCCTTGAAATTTACGGGTCTTTACATTACTCCCACCTCAGGAATTTACGTCCTCGTAATGATACATCACAAAACTAGGGAAACAAAAGAGGGTACTGAGCATGCATCTGAGACTCCTGCTCCCATGTGCTCTCCTGGAGGTTCCTGTGCTGCCACCTGATGCGCACTAGAGGAACCTACTGTCCACATAGGACCTGCTACAATCAATCCTAGATCTCCACCAGGACCTCTGCAAAGGTCGCCCTGTCATCGATGTCTAGCTCCCCGTGGTCGATGATATGCATTGGGTCATGCACGTACCGCCTCAGCTGAGATACGTGGAAGACATCGTGCACCCGATGCAACATAGGTGGAAGGGCCAGACGGTAAGCCACCTCGCCTACCCTACTAAGGTCCTGAAAAGGCCCGATGAAGCATGGAGATAACTTGCCACCCCAGCCAAATCTACGTAATCCACGTCGAGGTGAGACCTATAAGAAAACGTGGTCGCCATCCTCAAACTCTAGTGGTCTCCGCCTACTATCAGCATAGGACTTATGTCTGCTCTGTGCAGTCCTCATCCGCTCCTGGATGATCTGCACCTTCTCTGTCATATCTTGAACCATCTCAGGTCCTACGAGTACTGACTCCCATGGGTCAGTCCAGCACAGAGGTGATCTGCAAGGTCGCCCGTATAGTGCCTCTTAAGGTGCCATCCCAATGGTGGAGTGGTAGCTGTTGTTGTACGCAAACTCTAACAAGGGTAGGTGATCTTTCCAACTGCGAACAAAGTCAAGGACACAGGCACGACGCATGTCCTCGAGTGTCTGAATGGTCCTCTCCATCTGGACATCCGGTTGTGGGTGAAAGGCAGTGCTTAGAAGTAGATGCGTCCCAAAGGCCTCCTACACCCCCTTCCAAAGCTGGGAAGTAAAGCGAGCATCTCGATCACAGACGATAGATGATGGCACCCCATGAAATCGTACGATCTCCAGAACGTAGAGGCGTACCAAGATCTCTACTGAGCCCTGCTCTCTGATCGGTAGGAAGTGGGACGACTTGGTGATTCGTTCGACAATCACCCAAATGGAGTCGCGTCCTCTGGAAGTACGTGAAATCCCCGTCACAAAATCCGTGGATATCCCTTCCCACTTCCACTCCAGGACCTCTGAGGGATACACCAAGCTTGCAGGTACCTGTTGCTTTGCCTTCACTTGCTGACAAGTGAGGCATCGAGAAACGAACTCTGCGACATCCTTCTTCATACCCGTCCACCAGTACAATTGTCTAAAATCTTGGTACATGTTCGCCACTACAGGATGTAATGCTAGAGGGGAAGTGTGAAACTCCCTCAGCACCTCCTCCCGTAATATAGCTGGTACCATGGTACATCATATAAAAAGGATGAGATTCTCTCCACCTACAGAAAATCCATTAGGTGCATGTCCTGTGGATATCTGTGCACATTACGTCTCACAGTCAACATCCTCACGTTGTGCCTCTCTGACCCGCTGAAGTAGTGGAGGAGTGACTATGAGCGACAGTTGAAAGGCTGCCACATCTCTATCCATGAAGGATATATGAAACGCGGATAGCTGCTCTATAGCCTCTCCAAGTAGCCGAATTCCCATCCTCCTGATGTGGGCATCAGCTACTAAGTTCCCCTTTCCAGGATTATAGACTATCTCAAAGTCATAGTCCTGGAGGAACTTGAGCCATCACCACTGTCTCGGGTTCAGTTCCTTCCGCGAGAAGATGTACCTGAGACACTGGTGGTCAGGATAGACTGTAAAGCGCACTCCCATCAGATAGTACCGCCCCATCTTCAGTGCGAAGACCACTGCTGCTAACTCCAGGTCATGGGTAGCGTAGTTCTGCTCGTGTTGCCTCAACTGTCATGATCCATAGGCGATATATGCCCGCTCCATCATCTGGACACACCCGAGTCTGGTCTCTGACGCATCGCAGTAAACTACGTACCCTACTCTCTCCTCCAGTATCCTCAAGATGGGTGCACTGGTAAATCTTTGTCTTAGCTCATGGAAGCTCTGTTGACATCTATCCGACCACATGAAGGGTTTCCCCTCCTTTGTCAAATCTGAAAGTGGTGATGCAACTCTGGAGAAGTCTCGCACAAATCTTTGATAGTACCCAACTAGACCTAGGAAACTCCACATCTGTCACGCTTCTGGGTGGCTCCCAAGCATGAACCTCCTCGACCTTCACAGGATCCACTGCATCTCCCACCTTAGAGATGACATACCCCATGAAGTGGACCTCTCAAAGATAGAACTAGAACTTCGAGAGATTACCATAAAGCTGGTGATCTCGGAGTGTATCCAGTATAACCCGTAAGTGGTAGGTGTGCTCCTCCTCGGTAGTCGATTAAATCAGTATGTCGTCAATGAAGACTACAACAAAATGATCGAGGTATGGCTGGAAGATCCTATTAAAGTGAATCATGAACACTTCTAGAGTGTTGGTCACACCGAAGGTCATAAACAAGAACTCATAGTGGCCATACCGACACCTGAAGTCCGTCTTCTGCACATCATCATCCCGAACTCGGAGCTGATGATAGCCTGATATGAGGTCTATCTTCGAGAACCAACGTGCTCCGTTGAGATGATCGAAGATGTCATCAATCATCAGAAGCGGATACTTGTTCCTCATAGTCACTTGGTTCAGGCGACAATAGTCGATACACAGTCGCAAGCTCCCATCCGCCTTCTTGGCAAACAGTATCGGGGAAGCCCAGGGTGAAACACTGGGTCAGATGAATCCTTTTCCCTACAAGTCCTCCAGCTGTACCCGTAGCTCTCGAAGCTTAGCAGGGGCCATCTGATATGCTGTAGTGGATATCAGGACTATCCTGGGATACAAGTCAATATAGAAGTCTACCTCTCTACGAGGAGGTATTCGGGGAACGTCGTCAGGAAATATGTCTCCATATTGATCCACCACAACAGGAAAACTCGCACTCCGCATGTAAACTTCTCCTAAGATGAGACTAGCCAACTGATGAGTGATCGGCTGTCCTCTCCTCTACGTGTGTCCATCCTACACTGCAAAGGATCCCTTCTTTCCAGTGAATGTGAACCTGCTCCCATCGGTGGAGACACACCACACCTTGCGCCTAATACAGTCAATCTGAGCATGGAATGTGGATAACCAATCCAAACCCAAGATGACTTCATAAGGCCTCAACGTTGCTACAAGTAGATCCCAACTGAAGCTTTCGCCTCCTAGAGTAAGCTCACACTTCCTGCACCAGTGCTTAATCGTCAAGTTTGCTCCCGTAGGAGTTTCTAGCCGCAAGGATCGAGCCAACGGCTCCGTCGGAATCTCCGAGCTCTGAACAAGGGCAGATGTAATAAAATAATGACTCACACATGTGTCTATAATAACTACAGAAAGGGTGGAGTAGACATAGATAGTACCTCGAATCATCTCGGGTGGGCCGTGGTCGTAGGCCTCTGCTGCCTGGAGCTGATCCTGCCTCTCCCCGCCAGCTCCTTGTGGTCGGGGTGGACCTCCTAGGGCTGGTGGTGGTTGAGCCTCGAAGCGTCGTCCCCCACCCGCTGCTCGGCCAACTCCTCTGCCTTGGCCGCCTTCTCCTTGCGGACCGCCACAGCCGAACCTATGCCTCTGCCTCGGAGGTCACTCCACTGTCTGCTGCTAATCTACATGGCGGGTCGGGCAGTCACGATCCATGTGGCCCTACCATCCGCATTCATAACACTCTCTGCTCCTCGGAAGGCTGGATCTACGCCGAGTGCCCTGCACAGTCGAACCCGTGTCCTGAGGTCGGTCACCAGATGGCCTGGTCTGCTTGGACCCCTATGTCATCTGTCGACTGCCAACTACAGAAGACTCTGCTCTGTGTCGTCCTGTGGTGGGTCTCGCTGCTGATGGCTAATCGGCGAGAAAGCTCTCCACTAGTAGGGCTCGCTCCAGCACCATCGCCTGGGTCGGGATGCTGAGTGGAATCGTCGAAGCTCTAATCTCATGCCTCAGCCCCTGCTCAAAGGTTCGGGCCTAGAAGAATGGGTCCCATACCATGTCCGTGGAGTAGCGTCAAAGGTCAGTAAATTTCACAGAGTATTTGGCTACTGACATGCTTCCCTGCCGCAACTGTAGTAACTCCTGGATGTGAACCGCACAGAGGGTGGCTACAACAAACTCCGAGCGGAAAAGGCTCTCGAAGTTCGTCCAATGTAGTGATGCCTAATCATGCACCTGGAGCATAAGGATCCACCATCTACCTTCTGCTGCGTGCAGGAGACTCATGACAAGGACCACCATGAGGTATGCTAGTGTCCTAACCAATCAGAACACCCTGACGATGGACTCCAGCCAATCCTCAGCTTCCTGAGGATCCGTCTCGCCATGGAACCTAGGCGGCCTCTGTCTCTGAAACTCATGAAACGTGCTCAGGTGGCATGCACTCTCTGCCACTAGGGCTGGTAGAATTGGTGGCTCAGTGGGTAAAGGTACCGCCAGTGCCTCCGCTGTAATAGGGCCTTGCACCAAGGCCTCGTCGATCAGGGGGCTGCCATCTTGCACAATGCTCGGAACCCTAGCGGGCTGCTATCGTGGGGCCATCCTAAAAAGAAACAGGTGTGCCACGGTTAATACAGTATACCTGGTGAGCTGACACAAAGTAATCACAAAGAAATATTTTGAAACACACATGCAATCAATGTTTTCGTGGACTGTGTCGGAAATCGGAAGTCAGGGTCCTGGTGTATGGATATGCCGGCCGCCACACCAACACTGGACTCCCTAGACTGATAACCACACTCAATACCATTAACACTATTGCTTCACACCGTAGAAATTATCAGAGTCCTGAGTTCTGTGGTAGAACTGACTCCTCTGATACCAATTTGTCAGGACCCGTCCACGAGGCCCGTGTTGTGACTACACCAAGCCCACCTTCCATTGGCCAGGGGCTGGCGACTAGCACCAAAAGCGTAAATCCTGATAAAAAGGGAAGGAATTGACTTTATAGAAGTAAATAAACACAACAGAGTACGCAAGATGTAGTAAACACTAAGTAAAATGAGTACAAAAGTAAGTGCTGTAAGGTAAATGGGCCAGTATACAAACCCAACTGAAAGTACAGTACGACTGAGAAAAGAAAGAACAACAGCTAAAAAGTAAAGCAGAAACCACCAATTCTTCCTCTGGAATTCCCACATGAAGGGTGGATACAGATATTCTTGTCGGCTCCACAGGTCTGTCCATCCGCTCCATGTACGTCCCGCCTGATAGACCACCTCCGGCTACCGTCCCGCTCCACACACCCCAACCACGATCAGAACTGTCCATCATCTGCAACCAACACAAGATAGTGCGGGCATAGTCCGTGTAAGGGTGAGTATAACATACTCAGTAGGGACCCTGAGACCCCCAGAAGGTCTCCTAGAATCCACAAACGATAATCCACAAAGGAAAGATACAAACACGAAGTATCAACCAACTCTACTTAGGTATATTCCCATACATATACCTAAGTCATTAACTCCATCTCGGCTCCAACACACGATCCCAAGTTCAACCCATTCCACACATGAAAGAACAACCCAATCCACACAGGAAAGCACATCCCAATCCACACAGGAGAGCAAGTCAATCATTTCGAAGATAATGATTGAAAGTCAAGACTCAGCTCACACAGGTATACACTTGGTAAGGAGATTGAGATGATCAGATGTAGCCACTGATTCATCTAAGCTGTAGGACCCACATAGGATACAAGAACAGCTAAGATATCAGACTCACACATGAAACAAGACCACCTACTCTGCCGGACCCACATAGGATACATGTACAGAGGTCAATACTGTCGGACCCACATAGGATATAAGAACAGTGGTCATCACCGCCAAACCCACGGAGGATTACAGTACGGTTATCATCGTCGTCAACCCCATAGAGGATTACAGTACATTAGTATTCATCATCGAACTCACGGAGGATTCCAGTACGATAGTAGTTGCAGTCGCAACCAGCTCTCGGGTTCCCACACACAACATACTTGATTCTGGGAGGGTCCGCTCCTCGAGTCAAAGGGGTGGATACATCAACCATCACGAAGACCAGGGATGATGCATCCCAACGTTCCATCCCACATCCTAGGGGAAAACCAAGAAAAACGTGCCCAAGTCACAGAGAATAAGATGACCATTCCATTTTCCAAAAGTACACGGCGTGTAGATAAGCGATACACGTCGTGTCACCAGACACCAGGTACTGCCCGTGTGATACGGCCCGTGTCACAGGTCTGGTCGTGTAAATAAGAAATTACACTGCGTGTGGTATGGTTACACACCGTGTCTTCAGTCCACATGTACTGTCCATGTACCAAAACCCGTGTCGATGGGATGTTCGTGTAAAAAGTAAAAAGTAAATACACGACGTGTGGTATAGTTACACACAGTGTCCAAACTTCTGGGGTCAGTTCCACGTCTGCTGGCCATGCCAGACCGTGTGGTGGAGTACATGCCTGTGTACTCCACCTTGTGTCCGTTTATTCCCATAATACACACCGAGTCCTCACGAAGCCGCTTCTACCATGGAGAAGGTAGTACACGCCGTGCCTCTTGGTCGTGCGGTTCTAACCCAGTCCGTGTATCCCCCAGATTAAAATTCGAGCCTCGCGAAGCCACTTATGCCTTTCAATGATGAGAATACACGTCGTGCCTCGTGTCCGTGTATTTCTGTCTGTGTCCGTGTATTTTCCTCAAATACATTCCATGTCCATCAAAGTCTCCTCTATCAAACTATGTGGACAATACACGTCGTGTGACTAGTGTCACACGCCATGTGTCACTTCTTTCGATGTCCGTTACTTCTGCCACTAAAATCTTATACTACACGACATGTTTTTTGGAGGTATACTCCATGTATTCTGCAATTTTCTAGAAATGACGACTCTGGCCAGCATGCCTCCCAAGGCGTCCGTTCTTCATTCTGATGATCCCTTTGCTAGAAAACTTCCGCCCCTAGGTCATTTCGATGTTTCGTGTCCGTTTTCGATGTTTTCAGGCCTCCAATCGGCTCCGAAAACATAGCTTGATTCACCGCTCAAGAACGGCCGAAGAATCCCACAAATTCACAAGAACGACAGAGGGAACAGACCGTGTTAGTTTGGTATGGTCCCTTTCGCATTAGTCCGATAACAAGTGGTTTAAGAGGAACATCAACATGGAAGAAAAAACAATGTTGCTTATTCATAAAAACAACCCTACCACAACCAGGAAGACGATAGTCGGCGTTGCGGTACACGACGTCGCGGATAAGAGGATCGTAGGCGTCATCGGGGCGCGCCGAGGAGGAAGCAGTTTGGTGGCGCGTCTTCAATCTCCAAGGAACCGGTGTTCTTCATCTTTCTTCGTCAGAGGCCAGTGTCATTGGAGTTTCGTTAGAGCTTCCTCCCACGGGTTCCCAAATCTTTTGCCAAAGGGTTGATTAATAAATGAATAAATCCACACATTGTGTTCATTAATATGGTTCATTAATGAGATTAAATTAATAAACCTATTAAACACACAAGCATTGCTGTTACACAACCAAAGGGGTGAGTCATTAAATGGCCCTCATTTATTTACCATCATTACGCTGCAATTCCGCCAACTATCACTCGACGATGGAAGAAAAAGAATAAAATAACTTATAGTTATTTTATTGAATATAATTCTTTTTCTGAAAGTCTAGAAACTTATCTTTTTCATCCAAGCCTTGTCGGTTGAAGTTAAGCTTTACCAAAGCGAATCCCGGTGCTGCAAATTCATCAGTGCCCTTGGATTTTAATTCTGAGCACCAGTTCAAAAGATAGAAAAACCTGCTCATTCGTTCACTAAACGTACCCGAGCTAAACTTCAGAAATAGAATACAGGAACACCAGGCCTTAGAATCTGGTGCCATCAGAAACTGCGTACTCTTAAAATCCCAAAAAAAACTATGAAAACAAAATTTTCCTTGAAATTTATGTGTATTTACATTCATATCTACCAATGTATCTTTTAGATAATGCCTTTAGAATACTTGTTTTAATACACTGAATAATCGATCAACTTTACATTCAGGTTGGATGATAAAGCCAGATGCATACCTTGTAAGCCTTGTAAACTTCTCCTCATATATACCAACAGATTAATCATCCTTTTTTGAAGCACAAGGAACTACTTTTCCATCTTTGTTCTAATAATAAGATGGAAGTACTTATTGAAAAACAAGTTCTTGAACTCATCCCATTCTATGGATTCAATTTCATATTGGGGCCTTGTATTCTTAATAAGAGTCCACCATTGGTCTGCTTCACCTTTTTAATGGTAAACAGCCAAAATGACATCTTCATGTTCTAAACAGGGAAGTATGAAAAATATCTTTTCAATGGTAATTCTATATTGTTCAGTAATAATTGGATCCGAAGACCCATTGAAAGAAGGTGGACGTTGACTCATGAAGGACTCAATAGAATATTGTTCTCCTCTATGCTCATTTGGAAGTCCAAAATGATTCCAAGATTGTATAAGTATAGCAAGAATATTTTGAACTCCATTTCCCACAACATTTGTTTGTTCACAAGGACAATAATTTCATTTCCCAGTGCATTGATAATTAACATGGTTCCTTCGGGTTCAAACCATTATCTAAAACCCAAAAATAGTAGTGTGAGAGGAAAAAATCATACTAGGAAAACAACATAATCAAGGGGGATACTTTCAATCTCTAACATTGTAAGTTTAATCCTAGGTTATTCATGATCCGTAACATAATTCTAGGATTGTAGCCTATACTTATACTTAAACTTAGGGATATCCCAAGACATACCTTAAAAATATCTCTGGGGATCTCACTAATGATTTCGCATCCCACTTTCCAAAGGTTAACTAAACCATTCCTCTGATACCAACTATAGATACCCAAGCTTGATGTACATGGACATTACATTACTTTTGTGGAATACTTAATACATGACAAAAATAGACACTCAAGGACCCTAATAGTTTAGTGACTTTGAAAACTCAGAACATAATCTTCTAATAATGGTGAATGTTCTTCAACATCTCCCATATAGATATTACTCTTTTATTTTCTTACCAAAAACCATTATTTATATCCTCGGGAAAAGAAAACATATAAAGGGTGAGCTCTAATGCTCAGTAAGGGTAGGTATAGAGAAAATAAAACAAACCATATACATTTGAACTTAAAAAAACATGAACATAATGTTTAAACATCAAAATCATGAGTTGTGAAATAAATCTTGGCATTACATAAGGGATAGATCATAAAGGAATATTAATCATGATAAAATAACATGGGAAAAAACATGAAATTGTGGAAAACCATTAATCACATGATATAATTTCCATAGTAGCCAAGGAATTGCTGCCAAGACCATAATAGTGGACAAAGTCCCTTACTGAACCGGGTTTACTTGTCGTTCCATCCATGTCTATATCATGAGATATAAATATTTACCCAATGAGTTGGACTGACATATAGGACCCACCCATCTCATAATGAAACCTTTCTTTTATGTGCCACAAAATAAACATAAATCATTCATCATAACCCAATGAATAAAATAAGTTTAATAAATATTGTCCCACCAGGACATAATCCATATAAAACAAATGTATATTATATCATCATAAAAAAATTAAAAACATGTAAATAACAGGGATATTATACATGAAACATAACCATATTAAAGAATGTCATCTTAGATGGAAAATAGATTTGATAAAATACTTGAAATGAATTCTTGAGGAAAATATCCTTTCTTCTTTCAAATAATTTTCTTTTCTCAAAATGCCGTGCAATTTTTAAAGAATTTTTTTTTAGAATATAATCATGAAATATTGTATAGGAAACTTCATGAAAATAAGGCATTTTTAGTCTGTAAAAATCCATTCATTGCATATAAGTTAAAAAAACATTCTCCTCATACTTTTTTGGAAAAGTCAAAAAGTACCTTGTATGGTAACCAAAAGAAAGATTCCTTCCATACCTTGTGGTAAAAGTTAAAAAAAATTAAAAATGACCTTAAACATACCTGGAATAATATTAAACACTTTATGAAAACATTTTTATAAAACATGGACATGGATGATAAGTATAACCCCAATAAATACTTACGGATAAACAATCTCGGATAAGAACGACATTGGAATAATTATCCCTTACTGTAGGTCCAATGTCTTCCGTACGTGTCCGAAACTCCTGTATAGTGGGTTTAAACATATTATTGACTTGTAAAATAACCATAATAATATTTATGATATAATATATTATTCACTTATGAATTTATATTACCTTTTCTTTTTCCAATTCCTTGTTAAATCAACGTTTTGGGTAAAATCATTTCATTTATTGTACATGTTTTGACTTGTTGTTCTTGATATCATTAATTATATCCTAATTTACTTAATTATAGAATGTAAAACATGATTTATATATAATATATATTTAGAATATAAATATATTTTATATATCGATAAATGGAATGAAATACACACTTTATGGAGAGAGTAGGCCGTATGTACGCATGAACGCTATTTTCATTTCGTAATTTAATTGAATGGAATTAAGTAAATGAAACATATATGTACATATATCTAGTAACATTATTATGTCATACATTTCACGATTATTTATTATATATACCTTATAATCATTCTTGAATGGTTAGCATGGAGAATGAATCTCATCACATCGTGGAGAAGGTAATCCGTACGTACGCACGAGCGACGATATCGTTCGCATAATTGTTGAATGGTATTGGAGTGGATTATATATTTTATAATAATTATTATCATGTTTTAATAATAATATATTGTTATTATTTCCACCATTATACCCATCCAAGTAAGGTGTTGGTGGAAAACAGATTACACCACGGTGTAGAGACGGTATTCCGTACGTACGCACACACGGTGATTTCATTTTCTATAGGATGGATAGAAGGTGAAATAGGGTTTTTTCATATTTATAATAACATATTAGTATATTAAAGATACTTATGTTATTACATTATTATTAAACAATAAAATAATAGGAAGTAGAAGAACAAATGAATTTGAAAGAATCGGTAGAGGATATTACCTCTTCTTCTACGTGCCTCTTCTAAACCTCCTCTTAGGGCACTAAATATTTTCATTTAAGAAAACCAGAACCTGTAATATGTTTCTAGGGAAGTGTAGAAGAGAAATTGGCAAGTCGTGGCCGATCTTGAAGGCTCACAATGTTTTGAAGAGGATATGGAGGAGGTTCCCTTTTATAAGAGAGGAGATGGCCACTTTTGGAAACCTCTAAAATATTAATTTATAATAAACTCAAACCCCACCTAAAAACCACTAAAATGACTCCAATTCAAAGATTATATGATTTAGGGTTGTAATATAATCAGACAATTAAATTTATACATGTTGGGAATTTACTTTAAAACTTATCAACTTGATTTATCCTTATTTTATCTATTTAATTTTATTTGTGGTAATAATATTCTTAATTTTAAATTGTTATAAATAAAAACATATGTGTTTTGAATTGTCCATAATTGGATAATATATGACATTTTAGACCATATAAATTTCAATTTTTAATTGTTAAATAATTTTGTGATTTTTAAACAATTTAATAATATGTCATTTTTATAAAATAACAATAGTGTCAATTTTGTCACTATTCATTTATTTGAATTTAAATAAAATACACAGACATGATATATTCAAAAAAAATATTTAATAGATTCATAACATGTAATATTTATCTAGAAAATTATTGGACCACATTAAATATTTCATATAATATTTATTTTATTATTTTTAAAACCATTTTTTTTGATTTTTCAATCAATAAAATAATTTATACATCACTATTGTGTCATCATTAATGATATTTATTTAATCCCTAAAAATTATAAATAAGTTTAAATGATGTAGAAAATTTTATTATATTTCTAGAGATGATTTATTTTCGATGTTTTATGATGTTTATCACTAAATTAAAATTATTACATTTATAAGATATAAAAGAGTGACATGTTGTCACTTTCTTTGGTATTAATAATAATTACATTATTTCAATATCAAAAGTCCATGAAATGAATTTCTTACGACCATTAGGTGATATGGGTCTACTTTTATTCATTCAATATAATTTTGGCAGGTGTTTGGGTAAATTTATGATATTATATTTACCTTAATTTCCCGATTTACCTTTAAATGTGGTAAATAAAATTTACGATAGTTACTATTCATAATGGCTAAAAATAAAAAGTCACCAATTAACATAATTTATACCTAATCATTAAAAATATGGAATCCATTTTTCCAAATTCAAAATATAGAAGTTGCAACATTTAATTTAAAATTAATCCCACTGTTGAGAAAATGGGTTGTAAATGTTAAAACATTGCAAAAGATTGAAATGTTTTTACCTATGAATTCAATGTAAAATTAATGATAATTACCTAAATTATATTAAATGGTAAAAATATATTCTATTTATACTTTTTAACCATTCAATAGTATAATTTAACCCTATAAATTATCTTGATTGAAAAAGATGTTTTTAATTAAAATTTAGCGTATTTTTACTATTCATCAAAATATTAAAGTTAACAGAAAAATATTAAAAAATTATCCAAAGTAAATTCTTATATAATTATTGAAATGAATAATTTTATTTTGTCAAATTTAACTCATAAACATGTCAAAAAATTTATTTAATGTGGGTGCGCCATCAAAAGGCCGCAAAATTACATTTTTTTAAAAAATACTTAATTTACCTGAAAAGTTGATTTTGTTCTCATACCATGTTCTAGAATATGTGTAAATGGAATTATAATGTTATAAAATTAAAAATGTGGTTAATACTATTCAGAATGGCTAGTTCATAATAATATTATAACAATATATCGTTGTTTAGTGAAACTCGGTATTGCGTACAACACAAGCTATTGAGGAAGGTCACTCATACGTGCAACACAATCCAAGAATAGTGTTTGCGTATACTACAAGATAATACGGTGTTGGGTATAGGGAAAGATAATATTGTTGTATCATACAACACAAGACACCAAAGAAATTAAAAACAATATTTCTCATAAAATCTTGGGGTGTTATATTCTACCCCCTTAAAATGAGTTCCCCCCTCGAAATTCTTCGGCGTTATAAATGGTTTACTACTTGAAATTTTATTTCATATAAACCCACATTGTAAAAAGGAATTCTAAAACGAAATTTTAAAATCTAAACTATGAAACGTAACGGTTAACCAAATTAACTCATCATTGGGTTTCCACATAGAAGAACATAGGTGAAAATATGGATATAGAAGAGAAATATAACTAGAAAGTTCTGATGGAGAGTGGTAGAGAACATGGCTATGGAAAAGACAACAATCACAAACCCATAAATTTTTGATGATCTAAGGTACCATCTGATTCATTTTATATGAGGGTACTAGGACAATGTTTTTGGTTTTTAAGATCATTTCCCTAAAGTTGATGACTTTTTTTGAATAAGGATAAATACTTACTTTATTTCAGTGTAATATCATCATTTGTCATTCCATTAACAATTTCCACTTCATATTTTATTTACAGAAATGAAGTTGAATTTTTCATTTGTGAAGTGTTAGCAGATCTTGTGATTGAATGATGGGCCATTCCATCCGTCTCAAACAAAAGGTTTGAAAAAGTTATAAAATATACATAAGTCCAACTATGGTAAGATACCGTATATGATTCCAAAAATTTACTTATACTTCAACTATCATACCGCTTAATAAAATAAAAAAAATTTCTACTTATCAGGGACTTCTTATTGGCCAGTGGTAGGTGAAAAAGGCATGTCGTACTTCGGTTGTGGGTTCGATTCCCACATCCCTGTCCGAAAAGATGGGTTGTTTCTCACCCTACCGACTATCCTTTTTCTAAAACTATACAATTATAACATTTCAGAAATAATATCAAAACGTTCTAGAGTAAGACAATATTATCTGATGTCTAACTTAATACATTCCAACCTTTAAGATTATCCAAAACACTTCTGTCCAAACTCACAGTATAAAGAAAACGATTACTAGAAAGGTCATATAACAAGCATGTGAATACCATCTATTATCCCCCATATATCATAACATATATATTGTTGGTCACATTCGAAACATGTGAATACCTTAATCATGTATTATTGGAACATGAATTACCATATATCCTTCGTGAAAACATAAATGCTGTCAAAAGTTAATTATTTCCCCATACCAAAATCCCAAAATTTCTATATACTTAAACCATGATGTCACTTTGTCCTTATATCAGTCATGAGCTCATTAATACTATCAAATATATTATTTTCTCCATATCCCTTCATTATACGCATATCATATTCTTTCCAAAAATATTTCGATCACATTTCATGGTTACCAATACCATATAATTATTGATAACCCCAATGATCCAATACATAGATATTCCAATATTCCACAATACTATAAATGAGATTCCACAACACTATGATTGAATCCCGTTACATAAACACTTAATCATTCCCCTACTTCATTGTCATATTCAAAATCAAAAATAGTGATCACATGTGACTTCCATTTTTTTCTTTGGCTAAAGAGGTTTTTGGTGTCAATCATTATTAACACATGGATCAGGGTATTGGTTAGCATAATGCACCATTTCCTTGCACTTGTAGCTTTGAAGTGTTTTTGGTGTGTTATCTATAGTCTTTTCTCTATTCAAATCATTAGCTACCTTTTTCTCATTAATTCGGCACTCTGCTACTCTATGACCTTCTTTTCCACACCTAAAACATTTTCTAGTCTCTTTAAGAAAATCTCTACCATGCTTGTTTTCACACTTTGAGCATAAAGAAAAATCCATCTTTCTTTCACCATTGTTTTGATATTTTTCATTAAACTCCATCTTTTATTTCTTGTCAAAACCATGAGATGGTTTTTTTACAACAACTTCCAGTTCTACCTTCATTTCATAATTCACAATTTCATTATAGCTACTGAAGTATGTTTAGCTAAAGCACTTCGAAGACTTGTTTTCAATCCACTGAAAAATCGATC
Organism: Viscum album; assembly: GCA_963277665.1. Taxonomy (NCBI): domain Eukaryota; kingdom Viridiplantae; phylum Streptophyta; class Magnoliopsida; order Santalales; family Viscaceae; genus Viscum; species Viscum album. The sequence continues at coordinate 485,994,273 of OY728129.1, forward strand.
AAATTTACTTTCAGGTTGGATGATAAATCCAGATGCATACCTTGAAGGCCTTGAAAAATTCGCCTCATATATACCAACAGATTCGTAATCCTTTTTCTTAAGCTCAAGGAACTCCTTTTCCAACTTTGTTCTAATTATACGAGGGAAGTACTTATTGAAAAAAAATGTTCTTAAACTCATCCCATTCCATGGATTCAATTTCATATTGGGGTTTTGTATTCTTAATTAGAGTCCACCATTGGTCTGCTTCACCTTTCAAATGGTAAATAGCCAAAATGACCTTTTCATGTTCTGAACAGCGAAGTATAGATAATATATTTTCAATGGTACTGATCCATTGTTCAGTAATAATTGAATTAGAAGACCCATTGAATAAGGTGGACGTTGCCTCATGAAGGACTCAATAGAATATTGTTCCCTTCTCTACTCATTTCGAAGTCCAGAATGATTCATAGTTTATGTAAGTATATCAATAAGATTTTGAACTCCATTTCCCATAACATTTGGTTGTTCAGAAGGAAAATCATTGCATTTCCTAGTGTATTGATTTTAACACGGTTCCTTCAAGTTCCACCCACTATCTAAATCCCAAAATGAATAGTGTGAGAGGAAAAAATAATACTAGTAAAACAACATAATCAAGGGGAGTACTTTCAATCTCTAACATCTTAGGTTTAATCCTAGGTTATTCAAGATCCTTAACATAATTTTAGTACTGTAGCCTATACTTATACTTAACCATAGTGATATCCCTAGGCATACCTTAGAAATATCTCTTGGGATCTCACTAAATATTTCACATCCTAGTTTCCAAAGGTTAACTAATCCTTTCATCTGATACCAAATGTAGATTCCCAAGCTTGACGTCCATGGAAATTACATTAATTTTGTGGAATACTTAATACATAACAAAAATAGACACCCAAGGACCGTAATAGTTTAGTGTCTTTGGAAACTCGGAACATAATCTTCTAATCATGGTGAATGTTCTTCAATATCTCCCATAAAGATATTCCTTTTTTGTTGTCTTAACTAAAAACATTCATTATATCCTGGGGAAAAGAAAACATATAAAGGGTGAGCTCAAATGCTCAGTAAGGGTGGGCATGGAGAAAATAAAATAAACCATATACATTTGAACTTAAAAAAACATGAACATAATGTTTAGACATCAAAATATTGAGTTGTGAAATAAATCTTGGAAGTACATAAGTTATATATAATAATATAAAATTAATCATGATAAAATAACATGGTAATAAAACATGTAATTGTGTCAAACCATTTATCACATGATATAATTTCCATAGTAGCCAAGGCATTGCTGCCAAGACCATCATAGTGGACAAATTTATTTACTGAACGGGGTTTACTTGCCATTCCATCCATGTCTATCTCATGAGATATAAATATTTACCCAATGAATTGGAGGTATATATAGGTCCCACCCATCTCATAAAGAAATCCTTCTTTTGTGTGCCACAAAAAAATTTAAATCATTCATCATAACCTAATGAATAAAATGGGCTTCATAAACATCGTCCCATCATGACATAATCCATATAAAACAAATGGATATTATTTAATCATAAAAAAGAACTTGTAAATAATAGTAATATTATACATAAAACATAAACATATTAATGAATGTAATCTTATATGGAAAATATCTTTGATAAAACACTTGAAATGAATTCTTGAGGAAAATATCCTTTCTTCTTTCAAATAATTTTCCTTTCTCAAAATGTTGTGGAATTTTAAAAGAAAATAATTTCGTGGAAAATAATCATGAAATATTGTATAGGAAAATTCATTAAAATAAGGCTTTATGAAACCGTAAAAATCTATTCATGTCGTAAAAGTTTAAAAACATTCTCCTCGTACTTTTGTCGGAGAAGTCAAAAAGTACCCCATATAGTAAACAAAAGAAAGATTTCTTCCATTCCTTGTGGTAAAAGTAAAAAAAAGAAAAAATGACTTTAAAAATAAATGGAATAATATAAAATACTTTATGAAAACAATTTTATAAAACATGTACATGGATGATAAATATAACCCCAGTAAAAACTTACGGATAAACAATCTCGGATAAGAACGAGATTGGTATAATTATCCCTTACCTTAGGTCCAATTGCTTCCGTACGTGTCCAAAACTCTTATATCGTGGGTTTAAACATATTATTAACTTGTAACATAACCATAATAATATTTATGATAACATATTTTATTCACTTATGAATTTATATTATTCGTTCTTTTGTCAATTCCATGTTAATGCATGGTTTTGGGTAAAATCGTTTCATTTGTCGTACATGTCTGGACTTGTTGTTCTTGATATCACTACTTATATCCCAATTTACTTAATTCCAGAATTTAAAACATGATTTATATATAATATATATTAATCATATAAATATATTTGATAGATCGATAAATGGAATGAAATACACCGTTCATGGAGACGGTAGGCTGTACGTACGCATGAACGCTGTTTTCGTTTCCTTATTGAATTTAATGGAATTAAGTAAAAGAAACATATATGTAAATATATCCAGTATCATTATTAGGTCATATATTTCATGATTATTTATTATATATACTTTATAATCATTCTTGATTGGTTAACATGGAGAATGAATCTCATCGCGTCGTGGAGACGGTAATCCGTACGTACGCACAAGCGACAATATCGTTCCCATAATTGTTGAATGGTATTGGAGTGGATTATATATTATCTCAAAATTAGTATCATGTTATAATAATCATATATAGTTATTATTTCCACCATTATACCCTTCCAAGTAAGGTGGTGGTGGAAAACATATTACACCACGGTGTGGAGATTGTATTCTGTACGCACGCATGCGCGATGATTTCGTTTTCCGTAGTATGGATAGAAGGTGAAATATGGTTGTTTAATATTTATAGTAACATATTAGTATATTAGTGACACTTATGTTATTACATTATTATGAAACAACAGAAGAAGAGGAAGTAGAATAAGAAATTAATTTGAAAGAATCGGTATAGGATATTACCTCTTCTTCGACGCGCCTCTTCTAAACCTCCTCTTAGGGAACTAAAGATGGTCTTTGAAGAAAACTAGGCCTTTTAGTATGTTTCTAGAGAAGTGGAGAAGAGAAATGGATAGGGATTTTCTGAGAAGGAAGGCTCACAATTTTGTGAATAGGAGAGGGAGGAGGTGCCCTTTTATAAGAGAGGAGAGGGTAAATTTTGAAAACCTCTAAAATATTAATTTATAATAAACTCAAACCCCACCTAAAAACCTACAAAATGACTGAAATTAAAAGTTTAGATGAGTTAGGGTTGTAATCTAATCATCCAATTAAATTTTGACATGTTGGGAATTTACTTTAAACCTTATCAACTTGATTTATCCTTATTTAATTTATTTAATTTCATTTGTGGTAATCATATTCTAAATTTTAAATTGTTATAAGTAATAACTTATGTGTGGTTAACTTTCGATAATTGGATACATTATGACATTTTAGACCATATAAATTTAAATTTATAATTTTTAAACAATTTTTTGATTTTTAAACAATTTAATAATATGTATTTTTTATTAAATAAAAATAGTGTCAAATTTGTCAATTTTTATTTATTTAAATTTAAATAAAATCCACACAGAGGATATATTCGAACCAAAGTTTTTAATAGATTTATAAAATTTAATATTCTTCTAGAAAATTTATGGAGTACATTAAATAGTTCATATAATATTTATTTTATTATTTTTAAAACCATTTATTTGATATTTTAATAAATAAAACAATTTATACATCACTATTATGTCATCATTAATGATAATAATTTTATCCCTAAAAATTATAAATAAATTTACATGATGTAGATAGTTTTACTATATTTCTGTAGACTATTTATTTTAGAAGTTTTATGATGTTTATCACTAAATTAAAATTATTACACTTATAAGATATAAGATATTGACATGTTGTCACTTTCTTTGGTTTTAATAATAATTATATCATCTTCATGGTCAAATATAAGACCCCGGCCTTAAACCTTACTTAATCTTGAGTTATTACAATATTACACATGAGGATCTTTTCAGGTTTAGAGTTTTAGAGAATTAGATCATAAAACTTTCATTACATTCCACATATAAACAAAGTGGTTACATAAAGATAGTATTCTTCATTCCCATCAACGGAAACATATTTAACATAAAACATGGATTATTTTTTGAAACTTCCTTGACACTATCATCATATCATGTACCTTTCTCTTGACCTGTGAAATAAATTTCAAAAAAACTTGGGATGAGCATAAAAAGCTCAGTATGGGATATAAAAATATGGAAAGGAAACATGGGTACATATATACATAAGAATGAAATCATACTTTACCCATAAAACATATGCACTTTAACATACCTCATCAAATCATGAATAAATCATAGAAATCATAAGACATAAAGGTAACTTGAAGCATTCATAACATTCTTACGTAGGGAGTAACCCTCTTGGTTACGTTTGGAATACCAATCACAGTATATTCCCTAAATATCTTTGGAGAAACCTTAACGTTTCACTCCTTCGTGATACCCAATGCATTGGAGAGCTATATCGGGCTCACCCGACCTTAGTTTATCATGAAACCACCCGTTTTCATAATAATTCTCAAGAACTTCAACATAATCATATCACATAAAACATACATAAAGGAAACATAACATTTCCACCTTTCAATCACAAGATATCAATACAACATATTGATATAAAAAAACTATGAAAACCATTTTCAATACCAAAATAAAAGAAAAGTAAAACATGGTATTTATTTTTCTTTTAAAAAGATGGTATGGCTTGTAGAGGAAGTCGAAACTCAAATAATGGTCAAGACGGCGGGGAAGTCGTTGTCGCCGCATACGTACGAAAAAAACATCCCCTTTTGTCGTTTTGTAAAACGCTTCGTATAAAACAGATTCCTTTTGGATAAACGTAAATGTCAAAGGGGTTTATACACCGTATAAAAGAAGGTTGAGTATAAAACAAAATATGCCTCATTGAAAGAAGATTGAGACGAAGTCCCATACCTCGGGTCCGACTTGACTCGATTGTTCTTTAATGTCCTGAATAATAAACTTGAGTTAATTTCTACTTGATTATGAACCTTTTAAAATATCATTATTCCTTTTATATCACTTATTTCCATGTCATGAACACTATGTAATTATTTAAGGTAATAACTGTCGTTTTAACGATCATTGGTACTTGAGTAAAAAATAAACCCTTTATAATTACAAGTTGATCATGTATCCATTATATCCAGAATTATAATCATTATGTATATGTCATATATATCGTATATATTCAGTATATACGTGCATTTATAATATTACATTATCATTTAGAGGTAAGAAAAGAAATGCACTGTTCATGGAGATGGTAAGTCGTACGTACGCATGAACGCTACTTTCATTTCTAATTCATATTTTATAGAATGGAATAATAATGATTTAAAGGTATATTATAATTACAGTATAATATCATATATAATATCATAGTTCTATCCTTTATACGTCCCACATATGGTATTTAAAAAATCAAATCACTTTGAGGGGGCGGTAGTCCGCACTTCCTTAAATGAAGATATCGCGTTCACCCATAATGGAAACCATAAAGCTATGACCAAAAAGGAAAATACAGAAGCTTAAGGAAAACATAAACATATTACATATCATATATATATATAGTGACATCTTAATGGACACCTTTGAAGGTGTTAAAAGAATGTTGAACAATCATCATTTCGGGAGGCATAAATTCACCATCCACGGAAACCGTATGTTCTTTAACCATTAGATGTAGGTGTGTGAAAGTGTAGCTTGAATAATTCCTATAACAACATCCTAGTATATTGAAGATACTGGATTTGTTACAAAAGAAATAAATAAAAAGAGTTTAGGGGGTTGGAGAAGCAAAATAAAACAAACGGACTCAAGTGAAGACTTTACCTTAAAATCGGGTAACTCCCTTTGGTTTGAGCTCAAAGGATTCCTTGGGAAGACATATGCCCAAATTGAGGCTTCAAGAAGTAAGATATGGAAGTGGAGAGACAAAATGATCAGGGTTTTGCCGAGCCAAAGGCTTTGGGAGTGTGGGTAAGGAGGTAGAGGTGGGGGCCTTTTATAAGAGGAGAGGAGGGGCACTCTAGAAAAGTAAAGAAATATTACTTTATTTGAAAATGAGTTTCGGATTTAAATGGACCCACATTGATATAATTCAAGTATGAGGTGATAAGAGTTCGAAATACACTCATCCAATAGGTTTTGGACATATGTAGGTCTTAGATATTACATTATCTTTCCATTTTATTTAAATCGTTAAATAATGAGGTCATCGCTGCATCATCATGACGTCATAAATAATTTAATTTATTTAAAGTGTAAAAATTATAAAAAAAATACTATGATGTATGAAATCTTTTTATATTTCCAATGAATATTTATAATCAAACATCTGATCTTTATAACACCATGTAAAAATTGTTTTAGTAAAATAACACATGTTTGTGTCATTTTTACTTTAATATTAAATAAAAAGTTATTTATGTCATTTCCCAACCAAAGTGGATCCATGGGGTCCCCAAGTTGACCCATGGCTTTTCTTGGTCGGATATGACACAACCAATGAGGGTAGGACATGTGTCAAGCTCATCTCAGTTTATTAAAGCATTATTTTCACCTTAAACTACACTAATTACCACTAATCGCGATTAAAAACTTAATAAGTTACTATTCACCAAAAAATTATTTTAATCTCATTGAACCAAATTTTACTTCTTAATGACAACCATGTATGTTGGATTTTTGAAATTCAAAACACAAAGGTGGCAAAATTTCATTTAAACGAAAAATCAGTTTCTTTAACTACAACTTAGTGATTTCACTATTCATCAAAAATTGAAGTTTTTCAGAAAAATACCAAAACATCACCCTAAGCTATATTTGATATTCCGAATTCAAAAATGAAGTCTATTTTACAAAATTCAAAGAATATAGGTCACATTAATTAATTTAATAATTAATTCACGCTGTCAGAGCAAATAGCGTGTTTTTATAAAACAATAAGTATCAAAAGATTGACACCAGTTTAAGTCCAATTTCAAAGTGAAATTGATTCCAATGACCAGCATTGGATAAAATGGTAAAAATATATTCTAATTCCACTTCAAAACCAATTCAAAAGATAATCTAATTATATAAATTAATTATATTAAAAAGCAGTTTTGATGTAAAATGCAGTATTTTCACTATTCATTAAAAAAATGAACATTGTCTGAAAAATACCAAAAATTCACACAAAGTAAATTTTTATTTCCCAATCATAAAGAATAAGTTTATTTTGAAAATATAGCTTATAAAATTGTCAAAAGATATCTTTAAAAATGGTTTTCCATTAAAAGGTAGTAAAACAATCTTTTAAAAATATTAGTGTATTCTATGCTTAAAATTGGATTTATTTTCATTTTAAGCCTCTAAAACACTATCTAATTCATTAATAGACATAGATAAAAATATCTATTATTCATTACTTACTTGGGATGTTACATCCATCCCCCTTTAGAAAATTGTGTCCCTGCAATTTATTTACTTATCAAATAAATGGGGGTACTTATCCCTCATTGCATTTTCAGATTCCCAAGTTGCCTCTTCCATCATGTGGTTTTTCCAAAAAACCTTTACCTGATTAATCACCTTATTCCGTAACACTTTCTCCCTGTGGTCAAGAATATGGACCGGTTGTTCCTCATAAGATAGGTTCTCTTCCAGCTGAACTACCTATGTACTCAAAACATGAGATGGATCTGGCATATACATTCTCAACATCGACACCTGAAAAACATTGTGTACCTGATATAAACTCGGAGGTAAAGCCACTCGGTATGAAACTGATCCAACTCTCTCCAGAATTTCGTATGGTCCAATGAACCTTGGACTTAGCTTTCCTTTCTTACAAAATCGCATAACACTTTTCCATGGAGAAACTTTGAGAAAAACATGATCACCTACCACAAAAGAGAGATCCTTCCTCCTGTTGTTTGCATAAATTTTCTACCTACTCTGAGCTGTTCTCATGTGTCTCTGAATCAACTGAACTTTTTCTGCCATCTCTTCTACCAACTCTGGTCCCATCAGCTTCCTTTCCCCTACTTCATCCCAAAAAGCTGGAGTTCGACACCGTTTTCCATATAATGGCTCAAATGGAGCCATCTGTATACTGGAATGAAAACTGTTATTATATGAAAATTCAACCAAAAAAAGATGTTGGTCCCAACTTCCCTGATAATCCATAGAGCAAGAACGTAGCATATCCTCCAAGGTCTGAATTGTTCGTTCTGACTGCCCATCTGATTGAAGATGAAAAGCTGTACTAAAATTTAATTCAGTACCCAATGACTTCTGATGGCCTTTCCAAAAGTTAGAAGTGAACCTGGGATCACGATTAGACACAATGGAGAGAGGAACTCCATGTAACCTGACTATCTATTTAAGATACAAACGGGAAAGTTGATCTAGGGAAAAAGTATCTCGTATAGCAAGGAAATGAGCAGATTTAGTCAAGCGATCAACAATAACCCAGATTGCATTATTACCTCAAGATGTCTTCGGTAATCCCACAACAAAGTCCATGGATATATTCTCTCATTTCCACTCTGACACTGGTAAAGGCTGAAGCATCCCTTTCGGTAACTGCCGCTCTGCTTTAACCTGTTGACATGTCAAACACTTCACAGTAAAATCAGCAATATCTCTTTTCATTCCATCCCACCAGTAATACTCCCGCAGATCTCTGTACATCTTAGTACTGCCAGGATGAACTGAAAACGGAGAACTATGAGCTTCACATAACAACTCTCTCTTCAACTATGAATCAAAAGGCACACACAATCTCTTCCCAAATCTCAAAACGCAATCATTATCAATGTTGAATTCAGGCAACTTACCTTTCTGAACCAGCTCTACCTTTTTCTGCAACTCACTGTCTTGCTTATATACTTTCTTGATTCTATCTGATAGAGATGATCTCACTGATACCCGAAACAAAACAGAAGAACATCCTGCACCCACAACTTCTATGCCAAAGTTCATCAAATCCTTAACCAAAGGATCACGTTCCAAACACAACATTGCTAATGAAGCATTACTTTTTCGACTCAAAGCATCAGCCACTTTATTTGCTTTTCCCGGATGGTAATGAATTGTACAATCATAATCCTTGATTAATTCTAGCCATATCCTCTGTCTCATGTTTAAATCATTCTGAGTGAATATATACTTTAAACTTTTGTGATTGCTATATATTTCACACTTTACTCCATACAAATGATCCCTCCAAATTTTCAATGCAAAAACAACAGCAGCTAATTCCAAATCATGTGTTGGGTAATTTACCTCATATGTTTTCAATTGTCGTGAAGCATAAGCAATTACCTGATCATTCTGCATTAGGATGCAACCAAGTCCTTTCAATGAAGCATCGCTGTAGATGACAAACTCACCCTTTTTGGAAGGTAGTGCCAAAACTAGAGCATTCACCAATCTTCTTTTCAGTTCCTGAAAACAATCATCACATTCTTTTGTCCAGATAAACTTAACACCCTTCCGAGTTATCTTAGTCATTAGAACAGATAACCGTGAAAAATTTCTAACAAACCGTCGGTAATAGCTTGCCAAACCAAGAAAACTACGAATCTCGGTTACATTTGTGGGTCTTGACCATTCTTCAACAACCTTTGTTTTTGCAGGATCAACGGTTATCCCATCTTTAGAAACAATGTGACCAAGGAACGAAATTTGTTGCAACCAAAATTCACACATTCTGAATTTTCCATATAGTTTCTTTTCTTTTAAGGTTTGCAAAACAACCCTTAAATGACTTTCATGCTCCTCTTTACTTTTAGAAAACACCAAAATATCATCAATGAAAACCACCACAAACTTATCCAAGAATTCATGGAAAATTCTATTCATTAAGTCCATGAATACAGCAGGTGCATTGGTTAGCCCAAAAGGCATAACTAAAAATTCATAATGGCTATATCTAGTAAGAAAAGCAATCTTTGGAACATCTCCTTCTTTTACTTTCAACTGATGGTACCCCAACCTCAAGTCAATCTTCGAAAAATACTGAGCACCCTGGAGCTGATACAACTTCATTTGTCGGCCCGACATCTGCTGAAGTAGTTGCAAAGGATTTCACCACCCCTTTCTGCTTGTAGTCTAACTGCTTCCCATCACTCAATCTCTTTGTCGGACACTCATTTGCATAGTGACCCATCTCATTGCACATATAACATTTCACTAACTGTAAATCGAATTTGGTCTTAACTTCACCTTGATCCTTTTTAGTGAAATCATGAGCCTTATGTCTCATCTTACCACATCGGTAGCACTTTCCAAAAATCAGAAGACATTCCCCAGCATGCCTTTTGCCACATTTATCACAAACTGGAAACTTAGTTTTCTTACCATCATACTTTTTTAAAGAATTCTTACCTTTCTCCTGCCACCTCGGTCTCTTCTTCTGTTGGTTGTTATAGAACACTTGATCATCTGAAAACACCATTTCCACCTTCTCAGCACATCGAACAAGCTTTTCATAACTTTTAAACTCATGAGAAGCTAATGCCCTTCGATATTTTGTCTTTAATCCTGAGTAAAAATGATTGATTTTACTATCAAGGTCTCAGATAAAATTTGGAGCATACCTTTCCAATCGAGTGAACCTTTCTTCATAGGTAGCCACTGAGTCTTCCTCTTTCCTGAATTCCAAGAATTGATTTTCCATCCTAATTCGAACAGCCTTAGGAAAATACTTCTCAAGAAACATACCTTTGAATTCATCCCAGTCAAGAGCATCAATCTCATCAGCTTCCCTGATATTTTTAACCATTGACCACCACTGATCTGCCTCACCCTCCAAACGGTAAATAGCAAGACTAACCTTTTGATTGTCTGAACATCCCATGACATCGAAAATCTTCTCTGGTGCTTTAATCCACCCTTCAGCTAACACAGGGTCAGATGATCCTCTGAATGATGGGGGATGTTGCCTCATGAAATGTTCCACCACTGACATGTTCCTCTGCGGTTGGTCTGGCCGATCTCATGCATGGATACAACCACCATTTATCGCTTGAGTCAACTGCGCCATTACTGCAACAAACTGTTCAGTTCCAATTCCGACCATCTCAGGATGCCGATTCAGAAGGTTATTTCCTTCTGTATGCCTTCCTAACACTGCTTCCCTGTTTCCTCAGCGGAAAGCCATTCTGAACAAACATGTCTTAGATGAAGCAACATGGTAATCTTTAAATGCTATATCATTTCAAAAAAAATATTTTTGGATAATCATTTAATAGAATTATAACTCCTAAAGTTATCTAAACCGACCTCTGATACCAACTATAAGGCCCCAGCCTTAAACCTTACTTAATCTTGAGTTATTACAAGATTACACATTGAGAATCTTTTCGGGTTTAGAGTTTTAGTGAATTAGATCATAAAACATGCATTACATTCCACATATAAACAAAGTGGTTACATAAAGATAGTATTCTTCATTACCATCAACGGAAACATATTTAAAATAAAACATGGATTATTTCTTGACACTTCCTTGACACTATCATCATATCATGTACCTTTCCCTTGACCTGTGAAAAACATTTCAAAAAAACTTAGGATGAGCATAAAAAGCTCAGTAAGGGATATAAAAATATGGAAAGGAAACATGGGTACATATATACATAAGAATGAAATCATAATTTACCCATAAAACATATGCACTTTAAGATACCTCATCAAATCATGAATAAATCATAGAAATCATAAGACATAAAGGTAACTTGAGGCATTCATAACATTCTTACGTAGGGAGTAACCCTCTTGGTTACGTTTGGAATACCCATCACAGTATATTCCCTAAATCTCTTCGGAGAAACCTTAACGTTTCACTCCTTCGTGTTACCCAATGCATTGGATATCTGTATCGGGCTCACCCGCCCTTAGTTTATCACGGAACCACCCATTTTCATAATAATGCCAATGAACCTCAATATAATCATATCACATAAAACATTCATAAAGGAAACATAACATTTCCACCATTCAATCACAAGATATTAATACAACACATTGATATAAAAACATTATGAAAACTATTTTCAATACCAAAATAAATGAAAAGTAAAACATGGTATTTATTTTTTGTTTTAAAATGATGGTATGTCTTGTAGAGGAAGCTGAAACTCAAATAATGGTCAAGACGGCGGAGAAGTCGTTGTCGCCGCATACGTACGAAAAAAACATTCCCTTTTGTCGTTTTGTAAAACGCTTCGTATAAAAAAGATTCCTTTTGGATAAACGTAAATTTAAAAGGCGTTTATACACCATATAAAAGAAGGTTGAGTATAAAACAAAATATTCCTCAATGAAAGGAGATTGAGACGAAGTCCCATACCTCGGGTCCGACTTGACTCGATCGTTCTTTAATGTCCTGAATAATAAACATGAGTTAATTTCTACTTGCTTAAGAACCTTTTTCAAGTTCATTCTTCCTTTTATATCACTTATTTCCATGTCATGAACACTATGTAATTATTTAAGTTAATAACGGTCGTTTTAACGATCATTGGTACTTGAGTCAGAAATAAACCCTTTATAATTACAAGTTGTTCATGTATCCATTATATCCAGAATTATAATCATGATGTATATATGATATATATCGTATATATTCAGTATATACGTGCATTTATAATATTACATAATCATTTAGAGGTATGAAATGAAATGCACCGTTCATGGAGATGGTAAGCCGTACGTACGCATGAACGCTACTTTCATTTCTATTTCATATTTTATAGAAGGGAATCATAATTATTTTAAGTTATATTATAATTCTAGTATAATATCATATATAATATCATAGTTCCATCCTTTATACGTCCCACATATGGTATTTAACGAATCAAATCACTTTGAGGGGGCGGTAGTCCGCACTTCCTTAAATGAAGATATCGCGTTCACCCATAATGGAAACCATAAAGGTATGACCAAAAAGGAAAATACAGAAGCTTAAGGAAAACATAAAAATATTAAATATCATATATAAATATAGTGACATCTTAATGTCTACCTTTGAAGGTGTTAAAAGAATGTTGAACAATCATCGTTTCGGGAGGCATAAATTCACCATCCACGGAAACCGTATGTTCTTTAACCATTAGATGTAGGTGTGTGTAAGTGTAGCTTGAATAAATATTATAAAAACATCCTAGTATATTGAAGATACTGGAGTTGTTACAAAATAAATAAATAAAAAGAGTTAAGGCGTTGGAGAAGCAAAATAAAACAAACGGACTCAAGTGAAGACTTTACCTTAAAATCGGGTAACTCCCTTTGGTTTGAGCTCAAAGGCTTCCTTGGGAAGACTTATTCCCAAAGTGAGGCTTCAAGGAGTAATAGAGGGAAGTGGAGAGACAAAATGAGTAGGGTTTGGCTGAGCCAAAGGCTTTGTTATTGTGGGTAAGGAGGTAGAGGTGGGGGCCTTTTATAAGAGGAGAGGAGGGGCACTCTTGGAAAGTAAAGAAATATTACTTTATTTGAAAATGAGTTTCGGATTTAAATGGTCCCACATTGATATATTTCGAGGATAAGGTGATAAGGGTTCGAAATCCACTCATCCAATAGGTTTTGGACATGTGTAGGTCTTAGATATTACATTATCTTTCCATTTTATTTAAATCATTAAATAATGAGGTCATCGCTGCATCATCATGATGTCATAAATAATTTACATTATTTAAAGTCTAAAAATTAAAAAAAAAATACTATGATGTATAAAATCATTTTATCTTTCCAATGATTATTTAGAATCAAAAATCTGATCTTTATAACCCCATGTAACAATTGTTTTAGTAAAATAACTCATGTTTGTGTCATTTTTACTTTAATATTAAATAAAAAGTTATTTATGTCATTTCCCAACCAAAGTGGCTCCATGGGGTCCCCAAGTTGACCCATGGCTTGTATTGGTCGGCCATGACACAACAAATGAGGGTAGGACATGTTTCAAGCTCATCTCATTTTATTAAAGCATTATTTTTACCTTAAACTACACTAATTACCACTAATCGTGATTAAAAACTTAATAAGTTACTATTCACCAAAAATTTATTTTAATCTCAATGAACCACATTTTACTTCTTAATGACTACCATGTATGTCGGATTTTTGAAATTCAAAACAAAAAGGTGGCAAAATTTCATTTAAACGAAAAATTAGTTTCTTTAACTACCACTTAGTGATTTCACTATTCATCAAAAATTGAAGTTTTTCAGAAAAATACCAAAACTTCACCCTAAGCTATATTTGATATTCCGAATTCAAAAATGAAGTCTATTTTACGAAATTCAAAGCATATAAGTCACATTAATTAATTTAATAATTAATTCCCACTGTCAGAGCAAATAGCGTGTTTTTATAAAACAATAAGTATCAAACGATTGACACCAGTTTAAGTCCAATTTCAAAGTGAAATTGATTCCAATTACCACCATTGGATTAAATGGTAAAAATATATTCTAATTCCACTTCAAAACCAATTCAAAAGATAATCTAATTTTATAAATAAATTATATTAAAAACCAGTTTTGATGTAAAATGCAGTATTTTTCACTATTCATTAAAAAATGAACATTGTCTGAAAAATTCTAAAAATTCACACAAAGTAAATTTTTATGTCCCAATAATAAAGAATAAGTTTATTTTGACAACATAGCTTATAAAATTTTCAAAATATAGCTTTAAAAATGGTTTTCCATTAAAAGGCAGTAAAAAAATCTTTTAAAAATATTAATGTATTCCATGCTTAAGATTGGATTTATTTTCATTTTAAGCCTCTAAAACACTATCTAATTCATTAATAGACATAGATAAAAATATCTATTATTCATTACTTACTTGGGATGTTACATCAAAAGTCCATGAAATGAATTTATTCTGTCCCTTAGGTGATATGGGTCGACTTTTATTCATCCAATAGAATTTTGGCAGGTGTTAGGGTAATTTTAAAATATTATTTTTATCCGTAATTTCTAGATTTACCTTTAACTATGGTAAATAAAATTTACCGTAGTTACTATTCATAATGGCTAAAAATAAAAAGTATCCAATTAACATAATTTGGAACTAATGATTCCAAATATGGAATCCATTTTTCCAAATTCAAAATAGAGAAGTTACAGTATTTAATTTAAAATTAATCCCACTGTTGAGTAAATGGGTTTTAAATGTTGAAACATTGTAAAAGATTGAAATGTTTTTACATATGAATTCAATGTATATTTAATTATAATGACCTAAATTATATTAAATGGTAAAAATATATTATATTTATAATTTAAAACCATTAAATAATATAATTTAACCATAAAATTATCTTAATAAAAAAAGTTTTTTTAAATTAAAATTTAGCATATTTTTACTATTCATCAAAATATGAAAGTTAATAGAAAAATATTAAAAACATTATCTTCAGTAAATTTTTATACACTTATTGCAATGAATAAGTTTATTTTTTTCAAATTTAACTCATAAACATGTCAAAAACTAGATTTAAATTGGGTGCGCCATCAAAAGGCGGCAAAACTGCATTTTTTTAAAATACTTATTTTACCTAAAAATTATATTTTTTTTCTCATACCATGTTCTAGAATATGTGTAAGATGAATAATAATGTTATAAAATTCAAAATTTGGTTAACACTATTCGTAATTTCTAGTTCATAATAATATTATAACAATATATCGTTGTTTAGTGAAACTCGGTATTGCGTACAACACAAGCTATTGAGGAAGGTCACTCTTGCGTGTAACACAAGCCAAGAATAGTGTTTGCATATACTACAAGTTAATAAGGTGTTGTGTACAACGCAAGATAATCTTGGTGTTGTGTACAAAACTAGAAATCAATGAAATTAAAAATAATATTTCTCATAAAATCTTGGGGTGTTACGATTTTGGTACATAATAAACTTTTAGAATAATGTACAATTTGTTAAAGGATTTGGGAAATTGACCCATAAAGTCAATTCCCCATACATCGAAAATGTCCTCGAAGAGATATGGTTTTTGTGGAATTTCATCTATTTTAGAAAAATTAACCATTCCATGACAGTGAGGACATGATTTACAGAAATAAAGGGTATCCTAAAATAATGTTGGCCAAAAGAGACTAGATTCGAGGACCTTGGAACCAGTACGTTAAGGACCAAAGTGGCCCCCACAAGCAAGAGTGTGGTAGAAACTAATTATATATGGGAAATCATTATCAAAAACCAAACTCATCAGGACATTATCATTACATGTTCGAAAAAGGAAGGGCCCATCCCAAATATACCCACAAGATTCATGTTTTATATAACCATCTTGATTTTTTTAAATATGTTGGAATGCAAGATGCTTCCAAATAATTTACAATTTCAACATACTAGAGAATACCATCTTACACTTGATTCCATTTCTCATCTAGAAACATGTCATTTACGTAAATTCATGGGGATGATTCAATATCTGAGTATGGGAGCATCCAACTGATATGGTCAGCCACCACATTCTTAGATACTTTTTAATCCCCAATTTCAAGATTGAATTTTTGAAGGAGGAGTATACAGGTAATGAGACATGGTTTGGATTCTGTTTTATTAATGATATACATGAAGGATTCATGGTCTAAGAACATGATCAATTTAAACCCTAAAAGGTATGTCCTGAATTTATCAAAGGTAAAAAATGGAAAGAAATTATTTTTTCATTGTAGAGTAGTTTTTTTGGGTAGGTCCTTATTTATGTGATGAATATGAAATGACATGTGGAGCTTAATTGACCCTTTGTGATAAGATAACCCCAACTGCATAGCTAGAGGAATGAGATAGGAGATCAAATGGTAAATCCTAACGAGTTGATTGTATTACTAAGGGGTGATGTGAGACTCCATTTTAATTTGTTAAAATCTTCTTTACATTCTTTATTGAATATTTTTTCTTTTTGGATAAATTGGGAGAGGGGGAGTATAATCTTACTAAATTCATGAATGAAACAATGGTAAAATACCACATAAACATGGAAATACCACACATCCCATAAATTTTCGGGGAATGGTAGGGAAGAAATGACATCCAATTTTGATTTATTGACTTGGATACCATCCATAGAAATGAAATATCCCAATATTATACCTTGTCGCACCATGAATTGGAATTTCTCATAATTTAATATGAGATTCTTTTAAATACAACAACGTAAGATAGAACCTAAACTACTCAAACAATAATCAAAGGAGGATCCATAAACAGTGAAATCATCCATAAATACTTCCATGAAATTCTCCAGGTAATCTGAAATAATACTTACTATGCATCGCTGGAAAGTACTCGGAGCACTACACATACCAAATGACATCCTTCTATATAAAAATTTGAAAAAGGGGTATTTGAATGTTTCCTTTTCTTGATCCTCAAGGGTAATATGGATATAAAATTACCCAGAATACCCATTTAGAAAATAGTAATGAGACATATTCACTCGCCTCTCTAGCATTTGGTTATCGAACGAAAATGGGAAATGGTCATTTCTAGTGTGTTGTTTTATTTATTGATAGTCTATATAGACACGCTAACTATTCGGTACATGAGTTGGAACCAATTTAATATTTGAATTTTTAATTATCATTATACCAGTTTTTTATGAACCACTTACAAGGGACTGACTCATTGGATTTTAGAGATTGGGTAACTGATTGCAGTATCCAAGAATTTTGTTACCTCCTTTTTAAAAACATCTAAGATGTTATGGTTTATTCGTTGTCATTCATACCTCACTAGTTTATCCTCATAAATTAATAATATATGATGTTTGAAAATTGATGGGATAATTCCTTTAATGTCAGAATGTATTCATCCAAAAGAATGTTTATACTCCCACAAAAGTTCAATAAGGTGTAATTCAAGCTCAATAGGGAGAGAACTAGCAATGATGACATGTATCTTATTTCAATTATCAAGATAGTATTATTTTAAATATCTAAGTAGTTATTTAGTTCAAAATCAAGCGGGTTTGGGATAGATAAGAGTGATTGTGATAGTGGGAGGTTAATTATCTCATCTAACTACTCAATGGTAATATCATTAGATAAAGAATGAGCTTTTATAAGATTATTAGTATCATATATGGTCATGGGATCCCTAGTGTTCAATAAATTATCAATTTACAAAAATGCATGCCATTTTTCAATACTAGTACAAAATTTTATCCATGTTTCATTTTATTTCATTTCAATCATTGATAAAAACACAAAAAGGGGATCGGGGGAATGAAAAGATGTTTTTTTCAGAGAAGGGAGTACATCTATAGAGAAAAAAGAGATACAAATATTCTACTGAGGGGTGCTTCACGAAATCAAGGATTTTGAAGTGGACAATATCACCACCAAAATCCATAGACAAAGACATTAATTATGGGTTTTGTAGTTTATCAGGAATGTTTCCAAAATATAATTAGGTTATGTCTATTCATCATATCATCTTACATTCTAATAACCTAAAAATCAACAAGAAAAAATAAAATTTTCAACCTCATAAGAATATCTTCTAACACACCAGAAGTGTGTGTTGTACTCTGATTTTATAATTGAAAAATAATTCTTGTGGGCTTCAGTTCCCCGAACTACAATGAATAGTAAATTGAGTGAGGCGTTACATTTATAGAATCAGTTAAATCAAGCATAACCTTGTAAAAGGAATACCCCTATGGTTTAAGGAAATGATAATATTTCTAAATCATTTCAATTTGTGGGAAGTGATGTATCTATCAATTATGAGGAATTCCTCCCCAATATACCATCTCATCACCTCAAAGTCTCATTTGGTGTGTACACATCACCTTCATAAACTTGTAATATCTTGGAATTTTCTTCAAGACATCGATAATGGGAATGCTAACATGTATTTTTTTAATGTTTCCAAGATTTCATTAATAAGTTTAGATTTTTTTCATTTTCATGGTTGGGTGGAACTTTTTGGAAATTGAAGAAGAATGGCTGGGATATGTGACTCATCAAAATACACAATCTTTCCATTGGAAGGGCTTCTCTAAGGATAATATTTTCAACATTTTCTCTAATTTCAATGGTTGGGATGGTGTTTTCCTCAGGGGGGATGACTCTAAAGGAGGGTTCATTTGGATTTTATGTTTAGTTCCTCTCTTAAGGGTGATGTCACTAACATTTTACTCATCCCTAGGGTTTATTAGTGGTTGAGAGGGTAGTTCACCTAACCAATGACTTTGTATTTCCCCCCCCACTAATTTGGATAGTTAGACTAATTGGGTTTTTAGGTCTTGAATGGAAACTTGGGTAGATTGAGGGAATTGGATATTTTGGGCATCCATTTGTTTCAGCATGCCTTCTAGACTAGTATCATGTTTTAGAAGAGGGTTTTTAAAGGACATTGTTGTGGATAAGGATTTATGGATGGTGGTGGATGAATACTCTACCTTGGTTAGTGCCATGGTTATTGAGGATGGTTTGAATACCCCCTTTCTGTAAGCTTGGTTTTCTTTCCTCCCAGGGTTGAATGTATAGTAAGGTTCTTTATTAAATGGTAGGTTATAGGGGTGACATGTAAATAATTCCTCACAACTCTCAAAATATTATCACTATTGGGGGAATTGGTCAGAATAGATGGTGTTATAAGAACATACACACAAATTAATGGTAGGAGGCGACTTAGATTTACCTTGGTAAAGATCAAGTTATTGAAGAAGGGTACTTACCTTTTCAAACATTATGTCCACATTCTTTTTAAATTAAGTACATTTTACCTCATGGACACCTCAAATGGGTACACTAAACCTTGAACCAAATCATTAATTGTTTTTTGAAACATTCTCAGTTAGGTTTCATGCAGAAATTGGGGTTTTATCAACTAATCAACCACCTCCTATAACATTAATCATATTTCTATCAATAGGAATCAAACATTCATAAAAATATTTTATTACAAGTTTATCACTTATTTGGTGGTGTGGGAAACTTGAAAGAATCCTATTAAATATTTCCATGTATTCATGAATTGTTTCCTCTTATGATTTTCTAATAACAAATATTTATTTTATTATTTTTGCAGTTCTGGAGGCTGTTATGTATTTTTCAAGAGAATGATTTTTCAGGTCTTACCAGCCTCTAACTGGTGAATTAACGTAGTAAAGACCATAATTTTTAGTGCCTTATAATGAAAAAAAATTACCTTTATCTTTACATGTTATTCATCTACATTTGTAGGTTTTAATATAGAAAAAAAATGTGAATTTCTTTTAATAGCTTATGTAGAACCTCAACAATGAGTCTATGAAATCTTGGTATTAAGTGAACTAACTAGATTTTAGTTCAACATTAGGTTCCGCAACATGTTTTTGAATGTATAAGGGATGGATATCTACATTAGAATATATTAGTTCTTTTAATTTATAGTTATTCCTATCCATATTATGTATGTTTATTTAAGTTTTAAAATGAGTTCTAGAATTATAATAAGAGGAAATATCTAGGAGTGTGTCAATTCAATGTGTGTCCTCCTTCAAAGGGTTCTCTTGTGTGTCTCTATGTCGCTGATATTGAATCCTCTCCGGTTTAGGTTTGAAATGGGGTAAATCTCCCAAAGTAGAAAAAGTAATGCATATAATAAATATAATAAATAAATAAAATCAAAAAAATTAATTTAATGGAATAAGATAAGGAAAATAAATATTCAAAAAATATAGAAAAATCTTATCAAATCACAAAATAAAAACCAAAGCCCTCCACGAAAATGGAGCCAAAATATGGATGCTTTGTCATGAAATGTCATATTAATTGTGATTTAAATATGATTTTATATTCTATGGAAGACCCTAGTTTATCTCTCATTGAGTGATTATTGGTTTAGAATGTGTATATTTAAAAAAAAGTTTTAAAAGTTATGGCAGTTTTGAATTTTTTTATAGAAAATAACATACTTTAAATAGTTTAACAGTTGAAAACGATGTGTATTTTGAAAAATATGAGACAAAGGAGTTGTTTTGATTTCACTACACACATTTCAAGTTCATTGTTTCTTAGATATTCATTTAGGTGTGAAGTAATTATATGGTTGAAATTAATTGGAATCCCGATTAATTACTATGATTTTATTTCAATGCTTGAAAACCCAGACATTGAAAAAAAAATCGTATTTACAAGTTCTAAAACTTCTTCATGTAATAATAGATTACAAATAATTTTAAAATATCAAGAATATGGGTAATAAAATGGTTCTTGTGTTTTCTAATTATGAAAACACAAGTCACACACTCAATACCTAACACCAATCAGTTAGAAATTAAGAGCATAACATTCACATGCATCGAAACAAGAATTCAAATATAAAATCATTTAAGATAAATTGAATTAAGGATTTAACTCTAAAATTACTCAAAAAGGTAGCTGAGATATGCATCGGAAGTCCCTTTACATGTGTGTAGATCCATCGCAGTGAATGCTCACCGTTGAGCCCTACATTGAGAAGAGGTGAAAGATTGAGTGGATCTCAATCTTCATTTTAGATCTCCCGGTAAGGATATGAAGCTCTATAACCAACAAGTGGGTTCACAGAATCATATAGAGATTCAATATTTCTGAACATCCCTCTCCCTATCGAACTCTCAAATGTGGTTCCCATGGATCCTTTTTATATCCAAAATGGGAAGTGGTTTTGGGCACCCAGTTTTGGTCATACCAACAATATCTTGGTTTTCAGTTTGTAAATGGAATTATATAGACATTGAAATAACTAAAAAAATCCCACATATGAAATATCTATAATGAATGTTTGGAATCATTTAGAGGTCTATAGCTTGACACATGTAAGAAACACAATACACCACTTTTGACTTCGTGCTGATTCGGTGGCTTGGATAGATTAGTCTGGATGGGACAAAAGATAGGTGAATTGGGATCAGGTTCCTTCAGAAAAGGTGTAACACCATAATGTTTTTGGATCCTTAATAATATATTATAGTCCATTTGGATGGACTTATTTTGAGAAATGTGCAAAAATTGGATATATGTCCTTGGGATTCCAGGCAGTTTGACCCATTTTCCTTCTGGATCATATTCATCCATCCAAATCACATCCTCCTACAATAAAATCACCAAAAACATGTAGAATTTACCTTTTCATAGTGATAAAACTTAATTATTGAATCATATATGAATTTAAACTTGTAATTAAATTTTTAATTTCAAATTCAAAACTAGTTTAAAATAGTGGTATAAGAGTGAAATAAAGAAGTGAATCGTGGTGCGATCAATTTACACCAACCAAAAACCTCATTTCAATTTACCTATGTTCATGGGAAACATGATTATATTCTGTTAGAGGATTCTTCCTTCCACATACATCATTTCCACACATTGACATTTCTTTCCATAATTATATTTAAAATGTTATTGAAAAAAAATACAACATAAAACAATAAGCAAAATCCCCAAGGTTGATATTATATTTTATTCTACTATATGTATTGTCCTAATCCAAAAAAATAAATAAACCCCACATTTATACCAACTAAGTAAAATCAATTGTAGCATATATATATTTTACATTATTTACAAAAGTAGGCATTCATCTAAAAAATAACACACTCTTAGAAGCCAAATATTTAGTTTCATTGGATATTAGCTATATAAATGTATTATTAAACAATAATTATTGAATATATACTATAAAATTATCTATAAAATATTTCTTTTTTGATATGTTCTTGCATATATGTTTGTAAGTAAATAAGAAACATAAGAAAATGGTGTTCTCAAATGCTCAATAAGGGGAAAAATATCAATGAGTCATGGTAAAATTATCATTAGAATATAAAAATGTATGAAAATAATCATGGATGAAATTATTGATTATTGGACTAATATTAATAAATCATAAGAGTTGATCTTATGTATGGAAAGAATAAAATATAAATTGGCATTGAAATATGTAAATTTAGGCAATAATCATGAGGCATGGAAACATAACATTCGAATGTGAAAAAATTATAAAAATAGGTTATCATAATATTATAGATTTAACTAACCACATTATATATACAAAAACTATGAACATAGCCACCAATATCATTTTCATAAAAAAAAATTATGAACATAGCTAACCAGATAATGTCCAAGTGAAAAATAATAAAAATCGCAAACCACATGATGTCCACACATATCATCATTATATGATAAGATATAAATACTTACCAAATGAAATTAATGGTAATATAATTATTGTAACACCCATAATATAATGATAAACTATTACCATTTTTTTGAAATTAAATCAATCATACATGAAATATTAATTAACAGATGGAATAAAAATGGGTTACATAACATTTCAAAGGGGTTTCAGATGAAAATAAATCAAAATATGGATCAAATGGCACTAAAAATTTAATAATCCTAAATAAAAATAAAAAAAAATAAATTTCAGGGTTATACAATAAATATAATTCTATAGTTGTTTTATATTTTAGACATAGAGATGAAAATTAAATAAAATCATGAAAATAATTTGTTTTTAATTTTGGAGAGGTTATAATGAAAATGATGATATAATTCACGTCCAAAATCATATTTATATTTTTAAATAACAAGTGAATTTTTTTAATATAAAAAATGGGTATGGAAGAGAAATAACCAATATATAGGATGAGAGTTATTAATAACAATATAGTATTTCTATGATGTAAAGAATCAATCAAGGAAGAATATTATGATATGAAAATGTAATTTATGAAGTTAAAGGAGAAAAAAATATGAGATATTTGAGGGTAAGAAAATATATAACTTAGAAGAGTGTAGTCAAATTAGAAATGGTAAAACTAAATGAAAGTAATATTGAGTCAAGAACAACTAATACATTGGATCCCTGCTTTTTTGAAAACATTCTAACCACATATATAATCAATTTAGCTTTATTAATATTATATAAAAGAAACTTATTTATATTTAACACCATCCTATAATTAAATTATATTAATTTATAATTTATAATGTATTTATTTATAGTATATTTTCCTCATTAGTAGTTATAGTCTTGATTAGCTCATACTAATTTAAGTATAGTGATATTGATCCTCATTCATTGAAAAAACGTTTTTTTCCATTAATTTCAAGGTATATAAATTATAATATTTTAATGATTTCTATATTCCCATTTTCACTTTATATATTTTATGAGTATAGTTTGTAATATTGGAAATCATGATGCGCATTTTTCGGGTAATTTTACCTATAACAATGAGTTACTTTATAATGATGCTCTATTTTATCCCCATTATAGAACCATAAAAATAATATAAATTACACTTTAATATCATATATTATATTTCATTATGTTCTTATAATAAACCATTAAAGAGATTAGGATGATTATATTTCATCTTTCTTTTAGTTGATTTAACCGACCTAAAGAAGAACATCTTGTACTAATGAACATGTAAATGTGTAGTGTTATATTATAATAATATAATTTTTTATTGTATCAAAATGATTTAAATAGAAAATATTTAGAGTAGTGAATGATATTTTATTAGAGTAGATATGATAAGAAAATTAAAAATGATAAAAAAAAATTACTTCATACTTTGATGAATTGTCTCCTCTTGAAAACAGGTTCCTACATAATAATGGTTTGTAGCCTCCATATTGGGACCAAAATCTACACGATAAGTAAACATAAAATAGAGGATGATTTTTCATATGTATTAAAGAGTAAAATATAGGAGATAATTTTTTATAGGGTTAGAAGAGGAATCCTTTTATAGGTTAGTTTCAGTGAATAATTGAAAAATACCCATTACTTATTATGTAAGAAATGCTATTTTACAAGGCAAGTGGATCCAGAGTGAAAACATAATAGATATGGCTCTTTAATACCCTCATTCATGTAATTTATTGAATTTTTTATATGGATATGATGAATTATTCCTTAACTTAACCCTTTTACATTATTATACCCTTTAAAATGATAACTAATGTTTCACCTTGATAATTTTTTTATAAAAAATGAAAATTTCAATATTAAATATTTTTCAAATTATTATTCCAATTAATAAATACATTTATTTAAATTCAATTTTTTAAATTTTATAAAATTAATTTCAAAATGAAAATTTTTAATCGATATATATAATTTTTTAGGGAAATATATTTTTAAATAGAAAAAATGATTTATACTTATTTCATTGTAAGTAATAATAATTTAATGATTTTTAATTTATTTATATAAAAATATTTAAAATAAATTTCATTTAATCCATTCTTTAATAGTTGTTGATTTAATTTATTTAAATAAAATTAAAAAATATATAGAAATTTTTATCTAAAAAATATAAATTATTATCCTTAAATTATTTTATTCATATTTCATTAAAATTAACCCTTCACATAATTTTATGAATCAATTTGTATTAAAAGATGTTTTTTTATTTGATATATTTAATGAAAAATATTCTTCAAAAGTAACAAATTAAAAGAAATTTAGAATGTATAAAAAACATTATACTAACACTAATAGTAATATATATATATATTTATATTTATTAAAATACCGTTTATTATGTTAATTATTACATATTGATATCATCAAAAATTTAACTTAGAAAACCCCTCAAGAAATTAAAAAAATTTGTAAGGGTGAGATATTTAATTTATGTTGTCATATGTGATTATTTAGATTATATGAATATAATTGTAATTTCCATGATCTTAAACTTCACTCGTATACAATTTCTCTCAAGTTGTTCTTTTTAAAGGCCATATTAGGATTAGTCAAGGGAAACCCCTTGTGATTCCACCTCCTTTCCAAACTTCAATAAAATTTCCTCATATGAAAAAATTTTACTACTTGATTCCACAACATATTTCTTTTGAAATAAAACCAAAAATGTGATTAATTTGATATATAATCTCTATATCAATGACATATTATATTATTCATTTTTTAATTTAGTAACAAATATCATTTATAATTTAACTTCTTTATCCATCTTATATAAAATAATTTTATATAAATAATGACTATATAATCTATATGACCATATATTCCCAAATACCATATAACAATGATTATTTAATCAATGACCATGTACACAAAAATCATATTACATTCATATATATACCCTTACATAATCCATCAAAATCATCTACATCATTTTATCATTCATTTTATCAATATTTTTATTATATTTATAGGTAACCTTCCTAGGTTAACCCATTACTTCCCCTGAGCTGACTTTCCAAAAGGCTTGAAGTGTGTTCATGATTTCCACATACTGAATACAATCTCTAGGGAATCAAATTCTGGCCAAGTGAGAACAATTTAAAAACTCAAATCATATAATATAAATATACAAATATATGTAAGGATTCCATGTACGATACATAAAACTCCTAAACTAAACAAACATTTTAGGATATCTAAAACACCCTACATGTGTTATCTTCTTATGACACCTAGTCACCACCATCACCACAGAGTGAAGAAAAACAATTATCGAGAGGCACTGCCACATGACTCGACTCCATTCCCTTTACATGAATAAAAAATCAACAAGTCTGTATACTCCCAATGGTATATAAAAGGTGTGAGGAAAATCCCAATGAATATATATAATATCAATAACATTTTAATTAATTATTTTTCATTTGAAAAAAAATTGAATACCCATTTTAATTTTGTAAAACTAGTGTTGTAAGACCATTTCAAAGTTCCATTATTTTTTAAATGGATATAAATAAATAAAACAAACAGGAAAAATGAGACAATAAAATAAAACCAAGGAAATATTGTATAACTATCATCAATGTGTCCAGGAAATGTAATACAAAACACACACACAACAATTTCTACATAGTCTTCAAACTAACAGGGTAATAATCACTTAGAGTCACTCACAAAACACTAGCCATCCTAGATGAGACTCGAAAATAAAATAAATTTTGGTATCTCATATGGTATAATGAATAAATATCCATATCCATTGCATAAGCTAATATAGAGTAGGGTACATCAAGGTTACCTAACACACTACAATGTTTCCCAAATGCAAACCAAGAAACCACATTATCTATAATCATTTTTATTAATCTAAAACTAAAAAATCATAGAAAATAGTATTAATATATTAATAATTATTTAATAATTATTTTTAGACCCCTTTTAGTATCAAAATTTGATTTAAAACATTTTATAAAACACCTATAAGTTATAAAACCAGTTATAACTAAAAACATATTGAAATCACCACTTTAAAAAAATTAAATATTAATAAAAATAAAGAGTTATAAAAAATCAACCCAAAATAATGATTTAAATCCAAAAATTTATTGAAAACATAAGAACTAAATTTATTCCAATTAATACACCTATTTTATATAGACTCTAACTTAAAATTTAATGAAAACTCAACACCTTCATTAGATATTACAAGATATAGAATAAAAGGATCCATTAAATCACAAATCTATAAGTTATTAAACATATATCCAATCCATATTCATGAAATAAACCACAATGTTGATCATGGATATATTAAAATGAGAACCAAGAAGAAGTTTTAGTTAGAAGATAAAGTGGAGATAAATTTAATAGAAATCATGATTTTTCCTTGATGAATCCACATGAATCTGAGAAAACGAAACAAATATCATGGAGAATAAAATTACATGATTGGGAGAAATATAGGTTTCAAAAATGGTGAAATTTAGGAGAGTTTGGCATAAATAAGATATTCTAATAATGGTTACATTATATTTTAATGAAAACATGGTAGGATGAATAGTTTTTATCCATGGTGTAGAGAACTCTTCCACGAACATACACCCTACAAGAATCCCAAAACAAGGATGGATGGTTTTCCATGGATTGATATCTGGTTTTATAAACCATGAAATATCATGAGAATTCTTCTAGAAAACCCATCCCTGATCTTCATGGTTTGGGGTGCATTATTATCACTAATTCTGCACCCCAACCTATTTTCCACATATTTCAATTCTCTGTAGTCACACACCTAGAACTCCAACGAATTTTATTAATAAATTAAATAAAAACATTTAATACATATCAGTGACCTAATGGGTGTCACTATTCTCCTCACTATTTCAATTTCTTCCCCTATAATGTCAAAACACTCATAATCAGATAACAAGTCATGCTACAACTCCAACATCAAGGCCTAATTCTCTAAAGTATCATTGCTATCTCAACCACACATCTATAAATCACAAACCGAATGGATCTTTTCCTCATAAAACAATAATATGATGATCCATGATACAGATAGCTTACTAAACCACATTATTGTCTAACTCTAGTTTTAAACCATCCCACGAAACCATATGAGATGGGTATAAATGGAACATCCCTAGTTGGGATCCGTGGAAATCATCCTGAATTGATTTTACCTAAGACAGTAAGGCTAACCAATATACATCCTTACTAATATTATAAACAATATTAAATGGATTGGTATAATGTGGGCTAAGATTACCCTGCTTCCCCAGTCAGTAATATCCTAGATAAGGATAATCTATAAGAAAAACCTCACCTCTAATGAAAAATTCTAATGGATGATGAAGGTGGTCAGTGTAATATTTATATTAACTCTATTCCATAATCATAATTTTATGAATCAACTAAATGTATCTCACCTTTTACTAAATGAATCTCTTTTTCATCATTGAATTCTTATCAAATTCCATCTATATAAGAGGGGACTATCATGGTCATCCATATAAGGATTCAAAGAAATCCATATTTATTAAGTCTTCATAACTATTATTATATGAAAATTCAAACAATGAAAAATATTTATCTCATGATCCATAAAAATAGTTCATTTATTAACAAAGAATATACCCTTGAAACATAATACATCATTGTGTCTTCTCATGCTTCTAATGACGGTATTCCATGATCAATTTCAATATAGAACCCATTACATCTCAAAGACCCTATAGAAATGTGATGTGTATCATTGGTCTCAATCAGAAACAATACTTGAATAAACACCATGAAGCTTCACAATCTCTTAAAAAAATAATCCTATCTCTGTTTATTATTTTTTTTATATATTTTATTTGTTAATATTATTTAAAACTTCTCCATGTTGATCATTAGTTGAATATTAAATAGAATTTTATTTGAGTTTGAATTTTGAAATTTCATTATAATTCTATTTTTACTATTATAAACTCACCTTAGTAATTTTATCATAACATTTTTTGTCAAATTTTTACATGATATATATTTTCATATGGTTCACTAATTTATCTACATGTTTCATTTAGACAATACCATTTAGATGTAAAATTTGATTGAAAAAAATGGGCATTAATGTCGGGATGTGCGGAATTCAACTGAATGTACAACACATCTTCTTGGATTTTGTTTAAATTGTTATAGATTTCAATGGAATTGATTTATATAATTTCATTAAACTATATTAATTCTTTTTTTTTTCACGTGAATGTGGCTTAAAATGTGGCTAGACATGGAGTAAATTTTTCGGATAGAATAAAAAATGTACCCTTTTTGGAATTTCAAATACTAACCCTGACATACTATATTTAGATAATATTTTCACTTATAGATGTCACGACCCATCCTTGGGGCCCGTGCCGTGACTACCCCAAGCCCGACTTCCATAGGCCAGGGGCTGGCGACTAGCACAAAAGGCGTAAATCCCGATAACTGGGAAGGAATTGCCTTTACAAAAGTAAAGAAAACACCACAGAGTACAAGAGGAAGTAAAACACTAAGTAAAAAAGAGAAGTGCTGAAAGGTAAATGGGCCAGAATACAAACCCAAAAGGAAGTACAACTACAACTGAACAAAGTACAACAGAAAAATACAATAGCTGGAAGAAAGGAAGCAGCTCCTGGGTCTCCCTCCTCAGATCCTACCTGAAGGGTAGGTACAGATGGCGCAGCTCCTGGATCGTCCACCATGGATCCTACCTGAAGGGTAGGTACAGATAGCCTCATCAACGCTCTCACCCGTCAACATCCTTCGTGTGTTGTCTCGTCGTGTAGTCCACCTTTGGGTACTGAATCGTCCTGTAGTCCACCTCTGGGTACCGTCCAGTCCTCGAACACTCGGCCTCCGTCAGCACTTCCCGTCGTCTGCAACCAACACAACGAGGTGTGGGCATAGCCCGTGCAGGGGTGAGTATAATGATACTCATTAGGGACCCCGAGACCCTCAAGGTCTCACTAAAATCAACAAGGATAACCACAAAGAATATCTCAACAGATAACCTCTACTTATGTATATGACCATACATATACCTAAGTTATCAAGTAACCCATATCAATCATGAGGAAACACAATGATCATGAAATCAACGGATAACCACTACTCAGGTATATGCCCATACATATACCTATGTTATCAAGTGACCCATCTCAATCACGAGGTAAACACAAAGGTCAAAAGTCTCAGCTCAAACCAGGATTTTCATTATCGAAACTGTAACTACTGAAGAGCTCTGTCTCTGGAGTGTACAGTGGTCCTGTCACGAATCCGAGGTACTGCTCACTAACCTAAGACTGCTGAGGTACTCCTCCTGTCGAGTACCGCGGGTCAGCCACCGAGACACAGTAGTGCTTCCCACCGAGGTATGTCACCCAAACACAGTAGTGCACACCCCCTAGTAGCCTGCTGAGGTACTCTCCGGACGAGTACCGCGGGTCTGCACTGTCACACAGGTAGTGCTCCGTCCTCCATGGGTATGCACCTCACCAAGTAGTGCTCCGTCCACTGGGCTAGTCGACTCACTCCAAGTCGAGTCGGTCAAGCAGTCGTCAGGTCTCAGTCGGCTACACAATCTCCGTACTCCGCACGCTCGTCTCTGGGAGGGTCCGCTCCACGAGCTACAGGTCGATACTCCAAGTATCTCAAAGTCCCACGAAGAAGTATCTCAAAGGACCACCTCGTCATAGGGGTCTCAACGCAACAGACGGCGCGTCAATCGGATGCCCGGTCTGTGAGTTATTTTCCTTTTCGTCCTAGGGGCCCGGTTGGTTTCGTGAGCGAACCAACCCGGCCGTATCTCAACTGTACCCTGAACTCTTATAGGGTATACTCATAGGGACCGTTTCTCAACGTGATCACCAACGCCGCTGACGGTTCGTCAAACGGACGTCCAGTCTGAATGATATCAGCTTTTCCGTTCCAAGGGCCCGATTGGATTTTGGGTACAATCCAACCTGGCCACTATCCAACAGCAACCGAAACTCGGGCGAATAATACCAAAAGTTCCGTCTCATCATGTGGAATTCAACGAGACAGATGGCGCGTCTATCGGACACCTGATCTGTGAGTTATTGGCTTTTTCGTTCTAGGGGCCCGGTTGGTTTCGTGAGCGAACCAACCCGACCGCACTCCGACGACATCCCAACCTCGAGTGGAGTAAGCCAAAAGATCCGTCTCACTTAGAGGAATCCATAAAAGTTGACGGCACGTCAATCGGACGTCCAGAGCTCAAGATATAAGTGTTTCCGCTCCGAGGGCCCGGTTGGTTTCGTATCCGAAGCAACCCGGCCGAACCCAAAATATTTCGAAACCTTGAGTGCGATATACCGAAATGACCGACTCGTTCCAAGGATTGCTACGCAATTGACGGTGCATCGATCGGAGGTCCGTATCCCAAGATATGGGCAAAAGACCAAAGAGGGTCCGAAAATGGGGGGTCTGGGCCCGGACCGACCCGGCCCGGCCAGCCGCGGCTTGACTAGCGCGGTCGCGCGGAAGCCGCGGGCGAGGTGCGCGGTCCCCCCCCCCCCCCCCCCCCGCTCGCCACTAATTGAAGCCGTCGGTCACCGGCGCCACCGCGCCGGTGTGGCGCGCCGCCACCGCCTTCCGCGGACCACCGGACGCGCTCTGGTGGTCCGTTTCTCCTGCCGTCTTCACCAACGGTCATCCCGGGACCCGACCTTCACTGCAAAGGGATTCAAATGCCTTAGCGGTCTGCTTCGTCGTCATCCGTCGATCCGCACATCGATAAACAAGCTGCAGAGGGTTGTCGGGCCGTGTTTGTTCGGCCCGCGCCCACCGCGTTAGGTGTTATCAATTGGAAAATAATAACACATGATTTTAAACATTGACGATGGTATAATTTATCCAAAATAAATTATACGAATGCCTTGCAATCAAAAACCCATGCACGAGAGTTTAAAATTTGAATACGCGATGTGACGACGTCGCGCATTCTTGCCGCTCGATCCCGCGTGGTGTGACGATGTCGCGCATCCTTGCTGCTCGAACCCGCGCGGTGCGACAGAACCGTGTCAATTTCATTCGTTCCGCAACAACAAGAAAAACAAAAAGGGAGGGGGCGGCCATGTTTGTGCGGTCCAGCCTCCTCCCGTTAACTGATATCATGCGGTCTAAACAGACGCGGATAAAAGACGGAAGAGAATCACGTATAGAAAACACGCAAACCCCCTACCTCGGTTTCAAGAGCGGAGTCGCGGAAAGAGGATTTGAAGATGACGTCGGGGTGCATCTGAGGAGGAAGCAGCGTCTCCTCACGTGTTGCGTTGAAGAGGAAGGAAGGCACGTCGTCGTTCTTCGTGGAAGGATGGTGTTCTTCGTGGAAGGATGGTGTTCTTCGTGAGAGACCGATTTGTTCTTCACATTCTTCGTCGTTGAAGAAGATGTTCTTCAAGCCTCCCAAATCCTCCCAAGCAACAAAGGAACTAACCCAAAATAAATTAAGTCACACTTAATTTATTAACTCAACATGGCTTTTGAAATTCAAGTGTTTGAATTTCAAAAACTCACATTAAAATCACTCCATTAATGTCATAAGTTATTAACTTAAGTTAATCAATATTAATGGTGAGTTGAGGGGGTTAGAGGATATGATGGGGTGCGGTTCATGTGGGCCCCACCACCCTCATAACCTCCCAAGGGAGGTTGGGTAGTTACCCAACTTCCTTCCAAAGGATTAAACACTTAGAGTAAAATAAAAATTATAGAATAATTATAAAATAAACTTCCACAATTTTTATCATCAACTCTCGTGAAAACGAAACTCTGGAACAGGTGTTTCTAAGCAATTACCGGCACTACGATTTCATCGGTGCCCTCAGAATTTGATTCCGAGCACCGGTTCAAAAGTTTGAAAAACCCGCTCGTCCGTTCACTGAACGTACCCGAGCCAAACTTCAGAAAATGATTCCGGGCACACCGGGCCTCGGAATCAGGCGCCGTCAGAAACTGCGTTCTTGTAAAATTCCAAAGAAAATTAAGAAAAAATTTTCCTTGAAACTTCTGGGTCTTTACATTACTCCCACCTCAGGGCTTTACGTCCCCGTAAAGCTTCAACACAAACTAGGGTCACAAAAGCGGTATTGACCACGTATCTGAGCCTTCCGCTCCCATGTTCTCACCTAGAGGTTCCAGTACTGCCAGAGAAAGTGAACCCAAGGAATCGATCGTCCTCGTAGGATCCGCTCCTGTCGATCCTCAATCCCCACTGGAACCTCCATGAAATACACCCCATCGCCATCGTCCAGCTCCTCATGGTCGATGTTATGCGAAGGGTCGAGCATGTATCTCCTCAGTTGAGATACGTGGAAGTCGTCGTGCACCTGGTGCAACTGAGGTGGATGGGTCAAGCGGTAAACCACCCCACCTACCCAACTGAGGACCTATAAAGGTCCGTTGAACCTCGGAGATAACTTGCTGCCTTGGCCACATATCCATAAACTTCGTCGAGGTGAGACCCGTATAAGGACGTGATCGTCATCCTCGAACTCTAGAGGTCTCCAATTCCTGTTAGAACTGGAACTCGAAACGACCGCTGCTACGAGGGTAAGGTTGACCGACTCAAGAGTGATCGGTCGCACCCTCCTGTGCAAGAGTTACCCTTCGCTGCCTGGGGTTTCTTTTTTGCCGACCAAGGAAAACCCATCCCGACGTCGTAGTTAAGCTACAACCTTTTTTCCTAATACAGTCAATTTGTGTATGATCTGTGATTGCCCAATCCATATTCAAACCAACGTCGTAAGGCCTCGACACTTCCACCAAGAGATTCCAACAGAAACTCTCACCTCGAGGGACTGACCACACCGTCGGCGTAAGTGTTATTATCGAGTCTCCTCCCAAGGTATCTCCAGACGTGAGGGTCAAGTCCACGGCTTAACAGAAACTCTAGGTCTGGAACAAGATTTGTGAAAGCAAGGAATGATTCATATCGACGTCTGTTACTACAATAGCTAGTAGTGGACACAGACTGTCCCTTGAATCATTTTTAGAGCCACTGGGTCACACTCCTTGACCGCATGCAGCCGCACTCTTCCTCCGCCCTCCATCTCCCTGAGCCTGGAGGGGATAGCTAAGGCGGGTGGTTGTAGCATGTTAAGATGTACACCACCTCATTCTTCTCTCCTAGCTCTGCCTCCATGTCTGCTGCTCCGCAGACTCATCTCTCCTTAAATATTCCTCTTCTTTAAACATTTAACATGCTCGAGTCTCTAAGACTGGAGCCGGTTTCCTATTTCTTACTGCACTGTGTAGTCTTCATCCGCTCCTGGATGATCTGTACCTTCTTTGTATATGATCTGAAAGAGATGCTAAATTTTCTCCTTTTCTTAAAAGAGAAACTCGGTCTCATCCCCTGGATGAACCACGCCCATTGCCTAATACAGTCAATCCTGACATGAAGGATGCATTCATGTCATGGATGACGTCGTAAGGCCTCGACGTAACTATCAAGAGATCCAACTGTCACTCTCGCCTCCAAGGGTAGAGTCACACTATCGGCATCAGTGTGAGGTCACTGGGTCTCCTCCAGTAGAAATATCGAAAGTGAGGGTCAAGTGAACAGTTTTAACCAGGACCACTCAGTATCAACCAAACAAAAGGACAGGAAGGAAAACATCACAAAGATAAGTGTCTTTTTATTATTGCAGCTCATAGTACAAAGACATGAAAACAACAACAACATGGAACTAGAAGAACAAGGGACGTATCCACTAGTTCCGCTCTTGTTCACCTGCTCCCGGAGCTCTACTTCCTTGTCCACTGCTCGGCTGTTGTTCAAGCACCTGCCGCTGCTTCTTCCTCAGTGGCTCCACCAACGCCTGCGGATCAACTGTACGAGGAGTCGGACAGTCACGTGCTAGGTTACCCTTTCCGCCGCATGAGTAACACTGTCCGCTTACGGCATGCTTGGCTCTGAACCCACCCCGGGTGCCCCGCACCACCGGTCCTAAAACCCGAGATCATCCAACTGCTGGTCTGGTCCTCCTGGACCTCTGCATCATCTGTCTACTGCCCACAAATGACTCGGCTACTGATCGAAAAACACGCGGAAAAGGCAGCATCTCCTGAACACGCTCGGGGTGTAGAGCTACTGGCACAAACTCCACCCTGAAGAAGGTCTCGAAGTCTTCCCATGCGAAGGTCATCCCATCGCAAAACTCGAACAAGTGGCTCCACCACCTGCCTGCTGCTGCCTGAAAAAGGCTGGCAGCAAAGATCACCATGAAGTCTGTCGGCATCCCCACTAGCCTGAAGACTCTCACCACAGCCTCCAGCCAATCCTCAGCCACCTCCGGGTCTGTCTCTCCCCGGAACCTGGGTGGCCTCTGGCGCTGGAACTCATGCAGTGCACTCAAGTGGTGTGCATCGCCTACTGCTAGGGCTGGTGGCATCGGTGGCCCAATGTAGGTTGGTACTGCTGGTGCCTCCGCTGGTGCCTCAACTACAAGAGGGCCCTGTACCGAAGCCTCGTCGCTCGGCAGGCTGTCAGTACGCACATCCCTCTGGGATGTAGCTGGTCGTCCGAGAAAAGTCATCCTGAAAGAAACAACGTGACATGGTCAAACGTTTATACCTGCTGAGATGACCTGGTTTGAGTTGTTTTAAGGGACAACCTTTGAAAACATACACACAATCAGTGTTTTCATGCACAAAGTCGGAAATCAGTTGTCAGGGTCCTGGTGTATGGATACGTCGGCCGCCCGCACCAACACTAGACACAATGAACTGAAAACCACACTCGGTACTCTTAACACTATTGCTTCACAGGAAGAAAACATCAGAGTTATAAGTTCTGCAGTAGAACCGACTCCTTTGATTCCAATTTGTCACAACCCGTCCTCGGGGCCCGTGCCGTGACTACCCCAAGCCCGCCTTCCATAGGCCAGGGGCTGGCGACTAGCACCAAAGGCGTAAATCCCAATAACTGGGAAGGCATTGTCTTTATAAAAGTAAAGAAAACACCATAGAGTACAAGCGGAAGTAAAACACTAAGTACAAAGAGAAGTGATGAAAGTTAAATGGGCCAGAATACAAACTCAAAAGGAATTACAACTACAACTGAACAAAGTACAACAGAAAAAGACAATAGCTGGAAGAAAGGAAGAAGCTCCTGGGTCGCCCTCCTCAAATCCTACCTGAAGGGTATGTACAGATGGCGCAACTCCTGGATCGTCCACCACGGATCATACCTGAAAGGTAGGTACAGATAGCCTCCTCAACGCTCTCACCCGTAAACCTCCTTCGTGTGTCGTCTCGTCGTGTAGTCCACCTTCAGGTACTGACTCGTCGTGTAGTCCACCTCCTGGTACCTTCCAGTCCTCGAACACTCGGCCTCCGTCAGCACTACCCGTCGTCTGCAACCAACACAACGCGGTGTGGGCATAGCCCGTGGAGGGGTGAGTATAACGATACTCAGTAGGGACCCCGAGACCCTCAAGGTCTCACTAAAACCAACAAAGATAACCACAATGAATATCTCAACAGATAACCTCTACTTAGGTATATGCCCATACATATATCTAAGTTATCAAGTAACCCATCTCAATCATGAGGAAACACAAAGATCATGAAATCAACGGATAACCACTACTCAGGTATATGCCCATACATATACCTAAGTTATCAAGTGACCCATCTCAATCATGAGGTAAACACAAAGGTCAAAAGTCTCAGCTCAAACCAGGATTTTCATTATCGAAACCATAACTACTGAAGAGCTCCATCTCTGGAATGTACAGTGGTCCTGTCACGACTCCGAGGTACTGCTCACTAACCTAAGACTGTTGAGGTACTCCTCATGTCGAGTACCGCGGGTCAGCCACCCAGACACAGTAGTGCTTCCCGCCGAGGTATGTCACCCAAACACAGTAGTGCACACCCCCTAGTAGCCTGCTGAGGTACTCTCCGGATGAGTACCGCGGGTCTGCACTGTCACACAGGTAGTGCTCCGTCCGCCATGGGTCTGCACCTCACAAAGTAGTGCTCCGTCCACTGGGCTAGTCGACTCACTCCAAGTCGAGTCGATCAAGCAGTCGTCAGGTCTCAGTTGGCTACACGATATCTGTACTCCGCACGCTCGTCTCTGGGAGGGTCCGCTCCATGAGCTACAGGTCGATACTCCATGTATCTCAAAGTCCCACGAAGAATTATCTCAAAGGACCGCCTCATCATAGGGGTCTCAATGCGATAGACGGCGCGTCAATCGGACGCCCGGTTTGTGAGTTATTTGCCTTTTCGTCCCAGGGGCCGGTTGGTTTCGTGAGCGAACCAACCCAGCCGTATCTCAAATGTACCCCGAACTCTCATAGGGTATACTCATAGGGACCGTTTCTCAACGTGATCACCAACGCCACTGACGGTTCGTCAAACGGATGTCCAGTCTGAAAGATATCAGCTTTTTCGTTCCAAGGGCCCGATTGGATTTCAGGTACAATCCATCCCGGCCACTATCCAACTGCAACCGAAACTCGGGTGAAGAATACCAGAAGTTCCATCTCATCATGAGGAATTCAACGAGACAGACGGCGTGTCTATCGGACACCCGGTCTGTGAGTTATTGGCTTTTTCGTTCCAGGGGCCCGATTGGTTTCATGAGCGAACCAACCCGACCACACTCCGAAATCATTTAAACCTCGAGCGGAGTAAGCCAAAATATCCGTCTCACTTAGAGGAATCCGTCAAAGTCGACGGCACGTCAATCGGACGTCCGGAGCACAAGATATAAGTGTTTCCGCTCTGAGGGCCCGGTTGGTTTCGTATCCGAACCAACCCGGCCGAACCCAAAGTATTCCTAAACCTTGAGTGCGATATACAGAAACGACCGTCTCGTTCCAAGGATCGCTACACAACTGACGGTGCATCGATCGGAGGTCTGTATCCCATGATATGGGAAAAAGACCAAAGAGGGTCCGAAAACGGGGGGTCTGGGCCCGGACCGACCCCCCCCCCCCCCCCCATGGGTCGGCCCGAACAGGGTCGACCCGGTTGGGCCCGTCCCGGCCGGCTCGGTCCGGCCCGACCGGCCAGCCGTGGCTCGGCTAGTGCGGTCGCGCGGAAGCCGCGGGCGTGGTGCGCCCCCCCCCCCCCCCCCTCGCCGCTAATTGAAGCCGACGGCCGTCGGCACCGCCGTGCCGGCGTGGCGTGCCGCCACCGCCTTCCGCGGACCACCGGACACACTCCGGTGGTCCGTTTCTCCTTCCGTCTTCGCCAACAGTCCTCCCGGGACCCGACCTTCACTATGAAGGGATTCAAACGCCTTAGCGGTCTGCTTCGTCGTCGTCCGTCGATCCACACATCGATAAACAAGCTGCGGAGAGTTGTCGGGCCGTGTTTGTTCGGCCCGCGCCCACCGCGTTAGGTTTTATTAATTGGAAAATAATAACACATGATTTTAAACTTTGAAGATGGTATAATTTATCCAAAATAAATTATACGAATGCCTTGCAATCAAAAACCCATGCACGAGAGTTTAAAATTTGAATGCGCGGTGTGACGACGTCGCACATTCTTGTTGCTCGATCTCGCGCCGCGTGACGATGTCGCGCATCCTTGCCGCTCGAACCCGCGCGGTGCGATGGCACCGCGTAAATTTCATTCGTTACTCAATAACAAGAAAAACAAAAAGGGAGGGGGGAAGCCGTGTTTGTGCGGTCCAGCCTCCTCCCGTTAACTGATATCATGCGGTCTAAACAGACGCGGATAAAAGACGGAAGAGAATCACGTATAGAAAACACGCAAACCCCCTACCTCGGTTTCAAGAGCGGAGTCGCAGAAAGAGGATTTTAAGACAACGTCTGGGTGCGTCTGAGGAGGAAGCGGCATCTCCACACGTGTTGCAGTGAAGAGGAAGGAAGGCACGTCGTCGTTCTTCGTGGAAGGATGGTGTTCTTCATGGAAGGATGGTGTTCTTCGTCGGAGACCGATTCGTTCTTCACGTTCTTCGTCGTTGAAGAAGATGTTCTTCAAGCCTCCCAAATCCTCCCAAGCAAAAATGGAACTATCCCAAAATAAATTAAGTCCCACTTAATTTATTATCTCAACTTGGCTTTTGAAATTCAAGTGTTTGAATTTCAAAAACACACATTAAACTCACTCCATTAATGTCATAAGTTATTAACTAAAGTTAATCAATATTAATGGTGAGTTGAGGGGGTTAGAGGATATGAAGGGGTGGGGTTCGTGTGGGCCCCACCACCCTCATAACCTCCCAAGGTCTGTTGGGTAGTTACCCAACTTCCTTCCAAAGGATTAAACACTTAGAGTAAAATAAAAATTGTAGAATAATTATAAAATAAACTTCCAAAATTTTTGTCATCAACTCTCCTGAAAACGAAACTCCGGAACAGGTGTTTCTATGAAATTACCGGCGCTACGGTTTCATCGGTGCCCTCGGAATTCTATTCCGAGCACCAGTTCAAAAGTTACAAAAACCCGCTCGTCCGTTCACTCAACGTACCCGAGCCAAACTTCGGAAAATGATTCCGGGCACACCGGGCCTCGGAATCAGGCGCCGTCAGAAACTGCGTTCTTGTAAAATTTCAAAGAAAATTAAGAAAACATTTTCCTTGAAATTTCTTGGTTTTTACAATAGAGAAAAGTTATTGGATAATTTTTAAGGTTTTCATGAAATTTTGGTTCCAAAAAACATCTCTAACCACCTAGAAGAAGGGAGGCTTTCTACAAAGATATCTTCCAAGAAGTATCTCCGCTCCTACCTCAAATTTTTGTTTCTTTATTTTCCTGGTTGCAACATTTATTTTTCTGTAATAAATATTAACTTTTATTGTCATTTAATATTTTTATTTTTCTTATTAGTTTTGTAATTTAATAGTGTAGAAGATATTCAGAATTTTCCTTTCAATCTATTTTTTATGCAGATGTCTTCACGATGATAACTCCACTCATGGAAGAGTGATTTTTTTGTAGTATATCTAATCCATAAAAAATAAATAAATTAACTTTTGTGAATCTATTAAAAAAAATTAATTCAAAATTTTTCAAAAAAAAATTTATTTGAATTTCTATGGAACTCAATGGATTTTCACTTGCTTGTGAGGCCAGACATGTGTGAATCATGAGAGAGAAACATTAATCTCTAAATTGAATCAACATTTTATATAATTTTAGGGTTAAACTATAATAAAAAATAATATTTAATTATCATTTTCATGGAGGTTATGATTCCATAATTTTCAATATATCATATCTTGAATTTTGGATCCCAGTCAAAGAAGGGTTATACAATTGAATGTCCTAAAGTTAACCTAGGGATCATTTCGTCCAATCATTGTACTCATGTTAATTTCCATGAGGATTGGGTTTAAATGAACAATGGATAACAATTAAATGGGTTTTAATCACATAAGAATAATTTTATATGAATGATTAATGGATATTTTATATCAATTATGAATTCTCATATTGGTGTTATTAATGAAATTTTTTCCTTGATTGATTCTTTCTTTTTTCATTGTTTTTTATTCCAAAATCACTCATCCAAATACATACCCAATTTTTTTACATAGTTTAACTTATTTAATTTTAATTTTTTTTAATATTTTAATATTTTTTTAATTTACTTACTTATCTAGAGATATGAACTAGGTAATCCATTATGGTTCACATATTAAAAAAATCACACTTATTTTGATAGAACATGAGACAATGTTCAATAAATTGGTGTCATTGATGGGGAGGAAGTGTTTTCATGAATGCCTTTTAGGATGTTATTCATATAATATTTTCATTGAAAATGTATTTAATTTTTTTTTAGTTGATTATGGATCTTCCTTTAGTGAAAGGAATAAATTTTAGAAAAACAATTTAGAATGTTTTAAAATTGTTATTTTTGCGATGATGCATTTAATGATTTCATTAGATACTTAAAAGATGATATTGAGTGACACTATCATGAATTCGTTTTTCATTAACTAGCTTAAGATTCACAATATTTTCTTAAATTCTATCAACATGTGGCTAATATTAAAAAAATATTATGTTTATTTGTTTTGATGATGAAATTAGGGAATATTCTACTACATTGAAAATAATTATCTCCCACAACTCTAAAACAATCCTACAAATGGAGCTCCAAGAACAACATGCACATTATGTTGATCCACTAAAGGTAGTAAAATATTCTTTGGATTCACTTTTTTTATTTTATATTATTATCAAATAACATTATCTATCAGCTTTTTTTCTTTGAATAATCAATTATTATTCCTTCCTTATAAAGTCATGATAATGAGGGTGGAGTGACCACCATTGAGTAGAAGATTTTATTGGATATTGATGATGATGAAATTTATAGGGTTGTAAATGTTGACTTGAAAACCAAATGTAATTAGGGGATCGTGATGATTTAATCTTTTATTGTTTTATTATTTATCTAATAAAATTGACAGAATATTTTCCCCTTGATTTTTATACATAATAATCAATTTTGAAATCAACCATAGTTTTTTCCATGGAAACCATAGTAGAGGTGGTAATTTAATAATAATAAGACATAAATAATATCATGTTGATGCAATTTTCTCCTCTATATCAACATGAACATTTTAATGAGGGTGAAACCATAAATATTGACATAGAGTACCCATTCATTCTTTCTCCTCCCTCCAATGTTTACTTCATTCATTTTTCTATTCAAGGGGTGGGATAATTTTTATATTTTTGTGGGATAATTTACCCTATGTACCTATAATTCCCGAATCCCAGTTACACAGAATCAGTGCATTATTACAAAACATTGAAATAACATTGGCATAATACAAGGAATCATGTCCAAAAAGACTGATATGTTTAGTAGCCTTCGAAGTATGCTATACATACATAAGTTTTACATTACATCATAAAATAAAATAAAACATCGTGTCCCCTTTGAACACTCTTATATCCCTTAGCCTATTCTTATAGGTTAATCGTAATATGCTTCTATTCATCTTGGAAAAAATAAAACATAAGAAAGGGGTGATCGTAGATTCTCAGTAAGGATAATAATATAGTGTAAACTGTCATAAATAAGAACAAACATTTAAGGTAATGTATAAGACTAGAACACAAGATTTTTAAACTTAAACTTAAACATAATAAGGCAAAGATAAATCAAATAATTCCATTTACTTATTCACGTGGATATTATACTAGTCGAATAATCACATGTAGTATTAATAGCCAATTTCTTAATGATTGAATGCATAATTCTAGACTTCATAACAATATAGTCATGGCCTTGTGCCAAGACTACAAATAACATTTTGTCAATGCCCTTTTCCAAGACACTAGTTTGTCTAATGAGACCTATCGATGCATCGAGGAGCTATAGTGGGCTCCACCAGTCACATACTAAGTCCAATGTATTCCTCATATGAAAATTTTTAAACATAACATAAACATTCGTATTAAAACTATCATACGAAATGTCAATAATTTATCTATTAACCATGAATGGGATAAAAATAACACATCCACAGTCAAACATATCACAAAACCTTCAATAAAATATGGAAGATTTGTATTCATAATAAATAAACTTGAAACAAGTTTAAAATCCATCAAAGGATGTTGCCAATTATAAAAATGATTTGTAAAACTCATTGAGGGAAATATCTCTTTTTCATGAAAACATTTAAATGTTTCACTATTTATCAAGAATCTATTTAAAATAGATTTTTGAACCAAAGTGTCCCATAACACATTTAATATTTTAAAAGGAATTTAAATTTTAAAACATTAATGTCCATATAAATAAAACCTTAAAACTATTTTTAAAACATGGAAGTTACTGAGAAAGATTTAGAATAATAATTGTTTTAAACATTCAAAATGATATTTTAGTTAGAGTTCCTAACCAAATGAGAGACACTTGAAAAAAAATAATTGAGGTAATAAAAACATTATAATATCATGATAATAAAGGGATTCCTGATATACTATGTCAAAGTATAGTATATACACCAAATAAATGTGAATTGGTGCATAACAAAAATGAAGTCTCAATGGAATGTAAGTTGAGATGGATTTATTTATAAAGACTGTATATATAGGTTAAGGATGAATCTATTAAATAATTGTGTGTGACAAATATAAATACACTCAATATGATTATATATTCAGTGTAACTCAATCAGGGGACATTCACACATATTCTTGTAAAAAGGACACCAATGACTTGGTTGTTTAACTCAATGAATATAATTTTAGTTGAAATTACTCTTATCAAGTTTATATAGATGACTTGAGAATTTATCAATGAATTTATTATGTTTATAAAAAGTATATCCACACAAAGGGGAGCTAAAATTACTAAATAATTAAATAATTAGCAATGTCACACATAATCTTGGAGTAAAGTAATCAATTTAGTTTGCGTAGAACCAAATGAGTGGAAATTGAAATTTGAAATTCTTTTAACGATTTGGTATCTTATGAAACATACACCCCATGAAGAAAGGAGAATCCAATTATGATGTAAATACCCATAAATTAAAATATATTACGCAGAAAATACAATCACGAGCAATACATACACCACACAAAAGGCAATGGTGGAAAATATAGCATGAATCTCTTGGGAATAAAAGTGACATGAAAACCCCTTAACATGTACTTTTCCTTAGTATATGGTAAGTTAACCTCCTATATAACAGTGAAATAATTGTTATTTTATTAATAAAATAACCAAATACATAAATATGATATAATATATGATCTTTTAATATTGCTTTGTTAATAATATTTCAGTAGTATCATCGTTTCGGGTGTTAATTGATTCATTTTTCTTTATATGATTGTTTTTTAAGCCATGTTTTTTATTGATATGATGCATTTGATTCATATACATAATGATATTAAGTTCATAAACATTATTATTAATCAGAAATGGATGTTATTCTTGAATGATTATGATGGGGAATGAATCTCATCGTGTTTGTGGAGAGGGTAATCTGTATGTACGCATGAGAGACAATATCATCATATTGATGGTGAAATAGTATTCAATTGGATGCTATATCATATATAAAGAATCATTATAATGTTAAATTTATTATTTAAATAAGTTATACTCATTATTATACCCATCCAAATAATAAAATGTTTAAATAAAAATCTCCACCACAATGTGGAGAAGGTAAGTCGTACATACGCACGTATGGTGAATTTGTCATTTATAGGATGGATAGAATAACAAATATTCTTGTACCATATTTATAATAACATCACAGTATGTAGAATGTACTTGAGTAATTATTTTGGTATGGAAACAAAAAATAAAGTGGTAGTGGAAGAAGAAATGAACTTGAAAGAGGGTGGTGAAATTATTACCTCTTCCTCAGGTGTTTTCTATTGATTTTATCAAAAGGGCTCCTTATGTTGGCTTTCGGTTAATTAAGAAATATAGGTTTATTTGAGTGAAGTTTGAAAGATATTTGGGTAGGGTTTGGCCAAGAAAAATGGCTTTAATGGTGTGAAATTAA
This sequence comes from Viscum album, assembly GCA_963277665.1. Lineage (NCBI taxonomy): Eukaryota > Viridiplantae > Streptophyta > Magnoliopsida > Santalales > Viscaceae > Viscum > Viscum album. Next base: position 486,039,214 of record OY728129.1, read on the forward strand.
GATAAGGGTAAGTACCCTTTTATAAGAGAGGTGAGGGTCACTTTAGAAAAACCATGAAATATTATTCTATAATAAAATAATTTTTGGGTTATAATGGCTCCATATCTATTTATTTTTAATATTAGGTGGGTATTGGTCGATAAATTCTCGATAAATAGGTTTTAACCAAGTTTAGGTTACCATTTAACCTTATCGTTATTATTTAACTCTTAGTTAAATAGTTTAACTTTTACCATGTCTTATTGTATTCTTACACTATATGGTTTATAAAATAACTCTAAAATTATAATATAACCTAAATTGGTTCATTAATTACATATATAATATTATGTAATCCCTTTTTATGAACCTTATATTTTTATTAATATTATATCAACCAATAATATTGTATTTGTTATAAAAACTCACATTATGTCAATTTTGACATTTTTTAGTTTTTGGTTTTTGTGAAAATCATAACAGCATAATTACATCAAATTTTTTTTTAATCAACCCTATCATGTCATATTAACCTATAAAATTAGTTTAATTCATTCAATGTCTCTAATTACACTTATTTGAATATTTATAATATCAATTATTTTAATCTTTCATTAATAGGGTAATTACTACATCATCATTGTGTCATAAGTAAATTTGATTATATAATGTATAAAAATTATAAATAAAACACTATTATGTAGGAAATCTTTTTATCTTTCTAATGAATATTTATAGTCAAATTTATCTTATGTATAAACCTATATTAAAAATGGTTTATTTATTAAACTTTGAATTTAACTCTTTTAACTCTTCTTCAAATAAAATAATAATAAATGTCCATATATAATCCAAGTGGACCAAAGAGGATCATATTTTATTCGTAATGTTGTTTTTGTTTGAATTAAACTTATACAATAGAATTAGGACATGTGTTAGGTTAAATATAATATCATTTTTACCCTTAATTACTGTATTTAATTTTAACTTTGGTAAATAAAAGTCAAAAGTTACTATTCACCAATACATTATTTTCATCTTATTGAACCAAATTTTACTTAATGATTTCAACCGTTGCTCTGGGATTTTTTAAATTCAACTCACAGAAGTTGTAAAATCATATCTTAAGCCAATTTGCAAATGCTCCTAGAAGGTGGGTAAAAGACGGTAATAATTTCAATAAACTTTTATACATCTAATGTTATTATAAAATTACTCCAATGAATTAAATTTATACTATATAGGTATTATATATCTGTTTTGACTTAAATAAATTCTAATAAAATAAACTATTATTTAAATAAAACGTCGGTTTTAAACTATAATGCAGTGTTTTTCATTATTCATCAAAAATTTAATGTTTTCAGAAAAATACCAAAAATTCACCCTAAGCTAAGTTTGATATTCCGAATTAAAAAATGTATTTTATTTAACAAATTAAAAACATAGAAGTTTCATTGATTAAATTAAAATTAATTCCTGTTGTCGAAACTGAAAAACGGGTTTTTAAAAAGTAAAAAGTTTCAAAATATTGACATGTTTTTATGTCAAATTTATATGTGAAATTACTTATAATGACCTACATTGTATTAAATGATAGAAATATAATCTAATTAAACTTCCAAACTATTCAAATGCATAAATTAACCCTATAAATTATGTTTATTAAAAAAGTTGTTTTCAATTAAAATTTAGTATTTTTTATTCATCAAAATATGAAAGTTATCAAAAAAGTACCAAAAAATTATTCAAAATAAAATTTTATGTTCCGATTATAATGAAGAAATTAATTTCATTAAATTGAATATATAAAAGTGTCAAATATTGGTTTTTTAAAAAATGTTTTCCATTAAAAGGTGGTAAAATTTCATTTTTTACAAAAATACTTCTCTTATCTGAAATAATGAATTTGTTATTATATTATGTCTAAGAAACACATAATATTGATTCTAAAATTATATGGAGTATATAAAATTCAAAATTAAGTTAATATTATTCATAACCACTTTTGAACGACTAGTTTGGTAAGTCATGGTATACTCAAACTTGGTGTTGCGTGTAGAAGAATCTATTGAATTACGTTAAAGAAAATAACTTAATATGAAATAGTGAGGTATTACATTATTCCCCCCTTTTAGAAAATTTTTCCTCTAAATTTTAAAATTTGGCTTGGAAACTTCATTTAAAGTCCCAAATTGGAAAAGGATTCAATAAAACTATCACTTTAAAAGTGAGTAAAAGAAGTGCAAAGGTCACCCAAGGTAACCCATACTAGGATTCTATGTAAGAATACATGGATATAGAAGATAAAATAACTATCAAGTTATGATGGAGAGTGATAGAAAACATGATCAGGAGAAAGTTAACAACAGAAAACTACAAAATTTTGATTGGATAAATAGTCATTAGTTTCCCAGTAGGAAAAGTAAAAGGACATTGTTTTTTTGTTTTAAGTTCCATTTCATAAAGTTAAGGAATTTATTTCTGAGATTGACTAAGAAAATAAAGATATATACTTTATTTTTTAAGTAGTGTTTCATCATTTAATAAATTTATACCACTAACTAATTTTTTTTCAAACGATGTGTATTCAAGATGACTTGGTCACACCTAAATCACTTGAATCAACTTCTAGGAATCACATGATCCAAAAAGGATAAACTATATATTTACTTTTCCATTAAAGATTAACCAATACCAAAATGGTTATTACAATATCAGATGATCCCCAAAAAAAGATAATCCTTTAGAAAAAAATACAAATCATAATTTCTGAAATTAAACCAACAATACCAAAAGTTCAATATATTCCATTCAATAAACAATTTTCCGTGAAATCCTTCAATATAATCCAAAACAATATTTAAACCCAAAACCTAGAATAATTTGATTATATAGTCTTCCGCATTAAATTGTATCTCCAAATAACATCGATTACTCTTAAAGTCACATACTTAATGTAATTAACCTAATCACATATTTTTTATGATAGGTTAATCATTTCCATAAATTACCCAAATTGCTATAAATCCACAACAAAAACATAGATAAAAATCCACCATCACTCCTGAAATGAAATATCATTGTATAAATTTTTTCCTTAAGCATATAGTGTTCCCAACATAGTGAACATCTTTCAAAATAGAATTTATCACTTAACCACCAAATCATTTTCCTATACTAAGGATATCCATTGGATAAGACAGAAGATCCCAAATCAACTTATTACTGATCAACAAAATAATTTAACTAAAAGAAGTAGTCACACTAACTAGGGACTTCCCATAGTCCAGTGGTAGACAGTAAATCCCAATCGCAATCTGTTTATGGGTTCGATTCTCGAAGCTTTGTCCGACATGACGGGTTTTCACACAGTCTGCATGTTGTCCTTTTTCAAAAACTATAGTTTATAACATTCCCAAAATGAGAGATATTCTTCAGAATAACCATAACATAATTTCACCACAAATCTTATCTCATACCTCATATTTTCATCCCAAAATTTAATAACATTTAATTTCCTCAAATTCAAGGATCATATAAACCCAAATGGTTATTTATAACTATAATAGAAAAGAGAATTATTTCAAAAATATCATTTTCCCATAACAAACTGTAGGGTTAACCATAAAATAGAAAAGTCTTCCAATGTATCCCCATAAACAAAGATTACTAATACTTTCAAACATTTCACTATCCATTCATTTCTACATAGGTTATTCCTTGACCAAGAGGTTATCCTATAGAATAGGGCATTCACCTAGGTAATTCCATGGTCTCTTACATTTACGGAAAATTACAGTAAATGGATTCTTGGGATCATTTTTTATTTTCATTGATAGTAATATTCATTTTCTTCGGCGATTCTTTACTTTATGTCCTTTGTTCCACACATAAAGCATTTATTTATTCCATTGAGACACTTTCCTAGGTGTCTCTTTCCTCATTTCCTGCATGATTGAAATTGATCTTTCTTTTCTCCATGCTCTCCACTGTTGGAGGTCTTATCATTCACTGCCTTTCTCTTCTTTGTTGAGTCTAGGAGTTGGTTAAAATATATGTTGTTGAACATGTTCTCAGAAAACCGATTTGGCATGAACACAATATCTTTTACACCTATCAACAATCCACTTCGTTGATCATTTCCACAACCGTTCCCACATTGTACATCATGTTCAATATTACTATGTCTTCCTTGGAATCCAGCCATTGACTAACACAAGAAAGAATAATGTGAGTCATAAAATCATTTAGAGAAAATCATACCACTTTATTATCAATCTAAAACATCTTAGGATTAAAAATGTTTATTTATTTACATATTATATTAAAATACTTCAAATCAGTTTGTGAAGAAAATGTTAATTAACTTAGCATTTGCCCCGGGAGTGTCATAACCATGAGTATAAAAAAGCTCTATGTCGTTTACCAGGATACCTCGGGTCAAGCCCGAAACTCCTTGTCATATTTTTCACTCCTAGGTACATCTGTTCCAGAGCCACCTCTACCTGCTCGCATTTAGAAATGAATGTACTGCTTGAAAAATTAATTAATATTTACATTACCAAATTTTTTTTGTATGTTCTTCTATACTAATACTCAATGTCTATTATTGGGTAGTGGTTCCTAATCATAGTTTTTTTTATAAATATATCTTCCAAGGTTTGTACTAAAATTCCTCTGATACCAACTGTAATGCACTGACCCCAGCTACCTAGAATTGGTGAATTATTACATAACATTAGCATTATACAAGGAATGATATCCCGAAAGACCGATCAGTTTAGTAGCTTTTGGAGTACTAGATACATACATAAGTTTTACATTACATCATAAAAAACATTATGTCCCCTTTGAACACGCTTATATACCCTATACTCTTCTTATAGGTTTATAATAATATACTTCTTTGAATCATGGGAATAATAAAACATAATAAAGGGGTGAGCTCAGATGCTTAGTAAGGATAAAAATATAGTGGAAACTATCATAAATGAGAACAAACATTTAAGTTAATGTGTAAGACTAGAACAAATGCCTTTTAAACTTAAAATTCAACATAATATGGAAACGATAAATCAAATAATTCGATTTACATATTAACATGGATATTCTACTATTCTAATAATCACATGTAATATCAATATCCAATTTCATAATAATGGAATGCATAATTCCAGACTTCATAACCACATAGTCATGGCCTTGTGCCAAGACTACAAATAATATTTTTTCAAGGCCTTGTTCCAAGACACTAGTTTGTCTCATGAGACCTACCGATGCATTGAGGAGCTATAGTGGGCTCCACCCATCACTTACTATGTGTAATGCATTCCACATATGAAAAGGTTTAAACATAACATAAATGTTCATATTAAAACTAGCATACGAAATGTAAATAATTTATCCATAAACCATGAATGGTATAAAAATAACTCATCCACAGTCAAACATATCACAAAACATTCAATAAAATATGGAATATTTGTATCAAAATAAATCATATTCAAAAAAATTTTAAAATCCATCAAAGGATGTAGACATAAATGAAAATTATTTGTAAACCTCTTTGAGAGAAATATCTCTTTTTCATGAAAACATTTCAATGTCTCACTATTTATCAAGAAGTTGATTAAAATAGATTTTTGAATCAATGTTTCCAATAACACTTTGAAACTTTTAAAAGGAGTTTTAATTTTAAAACATTAATGTCTATAAAATAAAACCTTAAAACCATTTTTAAAACATGGACATTAATGGGAAAGATTTAGAAGAATAAAGTTTAAAACATTAAAAATGATATTTTAGTTAGAGTTATTAACCAAATAAGAGACACTTGAATACAAATAATGGAGGTAATAAAAAAATTATAATATCATGGGAATAAAGGGATTCATGATATACTATGTCAAAGTACAGTATATACACCAAATAAATGTGAATTGGCGCATAACAACAAAGAAGTCTCAATAGAATGTAAGTTGAGATAAATTCCATTAAAAAGACCGTATTATTAGGTTAAGGATAAATAAATGATATAATTATGTGTGAAAAATAAAAATACGCTCAATACTATTGGATATTGAGTGTATATCAATCAGGGTACATTCACACATATTCCTGTAAAAACAACACCAATGACTTGGATGTTTTACTCAATGAAAGTAAATTGAGTTAAAATTACTCTTATCATGTTTATATCAATGACTTCAGAATTTATCAATGGAGTAATTATGTGTATAAAAAGTTTATCCACACATAAAGGATTTTAAATTAAGACATAAGTAAATAATTAGTAATTGAAAACATAATCTTGGTGTAAAGTAGTCAACGAAGTTTGCGTAGAACCGAATGAGTGGAAATCGAAATTTGAAATTACCTTGCCGATTTGGAAACTTATGAAACATACTCCCCATGAAAGAAGGATCATAAAATGATGATTTAAATACCCATAAATTAAATTATATTATGAAAATAGTACAATCATGGGCAGTATATACACCACACAAAAGGTAATAGTGGAAAATATAGCATGAATCTCACGAGAATAAAAGTTAGATGAAAACAACTTACCTTGTAATTTTCATTACTATAGGGTAGGTTAAAAATCTGTATAATGTTGAAATAATTTTTATTAAATTATAAACTAACCAAATAAATAAATATGATATCATAAATGATCTTCTAATATTGGGTTGTTAATAATATTTCAGTAGTATCATCGTTTGGAGTGTAAACTGATTCATTTTAATTAATATGCTTGGCCATGTAAGCCATGATTATTATGGATGTGATGTATTTTATTCATACAAAGAATGATATTATGTTCATAAACAGTATTTTTAATCATAACAGAAAAATTATTTTGGAATGATTACGATGGAGAATGAATCTCATCGTGTTCGTGGAGACGGTAATCCGTGCGTACGCCCGAGCGACAATATCATTATATTTATGGTGAAATAGTATGTAATTTGATGTTATATAATATAAAAAAATCATTATCATGTTATATTTATTATTTACATCAATTATACTCATTATTATACCCATTTAAATAATGATGTGTTTTAATGACAATCTACACCACGACGTGGAGACGGTAAGCTGTATGTACGCACGTATGGTGAATTTTTAATTTATAGGATGGATAGAATAATGAATATGGTTGTATCATATTTAGAATAGAATCACATTAGGTAGAAGGTATTGGAGTTATTATTTTGGAATGGAAACAAAAAAAAAAGAGGAAGTGGAAGAAGAAAAGAACTTGAAAGAGGGTGGTGAAATTATTACTCTTCCTCATGTGTTTCCTTTTGATTTGATCAAAAGGGATCCTTAGGTTTGAATTATGATCAAATTAAGGACTCTAGGTTGAAGTGGGTGATGTTGGGAGGATATTTGGTAAGGTTTTGGCCGATTCAAATGGTTTTGGAGGGGTGAAATTAAGAGAAGGGGAAGTACCCTTTTATAAGAGAGGTGTGGGTCACTTTAGAAAAACCATTAAAACATATTTTATAAAAAACTAGTTTTAGGGTTTTAATGGCTTTAAAATGATTTATTTAGAAGCTAAAGTTGGGATGGGTCTAAAACCCATCAACCAGTAGGTTTTAGACATGTTTAGGTTACTATTTAACTTTATATTTTAGATTTAACTCTTAGTTAAATAGTTTAATTTTACCGTGTCTTCTAGTATTCTTAAACTATATGGTTAATAAACATACTCTAAACATCAAAGAGAACCTCAAGTAGTTTATTAATGACATATATAATATTATTTAAATCCTATGACAGATCCTTATATTTTTAGGAATAATATATCAACCAATAATATAGTATTTGTATTAAAAACTCATTTATGTCAATTTTGACATTATTTAGTATTTGGTTTTTTTGAAAATCATAAAATCATGATTACCTCGAAAACAATTATTTACCATAACATGTCATATTATCCTAGAAAATTAGTTTAATTCATCAAAATGCTCAAATTTCACTTATTTGGATATTTATAATATCAATTATTTTAATCATTCATTAATGGGGTTACCACATCATCATTGTGTCATAAAAAAATTTAATTATTTAATGTCAAAAAATTATAAATAAAATACCATTATGTAAGAAATTTCTTTGGATTTATAATGAATATTTATAGTGGAATTTATCTTATGTATAAAACTATATAAAAATTGTTTAGTTTTTAAACTTTGAATTTAACTCTTTTTACTATTATTTAAATAAAATAATAATAAATTCCCTAATGTAATCCAAGTAGACAAAGGAGGATCATATTTTATTCCAAAATTTTTTTTCGTCAAATTACACATATCCAATATAATTAGGACATATGTTAGGGTAATTATAATATCATTTTACCCTTAATTACCCTATATACTTTGAACTGTGGTAACTAAAAGTCAAAAGTTACTATTCACAAAAATTATTTTCATCTTATTGAACCACATTTTAATTACTGATGTCAACCTTGACTCTGAAATTTTTTAAATTCAACTCACAGATGTGGTAAAATTATATTTTATGCAAATTTTCAAATGCTTCCAAAAGATGGGTAAAAGACGGTAAAAAGTTCAATAAAATTTTGTATATTTAATTTTATTATAAAATGACTCCAATGGATTAAATTGAACTTATATAGGTATTATATATCTATTTTCACTTAAAATAAATTTATATAAAATAAATAATTATTTAAATAAATTGTCGGTTTTAATTTATAATGTAGTGTTTTTCATTATTCATCAAAAATTGAATGTTTTCAGAAAAATACCAAAAATTCACCCTATGATAATTGTGATGTTCGGAATTCAAAAATAAATTCTATTTTACCAAATTCAAAATATAGAAGTATCATTTAGTAATTTAAAATTAATTCCCATTGTCGAAACTGAAAAGCGGGTTTTTAAAAAGTAAAAACTATCAAAATATTGGCATGTGTTTATGTCAAATTTAAATGAGAAATTACATATAATGACATAAATTTTGTTAAATGTTAAAAATTTAATATAATTATACTTCCAAACCATTTAAATTCATAATCTAACCCTATAAATTATTTCAATTAAAAAAGTTGTTTTCAAATAAAATTTAGTATTTTTTAGTATTCATCAAAATATGAAAGTTATTAGAAACGTACCAAAAACTTATTCAGAATAAATTTTTATGTCTCAACTCTAATGAAGAATTTAATTTATTAAATTGAATATATAAAAGTGTCAAATATTGGTTTTAAAAAGGGTTCTCCATTAGAAGGTGGTAAAATTGCATTTTTTGAAAAATACTTCTTTTATCTGAAAAGATGAATTTATTCTTATATTATGTCAAAAAACACATAATATGGATTATAAAATTTTATACAGTATATAAAATTCAAAATTCAGTTAATACATTTCATAAATGCTTTTGAACGACTAGATTGGTAAGTCGTGGTACGCTCAAACGTGGTGTTGCATGTTGGGAAAGCTATTGAATAACATTAAAGAAAACAACTTATTATGAACTCATGGGGTGTTATAGTACCCAATTATGGATATTGCTAAAAATAACTTATGTTGGTTCATTTATAAAAAATATAATACACCTTTTCATAAGGTTTGAACACTATAACTGCATAATTATATAAAGTATAAACATAACACCTCTTAGGAGATTACTCATGTTTATCTTAAATTTTTCATGCTTATATATTTATTTAATAATTAGTGATTCAGTTCATTTGTATTCAAGTTTGTAGAAGGTGGAAAGTAGGTTCTTCTATAAAAAACAAATGAAAATTAAACCATGTTTCATCTCATTTTATTTCTTGATTCCTTCCCTACACTTTCTACCCAATCTTTAATACCTAATGTTAGTTTCATCTAAGTGTGGGGGATGACATTTTGAATAAATCATTATAGATTTTTATTTTTGTGTGCTTATTAAATCAATTTTATTCATTTTAAATAAAAACAAGACAATAAAACAAAAAAATAATGTCACATGATCGTTACAACCATAGAAGCTATCGAGAATGCATGTAAGCAAGGGAATGCTTTTCTCATTGTAGGTCTATTTTATTGAAAAGGAAAGTTATTCAATGATATTATTGATTATTTAATTATGATTCTTTTGAGATTTTTGAATCATTAAATGTGAGTAATCTTGGGGTAAAATTGAGGCATTTAATCTCTCCACACACTTTGCACGAAATCGTGAAATGTGAGTTTGTCTTACAAAATTGAATGTATAAATATGTCAGTTACTATTTTTTATTTTATAAAATGAACATTACATACATTTTTGTCTCTTCAAATTACTCCCATTACTATACTAGATTGTGCTATGAGTGTGAACCTCGTATCTGACTATTGTAATCCCTCAAAAAATTGAAAATTTTAGAAAATAATTTCAAAAAAATCAAAAAAATCAAAAAAAAAACTATAAACAGGGGTGTGAATAAATGTACAACATGTGGGGATATCTTGGTCAATGAGTATAAGGTTAGTATTTTTGGAATTCTTAATTACATTATTTTTAAAATATAATTATATACGACATTGAAAAGGTTCGGTGGAATTGAATTAGGTAAAAAGAAAATTTTTACTTGACCTGAATATACCAGATAAAGGGTGGAGAGGCAATCTGGAAATGGTTAGAACATATGCACATGGGGAATTAATAGCACGAATGACTCGTATGTCTTTTACAACTAATTAGTGTCATTGATCACAACATTTTTTATTTTGATACAATTTATGAGAAATCTAATTTCTCAATTTTTGAGATTGACTTACTTTTGCGTATTCTTACTATGAAAATTTTTCCATCATGGATTAAGAAATTTCCACATGCATTATTATTTGGATTACATAACATGGGGTTCATCTAGGGTTAAAAAGTTAATTCTTGGGTACTTTATAATCCATGTTTATATTGAATATTTTTTTGATAAAAATTCATAAAATTTCCCCACATTTATCTTTATTTTATTATTTATTGTTTAAATGTGGTTTTCACTTGAATTTGGAAGTTTCATTGAAATTATGTTTTCGAACCTATAAATTAACCTTCGTAATGATATAATTACATTTATTATGTATCAAAATTTAAATTGAATGTATTATTTCTTAATTAATAATTTTTATGCAAGTTTTATTTAGACCATCCAATCTAGACATCACATTTATAGGGCCAAAAATAGTAATTTATGTATGGTTGGGTAAAATTCGATAGAATGGAATCCAAATTACCATTTCATCTATGCATTCTACATTAAGTATTTCATTTTTTAGAAATTTTTATAGGTTTTAAAGGACTATATATTTTATTTTAATTCATCTAAATTGAAACTTGGTTTTTAAGATAATGAGGACTAAAATACTACTCAACATGGAATCAATTTTGGAGATAGAATTATGTATATACACCTTTTGTAATTTCAAACTCTATCCCCCTCCCCAAATATAATTAAATGGGATTTTTACTCTTTTTGATGGTTTTTATAATCATTTAGATGGTTTATAAAAAATGGTGGTTCCAAAAATCATCTCTATACACTTAGAGGAAGTAATGATTTGTGAAAATATCTCTTATAAGAAGGATCTCCTCTGCCACATCCACTTTTTGTTTCTTTGTTTATTTTTTGTAAAATAAATTTTCTTCAATAATGATTATATGTTTTTCCCTTTTACTATTTTTATTTTTTTATTATTTATTTAATATAATATAATATATGATATTTGGTGTTTCACTTTAAATCTGTTGCTTATGCAAAATGTCTCGATAATGATAAATCCACCCATAGAAGAGTGATTTTGTTTGTATTTGATCTAATCCATATTAATTACCATCATTTATTGGTTTATTATCCATGAAAATAAAGAAATTAAAAAATATAGATCAATTAATGGAGGTTTAATTTCTATGAAACTCAATCAATTTTCACTTTTCTGCATGCTCATACTTGTTTGAATTGTGAGAGAGAAACATAAATTTCAAAATTAAATCAACAAGGGATAAATTTTTTGCATCATGTAAAATAAATAAAAATCATTAAAAATAATTTATATTGATAATATGATTCCTTCGTTGGAAATTGACTATAACATGGATTTAAGAATCCAATCAAAGTGGGGTGATGTGATTAGATGTCTCAAAGTTAACATATGAAACATTTCTTCCAATATTGGTGGTCATGTTAATAACTTTAGTGTTTTGGGGTTGAAAATTTTAGAGGATGATAATTAAGTGTATTTTAATCACATTATATAATGATAAATTATAGATTAATGGGTAGATTATATCAATTATTTCTTCTCATATTGGAAATTTAAATGAAATGTTTTATTTTTATTTTCTTCTAGATTCATTTGTTGTTAAAAAATAACTCAACCAAACCCCTCCCCACTTGTGTCATCATTTTTACATAATTGATATTCTTCTTTTAAACTTTTATGTTTTTTTAATTCACCTTTTTAAAAGAGAGATGACCAAGGTTAGCAACTATGCTAAACTGAATAAAAAATCAGAAATATTTTGAGAGAAAGTGGGTCAATTCTTACAAAAAAATTTGAAATAAAATCCAAATTTGATTCATTGGGATGGGTTATTATAAAAAACTATATAATCCCCATGTTACCATGCTTATAAAATGCCTTCTTATCTTCCTGGAAAATTTAATTTTGTTCCATACCTTCCACCACTACATATGCACCTATGGATCCAGAGAGGGAGAATCTAAAGGATGCTTCATCTTACTATTACTATCCATGTAATAATATTTAAATATCCTAGTCTGACCAAAAAATGATCATTGGAAAACCCTTTAAAGGTATGGGAACCACCCATTACCATCAACCTTGTTATTTATACCTCAAACATCACTTTATTTACCACCACCTCTATATAGGTTGGAATGAAAAGAAAATAATCCTTGTCTGGATTATCGACATTAATTCATTCTCAAAATAATTTTTTTTGATGAATTCATATGTATGGTGATCATATGAGAGTAGAACAGACTCAACAAACAAGGTGTAATATTCCATAATTTAATAAACCCCCCTCTATAACATCCAAAAATCCCATCTGTTTCCACCCTTAAGGTACCAGAGTATTATTATTGATTAGACATATTTGTGAACTTATACCATGTGAGAAATTTATGGATATATTCCAACCCAATAAAGTTTCACCACTTCTAGATAGACTCTTCCAAAAAAATATGTGGGAACCCTAACCTTGAATGTCTTGGTGGTTTGAAGGAAAAAAGTGGTTTACTCTATATTTTCCATCCACTCTTTGAGTTCCTAAGGTCCACATTCACCCTAGTAAAATGGTGGGTTATTCATGGTAAATACTTGTTCTTGAACCACAATCCAAACTTACCAAAGGTCACTACCCTATCCAAGATACTATATAGTCCTAATAACTAGATTGATGATAAGGTGAACCATATAGGGGTTATATTCTTCTGAGTTCTCCACATATACATCTCTATGATTTTCCAAATATTTTCTTGGTGGTTTAATTTTTGAAACATGACACATATAACCCAATCAATTCATAGTTTAGATATAATTTGATCAAGGATAAAATATGAAAATCCACTTAATTTCACATAAATGTTTAAATATAATCTGAAAAATGTTTAAAAAGATAATAGGCTGAAATAATATTTTTTATTCTATATTTCACCCAGGTTTATGGTGTGGGAAAATGGTTTGGAAAACCATGTTCCAAATATGTTAGCTTAACTATGAGATATCTAGATTCTTCCACATGACAAACACATAATTTTTTAGACCATGCACCTTAGGTTTCCTTCATATTTAAACCCAAAACACTAATATTATCAAAAATTATACATAGGACCACCTCGAAACACATAATAGTAGTAAATTATCTCATAATATCCCAAAATTAATCTCTATTCATGAAATAATTTCTTGACCACCCATGGTAACTCAAGGTTGAACATGAATAATGTTAAACAAGAACCTTTTGTACACTCCACTCAAGCTCTGATGCACCTACTCTATACTATGTTTACTCTACAAATAAATATAAATCAATCTGATATGATTTTTTAATGAACTAGTTTTTTTAACCTATCACATCACCCAAACCAGATCATCATAAGAATTAATGTGTTTTCCTAGTAACCATGAACTTATGACAATTACCCAGGCATCAAACGCAATCCATGTGAAAATTATATCATACATATAAGCCAAAAATCGAAAATATTCCACCAAAAAATATAACATGATGTAACCACATATTGAACATCCTTGCATATTAAAACAAACTATAATAAACACCACCAAAATAGATAAAATACAATCTAAACAATAACTAAATAACCAAAATCACTATATATATTAAATTTAAAGTTATAAACCAACCTTATATAATTTAATTATCAAAATAAATTCAAGACTGACAAGGAATATACATAAGCAATGAATAATAAACCAACACTAGAGTATCCCCAAAATGTTACTTTAGAGATATCTCTATGTGACCCATGGTCAACATCATTATCATATTGAGTAAAGATATTGAGTATCAAGAGTTTACATAGCATGAAAAAGTTCCATTACCTTTACCCAAATCATACATAACCAAGTCTAAAAACTCACAAAAGAATATACAAGGTATAAGGTAAATCCTAATAGGACACCACCCTGTATCAACATAACATTTTCCACTTTTTATACTATTAGTTCTAGTCTGATAATATTGTTTTTAGAAAACATATTTTTATTTTTTAAAACAAAAAAAAATAAATTTCAATGTTAATTTTTATTGCAAGGATAATCCATGTTTTAATGTAAATATGAAAAAGGATACTATAAAATTCAACTAAAAAAATACACGACATACATCACTATTCTATCCATGTAATGGAATAAAAAACACATACACAATGTGTTTTTCATTATATCTAATGTAGTAGAGTTTTGATAATTATAAACCACTCACTAAACACCCTATAACCTAGAAAAATCTAAAAAATAACAAAAAAATAGTAGCTCACATATTCTAACCAGCAATGATCTAAGTGAGTGAATAAGATAAGCTTAAGCAGCAACAGACCAAGTGTCCCAAAACACCGCAATCATTCCCAAGAAAAATCCAATAAACTAAGTAATATAAAATGAATTTTATTAAGATAATGATTATAAATAATAGAAAATATAATTCATTACAAATTTATTTTTCAAAGTATTATTTGGGAATCCATTTAGAATCCAAATCCCCTTTAAAAACATTTATTAAACAATGTAATGGTGTAAAAATGATATTAGCTAAAAAAACTAAGAAAATACAACAATATTCCCAAAAAAAATAAATAAAAATATATTTTAAGAAAAACATGATTTATCCTTCCTGAATTAAACATCAATTTAGTATGAAAATCATAAAAAATTTGATCACAAAATATATTCATTGGAGAAACCTATTACGTAGATACACCAACCAAAATTATGATGAAATATTATTTCCATCATTATAAATCAAAATAAATGGAGCAATTAGAACCAATAAAGAATAAAAATATAATATAAATAACATCAAACCAATTCATAGGATCGAAATTAGCACTATGTCGATCTAGGGCATGGTAACATGAAAACCATGGAAAACATAGAATTAGAAAAAGAAGGGTGGATAATTCGAGTATAATCATGAGTTTAACATGAATAATCCACTAAAATATAATATTATTCCAAAACGTATGAATAATAATATAATTCTTGGTGGCATATAGTTTTCATAAATTAGGTAATGGTATGTGGGTTAGAGAAAAATATGATATGGCTATAATGGTCTTTTTAAATTTTCAAGGAAACTGGTCTAGCCACACAGTCAGTATGAATGTTTTGGAAAACTAATTATTAGATAAAATGGTTAATAAAATAAATTATTCAATATTATTATTTATATTAAATAATTTTATGGAATCATATTCATAATAATTTTATAATAATTTATATAAATATTTAGATTGAAACAGAAAATATTTTTAATCTAATTAAAGTGTTTTCCACATATTATATGTTTTTATTTCAAAGTTAAATTTATAATGTTTTTAATTTAATTATATAAAATGGAAATAATTTTTTATATAATCATATTAAATTTAACTTAGGGAGTTTTTTTATTTTTCTAAAATGATTGATTTTTTGGGTGAATAGTGAAAAAATATTATTTTTTATAAAAATTATCATTTCTTTTCAAGTATTTAAGAAGTATAATTCTATAAATGATTGGTTTTAAATTAAAAATACCTAAATTAACTAAAATTTATCCAATTAATTTCATGATAATTATTATTATACTTTATTTTCATATAAATTCATTTTTTGGCATAAAACACGTTTTCTGAAAAAAAAAACAATCTTTTTGTTCCATTATTCATTACTTCATTAAAATTAAATTCTAAAATATATAAATATTGAATATTGTAAAATTTATTTCATATATGGAATCACGAGGTTAAAATATATTAATGAATTCAATTCCATTTTTTATTATAATGAATAGTAACCATGGTAAATTGTTATCACCACGATAAAGGGTAAAACAAGATAATTAGGGATAAAACATTATGATAAGTGCAAAATATATTCTATAAAATCTTATTAGATAAGATTATTTTCAACCTTATCACCTTATCTTATAAATTTTATTTTTTAATTCCTATTTTCCATGATTAATACATTTAAAAAATTTAAAAGGTAATAATAATTACAAGAGTGATAGTCCCCTCATTTATAAAAGGAAACCAACTATTCTCACATATTCAAAAAGTATTAATACAATATCTCATTAAATTTCAACCATAATACATTTAACACTATAATAACAATGTCTTAGAGGTTCCAGTATCTCCAAAAAACAACCTATAAGGATTAATGTGTATGTTAAAATAGGTTTTCTAATGAATAGGTATAACTCTTAACTAAGTATTTTCAAGATTATTTCTTCTTATACCTCTTTAAAACATATCATAACATGTTTATACATCAGAATGTGTTTCTAAAATATATTAAATTTTTATTATTTTTATTTTTATCCAATTTTCATATAATTTTATAAAATATGGGAAATGAAAACGTCTTCTATGCATACCTGTGGACTGCCACCTCCATGATGTGATGTGTTTATTTTTTCAATGCTACATCATGTGGATGGTTTTTTTTGGATTCAATAAATATATATTATATTTATAACATAATTGTTTTTTAACATATGATAATATTTACCTTCTTACACTTCCATCCATTGGAAAATGATAACGTCACTCATTCGTACGTGTGGTCTACCACCTACATTAAGTGATGTGATTTGTTTTTTGATTTCTTCCTTACATGTTTTGTCATAAGAATGGATTTAATGAATAAATAATATATTTATAATGATATTAGGATTCTATAACGTCAATCCTTAATCAATTTAATTTAATTTAACATCTTATAAAAATAAAAATGTCATTCATGCATACGTATTGACTACCATCTCTATAAAATGGAATGATTCAGTTTTCATGATTTCCAAACATGGTTTATATTAAAATTATAGTGAATTGATAAACATGATAATTATAAAATTTATAAAATTATTTAGATTATAGATCTATGACCCCTTGAACACATTCAACCTATAAATTTTGTTTTAAAAATTTAATATCAAGTGACCTCAAAATATCCAACATAAACTAATTAATTTGGTAAATAAATAGAACATGAGAATAAATGAAAAAATGGAATAATGATAATGTAGTGAACTTGAAAAGGTTAATAATAAAGTATATAATTTGTATAATTTAATTATTTTGGAGTTATATGATGTACAAATATAACCCATAATTTTGGTTGGATATTTTATTTAAAACCTTGTTTAAAAGTTATCTATTCAAAATCGTCTACATCTATATCCATTCTCTAAAAAAATGTTTCTATAATTTTCTTATTTATAATTTAAATTTCATTAGGTTTCATTTTTAACAAACATTTTCTTTCTTAATAATGTTTTAAAGATAATGTATTTTAATGTTTTCCATAAGGGTCAATTTGACGCTTTATATATAATTATAATTTTTTTAACATTTATTTCATAAATACGCTTTTCAAAAATTCACTTCCATTATTAATTGTCAATACTCCTCTAATATTTTACATATTTTTTGAAATAAGATAATTTTCGTTATCTTCTATAAAAGATTCATTTTTAAGAAGAGAAAACATTATATTTCACCTTATTCAAATGTGAAAATGGGAAGTTCATTTCTTATGGGTTAAAATGTGATTTTGAGGTTTTTATGATGAAAAGTGATATATTATAAATTTTTCCTTTGTGATATGGTAATTATTAATTATATGTGATGAAAATTGAGTTTAATATAGATAAGAATGATGGATGATCTTGATATAGCTCTCTAATGTAATGGGTAACGATTTAGTCTTTCAATGTGAAAATGAGAGTGATAATCGGTTATGTTACTCCAATGGATGTAAATAAGCATCATTTATTCAAAAACATATTAAATAAAAGTCAACACTAGTAATGAATATGATTCTATAAGATACCCACTTCATTCTTAGTAAGGTTTTCTCTATAAATATTTTTGTTTTTTAGGAATAAAAAGTTTATAAACATTTAAAGGTGGAGGGTTTACTTTAATAGGGAAGTTTACATGAGTTCTCACATACCTTAAGATGCCTTCAGGGCTATTCAATGAATACTAATGGGTTTTTAAATGTTTTAATTAATAAGATTTTTTTATGTGTGGAAATTTTATTATTTTATGTTCTTAAAATTTTATTTTATAAAATTGTAAACATCTACATATGTTTTTATGTTTTCACCTAACTAATGTGTTTTATTAATTTTTATGCCCCTTTACATGATTTTTGTGATTGTCCCACACTTGAAAAAAATTCACAAGATAAATATATGAGTAGGAACAATAGATGGATCCTAATTTTAATGTTATACTCATCTTAAAAGAATAAAACGTGGCTTGAATGAAATAAGGGTGTAAAATTAAAGCCTAATTTTTTGTTGAAAAATATACATATATGCAAGTATACAATTTATTATGTATGTTTTTCCCAAATACAATAAAAATATAAACACAAAATATTTTGGGAATATAAAAATCTGAAATATTTTTTATTAAACTCATATTTATGGGGTTTTAAATTGACGATATGTTATAGTTAGTATTAAAGAAATGATTAGATAAATTTAAAGGTTATAAGTAATTTAAAATACACTCTTTTAGATATTCATATTTATACATATAATTTCATGAGATAGATTGTGAGGATTTCCATGTTGCTTCATTTAATCCATGTTTGTTAAGAATGGTTTGCTGCTGAAGAAATAGTATAGGTGAATTAGGACAAAAATAAGGGGATACTAACCTTCCAAATTAGTAACCTAGAATTATTATAAGAGAGTATTTTTTATCTATATTGACTCAATTGAAACAAGATATTAATAGTAGAGCCATGAAAGTCAATGAATGAATTCTCTAAAGAGAAATATATTTATAATAGATAATTTCATGAAATATACCCCTATGGATTTCAGTTGATATTTGGAATCATTTAAAGTTTAATGATAGATAAATTCATTGGAGAATATATTTTATGTTTTGGGATGTGTGGAACATTAAAAGGTAACTATTTCTATGTATCATTATGAAGGTTAAATTAGTCAATAATGTAATATAATTAAGAATATTATAGAAAATGATGTTATTGATGACTTGGAGTTTATGGTCTTAAAATACATTTTTAGAGAAGTATATTCCTAAAGCTCTTCAACATAGAATGGAATGTTAATTTCTAAAATTATAGAAAAATAAAGATTAATTTGTGGTTTATTATGAAGAAAATTTTTCTAGATTGGCTTTGTATGCGCTAAATTTCATTTTAGAACTTGAAAGTAAAATTGATATATTTAACATATATTTAAAACCATGGTTAGGAAGATCATTTTCCACATATGTTTTTAAAAATTATGAGAACATTATTTTATGTTCTAATAATTTTTAGATGGATTTTTCTAACACTTACGTACACTGTGGAAAAAAGAGTAAGAAGAAGTCTCAGTTGAAAAAAATGAATAATAAATAAATTAATAAATAAGAAAATAATCCCCCCAAATATATTCCACATATGTTAACAAGGAATTTTAATGAATTTATAAAATGATCATGAATGTGTTAATAGTGTCATATGATAAATAATTTTGTTTATAACTACAAGGAAAAGGGTTCTTATCTTACCATTAATGGAAAATTATATAGTAATCCATAAGTGCTATATTTTGATTTCAATGAGTTGAGTGATTATGATAATTCATTCCCAACCATTGTTTCACATGTTGGGAATCATCAATACCAGAAAAAAATTCTTAGTAAAAAATATACAATTATGGAGGTTGAATGACCTCAAACAAGATTTAATAGGTACATTACTTTTATATTCATATTATTCCAATGTTTTTTTGGTCTGGGATCTACACAATAATTTTAAATTGGGAAATTTAAAAGTAAATTTGGAATTCCATCCCAAGAAATGATGTTATAATTTTTTTTAAAAATTCACAGGGGTTCTATAATGGTAATAAGTATATATATAATCTACTAATTATCATCTCTAGAATTTATTTTCCAACAAACATTATTGTATTTTCCATCGTAGAGTTTGGTGATATCCTGGGTACAGGTTGAATTTCATTTTGTCATGCTAGGATATATTACCTAGATAAATAAGTTAATTTTCAAAAAGAGTTCCAGTTTGAAGATAAGAATCAATTAAAACCTTATATAACATATTAAGAGGCTAAGGAACTGGTCAACTAAGGGATTGAAAATTTTCTTACACATATTTTTGAAAATAAGTGATCTATTGAAATTAGTGATATTCTAGTAGTAAATGAATATATTGTTATATGTATTGATGAATTTCCTAGTTTTCTTCCTAATCAGGAGGATGTGGTTACTGTTCAATTAGTTCTCAATGCTAAGACAATTTTAAAACTCCTTATTGAATAGATCTATTATAACTTTTGGAATTGAAAACTAAATTTCAATAGTTTCATGATAAGGGTTTCATTAATTACCTCACTTCATCTCAAGGCACTCCTGTTTTGTTTATTAAAAAATAAGAATTCTTCAATGAGACATTACATTGATTATAGAGCCCTCAAAAACATCACTATTAAGAATAAGGATCTATTTCCATATATTGATGGTTTGTTTGATCTGCTCTAGGGTGCTCATTATTTTTTGAAGATTGATCTCAAATCTAGGTTCAACACCAACATTTAATGAAGGAAGACATTCCATGAATGGTGTTTCATACTTGGTATAACCATTATGAGTTCTTGGCCATGCGTTAAGTTTGTTTAATTCACCCTCTATATTTATGACTCCTAATAATATTGTTTTCATTGTGTATTTGGATAAATGTTTTATGTTATTCACTAATGATGTTCTAGTTTATTATAAAATTTATGATTATGGTGAATGATATCTAAGTATTATTCTATATATTTTATAAGGAATGTTTCTATATGAAAAATATAGAAAATGTTAACTTTGTTGATATCATATTTCATATCGTGGGTATATTTTTTCTAAATGTAGAATAACTATTTATCCTATTAAAACTAATGTGGTGGAAGAGTGTCTATGACATATAATGTTCATTGTGATTTTACAATTAATTGATTTAATGGGTCATTACACATGGGTTTATAGATTTTTTTCCAATTTTATACCCAAATTACTAATTAATCCTTAAATAGATTTAAATTCATCTTGAAAAAGGTTAGTAAATAATGTTTTTGATAATTAAAAATAAATTATTAATGATTCTATGGTAGCATTTCTAATAGTAAATGGTTATTTTTTTGTTTATAGTGGATCCTCATTAAAGGGAATTGTTTGAGTTATGATGTAAAATGATCAAGTAATTGAATACTATTCATATAAATTGAATCCATCATTAATATGGGTTAATTTTTGAATTATATAGTGCCCATAAACGTTTAAAGTATATATTCACAAAAAATGTTTTGAACAAGAGGTCAAGAAGATGGTTGGAACAAACAAAGGGTTATCATTACATGATTCACTATCATCCATATAAGGAAAAAAAGTATCCAAGGCCCTGAGTTGAAACTATAATGAATCATTAGTTATGATATGTTTGGAACATCATCCTCTAGTGATGTACTAAATTAATTCTGGCTTATAAATTTCAAATGGAGGAACTCATTATATTTTGGTTTAGGTGTTAGTGTATTCATCTCTATAAGATAAAATTTTGCATGCTCAAAAGAAGGACCTTGATTTATAAGAAAGATTATTATTTTTTAATAAGGGTATGTTTCCTTAATTTAACATTTAAAAATAAGGTGGTATAATACATTGGATGTGGTTTTGTGTAGCTAGTAAATCTTGGATAAAGACGGAATATTTTAGTGAAGGTCATTTCTCAATATTTTCTATTTATCTTGGAAATAAAAACATATATAGATACCTTTAAGAATATTATTGGTGGGATAGA
Source organism: Viscum album (assembly GCA_963277665.1). Lineage (NCBI taxonomy): Eukaryota > Viridiplantae > Streptophyta > Magnoliopsida > Santalales > Viscaceae > Viscum > Viscum album. The sequence continues at coordinate 486,061,788 of OY728129.1, forward strand.
ATAAATAAATATATTACATATTTTATCATGAAATATTTTACCTGAAAATAATTTAAATTTAACTGAAAACTACTCAAGGTGATTATTTATCCTTTTCTAGTTTATAAATAGAAATGAGATAATATATACATTGATTTCATGGGGAGATTACCAAATACATCTTTATTTAATAGTGAGATTTCAATTATTATTGATTGATTAATGAAATCTATTCATTTTATTTTTATTCAATAAAATACAAATTTAGATCATATTTATAAACAATAATTTAAATATATAGTTAGACTACATAGATTCCCTCTATCAGTTTTATCTAATCATAATTTAATATATACCTATAGTTTTTAGATATGATATATAGATTCATTGGTCAGTAAATTAAAATTAATTACTCATTAGATGGATAGTTAGAGTGACTAATTCAGAAATTAGAAGACATGATTCCATCATGCTCATTGGATTACCATAATTTGAGGATTAATATATTTAATTAAATTAATTTTTTTATAAAAATTGTTTTCATTATAGTATACAGACATAATATTTTGAGGAATTATATGGAATGTTGTGTCGAACTCTAGTATAATAAGAAGATATTGGTGAGAGGAAGTTATTGGGACCTGAAATTGTATACAAAATGGTGTAAAAGGTAAATATGATTCTGAATCACATGAGGGAAGATCAAAAAAGGCATAAGTGTTATGATACTAATAAGATGGTAGGAATTTCATTTTTGGTATGTGATCAGGTCATTCATTAAAATATAAATAGAAAGGTGTAATGTTTTTTTGTAAAAACAGAAAGTTAGGTTCATGATTTATAGAACCATAATTGTTTTTAGAAAAAATGTGATTATTTTCATTCCTTGTTTCATTAACTATAAACATATCTCAATTACATTATGTGTTTCATATTTTATTGTACAGGAAATATATAACCATCACATCTCATGTTTTTATCTATGAGGTGGTACAAATAGAGGAGAATATTTTCAATAATGAAAAGAAGATTCAGATTTTGTATTATAGAGATTAGGTATTGTAGATTATGGTAATTTACAAGGTTAATGATTTAATTAATAATCACATCATTGATGAAGAATCATGTGAATCATAATAAAAAGTTACAAGTTCAAAACACCCTCACTTATTTAAGGAATAAAATTATAAAGAAACAATTTCTTAAAGGGATTAAGAATGTTATAAGCTAGGTAATCCTAGTAATGAATCAATATTATGATTTATAGGAAATAAACTTTTTATTTATATTCATAATTGCTCAAAAAATAAATTATTATATTTTTTCAAATTGAATAAAAGTAACACTTTTATCCTAACTAAAGTATTTTACAAGTATTATATAGTTTTATTTAAAAGTAAAATTTATAAATTTGAGAAATTTAATTTCATGAATTTTTTTTCTATATCAACATATAAAATTTAAATTAGGTTTACATTTTTGGGATTATTTCTAAAAATATTTTTTTGGTGAATGGTGAAAATACTGATTTTTATAAAAGCCATCATTTTCAAGTTTCTCAAAATACTCATTGGTTTAAAAGTAAAATTTTCACCCTTTGACTAAAAACTAATACAATTAATTATATATTAATTAATATTATACATTATTTTTCTATAAATTCATTTTTAGGCTTACACATAAATTTTTTTTAAACTATTTTTTCATTATCTTTTGTGATATGGAATTCAAATAAATTTCTACCACTTTAAGAGACTAAAATTTGGAAAATTGCCTTTATAAATATAATTTTGAAATTTATTAATATGGTTAATTTTATTTTTGTTCATAGTGAATTGTAACAATGGAAAATTGTTATCACTAAGGAAAATGGTAAAACTTGTTAATTAAGGTTAAAAATTTGTGATAGGTTTGAAAAAATAAACTAAAATCTTATTGGGGAATATTATTTCATCTGTTATCATCATAGATTATAAATTTTATTATTTTTTTGAATCTTGATCTTCAGTAATTAATTTAAATTATTCTAATGTTAAGAATAACTATAGGAGTGAAACTCCTCTAACTTATAAAGGGCAACCTCTAATCCACACTAATTGATAAAACTTGAGAATTATAGAACATCCAAGACCTATGATGATAGATTTATAGCTCTCCTACCCCTGTATTTGTGGTTTTTAATCTCTAAGATACTGACCTAAAAGGATTATAGTGTAATCCAAATCAGGGTTTCCAAAGTTGTGGTATAACTCTTAACTATGCTCCTTCATGTTTCTTTCGTATTATACCTCCTTCAAACCTCTAAAAACTGTGATGAAACACTAAAATACATATAAAAATATAATTAAATTTTATTATGTTTATGATAAAACCCATTTTCATCTCTTTCTCCATCATATTGGAAATGAAAACATCACTCTTACATATGTGAAGACTACCCCCTCTACGGAGTGATGTGTTTCATTTTTCATCATCACTTTGTGTTGATGGTTATTATGATGTAATTAATAAATATATATGATATTTATTGAATAATTATAGTTTTATAATGATAATATAATATTTTTATTCTTACGCTTCATTCCATTGGAAAATGATAAATTCACTCTTGCATACATGTGGACTACAACTTCCATGAAGCAATGTGATTTATTTTTCATTTCAACCTTACATGGATGGTCATAGGGTTGTATTTAATGAAAAAACAATATATTTAAAATATTTAAAATATTTTTAAAGGCTATCCATTATCTATTTTATTTTATTTTTAGATATTATAAAAATGAAAATGACATTCATGCATATTTAATGATTTCCATCCCTATGAAATGACCTGATTTATTTTTCATAACCACCATAAAGTATTGGTTTTAAAAGTATATTTAATATATAAACATGATAAATATAAAAAAATTATTTTTTTGAGATGATTAAATAATTAACCCTTGAATCATTTCATGGAATAATGATAATACAATGAACTTAAAAAGGTTTTTAATCAATTAAATATCTAATAAATTTTTATTTTTTTAGGATTTATATAATGAATGAAGTTGGATATGACTTATAGAAAGGGATTTTATCTAAAATTAATTTTAATGTTATCCTTTGAAAATAATTCTCTTCAATATCCATGTTATTTAAAATTATTCATATTTGTTCTTATTTATTTTTCAAATTTTATTCATTTTAATTTTAAAAATAATATTTATTTTCATTAGAGAGTTTAAAAGGGGAATCTATTTATAACAATTATGAATTTCACTTTTGGCTCTAATACCAAAGTTTATAATATTTTTTTTTTCATTTTTATTGCATTCAGATAATTTAACTTCATTATAGCCATTATTTATTATCAATATTCCTCTATAAGTTTACATTTTTTAAAGGAAGATACAATTCCCACTCTTTTTTGAATTTTTATTTTATGTATTAAAAAACGATATTTATTTTTATTCATATGAAAAATGATAAGTTATTTTCTTAGGGGTTTAAATTATCCATTATAAGTGTTATAAGGAGAAAAATTTCAAGATTATAAATATTTCATTAATCATATATTACATACTCATTTTAGATGTTGATAGATGATCCTGATATTGGTCATAATGATAGGTTGCCCTGATATATATCTCCAATTCACTGAGTAATTATTTTGTCTGTGAAGTTAAAAAATGAAATAGATAAATGAGTAGGTTGCTACTATGAAATTAATAGAGAATCATTTATTTTATAATGTTTTAAACACAAGTTAACATGTGTTATGAATATGATTATATAATATTAATATTTCATGCTTCGTATGGGGTTTTTTAGAAATATTTTGAATTCATGAGGAAATAATGTTTTAGAAACATTTAAAGGTGAAATTAATCCTTTTTAAGGTATGCTTCAATGAGTTCTCATGTTCCAAAATATTCCCTACATGTTTTATATACATGATAATGGGGTTTAAAATTTTTTCTTTTATATAATGATGACTTCAAAATGTTTAAATTATTTATATATGCACTCAAAGATTTATTGTTGAAAATTGAAAATATTATCATGTATTTTTCTGTTTTCACAGGACCAGTTTCTTTCCATTATTTTTGTGTCCCTTAAAGTGCTTCTTATACTCCTCTATATTCTAAAAAAAATCATAAGATATTGTGCTGAGGAGTAACTCTCTCATTGTAAAACTTTTCACCTTGGATTTTTTTTTAAAATAAGAAAAACTTTCTTGAGCTAAACATGGTGTAAAAATAAATCCTTATTTTTTAAATAATAAAGTATACATTTTGTTGAAGTTTCCACTTTTTAATGTTATTTTTTTCCTTAATTATTTGAGAACCTAAAGATCACAGGAATGTAAAAAATGTGAAATCTATTCTATTAAACTCATATTTATTGGCTAGTAAAATAACTAAGTGTTATAGTGCAGTACAGTTTCACCCGATCCGAAGCACTAGATAAGGATAGAAAATTTTATTTATATTGACACAGAATTTGAAAAAAATATGAACCAACATTGAAAAAGTTTGCGGAAACCCCCACCCTCTTCTACATGATTTGGGTTGCATGGTTATTATTAACTGGGCACAAACCATGCACCCAAAAAACGTTTCCTCATTTTTAACCATTATAACCACAAATACCATTAAAACTATTAAATTAATAAATAAATATAATAAAAAACTAAATACATAACATTTACATAATGGGTGTAATAATTCTCCCAACCATAATAAATCCACCCCTATGAAGTCCTCAAGCTCCTCATCAGAGAATATCTAAAAGGATGCTACTATTTCACCAAGGAATCACTCTACCAAGTCTCATGGTTATCTCTTCCACACAACATATCATATGTATTGAAGGGGTTAATTTAAATCAAAAAACATTTCCATGATAATATGGGATTTTAATAAACTATTCAACTATAGCATTGTTGGTCACTATGTCCAAACCCTCCCATTAAACCATATGAGATGGGTATAGATGGTACTTTTTCTAGTAGAAGATCTAGAATGCATATTTAATCCATCTATTATAAGAAGGTAAGCATATAAATTATACTACTTACCTAATATTTTATAAAATATTACATGGACTAACATAGCATGTCATTAATTTACCCTTCATACCTAATCGAAGATATACTACCATAGGAGAAACTTTGAGGAACACCTGATCAACCATTAAAAATTTCAATATATGTCATCAGTGTTTGGTATAATATTTCTGCCGAATCTTATCCATATCAATTATTTTTAGATCAAATAAGTCTTGTGAATCATTTCATAAATAATGAAAAGTCCTAACAATTATCTCTCACCCAATTTGAACCAGCAGATAGGGGACTGATATGGCCATCTATATAAAGATTCAAAGAGATCCAGCTATATGAATGTGTGATAACTATTATTTTATAAACATTTAATTAATGAGAAATTATTCTCATATGAGACATGAAAATTGATCATACTACCAGGTAATATATCGACCAAAATTTGAATAAACCACTCGGTTTGTCCATCAATTTAAGGGTGATATTTCATGCCCAATTTCAATTGATAAACCATTACTCCATTAAACCATTCTAAAAATGGGTTGTGAATCATGGATATCAATTATAAACAATCATTAATGTCTCTAAATAAAGATTCAAAATATCTTTGATGTAAAGGCATGGAAGATCTTTTTTAATCATTAACCCTATAATATGAATAAAATGTGTAAATTTATTCAACCGCTCAATAATTACCAATATTATATTCTTAAGACAAGGAGACTGAGGAAATATGATAAAAAGATTAATAGAAATATTACAGCCCTTACATGATGAAATAACAAGATGATATAATAATGATTTTGGCTTCTAGTTATTATCTCTAATCCTCTGAAATATAATACAATGTGATACAAAAACAACAATAAACTACTTCATCCTAGGATACTAGTACTAATGTATTAAATACTAAAACATATTTTAATCCACAAGTTGAATGAATCAACTATAATGGTGACCACCACTCATCATTTTATAACTTTAATTCAAAGGAATCACAATCCACCTTTGAAAAAAATGGATCTATTGGGAAATTAAGAAAACTAACTTATGGTTTTCCTAACATTTAAATTTCACTTATCCATGGACAGTTGGGATCCACTGCTTGTATAAGATTAGTTTGATCATCTCAAGAGGATGAAACCTACACACTATTTAAGAACAAATATTCATCTTCCCCTTCTACCTCCAAACAAAACCAATCAGATAAGCCCAAAAAATCCATTTATCCCCATATTCCTTCACTTCCCGAGTTGTTAGTTTTTTTTCATGGAATCAACGACTATATTCACTATACACGTATGTTGGTTAAATTAATGTAAATATTATAGAGGTAATATAAAAGACACTTATGTATTTGATTAAAATATTTTTTTTTGGAAGATATAACTTATATTTCAATGATCATTAAACAGAAAAAACATTTAATAGAAAATTTAGTGGATCCCTTTATTAAAAAATGCATCACCACAACTAATTCAAGATCATATATTGGGTAATTTCTATAATGAGGTTGAAATTGGTGTGAAAAATAAGCCAAAAAATAATAAGGCTTAATCAACACACATGTCAACCCTGTTCTTAAAGTGTCAAAATACACCACATAACTTATGTCTAAGTTAGGAAGGTTCAGAATTAAAGATGAATTAGACCTCAATTTTAACTCATCAAAAGATATAGTGTACTTCTCATCCCAATTGAATCTCATTCCCTTATAGGTAAAGGCTATCAAGGGTGATAAAAATATAGATAATTCTTGCATGAAATTCATATAACATATTACTATTCCTAGAAAACTCATAATCTTTAATATATTCCATGTTATCTTCCATGATATCACTGATTGGATATTTTCTAACTCTTTATAAATGATTATTTAACATATTTCATGACCCAATAACATCACTTACTAGATCTAAAACTAGAATTTAACAAATTTATCATACAAACGATGGTCCATAAAACTTCCCAAAATACATCCTGATTGTCCCAATGATTTTTCATTATCATAGAAAAAATAAAGATATCATCAATAAAAATCATAAAAAAACTCTCTTGATACTGGTGGAAAATTTGATTCATCAATGCCATGAAATAAAAGGGTAATTGGTGAGGATTAATGAAATAACCAAATACTAATAATTTCCATTACCACCTTACAATTAATTATTAAGAATATATACGTCCTTAAACATTAGCAGGAGGTATTATGACATAAGGTGAATCTTAGAAAACAATCTAAATCCTTTGAGTTTCTCAAATAGATAGTTAATATGAAGTAACATGTATTTATTCTAAACTGATAGTAAATTTATCATTCATTAGTCAATAAAAATTCAAAGGCCTTAGCATTCCTTCATATCAAATAGAACCTATGATTTCCATGGTGAGATGCTAGGGTGAATTATACAGGTGCCTTCAGGATAATCCAGATGAACTTTTTGTTCATTAAAATATGAAGTATCCATTTGGTAAGATGGAAAGAATATACTTATCTTCCCAAAGAGTAGATAAATAGAGAACTCTACCTCAATATGGGGTGGATATATATAAAAACATTATGAATGTTATTGGAATACCTACTTATCACCCAAGTAATCTGAATGTTTTAACTCCCCAAACCTATATCAGAAAATAAATCTAGATAATTCAAAAGATATTAATCTAAAGTTTATAGTTGGAGGTCCTACTTTTTTTAAAAATGGTCCCAATCAATATGTAATATGTGAGTGTTCATATTAGGGTAAAAAAACCGAATCCTTTCTTAATAAAAATTGATTTGATATTTTGATGTTACCTTCTAATAAATTCTTAGCATAAGGTAAAAAATATCCAAGTCAAGAACCATGAAATCCCGAACAACCTAGACATCAGTAATAACCATAATAAGATTAGAAAACGTAAAATATTTGTCTCTCATATTTCCCAAATATGTAGAGATATCCATTATATAAGATATAAACCTAGGTCATAATCCTAAAGAATCAGTCATCTTTTATGAAATTTAATAATGGCATGCACCCATGTAAAAAAATATAAGTCCATATATGAATAAATATACACCATACATATGATGTCACTTTCGTATATTATGAATCCTATGGAACATTATCTACACATATAAAAACTCTTATTGATCCCACTGTGATATTACCTAATAAGATAAGAGTCTCCATTCATCTTAGGATTAGAACCTTCTGCCTTAGACACATCATACATCAACTGAAAACCAATAGAAAAAGTAGAATCCACCTTATATCTCTCATGAGTGTTCATACAAAAATGTTATAGATTCCCCAAGCACACAAATAGGTGTAAAAGTATATTTAGCTTCCTAGAAGAACTTCATGGGTTCCCCAAATTCCCAAACAGATATCATACTACCTATATATGGCCTATGGGAACCCCATGAGAAAAATGGAAAGGATGATGCAGACTCCCACAATTACTACAACTATAATCTTTAGGCATCCTATTCCTATAAGAAGAGGAAGTATAGATTCCTTATTAGTAGTAGTGGCACCACTGATTCTCATAGACCATTCTATGTACACCTTTACCACCACTACCTTGTAAAATACCACTATATTTGTTGACTAGAAAAGAAGAAGGATAAAAAACCGAATTTGAGGCTTCAATCACATATCATAAGGACAAGATTTCTAGTGGCTGTTAACAGGATGCTAGGGGGAGTTGTATCAACTCAGATAACTGATTGGCATATTCCATCATGGGATGATCCACCTACTCCAAAATCACAAACATCCAAGACTTCACCACACTTAAGGTATTTGGATAGAATTTTCAATTAAACATATCCTTGATCTTAAAATGACTAAGATATTCAAGGATTTTATCAAAGAAGATCATGTCCCACTACTTCCATGTTGGACCTTCAACACATATATGGTAAAGATATCCTTGGATGTATCATGGGTTTAAAAGAAATAAGAGATACATTATATATTTTTCATCCACTCATTAGGTTATTAAGGCACATGGTTACCCATGAAAGATTGTGAGTTTTACTTTATAAATTACTAGTCATGATCCACCATCTGATATTTACATAACTCACTACCATATATGAGAGGCTAGATTGTCTTGATATTCAACCTAATGATATGTGAATCCATAAGAGTGTTATCTTGCATTGTGTTCTCCATAAATACCACTCTATGATTCACATGATATTTTATAGGAAACATAATCTATAAAACATTAAACATGGAATCCAATATATACAAAAATCAACACAAATTTAATCATGGATAGTGGGTGAAAATCCATCCATTTGTTCATAAATGGTTAACAAAAATATGAAATAATTTTTGAAACACCAATGGGTTGAAAACACAATTCTTTCAATATTTTACCACTCTTTATATCTTAATTTCACAATGTTACAAATAATGTGCCTACCATGTGAGTTTCACTAGGAGGAGCCTAGTCCTAGCCACAAAGTCATCACATTGATTTCCAAACTATTCACTTATATCATGATCCTTTATTTTTCCTTAAATTTGCAATCCCCTATAGTCTAATTTTTCTCATAAATAACCCATTGTATCCATTTTAAAAACATAATAACAATAAATTATATCAATTTTTTTGATAATTAATCTTAATTCATAACCCAATTTCCTAACCATCCATGGTAACATGAGGTTCAACCCGAAAAGAGTTATCCAGGCACATATTATACACTCAACATAAGAACTAGTGATCCTTATCCACTTTATTTTCACTCCACTAATAATGAGATAGTGATATAATAAAAAAAAATTATGAACCGTATTGGTTAAAGATATAACATCACACTACATGGCTTGCCTACGGACTCAAATAATGTTCTTGATAACCCCAGGCTAGCGACACGCATCAAGGAATCAAATTCAAACAACATGTGAATGATTTCACCCTTGAAACCTAATAATACACATGAATTATACCATTAAATACGACATGATAAAATCATATATCAAACATAAATGAATATTAATAAACCAAAACAATAACAAAGACCATCCAAATAAGGTGAAACATAACGTAAACTATAATTTAATAACCAAAATCTCTACATAATATGATGACAATTTGATAAACAAACATAAAACACAATAATGATCAAAATAATGTCAAGGAAGAAATTATTGTTTCTTATAGAAACTAAATTATACTAACACTATAGGGTCCCCAAGATTCTATACACAACACACATTCTCATCACCCATAGTGCCCATATTCACCACACTAAGGAAGGATGATGAGTATCAAGAGGCATCACCACATGATGCAGCTGCATTCCTTTACTTAAATAATATATAAAGATGTATATATACACTCAAGGGGATATTTGGGATATTAAAAAATACTATTTGAATTTGACCTTGGCTGATCTAGCTGGAAATTAACATTTTTCGAAAATCACATTACATATTGCAAATCCATCACTGAAAAATAGTTTCAAACATTATTCTATTTTTTAATAATAAGATTTTTTTTTGTAATCAACATAAAAAGACACACCATATAATTTTACCATGTAATTATCGAAAAAACATCATCATAGTATTCATATAATGGAATAAAACAAACATATACAATGAGAAACACATAGGATTTAACCTAGTAGGGTAAAAATAATTAGGAATCACTCATAGATGACTACCATACCTAAATAAAGAAGAAAAATCACCAAAATTATAAAATCTCATTAGGTCTCACCATCAATGATCCATGGGTAGTGTATAAGATAATATAGGTCATGAACCTTCTAGGTTTCCAAATTCTCCCTAAGGTATCCCATGTGCAATCCAATCAACCTCACAATCTACCAGTTTTTTTAATTTTTCTGAGATTTAAAAATCATTGAAAACATATTTCATAAATAATTTTTTTACAAGACTTATTTTGATATCTTTTTGAGAATAATAATCCTCTTTTGAAACATTTTATCAAGCATCTAGAGGTTTTAAAAATTATTTCAATGAAAAAACTAAGAGAAACCACCACTTTTCCTCAAATAAAGTTAAGAGAAAAAAACATTAAGCACAAATCAGTCATCAATCATGAATTTAGTCAAAGAAAAATCAAGAAAAACCAAAGGGATTAAAATAAATAAAGGCATTACAATGAAAATTCATATTATATAGATATACCTGCTTGAATGCGATGAAAACTCATTTCCTTTGTTAGATATAACAAAATAAGGAAAAAGTGGGTCATGTAAATATAAAAACAATAATATCTCTAGAATTGAACCCAAAAATAGACATGAATTCATGAACAATGTTCATTTAGGTCATGTAAACATGATAATCAATGAAAAATAATTAATTTATAAAAGGAAGGCATATAAATATAAAATGAATCTGGAGTTTCCTTTTAGGAATCCAATAGAAATTTCAAAGGAGAAAGGAGTATGAAGAATCCATCACTGGGGGGGGGGGGATGATATGTCATTTAAATGGGTTAAAGAGAGGATAAATTGAATTAAATATGATAGAAGAATAAAATTCATTTTATATTTTTATTAAAACTAGGAAAGACACATGGACTAGAAAAGAATGCATGATACTCCTAAACCTAAAAGAGAATGAATATTTTTCCATGGATAGAAACATGGATACATATACTATGTTCCAAAGATAAAAAATGTATGATAAAACACCTCAACATCCTACAATGTTTTAGATATATAGTTAATACAAAGATTGTGGGAGCTATAAACCCCCTCATATTTTCTCTAGTATGTTAATTTCCAAGATCCGACTCTAAAAAATCACAAGAAATTAATAAATAAATAAAATAAAAAATTAAATATACTAATAAAAAGTGGGATATCAAGATATTTCTACCATGATATTTTCTTTCTATATTTATAATTTTATGTATAATATTAATGATAGATTAAGATAATAAGAATTTAAAACTTTTTGTTTTTTGTTTTTAATTTTTATCATATTATATTATAATGTTTTATAATTATATTTCATTTAGTTATGATATAATGAATTTAATTCTATATTTTAATGTTATACTATATTGATAAAAGTATTTGTTTATTTTATTTAGTGCTTCATAGAAAACAAGTTATCTATGAAATGGGTTTTATTAATAAAATCACACTGAGAAATACAAGGGGTTATATTTTAAACCTTGGAACTAATATGTTTTGATTGAGGTTATATTCACTCATTCCATTATGTTTAGTTGGAAAAATATTTAGGATATTAATTTGAGTGTCCAATTGGAATTTTTTACCCTCAACATAACTTTTCTATAAATATATGAGGGTATTCATAAATATATAAAATATGCAATAATAATGTGTTGGTACAATCATCCCTGGTAATTTCTAGTGATTAATATTTATAGATTTTTTGTAACATTTTATATGGATTGATTGGATAATTTTATAGAATGCACCAACTTATACCTTCAATGAGTGTCTTTATCCTCCCCTAAGGGAGATTAACATGCCCTAATTGTGGAAAGAGATTTACAAGTAGGTTGTTTAGAGCCTTACTACCACCAGAGGATGTTATCACAACCCATTTCATATGTGATTTTTAGGTAATAAAGAGAAGATAAGATAGATTATATTTCTTAATATTATGGATCTATATCATGATATTTTTTGAGTAATTCTTAGGGTTCATTCCTAATAACAAGGTTGATTTCATGATTGATTTGATGTTGGGAATGAAGGCTATATACATTCCACTTACTAGATAGATAGAGTATAGTTGAAAGAGATAATGTATTAGCTAGAATAATTAGAGGTGAAAGAGTTTATTATCCTAAGTACTTCCACATGGATTTCTCATGTTATGTTTTCTAAAAATGAAAAGGATCGTTTTCATTTATTGAAAGGATTACATAATCATAAATAAATTGTGGACATGAATTAGTATCTACTTACTCATATTGATGACATATTTAATCATCTAAGGAGATCTTGGTGGTTATCTAGGATTTATTTGAGGTTCATTTACCACTTATTTTGCTGATGATAGAGGGAATTCCCTAGACAAAATCTAGTTGTATATTTGACTTACATGAGTTCATAATGATTCTATTTAGATTGACAAACACACCAATATGATTTATAGAACTAATGAATAGATCCTTATATCTGTATCTAATTTAACTTATTGTGACGTTCATCGATGAAATGTTGTCATTTTATTTTTAAGGGGAGGAACATAGTGGTCTATATAAGATTAGATTAGGCACACTAAGTAAGACTCATCTTTATACCAAGATTTCAATGTATCTTTTCGATTAGATAGGTTTGTTTCATTATAAGTTGATATGAAAATTTAATATATAATTGGACCCTATAAATGTAAATGTTTAAATTTCATGGAAGACTTATATGAATGTGTTTAATATCCATAATTTTGTAGGATGGGAATAACACTGTCATATATTTAATTGAGACTTATTCTAATTAAAAATACCGGTGATGGACATGAAAAAACTGGGAGTGAAGATCAAATGGATTGATCAATGTGAGGGAGACTTCTAGGATTTGAAATGTATATTGATGACCATTCCAATCCTAAACATACTTGAACTAGGTATGTAATAAATGTTATTCCTTGATGCATTAGAATATGATCTTGGATAAATTTTAGTACATGATTAGTTGTTAGTCAGTTATGGATCTATGTAGTTAATGCTTTAAAAGAAGTGCCACATGACTCTTGATTTGGAGTTAGAAGTAATTTTTATGAACTAATGTGTTGGAAACAATATCTATTATATACGAATAATTTTCTGTGAACTGGACACATGGTCCAAAAATAAATTTTCATACTGTAACAAGAACATTTCATAGATAAGTTAGGTTGAATGACTACAATAATTCACATTTGAGATAATATAAACCACAATGAAGGGAAATCAGTATAATATTTGTTTAATATTAATAATTAAGCCCATGTAGTGTGAAATTATAGTTTAGAATGGTTGTTAATAAACCCCTTTATTAGGTTATATCATGATAACTATAATTATGAATGAAGGTTTTAACTCACAAATCTTAGCATCACACCATCTATTTATGATCGGGTGAAAGATATTTATGTGTTAAAAATTGTTATTTGGGTGATGAGGGATAATATATATTCTTGGGATCCACCATAATATTATAACCATGATAGGTATGTCGATTTTCATTTTAGATGTACAGTTAGGTTATGGAAGAGAATATTAATATAGATACTACATAAATCCTTCACTCATAAATTTAATATATATATAATATATTATATAGTATAATATATCCAATATTAGACATTAAAACATAAAATACAGAATGGTTTTTTATATATTTATGATTTTTATCACGTTTTACTATTGATAAGTAATTATAAGTCTTGGAAATTTTTTCTATGAAAATACCTATGGGAAATAAATGTGTATGATTGGGAAGGTAGTGTGTTATATAGTTTGAACAAACCATGACACCACCCATACAGCCCCACAATCATATCCTATGATTTAGTGTGTTAGAAGAAACATGTTATACGATTACACACTACTACTTATGTAAATATTATATAATATGATTCATTTATAAATCCTAAAATACTCATTAGGAATATGAAGATTAAGATTTAAATTTTTTTTAATTCTTATAGAATGACAATCATTTGAGGAGAGTTATATATAATATAATTCTTGGTAGAAAGAAAAATATATGCATATGATTCACGTGTTGGAAGATGGCTTAACTATAATAACTTTTAACCTAAACAACCCATAATTATTGGTTCAATAGCATGTATTATACTTTATTTTATTCTTATGAACTTTTAGGTTTATAGTTTTAGAGAATTAAACACTATAATTTTACAAAAAAGTGGAAACATCCACACAATGTACATTTTTCAAAAAAAAGGTTCTTATGTTTACACTCATGTTTCATTATTTTCACACATTATTCTTTCAATAAGAGTCATCATATCATATATTTTGAAATTATTAATTCATCCACTCTTCCTTAATCACTATGATTTTTTTTAAAACATGGTATGAGTGAAAAAAATCTTTGAAAAGGATAATAAAGGATAGGAAATCCTTTAAAAAAATGAAAACCCGTAATAATGTTTTCATTTTTCACAAAATAAAATTTGAGAAAGTAATAAAACATAATAATTTATAAAATCAAACATTTTTCAAGAAAATCATTAAAACTCATAAAAAAAATAAAACCCATTAATGTGTCTTGGTATATCATATTTAATACCCAAATTCACTCAAATTTCACCCATAATGAAATACATTATAATTAATTAATTCCAATTGACATTCCACTATAGAATAAATTGTTATCCAGTGCATTGGAGGGTTATAACCTAGTCCAAACCATAATTATCCATAATGAATAATAATTACTATATGTAAACATATATAATCTTCTTATTTCATCACAATACTCATTTTAATACATAATAAAAAGGAGTTTTAAATATGTGACTAAAATTAGATGAAATATCCTTTTATTTTTATAAATTTCTAAAAATGAAAAATTCACCCAATTTATATTAATTAAATTTACTTTTTAAATCATGTAAAAATGAATAGAAAAAATAAACATGAATAATTTTCATGATAGTGGGAATAGGTGTTCATGTTAAAAAAAATTCTTTTTAGACTTTAGTAATGGTATTGAAATGCAACCTATATACAAAAGTTTATAAATATTCTATTTTAAACCTTTGTAAATATAGTCAATGATAGCTCAAACTATCTTTAAAAAAATCATTGAATTATAAATATGAATATTATAGTCAATTTATAAGAACATGGATATGGAAGAGAAATATTTTAAAAGAAAACATTAAAAATGGTTCTAAATAAAATTCAATCACATCATGGCCCAACACACTTCATATGACATAAACAATAC
Organism: Viscum album; assembly: GCA_963277665.1. NCBI lineage: Eukaryota > Viridiplantae > Streptophyta > Magnoliopsida > Santalales > Viscaceae > Viscum > Viscum album. Next base: position 486,077,741 of record OY728129.1, read on the forward strand.
TAGATAATAATAACTCACTCAAAATAAGTTTTTTTATAAAAATAACTAGAGATATAGGGGCATTACTGTGATGGAGTGTGAGGATGTGACCACTAAAAATATTTTGAAGTCATGTGTCAGTGATCAGATAAAATGATATAAAATAAATCTGTCATTGGGGTGCCCTTTTCTAGCCAAATAATCTACTATAATGTTCTCTTCTATGACCATGTGACTAAACTAAATTCCTGTTTTGATGATCATTATGAATTTAATGATAATATATGAAAGGTCCCATGGTTTAGATGATTTGTTATGGAGAAACCCTATAAGAATTATTGACTCTGAATCAACCCCCAAAATATTTATCTTGTTTAAGTGGCACAAAAAGAGGCCACTATCCATGGACCCTGTTTCCAACCAAATAAAATTACCTAGTCCATAATTAGTTTTGATTCTAAGAAGAAATGAACCCCTGTCATCCCACAATATACCTCCCCCCATTATAAACCAATTCTCACAGGAACAATCATTATTCAGCTTCAACCCTAATCTTAGAGGTATCCATTTAAACCATCTCCCTTGGTGATTACAACAAAATTCCTTTGACAGAAATAATACACTTAATATTAACACCTTATTGAAACCAATGAACCCCTACTTTTAATGAGAGAACAAATCTACCCCACTAGAGATATAACTCAAACCAAGATACAAAACAATGCATCTTCTTACCATTCCTCATGATGTTCTAGGATTCCCAAATCACCCAAAACACCACTAAAAATTACATGGAATGTATCTTAACATTAAAACCATTATGGTCAAATCCATTGAACCAATATGTGATAAAGTCATTAATATATTACCCATGCACTGATATTCCCATAAATTTCACAATAAAATCCCATATGTACTATGCCCAAACTCCTATAAAGAAGGGATTCCAAACAGATTCTGAGTTTGGATAAATGTAGAACTAGTAACAAAAATCCAAATAAAGACACGTATATTGAACATTTTTATTCATTATGATAGAATTATTTATCAATATCCAAATTATGAAGTTGATTTAATTAGAAATATATTTACAACAGATCATGGATGCCAACTCCTCAGGCTCATGGATTTCATACAACAGTGAATGAACATATTTTTCACTAGAGTTCCTAGTCAATGACTCTAAAGGACACAAATAAAGGGTTTGTTCACCAGGATGATTCTTCCATATAGTGTCTTCTGGTCCTCATGACGTCTCGAGTGGATAAAAATAAAAAACTGAATATAATCTCTAAATGAAATAATTGGGACTAGGAACCCCCTGAAGAATAGAGATATATTGCCTAACCAAATATCCTTCCAGTAATTCATGTCACTATTCTATACTGGCTACCACACATTCTCCTTCAAACACTTCATTTTCTCCATCATACACCCATAATAATAGATGAAATTCTGGCTCCATCCTCCTATCCTCTATAGTCCTCTCCATTTTGATTTCCCATGAATCTCTCCAACAAATAGCTCCCCTTGATAATGTACTTTGAATTATTTCCCGTAATTTTCTCATGGATCACGTCACACTGTATACATTGATCCTTCCTACCATGATAGGTTTCTCTATTATCTTCCATGAAGCCCGGTGAAATCATCCTCCTTTATTATAATATCATATGAACTTCATCATGATTTTTCTAACTGATCTATGGCTACCTTAAACTCCTTGATAATCAAAATAACATGGATTGGGATAGATGTGACAACTCTGTTCACAAGGATTATCTTTATAACAAAGGACACAATGGTATTATTCTAATTTAAAATGTAACTAGTGATCATGTCGATGGTATCACCAAAAAAAACTTCTTGATCCTCCTATTTGGAATAGGGGAATTGAGACAATCCATCATAAAGTGGAAATTGTGTATGCCAATTCTATCTTGGATGTCTCTACCCTGCCTTTTCGATCATTTTTTGAGAGGAAAACACTTCTCTTCCCCTAGTTAACCCATTGGAAGCTCCATAGGTCATATAAATCCATGATATTGTTGAATCCATTAAAATAACATTTCGTAGAATTGATAAAAATACATTTCTTTAGCAAACATTGGAAGGGAAATCATCTCAACCATAGTATTGTTCCTATAAAGAAACATTTTTTCTCCTATAGTACATTCTAGTCGTTCCTATATAGAACCTCCTCGTCCAATATAAAAAAGTATTGTTAATAAATGATATAACATCCTCAAACCTCACATAGTTTTGTAGAAACCCAAAACCATTCCCATGATCGAAATGGAAATATACAATTACACATTACATCTACAAAATGAGTCAAAGACCTATTCCTTAAACCCAAACTATCTCCTGACCCTCATAATAAATCTCCACTCAAGCAGACCCTAAACCTTGTCCATATCCACATTGATCATGTTATTTTTCTAGTAGTCTTCTTATAAATTTAATTAACCATCTATTTAGTGATCCCTATGAACACTTTTACACTTCATCCTTGAATGAAAACATACTACACCTCTTACATAAGAATTGGAAGAACCAAATTGAGCGTTTTGTTCATTCGGAATTTATGATTTTTTAATCTAAATTGTAAAGGAAAATTTGTCTAATATGGTTTAAGGTAATAGGATTATTGACTTTTTGGATGATGACAATCATTGTTGAACACACAACCATGGTGAGTGTACTTACCTCGAAACATTATTTCACATATTTGATCACATGTTCTTTGTTAATATACCATGTAGCAACATATATGGGTCACAAAAATCTTCCAGGTACAAGATGAGAATATCCTAATTATCCTCCTCATCTAGTATACTTATCAAGGCATCATACTATCTATTTTAACTCCCTCATAAGAAGTTATATGAGTCTACCAAGAGACCATAGAAGTGATACATTTTGTGATTCCCTACAAGTCCCACGTCATTCACTAACGATCTATCCTCAAGCTTCTGATTGGTCCTTCTTAACACCTTTTCATTGATGCATTCTTGAACCAAGGTCAGGTTCATATCACCCTATCTTATCCATAGATCATGTTATTTATCCCTGATCACATTCCTAATCTCTAGTAGTTTATTTATTAGAATATTTTGTTTTCTACCATGGTTCCAAAAGAATCATCATACCATCTCTCTTGGAGATGTTCCTCTAACCTCTAAATTTCCTCTTTAACATCATCTAGGCTAGTTTAATTTTTACTATTAGAGTTCCACTCAGGGATGTCCTTCTTCAATAATTTAATCCAATTGGTTATTCCTTCCCTTGGGGAACCCCACACCGATTTTTCCCAATATCTCATGAATTCAAAAATAAACTTGTTTTCTTGTGCCCAAATTCAAGAATAGAATAATGTTTCTCTCATATTGTCTCCCCTCTTTAAAAGTGCCACAAGAGGAGAGTGATCCAGTCGAAATCGGGTAAGGAAAAAAATGTTTTCATATGGGTAAGAGTTGAAGACATAAAGAATAGTGTGAAACTTGTCTATCCTACTCAAAATACACCTGAGAAATTTTCAATTATTACACCATGTTAATTATTTCCACATAAGCCTATATACATTAGTTTATTGATACTAAGGAGCTATCTAAAGTCTTATAATACCTTACATGATAAATACACTCTATCATTCGTCTCAAAAAAATCTGCAATATTGATAAAATATCCACTAATAAACGAGGTTGGGACTCTGGATTGTGTGATGTATAGGTTCTACCATTGAGATGTTAATTCTGTTACCTCGCATTTTGCAAAATAAAAATAAAAGAAAAATTAAATACCCTAAGAACTAACCTTTTTGTGAAATGATGAGAGGTAAAAACCATAAGATCCATTGAAATGTTTATCATTTATAAAATCTATAGGCATGAATTCCATGGAATACCATGCAGAAAATACAAAAAAACCATTCTTTTAGAAAAATATGAAAATTGCCTCTCATTCTTATTTGGTTCTAAAATTACCAAAAAAGATTGATGGAGACATCGAGATTGATTATCAAGGGGGCCACTCTTCATTTGAGCCTCCAAGTACCTAGAATTATATACAATTATAGAACGAATTAATAAATAGGGGGTACATTAATTGTGGATAAAATATTTTCTTCTGTTGATTTATAAATTAGAACCAGTTTCCTCCCTAAAATTCAGGTTAGTGTGGCGGTAGTCATACATAGTATAATGAACCAACCCGGGTTGACCCAATATGTAACTAGAGTTAGCCTCCACACAACCTAAATCACATTCTAAATCACCAAGGGAGATAACAAATCCCTGAGAACAAAAAACTATGACTTGTGGAAGGTTTTCCCCTTATAAACTAGCCCGACTCATCCATATAATGGTAAAACCAAATCGATAACATTAGAGTCAATGTAATAAGACAAAAAGATACCATAAATAGTGACATACATCATAGAAAAACTTTTGAAAGCTGTACGTATACACACATTCTTAAAAAAAACAAAACTCAAAAGAATTTGTACAATTCCAAACAAGTTCCCAAGATCCAACCCAAGAGATATGAAAATATCAAAAACTACTCCCCCTAATCCAATACCTATGAAACCATGTGTCCTCCCAAAACACTAGATAGTGGTAATTGGGAATGTCCACCCCGGTACATGGTGACCTTGACTTTACTTGTTTCTAATAAAAAATTGAAAAATGCGCAAAGGTCTAAGAAGGGTGTGAGGTAGGAAGATGAGTAGGTTAACACCATTAATATATTTAATTATTTTAACCATGAAAACCAATAAACTTGTTTGAAAAAAAAAGAAAACTAGACCAATTTAAAAACATAACATTTTCATATACACCATTGAAATCTCCTTAGTTTCCCATTTAATGGAAAATTTATTTTATGAAACAATTTTGAACATGGTTTAAATAAATAAACATGGCCAAAATCCATACAATTCACAATATCGCAACGAACATATAATAAAGGGTGAGCATAACATCAACAACATATAATCACATCAATGTAAAATGGAAATAATATATCTCATCACATAAAAATAGAACTAATAAAATTCATAAATCCTATAAATTAAACTATCATGTGTAATGTGAACCTAGGTCTCTAAACATTATCCATATCATGAGTGATTAAACACATATTATAGCTAGATATGAAAATGGAATATTTCACAGTCTTCCATGAGACTAACATGGAATATATCATGATCTTCCAACCCAAAGGCTCTCACAGACCCATGTAAACCGAATTTCAGTCTTACATGGTCCTCCCTGTGAGGGATTACATGGACACTCGGATAGACCAAAGTGGAAGCTTCCATTTTATTATCTTCAAAGGCTCACATGATCCCTCAAACAAACTCCATTCTCACACCCTGGTTAACCCATGTGGTACTCCATCACTACACATTGTCAAGAAAGGGCCTATATAAGACAAGGCACAACACAAACCTTTTCAAAAATAAGCATGACCATTTTATAAAAAAACCATTCCAAAAGTAAAACCACTTCCAAAAGCTATTTATAAATACTTTTAAACCCATACAACCATTCTGATCAATTTAAACAAACACTTGGGGGTGTATAAAAGACATATCCATTTACAAACCCCACATTAAAAACCCAAATTTCCAATCCAATCTATGAAACAAATCAAACATGGAATAAACATAATTTAAATAAAAAATTAAACAATGAAAACCAATAAAGCATATAAATATAATTAAAATTCAAGTAAATCACCATTAAATAGAGACACCAACCTTGGATTTGTCCAAAAAAGTTTGCTTCTATTTAAGATCACCTAGATGAGGTATAATAAGGTCTCACACACCTAATCTACAAGAAATCAATCCAAAATTCCCCTCACTGACACTAAACTCATCAAACACCCCCACTAGGGTTCCACATCCCCATGGAAAATGAATAAAAATGATAATACATAGAAAGTAGGGAAGAAAACAAAAATAAGTCACCTTACCTTTTACCAAAAAAGCCTTGAACCCAAGAGGAATCCAACAATGATAGGGGGAGGTCCCACACAAAGGAGAAGGGTTGAACATATTTGGGTAGGAAAATGAGCCCCCAAGTCATAAAAACATGATAGGGGTAAATAATTAAAAAAACATTAGGTGACATAGGCAGATCATATGGTTAGGAAAACCATGCACCAACTGTTTGGGTGATACTATCCAAAAAACTGTGATTCACTGTCACTATTGGGGTTTTTATTGTTTAATTGTTTTCTCAAACCATGAAAACCCCCCACAATCACAAACAACAACACCCTCTCATGGTTAGTCGCTTGGTTAGAGAAATTATGTGCTAACTGTGTACATTGGTTTGTATTCAAAAAACACATTTTTCCACTCCCAACACAAGAGATCTCAAATAACGCATGAAAATATAAATAAATATGAAAATTAGATGTCCAAGTGACCCAAAGGGTGCCACAAAATCTTGTCTATGACCCTTCCTACCCCAAAAAGTACTCAGGATCCTCTACAAGAAAAATGGAAAGGCCACCTCCCCCCCCCACATGAAATTATCACTCTCATGCCTTCTTGATTTCACCTATAAATTTATGTATCATAGAAACCCTTAGGATCATCTTACCATAGATCACCTTGTTATAATCATCTACAATACGAATAGGCTACTCCACCATGGTGGAATCATGCTCTAACTAAAAAATATCCCACTCCAACATAAGTGATGGGTACAGATGGTATCTATTCATTTTGGATATGTGAAAGGTATCATGGAATGAGGTTATCAATGATGGTAGATCCAACCAATAGGATACCTTTACAAGACGGTCTCAATATTTGGCCAACATAACATGGTACCAATTTCACATGATTTCCCAAGCGATGCTGACCTAACTAAGAAAATTCATATAGAAACACCTAATCACCAACTTAAAACTCCAATAAATGATTAATAAGGTTGGAATAATGAATTTTGTGACTGTATGATAATTCTAACAATCAATTAATTAGTCACACTAACTCCGTCATCTCTTGGACTAAGATTTGTCTAACCAATTAACACTCACCTCCCTCACCCAAACACAACATGGATTAGAATTTCTTGCAATGCAATGCAATAAATATGGCCATATGAATTGAGGGCTAATAGTTTTTGTTATGGGAAAACATGTCCAATGAAATTTTCCTTTCCCAAAAAAATTCCAAAGTAAAGAACACATGCCCGTAAAATATCCTCGAGAATCTAGATGGACCAATTTGACTAACCATCAATATGCAGGTGGTATATGGTGATCTAGTTAAGCTTAGATCCCAAAGAATCCAAGATTACTAACCAAAATATATATGTGAAGAGGGAATACAAGTCAAAATCTATAGCTCATGGAAGTCGATACATCCAAATAACTTCTCAAACATACAAGTGCATGAGGACCTATAATGTAGTCAACTCCCTAATGGGTACAAAATGGACTAATTTCATCATACAATCATCAACGAACAATATATAATCTTTCCCATTTAGATTATAGGGTATCCCATTCATGAAATCTATATAGATCTCATCCCACTTCCACACAGGAAGGGGAAGTGGATAGAAAAATATGACTAGTCCTTGATGCTATTTTTTGATCCTATGGTAGGCCAATCATTTAGACACAAGGTTTTCCAATTCATATCATATCCCAAGCCATTAATAATATCCCCTCAAGTCATAAAACATATTTTTATCATCATGGTGAATGAACATAATAGAATAATTATCCTCACAAATCACCACCTTCTTCATGCTAAATGGAACATCCATCTTCCCTCTAAAAATCAGAGAACCAAAGAGAGACTAAGACAAATCACCTGAGGTCTCCCCAAAATTTATTGCACTACTAATATTATAGAACTCATGGTCGAATTCCTACTCAATACTCACCTGATATATGAGATATGGAATACTATACACATCGTACAATAATAAATACACCCTAATCCTCTTCAAACCCAGCCTTAGATCAATAAAAAAACACATCATACCCCACTCATCCACTAATTCCTAAACTACCTTCCCTGAAGATTCCTTCTCAATGTGTTGATGAAAATATTTCCATTCCCAAGAATATATGAAATATCATGATCAAAATTATAAACGTACTCTACATAGAGTCTCAAAATGAGGTTAATTTCCCTTTGGATGGAAATATAATTCAGGATACTATAATCTTAATAAACTGTAAAAAGATCCTTGAAGAGGTAATGTCCTTATGTATTTAAAGCATGTATATCAGCTACCAATTCCAGGTCATTGGTGGGATAATTATGCTAATGTGGGAGTATCTTACTTGAGCCATAAGCCACCACATGGTCATCTTGTATCAGCATGCATTCTAACCCCATGCCGGAAGCATAAAGAAACATTGATTAATACCTTATACTATTATGAAGAATCAAAATATGTGTGGATATTATATGGGTCTAAAATAGATCAAAATCACACTATAACTTATTATCCCATTCATACTTCACCACTATTCTAGTAAAAATCATCAAGGTGGATGCTACACTGTATAATTCTCTAATGAGACATCTATAATACCTAGAAAATCCTAGAAAATAGTCGATCCCAGACACATTTTTGGGATACTTTGAAGACATGAAAACATGAAAATTCTATGGATCCACTAAATATCATACATTAGAAACCAGATAGCCTAAAATAATTTCGTCTTTAAAACAAAATAAGCACATGGAAAACATGTATTATTTACAATACTCACTAAAAACACTCAAAATAACCTCTATATGGTCAGAATTGTCCTCCTCCATCTTCAAATACACAAATATTTCATCAAAAAGCATGACTATGAAGGATTCTTAAATTTTGGCGAAGATCTAGTTCATTAATTCCATAAATACTATAGGGGGTTTGGTTAGAACAAATGGATTAAGAAAATAATTGAAATGCCTATACAGACACTGAAAGGAAGTCTTTGGAACATCCACTTCTGAGACCATCAACTGGGGTTACCCTAATATAATATCAAATTTAGAAAAGCAATGGGCCCCTCTATGTTGATCAAACATGTCATTAATTATAGGAAATATATATTTAATCTTCACATTGACCTGGTTATTATTATGATAGTCTAGGAAATGTCAGAGTCACTTATCTGAATTAATTGAAAATTGATCTAGATAATCACATAAAGTTGTGCTAGGATGGATATCACTCATGCCCTAAAGTTCTTATGACTAAACATTCACCACTTTCTTCTCTATCAGAGCCATCCAATAAGATATGAAGGAAACAAGATCATCATAATTAGAAAATAGACAATGAACACAATCTCTAACAAGGGAGGGAATCTAAATATATACTTCAGAAACATTTCTGAGAACATTTCTAAAACCACTATAAGCTCACTCAATGAACACTACTCAATAACCTTAAGAAACAACCTATAAATATGTATTAAGATCAACCCCATATCTGAAGTAACCACTCGTTCCCTCCCTGGTCAAGGATCCCTGTCACCCTGAAATATATGATTTCTCTCATCATGTGTAATAAACTTGACCCTATGGTAAAATAAAATCCAATAGTTCCTTGCATATGATCAACCAGTCCATTATAATAATATGGTCAAAAATATCCAAGTACAAAATAAGGAATTCTAGGTCAACTTCTATGTCAGCTAGAAAAACATGGCTCCCAAAGAACTTGAAACCCTATTCATTCTTCCTAACCAATGTGGATAGCAAATCCATAACATATATAATCAACTAATCCTTAATATCCATAGAATCAATCAAATTGAGTGAAATGAAGTACTGGTTAGTGCATGTTTCAAATGAAGTTGATGTAATGTAAGATGTAATACACATTGTAGATTTAACTATAGTTGGATCAGAATTTGATTCAACTTGTATAACCTTTCATGCATGGATATTCCTTTGATATGACCTAAATTATATATTTTTTCCTTGTTGATAATCTCTATTACTATGAAAAAGTTGTCCCCCAGCCTTGGAATCCTCTAACTACACCATATTTACTTTCCCAAATATGGATATCATTCCACTCCCATGAAATGAAAATTAAAAGAAGAACTACATATTCCCAAGAAGTCCATACTACTGGTATTCCCTTAGAATCATTGAGAAATTGTTCATGGTTTGTCCTGACATCCCATATTTATAACAAGAAATGGTATTAAACCCCAAATAATCCATATGAACTGAACTTAATGACTACAAGACTTTATTTCCACTTCCTTAAAGAGACTCTCCAAACTTCTACATTTTCCCTAAATAAGAACTCTAAATACTACCCAAAGAAATAACATCAATGTGACATGTATTCACATTCAAATCCAACTCCACCATAGATTCCTTTTCAAAAATCACAAAATAGGTTGTTAGACATAGAATAATTATAATAGATCTGGTCTCCCAATCCCATCTCAAAACACTAATCCTTGAGGTAATAATTTGTGAGGATATCTGTAGATGTGTGGAAGAAATTGATAAATATAATGGTATAATCTATCTCCAAACAATCACCCTAGTCCAGCTTCATGACATATGGGGATTTCCCCACTCTCATGGAATCTTGGTAGAACATTTAGTTAAATCGCACTTCAAAAGTGTCCCACATGATATCCTCATACCACATTGAAACCACCATCGATTCACACCACTTACTACCAAGTCCTACAATAATATAACTGTAAAATATAACATTAAAGGTAATATGGGTATTCAATAACTCAAATATCAGCTTGACACAATCCAACCACTCTTTAGACACATTGGTTCCCTTGTCTCCACACAACACTAATGGAGTTTTCCTCAAAAACTCTAGAGAATGCTCCTCTATCTATGTATATTCATAACCACCCACTTAACCTAATGTTTGGATCATAAAAACCACCAACATCACTAAAGAATAATCAATGGGAGGGTTCTCATGCAAGGTACTCTCCACTGTACACTCTCTTTTCCTATATGAGGTCCTTATGGGAGACAATTTCTAAAAGAAGCAAAATACAATCTTTATTAAGAACAAATCTGCGTCAAACACATCAAAAGATCCAAAATAATTCATCCCCATGGCTATAAACACGAAACTCTAGAAAATATAATTAAAAATAATCAAAAACATTAAAAATATCATGTTTTTACCATATTGAATTTTTTTTGAATAGTTAGGAAAAATATGTTCCATTCATTCAGGTTTCATATGACATGGTAGGAAAGGCCACATGAGATAAAAATTGTTTCTACTAACCATGTTCACTAATTTTTAACCTCATAAAACCTCCATTTTTCACCCCAAAAACTCAATAATACCCCATGATTACCTTGAAACTCAATACCAATTGGTAACACTGTAATTGTTTTAAACAAAATCCCATAATCAGGCTAAAATCCACAATCCCTAAACAACCATGGAAACTTGATGTATGACATGGAGAAGAGATTTCCTGAAATTCTATCATTCCAAAATATCATGTTTTAATAGTCCTAGATTCATTCTACAATTTAATCCAAAAATAAAATACCTACTCTGATACCTATTTGTTATGAACCAACCTATGCCGACACTACATGTTACCTAAGTTGGCTCTCCACTCATCCCAAAAGCGTGTTCCTAATAACCATGGGCTGGAGACATGCACCAATAACAACTATATATCACTATTGAAGGATTTCACCACTAATAAATAGGTATGCACCATCCACTAAATATGATGGAAACACAAAAATATCATATTTAATAACATAAGATAAAAAATACCATAAACAATGACTTTCATTATAGAACAAAAGATTCCATTCCTAGACACATACATGGTATCTCAGAAAAAAAAACCTCTACTCAAAAGAATGTCTAAACTACTAAAAAAGTCCCAAAGATACCACCCAACAGATACAAAAATACCAAAAAACACACAACTTGAGCTAATCTCTATAAGACCACGTCTCATCTACAAAAACTAGAAAAAGAAAATAAATAAGTTCTGCCCAGGTATATGGTTCACTTGTCTTTACTTGTGTCTTGAAAAACAAAATCTATAAATTCCCTAGGGCCCAAGCATGTTGTGAGGCTAAAAGCCCAGTTGGATTCCACCATGAATCCATTTTACGCTTTTACTGATGAAAAATAATAATCTATTTTTAAAAAATCACAAAACTAAACCAATTTTGAAATCAAACCATTTTCAAATAAACAATTTAAAACATGTTGGTTTTACATTTCAAATAAAATTGATTTTCCAAAACAATTTACAACATGGTTAATATAGATAAATATATCAACAAGGCATATCATTTTTAATATCACAAAAAAATCTCAATCAATGGTGATCATATCATCAATAGTATATAATATATATAATATGAAAATGGGCATAATGTAACATGTCTCATCAAAATGGCACTAATAAAATGAATAAAGTATACAAACCCAATCAACATGAGTAATGTTCACCTAAGACTCTAACCATTATTCCTATTGTGAGTTATTAAACTATTATTCTATATAGATACGAATCATGGATTCTGAAATGTTTTTCTTTGTCCAAACATAGAATTTCTCACAGTCTTCTTACCCAAAGGCTCTCATGGTCCAGCGGAAAAAAATTGGATACTCTTACGGTCCTCCCCCTAACGGTTCAAACAACTACCCAAAAAACCCAATGTGGTATCTTGAACGGTAGTCCCTCTGAAGGATCACATGGTCCCTTGAAAAAACCCCTCACTCATAACATTGTTAACACATGGGCTACATTATGACAAAAAATATACATGAATATGCCCTTATCAAATAAGAAAAAAAACAAATTTCAAAAACATGTATTCTGGTTTGATCCAAACACCTTTATAAGGGTAAAAACATTTCTAAAAATAATTTATAAACCCTTTAATACCCATAAAAACCCTTTAATCTATTTTAGAAAATACTTTGTGTTCATATGAGCCACAACCATTTGGAAAAGTGACATTAAAAACCCAAATTTCATAGGAAATCCATCAAACACATAAAAAATTGAATACTCCTCAAGAATAAATAATTTAAAAATACATTCAAACAATACAAGATGAAGAAAATTATAGAGTTTAAGGTAATCCATGGAAAATTCATTCAAATAGAGACACCCACCTCAAATTCAGTCCAATGATCATCACCTCTAATGAAAACAACTCATAAGATATAAAATAATTCCTCACATAAATAAAACACAAGAAATAAAACCAAAATCCCTATATAATACACTATATTAGAACAAACCCCCATTAATGTCCCAAATAGCTATGAAAATGGAATAATGGGTTATTAAGGGGGAAGAGGGGAAGAAAAATCAAAGAAATCAACCTAACTCAAGAAAAATCATCAAGAATCCTTGAAAAAATGACTATGAAAGTAGTGGTAAAGAACAAAAATAAAGGGGGAAGATCTGGGAATATTGCGGGTGAAAAATGAGCCCCTAGATCATAAAAAATGACATGGGTAAAAAAAGTAAAAAACCATATTTTCTGTGACTGGGAAAGGATTCACAGATTGGCCACACAGTTTGGAAAAGTGTGTGGAAATGGTTTGGGTCCCACATCCCACCAAAAAATGGGCCACATGGTTACTCCTAGGTGATACACAATTTTTCAAGCCATAATGAGACCATGATAACCCCCACTATTAAAAACTCTAGCACCCTCTCGTGGTTATCCAAACCTTTATAAAAATTGTGTGCTAACCATCCACCTTGGTCATTCTTAACAAAATCTCCAATTTTCCACTCCCAACATCCAAGAAATAAACAAACACAACAAAATATACATAAAACACAAAATAATATGTACTAGTGACCAAGTAGGTGTCACACATAGATGGGGGAAAACCCCTCAAAAAGCTTTTAGCTCTTAGCACTATAGAAGACAATGATTCCACATGGGCCTTCGATTCCCCTAACAAACAAAACTAATTTATAGATCTCAATGGTGGAAGTGGAGTAGCTAGGAAGTACTCCTATGGTGGATCTAGATATGTATAGGTATTCTTTATAACCACATCCTAAAAGGTGACTTTCTTCTTTGAGGAAAGTAAAGAGGAAGGAAACTTCACCTCAGACCCAGCCTCTATGACCATGTTTCCAATCGTAAGAACATATACATTTATCAAATTAGGATTCCCCAACTGACTAGTTGGAAACTCTTGTAAATCACTCTCCCCAATAAAGGTCTCTTTATAGGGACACATAGTAATCAATGGATAATAAGGATGAGAACCTAGCTTAGGAAATTTCACACTCCCTAATGGTGAAGAAAAAAAATCGAAATTCTAATTAGTGGATTTGGTAATATCGAAAAGCATGTGAGGTTCATGATAAAAATTTTAATTTCTTGAAAGACCCACAAGCTAGAGAAATGGACTTGATGGATCATTCCCCTGACCAGCAACTATATGTTTTCTTTAAAAGATGTAGGAACTCTTCTACAACCACTAGCTTATACCACTTGAATCCAGAGTGACTACACCTGCAAACTCCACCAAGTTCCTCTATAAATGTAATGAAAAAAAACCTAGAAAAAACATGTAAGAAATATCTTTTAAACCACAAAAACTAATTTTCATCCCAAATGAGAACACAAAAATGTAATTGAATTGAGCGATACATCTCCATCCAGATGTAAGTGGAAGAGGCTATTTCAAGATCATAGGGTCATTATCCAAGTAAAAACGATACCCAAGGAATATATAACTGATTCCAAGATATTTTTCATTGGAATAGGAAGACCTAAAAACTTCACCCACACCACTATGAAACATGAATATTTTAGGATGATAATGAAATACCCAAAGTGCATTGTTATTTACCCTGTTTATAATCAAAATATAAATTTAAAAGACTCAGATAAATTGTAAAAAAATTAATTAAAGTTAATATAGAATCAGGTTGAGATAAATCCCACAGAGATGATTAAATTAGATTGATTATGTTTTTTTAAAGAAATATTTTTTATTTGGTTGATTTTATGTAATTACGAAATGAAAATATATTGTTTCTGAAAATGAAAGAAGAATGAAAAGAAGAATGGTAGTTTTGGATTCATATTTTAAAGAGTAATGAGGTTTTGTAGTTTTAGGGTTCATATGGATACATTTTTAGAAAATTATTTTATTAATACATGTTTGGTGTCGATTTCGAGATGAGGTGGATCCAATGGTCATGGATTCCCTCCTCAACATGGAAAGACTCTATTTCTCTTAGCCTCACAATTTATTCTTTTTGTGAATCATGTTTTCCATGAAAACATATTTAAACATGGATACCCTAAATCTAACAATGGGAATGACTCGTTTAGGGTAATAAATTGTGAATTTTATAATGTTCCTTTTATATTAAAATACCTATGGTCATGATAAATATAGGAGAAATGCATTTGAAGTTTATTTAATAAAATGTTTCAATCCAAATACATGAAAAAAGAAAAAATAGAATAAATACAACAACGCCTTACCCCTTTTCCTATATAACCCTAACACAAGTAGGGTTTACCCCTCATCCTAGTGACGATAGAGTAATAAATAATGATTAAAATAAAATTAGATATAACGAGATAAAAGAGATGAACTGCTGAGAACATTTCACAACACTGCTTCTCGCTCGAGGATTTTGTCTTCGGATCTCCCATACAGTAGCATCTTGGTCCGCTATTTATAGACTCTATGTGGAATCCTTTAGTATTCTATATCATTTAGGGTTTCTCTAAAGGGGTCCATAAGTGATCCTTAATCCATAAAATATGCCAAAACCCCAAAATACATCAAATTTACCCATTTTTGAGTCATCCGAACCTTCACATGATATGTAATGTTTACACCATTATTAAATGTTTTAACACATGTGATGAAATCAAATATTTTTGGATTTCTATGTAATCCTTACAAGTGTCCTGGAATGTCTCATATGTATCATTCCATGAAACATGTTATCTTTTCACCAATGTGATTTCATCCTATTAAAAACTTTCATTTCTTTCAGGACATTCATCAGTTCATGAGGTTTAATTATAATATGACGTGTAAAGTAATTTTCACCCTCAAAAGCCTTTTTTCCATCCCTTATTTAGTTCCATGCCCAAGAAGTGCTCCATGATCAACTGTATTTGTATAAAACCATATTATATGTGTATAACAAGACTATTTCCAGTAATTTTTTGCATTTCCCATAGAAAATAGCATCCTGAAATAATAAAGAAAACATCAGGTATACAAGAATGAATTAATAATTAAATCATCAAAATCACTTAATATTATTATAAAAAATTTATATAATAAATGAAAATGTCAAATACCCCACACTTTAATCAATACTTATCATCATAGATTCTATCTCAATATACCACATTTGACACTCCATTTCATTACGTGGATGAAATAGTGAAAAAGGGAAATGTATTATAAAAGGAGGAGAATATATATGAAGATGAGTAAGAATTTGAAATCCATGAATACCAATTTATGAAAGGTACCCCCAAGTACCATAGACACCCATGAACCTACGTGCCACCAACTTTCGTGACTAAACACCTTTTCCCAAGTTCCTATATTGACTTATAAATAGACCCTGAGGGTATTCATTCAGATAGATGAATTATGTTGAAGGATTATTCCAAATATGATCATCCTGGTGATTTTCTCAAGTCCCTATAATCCTTATAAGGATTTCTCTCACAATAAAAAGAGATTTAATCAAAGGGTAATATTGATACTAATTCTAGTAAGTGTTAAAAAATTAAATAACACTTATGCAGTTCAATCGATTACCCCATATATTAGATGACTAGCACAAGTCTCCCTTCCTCAAAAAGGAACTTTCACTATGGCCTTCTTGGAATAACTATGAAAACCCTTAAAGACTCAAGAAGAGTTTCTCCCATGTATATTCATATATTTTGTTTATTAACTAAGGTGCTTCCCACTTATCCCAAGCCTAATTGTGTAGAAAACCCCTATGTGATCCTCCTTGGTTTTCCCCAGCTTCCAGCCAACACGATCCAACCATGAGGCCTTCTTCAAAGCTATTCAATGAAGATACATTTCTTCCATGGCACCCTTGTTTGGGATAAATCATTCTAAAACCTCAAACTAGATCTCTTGATCTACAATCCCATGGGTAAAGGCACATCATAGTGCCCTCCATTTTGGTTTGAATTCCTATGATCAAAGGTTTCCCAAACATTTCTGGTTGGTTGGTCACGGTTATCAGCGTACATCTGCGTTTGTATCCTAATGGTCACAAGAACCCTTACCCTCGGGATGATGTTAAGGAGCTCTTTGTATCATATTATCATGATGGGACTATCTTAATTCCTTATCGTCTCTAATATCTGGATCCATGGATCCATAGTAGGGATGGTGAGGATTATGCTTTCATTTCATTAAGACAAGGAATGTAATCCTCCTCCCACAAAATGTGACCAATTTTAAGGAATTCATCTTGGAATAAGCCCCTATATTTTATTATAGGATGTTTCACTTTTATTTCTTCTCTCTACCTCTTGGACACTGAGTTAGAGAAGGGATGGGTACCTGAGCCCTCTCTCCTATCACCTCTAAATATATAACCTTCACTGCATAATTTTATCCCATGTCTAATGTAATGTGAAAATATAGAGAATTCATACCCACCGACCTCTTCATATTTCATCCTTCTACTCTTACACTATCGAAAGAGGAAATGTGTGTGATTTTTTTGAATATTTCACATCCTCTTATTTCTCACACCATGCATGACTCATATTAGATTTGAATTTAGTGATGATAATGACACCCACACAATCCATTTGACATACTAAACTATGAGAACCCTGATTCTTACTAACCAGGATATGTAGGAATCCCACTCAGGGTTCTAGCTTAATGGGTATCCTCCTTATGAATAATCCCCAAACATAATTCCTATAACCTGAGTAACCTATTTAAGAGTAAACCTTGAGTTAATACCCCCAAATATAAATGAGTTAATACATCCCTCAATGACCATGTTACACGGGAATCTTCTTCAAGAATAAGCACCATATTATTTCTCTCCTGGGCCATACTCCCCTATGAGACTTACCAAACTATGTGGTCTATGATTCCTATCAAAACGGGATAAGTAGAAACACTCCTTGAGGTTCAAACCCAACACCCCAACCCAACCCTATTCTTTTAGTTCATATCGCCTATAGTGTATAATTTAACTTGAAAACTCATATTCCTTTATTTCTCCCTGGGTTGTTTGAACATACGTCCCACACTAAACTTTGACTAGGAACCATCTTCCTAAACATCCTTTCCACATGACGGTAAACTATATTATTGGGTCCTCACCACATGATCCTAAAAGGTATTATGTTCCCAGTTATGTGGCACTGATCTATGTGGGTTTTTATTGAATTCACAAGGATACGCAGGAATCCCAATTACAGGGTTGATCCCAATATCAAACAATTCTCATCTCCCGGGATGATGTTAAACTCCATAGTTACATTCGTATACCTAGATAAGTATAAAATCTATAGTTCCCCACTGCATGACTAGAAATCCAAAATCATCATAATAACAACCAAATAATCTCTAATTAGTATATGAGTAGATACTATTTATGGAGAACCTCAAATACATACAGATATGATCGTCAATGAAGAACCTATAATATGCACATATGATTCCGAATTCCATACATTCTAATAATTGATTTCTAATATTGGGATAACTACCATCATACATGGTAATTATTGAAGGATTCGTGAACATACCTTAAATATATAATAGATTCCTCGAGAAGAAAATAATTCTCCCCAATAGGATGTGATAAGCCGGACCTCCCATCCAATTGGCTAATGAAAGTTCTTAATCACCGTGGGTCAAAATCTCTAATTAGCATCTACCGTTGGAAAGTAGGTCCCAATGGATATTGAACCATTGGGTGTTTCCATTTCCAGGAATTAACCCGTTGGAAACTGTTCAGAAATAGAAACCCATTATGGTGTGTCAAATCCAAGGGAGACAAAAAAATGGTGAAACTGATGTGAATCCTTAATCATGATGATAGTATCACCCACTTATTAGGACCCTTATACTCTAAAAATTAATGAGGGATAGAAAATGAAATCAATCATGCATGTGTTTATCCATAAAAATGGTACTTTAACTGGTATTTCTTGTTCATGTCTTCCATTAATACATGCACTTTTTTTTCAGAAGTCCCTTTGATCCAATGGATTCCTTAAAGTTTTCACCTACGAAGGCCTCGACTACTACTCATACTGGATCCACACCCACACAAATGAAACCTTCACTAAATAAATTCCTTCAACATTGGGTCTCTAATTCACTTTTTCAAGAGTAGCACCTAAATAGTACCACCCTGACTCTGGATACCACCTGACATGCTCTTTAGTTTAACAATCACCCAGGGTTTTCTAGTTAGTAAGGACCAGTGCTCCTAAAGCAAACAACACTGACCACAATCATCAACTGTTTTAGCAGCTTATCCCCATAATTCAACAACCAATTCCTCCCATATTTCCGGAGGGTGGATCAAAAGTCCACCTACGACATGATCTCGAAGATACATGGGTCCTTCTTAAGGTCTAATTCCAACAATGATCATCCTGAATGCCTCTAAGTAGTAAAACCTCTATAGGATGAGGGTTTTTCCTTTGACGATCTGACCTAGGTCCCTCAGACCCAAGAATGAAGGATGGCCCACTAATGTAAAAGATTGGCCATTAAGGAGAAGTTAACTACTTTTTCCCCCTTTAGATAAGCCCGCCAAAAAAGTTTTGTGGAAAAATGTGAGCGGGAATATACACCCCTGAACCTCCATCCTACCAGCTAGTAGACTCATATGGAAGCACCGAACCAATCCCAAAATTCATGCATGGTGGAGTACATCGAGCAAGGACATACACATGTTTACATTAATCAAGACTTCCATTAGACTCTTCTAACATCAACAAATAATCTCGCCATCTCAGTTCATTGGAAGCCCTCAAGTAGAAACATACACCTACTTGCACCCACAAATCTTTCTAATAACCTCATTTGGAAACACCTAGAGAAGTTAGTTAGAAAGTCATTATCGGAAGCATAAGAAAGATTCTTCTCTCTACCCCCACACATGAGTACTGTTAGTATCTTCTGATAGGAAACATAGGATAGGAGCAGACACATACACTTACTCGAGACACAAAATAGACATATAACCCTATTCCAGTCATTGATATTTCCAAACCCATCTTGGAAATGGTGAAAGGGAATATTAAAATCCCTTCCCATATCCTACAAAATTTCTAAAATATAATAATAGTGAAAACAAAATTACCCAAGTGATGAAACCTAACTCTATCCTCATAAGATGGTTTGATCATCAAAAAGACACCACACAATAGATACATACCTCTACACCCATCCAGAAGGGTCCTAGAAAAAACTACCCTATATCATATGGACAATCAGGTTAGGAATATACACCAACTCCAACTAGAGATAATCAGTCTATTCTAGTGGCGACTTCAAGGAAGGCACATACACCTTCCCAGGACAACCTCTTGTCCTAGGATGTGGATCCAACTACTTATAAGAAGGTTTCCATGAAGAAGCCTTATCAATCACAGTTGGAAGATCAAGATCAAATATGAAATATACCTTCATTCAATGCTGGAGTTCTTGAAGCCCTCATAAATTTATCTATAGTAGCTCAGGATCCTACCGTCCTTTAACCAAATTATATGATCAATTTAAATAATTTTGAAGGCCCCTATTAGAAACATCCTCCTAAAGTCTCTCTTCATGATAATGCAGTCAATCTTGAGATCATATCTCTTGATGAGAGCCACAAGAACCCTCTATGTGGACAGGATAAAAAGGAGAAAGAGGGTCTTACCCTTTCTATAATCCACCATGATGCTCCTCTCCATGATGGAATTCAATATGAATTTTCTCCCCATAGTAGTGATTCTAATTTTAAAGATAATTATCCAATAGAAAATGTAGTGATGATAAAGACCTCCTATCTTTGAGGCACATGAAAACACAAGTCCAGTCATGTATGATGCCTTATCATGGATATGTGATATCCTTTATCAATCAAAAGACAACCTAAGGTGATGATCATTATCCGAACCACTCTTTCCATTTACCGTCAAGTGTGAAAGAGGAACTCTATATTGATCTTACTGATTTTGATAAATTGGTAGGAAAATGAAAACATTGGTCCAATCAGGTAGAAGAGCCTCCGACAACAGACGAATATGATATGTTAAAATGAGGAAACAACTAGATAGTGATGAAATACCGGACATGTTTTGGATTTTATCCACTTCTCAGTATATCATTCTAGAGATTTTGGTAGAATATTATCTGCATGGAATCTTCCTTAACATATGGAAAACTCTTCATCATTTAAAATAAAATGTCTTACACTACGATGAGTATCAAACTCACATCAAGGTAATTTAAGGATTAAAATGACCAATTGACATGGAATCCATCCTAGAATCCTGGATTCCAACTATCAAGAAGCAACAAGGAGGCCTTCATGGTGCATGTGTTGATGAATTAATTATATTGTGAAAGATGATCACCAATACCCCATGCAGTGTCCATATCAGAGGATGGGGTGTACATGGAACATTGAATTTCATTGAAATACCAATCCAGTAAATCCATCCAAAGGTGGTATCATTCAATTTAATTTCCCCAGCCCAGCTATAAAGAATAAATTTTGTTCATGATGAAATAAATGCTCTATAATAATAGGCCTCAACAGGCATTCACATACATCGTCACCAAAGAGAGAAATTTATTAAGATATATTTTCATCAAGTTTTTGAGAAAATCTAGCAACCATCCTTATTAGTGTATGTCAGCCATAAAATTACACAAATGTGTGAAATGGAACATCAGTATTCCGAAAAGGGTGATTTGAGTGAGTGCAGAATAATTCACCCATCCCACATTCAAACTAGAATCAATAAAATTTGAATTAAAGCTATGGCCATGTCATCTAGAGTAGTTTAGGAGGAACCCTAGAGAACAGGGATGTGGTATTTTTTTACCCAACTTTTGAAGAAAACACATAGATCCGAAAGGGTTGAGAAAGAAGAACATGAATGGCCTCATACCTTAGCGCTGGGGGCTTTTCACAGTAGCAATCACCTTCTCAAAAGAAATTAATTTTTTCCAGATTAGAAAATAAACCTCAAAATTAATCTTCTCAGTTAATTCAATCCCATGATTTATTACTCTCACTTGTAACATGCATGACTGAGATTTCAAAAGATCCCCTTCAGTTTACTATCCACCAAATAGTTCCCGGGGAACCAATGAAGAATATGATAAGGTCTCACAGAGGGAACAAAATAATGTTATATCAAATAGATTGTAATAGAAGGTATATGATTCACTACAACTCTATAAATATCATCAATTCCATTATTGTAGACCCCCTGAAACATAATACCAGTTCACAGGATTCTGAAGAAGAAGTTTTTGTTCATGAGATGGTCCACACTAAAACAAATAGAGAAGGTGTACGTACCTGAAACCAAAGTTTCACCCAAAATTTTCTCTTCCTCACCAATAATAATCCTTTACATCATTGAAAGTAACCTAATAGAGGAAAAGTTAAGGGCCATACAATGTCTCACATTTCCCTCAAAGACGATCAATCCCTTTCTCTAGAGGAAATATTTTCTCAGTAAGAAGATGTGATGAGGGGGTTCAGAAAGTGTAATGCAGTATTACCACGAGGACGCATTAATTCTAGATATTCTCGCCATGTAGATCCTCATCCTTCATTTATATTGGGAGATGATAAAAAAAAGGTTATTTCGAAACCAATGTTTTATATCATGAATTCCCTCTATTACAAGTGCAATTAGAGTAGTTTCATGCCCATTCTTATAAGATTGTCCCCCTGGGATACCCATGATAGATACCAGCGGGGCCTCCACCTATAGTCCTTCATGTCACTATACTCATCTAGGTTCTAGCCACTAAACCTATTTTGGTCCCTCCTCAACCAGATGTTTCCCAAATTCTTATGAACACTATTGAGTCATTAATGTCTCGATTGGATGTTATGTAAGGATGATGTGTGCTAGTACAACTAGAAAATAATGCTTACCCCGAATGGATTGATCCTACTCCACCCCCAACAAACTTTTGAAATCAAAATTTTCTAATTTTTAATGGATCAAGAGATCCAAAGAATCATTTTATGAAATTTTTCTCTCAATGTGATCTCATGATGGGAACACCTGAGATACAAGATTCAAAAAAAACTCGCATTCTTCATGAAATCATTGTTGGGGACAGCCTTTGTATGATACACTAGTTTTCCATATCGATCGATCATTGGATTGGAATATCCCCATCAAAATTTCCTTTTCCAATTCAGCTTAATGTTGAAAATGGAAAACAATCTTCGATCGGACGAACTAAAAGAAAAGAGAGAATTAAAGAGTCTCATATTTCATTTCTCAGTGGAAATTATTAACATATTCCATGAATGTACCTCTCTATCAAGAATATTTGTTTTGTATTTTCATATAGAATCTTTGTTGAGAGTTGCACACCCCATTGATCCCTATGAAATACATAATAGGGGTTCGGTACCTTGGATCAATTTCTCAAAATGTGGGGAATTCCATCACAATGAAAAAATCCAAGCCTTAATTAATTACATTATCTCCAGGAAGAAGAGAATGAGTAATAGAGACCACTTTAGTTAAAATTAAGCAGGCCCTCTATAATAACTTTTACTTTTAAACCCTCATCATACCGTAGGGATCCGCCTCTCGAGTCTCAAAAACAAAGGCCACCATGTCAATATGATAAAATAGATTAGGGGTGGAGATAGTTTTAGGAGTTGAAAAAAAGGCATATTCTTTTCAAAATGACAGAGTCCCTAGCTACTTCATCTGAACTTTGGAAAATAACTTACTGTAGTTACCAAATACCATGAAGATTAACAATGAAGCTAATTAGGATATCCCAAACTATTTCCCCTTCCATAAAATTTTGGGGCATCCCATCAAGGAGTGTTTTTTTTCAAATAACTCCAACAAAAGATGGTGGAAAACATGAAAGTGAAATTGAAAAATTCTTCATCCAAAGTATCATGTGTTTCTACTAATAATACAAAGGGGGTGGAATGTTGAACGAAGTTAAAATAAGGAATAAAAAAATTTAGGTGACTGGTTGGTCAGAAATACAAAAATAGGAACTCATACAATTCTACAAACACAGTTTAAACAATAGACCTTGTCTCATGTTACCTCTGCTATAGTGAATTCAACTTCATCAAAAGTCTATTCCTCTAAATGATAATCCTTTAAAAATGACATGTATGGAAACTTAAAGAGAAAAAAAAGATGATGAGCTCGTGTCAAGGCTTATGTTATGCGTTACCTTATAGGATTTCATGCCTAACATATCCAAAGTATGGAAACCACCCCAAAAAATGGCCCAACAAGAGTGGAATTATCAGGAAGAATATGCATCAAATGAGGAGTTAGTATTTGGTTCCATTAATTTTATTCACTTAACAAATCCCTATTCACATGATGATTCTGATTGTGAACCTGATTTCCCTACACCTGACTGAGGAATTGAAAGACACTATCATTAAGTTTGAGGATACATGGGAATATGCAGTCATGCCATGATCCACTACTTTAACTACACCCCTGCTCAAACTATTGATGCTACAAAAATTCATTGGATAGCCCTCTATTGATCTCAACATGAACAAGGGAAATCCATCATACATGACAGGGTCTCCACTGGAATGATAATCTTGGAATAACATTTATAGGATATTCCACCACCTTCTTGGTATATAGGCAGACCCAACTGGCCTAATCCACCAAGAGTAGGAGCATTTCGAGCACTTACCTTTAAGGATGATCCATCCACATAAGAAACATCATCTCCCATAGAACATGCAAAAGAACATATCCATGAAAGAGAATGCATACTTGTTGACAAAAAATATGATTTCTTGAAGCAATTGGACTGAATACCGTCCAATTTATCAATTCTATATTCTATATGTCTATCAAATGACTTCCATGAATCACTCATTCAGTCATTATCTAACCCTCAAGAATTTTAATTTTCCGTCATTTCCACATAGGTTTACTTATATAGAATGATTTGAAAGAATGACATGTGATCATATCCTTAAAATTCCATGATTAAAATCTTTTCATAAAAGGAAATTGCATACCACTTTACCTATATGACATAATTAATGACACTAATTTCTGACTAGACTTCATTGAAAATGGCTTAGGGGTCAATCCCATTTCGATACAGACACATTTCTAGCTGGGTAACACTAAATACCACCTGTCATCATGCACTATGATGTTACAGGGTTATGAAAAGAATAGAAATAACCTCTCCAAAAAAAATATACTGAAAACTCCGTTTTGGGATCACATGTATGATTCAGAGTTTATGGTTATCCGGAGGGACACAACATTCAATATTCTATTGGTAAGACCTTGGATACATCAACATGCGACCATTCCATCATCATACCACCAATTTCTCAAATATTAAATCAATGTTCAAATTGGTACATTACATTGTGACAATGACCCATTAAAATCTTTTGAATCTCATTACATTGATGTAAAGTTCTACCAAATGAATATAAAATGGTCAATGGAAGATAATGTTACAAGAATAAATGCCCCAAATGATTTGTAGAAGATCCATGTTAACCCATTCAAGAATATCATTGAATATTACATGTCACCCATTAATAAAATTTAAAGGGTAGATCCAAATCCAATAACTCATTCAGTGGATTCCATAACTTTAGTTGTAGTAACTAAATTTGATGTCACAATAGAATTCATTAACTCTCCATGGGATAATGAAAGACTAGATGAAAAGGTCTTCACTCCATCCCTCGATCTTCAGCAAATCTATGATTCATTAGCCAGGTTGTAAATTTTTTTCGCACTAATGGAAAGAGGCAATGATTATGATTCTCAATCCTTCATCATTCATTTAGAGCTTTTATAAGACCCTTCATCATTAGATGATCCAAAAATTGTTTCCTCCCCTTCTGGATTTCCAAATACCAACTCCTCATATATCTCTGAAAATATTTCATCGTCACCTATCCTCTGAGATATTGAAGAAGACCTAATGCATGAGGCATTGGAAGAAGAGGATGATCATAAAGATTCCCCTCCATAATTTGAGGAAGGCATCTCTGCCACTATGTATTAACTCAAAGAAATAAATATGGGTATAGAGGAATATCCATGACCTACATTGATTAGTGTGTCCATGACTCCAAAAGAATATGAGATTTATACCTCCTTCCTAAAGAAAATTGGATGTGTTTACTTGGAATTAAAATTAGATACCATTCCTTGACCCATGGTGGCCACCCATGAATTGGATTTTCTAGAAGAGAATTGGGGATACAAGTAGGCATTAAGAAGAACACACCTGACTCTCACCTCCAAAATTGAGGCTAAAGTGGACAAGCTCATCAAGGTTGAAATCATCCAAGAGTTGCAATACCCTAAATGGCTAGACAAAATTTTCCTGTAAAAAATAATAATGGGTAAATTATATTCATCATTTAATTCAAGGATCTCAACCTGTATTTTCCCAATGATGAATTCTAATTTCTAATTAAAGAACTCTAGATTGTTGTAAAAATTGGCTATTAGCCATCTCCTTCATGGATGGTTACTCTGGGTATCACCCAATCCAGATTTCCCCAGAAGATGAGGAAGTCGTATCCTTTAGTTCCCCTTGTGGCATATTCTATTATCATTTAATGCTTTTGGATTGAAAAAAAACTTTTCCATATACCAATGTACTTTTCATGACATTTTCAAACCCTTCTTAGGGATGTTTGTTGAATTCTACTTTGATGATTTGTTGGTCAAGTCCTGGAAACATTATGATCTCATGGATGACCTAAACACCAACATCAGCAAGATTTTATGGTATAATTTTAAGATGAACCCCTTGAAATGTGCTTTACAGGTAACCTAAGAAAATTTTCTCACCATCATTATATGCCATTGTAACATCGAAGTTGATCCGAAGAACACTGAAGTTTTTCTTTTCATATCACCTCATCGAAACATGAAAGAGTTAAGAGGACTACAAGGACACTTATCCAACATCCCACACATAATAGACAATCTGGAGGACAAGTGATTTCCATTGACCAAATGATTAAAGAAGGGAGTCACATATCAATGAACCAATGAATAGAAAGTATAATTTGATTCCCTTGATAAATAACTCTTGATTCTACCATTATTAATGCAACATGTTGAAGGAAATCTACTCATTATTTATGTGATATCCTCATAGCATTCACTGGGTTCCTTAGTTGAAAAAAAAATGATGTCGAGAATAAAAATAGTCTTTACTGCCTCAGTCAAACCATTAATGATGCAGAGACTCAATATTCAGATATTGAGAAGAGCTTTCTAACACTAAAAGTTATAGTTTAGAAAATGATACACTATCTTTATCATCTCAAGGTCCACATGGTTTTTTGCAATAACCCACTCAAGTTTATCCTCAATATTCTTGTTATAATAGGATGTATGCAATAGTGGGTAGTTATTCTTCAATAGTTTGATATACTTTTTGTGCCTCAAAATTCAATAAAAGGTCATGCCTTGGAAAAATTCTTTTCCGAGAACCCATATACAGAAGAGACGATATTCAATACTGATATACCTTATGAATAAATCTCTTATATTCAGTAAAACCCCCCAATAAGGTAAATATATTTTGATGATGCTTCTAGGAGTCTAGTGGAGAGTAGAATAGAATACCCTAAACTCAGTAAATAAGGGTTAGAAATTTCTCTTATCTCCTTAGAAATAGAAGTGTTACCATACTCCTTGCTATTATGAGATGGTTGTACCAAAAAATGAGGCAGAATATCAAGTTATTATCACAGGTCTATAATTGGTACATCAAATATTAGTAAAACACCAAGACGTGACATGAGAATAAAAGTTTTTAATCAAGAAAATCAATGAGGATTACGCCTTTAGAGAAGAGGATATAATCTCCCAATTTGATTGTGTCTGAGATTTAAAGGTATAATTACTCTTAGAACCAACAATGAATTACATTCTATGGTTACAAAATTCCCAAACTGATGTAATGGAAAATTAATCTATAGATTTGGAAGATCTAAATCGGGATGAAACAAACCACAGAATGATCACACACAATTTTCATATCATAAGAGAATAAATTAATGAAGTCAGTCCCATTTCCAAACCATATGGTCCAACCATGGGATAGATGAAATCTGCCATGGAGTACCTCAAATATGAAGTACTTCCACAATACTGAGTTGGAAAAGAGTAGATCTGTCCATGCGAAGCCAATTTCAGTCTTTATGATGACCCAAACCACCATAAATTCCTCTACAAATGGGGCTGTGATAAAATCATCCCCGGATGAATCAACGGGGAAGAGAAAATGGCTATAATAGAAGAAGTACATTCATGATATTGTGGTACCCACCAGTTTGGGTAAAGGATTTCTGATAAAATCTGAAGGCTTGGATTCTTCTGGCCTTCGACGATACAAGATTTCATAGAAATCACTCAAGATTGTCATCCCTACAAAGTGCATACCAATTTCATCCATCAACCCCAAAATCTTCTAAAAATATCTAAATAATCTTGGGCATTTTCATTACAGGGAATGGATATACTTGGGTGATATCCTCCTGCAATGGACAATAATTAAAAGTACATCCTTACAACCAATGATTTCTTCTCCAAATGGGCTGAGACAATACCCCTCAAAGAATTCAGAGCCAAACAAATTGTTAGTTTTGTAAAATCTAACATCATTATAATATTTGGTGTCCCTCATACTATTTTTATGGAAATAGAACCAATTATATTCTTCTATGGTAGAGAATCTATATCAAGAATACAATATCAAATCCAACCATTCATACCGCTATCATGAAATGGCCAATGGAAAAATAGAGGCCTTCAATAATACCCATTCCATTATACTCTAAATGATTTTTGAAACAGATAAACAATATATGGTTGATAGGTTCTTGGATTCCATATGGGCTTGTTGGACTACAACCCGTACTACAACATGAGAAATTCCATACTCATTGGTATATGGAATGGAAGCAATCGATCTCATTGAGGTTCAGTTTCCATGTCTCTATATTTCCATCTATGACCAGCTATCAATAGATAAACAATCTCAAAAATGACTAGATGAGCTAGAGAAATTGGACAATAAGATATTTAATACCTTTCATCACTTGGAATTTTATCAGAATTGGATAGAGTGAGCCTTCAACAAGATGGTCTGTCAACATTCATTCCTTCAAGGAGAATTGGTATTTTTCTTTTGGATTCCAATGATACCAGGAATGAATTCTCCAAATCGTGAGCCAAAGTGGTAAGACATGACTCTAAAAATAAGTTCCACTCTAATGGAGCTTATTCCTTAATATCAATGTATGGAGAACTCACTATAACTCCAATAAATGAAAGGATCCTAAAGATGTACTTTGTGTAATCACATATAGTTTGTCTTAGCTATAGGTAATTAAATAGCATGGGACCATTTTCATCCATGTTGCATGATGTTAAACTGCATAATATCATAATCCATGTTGCATGATGATAAACTGCATGACAAGGGGTACTAGCTGCAAGACGTCAAACTGCATAGCACTAGTTTTTCTCACCATATGACATTAAACTATATGGTTAACATTGCCCTTTATTGAAATTAAAAAATCTCCAAGATACCATGAGTTTATATTCATTGTGATCCCTCAAAAGATGAGTATCATTCATGTGTATAACCTCACTCACATCATTTCCACTCCTTAGTGGCACTTGAACTCCATTTATCCCTACGTATGGATCAGACCTGCATGGGGAATAACATTAAGAACTATGTGTGGCTTGATTTTAATTCCAATGAAAAATGTATTGATGCCTAGATCTCCAATATTATGACCAATCACGACCATAAAAAATAATTTTCCCTTTCCTGGTCTATGAACACTATATATACCGGGAACCCTTCCCGAACATAGGGATTCTTTCTCATACCATTTTGTGTCTTGAGGCCAACCATTAATCTAGAAAATATTTCAAAAATATTTAATCCATACTCCTCACAAAAATCCTTTTTTGTGTTATGAACTCTATCAATAACTAAGTGTTTCTTGGTTCTAATTACATTGATATACACAGTGATGCCTGGATCTCTAATCCTTGGTCCAACCACAACGCTAAAAAACCCACTTTACTTCCTATTCATGAAACAAATCTATATAGGGATCCTATCAAGGACCATGTGAGGAATTATTTTCAACCCTATGAGATATATTGGGATCCCCATACATTAATTAATAGTCCCAACCACAAGATTTATATAACATCATGTCAGTTAAACTTTATCCTTACCGCATGGAGTTAAACTAAATGGAATTCTAAGAACATTGTGCGGATTGATTCTCACTCCACTAAGATACGTAGTGATTCAAAGATGTTCAATCCTAGGACCAACTGTATCAAAACATAGAAAAATTCCCCTACTCTACCATGATCGTGTAAGATCTACATGGGGAGATCCGATATGAGTTCCCACTTTCCACATGAACTCATATCTATTAGAACTATGTGTGGATTGATTCTTTCTCTGACAATATACAAAGTGATGTGTGGGCATTATAAACAGGTCCTACTAAAATATTCCTTTTCAAATTGTAATCACCCACATCCTTTTCATAAGACATTAAACTACACATCCAATGTCCTCACCACATGACTTCAAACTACAAGGTACCTCTATAACTATGTATTTATTTATTCTCATCCTATTGAGATACATAGTGAATACCAAGTATTAAATCATAGTCCCAACCATGAGATAAAAGAAAAATTTCCCCTCTCTCCTATATAACTAAAAATATATAGAAGATATTTTATTTTGGGTCTTCTACTTATCGACCCCATAAAGGAAATAGAAGTATCCCCATTCTAAATATGAGTCAGATCTATGAAATGGCCTCAAATATCATTGAAAATATTGGTCCGAATACATCCATTATGTATTGGTATTCAATACATTCAGTTCTTCATACTCTTTCTTTATCTTCTAGTGGTAGAATGTCTGATACCTAAGATCTCTTTTACCTAACTATACAGTACATCCCCAAGTTGGACTTGCATAAGTTTCCAACATAAAAGGCATGTCATCATAAGTATTACACTTTTTACTATATAGTATGCACCCTATATGTTCATGTATAAAACATACCCCATGATGGGTTTTTCAACCAGCAGCTACTTCATTCTAGGAAGAAGCCTTTTTTATCCCTTTATTCCATGATAAAGGTATTAAAGAACCCGAAAATTAGTGGTCTTCCCTTGTATATTTTTCCTATATCATTTTTCTTGAAATGAATGTCTCAAAGACCCTAGTTTTCACTTTCCCCCCTTCACTTGATCAAATCATACTAGAATAACCATGGACTATTTTACTATATATCATTTTTTATATAATATTTTTGTCCTAGTCTTATGACATAAAACTATATGCACCGTACATTCGGTGTTTAAGTCAAACCTTCATAAAGATCCTATTCTCTATATTCTTTAGAAATCATGACTTGAAATATCAATTCTTTATTCAGGAACATTTCTCCACAAACCAAACTCTATGCTTATGGATATTTGATTCTTCATAAACATTCATCGAATTTTAGTAATAGAATGTTAGAACTATTGACAACTCTTCTATCTAAGTATAGAGTACATTCCCCAGTTGGCCTTTCATAAATTCACTTAAAAATGGTCATGTCATACTAAGGATAACATTATTGACTATACATTATGTTCCCATATTGGCCTTAAATAATACACCCCCATTAATAGATTGTAAGGAAATGGTAACTACTTTATTGGGAGAAGCCCCCACTAATGCCACAATCCATTTTTCCCATATTATTATTTGGATATGGGAATCTCCAAATAATAACTTACCAATCTCTCCTTCCATACCTAAATATAGTATAACATTTCGAGAAAAAGTATCAATAATGGGGAAACCATCAAACCTTTGGTCGAAGATAAAGTCCTTAAATAAAAATCCCTTAATATACTTACTGCATGACTTGAAATTTCATAGCCCATAATGTTCATACTTCATGACTTGAAACTGAACAGCCTGTAATGTCATTGCCGCATGACATGAAACTGCACAGTGCCTAATGTCCTTGAAGCATTACTTGAAACTACAAAGTTCCAAATTTCCTTAGTGAATGACATGAAAATAATGATTATAATGTCTTTACGTCATGACATTAAACTACACAACACAATATCAAAAATACACTTTATGAAAAAATTTAACATTTTTTACACATCAAATTCATGTAGGAGTAGCTTCATATTCATTGCCTAAGTAGAAAGAGATGATTATTTTATACTCAAACATCTTTCTTTGTTAAACTCATATAATGTGGCCTTGAAACATAAAAATCTCAAACTTTATTTGCTCATTTGCAATAGAATTTCATAATTTGTGAAAAATACTTTACCTAACTATATCTTAAGTTACCCCACTTGGAATTGAATAAGTCACTCGCATAATGGGCATGTCAGCGCGAGGATACCACAACATGACTATATAGTACATCCCCAATTGGCCTTTTATAAAATAGACCTCCTACTGGGTTTGTTGACCAGTGGCAACTTCATTCTCACATGATACCTTCTCTATTATTGAATACCATTTTTTATATTTGGGTATCCCAAATTTGTCTCAAGATTCCCCTTGTTAGTATATAAAGAATAAAATTACATTCTAGACCATCAAGCATTGTTTGGGTGATAATTTCAAAAATCATAGTTGATGTTCTTCGACCTAAAACAGTAGATTTATTAGTCTGACAAGAATGACTTTAAACTTCCCACAAAAAGAGATACAGTACTCACCAAGATGAAAACCCACAAAAGGAACTCTTGGAAAAAGTTGAGTCTCAGCTTTCTAGAACTATAATCTATATGTTATAGGAAATTTTGAGCAATAAGAAATTAAAAAGAAAAAATATTGTTAGGATGAAAACTAAAGAAGAAAAAGGGTCGGCCTAAGAAAAATAAAAACAGCACCTGCTAAGTCTCTTCCATATTGGGGTTAGGAAAAAATTATGGTTAAAACACACAAGACACAATGATCATAGGATTTTCCACACCAACCTAGTAATAGTAAAACTATGCTCACTTGGCCCCTTAGCTTAGGTAAAATTTTAGAGGGCCCCTAGACTCTATATTTGTAATTATGATTAGTTGCTATGAAAATGTAATGTTATGAGAGTTATCTTTGACCTTATGATTATATTAAGAAAGCAGGTATGAATACAAACAGGATCTCAAAAAAACTTCCTTTCGTTTATAAAGAAAAATATGAGGAACATCAAAAAAATAGAGTCTCCCTAAGGTATACTACAAAATTATTTCATTATTACTCTTCATATATTGAACAACCTCATAGCCCCATCATCTTCTTGTTGAATTTCAGTCATCCAACCATCATCATTCTCATCCGCCTAGTGAAATGATCCCCTTGCAGTCGCAAAGGTAGCTATCCCTTCATTTTGGGCTTTTCCTAATAAAAAATGCATTTGTTTGAGTTACACTTGAGCGGTAGTTAATTCTTGATGATTGTGTGAAACATTAACAATATTATCATTGATTTTCAACTTGAATATTTATAGTTTTGGGCTATTATTGGAATCTGGTTGGTATAATGTAGCTTGGAACTCATCAATGATGAGGAATAGTTTGGACTTTATGAGATATCATGTAAGATTATTCTATTTCTCCTACCCAAAAATAATCTCCTTCACTGCATCTTCAATTAGATGAAAATAAAATCCACAGAATCCTAACATGATTAAGAAAGCTAAGAGAATTGGGATTTTTGAAGGAAGTTCATCAAGGGGAACATAAAAAATTATTTTCTAAATATTTCCCCAAGAGTTTTGAAGTGAAATTTAGATATTATTCTGCGACTCCAAATCCGATTTAGAGTCACTATCATAATGAGGGATGCACTATATAACCAGCGAACTCAATGAAGTGGCTTGTTCTACTCCATTCTAAATAGTTACTAGTTTTCCTTCAAATGTTGGTTGACCTAATCTAAAAACATTACCCCCCGACCTATACACGAAATCTTATAATCATTAATGATGAATCAAAATAATCATTATCTTCAAATGAATGGAAAGAGTGGAGAAAAATCATAATAGTTGGCAACCCTTGCCCATCAGCAAATCAAATTCCTAAGAAAATTACTCCCCAACATTCCCACCCACAGCAGTTTGGGATGGAACTTCTTATGGAGGGACACTACCTTGGGTATACCCTATCCCCACCAGATGATATTTTGGGAGTCTTACCATTTCGGGGTCCCCCTAAGTTGGTCCACCTCAACAGTGGGATTGAGAGTGATCTCAATTTCGTCTCCATGCACTATCACTATGATAGTTTTTGTAGGTGTAGCTACAAATCCTAACTAATCATGAGTATAAAATCGGGCATGAGAATATTAATTTGATGGAAAATAAATACGATTGTCCAATTGGTTGTACATATAGTTCCCCAAATTCTTCTAAGGAACTATGAATATTAGTATACTCCATTATCTCGTCAAATTAAATAAAAATACTCATCGTGGATTCTATTAAAATAACTTACCCCAAGTTAATATCCCATATGGTAACACTTGGAGCAGTTTGTTTAAGACCTTCCATTGATTATTTGGGACCTCAAACAACCTCATTGGTGGAATTCGTAGGGATAGTATCAGACATAATATGATTATATGGTGCATGAGATGAACTTGAAGCATTACATAAATATAATTCAATAATTTATATATAGCTTCTCATGAAGTACTTCTGACATACCACCTGCGACCTCTATCGTTGATGTTGTGGTTGGTGTGGTGCCAAGAATTGATGACGTATCCTTTGGCCTTGACGTTTCTTTAGTCAAAGGAGTAATTTCACTAGAAGGAATCTACATGTGTTCTAAAGAACCATACTCAATTCTTGGAGGCTCATTTATGACTTCCATGTGGGAAAAAGTAGAAGGAATTCCTCGGACCCCATGAAGTTTAAACACTTTCTCTGGATGAAGCTGAAATTAATGACATAAGGATGACTTACCACTACTGTCAAAGCACGTAGCCCATGATTTCACCGTTCAAAATCCTTTATCCTCTATATTATTCAAAGGTGGACTACCATATTCCTCCCCAAAAATAGGTATTACATATGGAAAATCTCCAACCATCTCATCCTCCAGGGCCTGTCGGTCTGGAGAGAATTCTCCCGGTTCAAGGGGTGACTTAGTAACCCTGGACACAGTATCACCAGGGCTATACTGTGGAAACAGAACCTCAATTGATTTTCATTTAACTAGATTTAAATTAAAATGGTATTAACCATAATCAATAACACTTTGGCTGATATATAAATCCAAACTAGAAAAGAGTTTGAGAAGAATATAACGTACATATTCTAGATCAACAAAGTCACATCATTCTTCAAAAGATGAATGATTGATTCCCTTAGTAGCACCATGATCTATTATATCATTCTCTAACCTTATATAAGGGACCTGATCGTCAGTTTCATTGAAAATAATATCTAGATCCAAAATATAGATTCCCACTTCAACAAGGTTATCCTCAAAAAAATATCATAAGGGGATCTGAGATCTCATATTCATGAAATTTTCAGCCCCCACATAAGAGCTCCTAAAGAGTTTTAGTATTAAAAGACAAGTCCATCCATGTTTGGACTGCCTCTTGTCATGCATATTTAGAATAAATCCCAACCTACTGTTATGATGATCTTACAACCTTAGATTTAACAGGCTTCCCAATTTTTGTCATCATAAATGTTTGATGATAAAATGGAACCTGATTCTATTTTTGGCGATGGAGACTAGACCGCCTTGGTGTAGCCTTAGTTAGTGATGATGGTGTATCTATCTTGATTCTGGTATGGGGATTATATCTTGAATGATGTCATTTTGTTAAACAAGGACCCTCAAAATCCTCACTCTCTGACTTTGATGACTCAACCTCTTAAGGAGATGAAGCTCCTTCTAAATGGGAAGGTTCTCTTCTACTCCACCTCTTTATTCCAAAATAAGGGAAAAAAAATTCTATCACCCCTTCAGGGTATAATGCATTACAATATTTAGTATACTAGGTAGTAAATCCTCGTTCTACATCATCTTTATGTAGATTAATCATTGCACCTATCAGTTCCATAGCTATAAGAAACCATAGCTATCGAGCCACCATCATATTTTATTCTAATCCAACATGCACTGGAGGGGATGAAATAATTTTTTGTAGGATTTTGAATTGTCCTACTAATCGGTATGTTGCATAGGCCACACATATTATTTATTCGTCATTCCTGGTTTCCATCACACTATCCTTGAAGGCTAGCATGTATGAACTTATCTCTATGTTGGCAGTACCGTCATAAAAACCCATCACTAGAAGGATTACCATAAGGAAAGAATATTAAAACCTTAAATAAACTTAGTATTTTTATAATTTCTTGAGGTTTACAGTATAGGGGTGAAATATCAGAGAATGACTAAATGAGTGACCAAAACGAGCTCTTGTAGACCTAGATCCCACTTTTCATAGCATATGTCCTGAAATGAGTTGTGATCCATCGCCAAAAAAACCTAGAATGGTCCTAAAATTATGAAAGGATCCTTCCATCCAGGAATGTGAAACAGGCTTCTTTGTATTTTTTCTAGAATAGGCCTGGTCAAACCCATCATTTTCATCTTTTCCATATTGGTCGCTACAACATATATTCCATTCCTTATACCATATTTGGAATCACCAAAAATAAATAGATAAATACTAATCCTAATATACAGAAACCTGTGAGTTGTGTCTTGGCATGAATTTCGAGGATTATTCTATATCCACACTGGTCAAACTCTCATTTTTCAAAATTCATTCAGAAGGTGTCAGATTAAATTCTCTTTAACAACTTGGGATAGATTGTTGGACACATTATCTTAGGGCCTCACCCCTTATTCGTAAAGATACTTCCCATCTACGTCTCCGAATGAATATCACCTCGTGTGTGGAGATTTTACTAGTTGATATTTTGGGCTATTTTAAGTATCTCATGTGCTAAAAATGGCATCCTATCGGTGTCATTCCATATTTAATTTGGAGGAATGAACTCATTATACATATATCTAATGATCAAAGCCACAATGATCTAGTGAAGGTCCTACAAACTAATTCCCACTACTCTATGCATCAAATGGAAGGAATTCATCCATAGACTCCACCAACTCAGTAGTTCTTGCACAGAATTTTCCTTCCTATATATTTTGTTCTACCCTAACCATATCGCCACATATATTCTAATACTTTCCAGATCTTGTTTGAAATCAACATTTTTTTTTCATACCCAGTACACCAACATCAATCCAAGATTAAAAACCCCTCCTGGGAGAAAGTCCCAACCTTTCTTCTGTCCCTTTGATTGATCTATCTGGGAATCTCAAAATATGTAAGAATAACAGTAAGGATTTAGTTCAATAGTATGTGGTTTCATATTTGGATCTCATGGTATGTTATGCATAAAATATTCCTTGGATTCCATCCCAATATTAATATATATTTTAGTGACAAAAATGTTAGCGGATGAGAAGTTCTTATAGTCATGAAACCAAGATACTGGGAGATAATTCTTCAGATCCAATTTATGGACATCATACAGATTGTCATAACTGTAAATTCCCAGATAAGTACTCTTCAGAAAATTGAAATGATATTTCTTTAGATACCCTACCAGATCTAGAAGGGTGGTATCAAAGATGTCGTAGTAATCATTCCACATGATCATCATCATTTCCTCTGTTTGATTTCTAGCCATTTCATCATCCATTGTGGTCTTATTGGGAGACATTTAACCTGAAAATAAATATAAAGTTTATTTTATAATAGTTAAATTTTGAAAAAAAATTGTAAATAAGAAATTTTTGAAAAAGGAATTGTGACACACATGTTAATGCGGGGCCCAAGTGTCTCACACAATGTTCAGCGTGAAAGTATCTCACACAAATATATACTGTATCTACATGAGAAAAATTTTCATCAAAAAAATCTTCGCATTGAATGACTTGTGTGATAAGAGATTTAACTTATGAATCATTAGAGTTTTTCATCTATGTGAAGACCCGGTTTATAGACGTGGAAGGCTACCTACGCAACCATCTTGCATGACAGACATGTGTGAACAACCATGCATGGATTCCTGTGTAAACCATCTAAAATTTTAATCCCTTTACCTCAATATTAGATCGTTTTTATTATTTGGATCCAACCCTAAGGGGGAAGGATTTTTTGACACTCCATTTCATCACATGGATGAAATGGTGACAATGGGTAATTCCTTAGAAAAAGGTGGAGAAGATATATGAATATTTGCACGAATCACAAATCCTCAAAGAGATATTCATGAAATGTTCTCCCATGTACTGCCGGCACATAAGAACCTACATTCCAGACACTTAAGAAAACAAACACCACCCCTAGGGTATCATATTTACCTATAAATAGACACTTAGGGTGTTTATTTGGATAGGAAAATTTTGGCGAAGGCTGCTTTCTACTCAGATCATTGTAGTTCTTCTCTCAAGTCCCTATAACCCTTCT
Organism: Viscum album; assembly: GCA_963277665.1. Classification (NCBI taxonomy): domain Eukaryota; kingdom Viridiplantae; phylum Streptophyta; class Magnoliopsida; order Santalales; family Viscaceae; genus Viscum; species Viscum album. The sequence continues at coordinate 486,116,545 of OY728129.1, forward strand.
AGGTAGTTCAATAACACCTAAATAAGATGGAATAAAAGGGAAATAGTGCGAATAATTCCATTAAGTGTTAAAAAATTAAATAACACATGCACATTTCAACCACCAAACCCCTTAAAAAATATGACTAGTGTGAGTGACCCATACTCAAAGAGAAACTTGCAATAATCACTTTTGGGAATACCTGTGAAGACCCTTGATATATAAAGTAATGTCTCACTCAAGTGTAGTCATCCATGTTTTTGGTCTCTTAGTGTGATTCTAACATCACCCAAGCCTACTTTCATGGAGCACCACCTTCATGATACTCCTTGGTTCTCCCTACCTTCTATCTTGCATGAGTCGTCCATGAGTCCCCCTTCAAATCCATTCATGGTAAGGAATTTCCTTATATGGAACCCTTTTTTGAGAGGAATCTTTATGAAACATTAAACCAGACCACCTGATCAACAAAACAAGGGGAAATAGACATCAAACTGTCATCCATTTGGGTTTATATTCATATGGTTAAAGGTTTCCCACACATTTTTGGTTGCTCGTTCAGGGTTCTCAAGGTTCATGTGAGTTTGTATCCTTATGGTAAAGAGAACCCTTACCCTATGGATGGTGTTGAGTAGTTTCCAGTCTTAAATTATAGGGATAGAAATCTACCTATCCCTTCTCATATCTAAGATCTAGATCCTTCAGTCTATAAAAAGTGTGTGAGGATTAAACTTACATTTCCTTTCTATAGGGAATGACATCCACTCCCTCATTACATAACCAATTTTGGTGCATCTATCAAGGCGCAAGATGATATATTTTCTTGTAGTAGGTTGAACTTCTTTTCTCAATCTATATCCAAGACACTATGCTAGATAGAGGATGGGTACCTGAGCCCTCTATCCTCTCCACTCTTCCCTTTTCCTTGATTCTTTACTTTGGACCCATGTCCAATGTAAAGTGAAGAGAGAGAGATGATGTACCCCAAACCTCTTCCACCTCCATCCTTCCCCTCTTCCACCATTATAAGAGGAAAGGTGCGTGGTTTGTTGAATCCTTCACATATTATTGTCTCTAATGTTGAGCATGACTCACGTGTGAATATAGGTTGGTTATGATCATAACACCCACACAATCCACCTAACTAATAGAACTACTAGAACACTAATTCCTGCTAATCGGGATACATAGGAAACCCACTCAAGGCCCAAGATCAATAGGACTACTCCTTAGGAATAAGCCCTAAATATAATTCCCTTAATCTAGGTTTCCTTCCCAAGATTAAACACCATGTAAAGGTCCCCAAATCTCAATGAGTTAAGAAATCCACCATAGACCCTATTACAAGGAAATCCTCTTCATGAATATTGCCTAACTTATATCTCTCGTACGGATATACTCCCCTAAGAGATGTACCGAACTATGTGGGATTTGATTCCCATTCAAACGGGATATATAGGCAGCCTTTATGTGGTTCAAACCCAACACCCCAAACACAACCTGATATTTTTGTCCACATCCCTAGCTGGGTCTAATTTAACATGAAAAATTATATTCCTTCCATGTTTCATGGGATTTTTTGGAATAATTACCATGGTAAACGTTTACTGGGCACCTTCTGCATAGATGTACATGCTATAGGATGTTAAACTATTTGGATGGGTCTCCATCACATGACTGTAAAAGGTATGATGTATCACATTAAGTGGCACTGAACTACATGGGTTCTAATTCATTTCACAAGGATACATAGGAAGCACATTTACAGTTTCTCTCCCAACATCAAAAAATCTTATCTTTAATGATGAAGATAAATTCTAGAGTTAAATCTTGATACATGGATGAAAATAAACTCCATAGTTCCCCACAATATTGCTAGAAAACCAGCATCATTGTAATAATGACCAAATAATTTCTATGTAGTATATAAGTAGATACCACTGATAGAGAACCTTAGATACATATAAAAATATCCATTAATGAAGAACCTCAAGTACATATAGATGATTCTGAATTAAAAACATTCTAATAATTGATTTCTAAAATTGGCATAACTCACATCATACTTGGAAATTAAGGAAGTATTCATGAAAATATCTTAAATCTATAAGAGTCTCCAAGTAGGAAATAATTCCCCCCAAAAGGATGTGACGATCTGGACCTCCCATCCCCTTGAACAATGCAGGTTCATAAAAATCGCGGGTCAAAATATATAATGAGTACCTAACTCTGGAATTCAGGACCATATGGATATAGAACCATTGTGTGTTTTTGGTTCCACGAATTAACCTATTAGAAACCATTTGGAATTAGAAAACCATTTTGGTGCGTGAAATCTTAGGGAAACAACTAAAAATGAAATTCACCATGCCGTGATTTAATTTCCACGTCACCAAAAAAAATGTTCAAATCGAATTTTAAATGTTTAAGCATCACCTATATAAAACTTATCAACACCACATCTTTCAATGAAAAAACTAAACAATGTATTTTACTTTTACTCTTTTGAAATATTGATGCATTCTCATTCATCCATTTTCATTTTAAAAATCATTATTAATATGGATACTATTTTTAATTTACCACATGTGAATATTTCCACTCATTAAAAAGGTAAATATGAATTGAGTGGTGCACAAACCCCAAGAGAATGTCTCTTATAGTAGGCTTGCAAGGCATCTTGAATCTCTACCACATAAAGGAAAAATCATAATTGATAATGAGGGCTTCACCAATTAGGATCAAATGACTATGGGTATTAGGGAAGGTAGGTAGATGATGTAAATAATGTAAGGGTAAAAATGAAGCATTGTCTCTAATGCAACATTAATTATAATAAAAAAAACATCTTAATGAAAGTATAATATTCCCCCATTATCTTAGAAAAGGATCATAAAGATATGAAATTCAATAAATAAAGAGCCATCTTTTTATTATAATTTTTTTCTTTTATTTATCAAAAGATGTTTTAGGGTAAAATCTCATAGCCACCACCCAACCCAAAATAATCTTTACATGGAACTATTTTTAATTTTCATAAAAAGTCAATCAATCAAGAAATTTTTTATTTTTAATTTCCTTAGACACAAACCTTTTTTTCAAGAGGGTGTGAAACAAAATAAATAAATCCTATACTTATTCATTAAAAATATGCATCGAATACACTAATCTAAACCTCCCTCACTTTTATTTTTAATAACCACTCAAAATATTTAGATTAAGGTAGGAATGGAATAAATGGAATTATCAAAAAAATCATCCCTTGTATAGTTTTTCCTAGATTCTATGGGTTATAAAATGGATTAATGTAAGGTGGGTCTCATGATAATGGATAAAAAAAGATTCTTCAATTATATGAATAGTGATTCGGTTCAGTCATCAATTTGATAAGATGCAATGAATGATATAGAAGGTAATATTCTTGAGTTTCATAATAAAAATAATACATAATAATAATAGAAAATATTAGCTCAATGGATATCTTGGGAATGAGATGAATGGTTTGGATACCTACTCATGGTAATGCATTTGAAAAATAAAATCAATTAATGAAAATATTAATATTCAAATAATGAAAAAAACTCATAAAAATTTGATTTACAATGATTAACCTGCCTCTAAAATATTTATTTTTCAAATCATAATCCACATCATTATCTCTACAAATTTTTTTCTTTGTTATTCTCATTCGAATTTATTGACAGATATATCTAAACTCATGACAAAAAAAATGTTGTAGGAATTTTATGTCTCCATGTTCATTTGATTAAAGAATTAATCAAGTGTGGGCATTAAAATGATAGTAAATTATCTAACACAGATGAATGTTCAGAATACAGAATAAAAATTAAAAATTAAAACTCTTACTCCCATATTAAATTATTCTTTAAAGATGGTCATATCTTTTTCTCATTTAACGTTTCAATAAATATACCTCTCTCACAACATGTTAATATCATGTAGCTTCTTGTTCTCCATTATACTATTTTATTATAGCCTTAGCCTTTATGGGCCTATAAAAAAAATTAAAAACACACAACTAAAAGTGAATAAAATAATCAATGAATTTTGAAATCATTTATTTATGAACATGCACGCCAAAAGACCAAATAATGAAAAAAACCATAGGATGCCTCCTGAAAGAATTTTTTTTACCATCATTGTCTTGACATTACCTCCTTCATATTCATATCACATAAAGAAACATTGAATATTTTGTTCTTAGTCAAGGTCCATGAATGTTCTATATTGTGTCTTCTAGACATAGGTATTCCCCTATCCTTCTTCTATAAATAACATAATTTCTCATAATGGAATTACTTGCTTTATCTCTATTAGACGGATCTACCATTTCATACTCAATCCTGATGAACTAAACAGAAGTTCGTCTACCATCCATACATGTTTTCCTTTCTCAAATGTGGTGGAGTCTGTTTCTCCTCTAGTGTCAGAGGTATGAACCTTAAATTTTAATTTCTTATTTTCATTTAATTTTTGTTTATCATACTTTTATAGAATAGAATCACTCTTTTGAACCAGTTTACTATCAGTGAAACTTTAAAATTTGGGTGTTTTGTATTATTGAAACATATTATCCCCTCACACATCACAGTTCTTCATAGCTCAATGGATTTTGTAACTTTCTTATTCATAGATGACTCTCAGATAGAGTTATCTATATTGTAAATCGATTAGTTCGCCCCCATTTGATAAGAATGGTCTACTCATAATGAGTTGATTTCTATCCTCTTCAATATCGATCACTAAGAAGTTAAAGTGGAATAATAATTTTTCAAATTTGATCAGGATATCCTCAAAGAGGAATCTTGGTTTTTTTATTGTTGATTATTCTAATTGAATAAGTAATTTCTAGGCATCATTAATTCTTATCACGAACTCTTTTAAGTCAAATGTGAAATGATACTAACAATAAAACCTAAGTCACACATAGATATTCACATTTTTCAGATATGATAAAGATAAAAATTTAAAATCTTCCTGAATCATGTTTTTTCTAAGGTATGTACTTAGATTCCACAATCCAACAATCTTGTGTGAGTGGAGTGGTTCCAATATCTTCCATGTTATTATTTTTTTCACTATCTCTTTCATTAATTTTTCATATGATGGAATGTTTGCAAGAACCTCTTCAAAATAAACATAAACATTCAGTTTTTTATTTATTTTAAAAACATACCTTTTGTGTTTTTAATTTTCACTTATTTCAGTCATTTTGGAAATAAAAGACATTATTTTTATTTTAGTGCTTCATCTTTAGCTTCCTTAGGTAATTATTACATTCTATTTTTGTCTTCTTTATCACTTTCTTCAACTAGTTATTTTATTACAAATTCTATAACACTTTCTTGTGTTTTATTCCTACATTTATTCTATGTAACATCTAAATCTTCATGTGGAAATACATCAGAGAATCTTGGAAGTACTCTTATGGGTATCTCTCTATGGTGATCAGTGATTTGGCCAACTGAAACCTCTATATGCCATAGTAAAACCTTCTAGATTTTCGTTCCCTCTATTATTTTTTTGAGTACAACCCTAGATGTGTTCATGAATATGTCAAATATTTCCTATAAGGTATAGACATGGATTATCAGTGTGGGCCCATGGTGTGATTGTTATTGGTGCCCTTGTATCCTTTTTTGATATCATTGTCCTTGTTTTTTTGAGGTCACTAACTATGAAATGGATTATAATTATTGTAGTTAGTATCATTTTCATGCTCTATAAACATACCATGGGGTTTTTAGGATGTATCATCGTCATGTCCATATTCTTGGTCAACGATTCCATATGTGCCTACATCTAGTCATTTTTACTATTTCTGTAAATACCTGTTCATTACGTTCCTTCTCTATTACACTAAATCATACTAATTTTCATTTAATCCAATAAGTTGTAGATTTCTTCAGTATAATTATTTATCAATGATATTTTTTTTGAAGAGTCTATAATCGAAATTATTACATATGAAACACCCATATAATTTTTTTTATTAGCATCCATAGATCAATTTCAGGATGGGTGATTTTAGGAGTCATATATTTAAAAGTTTCCCATGTATATTATAGTGATTCATTCATAAATTGACATATTTTTATCATTTTTACACATATTTTCATTGATTTGGAAGGTGTAAAAAATATAGTAAGGAAGATCTAGGCCAACTCATCCCATGCATTTATAAGATGTGTAGTTGGGCTTTGGATCCAATCCTACTATCACTCACACAATGAAATCTAGAAAATATGGAGTCTTACTGCTTCTCTTGAAAAAATTTAGAATTGGAATGTGCCATTGATCATGATAAAGCTTCCTAGATGTGTTTTGGGATATTCATGTGGTATTCTAGTGAATTGAATGATGTTTGAGATTATCTAAATGATTGTGAGTTTGATCTCAAAGTGGAATTTAGCAATGGGGGTGCCAGGATATTTGGTTCAAATATTTTAATTTATTCTAATCTTATATTTTAGGGACAACCGTAGTCTACAAGAGTTTTCAAAACTAGATATCATTATTGAACCCCATAAAGTTGGTTGATTTCTTATCCTTCCATGGTCATAGTTCCACTCTTTCTTAGGTTTCTCTCTAGTTTTGAATCAATGTTTAAAATTTTGTTTCCTTTTAACTTCATGTTTTCATCTTGAATGAAGAACTAAAATCATGAAAACGGAATCATTAAATAGATAGTGTAAAAATAGAATTGAAATAAATAAATAAAAAATTAAAAATTTTTGAAACCTAAAAACTGAGTTATAATCTTCCCCAATAATGGTGCCAGTTTTGATAGGCCCAACATCATTATTTCCCTCAGGACTAATAAAAATACTAACTTATAAAACCCATATCAATTCTACTTAATTAATTGAAGATAATATAACATCGATTCATGATCAATCCCAAAAAAATGATTAATCCTTTTTTATTATGTTTTTTAATGATAATATTATTTATTTATTTTAAGAAATAGGTAGAGGAACATATGTTGGTTTTGAAAACAAAAGACAAAACCAAATTAGATATGTTTTTTTGGAAACATATTTGAATGTGTGGTGGGGATTTGTAGTTTCATGGTTCATGGTTAAGGGGGTTTTAGAAGATAACTTGATTAATCCATGTTTGGTGTTAGATTTGATTCAAGGTGGATCCAATGATATTGGTATCCCCTCCATAATGCAAAAATCCCATATTTCACTTTTTCTAGTAATTTAAGGTTTCATCAGATTTATATTTTCTTCATACAATATTTAAACCTAATTAATCTAAATTCAAAAATAGTGATGCCTCATTTAGGGTATTCATTTTCACAATTTATAACATTCCATTCACATTAGAATACCATTGGTCATGATAAAAGTAAAATAAATTGATTTGAAATTGATTTAATAAAATGAGGGAATACAAATGCATGAATAAAGAAAAAGGAATTAATCCAATAGAACATTCCCCTCTATCAATATAACCCAAGAACAAGGTTGGTTTACCCCCTTATTCTAGTAATGTGAGTGTAATATGGAAAGATAAAAAGAAAAGAAATCATATTGAGAATCCATAGATGAACTATTGAAGAACCTATACAACACAACTTCTCACTCCAAGCTTTGGTCTCCAGATCTCCCTTACAGTACTAGCCTAGACCTCAACTTAAAGACTCTAGATGAGATTTTATAGAATTAAATAGAATTTACAGTGGGTCAAAACGTGGTCATAAGTGGTCTTCGATCCATAAAACTGGTCAATAGACAAAAATTCAATGAATCTAGCCATTTTTTGGTTGTATTGGCCTTTACAAATTGTGTAATGATAACAATACTTCTTAAAATTGCACTATGTGTAACGAAATCATGGCCTACATGTTTTTTGGATCATCATTACATGTGTCATGGTGTGAAACATATGTGTAACATGGTGACACATGTTATATTCACTCCATGCTTATTTCATCCTCTTCACATCTTTTATTTCTTTGATGGATCACATCGGTTCATGACGTGTAATGATTAGAGGGCATGTAAAGTCAATTTTCACAATAAGAAGTCTCCTTTTGTCATAGTTATTCAGTTTCAAGACCTATAAGTGCTCCATGATCATCCTTCTTTGTGGAAAACCTTCTTTTAAGTGGTTATCATGATTTTTCCACTCCTTTTTCTCATTTCCCATATCTTACAGTATCCTGACAAAAATGAAGAGATAATTATGTGTATAGGAATCCATTAACTATTAAATCATCAAAATCACATAATTTTATAAAAAAAATTTATACAATAAATGAAATTATTAGTGAACATCATAATACATCCTAGAGAGAGATAATCTCCCTAACTATTGGTGTCACAAATCTCTGGACATTGCCTTCATAAAATTCTCTCTCGAGAAGAGATGGACATAGGAGGTGAACCACAATAAGACCAACAACACTTCTAGATGGTCTAGACCCCACAATCCCATAAATGAATGTAATATTGATAATGAAGGATTCCCACACCCCAAATTCACTACTATCATCCAATTTTTATAATCTATAATTGTACCAAGATTCACCATCGAAATGTCAACCTCTAGACACCCATCCAATCGGTCTGCACAATGGGAAACAGGAGGAACAGATGATATAAACAGTAAAGGTGGTGGATGGGATAAACTAGGAAGACTAGAAAAATAATACGTAAAGAATCCCACCATAGTAGATCTAGTCCTACCAAGAGGAAGTCCAAATTAAGGAACCATAGACTGAGAGCTAGCGAATGATGGCTATAGATAAATGACACTTTATAGAGGTAGCAGTTCGAATATATACACATGTGATGTTTCCATATTCCAATAAATGGTTGGGAAGAAAATTAGATAATATTTTACCTTTCAATAATCATAAATAAATTATAAATTTTGTATATATTAATTAAATCTATTTATATAATAAGCCATGTGTGGCGGTGATGAAAAATGAAATACATCACATCATGGAGGCGATAGTCTAAATGTACACACAACTAATCTTTTATTTTTTATTGGATGGATATGAGGTTTAAAATAGTTGTTATATAATCAAAATAATATTTCATTACAGTAATCATATTGATTCGATTATATTATGATGGTTAAAATATATTTGAATGAGGAAGAAGAAAAAATAATCTTGAAAGAAATAGGTTAATATCTTTACCTCTTGCTTGGATATCCTCTTTTATATTACACCTTAAACATTCTTACTTTTGTAATTTTCGGAGGAAAAAACCTATAAGATTTGGAAAAATTAGTTGGATAATGATTTGAGTAGATATTTGACTTTCTATAGTTCATAAAGTGTGTGGGTATGTAAGGGGTGAAGGTTCCTTTTATAAGTGAGGGGAGTGACACCCTTGTAAATACTCAATGATATAAAATATTAATATTGTATAATTTATTTAAAATATGTAAAAATGGAATATAGTCAAGGATTGAATAAATTTTGTTGAAATGAAACCATATAATAAGAATATAGATAATTTTTTTGGATCTTATCCCATAGTTATAGCTCTTAGATTACATTTAATCTTCTTCCAAGGAGAGTGGATTTTTACTATGGTAACTTATTTTTTATGACAAAAAATAAATTTAAATCGTTAAAAAATTTAAAATTTTTGATCCCTGATATGGCATAAATTTTCTAATATTCAATTTCTAGACATTATTTAAATAAATTTAAAATAATTACATGTAACTTAATTATTTTTTTTAGAAAATTTACATTTTAAACATTAAATAACATTACATAAAAAATGTATATTGTTAATTCCCATAAAATTAATTGATTTATAATTAAAAATGATATTTATGTTTATTTTAATCTAATAAAAAATGGAATGGAACCTCTATATTTCCAAATATATATAAATGAAAAAAATAATATAATAAAACTTTACTTTGGTTCTAAAAATTACAAACATATGTTTTATAAAATGAGAAAAATATTATTAAATATTTAATTTTATTGATTAAATATTTATCACTTATAAAAAAGGTTTTATAAATTTTTATTTAATTTTTAAATTATGAATATTTTATAATTGTTACAGTATTAGTACAAATTCTATTTTTCACTATTCACATAAATATCAATTATTTATGAAAAATCCAAAAACATCACTCTAAGAGATTTTTGAAATGATGAATTAAAAATTGGAGTCCATTAAAACAAAAAAAAATTCTAAAATTTATAAATTTAACTTTAAAATAAAAATATATAATTCATGGAAAAAAATTTGGTTAAAATAGAGTAATGTATTAAAATTATAATAAAATCACTATATTAAATATGAATCCAAAAAAATTAATTATGAACATTAATAATACAAGAAATTTATTTATAATTAATAGTGCCTGAGTTTTCACATTAAATCATGCTTTATAACACATGAATTAATGCATGCATCGTTGAGAATTGTACATAAAGATTTTAAAATCATATTTTCATGCGATGAAAATGGATAAATATTTTTTTATTTGATGCCTTAGTTAAATCTATCTAACACTTGAAGCTATTTATTCATCCCCATTAACAAAGTGAGGTGACATTACATTGTGGAGTGAAGGTGAGTCCCACTCATATAATGATTGATTAATTATCCCATAGATACATCATGGAGAGGGGAATCATTTAATTTTCCTTTGGTGGTCTTCCTCAAACTCAATAAATGTGGATGATAGTGGCATCATTAGTGTATGGTAATAATTTACTATTTTATTCATTTATAATATTTATATGTGTTTTATATTTCTAAGAAAGGAGATATTAGGTATATGATTTCAATCAATGGTGTTACTTATATTAAGTGATTCAAATATACCATGAATCCTAACATTAGTATTAGAGCTTCCCATTAAAATATATTTATGAAATTATATGTGATATGACAAAATCGAAATCATACAACATATCACTCAGTAGTCTTAAAATATGACATGTTGTGATATTCTGTGTGCTTTTCATTATCATGTATAATATAAAATATCATAATTCTTGACATATTTTAAATATATGGTTTTACACTGTTCATAGAAAAAAACAATTTCCTTTCACAAATTGTGCATGTAATTCAGTGTAAATGAAGCATCGTTTCTTAAATATTATACAAAGCATATTATTAAATACTATATCAACATACTGATGGATTATCATATTTTATAATAGGAATTTTCTTTCGTAAATTTTAAAAGATAAAAATACCTTACGTATAATAGTAGATCATATTTTAATATACAACTATCGATTGTCTAGTATGATTGATAGTATAAAAGACATGTGTAATACCCCATGAATTTATAGTATGAACCTTATTAAATTTAATTTCATTGATAGAATAGATTTAACACAACACCAAACATAAATGAACAATGACAAAAAATTAAATATTAATATCTTAACATTTATAACAATAAATTAAATTAGTGGGAATGAATAGTTTTATGAAATTTATGTATTATATAAATTTTTTTACAATAATGAATTCAATTTTAAATATTAAAATGTTAAATTTTTCTAAAAGAATTTTTATAGAAATATAATAGAAAAAAATATTTAAATTTAATTTTTAAACATATAATAATTTAATTTCATAAAATTACTTGCACAGTTTCAATTGGTAAGATATTTAGAGTCTTATAGGATCAAAATAATTTTTTTGGTGAATAGTAAATTGACCCTTGAGAATAGTAATGTTACCCTTATGAATACTAATATGACCATTATGAATATAAAATATTCCAAATAAAAATTAGGCACATCTAAGATTATATGAATAAAATTTAGTTGTCTTATAAATGACGGTATGATATAATTATAACATAGTATATAGAATTGAATATTTTAATAATTATTAAATTAAGTGTTGGTATTTTTGATGGACATACATCTATAATTATAATTTTATAATTAATAAAATGGTTTAAAATAAAACTTATTTATATAAATTTATTTATAAACTAACATTATTTTTGTTTCATGTTTTTTGGACAATTTTATAAGGTCTTAGTTAATTTTTGAAAGTTTTATAAAATCAGTTATACATTGAAAATTTTTATTTTCTGAGTAAATGATAGTTTTAATTAAAAATTAATTTCATCATCTATAGGAAATTACTTTAATATAATGGATTTTATTTTTTAATTATACTTTTAATAAAATGGTTAGGCTGAATTTTTGGGATTTTTCTATAATACAAGAAGTTTTTATGAATATCAAAATATGATAATTTAGAATAACTGATAAATACATGAATTATGAAGTCATATGTGATGTATGTATGATTTATGCACCCTTGTTTCTAAATAACCTGAAAATATTACTTTATATTGTCATAATAATCAACAATATTTCTTATCTTGGGAAAAATAATAAAATAATGAATAAAATAATGCGAAATCACCCCTATCATCCACTATAAATACCATCCCTCACCACCAATTCTCCATATACTTATAAGGCTTGAATATCATCAAATTTGTACTCAAATACTCTTCCCAAGTATCTCCCCACATTTAGGTTCTCTTGGTTTTTCCAAAAGACCAAAACGAATCCCTTTAAGGATGTTCTCAAGGAGGAGTATTCAAGAGGTGAAATCCTCTTCATTTTCCTTTTAGTTTCTTTTCAAGTTATTTTCTTTTATTTTATTTCTCCTCACCTCATCTATAAAACTGATATTGATAACTCTATTATCATATATATACTATAATGATATCATGTTAATGGAATATCCTTACTCAAACTCTTTTCTCACTCTTTTTTATTTTTAATATGAAATCATCATCCAAGAGGTGCCGATTTATAACCTTCATGGAAAAAGAATTTTTATACATTAATTTCTCCTTAAAATATGATAATGAAATTATTTTTATGGTTAAAACGGACTATAATGTAACACCCCAATATTTCATATTAAGTTATTTTCATTAATTCAAAAGATTTCTCTACAAGCAACACCGAGTTCGAGCGCACCATGACTTACCAAACTAGTCGTTCAAAAGAAGATATGAATAGTATTAACTGAATTTTAAATTTAATATACTCCATATAATTTTATAATCCATATTATGTGTTTCTTAGACATAATATAATAAAAAATTCATTTTTTTCAGATAAAAGAAGTATTTTTCAAAAAACTTCAATTTTACCACCTCCTATTAGAAAACCATTTTTAAAACCAATATTTGATACTTTTATATATTTTGTTTAATGAAATTAAATTGTTATTTATAATCAGGACATAAAAATATATTTTGGATAATTTTTTGGTACTTTTCTAATAACTTTTATATTTCGATGAATACTGAAAAATACTAAATTTTAGTTGAAAACAACTTTTTTAATCGAAATAATTTATTGGGTTAAATTATGTATTTTAATGGTTTCAAAGTATAATTAGATTATATTTTTATCATTTAATACAATTTAGGTGATTATAAGTAATTTCACCTTAAAATTTGACATAAACACATGTCAATCTTTTGATAGTTTTTACTTTTTAAAAACCCGCTTTTTCGGTTTTGACAAATGGAATTTATTTTAAATTAATTAATCATACATATATATTTTAAATTTGGTAAAACAGAATTTATTTTTGAATTCGGATTATCAAAATTATCTTAGAGTAACGTTTTGGTATTTTTTCTGAAAACGATCAATTTTTGATTAATAGTGAAAAACACTACGTTATAGATTAAAATAGACTTTTTATTTAAAAAATTATTTATTTTATTAAAATTTATTTTATTTCAAAATAGATATATAATAGCTATATAAGTTAAATATAATTCATTGGAGTCATTTTATAATAAAATTAGATGTATAGAATTTTATTGAACTTTTTACCGTCTTTTACCCACATCCTATGAGCATTTGAAAATTTAAATAAAACATAATTTTACTGCTTCTGTGAGTTGAATTTCAAAAATAAGAAACGAACGGTTGATATCATTAAGTAAAATGTGGTTCAATAAGATGAAAATAATTTTTGGTGAATAGTAACTTTTAACTATTATTTACCACGGTTAAAATAAAATAGGGTAATTAAGGGTAAAAATGCTATTATTATTACACTAAAACATGTCTTAATTATATTGGATAAGTTTAATTTGACCAGAAATAACCTTAGGAATAAAATATGATCCTTTAGGTCCACTTGGACTAGATTAGGACATTTATTATTATTTAATTCAAAGAAGAGTTAAAAGTGTTAAATTCAATGTTTAATAACTAAACCATTTTAATATAAGGATACACATAAGATAAATTCAGATATAATTATTAATTAGAAAGATAAAAAAATTTATTACATAATTTTATTTTATTTATAATTTTTAGACATTATATAATTAAATATATTTATGAAACAATGATGATGCAGTAATTACATAATTAATGAAATATTAAAATAATTGATATCATAAATATCCAAATAAATGTAATTTTAGACTTTTTATGAATTAAAATAATTTTATATGTTAATATGACATGTTAGAGTTGTTTATATGAATTTTTTTCGAATTAATAATGCTTTTATGAATTTAGCAAAAACAAAATACCAAATAGTGACAAAATTGACATAAAAGAGTTTTCAAAACAAATAGTATATTATTAATTGATATTATATTCCTAAAAATATACAGTTTCCCCAAAAGTCATATATAATTATAGGTGTATCATTAATGAACCACTTGGGGTTCTCTTGGAAGTTTATAGTATGTTTATTAACCATATAATATAAAAATATAAAGAGATATGCTAAATGTCAAACTATTTAACTAAGAGTTAAATCTAAATGATAAATTTAATATTGTGCCCCAAACCTCTCTAAAACCTATTGGTTGAGTGGTTTAGACCCATAACTACCTTAGAATTTAAATGATTCATTTTGGAGCCATTAGAAACCTAAAATGATTTTATTATAAAATAATATTTCTAGCTTTTCCTAAGGTGCCCCTCACCCGTCTTATAAAAGGGAACTCACCCTTCTCTATAATTCACACCTTCAAAGCCATTAGGTTCGGCCAAACCCTACCCAAATAACATCCCAACTCTCCTACCTTAATCCTAGATTCCTTACATTAGTTAGAAAACCATCTTATGGAGCCTGTTTGATCAAATCAAAAGGAAGAACCCGAAGAAGAGGTAAATATTTCATCACCTCTTTCAATTTCCTTTCTTCTTCCACTTCCACTTTATTTGTTGTTTAAATTCTAAAATAATAACTATAGTATCTTCTATATACTATGATTTTATTATATATATGTTACAACCATAATCATTATTCTATCTATCCTTTTAATGACATGTCACCATATGTGCATACGTAAGGCTTACCGTCTACATGTCGTGGGGTAGCTGTTATTCAATACATTATTATTTGGATGGGTATAATGATAATGTAGAATTGTTGTAAATAATAAATATAACATGATAATGATTCTGTATATATATGATATACCATCCAATTATATATGATTTCAATATCAAAAGAATGATATTGTCGCTCGTACGTACGTAAGGATTACCGTCTCCACGAACGCGATGAGATTCATTCCCCATCATATCCATTCAATAAAAATTTTCAGTTGATGATTAAAAATAATGTGTAAAGACATAATATAATTCTGAATATAATAATAAACATCCCATCAATAACACACATGGCTTATGTAACCATGTATATAAAGGAGAACGAATCAGTTAACACCCGAAAGGACGGTAATACAAAAATATCAATATTAGAAGTTCATATATGATATCATATTAATGTATATGTTTATAGTATAATTTAATAACAATGATTTCACAATTATAAAATAGATTAACGTACCCTAGTCCAAGGAAAAGTACAAGGTAAGGGGTTTCTTATCAAACATTTAATTCCGTGAGATTTCCATTGTTCTCCACTTATTTATTGCATGTGGTGTATTATGTACTGCCATTTGATATATATTATCATGATTATATTTATATTCATGGTATTTTGTGATTCATTTGGCATTTATTAACTTTTTTTGACATGACTTGATTTATTACAACGAATTAAGGGTTTTTCGTCTCACTTTTTATTCCCATGAGATTCATGCTATATTGGCCACTATTTCCTTTTGTGTGGCGTATGTACTTTCCATTATTGTATTATTGTTGTAATATAATTTAATTTATGAGTATTTAAATTTTCATTATATGATCCTTATTTCATGGTTTGTATCTTTCATAATTTACCAAATCAGTAATAGAATTTCAAATTTCAATTTCCCCTTAGTGGACTTTACGTGTACATAATTGATTATTTTACTCCAAGATTATGTGTGGAATCACTATTTATTATTCAAGTAATAATTTACAATCCCCTTACTATTGATATACTTTTGATACACATAATCACTCCATTGAAAATTTCTCAATTAACTCATATAAACTTGACCTTAACTCAATTTCCATTCACTGAGTTAAGCATCCAAGTCATTGGTGTTGTTTTTACAAGAATATGTGTGAATTTACTTTGATTGATTTACACTGAATATCCAATCATATTGAGTGTATTTATCTTTTTCACACATAATTATGTCATTGAATTATCTTTTACATAAGGATACTGTCTTTATAATGTATTTCATTTAAATTTACATTCCTTTGAGACTTATTTGTTGTTATACACCAATTCAATTTTATATGGTGTATATATTTTCCTTTGACATAGTATATAATGAAATAATTTATTCTTATGGTGTTTTAATATTTTGATCACCTCAATTTTTTGTATTCAAGTGTCTCTCATTTGGACAGTAACTCTAACTGAAATACCATTATAAATGTTTTAAAAATTTATTCTTCTAAATATTTCTCATTAATGTAGATGTTTTAAAAATGGTTTTAAGTTTTTATTTATATGGAAATTAATGTTTTAAAGTTAAAATTCATTTTAAATGTTTCAATGTGGTATGAGACACTTTGATTCAAAAATCTATTTTTAAACGGATTCTTGCCAAATAGTGTGACTTTTAAATGTTTTCAAGAAAAGTGGGGATATTTCTCTAAAATAGTTTTGATGATTATTTTCATCTATGTCTATATCATTCATTATTCTAAATTAAGGTTAATCTGTTACAATATAATCTTCCATATTGTACTGAATGAGTTATGTTTGACTATGGATGTGCTATTTTTATACCATTAATGGTTTATGGATAAAGTATTGACATTTTATATTCTATTTTTAATACGAATTTTAATGTTATGTTTCAATCTTTTCATATGAGGAATTAATTGGACTTAGTAAGTGACAGGCGGAGCATGCTATAGCTCTTCGATGCATCAGTAGGTCTCATGAGACAAACTAGTGTCTTGGCATAAGGCCTTGACAAAATCATATTTGTAGTCTTGGTACAAGGCCTTGACTATGGGATTATGATGTCTGGCATTATGAATTCCATCATTATGAAAGTGGATATTGATATTGCATGTTATTATTCGACTAGATGATTATCAATGTAGAAATGTAAATGGCATTATTTGATTTTATATTTTCCATATTATGCTGATGTTCAAGTTTAAAAGGATTTTGTTCTAATCTTATACATTGACTTAAATGTTTATGCTTATTTATGAATGTTTCCACTTTATTGTTATCCTTACTGAGATTTTGAGATCACCCCTTTCTATGATTTATTTTTCCCAGGAAGCAACGAAGTATATTATGACTGACCTATAGGGATAGTCTATGGGATCTCAGTGTTGTCTATGGAACAATTTTGTTGTAGTTTTACATTTTATGATGTAATGTAAACCTCATGAATGTATCTAGTACTTCCAAAGCTACTAAACTAATCAGCCTTTTGAGACTTGATCTTTTGTGATAATGAAAATGATACTTAATAATGCATCGACTCTGGGCTACTAGGGTCGAGGCGTTACAGTTGGTATCATATGAAGTTCAGTACAAACCTTGGAATCTAGATTTAGATAAACTCTGATTAGATCACATTACCCTAAGATAGACTTTGAGGATTAGTATAGAATAAATTCCTAGAATTATATTATTGTAGATATTATGTGGGTTTCCTAAACAATACATCCATGTCTGGATACGAGCAGGTAGAGGCAGCTCTGGTACAGATGTACCTAGGAGTGAAAACTCTGACAAGGAGTTTCAGGTTTGACCCAGGGTATCTTGCTACACGACAATGGGCCTTACTGCACTCTTGGTAATGACACTCCCAAGGGATATGCTTGGGTAATTCACATTTTATTTACAAATCGATTTGATGTATTTTAATATAATATGAGAATAAATAAACTTCATTAATCCTATGGTGTTTTAGATTTAAGAAAATGATTT
The DNA here is from genome assembly GCA_963277665.1 of Viscum album. Lineage (NCBI taxonomy): Eukaryota > Viridiplantae > Streptophyta > Magnoliopsida > Santalales > Viscaceae > Viscum > Viscum album. Next base: position 486,134,889 of record OY728129.1, read on the forward strand.
ATGATATTCTCTAAATGATTTTATGACTCACATTATGCTTTCTTCTGTTGGTCTATGGCAGGATTCCAAGGAAGTCATAGTAACATTGAAAATGATGTACAATGTGGGCACAACGGAGGTAATGAGTAATGTAATGGAATGTTGATAGGTTTAGAAGATATCGTGTTCATGTCAAAACAATTTTCCAAAAATATTATCAACAACATATATATTAACCAACTACTGGACTCAAAAAAAGGTGGTGAATGATAAGAGCTCTAGCAGTGGAGACCATGGAGAAAATAAATATCAATTTCAATCATGCAAGAAATGTGGAAGGATACACCTAGGGAAGTGTCCTAATGGCACAAATAAATGATTTATGTGTGAGAAAGAAGTACATAAAGTAATGAATTTCCAAGGAAAAATGATGAGTACTATGGAAGAAAATACAAATGATCCCAAGAATCCATTTACATTCATTTTCTGTAAATGTAGGGGACCTAGGAATTACCCGAGTGAAATCCATATTCTATAGGATAACCCCTTGGTCAATGAAGAACCTATGTGGAAATAAATGGATGGTCAAATTTTTAAAAGTATTAGTTCTCTTTATTGATGGGATTACTTTGGAACACTTTTTTCTTATGTGTAACCCTGCAGTTTATTATGTGATAATTCTATTTTATGAAGAATTGTGTTTTCTATTGTTAATATATTTATAAATAACAATTTAGGATTATATGATCTATGAATTTGAGGCAATTACATGTTATTAAATTTTGGGATAAAAATGAAAGGTATGAGATAACATTTGTGGTGAAATTATGTTATAGTTATTTTGAAGAATTTATCTCATTTTGGGAAAGTTATAAAATATAGTTTTTTTAAAATGGATAGTAGACAGACCATGTGACAACCCATCACTTCGGAAAAAACTGCAGGAATCGAACCCACAACCATAGTGCGATTGGGACTAATCGCCTACCACTAGACTACGTGAAGTCCCTTGATAGTGTGATTAATTCTTTTTAGTTAAATGATTTTATTAATCAATAATATGTTTATTTGAGATCTTATGTTTTATCAAATGTATATACTTAGTATAGGAAAATGATTTAGGGATTAAGTGATAAATGTTATTTTGGAAGATATTCGCTATGTTGGGAGTAATATATGCCTAAGAAAAATAGAATACTATGGTATTTCATTTGACGAGTAATGGTGGATTTTTATCTATGTTTTTATTGTGGATTTATATCGATTCGGGTTATTTATGGAAATGATTAACCTTTCATTGAGAATATTTTATTAGGTTAATTACATTTAATTATATGTCTTTAAGAGTAGTCGATGTTATTTTGAAATATAATTAAACATGGAAGACTACATAATCAAATTATTTTATGTTTTGGGTTTCAATATTAGTTTGGATTATATTTATGGATTTTAAGGACAATTGTTTATTGAATAGTATTTATTGAACTTTGTGTATTGTTGGTTTAATTTTAGAAATTAAGATAAGTATTTCTTTCTCTAAAGGATTATCCTTTTTGGGGATCATCTGATCTTGTACTAACCATTTTGGTTTTGGTTAATCTCTAAAGAAAAGGTAAATATATATAGTTTATCCTCTGTGGATTATGTGATTCTATAGAAGTTGATTCTAGAGCTTCAAGTGTGGCCAAGTCATCTTGAATATTCATCGTTTGAAAAAAAAGATTAGTTAGTGGTCGAAATTTATTAAAGGATGAAACTCTACTTAAAAAGTAATTATGTCTCTTTATGTTCTTAGTCAATCTCATAAATAAATTACTTAACTTTAGGAAATGGAACTTAAATCAAAAAACATTATATGTTTACTTTTGCAACTTGGAAACTAATTTTTTTTATCTCATCACAAGTTTGTGGATTTATTATTGTTAACTTTCTCCTAATCATATTTTCTATCACTCCCCACTTTAACTTGACACTTATTTTATCTTCCATATCCATGTTTTCCTACATGAAATCCTAGTGTGGGTTATCTCGGGTGACCTTTTTACTTCTCTTCCTTTCTTTTAAAGAGATAGTTATATTGACTTTATTTCTGATGTGGTACTTTCAATGAAGTTCCCAAGCCCAATTTTAAAATTGCGAGGATGCAATTTCTGAAATGGGGGATGAATGTGGCACCCCAATATGTCATAGTAAGTTATTTTATTTAATACAATAGCTTGCGCTACACGCAACAAAGAGTTTGAGGGCACCACGACTTACCAAACTAGCTGTTCAAAAGTAGTTATGAATTTTATTAACTGAATTTTGAATTTTATATACTCTATATAATTTAATAATCCATATTATCTGTTTCTTAGACATAATATAAGAACAAATTCATTTTTTAGATAAAATAATTATTTTTCAAAATAAATGTAATTTTACCACCTTTTATTGGAAAACCATTTTTAAAACCAATATTTGACACTTTTATATATTCAATTTAAGTAAATTAAATTCTTATTTAGAATCAGGACATAAAAATTTATTTTGGATAAATTTTTGGTACTTTTCTAATAACTTTTATATTTTGATGAATACTGAAAAATACTAAATTTTAGTTGAAAACAACTTTTTTAATCCAAATAATTTATAATGTAAAATTATGTATTTGAATGGTTTGAAAGTATAATTAGATTATATTTTTATCATTTAATACAATGTAGGTTATTATCAGTAATTTCACATTAAAATTTGACATAAACACATAACAATCTTTTGATAGTTTTACTTTTTAAAAACCCTCTTTTTGGTTTTGAAAACGGGAATTAATTTTAAATTAATTAATGCAACTTCTATGTTTTGAATTTGGTAAAATATAATTCATTTTTGAATTCTTAATATCAAAATTACCTTAGGGTAAATTATTTGTATTTTTTCTAAAGACATTGCGTTGTAGTTTAAAACCGACTTTTTATTTAAATAATTATTTATTTTATTTAAATTTATTTTAATTCATAATAGATATATATTACCTATATAAGTTCAATATAATTCATTGGAGTCATTTTATAATAGAATTGGATGTATAAAATTTTATTGCACTTTTTACCGTCTTTTACCCACCTCCTAGGAGCATTTTCAAATTTACTTAAAACATAATTTTACCGATTTTGTGAGTTGAATTTCAAAAATCCGAGAGATGTGGTTGATATCTGTTAGTAAAATTTGGTTCAATAAGATGAAAATAATTTTCAGTGAATAGTAAATTTTACTTTTATTTACCACGGTTAAAAGTAAAGAGGGTAATTAAGCGTAAAAATAATATTATTATTAACCTAACACGTGTCCTAATTCTTTTGGACAAGTTAAATTCGACCAAAAACAACCTTAGGAATAACATATGAACCTTTAGGTCCACTTGGATTAGATTAGGACATTTCTTATTATTTAATTCAAAGAAGAGTTAAAAGTGTTATATTCAAAATTTAATAACTAAACCATTTTTAATATAGGGTTTTACATAAGATAAATTCAACTATAAATATTCATTATAAATATAAAACGGTTTTATACATAATTTTATTTTATTAATAATTTTTAGACATTAAAAAATTAAATTTATTTTTGACAAAATGATGATGTAGTAATTACCTAATTAATGAAATATTAAAATAATTGATATCATATATATCAAAATAAATTTAATTTGAGACTTTTTATGAATTACACTAATTTTATAGGTTAATATAACATTTTAAGGTTGGTTAGATGAATTTTTTTTGATGTAATAATGCTTTAATGAATTTAGAAAATAAAAATATACCAACTAGTGTCAAAATTGACATAAAAGAGTATTTAAAAAATATATATTATTAATTGATATTCTATTCCTAAACATCTATGGTTATTCTAAAAGACATATATAATTATAGTTGTATCATTAATGAACCACTTGGGGTTCTCTTGGAAGTTTATAGTAAGTTTATTAACCATATAATATAAAAATACATTAGTACAAGGTAAATGTCAAACTATTTATCTAAGAGTTAAATCTAAAAGATAATGATAATATAGTTACACAAACCTGTCTAAAAACTATTTTTTGAGTGGTTTTTAACCCATCCCCACATTATAATTTAAATATTTCATTTTTTAGTCATTAGAAACCGAAAAGTATTTTATTATAAAATAATATTTCAAGATTTTAATAAGGTGCCCCTCACCCCTCTTATAAAATGGAATTCCCCCTTCTCTCTTATTCACACCTTGAAATCCATTAGGCTCAGAAAACCCCTAACCAAATATCATCCCAAATCTCCACCATTTATCCTATAGGCCTTACTTTAGTCAGAAAGCTAACCTAAGGAGCCCTTCTGATCAAATCAAAATGAAGAACACAAAGAAGAGGTAAATATTTCATCACCTCTTCCAAGTTCCATTCTTCTTCCACTTCCTCTTTATTTTTTGTTTCCATCATAAAATAATAACTCCACTATCTTCTATATACTATGATGTTATTATAAATATGGTATAACCATATTCACTATTCTATCCATCCTTTGAATGACATGTCACCATACGTGCGTACGTACGGCTTACCGTCTTCACGTCATGGTGTAGTTGTTATTCATTACATTATTATTTGGATGGGTATAATAATGTTGTATAATTGTTGTAAATAAGAAATATAACATGATAATTATTCTGTATATATGATATACCATCTAAATATATATGATTTTAATATCAAAAGAATGATATTGTCGCTCGTGCGTACGTACGGATTACCGTCTACACGAACGCGATGGGATTCATTCTCCGTCGTATGCATTCAAGAATAATTGTCATTTGAAGATTAAAAAAAAAATTAAAAGACTTAATTTCATTATGAATAAAAATAAGTTACATCCCATCCATAATAAACATGGATTATGTAACCAAGCATAAAAAGGAGAACGAATCAGTTAACACCTGAAACAACGATAATACAAAAATATCAATATTAGAATATCATATATGATATCATATTAATGTATATGGTAATTTTATAATTTAATAACATTTATTTCACCATTATACAAGAGATTAATGTACCCTCTACCAAGGAAAAGTACAAGGTAAGGGGTTTCTTATCTCACATTTAATTCCGTGAGATTTCCATTGTTCGCCAGTTATTTATTGCATGTGGTGTATTGTGTACTACCATTTGATATATATTATCATTATTCTATTTATATTCATGGTATAATTTTATTAATTTGGTGGTTATTAAATTTTTTTCATACGACTCGATTGATTACAATGATGTAAGGGGTTTTCATCTTAGTTTTTATTCCTGTGAGATTCATGCTACATTGGCCACTATTTCCATTTGCGTGGCATATGTAATGTCCATGATTGTATTCTTGGTGTAATATACATGAATTTTTTAGTATTTAAATCTTCATTTTATGATCATTCTTTCATGGGTTGTATGTTTCATAAGATTCCAAATCCGTAAGGGAATTTCAAATTTCAATTTCTATTCAGTGGGCTTTACACATACTTCAATGATTGTTTTACTCCAATCTTATGTGTGGAATTACTATTTATTATTTATTTAATAATTTACACTCCACTTTGTGTGGATATAATTTTTATACACATAATCACTCCATTTATAATTTATCATGTCACTGAAATAAACTTGATCTTAACTCAATTTTCATTCATTGAGTTAAACATCTAGTTCATTGGTGTTGTTTTTACAAGAATATGTGTGAATGTCCTCTGATTGATTTACACTTAATATCCAATCATATTGAGTTTATTTATATCTTTCACACATAATTATGTCATTTATTAATCCTTTACCTGAGGATACTATCTTTATAAGTTATTTCATCTCAATTTACAATCCTTCGAGACGTCTTTGTTGTTATGCACCAATTCACTTTTATATGGTGTATATATTATCCTTTGACATAGTAAATAATGAAATAATTATTCTCATGGTATTATAATGTTTTCATTACCTAAATTTTTCGTATTCAATAGTCTCTCATTTTCATAGTAACTCTAACTGAAATACCATTTTAAATGTTTTAAAATTTTATTCTTCTAAATCATTCTCATTAATGCCCATGTTTTAAAAATTATTTTAATGTTTTATTTATATGAACATTAATGTTTTAAAATTAAAATTACTTTTAAAAGATTCAAATTGGTGTGGGACACTCTGATTCAAATATCTATTTTTAAATGACTTCTTGACAAATAATGTGACTTTCAAATTTTTTCAAGGAAAAGGGGGATATTTCTCTCAAATATTTTTGATGATTATTTTAATCTATTTCAATATCCTTCATTATTCTCGATTGAGGTTAATTTGTTACAATAAAATCTTTAATATTGTATTGAATGGGTTATGTTTGACTATGGATGTTCTATTTTTATACCATCAACTATTTGTGGATAAAGTATTGAAATTTCGTATGCTAGTTTTAATACTAATGTTTATGTTATGTTTCAATCTTTTCATATGAGTAATGCATTAGACTTAGTAAGTGATGGGTGGAGCCCGCTATAGCTCCTCGATGAATCGGTATGTCTCATGAGACAAACCAGTGTCTTGGAATAAGGCCTTTACAAAATCTTATTTTTAGTCTTGGAACAAGGCCTTGACTATATGGTTATGATGTCTGGCATTATGCATTAGATCATTATGAATATGGCTACTGATATTTCATTTTATTATTCGACTAGTAGAATATTCATGTGAATAAGTAAATGAAATTATTTTATTTTATCTTTTCCATATTATGCTAAAGATCATGTTTAAAAGACTTTTGTTTTAGTCTTATATATTTCATTAAATGTTTATGCTTATTTATTAAAGTTTCTGCTTTATTGTTATCCTTACTGACCATCTGAGCTCACCCCTTTCTGTTTTTTATTTTTCCAAGTATGCGAAAAAGTATATTATGACTGAACTGTAGGGATAGTATATGGTATATTAGTGTTGACTATGGAAACAATGTTGTTGTATTTTTTCATTTTATGATGTAATGTAAACCATATTATTGAATCTAGTACATTCGTGGCTACTAAACTAATCGGTCTTTCGAGACTTGATCTTTTGTGATCATGCCAATGAAACATAATAATGCACCAACTCTGGGCTTCTAGGTTTGGGGAATTATATATAATATATTAATTAAAAAATTTCATACATTCTATATGTATCATATTTACATAATACTAAATGATATAACATAATGAGTTCGTTATGATCAATAACCGTCGTAATAATGAAAACAATTATCACTAAATGTGTTATCTAATGAATCATCCAAATACCATATAACCAAATGATATATATAACTATTTAAAATTATTTATTTTCATTAATATCATATAAATTTAATTTTGGATAATTATACCCATTTTAAATGAATATCCACACTCAAATACAAGTATACCAATCATAAAAAACAACGAAACGAACACTGCATAACGACATAGTTCAATCTTATAACTTAAAAAAATTCCATAAATGAAATTAATAAATTTATACTAAAAAAATAAATTTCTAATATGTTATTAACTAAATTATTGATGAGTATAATTTCATATCCAATGTCCTTATGGCCATTTGTAGAATAAAATCAGAGATAAGGTAAGGGTTTTCTCAACTCATTTGCATTTTCATGAGATATGCCTACACGCCCCTAATTCTTGTGTTTGGTGTATTTATACTTCCAATTTATGTACCATATCATGAACATGTTTATTTTAATTGTATTAAATTTATAATTTTATGATTATTAATTTTGGGGAATATGATTCGGTTGATTACAAAGTCATAAGCGAAACTACCTGAATCCACATTTTTCTTTCAGGTTACTTTTTCTCCATCATTACTCAAATCTAATGTGTATTTGCTTTTTTAATAGAAATTATATTTATATATTCCAAAATTATATATCCATATTTTATCATCTTTCTTTTATGGGGATATACATGTTTTAAAAATATTCTTTTCTCAATTCATCCTAACAAAAAAGCCTGATTCAAGGGAACTTCATGAATTCTTACCCATTTTCAAGTGCACCCAAAAAATTATTTTCAGCCACTAATATTTTAATAAAATCACTAATTATATCATGAAAATATATATTATTTTTATTTATGGATTCATGAATTAAAACACACCTTTCCACTTTATAATCCCTTTAATATTTTATTTAAACCACCGAAAAATGATTTATTTCTAAAGATTCTTAAGAACTCTTTTTACATGATTTCACTTCAGTGAGACATCACTTATACCTAAAATATAATGTCCTTCCCTTCTATTTTCTGGGATATACATGGTTAAACCTTATTTTATGATAAAATCAAATGATTTTTCAAAAAAACATTTCCTTCCAAAGTAAAAAAGGGGTTTTCTCGACTCACTTTTACTTCTATGAGATATATTCCTTGTTAACCAGTATTTCCTTATGTGTGGTGTATATAATCCCTTCTGATATATCATATCATGAATTCTATAATTTTTATGATATTATAAGTTTCATTTATTGTTAAAATAGATTAATATTTAAATGTTTCTAAGTGGTATGATATACTTTGGAATATTTAAATACTATTTTCCTCATGAAATTATCAATGATTTTATTAAAGTAATTTAATATTTGATACATGAAAGTGGTATGGGACACTTTTAATTGAGTATATGATTTTATTTTTCATATTAGAAATGCATTGGACTTAATATGCGATGTGTGTGGCCTTCAATAGCCCCTAGATGAATTAGTAGGTCTCATGAGACAAACTAGTTTGATAATTTCCCCATTTATGTATGGTCTTAAAAAGATGCGTTGAATGTATGGTTATGACATCCCACATTATAAATTCCTTTTTTAAGGAACTAGTAATTTGTAGTCCATGTGATTATTTGACTTTTAAAATATCAATGCTTAATTATTGTTATGTAATTATTTAATTAGATTATATTTATAATATAATATGCTGAAGTTTACTTCTAATATCGCGTGTTTTCAATCATTCACCATGTCTTATTGTTTATTTATGTTTTTGTTTTATTACATACCATTACTAAAAATCTGATCTCATCCCTTTACTATGTTTTATATGCCCCCATGATGAGAAGACGTATATTATTAATGATTTGAAGGGATAATCTAGGAATAGTGGATGTTTCCAAAGGAATTTCTATATTGTTTTTATTTTGAATTTTTAGTGTAATAATTATGTATATGTATCTAGTTTTCAAAAACTATAAGACTATTTGGTCCTTTGGGATGCGTATTTTTTGAAATAATAATAATGTAATGAAGGTACCATCTCCGGGAAACTAGGGAGGGGGTCTTTATGGTTGGAATCAAAGGTATTTTATTATAAACATTATAAACTAGATTTAGAAAACATATATTAGAGAACATATCCCAAAGATAGAGTTTTAGGATAATAATAAAAGAACATCCTATAATTCTCGTAAGGTGTAGAATGTGTGGAACCTCCTAGAAATACATCCCTATTTGGATACTATAAGTGGATGTGGTTCTGGTACATATGTAACTAGGGGTAACAACTTCGACATGTTGTATTGGTCCTGACTCGGGGTAACCTGGTACACGAAAATGGACCTTATTGTGCACTTGGTTTTACACTCATGGGGGGAATGCTTATGATAATCCAATTTTTTTTTATAAACCATTATAAAGGATTCAAATTCAAATATTTCCCCAATGAAACCATGTTTATTATTATGAGATTAGATACACATAAAAATTTTAATTTATTCTACGTAATTAGATATTATTGGGATTATACATTATGTTTCATAATGTTATGATATAATATAGTGTATGAAATTGTTCCGAAATGTTTCCCACAAAAAGGTGTGAGAACCATATCAATTCACATAATCCAAAGAGTAAGAATGATTGATTATTAGATGGGTTTAAACCATTATTTCAAAGGGAACAATCTCTCAAATGTTCTAATCATATGAAGAGATAATATCATGTCCTAAAAATATGTATAAAGGGTTTTCAAAGTATTATGGATTCGTATGGATGCAAGAGAATAAGAGGGAAAAAATGATAGATAAAGGGATGAAGGGAAATAAGTATTTTCCCACCTATGATAATTGTGGAATGAAAAACCTTGGTATATGATTAGGATGAAATTATTTTTTTCCAAATGTGGAGAAAAATTACACCATGCTCGTGATTTTAAGGTAAGGAATGAGTTTTCCAATTTTCAATGCATCAACTACAAATAGATGGTAAAATATGAAAATCAATGTCATATGTGTCAAAGGAAAATACCACACAAGAAGATATTGTATCATGGTGAAGATTATGCTACTGCCACAGATGGATAGGAATGATTAATGTGATTATGTTTGAATTAAATAATTATGTCATTTGAGTACTTTATTAATGATGTACTGGTTATAAGAATTATGGAATACATATGTAATGTACTAAATTACTATTTAATCAAGTACATGAGGTTATATGTTTAATTGTACCAATAAAAATGTTTTGGTATAAAGTTAGACATTGGAAAACACATGGTTATGGTAATGATAACCAATAAAATTACCTTGGTGTTGAGATAATGGTGTTCTATAGAGATATAATTGATATGCATAATGTAAATTTTATAGTAATAACTACAATGGGAATTATTCTAATGTGTTAAATCATGATCTTTTGGAAAGTATAACCATTTATGAAATGGTTTTAGTTGATCACTATATGAGGTTTTATAGGTTACTGTTTTACTTCACCACAAGATGCAACATGTGCTGAGAGGTGAAGTATAGATATTTTGAGGTTCAAACAAAGGATAGGATTATGTTTATAAAATAAAAACATATAATGACACTATTATAGAGTGAAATAATTCCTCAACTAAATTGAAAGAGTCTTAAAAAATTTTGTCCAATTATAATTTTTTTTTATGATATCAATGAACTTATTCATAACTGTGGTTTATGTTTTTGTGATGATTACCATTATAATGATCATTTCATCTATATTAATTCTTCATGACTTGATGGTAATATTTATCTTTCATGTCAAATTTTTTACTTCCCATTAATATTTTCCTACTTAAAAGAATAATTTTTGGTGACCACATCATTAACCATAACCTATTTTGAAGATGAAATTTTATTTACCCTATATCTGATGTGTGTTTCCCATAAAGTAATTCTCAAGTATGAACCTTTAACATTCAAAGTGAAATTTAAAATTATGAGGCTGTGATTTATTGAATGTGGGTAGAATGTAACACCCCATTATTTTATGGTATGACCCTTATTTAATTAAATCTATTCGACAATATAGGCTTCACACAATATGAAACATAAACGAAAAATGATAAACAATTAAATATCATTATTTTAAAATTATCTTTATAACCTATAAATTGAATTTGTGGTAATGAAAATTATAATGAAATTTATATATTATATCAAATGATTTTCCAAGAATGACTTCAATTTTTACATATTAAATGACTATATTTTCAAGAAGAATTTTTATCACCTTATAATAGAGAACAAGTTTTAAACGTTGTTTTCCAATTCTATGAATTGAATTTCAAAAAATGGAAATACATGGTTTCTATCTGTAAGATATTTAATGTTCGATAGGATCAACATAATTTTTTTGGTGAATAGTAATTTGACCTCTGAGAAGAGTAATATTACCATTATGAATATAAATATGACCATTATGAATAGTATATCATCAAAATGAAAATTAGCCTCACCCATGAATGTATAAATAAAATTTTGGAATCTTATAAATGAAGGTATCATATAATTATAACATTTCATAAGTAAATGAATATTTTAAAAATTAATAAATTAAGTGTTCATATTTAGGTAAGTCATTAATAATTAATTACAATTTTCTAAATAATAAAATATTTTAAAAGAAAATTTATTTATATAAAATGTATTCATAATTTAAAATTTTGTTTTCATATGATTGTAGAATGATTTTATGAGACCTTAAATAATTTTAGAAAGTGTTATAAAATAAATTATATATTTATAATCTCTATTTATTGAGTAAATGCTAGTTTTAATAAAACAATTATCATATTTAGAAACTTATTTTCATATAATGGAGTTAATTTTTTAATTCTAGACATCAAAAAATAGTAAGGGTCAATATTTTTCATTTATCTAAAATACATGATTTTTTTGTAAATAGTACAAAATGATAATTTGGGATAAATGATAAAAACATGAAATATTGTATCATATATGATGTATAGATGATGTAAGAACCATTTTGAAAACTCACATGCACTTATTACCATATTTAGTCATAATAATCATAAATATTTCTTGTCTTGGGAAAAATAATAAAATAATGAATAAAATAATGAGAAATTACCCCTCTCATCTATTATAAATACCACCCTCACCCCCTCTTCTCATCACACCTATAAGACTTTATGATTGTCAGGTTCATACCCAAATATTGTTTAATGGTCTCTCCCTACCTCTAGGAACTCTTGGTCATTCCAAAAGTCCAAAACGAATCCCATTTTGGAGGTTCTCAATGTGGAGTATTCAAGAGGTAAAATCCTCTTCATTTTCCTTTCATTTCTTTTCAAGTTATTTTTTTTCTCTCCTCATATTTTATTTAAAAATGAGAATGATAATTATAGTATCATATATATACTATAATTATATTATGTTGATATAATATCCTTACTCAAACTCCATTCTGTCTCTCTTTTATTTTAAAAATGAAATCATTATCTGGGTGGTGTCGATTTACAACCCTCATGGATGATGGATTTTAATTCTTCAATTTCTCCTTCAGGGATATAAATGAAAGAATTTTATACAAAAAACAGACTATAATATATTTATTACAAAATTTATTATATTTTTGAAGTTACATATTTACATAATACTAAATGATAAAACAAAAAGAGTTTTTTATGATCACTAACTGTTGTAAAAATGTAAACAATTATCACAGAATGTCTTATCTAATTATTCATCCTAATACCATATAACCAATTTATATATATAACCATTTTTTTATTTTTATTAATATCATATAAATTAAATTATTTTGAATTATACCCAATACACATGATCTTATGTACTCAAATACAAGTATACAAATAGTAAAAACCAAGGAAACAAACACTCTGGAATAATAGAATTATATATTATAACATATCAAAAAATCAAAAATGAATATAATAAAAATATAATAAACTACATAAACGTATAATATTTTCTGAATTAAATTATTTATGAGTCAAATTTTACATTCCATGACATTAAGTTCACGTGCATAACACATTCGTATATAAGGTTAGTGTTTTCTAAACTCACTTTCTTTTCTATGAGATATGCCTCACTTGCGACTAATTATTGTGTGTGGTGTATTTATACAAACCATTGAGGTATAATATCATGAATCTATTTATTTTTATTCTATTCAATTTTTCATTTTATGATTATTAATTTTGGGGCATATGATTCAGTTGATTATAAAGTGGTAAGGGATACTACTCGAACCCCCATTTCCCTTCTGGTTACTCTTTATCCATATCTAATGAATTATAATGCTTCATTATTTTTTTATATTTATTATAAATTATATTTATATATTTCAGAATCATATATCTAGATCTTATCATCCTTCTTTTATGGGGATATACATGTTTGAAAAGGTTACCCTTCTCAATTATTCTCTATAAACAATCCCAATTCAAGGGAACTTTTGAATTTCTTAGCTATTTTCAAATGAACACAAAAATATATTTTAAACCACTAATATTTTAATAAAATTACAAATTTTATTATAAAAATATACCGCTGTTCATTTCTGGTTTTATGAATACAAACATGCCTTTTCTTATTAAAATCTCATTAATGTTTTCCTTAAACCACAATAAAATGTTTTATTTCTAAAGTTTCTTAAAACCCCAGTTTACTTGATTTCACATTAGTGGGAACAAATATATTCCAAAAATAAAATTTTCTTACCTTTTATTTTCTAGGATATAAATTTTAAAAATTTTATTTGATGAAAAATACAAATGCATTTCTAGAATAACTCTTCTTTCCAAAGTAAAAAAGGGGTTTTCTCGTCTCACATTTACTTCTATGAGATATATTCCTTGGTCACCAATATTTACTTATGTGTGGTGTATATACTTCCCAATGAAATATTATATTATGAATTATATTATTTCTATAATATTCTATGTTTCATTAAATGTTAATATAGATTAGGATTAAAAAATTTCATGGTGGTATGGGACACTTTGGAAGATTTAATGATTATTTTCCTCAAATATTTATCTATAATTTTATTAGATAAATTTCATATATGATACTTAAAATGGGCATGGGACACTTTTTTTAAATAGATAATTTTATTTGACTTATGATTAATGAATTTTACTTAATATTTTATGGGCAACCCCGCTATATCCACTCGATGCATTAGTAGGTCTTATAATACAAACTAGTTTGGGATTTTATCTGTTTTCATATGGTCATAGCATGAGGCATTGATAGTATGGTTATGAATCCCACATTATGAATTCCCTAATTATGAAACAAGTAATTGATAGTCCTTATGATTATTCATCTAGTATAATATCCATGGTTATGTATTGTTATGTCATTATTTAATAATTTTTTATTTCTTTCATATTATGATCAAGTGTACTTTTAATAGAATGTGTTTTTATGCATTCACTATGCCTTATTTTTTATTTATTCTTCCACTGTATTACTTACCCCTATTGAGCATATAAGATCAAACCTTTATTATGTTTTATTTTTCCCTAGGATGTAAAGAAGCATATTATGAATGAATTATAGGAATAATTATAGAGTTATGGATGTTTCCAAAGGAATTTCTATATTTTTTCCCATTTCATGTTGTAATGTAAAACATATTTATGTATTTGATTTTAAAAAAATACTTTAATATTCAGAACTTTGGGATGAGTCTTCCTTGTAATATTACCAATTTAATAAATGAAGGCACCATCTTCGGTCAACTAGGATCGGGGACTTTACAACATGACTCTATATTTCATATCGTATGATACTATATAAATCATAAAATATGTTTGGAAATAAAACAATTATTTTTTTATTCAATTACGAGTAGAGTATTTCATCATATATTATTTATAAATAACTAAAAGTAATTTTTGGGATATTAATTAATTTTTAGAGTTAATTAATTAATAAATTATATATAGATTATAATAAATTTAAAAAATGTTGATGAATAATTTTTTAATAAGTATTCCATTGATATTAAATGTTAATATTAAAAATTCATTTAAATAAAGTATATGATATACCATGTGATTTAGAATTAAAATATTACTTTGATAATATTAAGGGTAATTTATAAAGTGTTTAAAAATTAAAAAATAAATATTAAATATATAGAGTTTATATTTAATGATTATGAATTGGTCATGACACATTATTTGAGTAGTTCAAATTAATAGGCCATATTTGTAATATTATTTAAACATTATTAAAATATGTTTTGTGGTTGATTTAAAAAGGATTGAAATAATATTAAATATGTGATATATAGATTATGAAAATAGTTTACATGATTGATATTGAATTGTAAAAGGTTTATAATTCCTAAAAAATTATAATATATACTTAAATGAAATTAGATATTAATGAATAATATGAAGGATTTTATATTATGATATGAATGTAATGATTTTAAATTAATGATTAGGTAATATACATAACAATTATATTATTTATAATTTGATTAATAATTTTTAAATAATAATCTCATGTTTAAATATGATAAATATTCATTTGTTTAAAGTTACTACCTTATTTTTTCAATGTTATAAATTATTTTATTATGAATATATCTATTATTTAGGTTATGATATAAATTAGTTCTTATAAAATTTTATATCCCTTCATTACATGCTTGATATATCAAAATAATATTTAATTTTCATCCGATTTGTCCTAGGTTTGTAATAATATTTGTTAAACTGAATTTAAATGTTGAATATCATTTTTCATATTCAGTGTTAGGTATAAGGTGAATTTGATTCTCTCTTGAGTAATGTATCCCTTGATGGAGGGGTAGTATATGTCTACCCATACGTTTTAGATACCTTATTTCAGGATTTATTACATAATGATAGACATAGTAAAATCCAAAAAGATCAAAAGGCCTAGTGTATTTGGGTAATTAGATATATAACACCATAACTTGAAATATGGATACAACAGAATTATTTAAAAAACCCACAACATTCCCATAAAATATTTTTATTCTCTAAAACTAAATTTGATTACATGTGGAAGTAGATAAGAAAGGGGTGAAATATAAAGCACTGTAACAAAATAATCAAACATTAACATGATGAAATTAAAACATGTAGGTGAAGAAAAATATCATGGTGGCATAAAAGGGGTGATAATAAAAAAATGTTAACATCGAATCATTATATACGATGATCACATCAGGTAAAAATAGGAATGTGGAATCAATATAAACCGTGACATCATAAAAATAAGTTGTGATTAACAATAGATACATCATATCTTACTGTATATAGGATAATTTCTTGTGCACCATACATGTTATTTCATAAAATAAAAACATTGCCCAATGCATTGGAGTAATATATAATTTTGTTCCCAACTCTAACATTCATTCCATTTTCGTTCATTTATATGTTACATAGATCATACAACATAAGAATTTCGATTATCACATTAAATCCCATGATTAAATAATTTTGGTTACATACATGGAAATATCATATCAATGAAGGTTAGTTATATCTATGTGAATATCCATGAATGGAAATAGGGATGGGTATTCACAACAAAAAGGTTTGGCATGGATAAAAGGGATAATTTCTATAACCTAACAGGTGTACATAAAAAATCCTAAAAGTTTTTAATGAGATTTAATGTTGATCTCTCATTACATATGCATCATAAAGATAGTAAATGGATGTGTGTAGACATATTATAACTTGAAAATTTGAAAATAAAAAAGGCATATAATGAATAAATTACATGAAATAAAAATGAAGAAAGTATGATCCATTATTTTTAGAGGGTTCTTCTAAAAGGTTGGGAGGGGATTCTTAACAACTTTAGAATACATTGGGAGGGATTTAGAGAGATATAGGGAGGGAGAGTAATATCATGTTAAATGGGTGTTTAGTGTAGGGGAGAGGTAGGATGGGTGCGTATTTATAGAAAAAGAGTGGGGAATTCGTTATTAGTTTCTAAAATTATGTTTTGGACTCTACATAAAAAAATAAACAAAACCAAAAACCATTACATGGGGTTTTTCACATGGCTTCTTCCAATGAGGAATTTTATTCAAAATTTTATATATCCCTGAATCTATCATATTGAAATAATACCATCTATTTTGTGTAAGTGATTCGTGTTTACAGTGAATTAGTTTTAAAACCAAAAAATATAATATAAGATTTAGAGGACTCATTAAAGGGTTATTAAATTTATCAAAAACATTAAAAACACATTATTTTATAGGGCAATTCTATTGTTTTTCATGTTATCCTTTTTTATAATTTTATATATCAGTTTTTAACAATTATAATATCATAATATATATTATATATTTAAATCATGAATAAATTTGACCAAAAAAATCGAATTACTTATAAAGTAATAAAAAATTAACCATTGTGTATTTCCAATTTGTTGGTTTCAAGAATAATATTTATATTACCAAAATAATCATTCATATATTAGACATTAAAATTTTAAATAAAATTCCTTATTTACATGAAAATACTCATCTTTACATTTCTAACAACTTTCTAACCCTTAAAAAAATTCCATGGACGTCATTAAATTGTATTATAATATAAAATTAATTTAATATTATATAATGATAATAATAATTGAAAAAATATATATTTATTTAAAAAATCATGAATTTATACAAAAGTGTTGTTTAATTGAAACTATATACATCCCAAATATTAAATTATGATATCTTCATATCAAAATTAAATTTTCATCAAAATCATTATACAATAATTTGTATAGTAATAATAAAAAGGGATAAATATGATATTAATTTCGTTAAAAATAAAATATACAATTTCATAATACTATGGAGTAGATACGTATCTCTCTATTACTCCCAGGTACTCCTCAAATTTAATTTTTGTGTTGTTGATTATTTATTGGGGTGTTGTGATGAACATAGTTTGCATCATGATCTCAATAATCTTGAACTTCAGCTGAAAATAGTTTTTCTCAAGATTTAGTTGTTGAATATCAAATCTGTATTGGACATGGTCGGATCCTAGTGATGTCATATAATATATAATATCTGATAAATTAGCATCATTGTGTATGATCCAACTGGTCTAGGATACATCCTTTTCAACCTATATCGATTCTATTTTATAAAAAACCTTAATATATAATAATATTAATGATCATTTTAGAATGGATATATTATAAATTGTTATGATTCTTAAAAGTATTTTAAATATGTAGGAAATATTTTATAATGGTCCAATATATAAAAATTATTATATATGTATTATATAGTTCATTTATTAAACCAAAGGTAATTCTTTTATAGATGTTTGGGTCTTTACATAGTTCCCATGTTAGTTTGTTATACAGAGTTGGGGGGGGGGGTCAATCAATGGTATAATGTTTACAATATTTATTTTAGAATTAACTAATGTGACCTATTAAAGTCTCCACCATATTAAATTTAATAATTAAAATTCACCTCATATCTAAAATAAGTATATACATCACAACACTTAGGGATTTACATGGTTTGTCCTTAAGTCCATACTCCTTGTTTTCATTGGTTATCCACCCTAGTAACAGATTATCAGCCGTAAACCCAAGTAGTTATAGCAAGGACCTTCCTAGTCATATCAAAAAAGGGTCCCACAATGGTCCTATTCCAGAGTCCCAGTTAATAATTTTCCCAGTATCCCACTACAATGATATTATTTAAAATTGGAAAGATCATATTCTACACTAGCTATATTCAGCCCCTATTAATGTAAATCACCCTCTAAAAACACACTAGATCAATTATACCAGTTGTGATTATTCAAGAACAATGATAGAAATGTTTTATGATTTGGTATACCTATATTTATCAGTTTATTTTAGATAATTAATCATTTTCATCTCCTTAGGATCCTGAAATACATGGGCACACATGTGTCCTACTTCATGAATGGATCTAGTCTTTTATCTAGTCATTCATTCAGTAGTACTATAGTGTATCATGTCTCAACTTCTCAATTATCAGGTTCCATTCCTTTTCTTTTTTTTCTATAAATATATTTTCATAAAAAATATCATTAATATTTGTTTCAATGATGGAATTACAGGAAATTCATGATCATCATAAAAAATAATCTCTCTTTAAATCAATCAAAATACTCCTGATTATATTCTCATTTAAAGTAAATTAATTCCTTGTGAATGTACTGATTTAAATCCAATTGGAATTACAACATTATTTTCCTATAGAAATATTTAAAAATATTGAATCTACACAAATGAACATATTATTTCATTAAATATCCATGTGTTCATGAAACTATGACCTGGCACTATATAATTATGGTATGGAACTAATCTCAAACTCCATCATCTTATATTAATGAACCATCTTCAATATAATCTTGAATCAAAATAATTTCATTTGAACTTCAGTTTTTAGATCGATGAGTATTAGCTTCAAATATACATCTAATTTATTTTTTTTTCATTGAAAATTATTATTCTGTAAAACTCAGTACACTCTGGTCTCAGTATTCTCAAAATTTCAATAAGTACATGACTCGTATAGAGTCCCAAGTCACTCTTATAAACATGTCCTTTTATCATATATAGATCATACTATGTCTTGAATTACTTATAATAATGTGTGGTAATGAAACATATATAGAGTAAATTTACTCAAATATAAGACCACATGAATCATATACTTGTCATTACTCTTCCAAAAACTCAATCCTAATAAGGGATGTGACTCATAACTAGTTTGTAAAGACTTGTACACAAATATAAATGATAATTAAATAACATCAATAGCTCACACACGACATTATAATGATTCATACAAAACATATATAATTGTTATGAAGTTTCAATGATATTTAAAATTTCATTCCTAGAGTAAGAGATGACTTATACACAATATATGACTTTGGTATATTTAAATTATCTAAAATTAATAAATTACTCTTACTCATCTAATATAATATCAAGAACTCCTAATATATATCAAATAAACTCAAATAATTATCCCAATAATATTCATCATCTCATACAATAACCTGTATACTTTGTGCTTCCAGGGATGGTATTTACAACATCTCACAACTTTAGAAAGCCCCTTTTACCCCCTATTTGGATATATTAACATAAAATCAATCCAAATATGACATTGACTGTACCTATTATCATTCATCAAAAAATATTTATGAACATTAAAGTCTGTAACCTCAACCATCACATATTATGGACACTTCTTAAACATGTCTATCCAGATGTTGTAATTATTTATAGCATAACTTCAGTATCAAACATTAACTTTTTCAATGATTGGATTGGAAATAATAAAAAACCATCTTACCAAATACATTCAGTCACTTCAATATCCCCCTGTGTATTTTTTATCAATATATAATTTCTTACAAATTCAATTTTCACCCCCTTATTTCTGATAAATCAAAATGAATCTAAAGGTAAGGTTTTACTCATCTCATTTTTAGGCATCTCTAATAGTTCTCAAAATGCATATTCTTTTTCTTCAATTATTAAAAAATCCATATTGATTCAGTTTTTGAGAAAAATATGCAATGTAATTATTCCTTATCAATGATCCGTTACCTAGTCAACTCTTTGTATATTCGGGCTAACCCATTGCAGAAAACTAGAGTTATAGAATAATGTGATCAAAGTTACCCATGAACTTATATACATCTGATTCCAACTCAAAAAAACTCACATTAGGATTTTCCCAACTAGTTTTAATAAGAAGTTGATACTTCTACTCATATTTACGAAATCTATTTGAAAAGTTCATGTTCCCAATGAATAACTCTATAGTGGCCCAAAATTTGTTTCATTGAATTTTTCTTCAAAACAAACATTTGTCATATTTAATAATGGATTATATTATTAAACCCATGAAACACATAATAAAAAAAACAATAATTTATTATTTCAATTTAGAAAATTACATTTATTGGATAAATATACCCAATATAATTAATGTATTACATTTGAAAAGTAAACATAAAAAAATAAACTAACAATAATATGAAAATTTATGTCACTTTGGTCTCCAAAAATAACCACACACACAGAGAACATTGAAAATTTGGAACAAAACATTAGCGATGTAATAAGAATTGTTGAACATTAAGAATATAGAATTTATGTAAATGGAAGTCAATGATGAATGATATAAATAAGGGGTATTTATAGGACTTAGAAAAACAATATCATCATTTGAAATATGACCATTGGAGTAGTAACCTGACTGTTATGAATAATAACATGTATGTTCGAATAGTAACTGGACTAACTAAATAGTATAATAATAGTTCAGTATCTTATGAAAAAACATTTAAATATTTATATCACAATAAAATCAAATAAAAGTGTTAAATATGATAAAATTAGTATTTAATGTGAATAAATCATAAATATATATTTTTGGAAAATATAAATGTTTTATATTCATTAAAATACATCTTTCTATAATTTTAAAATCTAAAAAATAATTTTATTTAAAAAATGGGTTTCAAAAACATATTTACTTATATATAAATAATAAAATATTTTTATTTAATCACATGTAATTTTTTTTAAGTTTTCAAAATTTCATCATATCATAAAAATTAAATTTTTTCCATAAATAAGAATTTATCATAAAAAGTAAACTTTTGATATTTATAAAATTATATTGATATAAATTAATTCTTTTTTTCAATCAACACATTAAACATATATTATAGTGATTTTTAGCATTTTTCTAATAATTTAGAATTTTTAATTAATAGTGAGATATGATAAAATATGGAATTTTATAGTAAAAATAAAATATAATACTAATTACATAAGGGTTGATGTAATAGAACATTATCTAGACCACACATAGAAAAATTAATTTTTATAGTCATTAGAATCATTATTATTGGTATTATTTATAAAAAATACAATACTAATAAATATTTTATTCAAAAACACCCCTCTCTTCCCCATATAAATACCACCCTTCACTACACCACTTCCACTCCATCCATAATCTTATTAACATTCTATAATTCTACCAAAATCCCCCCTCAACTCTCCACCCATGTCATAGGTTTTCTGGTCTCACTAAAAGACTATTCTAAAGAGACTTAAGGTGTAGTCTAGTAGATGACATCCAAAGGATAAGGTAATGTTCTTAACCAAGGTCTTTTAATCCTTTCATATTCCACCTAATAAACATTTATTCCATGAAACTTGAAATAATGTAATTATTATGCCAAATATACAAAAAAATTATTATCTTAATGGAATATCTAGTATCTAACCTCATTTCATTTTATTATAAAATGAATGCATTATTCATATTATGGTTTTTTCATTGCCTCTATGAACAACAATTTTTATTTCCTTTTACTAACTTCATGGATTAATATAATGGAGATTTAATTTTAAAATATCCGAGTGATAATTAAATTATATTATTTTTTATATTTTATAATTGATAAATAAAAATATGTATTAAATGAAATCAAATAAGATCATCGTGGTTCGAGAAATTGTATATATTAACCAGCCAAAACTAACATTTACACTCAATAAACCATACCTATAGTAGAGAAATTATGGATATTCAGATAAATTTAAACTAATTTATTGATATTAAAATAATATTATCACACTATTGGTGTTATGTATCCAATTCATAATAAATTGTATAATTATCTAAAAGTGGATGCCCCCTTGGAACCATGACTTGAATAACCTTCAGATAATAATATGCACACAATATCTCAATGAAATGATTATAAATAGAAATATCTGATTAATAATAAATAAAATATACATGAAAAAAATTTCTGAATCCATAATTTCATAAATTTAATTTAATTATTTAGAAGGCTAGGTGCACACACTAAGTGAGTCAGGAACCAAGATATAGGAAATTTTGAATGACCCACTTCTATTTATGGTTATGATTTTTTAAAATTGACCCAAATTTTTTCTCTATTATTATCACATATTTATTTTCTTATTACTTATATATTTTCATCACATATAAATAGTTTAAATCACCTTTAATTACTAGAAATGTGAACGAATTTAAGGTTCCCTCCAAAATTTCTGCATTTAGGAAAACCTGATTATATGGGAATTTTTTATTTATTATCTCATTTAATTTACTACCCACATAATATTTCATAAAAATATGTGATTTGTAAAATCACCCATTAAATTATATATAACTATTTTAGTTCAATTATTGTTTTTATTCAAACATGACGTTCTCACCCTCTTTAATGATGCTTTACTCATTTCTTAAAACCTATCTTCAGAGAAGAATTTCCAAACCAACTTCTCCACTCATTTTTTAAGATGATGAGTGTAAGGACAAAGATTTTAATAAAGTATGTTTTTTAATGTTTCGACTTGGACCTCTCTTTTATGTTCAAATATGTGTTTTAGCAGGTCCTTGAGAAGGCTCGGTGGTGTTACGGGGGTTTGGGACATGGAAAATGGGGAAAGGGGGATCTATGGGAAATCTGAACGGTTTGTGCATGGTTTGGAATACTATGAGAGGGGATACTTTGTGGGGAGTATAAACACGTAAGGTTTACATACAGTCTATAAAACCGTGTAAAATTCATAGGAAACCATTCGAAGGGGGTGATTCTCGGGTGGTAGCTTCTGCACGGTGTGGAAAACCGTGCAGGTAAACAGTGCGGCCTGGAAACTTCTAAAAAATTATAAACATTCCACACATAGATTTTTGATTCCACTCAATATTTTCCTTCCCCTTATTCCATAGAACCCTATGGACAATCCAAACCTACCAGGATCACCCAAGGGTAGTCCTCCTTCGATTCTTGGTCGTTTGGAGCATCATTGGTTGTAGATTCAAGCCCTAGGTATGTCCAATCCCCCCATTCTCTCTCTTTTCGATTATAGTTTTCATCTTTCTCTCATCCCCTTACAAATATATAAAACCCTCGTTTTAGGTTTTGATTTAGGTTAAGTCTTCAAGGGAAGAATTAATCCTGATATAAGGCCATGATTAAGAGTGCATCCACCATCTGATTTGAAATAGGTGTTCTACATGTTATATCCCATAGTTTTGTTATAGTTTTGTACATGTGTGTTGTGATTTTTCCTTCTCTTATTTCCTATTGATTACCTTGAGTATGTTTGGTTAATTTGGGTGTCTAAATGATTTTATTTAAACCCTCACGATCCCAGTGGGATGCGTAGAATACGACTTGACCTTTTAAAAGCCACCCTTGGGGTGTGTCGGCCTTCCCGAACATAGAAATGGTAGTGTTAAATGATTGGTTACCGAGTGATAGTGTGAAAACCATATAGAAGATATGATAATGTTAATTAAGTGTAAATTAAATTCCAATAGATATTTCCAGGGTGATAAGGAATAAGGGGTTTTTTTGGCATTTCATGTAACTGGGCAAAAATGGGTCGAATGAGATTATGTCAATTATGTGACAAAATTTGCCTAGAAATGCGATAGAGTATTTTTTTATATTAAATGGTGAAATTTTAATTTGGTAATGGAATGGGAAATGGGGAATATGTTAAATGGGTGTAATAAGGGAATGGGTTAATTTATTTGAATTAGGCGGTATACCTAAATGATTGATTGTAATAAATGGATTATGTTGTGTAGTATGAGAATTGTAATTGAAGTTAATAGGTGGGTAAATTATTTTAAAAGTTTAAATGGGATAAATGGGTTAATGGATGGTTACTGATGTATTTGTCTAAGGAATATCGATTGTTGAATACATTATAGAGGGTTAAGGCATGATAATGGGATTTTGATGAAATGAATATGAATTGAAAAGGTAAATGTATTAATTTGTTATGGAATAATATTAATTACCATTTTTCTATTAAGAATTATGATATCCAATGTCATTTAATATGCTTGGCTATGCTATGGTGTGGTTGTGGTGATTAGATAAATAAACATGTGAACATGGAGTGGAAGAGTGGGGTATTAACTTGACGTTTTACGCCCACAGGTCGAGTTATACTGAGTATCTAAACTCTACCCAAAATGCATGGGTTAGGTAAGGGGATGAAGGCTCTATTCCCATAATGGCTTCATTTGTAACGCCACAACCCCAGTTAACTAGAATCAGTGAATTATTACATAACAATGGCATGATCACAAGAAATATCAAATCTCGAAAGACTGATTAGTTTAGTAGACTTGGGAACACTAGATACATTCATAAAGTTTTACATTACATCATAAAAAATGAAAACTACAACAACATAGTCTCCATAGTATACACTCTTATCCCCTCGTACTATCCCTGCAGGTCATTCATAATTTACTTCTTCACATCCTGGGAAAAATAAAACATAGAAAAAGGGCGAGCTCAAATGCCCAGTAAGTATAACAATATAGCGGAAACATTCATAAATAAGAATAAACATTTAAGGCTATGTATAACTAAAACAAAATCCTTTTAAACTTGAAATTAAACATAGTATGGAAAAAATAAAATGAAATAATGTCATTTACATATTCACATGGATATTCTACTAATCGAATAATTACATGAAATATCAATAACCACTTTCATAATGATGGTATGCATAATGCCAGACTATATTAACCACATAGCCAAGGCCTCATGCCAAGCATACGAATAAGATTTTTCCAAGGCCTTGTGACAACACACTAGTTTGTCTCATGAGGCCTACCGATGCATCGAGGAGCTATAGCGGGCTCCACCCGTCACATATTAAGTCCAATGCATTCCCATATGAAAAGGTTTAAACATAACATAAACATTCGTATTAAAACTAGCATATGAAATGTAAATACTTCATCCATAAACCATGAATGGTATAAAAATAACACATCCACAGTCAAACATATCACAAAACCTTCAATACAATATCGACGTTTTGTATCATAATAAATCAACTTCAAATAAGCGTAAAATCCATCAAAGGATGTTGACATAGATGAAATCAAAACTCTTTTTAGAGAAATATATGTTTTTATTTTGAAATCATTTAAGAGTCATATATTTATAAAATAAAATATTTTCTTTGAAAATATTCTTATAAGCTTGTAAGGGATGCTTTGATGATTTTATAATGGCGGAAAATAGCCACACCCGCCGTATAAGTTAAAAAAAATTCTTACCTTAATTCCGTCGAAAAGGTTAAAATTCACCTTGTTTGGAAAACAACGGAAATATTCCTTTATAAACCTCTTATAAAAAGTCAAACAAGGGTATAAATGACTTTAAACCATATTCTTGTAAATAATAAAAATGTTTTGAAATACATTTTCAAGAAACATGGATGTGGATGATAAAGAGATCCTAGTAGATTATTATGTATAAACAACCTCGGATAATGAAGAGATTGCGAAATAAACCCTTACCTTGTACTTTTCCTTGGTTGATGGTAGGTTAACCTCCTGTATAATGGGGAAATAATTGTTATTAAATTTTACCAGAATCATATACATTAATATGATATCATATATGATCTTTTAACTTTGATTTGTTAATAATATCTTATTATTATCGTTGTTTCGGGTGTTAAATTACTTGTTTTATTTTATATGTTTTGTTACGTAAGTCGTGTTTGTCATGGATAGGATTTATCTTAATCATATCCAGAATGATATCAAGCCCTTAGATACTATTATTAATCATCATATTAGAATTAGACTTGAATGGATATGATGGAGAATGAATCTCATTGCGTTCGTGGAGACGGTAGTCCGTATGTACGCACAAACGACAATATCATTCTTTTGATATTAAAATAATATAAAATTGGATGGTATATGATATATAAAGAATAATTATCATGTTATATTTATTATTTACATGAATTACACATAATTATTATACCCATCGAAATAATAATTTATTGAATAACAATTACACCACGACGTGGAGACGGTAAGCCGTACGTATGCACGTATGGTGACATGTTATTAAAAGGATGGATAGAATACTGAATATGATTGTACCATATTTATAATAACATCATAGTATATATAAGATACTATAGTTATTATTTTAGAATGGTAATAACAAAGAAAGAAGAAGCGGAAGAAGAAAGGATCTTGAAAAAGTGTGGTGAAATCATTACCTCTTCTTCGGGTTCTTCCTTTTGATTTGATCAAAAGGGCTCCTTAGAATGGAATTATGACTAAAGGAAGTCCTCTAGGATGAAGTGAGGGAAGTTTAAAGAGTATTTGGGCAGATTTTGGCCGAGCCAAATGGCTTTGAAGGTGTGAATTAATGAAAAGGGGGAGTGCCCTTTTATAAGAGTGGTGAGGGGAACCTTTGGAAAAGCTAGAAATATTATTTTATAATAAATTCATATTTGGTTTCTAATGGCTCCAAAGTGGATTATTTGAAGTTTAAGGTGGGTATGGGTCGAAAACCACTCAACCAATAGAATGTAGACATGTTTGGGTCATTATATTAACCTTATCTTTCAGTTTTAACTCTTAGTTAATTAGTTTGACACTTACCATGTCACTTTGTATTTTTATATTATATAGTTAATAAACATACTATATACCTCCAAGCGACCCCCAAGTGGTCCATTAATGATACACCTATTGTGATATAAGTCTCTTGGCAGAACCATAGATATTTATGAATTTAATATCAATTAATAATATAATATTTGTTTTAAAAACTCTTTTATGTCAATTTTGGCACTATTTGGAAAATTGATGTTTGTGAAAATTGTAATAGAGTGATTACTCCGAAAATAGTTAATTAAATCATTTATAACATGTCATATTAACCTATACAATTAGTGTAATTCATAAAAAGTCTCATATTATATTTATTTGGGTATTTATAATATCAATTATTTTAATTTTTCACTATTATGGTAATTACTACATCATCATTGGGTAATATATAAATTAAATTATTTAATGTCTAAAATTTATAAATAAAATACAATTATTTAGGAAATTGTTTTAGATTTCTAATGAATAATTACAATCGAATTTACCATATTTATATCCCTATATTAAAAATGATTTATTAAATAAACTTTGATTTTAACTCTTTTAACTCTTCTTGGAATTAAATAATAATAAGTGTCCTAATCTAATCCAAGTGGACGTAAATGATAATATTTTATTCCTAAGGTTGTTTTTGGTCGAATTAAGCTTATCCAATAGAATTAGGACATGTGTTAGGGTAATATTAATATCATTGTTACCCTTAATTACCCTATTTACTTTTAACCGTGGTAAATAAAAGTAAAAGTTACTATTCACCAAAAATTATTTTCATCTCAATGTACCACATTTTAGTCCTTGATATTAACCGTGTCTGTCGAATTTTTGAAATTCCACTCAGAGAAGCGGTAAAATTAAGTTTTATGAAAAATTCAATTTTTTAACTACCACTTAGTGGTTTCACTATTAATCAAAAAATGAAGTTTTTCAGAAAAATACCAAAAATTCACCCTAGGCTAATTTTGATATTCCGAATCCAAAAATGAAGTCCATTTTGAAAATTAAAATTTATAAATTTCAAAAAGTGGGTATTACTATTCATAACGGCTATTTTGATTGGTTGTGGTATGTTAGAACTCTATGTTGCGTACAACACACGCTATTGCATTATTCAAAGAGAAGCGTACCGTAGAAGCTTGGGGTGTTACATTCTCTCCTCCTTCAAATAATTTTGTCCTCAAAATTTCTAGAATAATACCACATGAAAGGACTCGGGTGCTTCTTCATCATAAGTTCCTCGGGTTCCCACGTTGCCTCTTCCATCTTATGGTTTCTCCACAAGACTATTACCAGACGAGTCGTACAGTTTCTCAGTACTTGTTCTCTTGTATCAAGAATCTTGATGGGCACTTCACAATAAGACAGATCAGGTTCCAGTTCTAATTCCTCATATGTGAGTACATGCGTTGGGTCAGGCATGTATTTCCTCAACAGATATATGTGCAACACATCGTGAACTTTGGAGAGACTTGGTGCCATTGCCAATCGGTAAGCTACAACCCCAATTCGTTCTAGAATTTCGAAAGGTCTGATGTACCTGGGACTCAATTTACCTTTCTTACCAAAATGAATGATGCCCTTCCATGGAGATACCTTCAGGGAAACATGATCACTGACATGAAATTCCAACTTCTTCCTTCGATTATCAGCATACCTCTTCTTCCTACTTTGAGTTGCTTTGATATGGTTTTGGATTACCTTCACCTTTTCAATCGTTTCCTTCACCAGTTCTGGGCCTACAAGTTTTCTTTCACCAACATCATCCAAACAGGTTGGTGTGCGACATCTATTTCTGTATAACGCTTCATATGGTGCCATATGAATACTCGAATGGAAGCTATTGTTATTGTAAAATTCTACCAGAGGTAAATACTGATCCCACGTACCCTGAAAGTCAAGTGAGCAGGATCTCAACATGTCTTCTAAGGATTGAATAGTTCGTTCTGATTGTCCATCTATTTGAGGGTGGTAGGCAGTGCTCAAATGAAGTTCAGTATCCCAGGATTTCTGATGACTTTTCAAGAATCTTGAAGAAAAATAGGGATCACGTCCAGACAAAATCGACAGGGGTACTCCATGAAGTCTCAAAACATCATCAATATATAGCCTTGCTAGACATTCCAGTGGTAGATCTTTTCTTATAGAAAGAAAATGTGATGACTTGGTAAGATGATCAACAATAACCCATATTGCATCGTTACTTCTAGTAGTCTTTGGTAGTCCCATGACAAAGTCCATCGCGATATTATCCCATTTCCACTCAGGTATTTTAAGCGGTTGTAATACTACACCAGGTTGTTGCCTTCCATCTTTCAATTGTTGGAAAACCATACATCTTGACACAAAATCGGCAATCTCCCTCTTCATGTTGTCTCACCAAAAATGTTCCTTGAAATCTCTATACATTTTGGTGCTCCCAGGGTGTATAGAGAAGTTGGAACTATGAGCATCATCAAACAATTCCCTTTTTAGATCAGGTATATCGAGAACACAAAACCTCTTCCTGAATTTCAAAATTCCTTCTTCATACACAAAGTCTCTCAATCTCCCATCATTCACAGCTTTAATCATCTTTTGAAATTATTCATCATCGGTATGAGAACTCTTAATCCTTTCTAGTAATGATGGTTTGTAAACCATTTAAAAAAGCATTGATGTTTCACCTTCCCTTGTTATTCCCATGTCCATCTTCACTAGATCCATGAAGATTGGATCCCTTTAAATTCTCATATTGTTCAATAATCCATGATCTTTTCTGCTCAAAGCATCTGCCACCTTGTTTGCGTTCCCCGGGTGGTAGTGTATCGTACAATCATAATCCTTGAGTAATTCAAGCCATCTCCTTTGCCTCATATTGAGTTCTTTTTGTGAGAAAATATACTTTAAACTCTTGTGATCAGTATAAATATGACATTTTTCACCATAGAGGTAGTGCCTCCATAACATCAAATAAAATATCACAGTTGCTAACTCGAGATCATGAGTAGGATAGTTTTGTTCCAGAATTTTCAACTATCATGATGCATAGGTAATAACCCTATCATTCTGCATAAGGACACAACCACGTCCTTTCTTCGATGCATCACTATAAATAAAAAAACCATCATTCCTCGATGGTAGAGTAAATATAGGATCATTGACTAATCTTATCTTCAGATCTTCGAAACATTCTTCACACTCTTTTTTTCAGACAAATATAACTCCTTTATGTGTGAGCATTGTTAATGGGTTATCCAACCGGGAAAAATTCTGGATGAAACGTCGATAATAACCTACTAAACCAATAAAACTACGTACCTCAGTTATACTCGTCGGTGTGGGCCATTCTTGGATTGCCTTGGTCTTAGAAGGATCAATGGAAATTCCATCCTTAGAGACAATATACCCAAGAAAAGAAATATCCTGAATCCAAAATTCAAACTTGCTAAACTTCCCATATAATTTATGTCTTCTCAAAGTCTTCAGGATAATGCGCTATTGATTTTCATGATCTTCGTAGCTTTGGATATACCAAGATATCATCAATAAATACCACTACAAAGTCATAAATATATTCCTTGAAAACTCTATTCATTAGATCCATAAAAATATAGGATGCATTAGTCAATCCAAAAGGCATTACTATAAACTCGTAATGCCCGTACCTTGTTAGAAATTCTGTCTTCGGAATGTCTTCCTTCATCACACACAAATGATGGTATCCAGATCGAAGCTCAATCTTTGAAAAGTATTTAGATCCATGCAGTTGGTCAAATAAATCATCAATGCAAGGTAGGGGATACTTGTTCATTATTGTTATAGAATTGATCTCCCTGTAGTCGATACATAACCTCATAGATCCATCTTTCTTTAAAAAAAAGAACAGGGGATCCCCATGGAGAAACAATAGGGTGAATAAATCACTTATTACTTAGTTCCTCTAGTTGTTTCTTTAGTTCATCTAATTCTAAAGTGGCCATTCTATAAGGGGTCTTTGATATAGGCCTTGATCCAGGAATTAAATCAATGGAAAACTCAACTTCTCGTTCTAGAGGATGTCCAGGTAAATCTTCTGGAAACACATCTACATATTCTTTCACAATACATACATCCTCTATTTGAACATTCCTTTCCTCACCCACAGTCATTTCATCCTCTTCCTCCCCAATAATTGAATTTAGTTGAGCTACTGGGGGTGGATCTAGATAAGAATTAGGTGGTGACGATTCTTCTCTAAAGATAAGGTGTTCCTTATCATTATCATCAAAAATAGTAACCTCCTTCTTCTTACAATAAATATTCGCATCATGGTCTGAAATCCAATCCATACCAAGGATTATATCAAACTCAATCATAGGTATGACGATGAGATTAGCGGATAAAGAACATTTATTTGCTCTAATGAGGATTGATTCACAAAACATTGTTGCAATGATACTTCCCTTAGGAGTTTTAACTGACAACTCCTTTATTAAATAAAATTGGAAATATCTAATTTTCTTAGAAAACTGGGAAGATATGAAACAATGCGATGATCCAGAATCAAATAATGCATTTTGTAAACTTGAGGAAACCATTAAATTACCTACTACCACGTTTTTCGGAGCTTCTACCTCAGCAGTAGTGATATCATAAGCTTGGCCTTGATCCCTTGTCCTTTTATGAGGTAAGTTCTGCTGACGCTTAGGACATTTATTTTCATACTTTCCCATCTCCCTGCAATTGTAGCACTGAACATCGGTAGCTTCCTTCTTCCCCATGAAATCACGAGTTTGGTGGCCTTTTTCACCATACTTGTAACAGACTCTCGTTCCTTTTAATCAAGTACTGGGGTGTTTCTTCCCACATTTACTGGAGGATTGATATTCAACTTTTCCCTTCTTCCCTTTATTTCCATTCCCAGATTTATTAACAGATCTCTTCTTCTCTTGCTTTGCATTAAAGTCATAAGACTTTTAGAATTCCATCACTGTCATGATAGCACATGAGACAATGTCTTTGTACAACGAGATGGATTGAGAGACTAATGATCGACGGAGAAATGGTTTTAACCCATCAAAGAAACGATCAATCTTACTTCTTGGGTTATGTATATAATCTCCAGCATACCTTTCTAACCTTGTAATGTTAGCCTCATACTTTGTGACATTTTCATCCTCCTTTTGTCTTAGACCCAGAAATTTTCTTTCCATATCTGCTCGATGGTCACGAGGAAAGTATTTTTCTAAAAATAGATCCTTGAACTCCGTCCATTCCATATTTGATACTTCATCATCTTCCTTCATGTTCTGAATCAATTAACACCATTGATCAACATATTTGGTGAGGCGGTAAACTGCGATGATAAAATTTTCCCTTTCACTACTCCCTAAAACCTGATATATTTTCTCTAGGGAATTTAGCCATTGCTCAGATACTAAGGGATTTTTACTCCCATTGAACATTGGTGGTTGTTTCCATATAAAGTGATCTAACATTGATCCTCCACGCTGCGGATTAGGGTGCTCAGTACGGGTAAGGTTATTATTCATAACCTGAGTGAGTTGTCCTAGTATGGTGATTAGCTGATCGACACAAGTTGCATCACCAGCTCCACAATAATTTTCTTGAGAAGAAGGGAAATCCATGCATGGAGTGCATTCATTGATACGGTTTCCATTTCTTCCACTAGTCGCCATTTCTAAACAATGGCATAAACTAGATCAGTTTACAAATCAAAATATATAATTCCATACTTATAAAACACTTAACATAAATTGGACTATTTATGGATATAATCCATAATCAAAAAAATGTTCTCTTTGAGTAAGTATATTCTCATAAACCCTTCATAATGATTTGTAAAGAAAATGAGAGTTATCCTAAGCATATCCCCGGGAGTGTCGTAACCAAGAGTGCAGCAAGGCCTGTTATCGTGCACCAGTTCCCGTTCGAGTCTAGCTCAAAGCGGTGTTTTCGGGTTTTACCCCTAGGTACATCTATCCCAGAGCCTCCTCTACCTACTCGTATCTAGACAGGGATGTATTTCTCAGAAAACTCACAAAATCTCTACAATACCAGAATTCTAGGAAGTTCTTCTATATTAATCCTCGAATTCCATCTTAAATCTATGTGCTCTAATCAGAGTTTATCTAAATCTAGCTTCCAAGGTTTGTAATAAACTTCCTCTGATACCAAATGTAACGCCCTAACCCTAGTTACCTAGAGTCGGTGCATTATTACATAAAATTGGCATGATCACAAGAAAGATCAAATCTCGAAAGACCAATTATTTTAGTAGCCTTGAGAACACTAGATATATTCATAAAGTTTTACATTACATTATAAAAATGAATACTACAACAACATAGTCTCCATAGTCTACACTCTTATACCCTCATACTATCCTTGAAGATCATTCATAATTTAATTCTTCACATCCTAGGAAAAATAAAACATAGAAAAGGGTTGAGCTCAAATGTCCAGTATGGATAACAATATAGCGGAAACATTCCTAAATAAGAACAAACAATTAAGGCAATGTATAACTAAAACAAAAGCCTTTTAAACTTGAACTTTAACATAGTATGGAAAAAATAAAATGAAATAATGCCATTTACTTATTCACATGGATATTCTACTAATCATATAAACACATGCAATATCAAAAACCTCTTTCATAATGATGGAATGCATAATGTCAGACTATCATAACCACATAGCCAAGGCCTCGTGCCAAGTGTAAAAATAAGATTTTTCCAAGGCCTTGTGCCAAGACACTAGTTTGTCTCATGAGACCAAACGATGCATCAAGGAGCTATACCGGGCTCCACCCGTCACATATTAAGTCCAATGCATTCCCATATGAAAAGGTTTAAACACAACATAAACATTCGTATTGAAACTAGCATACGAAATGTAAATACTTCATCCATAAAACATGAATGGTATAAAAATAACACATCCATAGTCAAACATATCACAAAACCTTCAATACAATATCTAAGTTTTGTATCATAATAAATCAACTTCAAATAAGCGTAAAATCCATCAAAGTATGTTGACATAGATGAAATCAAAACTCTTTTTAGAGAAATATCTCTTTCTATTTTGAAATAATTTAAGAGTCATATATTTATAAAATAAATCATTTTTTATGAAAATATTCTTATAAGATTGTATGTGAAGCTTCGACGATTTTATAATGGAAGAAAATAGCAGCACCCGCCGTATAAGTTAAAAAAACATTCTTTCCTTAATTCTGTCGAAAATGTTAAAAAGCACCTTGTTTGGAAAACGACATAAAGATTCCTTTATAAACCTCTTATAAAAAGTCAAACAAGGGTATAAATGACTTTAACCCATATTCTTGTAAATAGTAAAAATGTTTTGAAATACATTTTTATGAAACATGGATGTGGATGATAAAGAGATCCCAGTAGATTATTACGTATAAACAACCTCAGATAATCAAGAGATTGTGAAATAAACCCATACCTTGTACTTTTCCTTGGTTGAGGGTAGGTTAACCTCCTATATAATGTTGAAATAATTGTTATTAAATTAGTCGAGAATCATATACATTAATATGACATCATATATGATCTTTTAACATTGATTTATTAATAATATCTTAGTATTATCGTTGTTTTGGGTGTTAACTTACTCGTTTTCGTTTATATGTTTTGTTAGGTAAGCCGTGTTTGTCCTGGATAGGTTGTATCTTAATAATATCATGAATTATATCAAGTCCTTAGATAGTATTATTAATCATAAAATGATAATTAAACTTTAATGGATACGGTGGAGAATGAATCTCATCGCGTTCGTGGAGACGATAGTCCGTACGTACACACGAGCGACAATATCATTCTTTTGATATTAAAATAATATATAATTGGATGGTATATCATATATAAAGAATCATTGTCATGTTATATTTATTATTTACATGAATTACACATCATTATTATACCCATCCAAATAATAATTTATCGAATAACAATTACACCACGACGTGGAGACGGTAAGCCGTACGTACGCACGTATAGTGACATGTTATTCAAAGGATGGATAGAATAATGAATATGATTGTACCATATTTATAATACTATCACAGTATATATAAGATAACGGAGTTATTATTTTAGAATGGTAATAACAAAGAAAGAAGAATTGGAAGAAGAAAGGTACTTGAAAAAGGGTGGGGAAATCATTACCTCTTATTCGGGTTCTTACTTTTGATTTGATCAAAAGGGCTCCTTAAGATGGATTTCAGACTAAACGAAGGACTCTAGGATGAAGTGAGGGAAGTTGAAAGAGTATTTGGGCAGATTTTGGCTGATCCAAATGGCTTTTAACGTGTGAATTAATGAGAAGGGGGAGTGCCCTTTTATAACAGGGGTGAGGGGCACCTTTGGAAAATCTAGAAATATTATTTTATAATAAATTCATATTCGGTTTCTAATGGCTCCAAAGTGGATTATTTATAAGTTACGGTGGGGATGGGTCTAAAACCACTCAAAAAATATAATTTAGACAGGTTTGGGTCATTATATTAACCTTATCTTTTAATTTTAACTCTTAGTTAATTAGTTTGACACTTACCATGTCACTTTGTATTTTATATTATATAGTTAATAAACATACTATATACCTCCAAGAGACCCCCAAGTGGTCCATTAATGATTGAAATATCATGATAGATGTTTCTTGGCCGAAACATAGATTTTTAGGAATCGAATATCAATTAATAACATAATATTTGTTTTAAAAACTCTTTTATGTCAATTTTGACACTATTTGGAAAATTGATTTTTTTTGAAAATCATAACAGAATTATTACTTTTAAAAAAGTTAATTAAATCATTCCTAACATGTCATATTAACCTATAAATTTTTTTTAATTCATAAAAAGTCTCAAATTATATTTATTTGGGTATTTATAATATCAATTATTTTAATTTTTCACTATTATGGTAATTAATGCATCATCATTGGGTCATAAATAAATTAGACTATGGAATGTATAAAAATTATTAATAAAATACCATTATGTAGGAAATAGTTTTCTCTTTCTAATGATTATTTACAATCAAATTTATTTTATGTATAACCCTATATTAAATAGGATTTAGTAAATAAACATTGATTTTAACTCTTTTAACTCTTCTTTGAATTAAATAATAATGAATGTTCTAATCTAATCCAAGTGGACATAAATGATAATATTTTATTCCTAAGGTTGGTTTTTGTCGTATTAATCTTATCCAATATAATTAGGACATGTTTTAGGGTAATATTAATATCATTTTTACCCTTAATTACCCTATTTACTTTTAACCGTGGTAAATAAAAGTAAAAAGTTAATATTCACAAAAAAATATTTTCATCTCAATGAACCACATTTTAGTCCTTGATATTAACCGTGTCTCTCGGAGTTTCGAAATTCCACTCACAGAAGCGGTAAAATTATGTTTTATGTAAAATTCAGTTTTTTAACTTCCACTTAGTGGTTTCACTATTCATCAAAAAATGAAGTTTTTCAAAAAAATACCAAAAATTCACCCTAGGATAATTTTGATATTCTGAATCCAAAAATGAAGTCCGTTTTGAAAAATAAAATTTATAAATTTCAAAAAGTGGGTAATACAATTCATAACGGCTAGTTTGATTGGTTGTGGTGTGTTAGAACTCGATGTTGCGTACAAAACACGCTATTGCATTATTCAAAGAGAAGCGTACCGTAGAAGCTTGGGGTGTTACGTCATTCCACCCACACTGAGGCATCAAGGTGTGGATAATGGATTGATGTGATATATGTATCCGTAGTGATATAGGGACTTGATTTGTTTCCCCTATGCATTGTGATTGATTTCCTTAAACCCTTGTGTATATGATAATTATTCCTAACCCATGAAACATGTGATTAAAGGGATTAATTAATAAATGTGGCATAAGAAATGAAGTTGGTATATATTCTATGAATAAATGAAATGAACTTTTCCACATATGGAACCCAAATTATCCCTTTACTACCAACCATTTATGTTTTACTTGCATGCACTATCAATTAGACTAGTTATTTTGTAGACAGTATTGGTGGTGGCCTACTGAGTTTTGTACTCACACCCTGCTTGGGCCACTTTTGGGTACCCAAGAAGATCTCTTGGTGGCAGGCCAGGATGAGAGAAAGGGCCCCACTCTAGGATGTTGAGTTGGGCTTGGGATGTACATCGATTAGGATACAGACATAGAGTCAGAACACATTGGGAGATTTTCTTATTTGTTTTATTTTTGGATTTATTTACTTCACACTACTAGAATATCATGACATGGTTGAGTTTGATTTGTGGTCAGTACACTTCTGGGAAACATTTAATTATTCATGTTCATTGGTTATTTCATATTGCTTCCTTTATTTTTATGGTGTTCTGTTTGGATTACTCTGGTAAAGAGGGAATAGTCTCCCCACATGACTTACAAGACCCTCACTACTATTTGGAAACCTCTGGTGTATGGGGAGGCGTTCTTGAGGTCATGTGATGACCCGTCTAGGAACATTGATTTAGTGTATTTCTAGTCAAGGATGTTTTAATGTGGTTTTAGAGGAGTTATTTTCTCTTTATTACAATTTGGGGATGGTAGATAGAATGTTTGGAATGTGTCAGTCCTTTGTAATGAGCTCATTCTTGGGAATAGTTAACCAATTTATGAGGGAAAACCCAAGTCACCCTCGGTGGGAATTGTTTTTCTTGATGTGTGTTGTTACATTTGAATGTTATTTCACCGTTGGGTGATGCACATGTTTTTTTATTTGACTGATTTATGATATTTTTCTCATGGTCATAATGAGATATGTTTTTGAATTCTGGAATCCATTTAGTCACCTAAGGATATAGGTGGCATGCGTCATTATAGGCACACACATTGGATGGGTGTGCATGGTGTAGATAATAGAATGCATTTTACTTCCTAGATAAATATGATGAAAATGATACCTAATAATTGTAATGGAAGTGGGTGACTCAAAAAAAATACAAATTAATTGTTAAGGAATATCATGTGTAAATAAATGTTGTGACTGGGGATAAAATTTTAGGCTGTAATAAGTTGAAAGGTTTGTTTTTGTTGTCAAAATGAAAAAGAGTTGCATAATGACTACAATATTGTTAATCAATTTTTCCTAATTAAAGGTGTAAATCAGTTAAAATTATGATTTTAACAATTTGTGAAATGGAAAATGTGCCCGAGAGGAAAGGGGAATGATGCAAAAGATAAATTGTTTTAAATATGTGTTGTTGGAAAGACTTGTTATTAAGTAAAATTCTTACTCCCATGTTGACCATGACCCACAGTAGGTATGGTAGGGGGGTGGTTATCTAATTGTGATGATGACCATTTGGATAGAGTATAAATAATGGGTTATTTAAGGTTGAGAGTGTGATACCTTTTCCATCTATATTTTAATTCTGTTGGCCATTCTTCAAAGCGTCAGGTCAATTATTTTTTAAAAATGAGAATGATTCAGTTCAAAGGTGGATATCCTTTGAGTTTTCAGTTTGACCCTTTAATGTGTAGTCTGAGCAAGTGAGAGTTCCCTGTATGAGACCTTGTATTTGTATTGTGAGGCATTTCTGGTTAAGATATGGTGGAGGTGATGTGTTTAGGGAACCCTTGGTAGGGTTGTGGCGTTGGGTTGTGAGGCATTGTTCAGTTATGTGAGTGAGGAAATTCACATGGTTTGTGACCATATGGAGTGAATGTTGGACCCCAAATATGGTGCTTGGGTCTTGGTGACCTTGTGAGTAGAGACCTTACAAGTATTGTTTTGAATCCTAGAGAGGATGTTTTTCTCATAGTGTCGATGAATGTGTACACCATGGTATAGAACCTAGAGTAAATGGTTGTGTGGTGTGCTAGTCACAGTGTGCATCAGAATGAGAGTTAGAGTTTCCTTTATGACCATTGCTTTGTTCGTGTCATGGTATGTGTCGTTTGGGGAGAGAACTAATGGATTTTCATTTTGTGACTCTATTATAGGTATTTGGTAGAATTCAACCATCATGGTGACCTATAATAGTGTCCGGGTAGAGTTTCAAATGATTTTGGGTGTGTGTCGCACATGTAGAGGTTTTGGACTTTGATAGAGGAACTCAAAGTTTTGTATGGTGGAGGTTTGGATCAATGGTATAAGTGGGATGGTTTATGGTTTCTTGTGCTACTCGAGTTGGGTTACGCGATGATAGTTTTGGAAGAATCAAGGGTGACTTCATAGGAGTTCAGGCCAGTGGTGCATGTACCTTAAAATATGAAGCATGAGAGATGCTTCATAGGTGGTGTCAACGCCTACCGAGTACCACCATGTTTAAGTAAATCTTAAATTTATACCTGGTTCTTTTGTAAGGGCACCTGAGTGCTCGTGATAGGATCTAAGGTGTATTTTTAAGGCGTGTATCATATGGATTTTAGACTCACTTGTTTGGATGATGATTAATGGAGGATTGAAGTTTTTTTTTTGAGTGGAAGAGACGAATCCAGCTAAATAGTTCTTATATGATTTCTCTTGATGGTGACACTTGAGGTGAGGGAGGTCACGTGGATTAAATTGTTTGTATGAAAGGTTTGGCCGTTGGGTGAGATGTAGAGGCCTCCTCATGGATGATGAAGCTAAATAAACAATAGACATGGTTAGATAATTAAGCAGGCGATGGGATATACGTAAGTTAACATTACTTTGTGTGAGATAGATATTTTGATTGGTGTGATAGGCCTTTGTGTTTCAGTTTTTAGATGGAAGGGACACATAAAAATAACTCAATCAGTGCGGTGGAAGTAGTGCCATATGAAACATTGGTTCATGACTACATGGTGTCTTGGTTGTAGAGCGATGGTTGAACCTGGTTAGAAATCACACATGAGTGGTGGTGGTTATGTGTTGATGAGAAACATTGGGTAGGGATGATTGAGATCCTTGGAAGGTCATAGTGTCCCATAGCTTGACATCAGAAATGTACCAGTTGGTGGTGGTTTTCTTTAAAAACTTCTTCGCATACCTCATCTAGTGACGAGCATACCCAACATCTTGACATTATTCCAGGTATGTTGAGAAGCTCTGGCTCACGCCAAGAAACATGAAGGTTTTTAGATGGATGATAGGACTTTTGAAGTTTATGCTCAAGGAACGTCATATTTGGAGCTTGACAGATGGATGTACACCCCCGATGTATTGGGTAAGGTCCTCCGGATGGACTAAATTTCAATAACATCATGGGTCCATTCGCATAAGCCAGAAATGGGAACTGGGTGACATTAATTTTGTTGGTTTGGGAAAAGGCTAGATGGCCATTTCTAAGTTTGGGGGTACAGTTTGTTATCAGTTATAATATGTGGTGGTTGGAATACCTCTTGGGAGGAGTGGTAACAACAATCCTATAGTGGGGAGCGATAAGTTAGTCCTAGGTGTGGAAAAAAGAACATTGACTCGATGTAGTGTTACCGGGGTGACCATGAGGAACCTATGAGGTGCATGTAGGGTTCCTCGAAGAGGAATGTGTGCCTTGTATGTGGTGTTTGGTGAGACAAGTGTTGGACTGAGATTAGGGTTGTTCTAAGTGAAGCATGTGATGTCTGTGCTGAGTCATAGAAGGTTGTGGTCGGATATGACCATATTTTGTGGAAAGAGAAGTTGGGGTCCTATAACTCCAATGAATATTGGGGTTAGACACGGGTAATCTTCCCTTGTGTGGTTTTGAAACATCATGAAGTTTAGTGAACCTTGTCCATGTGATGTGGTGTCATGACAAGGGAAAATCCCGATGACTGTCTAGAGGGAGGTAATTTGGTGATGATGTAATTCTTATAGGATTTAGGGAATGACCTCAATAGGTGTGTGGGATGAAAATGATGAGATTCAAGTCAGTAAAAAACATGTAAAAGTGAGAAAGGTGTATCTTACCATCAGTAGAAGTTTGGTTTTCTTGGAAAAGCCATTCAGGTGTGGTCCGACCATGGATGTTAAACTAGAATGGGTGTGGTGAGAGTGACCCACCTCCAATCTCATGTTATAGAAAAAATATCCTTTGAAAATAATTTATACCTCAGTGAGGTCAAATATCTTAGTCATTGGATGGATAGTGTAGAAATTTCCTACCAAATGCTTTCGATGGTGTGAATGGGTGCCAATGTAGGGTAATGCCCTATGAATTCTTGGCCACCGTGAGTTGGGACATGTTATGTGATGGGAAATTTGGGTTGAGTTCTCGTGGTCCTTCATTGATGGAAGAGGTTCCATATAACTTGTAATGGTGGAAAGAACCATATCAGATAAATAAGTGGTTGAAGACACGATCAGAGTTTCAAGTGGGAAGGACTCAAGAGGTAACCGTTTAGGTGAGTTGGCCCTGATATATATGTTGCACGGGTTTGTTTGGTTGAGTAGTAAAGTGTTTGGGTTGTGTATGGTTGTATAGTTGTGGAATGGAATCTTTAGGAAATGTGGTTGGAAGGATCAGGTGTTTTCTTTTGAGTGATATCGGGTTTGGGTCACCGTTAGAGTCTGAAAACCGAGGGAAATTATTCCAAGTGATTTGGGTCATGAGTTGTATAGAGGATTGGGCCGATGGAGTGTCGGTTGGTTCATCCACGATGATGTAATGTTGTATGTTATGTTTCAATGTGTTTTGGGTCAGGTGTTGATGCCTAAGTTTCCACCATGATTTTCTCTTGATGGGAATGTTTTAAGTGGTGCCCTCTTGAAGAGTTTTCATCTAATGTTGTGGTTGTAGTGAAGAATACTTGTGGGGAAAGTATGTGCTCGTTTATCATGTTTGATGGGCTTTATGATGGTTAATCATAATCATTGAAAGTGGAAATGGATAGGCAGGTATAGTGGAATGGACTTTAGTTATGGAAGCTTAGTGATGTCTGGAAGAGAGGCTTATGGATTGGCCATTATATGGTGTGGAGGTTGTAAGGTCCTGGATTTTCATAAAGTATGTTTTTTTTATGTTTTAGTTTGGTCCTCATGGGGTGTGCCGACCTTATCTTACTTAGAAATGGTAGGGAAAAATGAAGGGTTACTGAGTGATAATGTGAAACCCATTTAGAACATATGATAATGTTGATTATGTGTAAATGGAATGATAATATATATGCCTAGGGTGATAAGGCATAAGGGCTTGTTTGGCATGGCATGCAAACAAGAAAAAATGGGTCGAATGGGATTATGTCAATTATTTGATGAGATTTGGATAGAAATTCATATTTTTATTAGGTAATCTTAAACGGTGAACTTGTAATTGGATAATGGAATGGAAAATGGGGAATATGTTAAAGGGATGTAACAAGGGAAGGGATAAATTTATGGAATGGGTTAATTTGTGAGAATTAAGTGGTACACCTAAATGATTGAATATAATAAAGTGATCATGTTATATAGTATCATAATTGTACTTGAAATGAATAAGTGGGTAAATTCATGTGAAATGATAAATGGGCTAAATGCGTTAATGAATGGCCAATGATGAATTTTGAAGAGGCATAGGGATTGTTGAATACATTATAGAGGGTTAAGAAATAGGAATTATAATTTGACTAAATTAATATGAATTGAAAAAGGTAAATGGATTAATGGGTTATGGCATGATATTAACTCCCATGTTGTTGTTATGAATTATTATATGCAATGTCATTGAATATGCTTGGTTGTGTTATGGTGTGGTTGTAGTGATTTGATAACTAATCATGTACACATGGCTTGGAAGAGTGGGGTATTGACTTGAGGTTCTACTCCCACTGGTAGAGTTATACTGAGGCTCTAAAATCCACCCCAAAATTCATTGGTTGGGGAATGGGACAAAGGATCAATTCCCCTAATAGTTGCATTCCACATGGACTGAGGATTCGAGGTGAGGATAATGGATTGATGTGATATGTGTATCCCTAGTGAGATATGTACTTGATTTGTTACCCCTATGAATTGTGGTTGATTACCTTAGACCCTTATGTAGATGATAATTATGCCTAAAACGTGGAATATGTGATTAATTATATTAAATAATGAAGATGGTATATGAAATGAAGTTTGGAAAAATGCTAGAAATAAATTAAACGAACATGTTAACTTATGGAACCCAAATAGTCACTTGCTTACCCACCATTTATTCTGTACTTCCATGCACTATCTATTAGACTGGATATTTTTTTGACACCATTGGTGGTGCCCTACTGATTTTTTTACTCACACCCTACTCGTGCCGCCATTGGGTACCTGAGCAGATATCTTGGTTGTATGTGAGGAAAAGGGAAATGGCCCAACTCTAGGATATTGAGTTGGTCTCGGGATGTACATGGAGAAGGATATGAACTTATATTCTGAACCTGTTGGGATATTTGGAAGTTTTTTCTAGTTTTTGATTTATTTAATTAGAACAACTATTATATCATGGAATGGTTTATTTGCGGTCTTTACCCTATTGGGAAACATTTTCTTATGCATGTTCATTGGTTATTTCATATTTCTTCCATTATTTTTTTGGTGCTCTATTGTGGCTTACTCTAGTAAAGAGGGTATAGTCTCCCACATGACTTTTTAGACCCTCAATACTAGTCTTCATCCAATAGTATACGAGGAGGCATGGTTGAGTTCATGTGATGACCTGGCTCAGATCACTAGTTTTGAGGCTTTCATGTAAGGGACGTTACAATGAGAACTTTTCTAAATGTAAAGTATCCATTATTAGGAAAGAAAAAAATACACTAGTCTGAAGGATGGAATTATCTACCCTATATACTTTTAATGTGTTTTTATTATGATTATTCCTTGTGTATAATGATAATATGTGGAAAAAATAGTTTTCAATATGATTGGTGATCCTAAAAGTATATATCCCTTAAA
Organism: Viscum album; assembly: GCA_963277665.1. Lineage (NCBI taxonomy): Eukaryota > Viridiplantae > Streptophyta > Magnoliopsida > Santalales > Viscaceae > Viscum > Viscum album. The sequence continues at coordinate 486,179,562 of OY728129.1, forward strand.
TTCCATCGGTAGTGTTTTTATCTCATGAGATTCCATGTATGGTGAATGGTATTTTACCCTAACACACATTGTTACATTTTATTATCACACATCCTTGAAATATGTTTATAATGTCATGTTTTATATTGTTTCAACCATATTTTAATGACATTATCATATGATATGGAATTACGCATTCTATTCTTCCATCATATATAATCCTTGTGTTTTATGATATCTTGTTGAACCTAATGATTCATATGTATTCACTCTATTTGACTTTTATTATCAAATTATTATTATTTTTAGCTCACCCATTTTATTTATGTATTTACCTATGGTATCCTATGTCGTAATAGAAGATGAATGATATTTATGAGAACATTTTGACGATTTAAATAGAAATGTTTTGGTCTTTGTTTAACTTTTTATTTTTTGTATTCAATCCCCTAATGAAACCTGGATTATATATTTTTGGGTTTTGTTTTATGGTTTTTTATATTAAAAATAATGTTTTAAAATGTTCATGAGTCTCTTATTTTCATTGTTTTTATAAAAAACGTTTTTTTTGTAAATTATTACTATAATATATCTGTGAAATCCCTAGGGATAAATCAAAATATAGTAAACATCCAAAGATTTTTGTTAAGTAATGATTTTTTTGAATTCTAGAAATGAAATAATATTCTTGATACCATAATTGGATTAAGACTCTAAATTATGAGAACATAGGGTTAACAACCCTAAAAAAGTTTGGTTAGATATTGACTTGGTCTTCATTAGGTGTGTGACAAGTGGTCCTAACTGCACACCGAGTTTCAGAGTGCCAAATGAGATGATGTTTTCTTTTTTTTTTCAATTAGATTTTTTTTCAAGAATATTATCAATGTAATTGTTTAAAATTTATGTTATGGGCAACGGAGTGAGTACACACCCAATGTAATATGCTAAAGATATAGCCCATGCATGATGGGTATGGAAGGATTATATGTTTCTCCACTTGAATTAATTATTAGATAGATTCAATATAGTAGTTATTATTTTTAATGATTGTATGATCAGTCCTTACGGAAAGTACAACTTTTACTTTTGTGGAATATAAACTATATTTAAAATGTTAAAATTAAATGAAGATTTAATGAAGGCAGTTATTGAAATTATCCTTAAATACAAAATTAACGTTATTAAATAAAGTTAAAAACATGTTAAAAGTGTGAATAAGAGGTATATTAGTAATGTATAATAAATATATTTATGAATTTAAATGTAATCTACTATATTTAGTAACAAAAATAATTGGAGGAATGTTCTAATTGATTATAATTGTAGATAAAATTATTAAGGTAGTAAGTTATTGGAAATTTTCTCTCTTGAGTTTTAACATGTTGAAATGTGCCTTGGGAATAAAGTAACAGGGTTTGTAATTATATTAATAATTACCATAATTATTTTAAGATATCCCAAGATTATTTTAAGTAATTAAAAAATTTCTGATTTGATTTTAGAGTCTAACTAAATTAATTTTAAGTGTTCCATACTTTTAAATCTGTAACTGACACATTGGCTGTGTTTTGGAATATGAGTATAAGTCATTTCACCGAATATGAGTACTCCATATGAGTTATTTTTATTCCACATGTGACTCATTTAAACTCATCATATGATTTGTATAAATGGAAAAATATTCTACATATAATTCAATTCCACTTTCCTATAATTCATTTAACATTATTTGTACGAGTCTTTCTCAGTAGACATGAAATCTTAAAAAGGCGTGACCAATGTATGAGTCCTCTAAAACTGAATAAGTTTCATAAAAAATAATCTATTATTCTTTTGGATTTACATATGAGTGATTAAAAGATGTGCATGATTTATTTATAGGACCCTTTCATCCATCTGATTGTGAAAAAACTAAAAAATTTATTAGATTAAAATTAGTTTATATTAACGAAGATTCTAAAGGGAAATTAATGTGGTTTTATTCATAAGCATTCATTAATGTTTAAAACACCAAAATATTATATATATCCTTGATTAAAAAATTATTTGAATATGACTAAATGATATGAAATAGGATATCACTATTTAAAAAATATTTGTCTTTTAAATGAGATATTTGAAACTCAATATTTAAAATCAATACAGAGATTATAATTTGATGATTCCTGGTTTATTATCAAGTGTTCTAAATATCAATGGTTTAAATTTGATTAAATCTATTTTTATGAGAATTTAATCTTCTTGAATGGGAAAATGTAGATTAAATATAAGATGGTAGTATGAGAATTTTAATTTCCCAGAAATAAGGAACTTACAAAATGATTAAATTAGAAAATGAAAAAATGATGAGTGTTAAAATTCAAATAAACTAAATATCAAAAATTAATTGTGATTCAAGGTGAAAGATAAGATTACATGTTAGCTGAGAACTGTGATGAGTTGGTAGTAGTAGTTTACAAATTCAATCTTGGAGACAACACCAGTTTCCTAGAATCCCTCGTGTTGTAAATGATCTTCCAGTTTACTAGATTATCTTGATGTTTATTTTTCAATATCTTTGAAAGAATGGGTTGTTTTAGATCAATGTGTAATATTTTTATAATAATAATCCTTGAGAATTTTTCATTTTATTTATATGATCCATTTGATCAAGTATAAAATGCAATCAAAATTCAAAGAAGGGTAATCTTGTAATTTTAATAGATACAGAAAATTAAAAAAGGGATATGTTCATCATGGTGTACATCAATGCATTAAAATTTTCATTCACCTATCTTATAAAATATTTTCATTTATAGTCATGTAAATATGACCTGAAAAATTAAAAACATCTACTTTTACATATGTGCATCGAATAGAGAGAGGAAAATAAAAAAGATAAGAAATAATGTTGTATCAATGGCGTGTGTTGTGCATGAGTGAGAAGAGACAACTGGTGCCCTCTAGAAATGAGGGATCAATATTCGGATCCAATGTTCAATCTGAAAATCATTTGGGTATCGAACATGAGATAATAAGTTTTAATATATGATGGTTAGTAAACCAATTCCTATAAAATTTTAGGTTTCCTATGATGGAGGAAAAAAGAAAAAGAAGTGTTCCTATGAGGATTTTCATGAAGTCAGTTAGAACAGACCTGTGATTCAGTGTTTTAATAACTAATAAAAATTTATAGCGATATTTTTTTCATTATATACTCACTATGTAACATTTTATAGGGTTTAATTCTTGTTTTATGAGTTAAGAGTGTCAATTAAATAGATTCTAATGATAGAATGAATGATTTGATAAAAACATAGACCGGGTTGCTAGAAGTGTTATTTAATATTTTAAGAAATTCAATGAATGTTTATTTTAGTAGGAATATTGTGTATTTGTATACAGTTTCATTCATTGATATATTATTTATCTACTTTAAATAGTAGTAATGAAGATGAGATCCAATAGTGGGATTCCAATTTAAGGAATAGAAATGGGATGCTATATTTTCATGGATATAATATAGTGAACACACTCACCTATGAAATACGATTAATGGTCATAAGATGATCACTCTCTAAATACACCAATAATTAATGAAAACATTTATAATAGAAAATTCACAACTTGGTGAACCACGATCACAACAAGGATTAGGTTTCCTGCATTGGGGGTAAACCTTACTAAAATAGTCATTCTATATTTCACTACATCAATCGCATTTATGTGTTATATGTTAATAGGTATATGGGATATAACACCCTGTATCATAAAAAGACAAAATTATGATATTAATAGTGATAATTTTTCATTCTTACATACCCAGGTTATTTTATATTAAGAGTTTTAGAGAATTAAAAAACCATTACATAACAAAGTGAACATTCTCACATAGTGATAATTTTTTATACAAGAATAGGTTCTTAAATTTACCCTCATTTTTAAGTCAAGATACTATTTTCATTTTAATTTCAGCGACTATTGAGTAAAGATTGAATGAATCTAGACTCCTCTAAGGTCTAATATTCCTTTTATGCCTTTAATTTCATTATAATTGAAACAGTGAGAGTTTATGGAAAGATATATGGAATTATAGATCTCATTGGAATAGATTGAAACTACTAAAGAAAATCAAATGTGTTCCTTGGTCATTAATTTTTTCTTGGATCACCTTACCATTTTGATTTGATAGAAAATTCATATGATTTTGGAACTTATTGTGTCCTTTTGTGATCTCTATCTTATATCATAAATCACTCTGTATTCATGTATTCTCAGAGATATAATTGGTCCAAGATTTTTTGAGGGAATCATAATTTTTTTAGAAAGGAATTTTTTTTATGTTGGTCTCATGGAACACAAAATGTTTTGGAATCATCTTAAGTTGCACTGTGGATTCGCCTTCTTAGCATTCCTTTATTATTCTACAAACTAATTATAATTTAAACTGTTAAAAATGATTTTTAGAAGCTTCATGTGTGTATATTATGACACCATGTAGATAGATAACATCATCATTGATTATATTTACATAAAAATGTATTTATCATTACCTTTTCTTAAATTTGTATTTATCTATATTGGTCAAATAATTTCATTCTTCAAAAATCCTTATTTCTTTAATGATATAGGCTTGTTCTCATATAATCATCTTTACGTCCATATATTCTCAAAGTGAAAGTGTCGAATCCACTCAAATCCACTTCCACAGGTGTATAACATTCATGGTGACTCATCTAAGTGGAAGTATTTGGTTCTACATCTAACTGAGAATCAAAATCTACCCCATATAGATCTCTAGGATAGTATTTTTAAAAACTATTATCTCAACACAAGGATGTGTCACATTCAAACCCTTCAACATCTTTCCAAATGCTGTCTGTGATGTCATCCCAATCAGAAACGGGTATATATGATCTACATGAAAATATGCCTCTTTCAATGGAGGATCCTTCATCTTATTATATATATAATTATATAATTATAAATCAAGTATGTGATTATAATTTTTATGATTTAGGGTTGGTTGTGAATATAGGTGTAACGGTTTCCTCAACCTTGACTACTATCTATGATTTCTTTTTGAAAATAAAATTTTAATATTATACTAATAAATTTTTTAATATATATATTAAATATTTTTTAGGGGACAAGTAACTGAAATGGTTTATTCTCAATGTCATAACCAAATTTCATCAAGACCACTATCTAAATGTAAAGGTTATAAATCCTCAATGTATTCATTCACCCCACATGATGAAAGAGCTTGAAGATGTTTTAGACACATTAAAATATCCTCCCCTTTCCAAATATACCTTCATGGTTCCAACATTGCATACTGAATATGTACATTTATCTCTAACACTAAGATGTTAATCTAGTAAAAAAGAAAAGATCCTCTACTTTAGTTGAGATGAAGGATAACTCTATATATAAATCCTTTAAGGGGGACACTCCCTATCATAACTAAGGATTTAAAAGATATTGTAACTAATATAGCTTCATTTTCTAATTTTTGACATCTTTTGGTATACAAATAGCATTGTATCCCTGTGGAAATTTTCATATTTATCAAAAATAATACTACAAAAAATTATAAATATACTTTTAATTTTGGATCCAATTAATATTGAAACATCGATTAATTTTTCTCACTCAATCAATAAATGGAATCACATATGAATTTAATCCCACTTAGCAAGTATATCTCGATATTCTGGAATATCCAATGAAAAGTATAATTCATTAATGTATCTTCCCTTTAGACCATTGTTATGGCTAGTTAATATTTAGAATCATTATTAATGTATCTTATATATGAAAAGTGTGTTGAAAGGGAATGAGAATAGTTATGGTAGGAAATATCATCTGTAATCCTCGAATCAAATTCATACATTATGGGTAGATACGTCAACACTATTATGGAATAGTTGGAAATTAAGGCAGTGGATTTACTTTATCATGTTCATGGATTATTTATATGACTTACTATCCAATGGTAATGTCATGGATCTTGTTTTCAATGCAGATAAATTAACATGATGATAGAACATGAGAGGAGGAAACAAAATATGTAGCTGAATAGATAATTTTTCTGTTAAAATATATACTATTATGGATTTTTTTTGAATTATCTATATCTCAACTTTATCGGTCCTTATACAATCACTCTCAACTTCTATATCAGATCCAAGGTTTCCTAGAACACTTTCATTGGTTTCATTTCCTAAAAAGTTGGATGGATTATGAAATTTTCAATTCCCTAATCTATAATTCATGGAATACACCCTCATAAGTGATTTTACGGGTTATGTTCTAGAAACAAATTCCTAGATTGGTTAGAGACAATCTATAATTCATGAATCGATATTTTATCTGTAGGATAATATTTATAAGTGAAATAGGTGGACATAGGTCATCATGATGAAAGATTCAAAGAGAACTAGGTTGAGGATATTTTTATTCTACCATCCAATAAACATTGATAAATAGATGATATATGGATCCTAAAAGAGAGGGGGTATTAGATCGATCATGCATTAGATGGTTATAGGAATGATACTATAACACAACATATTTTCATGTTTACATTAGTAAAAAATATAAATTAGTATGATCAAATTATATCCTAAAGGTAAAACTCATAGTAGTATTTTTTTAGAAAATAATACCACATTCATCTTCCCATTTCATGGAGATTTCAGTTGATCCTATTTTTATTATGAGAGAGGTGTAATCACATGATAAAAATCAGGATCAATTTTTTGATAAAATAACACTATCTATGGAGGACCATGATAATTATTTTTTTAAGTCCAACCCTATGTAGGATTAAATCCTTATTATTATTAAATGTATAAAAATTGATAGTGGTCTATGTCCTAATAAAATACCATGATTAGTCTATATTAAAATTTTTGAATTCATCAAGAATGATATGATAGTGGTGGTTTTGGAATTTTTCATGGGAGGTCCTCTTCCTTGGGTCACTACTTCCACAATTCTTTTTCTCATCCTTATGGTGAACTATACCAATTACTTTGATAATTCAAACCCATTATCTTATGGAATTTTCCTAAATGTTTCTTACAGTGATCCAAAATAAGATATTACCTATGTTTCTTCATCTCCAAATTTTAAATTAACATCATGGTTTCATCAATGCTCATAAAATTTAGGGGAACTTTAATTGGATAAGGAAATTATTAAGGTGTTTGACTAGAATGTGGCTATGTCTGAATTCATCATCATGATTGAAATGGGGGATGTTTATGATAGGATAGAGTATCACTTCACTCTCAACATTATTAGGTTGTTTTTCTTCTATTAATGAGATTTCAACTATATTTTTCACAGATTATTTTCCAAATGATATAATATCTCACTCATGATTATAAGGTTTGGGTTCTTTAAATTAGTTCAAGGACTTCCCAAATTTACCTTCTCTCTTCGAGTCTCTTTATTAGGGATCATGATGTTCATTGAAGGAATTTGAACTCTGATATTTCAAGTGGAAAGCTTCACCCATTCAATAGGTGATATAGATTAATTTGAATACTTCATTTATTTTTTTATTGATTATGGGGTTTTCCTAATTAATGGTAAGAGTAATTTAGATAAATGGATTAATGATATTTTCTTTGAGTATTTTCAAAATAGTAGAAAAAACATAAGTATAATTAAATAAAGGTGTTTATATTTCAAAAAAATGTTCAGGAAGGAAAACCATGTTCGTCAAAGATTGGAAATATATTTCCAGAAGAAAACAATCAATGGATTAATTTGTATCTTCTTTATCAAAAAAAGAGCCCACATTCATGATCTAAAAGGTATCTTCAAGATAATTATGAACAAAATCACTAACTATAGATGTGTATTACTCTAATTTAGAGATATGATATCACTCATCAAAAAATGTCCTATATTCCATCCCAATGTGTGTCCTTGAAGTCATTCAATCCTTGAAGTCTATAGTCAAATAAATTGAATTCATTCACACAACATTTATTTGGTACACCATGTAGGTTGGTAGATATAACAATATGAGTTGGTCCTGGTTAACTAAGGCTTATGACGATTGTAACTTCCAAATATTTTGGATTCGTTAAAATGAATAATATATTCTACAACATGTGTCACACGCAAAACCCAATGTAAAAAAATAACAAAATGATAATAAAAATTTATATATTAATATATAATACAGACAAATATGCTAGTCCATTAAAGCATTAATAGGTAAATAATAAATAGGAGTTAATATTGAATACATATATTTTCAGTAAAAAATAACATTTTATTATCTATATTCTTATAAAATATAAATTTAAAAATGTATTTATTTAAATTTTATAAAATAAAATTATTTTCTTAATTCCTCGGGTTAAAATTCAGTTAGTATTTTTTTTTGAAAAATGTTGATTTTCATTCAAAAAATATGGTTTCTTCCAAAATTATACTTTTATGATTTTATTGTTAAATACAATTATCCACTAAAATTAGAAGACCTTTCAAGTAATAAAATATGTATTTAAGTAATAATATTATGAATTTAAAATATTATTTTATCTTTTAATTCTATTTCTAATATATTTAAAACAAAACTAAAATGTTTCTTTAATAAAAAATACAGTTTTCCTATAATTATGTATTTATATGATGAAATTAGGTTTTTTCTTGACATTAAAGCTTCTTAAATTTTATTTTTTATAATAAATCTATTTTCTTCAACAAAATAAGTATCCATTATAATTATATATCATATATAAGTTTAAATCCTAAAAATTATATTTTTCTAAAAACAATTTAAATGTGAATATGTGTATTTATACCAAAATTAAATTTTCAAAACCTTAGTAATTTTATTTTCTAAAATGATATTAAATTTTTAAATCATATGTTTCTAATTTGGTTAAATTATAAAATCTTAATTTTTTTCTATTAATGATAATTACTAAGATTAAAAATTAATTAACTAGGTAAAATTTTATTTGGGAAAATATATAAATGTAAAAAACATAAAACATACATCACTATTAAATTTTTTCAAAATGAATTTATGATAATAGATTCAACCTTATGTTGTCCCACACACCATATTTTTCTTTTCTTGAGTCATTGAACCTTGAATATTGACATGACATTATTGCAAAATGATAGGTATTTCCAAAAGTTCCCAATTTCACCTCTTATAAAAGGGTACTACCTCAACCTTTAAAAGATAAACCTAGCCTTAAATTTACCCATTTAAACAAATTTTATTTACTCTAACAATAACCTTATCCTAATAACATAATACACTGGTCATTGATAGTTAAAATAATCACTTTAGTTTCAAGGGAACTTCCAAGGAAAGATCAAGTCTCCATTGTAAGTACTATTTTCTTTTTAGGTTTTTCTTCAAAATATTACACATAAAAATATATTTTAAGAATAATAATATGATGAATTTTGTATAATTATTATACTTATTTTTTTATATTAATTTTACTACCGTTAGTTATTCATTTCCATTAATTCAGAAAATAAAAGAACATCGTTATTGCATTGCACGGACTACCGTCTCCACGAAGTGATGCCATTTTTTCACTAATAATCTTAATGGATGATATTAATGGTTTATATGATGGATAAGTATTATATATATCATTAAATATGAATCTGAAATTTTAATTTACCTTCCCCCCCTCTCAAGGGGTGTGAAATAAGAATACTAAACACGCTTATGTGAGGACTCTCCCCTCCATGATGATTTTTTTTCATATATATTTTCAAAAAATTTATGAAAATATTAAAATATATTTCACCATGATAACTAAATAAAAATAACATCATTATAATTTTGTTATATTGATATTATGTCAAAATAAATACCTCCTTAACTGTACTCACCAACTAAGTTACAGTGTGTTCAAGTTTGGGTTGATTTAACCACCTATGTGAACAATGATTTTAAATATGATTAAAAATAACTATGGAAAAATGAATATTAATTTTAATAATTTTATTTAATAAAATAAATAATATTATATGGTTTTAAAATATTATATGAATTTTTTACTTACTATTAAAGAAAAATTTTCATTTACTAAGATTAAAAAAATAAGCTGACATCGATTTAATTTTCATGAAAAAAGAGGAACTATTAAATAAATAAATAGAATATGATAATAAAGGGACCATATTGAATTAAATATATAAGTATAATTTTCATATGAATGTATATAATACAGTCCATTTTTTTATTTTATAAGTGATGAAAATGCGCATAATGAATCAGGAATAAGGTAAGGGATTTCATCACAACTTCCATTCATTTAGACTTTGTTTGTATTATTTCACCAATTAATATTTATGTGGTGTTTATATAACCTATTTTATTTAATAATTTTTGTATTATATTTAATTCATGATATTTTATTTTTAATTTCATGTTATCCCTTGTGTGGAATTTTGATTGTATTTTTACCCAGGTCGTAAGGGTCTCTTTATCTCAAATTTTAATCCCTTGAGGCACGTTTAAGCTATACAACATATTTACTTTCCAATTTTTTGAGTAACTACATATTTTTATTTCATATAATTATTATATTATATTTTATGATATTTAATTCTCTATTCAGAGTTATACCTACCATGGGGCTATTTTTTAAAATGATACAATTTTTCTATGGAGTTTTGTGACTCAATTATTTTCATTAGGTCATAGAAATTTATAAAATAATACAATTTTCAGTATTTCTATGATAATTCATTTTCTCCTATTATATTTGGTATTTCCTTTTATTCATTATCTGAATTACTTCTATTTTTTAATATATAACTCTTTGATAAAAAATTTTTCAAAATAAAATTATCATTGTTGATAATAACTCCCATTCATACCAATAAATATTTTCTTCGATGTCCATATTTTTTACAAAAAATTTCTCCTCTATTTTTATAATTATAATTTAGTTTAATTTATACTATTTTCACAATTATTTACCCATTTTTTAAAATAAAATTTCGTACTATTTGAACAATGTTTATTATCAAAAATGTTATTTCATAATGTTCAAATGGATTTTTCATCCTTTCAAAATAAAAAGTTGTACCACCCACTGTAATATTTCTTTTCAAAACTTTTATATATTTTTATATGATATATTATGAAATATTGGTTTTAAAAAATAAATTTTCAAATTATCTTCAAGTATTATATTAAAAAAAAAAATTCAAGTTTCCATTATTAATTTTTTTTACAAGTTAAAATTTACAATGTATTTTTACTTCATTTTCATAAAAATGTTATTTTATTTTTCTTTATCCATTATTAATGATTGTATGAAAATTGATTGTTTTTTAAATTATGTTCTCTTCTATTTATTCTGAACACTTTATTTATTTTCATGGATTTTTTATTTATCAATCTTAAAATAAGTATTTTAAAATCATTCTCTTTCCCTACACAAAATTGTTTTCTTAAATTAATTTTTACATAAATGTTTTTAATGTTTTTTATGAAATATTTTTTATTTCACTTCTATTTAAACTCTAAGTATTATCTATTCTGTAGTAATGTTTCAATAACCCTCTATATGATATTATGATATGATTTATTTTGTAAAATGGGAGTTTTGATATCCTATGATTTATTTAGTTCATGTAATGTGATTATTTTGGATGATCATAATTTTTATTTCAAATGACTTAATTTATTATTTTATTTTATACCATTTGGATTTTTTATAGAAACTATTTTTTTTCATGGGTAATTTATAAAAGTTGAATGTTTTCCATTTGGTAATTTAGAATCCCAATATTTTTCCCTGGGTTAATTAAGATGTGTTAATGATTTATTTTTTATGGAACTTGTTTTCATGGATGGTGATTGGTGGGGTCATATATTTCTCTCTAACGAAATGGTTTTTGTTTACGTCTGATGAGCTCAAAAGGGAACACATTAGGATTTATCCTAAGAAAAAAGAAACATGGAAGGATTTATCCTATGATTATTAGGCACAAAAAAGGATTTAAAAATCCAAAAGGTACATGGGTGGATTTATACTAAGCCAATGTGGTACACGGGATGATTTATCTCAAGATAATATTCTAAAATGGATGATTTATCATAAGAAAAATTGTACAAGGGAGGATTTATCCCAAGCCAAAGGGTACACATGAGTTTTTTATCATAAATCCAAATGTGTACATATGGGGTTATATCCTTTGCCCAAGGTTACAAAAAAGAATTATCCCAAGCCTAAGAAGGTATAATGGTTTTGTTTGTTATAATTTATTATTCCTATGGTTGGGAAACATTTCCATGTTTTTCGTCAAATTATATTAAAATTTAAAGTGAATTTAATTTTAATAAAATCACTTGTTTTAAATATTATTCATTACTTTTAAGGAATTATACACATTTAATTCATTCAAACATGATATATAATTATTTTTTTGGTCTATGTTATATCTTTTATGCTTCCTTAAAGATGTGTAATGATATTATATTAATCTAACATATTTCATGACTACCATATAAGGTATTTGGATCATTTATTTTGACATTTATGTCTTCCTAATATTCTTCTCCATGTTTATGATCTATTACTCTTTGAAAATTTTTTCCTTTACTTAGAATTTTATCTCACCCATTATATAGTGGGGAGGTTTTAATATCCCAATCTTGAATGAATTCACATCCTTGTTTAAAATTTTGTTTAAACGTGTTTTTTTTTTGGAAAATGAAATTGGTTTTCAGTGTATGAGATGTTTTGGGAGTGTTTTGGGGGTGTGGGACATGAATGGTAGAGAAAAGAGGCCAAACAGTGCATAGTTCATTGTTGGAACATGGTCAGAGGAAAACATATATGTGGCAGAAAAAACTATGTGGCATGGGAACCCCTTTTTGACAAATTCTATCCAAAGTTACTACATGATTTTACAAACCATGTGGGTGATACAAAGAAACTTTGTGTCTTTGTCCATCATGGATAGAGGGATCCACATGGTTGTCACATAGTTTGGATTTCCATGTGTTCTATAAAATGTAAAAATATAATGTTTTCCCTCCTGATCCTATTTATTCCTTCCTTGATTTTCACCCCATTTGATCCCACCCAGAATTATTATTGAACCAATAGACCACTCCACATACATGGGTGAATATAATTCAATTCTTATGAATTTAAAGTGTGTTTGGAGTGAATTGAAGATTCAAGTTATTCTAACACACCTCTTTTCTCTATTTTCTGGATTGTGGTTTGTAAAATATTTTCTCTTCTTTTGAATCCCTAAAACCATCACATTTCCAAAAGATTCCAAGTTAGTGATTTAAATGGTGTTTTATTTCTAATAAATGGATTTGTTTGGGCTAGTAATCATCTTCAAGAATTAGGTGGGTGGTATTTAAGATTTTTCTTATAGTCTTGATGTTCTATGTGTATATGTGTTTTTTCAAGTGTTCTTTAATTTTTTGATTATTTATCCTAGGATATTTAATGTGATTTAGGACTTATATTGAGGTGTGAAACCCTCCATGGACCCCTTTGGGCCTATAGGTGAGTGAAACTGAACCTAGATCTACCCATGGGGTCACCAGATCCTTGTAAATGGTGAATAAAATTGGTAAAAAATAAGTTAGAGGTATCATGACTGAGAATGGGTGCTAAAAATATGATTGGTGTGTGGGTAGAGTAAATGGGTATATTGAGAAAAGTTATAAGTTGTATTTTTTAAATGATTAAAAGGGTTTGATGTTTTGAGGGTTTGTTTGGGACTTTGACCCAATTTTAAATTATTGATAAATAGAAAATGATGTTTAGAAATGAGAAATGTTTTGAAAGGTGTTGTTAACCTCAAAGTGTTTCAATATGGGATTTTCTATGAGATTTAAAATATTTTTTTATATGTGGGCAATTTTTCCTTTTAAAAAATGGTATAATGGTCGTTTTGGATGGTTGAAATTGAAATGGAATCATTTGATTATGTTTTAGTTTTCAAAGTGGAAGACCCATGTTTTAAAGGATTTTTTTATGATAATTTCATAAAATAATATTGATTTTTTTATACGATGGTGTGGTTTTAAAGGTCTATCAAGGCCATAGTAATAGAATTGATCTACGTGCTAGTAAAATAGGACCCATGAATATTATGTTTTCATATTAACATAGTTTTGATCTAAACTAAATAATGAGTGTGTATAGTTGATGGCATTGTAAAGGGGGTTTCCTAAATAATAATTTGTGTGTTAAATTTTCATGGTTTTTGTTGGTAAATGTGAAATGGTTTTTAAATTATATTAATGTTAACTGTGTTTAATTGAAAACATATATTGAGAGAGTGTTTTATGTAATTATAATTTGTTAATGAGAAATTATTTCCAAATGGTTATGTGTTCGCGGGTTATTGAATGAGAATGATTTATGTATTGATGAATTATAAATTGATTATTTTATGTTTTTATTTGAGTATGGTTGTGAAATGTTATATGTGGTAAATTGGTAAAGAAGAATGTGATAATGTCATGGTGGTATGCGGGGTATTGACTTGAGGTTCTACTCCTATGGGTCGGGTTTGAATAAGGCTCTAAACCACTCCTAAAGAATGCATGGGTTAGGGAGTAGGACTGAGGCTCTTTGCCCCTAACAAATGTATTTTATGAGAATACCGAGACAGAGGCTCTAAGGTATGTGTGATATACTACAAGGAATGATTCTCCAATGTAAGTGTGTTGTATTTGTTTAAGATATGTTCTTCCCTAGTGAGATAAAGAACTTAGCCTAATCCCTTATGAATGGTAATTGAACAACGTAAAAAATACTGCAAATTATTTAAATGCCTAACCCATGGAATAATTTATGAGAATAATCAAGTGAATAATTTTAAATAAATGGTATGAGATAGTTCTTCTTAGTAAACACTCCTTGTGGTTGAATATTTTTGTAACAACATTTTCCTTGGGCTAGATTCATAGTGAGACTTGAGTTAGTCATGTTGATCGGTTTCCTCTATAGAACATAATGAATAAAATGGTTATTAGTTAATTACTTAAATTGTATCGTCATTTCATTTTTTATTTATTGTGAATGTTTTCTAAATAATACTATATAAATATAGTTTAATGATTTATTCACTATTGGTGGTGGCCTACTGAGATGTAATCACACCCTTCTCATGTCGCCATGGAAATTAGGAACCTGATAAAATGATAGTTGTTTTCTAGTACAGGTTTATAGTAGGGACCTCGTGTTTGGTTGTGAATCAGATGAATGGTTGGAGCATGAGAGGATATGACTAGGTTGGGACTTGGGTTTGGGTTCAAAGTATTTTTATAGTTTTGTTCTTGGTTTATGTTGTATGAGTTATTATCATGTTGTTTATTTACTTGATGTTGTTATAGCATGTGTCCTTGGTTTATAATTGTTTTTTTATGCTACCCATTTTTCATTCATGTTGTGTAATTTATCCATCCATAGTATAGATCTAGAGTCTTCGTCCTGATAGGATGTTATAGTCTCCCATATGTTTTTATTAAGACCTGTGCTGCTAGTCAGAAACCTCTGGAGTACGAGGAGGTGCGGTTGAGGTCATGTGAAGAATCGGCTTGGGGAACTAGTTAAAGTGTCTTCTAGGTTAGGGACTTTACACTCTACATCCAATATAGATTTGTGGATATATAATTTATGTCTATTTCTATCCACCATGGTTAGACTTGGATGTATTATATGATTATCAGAATAACAACCTAATGATTTGATACTATATTCTATTATTATTATATCTTAGTATGATATTTATGGGAATATTATTCATGTAAATCATATTAATTATTTCTTTAGGGGAATTTAATATGATTTTGGTCATTTAATAAATATCATTAAATGGATTCCATATAAATTGTGAGAATAATGAACTCATAATTAATATTTTAAATCAGCTTGTGATCGTATATAATTATAATGATGACTATGAACTCCCTTGGAAAACTGATTCCATTATATGAGTTTTGATAAGTAATCATGAAGAACGTCTAGATAAAATTGATACCACAATTTAAACTAACCCTCTTTTGATATCAAACTTATAGATACCCATAACTATATTAATTTATAAGTGGAAAATAAAATTTTGAGGACACAATTTATTTTAGTTTTAGAGTGTGACAACCAAATATTTTGGATCCTTTAAAATACATACAAATTTTTTATAAATTGAGTCACATATTTCACCCATTGTAAAAAACCAAAACATAAAATGAAAAAGTATTAATAAATCCATAATAAATACTAATATAAAAAACCATTAAGCATTCAAAAGGTAAATAATTAATAGCAGTTAATATTTAAAAAATGATATTTTCAATAAGAGAACTTTTGAGTGTGTTATTTTTTTAAAATATATATTTATAAATTTTAGTTTTAAAATTTATATAATAAAATACACATTATAATTCCTCACATTAAAATTTACTTATTATAAATTTTTTAGTTTTTTCTAAAAAGGTATATTTTCTATTAAAAAATATACTTTTAACAAAAGCTACACCTTTAATGAATTTATCATTATGTATGCTTATCCAAGAAAACAAATATGTAATAAAATTTTTATTTATGGAATAAAATTTTAAAGTTTAAAATACTATTCAGACTTTAAATTCCTTATCATATATTTTTCAAAAATAATTTAAATGGTTAGTTTATAAATAAAATATTTTTACTTTTTTCCTATAATTAAGTGTTTAGATGGTGAATTTAGATTTTTGATTTAATTTTAAGCATCATAATGTTTATTTTTTTTATAATAAATAAATTTATTACATTAAAATATGTATCAAATGTAATTATATCTTTTAAATAAATTTGAAGATTAAAAAATCTAAAATTTTTATTTTTATGATTTATTTTATTTATTTTAAAATTAAAATTTTGAAAAGTAATAAATTGAATGCGAAATGATTTTAAAAGTTTAAATAAAAATGTTGAAACTGGATAAATAAACCAACATTAAATTTTTTTCATCAATGATCATTACTAATTTTGAAAATTAAGTACAAATGTATAAGTTAATTTTGGTAAAAGGTTACAAGTAAAAAAATCCTCAAATCGCTCTAACCATTTCTAAAAATGAATGTATGAGATAAGTTTATAAAAAATATTTCCCCACACCCAATATTTTTAAACTTTTTATTCATTGAACCTTGAGTAGTGTCATGACATTATTGTAAGATGCTTGTATTTACAAAAGTTTCCCTTTCTCCTCTTATAAAAGGGTACCACTTCCACCTTAAAATTAAACTCCACCTTCAATTTACTCATTTTAAATATGAACTCTTAATCTCTCTTCAAAACACTCCCATAAAATTTAGCCTTCAGTCACACATAGTTAGTGTAAGACCTTTAATTTGAAGGTGACGTCCAATGAAATATCAAGTCTCCAATATAAGAATTATTTCCTTCAGATGTTTTTTTCTTAATATAACTCATCCAAATATATTATAACCATATTAATTTTATGAATTAATTATCATTATTACACTATATTTGGGTTATATTAGTGTTATAACTTTTAGTAATTCATTACCATCAACTTAGAAAAACCTTATAACCTCACTAGTGTGTTACACAGATTATCACCTCCACGAAGTAACAACATTTGTTTCATTACCTCCATTAAAGTATGGTATTGATGGTGGAAATTATCAGTAAATATCATATATAACATGTAATTATGATTCTTAAATATCAATTTAACATCTTTTTTCACCCCCTCTCAGCCATTGAGAAGATGGAACACTAAACTGGTTATAATAAACCCCATTATAACCATACTCTCCAATTTAGGTAAACATGTTCAAGTTTGGGTTAATTTAACAACCTACGTGAACAATGATTTAAAATTAATATATATATGGCTATTTAAACATTAAAACTAATTTTATAATAATATATTTATAAAATAATGTTTATTATATATTTATGGAAATAATATAATACATATTAAAATTATTATTAAAGTAAATTTTTTGATCTCTAGGATTACCAAAATAAGCTAATAACAATTCAATTTTCATAAAAAATAAAGGAACTATAAAATTACAAAAAATATGATAATTAATTTCCTATATTAAATTTAATATACATGTATAATATTCTTAAAAATATAACTAATTAGATTATGTTTTATTCAATAATTTATGTGTGTTCATAGAATAAATTTTGAAAAACGTAATAGATTTCGATTAAATTTTCATTCATTGACATAGTTCAGATTCTTACACCAATTAATATTTAACTGGTGTTTGTACCACTAATTTTATATAAAATTTCACAATAACTATTTTATTCATGGTATTTAATTTCTAATTCCATGCTTTCCATTTTATAATGTTTTGGGTTGATTTTTTAACCATGTCATTTGGGTTTCTTTGACCAAAATTTGAATCCCTTGATACATATTTTAGTTAAAAAATGTTTATTTTTAAATGGTGTGGATAATTACATAATTATATTATTTATCATGATCCAATTATTTTTAATGATATTCATTTTTCAAATAAAATTTATACCTCTAATGGTGTTTTTATTTAAAAATAATAAATATTGTAAGGAGTTTTCATGACTCAATTTTTTTAATCTGTTCATACCCTTTCTTACAAGAATATAATTTTCAAGATCAATGTAAATTTACCTAACAAATTTACTTTCTAATTTTTTTATCTTTTTAAATTACATTTAATTACCATTCTATCATTCTTTTAAAATTAATTTCAAAATCAAAGTTTATCATTGGTAAGAATAACTCTCATTCAATCCAATGGATATTTTCTTCCATGCCCATATTTTTTCCCACCAATGTTTTCCTATATTTTTAGAAATATAATATTTATTATTTTCAAATTGAAAATTTACCCATTTTCAAAATAAAAAAGTAATACTATTTTTACTATATAATTTTTCAAAAATAATTTTTAAAAATGTTGAAAATGTTTTTCCATCCTTTACAAATAGATTGTTTTTTGATACATAGACAATTTCTATTGATATATATTATTTATTTTTATAGGTTTTATTATTATAGATTATTTTTAGAAAGAAATAATTCCAATGTATTTATAGTTATTTTATGGTAGAATTTATGTTTTTTTCATGTTTACATTATTAAATATTTTTTTAAAATTAATTTTTTTTATATTATTTTCACATAAGTTTTGTTAAAACATTATTTATTTTTAAACTCTCAATGATAAAATATTATTTTAAATGTAAACATTTTTATATGTACTTTCTCTTACCTTTATTTCTAAAACATTATGTGTTTTCAAGGATCATTTATTTATAACTCTTAATATTTATATTTTAAAAATTATTTTATTTACCTCAATTAAATTTTTATTTTTTGAAAATAATTTATACATCAATTTTTAAGAGGTTTTCTTGAAAAAAAATTTTATTTTAACTTTTATTTACATTATAATGTTTATCTTTAACAAACTAATGTTTTGATAACCCTATATATGTTACAATGATATGATTTCATTTGTAAACAATTTTGATATCCAATTATTTCTTAAGTTCATGTTACATCATTGGTTTGGGTGATCAATATTTTAGTTTCAAATTATATAATTTTTGGAATTTTTTATACCAACTGCATGTTTTGTAAAACCCATGTTATTTTCATGGGTAATTCATGAAAATTCAATATTTTCCATTTTTATGTTTAAGAAACCCATTAATTTTCTAGAGTTTCATTAAGATATGTTCATGACAGATTTTTTATGCCATACATATGTATGGATGATGAGGGTTGTGTTTCTATATCTTTCTATAATGCATTAGTGTACGTTTATATATAATGTGAATAAAAGGGAACATGGGGATATTGTTTTAAACCAATAGGTACATGGGAGGATTTATCCCAAGACAAATGGTTCAGAATAAGATATATCACATTTCCATGAGGTACATGGGAGGATTTATCCAATTCCATTGAGGAACAAGAGAGGATTTATCTCAATCCAAAGGGTACACATGAGGATTTATCCCAAGATAAAGGTTTCATGGGATCATTTGTCACCAAGAAAAATGGGTACGTAAGAGGTTTTACCCTAATCCCAATAGTACATGAGAGGATTATCCAGATCCCATGTAGGTATATGAATTTTGTTTTTCATAATTTTAATATTCTTGTGGTGGTTCCAAATCTCCATGATTTTCATAAAATTATGTTAAATTTTTAGGATACATTTTATTTCCATGAAACTCTATGTTTTCCAGATTACTCTTTATTTTTAGGGTATTCTGTACTTTTATATCATGATAACATGTTATATGATTATTTAAATGCATTTGATCCATGTTATATATTTTAGGATTCCTTAATATTTTTATGATCTTATATTAATATAAGTGGTTTTATAATTATCATATAAGGTCTTTTGATCTTTTATTATGAAATTTATGTATTCTTCATCTTTTCCACTATTTTTAGGGTCTATTACCCTAAGATAAGTTTTTCCATCACTTAGTTCTTTTTTATCACCCATTTCTTTTGTTTCAAATGCCAAGGTTGCGAAGATGGTTATATCATGTGATATATCTAGAAAAGTGTCTATAAAATCATAATTATTGATAAATTTTCAAGAGTTAAGTATAATAATATGTTTATGTATCTAATCCCCAAGACTCTAACACAACAATTCCTTGCGTTGTGTGACTATTTATGATATGTGTTAATTAAATCTTGGAATCAATGTATTATTATTGTATATTTATATTTGGTTACTATAAATTTCCTATAATTTTTCTTGAAATAATATAGTAGATCATGTTGTTATTGAATGTTAAACTTGAACGTGACATGTTTTTTGAGATTCTCTATTGAAAATATTTAATTTGAAAAAATATGAATCCTTACTAGTCATATGAATTAATCATGAATTGAAGGGATACCATCCCTATAATAGTCTCCATGAGCCCAATATTATTATTAATAATAATACTATATGGAATCTTGGTTGGGAATACATCCTATTATAGAAAGGTAATTGGACATGCAGTATATTATTCTTCCCTAGATACCCATTTTTCAAAAACAGTTTATGTCAGGTGAGATTAAACACTTTGTCTATCAATGATTTTACTAGATATTTATCAAGGTATTCTTATATCCTCCCCTTAATTGACCAAAGCTCTAGATTAGTTCCTATTCACTCTATCACCCTCTGGATTATTCATCCACTCCACTTTTTGAAGAATCATCCATGAGCATTGGAATAGAAATGTATGTGTTATAATATAATTGTATAAACTAATTACTGTAAAGATGATTTTTTTTATTTTGGTTAATTTTTAATCATTAATTACCTATATATGATAAGGTGAAGAATAAATGTATCAATACTATTTCTAAATGCCTATGTTGTGATAATGATACCATGGAATATATCCTTCACATGTTTTTTAAAGGGTGGTGTGATCACCATATATGGTATCAGGTCAGAGTTTTCATGGAGGCCATTGAGAAGTTTTGATCCATAAACTAGTTTATTTATATTTTTTAGTACAATATGGGGGAGGAATAATATTTTCATGTTTATTTGAATTTTTTTATCACTTACCATTGGGTTAATGGGATCTATGTAATAATGATCATTATAATATAACCAAATCAACATAAAGAAGTACAAAGTGAGATTTTACTATATTTTTGCACCACTCTTCTTTCTATACATGAGTGAGGATATTCCATTATCCATCAATATTTTTCTTCCAAATACTACATTTTTTAATGATTTATTTTATAGGGAAATATTTCTTTATTTGGTACGTCGGAAAGAACCTAGTTAGGGACTTAATTATAACTCAAATAGATATTGTATTAAAATAATCATGTGTGGTTGTGGTCTCAATAATTATTATATAAGATTTGTGTTTCTTAGTTAATTGAAAATATAAGGTGATTATGACATTCATATTTTGGAAGCATGTTATTTATTCACTAGATTAACACTATAATCATTGAAAAATATTTTGAATTTTTTTTATCTAAGTGGACCCTTTTCAATTTGTTCATTATGTCTCATGGATCCTTCCTTACTAATGAAGTATTTCATATACTATCATGGCATAAAAAGACTTGATCCACCAAAGAGTTTATATTATTTACACCTATCATAAATTTAATTTTTTATAAGACTTCATAGCCTCCAAAGTTGTTTAGAGGGATTATTTTATTATTTATTGAGTATCGTTTTCCCCATTGGGATTGTATAGATTTAATTTGATGTGACACACTTGGGTGGAACTAATTTCATAACCTTTGATGTGATTGTATATTATTTCCTATTTTATATCCCATATTTTATCATCTATAATAATATCATTTAAATTTTTATATTGAATAATTAATGAAAAAATTATTTCAATATGAGCATCCAATTGGGTTATCAACCTCATTTTCTTCTTCGAAGATTAAATCATTACCACATGCATTGAATAGTTATATCGAGTTCATCCAACATCAGATCCATATTTAGAACAATCATAATCATATATAATTCACAAGTACAATATACATAATAAAATAAGTATAATTTTATATAAATTCTTTATAAAACCTTGGAAAACATCATTTTAACATCTACTTAATGAAATTTATATTTCCTATAAAAATAAGGGGAAATATCATTTTCTTTTAAGAACCATTAAAATAAAACCAATTACCTAATAATTGGGAATGTGTCCATATTTGAAAAACCATGAAGACATATAAAGGAATCGTAATAATTAATAATGATTATGATTGAATGAAAATTCATTCGTGTGTTAAATATTAAAAAACATTAATTTACACTCACGTAAAAAATCTCAAATGTGACATGTATGGAAAACATAAAAAGATTCCTTTTTTTAAAACCATTATTAAAAAAATTAAATATTAGATGAAAATAAGCATAAAAAATAATTCAAGTATAGACTATAACATTATCATAACATATTTAAGAACATGAATTTGAAATAAAAAATAGTGTAAATTAAATTTTCAAGACATTTAAAACATTTGTTTAATGAGAAATCCCTTACATTGAGTCTTGCCTTTCCTCATACATTATATAAATCATTAAAAATATAATTATATTAATAATATAATTTCATAAGAATATTTCTATTTTTCATTACATTATTACTATTTCTTTTATCTAATTTATTAATATCTTTCATTTAGTTACTAAATGAGTTAAGTTTTCAATGGAAGTTTTGAGATTGTTTAACCAAAACCAACATCAGTGTGTTTTCAGTGGTAAATGGGTTCATAGTTTCATCACCCATAGAATATTAAAAAATTTGTATTTATCATGTTTTCCCATTTTTAAATAATTTTAAATCTATAAAAATCAATATGTGATGATAAATAAGATACAATGTTCATGAAGGTGGTTGTCTGCACATACTCACGAGGAACATTTTTATTTTACTAACAGGGAAAAAGGATATCATGTAGATAAATGTTTAAATTTAAAAATAATATTAATATTACAAAAAATAATATTAATTCATTAAATATATCCTTATTGATATCCATCTAAGGTGGAAATGGAAAACAAATTACATCACTTCATATAGGATGTAGCCCAGAAGAATGCACGAACGAAGTTATCATTTTACAACAGATTAAAGAGTGAGAACATAGATAATATTTTATATTTAAATATTGATAATTATTTTATAAATATAGTATATCTCCACTAATCTCATATTTATAACCATCCTTATGGGTTGGTGATGAAAAACGAAACACAACGCCTTAGGGTTGTGGTATTTTAGGCATACGAAAGGGTAATGTTTTCATTTTCTATAGGATGTAGAGAGGGTAGAAAATAGTATTTAGATCAAAATAGTAATATTTTTGTGTATTAAATAGAAAAATTTCATTATAATATTAACGTTATAATATTTTTAAGGATGTATAAGAAGAAATACACTAGAAAGAATTCAGTTAATACTTTTATCTCCTTGAATATCTACCTTTGGATTACACATTATGACTTCTAGAATTGATCTTTTGGTGAGACCTAGACCTATAATATTTGGGGAGTATGTTCATGATAGAATTTTAATAGATATTGTTCTATTTATGGTTCTCAAATTCTATGGAGAATTGAAAAAGTTGGTTTCCATTTATAAGTGAGAGGAGTGCCACCCTTGTTAATATTAGGAGCCTTAAAATATAAAAAATGATTTTCATGGAATGCGAATCTACATTAGTACAATTTAGAAGATAATAAAATTTTATTTCTAAATAAACAAAATAAAATTTTTTTAAAAAATTTTGAGATATTTCATGCCTTATTATTTTTTTAACCACACTCGTTAACCCTTTTAGCCTTTACTATAATGATAATATTTTATATGAATAACTATTCATTAAGACTAAAAATGAAATTGAGTTCAATAAATTTTTTTAAAGTGATGATTAAAAATATCTAATGAATTTTATGAGAATTAAATTTCATGTAGTGGTAAATATAACTTATAATATAATTTCTCAAAATGAAATTAAACCCCATTTTTAGAAAAATGCTTTTTTATGCATAAAAATGATATTACACCAATTATAATGTATAATATTGATTAACATAAAATTAATGGGAAAACTTCAGATATAATTTTTAATATTTTACTTTAATGCTTACCCAAAATTGAAAGTAACCTTATGAATGAATGATTAAAATTCAAGAACCAAAAGTCATTTTTATTTGAATAAAACCATTAATTGTATTTCAAAAATCTCAAACACAGTATTATATTTTCAAAATTATATTATTTAATGAATTATATTCATTGTTAAATATATTTTATTTCTTGTAAAAAATATTTATAAGAATTCAAATCATTCTAAAATCATCATAATTTCATAATAATTGAATTCTTTTTTAAAATTAATATCACTAAAAAAATCAATCATTTCAGAAAAAATAGAAATTATTTTTTAATATTATTTAAAAATTATGAATTAAAAAAATAAATTAATTTCATTATATTATATTAAAAATGTGTGATTTATTATTTTAGATAATAAACAGAAAATATTTTAAAAAACTGCTTTTATAGAAAAGTGACACTTTAAAATATTAAGTGTTATTAATATTATTTCATATTGATTTATAATTAATAAATTATTTCACACATTAAAATATTATTCATCATAATATTAATATTTTTAAAATGATAAATTTTATTTATTATGATAAAAAAACATTGTGCATACGAATTTTTTTCATAAACAATACCACTTTTACCTATAAATTAAATTATCTATGTTTATATAATTTTTATAATTAATGAATAACTAATTTTTTTAAAACATGTATAAAAAACAATTTTACATAATTTTAATGCTCTAAATTATAAAAAATATTAAATAAACCATAATTTTTGAAAAAAAACATAATCTGTTTTATCATGAATTATTATACTCAAATTGTTTATCTTTAATTCAATATTTAATTAATGTGATTATTTGATTAAATTAATTATTAATTTAATTCTATCAAGGAATTTCATTCATATCATTTCTGAAAATTATTATATTTAAAAATATTCATAGTTCAATAGAATATATCAAAACCTACTCTTTAGAATCAACAATATTTTCTGAAGTGAATTAATCCGTTTTTATTTTATAATGTAAATTACATATATATGTCGTTTAACTATATAATAATTTATTACATTTTTTATATAATTAAATCATTATTAACATGAGTTTGGTGTTGTGTGCATCTCAATCTGTCATATTTATTTTAAAATAAATTATATTCTAAAATATTAGGGAGTTACATTCTCCCGTCCTTAAAGAAATTACGTACTTGAAATTTTATCTTTTTTCCAGTCAAAATAAGTTTAGATAATTTTTAAAATTAATTTCAATATGTTTAAGATGACCTAAGAAATTATTTATTTAATATGGTACCTAATAATGTAACCATAAAATGGGGGGAAATTTTCACGATCCATCACAAAGGGTCTCATGCCATGATTACCCTAAGCTAGCCTCCAATAGGCCATGGGATGACTACTAGCACCAAGTAGGAATATCCCACAAATGGGATGCATTTTACTACGTACATGTACACACATACACACATTAACAAGCCCAAAATGATAAAATAAAAAACAATATGTTAACAATGCATGCATACACTAAGATACCAACCACTGAGTATGGTGATAGGAAAACTAGAATGTAAACATGGCCAGAATACATGTCCACCAAAAGAAAGAGTCTATCAAGTGAATGCAAAAGTTCTTGAAACTCATTCATAGAAAACCCTACCTAAAGGGTATGTGTAGGGCCACTACCTAATGTCTTAGGAGAACAACATGTACGTCTAGTCCTTCTAAGAACCATCGAGTCCTGGTCCACCTAGAACTCTATCAAAGTATCGATCATCTATACAAGACAAGACATATGTGCGAAAATACATGTTGGGGTGAGTAAAAAAATACTCAGTAGAACTCCTTGAAAAAAAATGAAATACAAATAAAAGACAAAAAATATACCACAAAGGACACACATGATGTTTAACAAAAAGGAAAGATAAGAATTACACATGAAGGAAACACACAAAGTACAATCATGTCACACATGTATAAGTATAAAGCACATAGAGAATAATTATCATGTGTAGTCAATAGATATCCGTATTTCCATGAAACATAGAGTTTTGAAGATGACTAGATTGTCGATTGTGCAGAGAGAGTTGATGGTACATGGAGTGTTGATGGAGCATAGAGCGTCCATGGTGAACAGAGCATCGATGATGCACAGAGTTTCGATGGTTCCTGGAGTGTCGATGGAACCAAGAGCATTAATGGAGAACAAACCATCAATGTTGCATGGAGCATCGATGGTGCATGGAGCATCGATGGTGCATGGAGTGTCAATGGGTCATGCAACCTATAGTCACAAAATCACCAAGTCACAGCCAGCGGTAATATTCCACTCTTAGTTCTCTTATAATAGGAGAAAATACTCCAAAAACCCATTGTCGATATTATACCTTTCAACATGACTCTCTTAGAGTGTCTCAAATGGACCATATCCTATAAAGGGTACCAACGCTGTCAACGACTCATCAAGAGGAAAAACGGTTTGAAAGAGACAACTATTTTTCAGAAAATTTCTGACCCAGGTCCAGTCCGGGTCCTTCACGACCTGCCGGACCTCACCTGACCTAACTTATTCTGGTCTGGCCTGAATTGGCCTGGCCCGCTGGGCCACTGGAGTGGATCGCCTCATCCAGTCTGGCCTGCCCCATGTGGGCTGGTTTGTGTGCATCGAATGTGGATATCCCTGACTGCATCTCTCCAGTCAATGCGGATCCATTCCACGTTTTACATGGCGGGATGACCTACTATGCTTAGTCCCACAAGCTCCCTTGGATTCGGATCTGAGTTGCATCCTGCTACCGTTGGAGCGTACTCCAACCACGACGCCAACTATTTTGGGCTCCCTCTAACATGGTCCCTCCTAAATTGCATCTTGGTGTCGCTGTTAGTGGCTCATCCTACCCCAGTATGCCTAGATCATCCCTCACTAAGTTGTTGATGCCTCCATCACGACCCCCCCTACCATCGACCATTCATCACCTCTCATTCCCCCAAGAATGGCCCCACTAGCTGCATCATGTCCTCACCATTGGCCACCCTGCTGATGGTCTGTCTTACACTGTCGTAAGCTGGAACCTCACCCAAACTGTACCACGCTTCAGTTGCACCTCTATTATTCCATCATGGGTTCAAACCTTCGATCTTGTACCATTACACCATGGATCGGGGGTGCAAAAGTCGATTGTTCATGTATGGGTTTCAAGGGAGAAGAATATACTTTGAACATTCTATATTGAGGGGGAGAGATATGGAACATGAATTCCCAATGAATGGATCTTGGCCTAGTTCGATTCATCCTTGATCTTTTCATGTTAAAATGACTAATGAAGAAAAAATAGACACACAGATCTAAATCCCCATTTAAAATCCCACAAGTATTTATCCATCCCGTAAGAATGAACGAACTATATATCAACCTAGTAGTGGGTTGGTCCACATTCATCATTTTAATCTAATAGGGATAGGAAATCATAAAGAGATCCAACACCCTACCTATTTGTTGGATCAGTCATTGATGAAGAATAGAGGTATGTGTCGTCATCGATCATCGTACATACAACATTTTTCATCAAGAGAGTTTCCTTCCAAGCATTAGAGAAAATCCAAGGGTATAGTGATAACCCCAATTTCTTAATAAAGGTTTCATTAAAAAAATAAAACATCACTGTGTCCAACAAAATATTTCTATTAAAATATTTTAATGATGGTAGCATCCAATTTCTATCATTCATAGTCAACCGACCTCGGTCGATGTTAGGACCCACCTAAGATAAATTCACTATTTTTAATGTCATTATGCACTCATATTTCTGATTAGGAAACCCATTTAAATTTTATTCGATTTTTTTTAAGAAAAATATTCTACGCACATAATTAAAAACACACGATTTAATTGTATCCTTTAGGACAAACCGGACCTTGGAATCTCACGTCTTCTCAGCACCTGCTCTTAGAATTTTCCCAATTAATTTTTAAAACTAAAACCAATGAAAATTAGTGTCAATAAATTATCCCCTCCTTTTGGTCCTTACATCCCCAAAATCCAAAATAAGGGCTACTCAATAAAAAGATGAGGGTACTGAGCCTGAATTTGAGCCTCCCACTCTGAAGTGCTCTCTTGGAGATTCTCATGCTACCATCAAATGTAAACTAGAGAAATCTACAGACCATTAAGGACCTTCTCCTATCAATCCTCAATCTCCATTGGGAACTCTTTAAAAATCACCACATCAGTAATTTCCATCTTTCCCCATTCGATGACATGTGATAGATCATGCACGTACCACCTCAGTTGTGACATGTGTAAAACATCATTCACTCAGTGTAACTATGAGGGTAGAGCTAGGTGGCTTGGAACCACAATAAATATACTTAGAATCTGAAAATGGGATGATGTATCTTGGAGATAACTTACCACCCCGGACAAATCTAAGCAATTCCATTCAAGGTTAGACCCAAAGGAACACATGGTCTACTTCCTTGAACTATTGAGGCCTCTATCTCCTATCAGCATATGAATTGTTCCAACTCAGTGTAGTCCTCATCTACTCCTGGATGAAATGAACTTTCTCTATGGTACCCTCCACCAACTCTAGACCCATGATTGTTGAATACACTGGGTACATCTAGCATAGTGGTGACCTACATGGACGCCCGTATAGGGGCTGAAATAGTTCCATACCAATGGTGGAGTTATAGTTGTTATTGTATGAAAACTCCACCCATGGTATGTGATAATACCAACTATGGCCAAAGTCTAGGATGTAAGTACATAGCATGTACTCTAGATACTGATCGTTCCTCTCTGTCTAGCCATCTGTATGGGGTGAAACCTCATTCTCATGTGAAAATGATTCCCAAACACCTCTTATAATCCCTTCCAAAACTGGGATGAGAAATGAGCATAACAGTATGAAATGATCATCGATGGAACTCTATGAAGATGATGTATCTCTTTTACGTAGAGGCATCCCATGTTTTCTATTGAACTCTACTCACGAATTAGGGTGAAGTAGAACAACATGGTGATTCGGTCAATGATCACATAGATGATATCATTACCCCTTAACGTGAGATGTAAACGTGTCACTAAGTCCATTGATATATCATCCCACTTCCCCTCTAGCACCTCAAGTGGTCAGATCAAGCCTGCTAGAACCTGGTGCAGAACCTTCACTTGTTGACAAGTGAGGAATCGAGAAACAAAAGATGTCGCCACCTTCTTCATCCCCAGCCACCAGATATGATGTTATAGGTCCAGATACATCTTTTCCACTCTTGGATGTACCTCCAAAAGGGAATTATGGAACCACCTCAATAACTCCTACCACAATGTCATTGGTACTATAGTGCATCATTTGAAGAGAGTGATCTTCTCCCAACCTTTTGAATACCCATCAGGGGAATACCCTCTGGATATTTATGCTTGTTAATTCTCATATTCAGCATCTCTAATTTTTCCTAACAGAGTCACTGTAAGAGTAGAGGGGTCAAAACCATCAATTAGAGGTAAGATTGTCCATCTCCATTCGTAAATTATATATGTAATGAGGACAACTACTCTAACTCCTCACTGACCAACTAATATTTCGATCTCCTATTGTAATAATTAGCCATTATGTTACCCTTATTAGGATTATAGATGAACTCAAAGACATTGTCCTAGGATAACTATAGCCATGATCTCTATCTCCAGTTCATATCCGTTTGAGAGAAGATGTACTTTTGAGTCTTGTGGTCAGAGTAGATGGTAAACCACTCACCCATCAGGAAGTTTCACCACATCTTTAATGTGAATACTACCATTTTAAGCTCAAGATCATGGTTCTCATTGTTCTAATCATGATGACTCAACTGGAATGAACCATAGGCAATCGCCTCTTTCCCCTACACTCGGACACAACCAAGCCTTGTCCCTGATGCATCAAAAAACACTACATACCAATTTCTCTCTTATGGTAGTCTCAAGATGGCAGTGCTCTCCAATATCTACCTCATATACTAAAACAACTTCCAATACTCATTTTTTATATAAAAGGCTTCCCTTTATTTTTCAAGGCCGTCAAGGATGATGCTACTCTAGAAACATCATGTACAGAACTCTGAGAGTACCCATCCAAATATTTGAAAACTCCTCATCACGGTAACACTCTTGGGTAGATCCCTATCTAGCACCACTTCAATCTAAAGAAGATCCACTTCAACTCTACCCTCTAAAATGATGTGTCTTAGAAAGGTGACGTCTCATATCCATAACTTCCACTTTGAGAGCTTCCCATAAATTTGGCACTCCTAGGGTGTTTCCAAGACAATCCTCATGTGTATTGTGTGATCCTTATCAGATTCCAAGTACACTAGGATGTCATCAATGAAGGCCATGACGAACCGGTATATGTAAGGCAAGAATATTTTTTCATGAAACCCGTGAACACTGTTGGGGATTTCATCACACCAAACATAATCACCATGTACTCATGGTGGTTGTACCAACATATAAAGGTAGTATAGGGTATATACTCATTCCATACACAAAGATATTGGCAGCCAAACCTGAGGTCAATCATTGAGAACCACATTTCACCCTTCAGCGGATATAAGAGGTTATCGATCTACAGCAGTTGATACTTATTCTTTAAAGTCACTTGATTTAGTAATTGGAAGTCCACACATAACCTCAATATCCTATCTTCCTTCTTGGAAAACAATACTGGAGTCACCCATGGACAAACACAGGGTTTCATGAATCCCTTCCTATGAAAGTCCTCCATAAGTTCCATCAATCCACGATGCTATGTGGGAGCCATGCAATGTGAAAATGTAGATTTCGGTGTCATCCTGTGGTACAGGTCAATGCATAAGTCTACCTTCTTTTGGGGAGGTAATATACAGATATTTTTAAAGAAGAAATCATTATAATCTTCCACCGCTTTATGAAATAATGGTCTCCTATCATCCACTATACCGAGGGTTAGGCTAGCCAACTGTTGAGTAATCAGATGCACCCTGTTATGAGTATGTCTATCGAATGCTACATGTGTTTCCTTTTCACCAACAATGAAAAACATGGTCCCTTCTCTACGGAACACCATAATCGATGACTATAACAGTTTATCTGGGAATGAACGGAAGATAACTAGTTTATACCAAGAATAATGTCATAAGGCCTCAACGCTATCCCCAAAAGATATCAACGGAAAAACATTTCCCATAGAGTAAGGTTACAACGTAGGCACTAGTCTGTGATCATCGAATATCCCCCATAAGGTTATTCTACGGGTAGGTATTGATTCAATGGTTCCCCTAGAATCTTGGAGTATCAAACAAGGGTCGGGGAGTGTAAAGAGTGACGGGTGCCTGTGTCTATCAAAATTGTAGCTAGGGTGTAAAATACACAAATTATAATTCTAATTACCATTAGACCACCAAGGTCATAAGTCTCCATCGCCTAATGTTGGCTTCATCCCTACCCACCATCTCCCTAAGCCCATGGTGGACCACATGGGGGTGGCTGTGGTAATACATTGAGCCTCCAACCACCATTTGTTTCTCTATCAACTATTATAAAATTTACACTGCCCTATGAAACCCCTTACTCATGTTTCCTCCTCTTCCTCAGTGGTCCCTTGACTGTCTACTGATCATCTACACAGTGAGTTAGGTAATCTCGAGCTAGAGTTCCCCAACTGCCGCACGAGTAACACATCTTATCCTTCAGTTGACTTGTTCGACCCTGGGATCCCTAAACCAATGATCTTATATCCTATGGTTTTCCCCTGTAGTGATTTACTTGTTTGGGTCCTAATGTCTCTTGTCGTCTACCTACTATGAAAGACTCAACTGCTTTGTTCCTAGATGTAGCTCCCACTAATAGCATCTTCTCTTCCAAAATGATCTCCCGTAGTAGGGCTCGCTTTGGTACCCCAAAATTTGTAGGGATACTAGGGGATATCTAGGATTCCTGAATATCCCAATGTATCCCATGATAAATTACTGAGCCCTAAATAAAGGTCCCCACACTATATCTGTGGAGTAGTAAGAAATATCCATAAATATCACCGAGTACTTCACTACTATTAGACTGCCCTGTTTTAGATGCAAGATCTTCTGTATGCACACTAAGCATAACGTCTCTATAAATAACTCTTCCACAGAGAGGTTCTCAACGTCTACCCCAGGGAGAGTCATCTCATCATGCGTCTGGATCACTAAGCTCCACCATCTCCCTACTAATCCCTAAAGAAGTCTTGCGATTAGAACTTCCATATGTTCGGAAGGAATACTCACAAGGAAGAAGACACGTATAACTACCTCTATCTAATCCTATGCTACCTATGGGTATGTGTCACCCTAAAACATGGGAGGTGACTACCTCCACAACTCATTAAACACACTCAACCAGCATGTATCCTATACCGATAGCGCTAGTAATAACTGATTCTCTTATGGTGGTAGTATCACTGGTACACTAACTATAGGTGCTATCTCCAAAACTAATCCATGTACAAATTCCTCATCTCTAGGAGGATCATTCTTAGGATCACACATCAGAATCCTGGCTGGTTGTCTATATGGATGAAACATGAATTAGATTAGTATGTACCACATTCAATGGACTATAATGGGTGAGCTAACTCAAGAAGGACATGAGAACACACCCAAATCCTATATGATGCAGGTTCCATTAATTTCCATGTAACTAATGTTGTCATGTGTTGAGTCAAAAAAAGAGAAATCAAAGTCCTGGTGTTTGGATACGTCAGCTGCCACACCAACATTGGATTCCCTAGCCTGAAAGACAAACTCAAAACAGATGAAACTGTTACACAAAACCAACATCAGAAACTCCCGGTCCTTATGTAGAACCGAACAACTATGAGACCACTATGTCAGGACCCGTCCCAGAGGGTCTTGTGCCATGACAACCATATTCCCATCTCTAATAAGTCAGGTGTTGTTGACTATGACCGAGTAGGAATATCTTATAAATGGGATTCATTTTCCTATGTACCTATACACATGCACACATCATCAAGATCAAAATACGGATACTTAAATAAACTAACTAAAAAATTCATTAATACACTATGATACCAACCATAGAGTATCATAGTAAGAAATCAAGAATGTAAAAAGGTTCATAATACACAACCACCAATATAAAGAGTATGTCAAGTGAATACAAAAGATAATAAAACTCATATGCAGAAAACCCTACCTGAAGGCTAGGTGTCAGGCCACTACCATATGTTATATGACAAAAAATGTATATATGATTCTTCTAAGCACCACCTGGTCATGGTCCACCTAGAACTCCATCAAAGCATTAATCATCTGCAAAAGACACCACATGGGTGGGTAAATCCCATGTAGGGTGAGTAAAACAATACTAAGTAGGGAAACCCAAATCCATAAAGGGAATACCACTATTGAAATAAACAATTTATACCACAAAGGACACACATAATGTACACCAAAAAGAAAACACACAAAGTACGTCATGAAGGAGACACATGATGTATAGTCATCTCACACATGTATAATTTTAATGAAATATGAAATGGATTTTTAGTTATAGTCCACAGATATCCCAGTTTCCAAGACACGTTGAGGTTCGAGGATGAAAATAGCATTGATGGTACAATGATTGTTGATGGAACATGGAGCGTCGATGGTTCATGGAGCCTCGATGGTGCACGAAGCATCAATGGTGCATAGAGTGTCAATGGTGATCGGAGCGTCGATGTCACTCAAAGCATGATGGCATATGGAGTACGGGTGGAGCATGGAGTGTCAGTGGAACATGGAGAAACAATGGACCATAGAGAATTGATGGGTAATGTGGCTCCCAAACAAGTAGTCACCAAGTCACAACTAGCCACTAGATTTCACTCGCAACATGCTTGTACTTGGAGAACATACACCTGAAGAAAAAATGTCTTATTATAACATTCACAATGAATTAATTATAGTATCTCAAAAGGGCCTTCTTATTTAAAGGGTCCCAATGCTTCAAATGGCTCGTCAAATGGAAACACAGTTTGAATGATAGAGATGTTTTTCTGAGAACGTATGGCCCTGGTCTGATCTAGGTCCGACCCGACCCGACCGGTAGGACACGACCCATCTTGGTTTTGCCGAACCCACCCGATCAAGCCTAGTCTGGCCCAAACCAGAATAGCCTTCTAGGAATATTGAGTGGCTCACAAAATCTAGTTCAGACCATCACATGTGGAACATTTTCTGTGCGTCGGATGTGGCTCACCCTAACTGCATCCCTCTAGTCAACGCGGATTTATGCCTCATTTCACGCGGCCAACCCGCCTCCTCTATCTGGTCTTGTGTCCAGACTACCACTGTAGGTTACCTCTGACATAGTTTTATTTCATATACTACTTTTTTTTTTGGAATCCTATCACGCCCCCCCTAGTCATTGCTCGTGGCCCCGACTACCACGTGCTCCCTTCTATACTGTCCTGCCTGGACCGGTTCTGGTGTCGCCCCTAGCAGCTCATCCTACCATGCTCCTCCTAGCCTGACCCATGTCAGGCTACTGCTCCCTCTACCACTTTCTACCCTTCCAGTGGCATGTCACTGCCTCACGGTCCCCCTATACTGGCCCCACAAACAGTATCATATCATCACCGCCACCTGCCCCGATTGCGGTTTTCCTTATACCGTCGTATGTCGCCGCCTCACCCGAACCATACAATGCTCCCATCGCACAACTACCATGCCATTGTGGGGTAAAACCTTATATCTTGTACCATTTATCAATGGATTGGGGGCACAAAAGTTGATCGTTTTTATATAGGTTTTATGTTAGAATAATATTCAAAGAGTGCAATAAATTGAAGTGGAGAGATAAAGAACTTAAAGTCCCAATGAACAGATCATGGCCTTGTTTGTTTTGGCCTTGATATAATCATTTTAAAAGGTTTAAATAAGAATAAATCGACACATATATCTAAATCCATATTCATAATCCTTCACACAGTTATCCATCCCCCAAGAATGGACGAATTGTGGATCAACCTGTTCTTGGGTTGTTCTACTTTCATCATTTGAATTGAAGAGGGAAAGGAAAAAATAAAGAGATCAAACACCCTACCTCATTTTTAGATCATTCATTGAAAAATAATGGAGGTCCATGTCTGTATAGATCCTTGATACACCAATATTCATCATTGAGAGATTTTCCTTCCATGCCTTAGAGGAATTCCAGGGTTATGGTGATTACCCTAAATTCCAAAAAATGGTTTAATTAAAAAAAATAAAAACTCCGCTGCATCTAATAAAATATTTTTATTAAAATATTTTAATGATGGTTACATCTAATTTATAACCATCACATTCGACCCATTCCACTCGATATTAAATCTCTCCTAAGGTAAAGTCGCTACTCAAATGTAACGGTGCCCTTAGATTTTTAATTTAGGAACCCTTTTTTATGTTATCACCATTTTAAATAAAAACCACCCACGTTCTTTATTAAAAACGTACCATTTTTCATTGTATAATTTGGGCACACTATGCCTCATAATCTAACACTTTCTTAGTGCCTGGTCTCAAAATTTTCAAATTAATTTTTAAAAATAAAACAGGATAATGTATGATTCATTACAAAAATAGATAAAATGTTTAGTTGAAAACAAATATATATATATATATATATGTGTGTGGAAATAAATAAAATTTAGTCTTGCCAAATGGTTGTATGGAATACACGTTAATAAAATTTCCATTTGAAAGAACTTTATTGTCTTTGATCTGACTATGTATCATATCATTTTATAGATATATCTTAACATGAGAATTTACCATTGTGATACGTGTACTTGTAAATGAGCTTCAAAAAGTGAACCTATATAGATGAGAGATATTTTCCAAATAAAACTCGATGTGTTTATCTTCCTCCTTCTTGAGTTAAGTAATTAAATTACTATAAACATAGAAAATTAGAAAACTAATATGATTTCTTTCCATTTCATAAGAGAAATTTCATTCTTCATTTGTGTTTCAAGTTATTTTCAACCTCTATTTCACATCATTATCTAAATGATAAAAAACAATGAAGAATTTCTCATTCATGAAGCCAAAAACATAACATTTAAAAGACAATAAGATCAATATAAGGATTATAATTTATTCCAAATTTTTCTATAAATTAATAAAAATCAAAATTTTTAATAAAAGTTAATATTTTATCAAATATGAGTAATATTTTATAAGAATAAAAAATGAATTGGTTTTTAAAAAATAGAAAACAATACACAAATTTCGGCATAAACAATTCCAAAATAATTATCCCTAAAACATTTCAAAATATTTCTGAATCAAATTTGAAATAAAAATATTCGAATTATTTTATCACATTTTCATTCAAATGGCATAGAAATATATCTCCAAACAAAATAATTCACTCATAACCCCACAATGAAAAAATTTAAATTCAATAGTCTAATATTATCTAAAAATGTTAATATTTTTCATAAATAACTTATATCATAATAAATTCACAGTAAATTCATATATGATTCCAAAAGCTAACACAATATTTACTACTCAATTAATATCACCCACATTGACAAAACATACCGTACTAGACAAAACATTCCATTAACCTTAATCCTATAATGTTCCCCAAAATATTGATAAATTCTCCCAAAATAACATTATCCACTTGATCACTATATCACATTTTAAATCACATGGATATCTATTGATAAAACATATATCCTTAAAATTATAATGAAAATTTATCCCAATTATCCATAATTACCTCAAATTCAAATATCGTATTTACCCTAATGGTTATATCAATCATATAGATTTTGTACCCAATATAATCAAATTCATTATTAATAATCTACATCATAAATCATATGATAATACAATGGGTTATATATACCTAAATGAACTATTAAAACTTAATCAACCACTCCAAAGTAAAATTACTCACCTCAAAATCACATATTACTTTAAAAGGTTATCTATAATTTTGAAAGAATGATCATCCTTCAATTTATAAACTCATGAATAAAATAAAATTTATTATAACTCTTGAAATAATATATGTTCACACTTAAATTATTCAACTTCCTTAATAAAACATTAAATAAAATTTTAAAGGTTATTGTTTACATACTTTATATAGGCAAAGAAATAAATCATGAACTATGATTCATCAATATCAATCTAATTACGATTCTTACACTAAATATAAAAAAGTTTTGAAATAATGTTTCCATTTTATATATTATAATCATTTTCTTCTTTTTTAGATGTATATAGTATGAATTTTCTAAACAATTATTCATATGATATTTCTAATCTTCCTCACAATTCTTTTATAATGGGAATAGATTTTTATAATACCAATACTCACTAAATTAAGAAAATTTAATTGATTCCTTAAAAAATATTCTCCACCTCTATTATGTTAATTAAACAATTCATTTATCCTTAGTAGTTTATTTCTCTGTTCCTTCCATTAACATATATGAAACATCTTCTCATTTCTTTGAGACACTTATCTAGGTGTTTCTTACAACATTCTTGACACATATGAAGTTGAATATTTTTTACCTTCTTTATCTTTATCAGCTAAACCTCCATAAAACTATATTTTTCTCTTATTTTGTTTGTCAAGAAACTCATTTGGGTTTTGGTTTCTAATCATTACATTAGAAATACAGTCATTTATAACCACAAGATTTTTCAAATCATTATTATCCCATTAAGTTTGTCATTTTTACAACTATCACATATCACTTCGCAACCATTTTGTAAATTTTTTCAACTATTTAAATCTATTTACCAAAACATAAATAATTAGTGTGACTATATCGAATGAAATCCTAATAAACCATCTTATGAATATAAAGATAAACATAACTATGTTAACTCTAATTTAAAAAATTTATGTCAACCATTAATTTTCAAAAACAAATATTTTTATCTTTTACCTACTACCCTTTAATATTTTTAAAGAATTAAAATGTTTTCTCAAATATAATCCAAATCTATAAATTTAGCAAAAAAAATTATATTATACCAAATATGAAACCCTTTATAATGAAAACACATAAATATGTGTTTATTAAAAAAATACACATTATTAAATAACCAAAATATTTTACAAATCTATTTTTAGAGAATTAGTAAAATCATAACATAAAATTGGACATTTCCACATAGTGTACATTTTTTTTCACAAAAATAAGTTCTTAAATTAACAAAACTATTTTATTAAAGACCCATTTTCTTCATTTTTTATGAGACATCGATGTAGAAATTTTTACCTTGTTATAGTTTTTACACATCCTTATATTCTATGAATGTTTTTTTAAGAAACATGGTATAGTAAAAAATATCAATAAGGTAAAATAAATTAAGAGACCCATTACTTCCATAAAAAACTTAAAATCCCAATATAATGATTACCTTTTTACATTAAACTTAGAGAATATAAAATAAATAATAATCACATGTGAAAATCATCCTTTAATAAGTGAAAAAAATTAAATCTAATGGAAATATTTGAAAACCATGAATTCATGTTGATAAATGATGGGAAAACAAGTGTAAGATCCTTTATTTTTCTAGTTAGGGCTCTCATTGAGTTTTGATCAAACCAATTTAACTAGGTTTTTCCTTCAACATTAAACCTTGGTGGTTATGTACCTTTTTTGGGGATGGAGATCTTTTACAATAGAAAATAACCTAAAGTTAATGGTTGTAAGCATTTTTGAATTATTATAGTCTAGGTATAAACATGGAAATAGACTAAAACTATTTTCAATTTTTTGATTGGATTTGGAGGTTGTTTATGTTTTCCATAAAAAATCTTAGTTGAGAGAATTTTTCTAGACAATTTCACATGATGAATGGATTACATGACATGAAACTATTGTTGTGAATAATCCCTGAACTGGTTCAGTGTAGGAAATGTTACACATCGTATAACTATTTCACATCATGAAATGGTCCATCAGGGTTATTTTAACACGATACAACTTGTTTTTTAGCATATCCTATTGAATAAGAATTCCAAATCATACATTCATGTCACGAATATCTCATGACCAGTTTTTTTAAACCATGTTTTTTGTATCATTTTATTTCATCCACTATGTATTTGTCTCTCTATAAAACCCTAGAGTGACTCCAAGTGATATTTTAGAAAATACATCCCTTCCTGATTTCACAATGAATCATTTATCCTCTAGTGGATTTCTTTACCTTGTTTTCCCCATCTCCTCTATTTTTTCCCTATTATCATAGTGTAATATATTAAACAAAATTAAACTAGGTTTTGATCTTCTGTGATATAGTTTTTTCCTTTAGATAACCATTTCATTAGTTCCTCATTGGAATTCCTGGTAGAATTTTTTCTTCGATTGTTGGATAAATGCATGTAGTCTAAAACAAATACACATGGTTTGTTTCTATTGTTTTCAAGTATTTTCGATATTATGTTATTGTTCCACCACAACATGCTTGTTAACATACAAAATAATTGTTGTTGTTAATAATGTGTTCAATCAACTCTTTGGATCCCTTTAGATGTAAAGGTGTTGAGACCCGAGTTGTAGAAACCCATACGGTGAGCCTACCATTGAATAATAAAGAACTACCTAATTGATTAAAATATGATTTATCATGACATGAGACCTCAAGTGATTTCTTGTGATAGATTCACCAAAATGGCTTACATTATTGTTGAAATGCATTGTTATAATTTAATGAATGATTGGGTAATTAAAAGACAAATGATAATTGGATGAATTGACCATATTTTCTTACGATATTATGTTCTGTTATTCAATCCATTATGAATTGTGGTGAGAGTTATGTGAAAATTATTTTATATGGAGATATTCCCAAGGATTGTTGAATGCTTTTATAATAGGTTTTTTCAAGTTATTGTGAAATTACTATATAAAGGGGTTTGAATGGTTTTCATAAAATGATAATATAAAGTGACTTTATAGTTATAATGAAATGATTATTTAAAAGGATTTCCAAGTTATGCACAAATTATTACATAAAGGGTATGTCCCATTTATATTGAAATTATGATAGGGATTGACCAAGTCACGTGATTATTCTAGAGACTTATGGTTATGGTTGGAATGGGTTTTATACATGTTCTTAAATATTATAGCATAGTGATAAAGATGGTTGATCAATGTGTTAAATTAATTGGTTGATTAATTCAACTATTTATCACTTTATTTCATGCCCATATTATCATACTAGTTTTGTTTGGACATGGTGGGGTCGACCTTATATGTTTTACTCACACCCAATTTGGACCACTTTTTTGTGCTATAGAAGATTACATGAATGTATGTATGGACAATGTTATAAGGCCTTATTGTTAACTTTTTGTTGATATATGTGTTGGATATTAGAGGGTGGATTCATAGGGGGTTTAGGACTGAGTAATTTTTGTTTATTTTTATCATCATGGGGTTTTATCTATATTAATTTTAGCTACAAATTTAGTTAAACTCTTTCATAAAATTACGTGGTTTATTATTATTTGGTTTACATGGTTAATCATTTATATTTTAGTTATATGTTATACTATTCCAACTATTTCGGTTACATTGAAATTTTTTATGACATTTGTATCACAACTCTGTATCATGAGATAATTTATCCCCAATATGTTTCCAAAACCCTCAACTTCTTGTTGGAAGTTTATGGTGTACGAGGAGGATTTCTTAAAATCCAGTAACAAACCTGATTTGTCCACATGAGGGAGTCTCAAATTGGGGGAATTCCACAACGTCGTATCAAAGGGTTGTTTTTTCTTTTCTATTAATATACTATTTGGGAAGTGTAGAAATTAGTCTAGACTATGTCAATACATGTTTATGATCTTGTGATAGGGAGTAGATAACCCATTAATGGGGAATATCCGAGAGACCAAGGATGAGATTATCATTCATGTTTTATTATTATTACATTTTATGTTATTTTACATTTATTCACATGATGTATGGTGTTATTTTTTCTTGAGATTATATGTGGGTCATGATATAGTGTGATATGAGTACTCATGAATCATCATAGGCACAAATTTATATATCTTAACATGAATTGTTCGTGATAGGGAATTGTTTTTTCGGTTTGAAATTTTTTTCATTTATGAACTATAATTGAGAAACCTATTATACCTGATACATGAAATGAATGAAATTTTAGGTCATGCCAATTCATTGGTTAAGCCTTGTCTAGATAGACCATGGTCTAGTTGATCTCCAATTATGTCACCCTTTGTGGTTGGACTTAATGTTATCTTGTGTTCTAATGAGAAAATTTATCTTGCAGATAAAAGTTTTCTCCGTCATCATCGAATTGAGAATTGAGAGAGAAG
Source organism: Viscum album (assembly GCA_963277665.1). NCBI lineage: Eukaryota > Viridiplantae > Streptophyta > Magnoliopsida > Santalales > Viscaceae > Viscum > Viscum album. Next base: position 486,221,568 of record OY728129.1, read on the forward strand.
AAATCTGCATGCTCTTAATATCAATGAAACGAAGCTTCTTTTCTTTCTTGATAATCCTATAGATGTTCACCATCACAAAATCTTATAACGGTCTATGTTATCCATGTAATGGGGGACAAATTTTTCCATTCGTGAATTATATAAGCATAAAAGAGAGTTTTTTCTACAACATCTTCCTACATTCAATATGGATGGAGGACTCCAGGTAGATGATTTATTTATAGATATAGTCTAGAATATCATTAATAACCATGATACAGTCATATATAAGAGGGTGAATCATTATGCATATATACTTTTTGGACTATCTTAGTGATGGTGGGACACAATAGAGAAATCTAGGTAGCAATAAGCTTTATCATGGAAGGACTTTGAGGTAATGTTTTTGAGTTAATTCTATCCTGAAATGTATAGGAATGAGAAGGATCACAAGTTCATGGAGCTGAAATTATAGAGAATGTCAGTGATGGACTACGGTGGAAATTTCACCGACTTGTTATTTCCTCCATCATTATTTGTTATTGAGATATCCAGAGTGGTCCATTTATGGGATGAGATTCTAAATTAGATCATGTCACGTGTGAATATTTTTTACTTGATTTGATTTATCAAACATGATAAATCAGGCTCTTAGTATGAAATGAAATCTGAGGGAGGCCCAAATCAGTGGATAAGATATTTCATCAAGGAAAACTGGGACCTCTTCAACTACTATGTAGTTCTACCATGATAGTTACTTATAAAGAAATAAAAGTATGAGTAGTTAGGAAATTGAGAATCCATCTCAAGACCATGTTTAATTTTAGTCATATTATAGAATCAATTTTGGTCAAAATATTACTCATTTTCTATACCCTACTTTTACTATCATTCTTGGGGAATTCTGGCCACCTGTAGAGGTTTTTTCTGGGCACGCAGCAGAAATTGATTGTAATGGTATCATGATAGGTACTAGAGTTTGGGATGGATAAAGCTACACCTTTGAAAAATAATATTTGGAGTTACACTGGATGTTCCTATTGAGGAAGGGGGCATGGTACTCTAGTGCATGAGTGACATTATCATATAGAGGGATAACCCCAAGGGATTTATATTAGAGCCCAAGGAAGAGGTGAGAGTCAACTACACACAATCTAGTCTACTCTGTCTAGTTTAGATGCAATACTTTCTTCCATAAAATGTATGATTCTTTTCTCATCTACCCTTTCTTAGGTTTTCCTTGATATTGGATCATCACATTTCTTTTATATATTGCAATTTCACAAATTTTTATGATATTTTTGGAAATATTTGATGGTATATTACCCATAGATACATTATTTAGACTGTGGTTAGAGAATATCAACCACTGTAAGGTGTGTTCTATAAATTTTAGTGGTTATCATTTCTTTTTGGAACCGTTTGTTCTTGAGATTATGTGTTTCAATTTGTTCCCTAGTATTTATTGGAGATTTCTATTCTATGATCACACAAACTATAATCATAGTAGAGTTTCCTTTCCCTCTCTCAATGGATGCAACTATTTTCAATTGGATGAGTAGGATATTAAGGTACGTCATATAGGACCAATTATGTTAATATTGGATTTTCTCAAGGATTAGATAGAAGATCAATCTCTATATGATGGTGGAATAAATAAGGATACTTTTCCACTAGTGGAAGACCATTTTCAGAAGGTGTTCACTAAAATGTTATATGGATTACCAGCAGATTGAGAGATTGAGTTCATGATCAATTTGGTGATGGGAGAAGATCTAGTTTCTATTCAACCTTAATGGATGTAAATATTAGATATTTGGGATTTGAATGTTCTGTTGGAAGATATAAAAGTTAATGGTTTCATATGACCCAGTACTTATCTATGGGGTTCTCTAAAAAACCGAGAAAGCTAAAGGGATCTCGTTCTTGTGTGCGGACTATCATAGATTGACCCATATGATGTCCAAGAACTGGTATCCCATTATACACATCGATGGAATCTTTGATCATATAAAACGATATAATATATTATCTAATATTGATTTGAGATCAGTATACTACCTGTTGAGGTTGATACCATATGACATACCTTGGGCTTCTTTTAGGAATAGGTATGACTTGTATGATTTTTTTATGATGTTGTTTGGTCTAATTAATGCCCTGGTGGTATTCATGGACTTGATGAATTGTATCCTTTACCCCTTCCATGACTTGTTTTTGGTGTTTTTTTCAATGAAATATTAGTGTTATATAAATTTACAGATGATAATGCCTAACATATAGACATCATCCTGAGTACATTGAGATAGAATCATGTTTACACTAAGCTATTCATATGTTGTTTCTTGATTAATACATTTTACTTATTAGGCCATGTCATCTCAGACTCCAGAGAGTTAGTAGACCCAGAGAATGTTTCAGTCAATGTTTCATTGGAGCAGCCCAAAAATGTCTTCAGGATGTAGATATTTTTGTGTTTAGTAGGTTATTATTGTAATTTAATCTAGGACTTCTATAATTTGGTAGCATCGATGTCTGGGATTACCATGAAAGGGGTAATTTTTTGTTAGTTAGATAATTCTGACTGATACTTTCAAGAGCTAAAGGCCATGTTTATCACAACATCGATACTCACCTTCCTGTTATAGGTAAGGAATATAGTGTATACTATTATTCATTCGGAGTTGGACTAGTATTAGTTATGATGAAGGAGGACTGAGTGGTTTCTTATGGCTTTAGATAGATGAGACCACATTAAAGGAATTATCATACTCATGATCTAGAGTTACATATGATGGTATGTTCCCTGAGATACTAGAGACACTATCTTTTGGGAGAGTGGTTTGTGGAATACATGGACCCCAAGATATTTATGTACATTTCTTCTCAGTGGGACCCAAACTTTTGGAAATGAAGGTGGGTCAAGTATCTATAGTATTTCGACTTCAAATTAGTTTATACCCTAGGTAATTTTAACATGATTTTTGATTCCTTGAGTCATAATATAATGATACATGTACTTTAGGGGTCTTATAATGAGTGTCATCTAGAGTAACTCTTTGTATACGAACATATAGATGTTCAAGGGTCCTAGGTTTGTGTAGCTCTGACTTCGAAATTTTTTGTACCTTTGATTTTGGATTGGATCAAGACCACAAAGATACTTGATCTGTAGGGTTTACATATAGAAGAAAATATATATGATAGGGATCCTAAATCAATATAGTCTCTTAGATATATAAATTCTCCTCTTTTTGAGATTGATTATCTGTTTATACGGTCTTGTGTGTGGAGTTGATGAGAGGGTTTTAGGCTTCTAAATGGATGGAATATCTAGGTCTGAATAATATATATCATTATCTATCTAGGAATGAATAAGGAGGTACGGAACCTTATAGTGATATGTTTTACCTATATGTAGTCAAAGACCAAGAATCATAGGCCTTTTAGTTTGTTTTATCCTCTACTCATTCCAAAATTAATATGGTGTGATGTCCCTATGGATTTTATGATAGGATTACCTAGGAAAACATTTAAGAACAATGCAGTATGGTTGATTTTAGATCAAAAATAAATGGTAAAAAAATTTCTTATTAGGTAAATTTTAACTGTTGATGGAATGGGTAGTATTTATGTATAGTAAATAGTATAGTTTTAGGGTGTTCTGAGGAATATCATTTCTGATACAGATATTTGTTTCATGTCTCAGTTCTAGTAGGGATATTGGAAGTCCCTTGGATCATAGGTTCTTCTGAGAATACCCTTTCAACCTCATATTGATGGCTAATCAAAAAAGATTTTTTCGATTCTATGGGATTAGTTATGGGTATGTGTTTTGGATTTCAGTGGTTCATGTGATTGATATTTATAACTCTTGGAGTTTTATAATAATAAAATATTCCAATAATCGATCCAAATGGTACATTTTGAGTCTTTTTATGGTAGGGAATGTTGTTCACTGCATTGTGGGTTGGAGTAATTTCAGTTTATTTCATTGGAACTAGTATTTGGTAGGAGACATATAAGCAGGTTTAGATGATTAGGAGGTGGTTGGTGACCACACAATGTAAGAAAAAAAATTTATGATGACGATTAAAAAAAATCTAGAGTTTGAGTTGGTTTATTATGTTTTCCTTTGGATGTCACCAAAGTTGGGACAACTCCACATTAGGAAACATGAAAAGCTAGTGCCTAGGTTTTCTAGGAATATACCTATTTTAGTTTTTTTTGGAAATTATTTTAGTTGGGTTTTCTATCTTCTTTAAACTGGGGTGGTTGATTCCTTATTTTGGGATTAAAATACTTTTCTGGTGAAAATGAACTAATATTCTAGGATGCGTATTTTTTTAATTACTAGAGACTAATTATAAATGTGTAATGGGATTATGATGGTTTTACATGGTTTGTAATGTTTCAAAGGTGGTTTAGGATTTTTGTATAGAGTCTAGGATAAGATATTTCTACTAGACACTTTCACATCATGAATGTTTTAAATGATGTGAAACTATTACTAAGTAGTTGTTTTGAAGAGGATTAGTTTGTCAAAAGATACATACCATGGAACCGATTCACATCATAAAATGGTTGATAAAGTTTATTTTAACTTGAGGAAATGCATTGTTTAGAATATTTTTTTAAAAATAAATTTACAATGTGAAATGGTTTCATGGTAAGAATATTTCACAACAAATAGTTTTAAACAACATTGTGTGTATGATTTTATTTCAGCCACTAGGGAGTTATCTCTCACTTTCGAACCCTAGATTGAATCCATGCTATTTTGGATTGATTCCCCCCCTTCTAGAAGTATCTATGAATTCGTTAATATATAGTGAGTTTATACACTTTGTTTTCCCCCTCTCTTCCATTTTTCTCCTTTATCCCGATGTAATATCCTCCCCACTATTGAAACAGGATATGATCTTGTGTAATTTAGATTTTTCCTTATGATTACGATTTTCTTTTGTTCCTAATTAGAGTTTTTTATAGAAAGAATTTATTTTTTAATCTGTTAAAGGTTAGTTGTATAAAACAAATACATATAGTATATATCTATTTATTCAAGTATGTTAAATATTATGTGACTTCTCTGACACAATATTTGTGTTAAAAAGAAAATAATGGGTGAGGATAATCTTGTGTTCAGATCACTCTTTGAATCCCTTTAGGTTTAAGGATGTTGAGACTGGGCTTGAGGAGACCCATGAAGTTAGAATACACTTTAATAATAAAGAACTGTATAATTTATTTTAATATGATTTTGCATGACATAATAACTCATGTTATTTCTTATTATTGATTAGATTTGGAAAATCGATTACATTATTTTTTGAAATGAATGGTGATAATTTAACGAATGAATGTGTAATTGAAAGGAAAAAAATGTAATTTGATAAATTGACCATTATAGATTATGATATTATATTTTTTTAATTCTATCCATTATGAATTTTGTTGAGAGTTATGTTGAAATTATAATATAATGGGATCTACCTGATGATGCTGAAATGCTTATATAAAGGGATTTCTCTGGTTATACTGAAATGATTACATAAATGGTGTTTCCTAGTTATACTGAAAAGACTATATAATGGGATTTTCCCAGTTCTTCGGAAATGCATCTAAAAATTATTTTTTTGGTTATTATGAAATACATATATAAAGGGATGGGTCTAGTTATGATGTAATTATTATAAGGCTTAACATGGTTAGGTGATTATTCCATAAACTTGGGATTATTGTTGTGGTGGTTGTGCTATATTCTTAGAGATATGTTGGCATGGTGTTGATGTAGGTTAATTGATGTAGTGTATTAATTAAATAATTAATACACCTTTTATAACATATTTTATGTACATATTATCAGACTAGTTTCCCTTAGAGACGACGATGTCGATGTAATAAGTTTTACTCCACACCATTCAAGAAATCGTTTAGTACCCAATAAGATTACATGGATGCAGTAATAAACAAGGGAAACCGACCTCGTTATTGATTATTCCTTTATGGATGGGTTGGAGCATGGATATGGGATCAATAAGGGGTACAGTACTGGGGAATTTTGAGTTTATTTGTGTCATCTGGGTCTTTTATTTATATTAAATTTAGATTGAAATTTAGAAACATTGTAGAATGAAATTACATGGCTTGTTATTATTATTTATTTTCCTTAGTTTATCATTTAACTTCCATTTGTATATTTTATAATTTATTCTATTTCCATTCATCTAATATATTTTTATTTCTGTTGTATTTCTATTGTGTACTAGGGTTATAGTCTCCCCATTATGTTATCTAAACCCCTATTATTTGTCATCAGCCTATAGAATATAGTTATTTGTGCTTGAGGTCTATTAACTATCCTTATTTGGAAATATTTGAATGTGTTGAATCAGGGAATGTTACACCATGAAAAATGATTTCTCTTGAAAAAAATTCACATTTAAAATACTGTAATTGTTCTTTTAGAAAAAAAATTATTTCCATTAAAACTCATCATGATCATATAAATTCATGTAGTAATCTTCAAAAATCATGTTTATAAACTATACTTTATTTGTGCTTAACCATGTTAGAATAACTTAAAACTAATTAATTCCATAGGAGTAACCAATCCTTTATATACCTTATTTTTTCTTTTTAAGACTAAATCATTACCCAATGTGCTGAAGTGAAATATGAGGCTCACCCTTCATTAGATCAATATCTTTCTCACCCATCATCATCTATAATTCCGAAGTATGATATCATGAAGAAAAATTTTATAATCATTGAAATTTTCATTAATTTTCTAATGAAAAATTCATTTGAACCCATAAAATATGTACTTTCATTTGTGGTAAAAAAATAGGGGAAAATATTCTTTTCTTTTCGTAACTATAAAAAATAAAACATTCCAAAAAATAAAGAAAATATTAACTTCATTGGAAATCCATGAAAACATGTTGTGTAATCATGATAATTAATAAAATTCATGGTAATTAGAAAAATAATTTATGTTGTAAATTTAAAAAAATATTCTTTTATGAATTGGTAAAATGAGTCAAAAGTAACTTATACAAAACACATTAAAAATATTCTATTTTTAAAACTTTTCTATGGAAATTTAAAATTTGTTGAAATGGATTTTAAAAATAAAGTAACCATAAATAAAAGCATTGTAATTTTTTTAAGAACATGTATATGGATGAAAATTTGTCTATATAAAAAATTCAATCCATTTAAAGAGTGGTTTGAAAGAAAAACCAGTCACCCTGAGTCTCGTATATCATTTTATATTCTCTAACTCTGAAAAAAATTATTAACTTTTTTAAGAAAATTTTTTAAGTTAATTTCATTATCATTATTCATTTTTTTCACTTACCACAATGTTTTATTTAGTTACAATATTTGCAGAGTTTATAAAGGACTTTTAGAGGTAGTACAGTCTAAAACAAATTTATTTTATTGACTGTGGTCAAAGGGGTATTCATCCCAAGATTTAAATAATTATAAATATTTTATAATTATAATTTTTTGACATTTATATATTCACTTAAAAACATCGATTTATATCAGTGATAAATAGGAGATTTTCCATTCATGGTGGTGGTGGTCCGCACATATGCATGAATGAAATTTTCAATTTTACAATTTATAAAAAGTTATAAAATTGATAATTTTATGACACTAAGGGTAAATATTAAATTATAAATATCATATTTATTCACTAAATCAATACATAATACCATATATGTGATATGTAAATGAAAAACAAATTATATTTCTTTATGAAGGTGGTAGTCCACATGTATGCGCAGGAGATGGTATCATTTTTCAATAGATAGGAGGGAAAAAAGATAGATAATATTTTATCTTTATAGAATGAAAAATTTTAAATAAAATTTATATCTATCCATTGAATTCTTATTTATTTTCAATCATGTGAGGTGGTTATGAAAATTAAAACACATCACTTTGTAGAGGTAGTATAGTGTATGTATTCCCATGAAACATTTTCATTTTCATTTGATCGAAAGGAGGTATAAAATAGTTATATCATCAATATAATAAAATTTTATAATAGATAATAATTTTTTTAATTATATTAATATTTATTGAATATATTTTAAGGAGGAATAAAAATAAAAAAACATGAATTAATTCTATTAAGACTTATACCTCTTCCATGGATATATTCAATTAACAAACACATTTAGACTTCAATGATTAGTTTTTGTGAGAAAATAATCTATTGGAGTGGGGTTGAAAAGATGGGATGGAATTTTTTTAGATATTGGTTGAGTTAGGGTGCTCAAATTGGGTGTATAAGTGACTATTTGAGGTTTCCTTTAATATGTGAGAGAAGTGGAACCCTTTTAATTATTAAGAACTTCAAAATGTTGTAAATTTATTTCACATGGATGTGTTTTCAATTTAGTAAAATTAATAATATATTGTTATTTATGGAATAAAAACACTCAACTAATAAAATTTAGACAAATTTTCAAATATATTTGAGGCCTTATCTCTTAGTTTAACACCGAACATTAACCATTTTAATCCTTTACTACGATGACACACTTTTACAATGGTAACTATTCATTATAAAAATAACTAAAATTCACCTCATCACCAAATTTGAAAATTATAATTATAAATATGGAATCTATTTTCATATATTCAATTTCGTTATGTGGTAAAAAGATATTTAAAATATGTTCACAAAACACAATGAAATATTATTTTTAGAATTAGGAATTTTTTTAGAATAAAAAATATTTTACACTAAAGTCAAGAATATTATTAATTCCATTGGAATTAAATTTATTATTTTAGAAAAGATGAGAATTATTTTCCATTCAAACAATAAAAAACCAAAAAAGTAACATTGTTAATAATTATTAAAAAGAAGAATAATAATTAGTTATTATTATGAAAACAACATTATTCAAATATCTAAAATTACAAACATAGATTTCTAAATTCAAATTTATTTTTTAATTAATTATATCACTGATTATTTATATATTTTTTATTATAATTTTTTTTTATAAAATTTCAAGTGATTCTTAAGTCGTGATAATGTCATAATAATGCCAGTGATGGTAAAATTGGTACTCTTCACTAATAACTCAAAATAAATCATTTTAGAAAAAAACAAGAAATTTCCCTTAAGAATATTTTGATATGATTATTTTTAAAATTAAATTCATTTCCTCAAATTCAGACTACAAAATTTCAGAATTTATCATATTAATAAAAAAACTAAATATGTTAAAAATGGGTTTTACAAACAATTGGACCTTTTAAATTTTAAGTGTATTTAATATTATTAAATATAAAATTATAACTAATATTTATATATTAAGAAATATCATAAAAATATTTTAAATTTGATTAATTTAATTTACAAGGATTAAAATATATTATGTAGAATAAAAAATGTTTTTCATAAATATCTCTCTTTTTACCATTAAATGAATTTATCTTTACTTATAAACAATTCATAATAGTATTAAGAATTATTATTCATTTTTCTACATGAATAAAAAATATATTCCCATATGTTTTATACTCTAAATAAGGTAAATTGATTTAAACAAATCAGATATAGTCAAACAGTGTTGGTAAAAAAACCTTCCCATTCAACTAAGAATTATTAGACAAGTATTTATTATTATTAATTAACCATATAATGGATGTAACTATTTAATTTTTTTAATTTTTTATTCAATTTAATCTATAAATTTTATTGATATTATTCCTCAAAAATAATAAATTTAACAAAAATGTATAATTCAATAAAATATTTTAAAAACTCCTCTTTAGAATCAATTTTATATTATGAAGTCAATTTTACTCCTTTTATCACAAAAAGTCATTTACAATTCAATCTCATCTAAATATATATTAATGTGATTCATTTTTTTAAGAAATAATTCATTATTAACGTCTATCTAGTGTTGTGTACATCACATGTTACCAAAATCATCAAAATTATTTTAAAATAATGTATATTATAAAATATCAGTGTGTTATAGAAGATAAAATCCATTATTATCTTTACTATAAATAAGGTTCCAAATAAAAAGGGACTTAAATATTGAAAGGGTTATTTGGAATTTGGTGGAAGTTTGACCATACTTAACACACCCACCTTTCATGTGTGCATCTATTCATCCTATTCGGAGTATGAATCATGGATGATTGTTTCCTATTCACCGTTAAACTGTTTTCTGATCTTATAATCTATATATAATCACTCGGGATGAATCCTAAGTGATGGTCCTATTTTATTTATATTCGATTGTTTTTTATTTGTATTTAAATTGTGGTGGTTTGTTTTTAGAGATTCAATAAATTGATTAATGAATGAATTTTGATTTAAAAATATGATTAACCTTATAGTGGGTTCATTAGTTAGTATTTAAGATTATGAAATCCATGAGAATTTAATTATATTGTATTAAATTAACACCCACTTTATGAGATTATTTTGATAGGAATTCCAAATTCTTTAGGCTTTAATCCAAGACATATCATAATTAAGGTTATAATATCAATCTGTACTTTTTATGGTAGTTTATTTATGGTCCTAATAATCAATGGAATCCTCAAATTAAATAAAACATGTCATTAATTCATGAAATTTTTAGTTTTATATATCCAATGTCATCATAATGAAAATTTAATGAGAAAACAATCTCAATAAATTAAAATCTATAAATTTTGACTCAAACAAATGGGATATTTACTCATCCATTGAGATTTTTATTAATATGTTTTGTTATATTTTGTGTGAGGATATAAAAATATAAGAAAAATAATGGTATAAGATAAGTGTAGTTTTTCATACACATACACAAAGTGTGAATAAAATTAAACATGATCTTTAATTTGAATTAGAAATAAAAATAAGGGAATGTTTTTTAAATTTATATAGAAAATTTTAAGAAAATTAATATAGAAAAAATAGTTTGGATGAAAAATAGTGATGGTAATGAAGAAACATGCATTAATATTTAATTTACATGAGAATAAACTTAAATGATTACGATTTAAAATAAGAAAAAAAAAGAATGAAATGGAAAGTGGAAAAGAGGTTTGTCTTGATGAAAAAAAGAGTATTAAAAATCCTCTGAATCCCTTGGATAAGTTATTTTCGTTCAAATTCCCCTTTTTAAGTGATGAGATCCAAAATCCTACCATGTATAAGAGGGGTGAATTTATTTCCAAATGTGGTGGACTTATTCAATTCAAAGACTTCCCCTCACGTTGGATCATACATTTTACCTTTTAGAATGTCGAATCAGGTAACTCTTATTATTAAAAGATATAGATATGAATTTTATAATTTCACCATAAATATTATATGACCATTGGACTTTAGTGTCCAAAATTATGGCTATTTTAAAAAAAAAATATAATCATATCTATTTTCATCCAGAACATTTTCAAATGCCACAATATGAATGATTTTTAGGCCAGGAAGATAACAGAAATCTAAAATATTTCTTCTAAAAATTTAAGAATATATATGGAATTTGTCATCAAAAAATCCAGCTTAATTGGAAGGTATGATTGGAAGAAAAGTACATAATTGTAGGTTGTAATCAAATCCTGGATAGAATAGTGGGATAGATATTAATGCCTCAATTAAAATGTATAGTGTTTGATTTGGACATTAAAATATTTATCCAAGATGTAATTATGTCTCATTGGTCTTCTTGTAGAGTATCCATGAATTTTTACTTCTATATTAAGCCTAATAAATATATCATCATGGTTGGTCTAATTTATTTAAATATTCTTTGGGCCTTGATGCGTAGTTTATATGAACATTTAAAATGAAAAATTATCCACTGATCCTTTAGAATTATTTTTAGTAATATGATGAATGAACCCTAAAAATGAAGTGCAAAACAATTTGGATCATTAGGGATAGAGTTGTAATTAAAATATTAAAATTACCTAAATCTGGATCCTTTCAAATAATTTTTACAAATTAAATTTAATATTAAAAAATGGTTATTTCACATATTTTAGGCATTGTTCCTTTAAAATAAATAAGGGTATTATATAAAAATTATGAATAAGTGAATAACATCAATATCCCCATAATTATAACCATTCTTTCCCTCATGTACAATAAAAAATTAAAAAATTATTTACACTGAATTAATAATATTAAAATTTAGTTTTCACCAAATAGAGTGTATAGACTAGTTCAATCATCTCTAAATAATTGCACTGCAAGTTTTTACAGAAATAATGTGTCAAAAAAATTAATTTTCATGTTCAAAATTTTAATTGGAGAATGCTGGAACTCGAAATTAACTCCACTAAATATTATAAATATTTATTTATGGAGGTTCACTCATTCATCAAAAAAGTGAAAATCGTTGATCATGAAAGATATATATACTTCTATTACATATTTCAAATTGAAAATGAATCAAGATTTATTTTCAAGGGGGTTTTAGTTGATATGGGATGATAAGAATATAAAGTCAAAAAGATGTCAAAAGTGGTGGCAAACAACAACCTGGAAAAAACAATGTACAATATTTGATATAATATATGGATGGTTATGGAAACACATAATTACAAGAGAAAATGTCTGAAGGAATATAGAAAATTAAAGAACATTTAATGATAACAAAGATATGAAATATATAAAAAGAACACATATTCTCCTAATTAAATATGAAAATATGATTAAAATGTTATTTTATTTCTTTATTTCATCATTTTTTGGAAGTTGAACTTTGAAAAAATAGAACACTCACCTACCAACTCGTGATTGATCTCCCATAAACACTAATTGTAACAGTTATAAAAATATCAAAGGTTTTGATGAGGGATTTTTTACCCTCTAAAAACAACCCACTCATTTTTTTATTTTATTTATTGTTTTTTTAAATTTTTCATTTTTTGAAAACATTTCAATAAATTTTGTACAAAATGAAAAAAAATATAGATTTCAAAACCTTATTAAATGAAAACCTCTCTCCCATACATAAATGGATTCTTCTCCTCATTCATATGATTAAATGATGAAATTAAAGGAAAGAATACCCAAAATAAAAACTATACCCCCACTGAAAAATTTCAATATATTATGCAATGAAAATGCATGTATTTTTTGGGTGGGACATGTTTTGTCCATGTAATGTGGTTATAAAAAATGGATTTCATAGGCTCTATGTGGATTTCAAAATGATGATTAATGTAAAGGTAATGAAAGCCCATCTGTCTATTTCAATTCTCATTTCTTTATAAAATTAATTGATCTTATTAATACACACTATGGTGGGAAATTCAGGACCATGGTCTATAAACTTAATAATAATGATCATGGGTAAAAAATAAAAACATGAAATTTTGGTCATAGGTGACCTTTGCATGAAAGCTAATTTTTTTCATTATGGTTGTGTAAGAATAATTTCACAAACAAAAATTGATTATTACAAGTTTATGTCTCTTTACACAAAATTATTTATTCAATTTTATTATGAAAATAAATTATTTATGAGATTAAAATATGTCACTGGACTCCCAAAAATGGTTAAAAAATATTACAAAAGTGGGCGGTGAGTAATTGTTACTCTTTTTAATTATTTTTATTTTTTAAAAATACACACATAGGATGGAAAGATGAAAATTGGTTTTATGATGAACGTGGAAAAAATAGAGAGCATGTGATAATGAGAGAGGAAGAAAAATTATTATAGAAACAGAGAGAGAGAGAGAGAGAGAGAGAGAAAGGATGACTGATAAGAGAGGGTTATGTAGTTAAAGATAAAAAGATTCCCCCTGGTTTCTATTTTGTGGGTTTCCATATCCATCAATTGGTTGGTCCTTTATAGTATTTGGGTATTTGGTGGAAGTCAATGTGGTTCTCACGGTGTGTGTTCTCTCATGGTAATTCTTCAATAAATTTCCACTAACCATAGATGTAATTTTTGAAAAAGGGTCTTTAAATTACTCAATAAAAATTATGTAAACATGTGTACTAATAAAAAAACCATTCCAACAAGAATAAATCATACCTGGTTGGATTTAAAATTGATAATTGAAAAAAATCAATGCTTCACCTTTATAAAATACCTTTCATGGGATGTTTTTATCATCGAGTACATTATCTTTTTCTGTGTGGATATAGGAATTCTAATAATAATTATTTCAAATTCTTTCTAGTTCATTCAACTACAAAAATAACACGTTATCGGATTTTTCACAATCAATATTACAATTTTTCACATCCCAAAATGACTTATGTTGCCTTTCAACCAGTATATGACATGATTTACCAAAATCAATCCTAAAATGATACATAAAAATGGGTGTCTTATAGGTAGTTCGATAAGCCTAAAGTGCTTCAAAAAATATTTTAGACCAATATTTTCTATTTGGATTAACAATGCTCGGAAGAATTATTTTCACCTTCATATTGGAATGATCTTCATTTAATATTTTTTGGGTGATATGAAGTTTCTTTTTTAAGTAAAAACCCATTATTTTTAATAATATATTCTATTATTTAACTATTAAAATGGGTTTCTATGTCACTTAAAAAGTCACATAGAGTTCTGAATTGATAGAAAATAGTCATTTTGAGGAACTCACTAACAGGACTTGAATATTCATTTTAATAGTTTCTGGCCTCGACCAACCTAGAAACACAGTTTACCAAATGAAGAATATACGAGAATTAATTTTTATGATGGAATGGCCTCATGAAATCAATTCCCCAAAAACCAATTAACTTACAAAATATTGGGGGCTTTTGGGGCCTTTAATTTATATTATAAATTATACCAAGCCACTCAAAAGTGGTGCATGATTGACAAAGCAAATTTCGGTCATTGAAGAGTGAAATCCAAAAGAATCCAAAGTCAAGGAACTTTCGGGAGGTCCTTTATGGTCCAAAGTGTCCACTTCTTGGAATTGAGTCGAAGAATTATATGTCGGGGTAATATTCATATTTATCAACATATCTCTTAATCATCCCAAGTTTTCGAGACATTTGTAAGACCAGAAAGAGTGAATACAATAATGATGAAAATGACTCACCATAAATAGAAAACACATCCACGAAGCCCTCCATGAATTCCTCATTGAATTAGAAAAACATACTCATCATACAGCTCTATAATTTTGTAGGATCATTGAAAATCACAAAAGGGATCCTCCAATATGAATATATTCAAAATTAGATGGGTAATGTAGTATCTTCTTGCTCATGAGGTGAAATTGGATTTTTTAAATAGCTATTGTATCCATATAGAAATAGATAATGTGAATTTATGGAAAATATTTCATGTTTTTTATCAAGGAAAGGTGTAGGGTAGTGATTTTTCATTTTTTAGAATTCAATTTCTGATAATGTATGCACAAATTTCATTTTTCCCACTTGAGTTGTGACCACCTCACCATGCTCATTTGTGAGAAAAGTTTTCTTAACCTTCTTATGTACCACATGAATCAGACTAACCCATTCACTATCAGAAATTTGGTAGATGATACCATTTTGAAGAAGCTAATTTATATCTTCCCTAACTACCATAAGTACGTCTAGATTGAGACTTCATTGAGGTTGTTTGATTGGTTTGGATGATTCTTCTAGATGGAAGTGACACATGAAAAGGGAAGTGTTGATGCATGGTATGTCATATATATTCCAACCTAAGGACATTTTTTCTCTAACACCTAAAAACATTTTACTCCTCAATTTTCGTAAGAATAGTAGATACCATGAAAGGATAAGAATGATCCTAGAAACAGAATACATATATTTGGTGTGATGTAAGAGGTTTCAAACCAGTTTCATAATTTAATTGTGGGCCTTAAAAAATAGGAATATTAGAAGGGATTCTATTTTGTTTTAATTTTTTCCTCAATGTTTTATACAATAGAGAAATAGAGATCATATTTGAGATGATATTCTAGAGATTTTTAAAGATCCTTTATATTGATGAAGTCTATAAATTAAATGTCAACATCAACTTCCCTATTTACGAATTGGTAAATAATGGTGTAAATTTCACAAACTCCTCTCTCATTATAACATGAAGAACATGATGGAATGGGGTGAATCCTCTCCCACAAGTGTCCTGGAAAGAATTGATAGAAAATAAATAGTGACTGTCTAATGGGTATCACATGGCTTGAATTTTTTTTAACTTGACCAGTTGGTCACCAAATTCCATGGATAATATGCCTTGATGGAATTCATTTTAGTTCTATATATCATGTGGAATGTTATTTCTAGAATAAGGGGAGATCTAGAAGAATATGTATTATATTTAATTTCAAGGTTATATTAATTTTATGGGAATATATGATCATTGAACTAGAAAAATACATCCTTGATTATTTTCTTAGGGCTAATTGCGCTTCAATTTGATAACTAGATAACAACAATAATTGGGTGAAATTGACCTAGACCAAGTTCGGATAAGATAGATTCGGGAATGTAATTTATCATGTTTCATAGGTCTATGAGTATATAATTATTGTTCAAACCCCCTATTTGGAATGGAAGTATAAAATCCCCTAGATAATTTCACTTCATGGATGTGTATTGATGGGTTGAAACATTTTCAATAGTCATAAGATGTCTCAATTCCCTAAGAAACATATCATACATAGATATATTTTATGGAATTTAAGAGGATAATTTTGACCTCAATGCAACTAAACAATTTATTCATTTAAAAATATGGTTTAAAGGGATTATTTTTTTCTTAGATATGGATTGAGGAAAAGTAATCGTGTTATATAGAGGAATAAAAGAAGTTTGGGTGGCATCAAGTTCATTTTTTGGATTTTTGTTCTTTTGTTTTTATATCATAACATTTAACTGGGAGTTAGAGGATTCTTCCAGATTCATAATAATTATCTCTCTATATTAAAGTGCAATTTCACATTCATTACCCTTGGGATTGGGAAAATGTTGAGTTGTGGGCCAGGAATAATTTTATTATTGTCACTGACTAAGGGCAGATTCATGTTGACCGATTTGGTTTTCAATGTTTTTAAGGATATAATAGGTGAATGGGGAAATATCTTTCATATAACATTTCTATAGTTTCTTAGAATAAGTGGAGTTCCCTTATTGATATTTACCTTATCTGGGTTTTGGGGAAATTTATTTTTTTGGATAGGGAATTGAGAAAGATCACTAAGATAGTGGAAACCATGAGAAGATGTTGGGTTGTTTCTGGGATGTTGAGGAGAAAAAGGATAAGGTTGTTGTAATTTACCACCACATTGACAATATTGGAATTGGTTTTGATTTCTAGGAAGGAATTGAGTGGGGCGAGAGATTCTATTATCATACCTCAAGATTATGTAATAGGTATATGAGAAAGGATAGACTTGGTGTTTGTTAATGTTTATAATGAACATACCAAATAGTTTAGGGTCAGTGTTCTGCTAAGAATATTCAACATTGATGTCCATTACTCCATATAAATCTAATGGATCATATTTTAGTGATTGAAATTGTTCCATTGGATGAGCGGGTGATATGTAGCTTCAAAAATTTTTTTATAGGCCCAGGGAATAGATATTGTTGGGAAGATGAGGTTCTGGATTTGGCTGTTGTTTCTAGTTGTCTCACAAGTCCTTTAAGTTCACTCAGACACTCAGTCATCTTGTTAGACACTATGTACTAATTATATTAGACTTTCTTAACTGGAGAACATGATCGAGTATTATTTTTTAGGTTTTTTTGACCATCTTTTCTATGAGATATTGTATAGATGTAAGAGTTTTGTCAACATTATCCCCACCACTTGAAGCATCGAGGATCATTCTCTCCTTATACAATTACCATGGATATATATATTGGATAAATTTTTGGTGATGGATATGGTGGTGTGGGTATTTTTAAATAATATTTTTTAACCACTACCAGAACTCATGGTGTGATTCATTAGGGAAGTGATGTATACCAATTGTTTCCTTTCAGATAGAAGCTGTTTAGTAATAAATAAATAATTTCACTAAAAGGTGTTGCGTAATATCATACCATATATTTATGGAAACAAGAAAGTTTAATAATATCCATGACATGTAAAATAAAAATAGGTAGAAATTGAATGATCAATGATTTATTTGTTTTTCAGAAACCCCTTGAGGATTCATGGTATATCACACCACTTAGAAATTTTTGAGGTGAAGATGTTGATCCTCACCGGCTAGCCCATGTAAATGAGGAAAAAGATGAATCATACCTAATTTGAG
The DNA here is from genome assembly GCA_963277665.1 of Viscum album. Taxonomy (NCBI): domain Eukaryota; kingdom Viridiplantae; phylum Streptophyta; class Magnoliopsida; order Santalales; family Viscaceae; genus Viscum; species Viscum album. The sequence continues at coordinate 486,239,781 of OY728129.1, forward strand.
TTTAAAATCATTCTCAATGATGATATATTGAATACCAAGGGGTCAGTAATTTATATCACTGGAAACGAGTTATTTAAGGTTTTGTTCCCTAGGATTGGCTATATCTTATTCAGTTGGATGGTGAATGAATAGTTCAAGGGTGATTTTATTATCCCTAATCATCCTCCTAATATGGTGTAGATTTCATATGATTATAGATTCAGTAAAATCTAGTAGATTTTTTTAAAGGGTATGGGGCATTTATAGAAATTTTGAAAGGATGAAGAAGGTTGGTTTTTATTTGTCATGTTTTTTTTATTTTAGGAATTTTTATTGGAAGGGGAGTTTTTTCTTTGTTTGGTTTTAGATCTTTTTTTTTGTTTTTTTATGATTTTTTTGTATTTTGTTTACAAAAACAATGATCAACTACTTGTCACACCATCCCTAGAAACTGTTCCATTGGATGTGTGTCTTATTCCTGACTATCGAGATTTCCAATTTTTGGTGCTCTACTAATGTATACAACATCACTTAGGTTAAATAATCTGTAATGAAACTATTTTTTTAGAGTTGATTTTTTTATTTTTATTTTTAATGGGGGGGGTTAGTTTTCTGAGCATAATAAAATTGATTTATGGATAAATTTTAATTTAAAATTTTAATAATAATTAGGCTGCGATTATTTTTTTGTAAAAATGGTCTTGACTCCCTTGAGCTATGTGTTATATGTCATTAATTTATCACCCAGTTCATAAGATAATTTTTATTGGAATTCCCAAGTGCTATGGTTGTACTCTAATCCTTATCATAAATAGGGTTCTATTAACAATCAATAATTTTGTCAGAAGTGTATTTATGGTTTTAATAATCCATGAAATCAAAATTTTAAACAAGACACGTAATTAATCCATAAAATTTTATGTTCAACATACAAAAGTTTAACCTAAATTATATTTAACGAGAAGATTCTCCCAACCACATAAAATCCAATAATTATGACTCTTCCCAAAGGGATCATTACTCAAACATTGATATGTTTATTAAACATTTTAATTATTTTTCGGATGATGAGTTAAAAATAGAATAAACATAATGGGTCAACATAAGAGTAGTGCTCCAAACACACACATGAACAGTGAATAAAATTAAACATGGTCTTTTAGTTTAATAAGAATGAGAAAAAAGGGAATAATTCTAAAATTTATTTTAAAAAAATATGAACATTAATATTATAAAACATAGTATTGATTATAATTATAAATTTTAAATATAAAACATTCCTTTATATTTAATTGAAATGAAAAGAAACTTTTATGATTGTAATTGAAAACAATAGAAAACAAACATGAAATAGAAATTAGAGGATAAGTTTATCTTATTTAAAAAAGAGTACATAAAGCCATCCCAATCCCTTGGAAAGGATTTATTCATTCCAATATTCCTTATTTAGTGAGTAAATTCCAACCACTTCCAAGGAGACGAGGTGTGTGAATTTATAGCCAAAGGTGGTGGACTATTTTTATTCAAAAACAACCCCTTAAGTTAGATCAACCATTTTACATTTTAGACAGTCAAATATGAAAAAATATTTTTATTCAATGTAGTATATTGGGATTTGAAAAATCATCCCTCCCAATTGTGTGGTTATAGGACCTTTTTAACCAAATTTGTGGTTGTTTCCCTAAACCATGTGTTGTGGTACATTTTTATCTAGAATTTTTTGGAGGCCAAAATTTGAAAGAATTTTAGGCTAGTAAGGTTCCCAAAAATCTAAACCTTTTCTTCTATAATTTTTTTGGCCTATATCATAAATTTATCCCCACAAAATTTCATCTCAATCGGAAGATGTGAGTTGGAGAAATATCAATAATTATGGACTGTAATCAAATCTAAGACATAATGGTGGGATAAAATTTCAAGCATTGGGAAAATTATTTATCAATTTGCAACTTAAAATTTTTCTCTAAGATATAATGAAATTTACTTGGTATTCAGTGGAGAATCCACAAATTTGGGCTTCTTTTTTGTGCTAAGAAAATATAACATCACAGATGGTTCATATTCATTGACAGATTCTTTGGTTCTTCTTTTGTGGTATATATGGCCCATCACATGGCGGATTTATCCTAAGCTTCAGAAAAATTATTAATAATAATTTAAATAAGGAAATTTAAATAATATGAATAAAACAATAAATATTAGTTTGGATAGAGTTATGATTAAAATTGGAAACTGAAAAAAAAGGATTATTTAAAACAATGATCGAAAATTATATTTAATATTAAAATATGGGAATTTCACATCATTTATGCAATTTTACTTTAATATAACTATGGGAAGTAGAAAAATAATTATGAATTAGTGAATAAAAATTGAATCTCATCTTTTTTAGAGCCTAGGCGTCTAAGGATTTGATCTATTTTGAAGGCCCAATAATTTGAGTCAATAATTTGAAATGGAAGATCCTCGTATAGAACAAATCAGATTATATTCAAGTTAAAACTGGTTTGAATGTTTCTAACAAGTATTGAAAAAAAGGAAGAAGAATGAGTTAAATAAGAAGAGAAATAAATTTTTTTTCCAATATTAATAACCATTTTGAGAATGTTTTTAGAATGGTAAGTGTATTAATAAATCCAATGGTTTTGATATCTCTAATGAATGAAACATCGGGTATGTGGAAGTTGAGTTAAATGAATCGTTAAGTTCTTTTTATTCAAAAATAAAATATTACATGGCGGAAATACCTATTGAATATAAAAAATATATATTTTCTTTCACCAATGGGATACAAGATGAAATGACTAAACTAATAATAGAAATTGATGGATTCAAATATGCATTAGTTATAATAGTGAGACTATGATATTCCTGCAAAAATAGTGGGTAAAAAAAGAAAAATTTGTCTTAATTTTAAATTAAATATGTTCTATATTTATTTAATAGTTTAAAATAGTTATTTTTTAGAAATATTTATTTAAACATATTATTCTTGAAGTGATCCTTGAATTTGAGAAGCTGTAAAAAGTCTCTATAAATCTCAAAAAATCGTATCTAGAAGTTTAAAAAATAATAGAAGAAATCAGTAATTTTTTTAAGATGCAAGTGAGTTGGATAGGGATTTGATGAAAAAGGTAATGAAATATTTTTAATATAGGGTGAAGTAATTTTGATATTATACATAAATTAATAATAATAAATTTTTTATGTTTGAAGTGAAATTGAAAATCACGGAAGGAACACAATATGGATCATCACAATTTTATGAGAAAAGAAATGATTCCACAAAAACATCATATGATATTATTACATTTAACAATGATCTTAATTGTTTAAAGTAGTGCTTCAAATATTATGAAAAATAATTCACCTTAATATAATGTTGAAAGGTATTCCATAACAAATATGAATCTATTTATATTATATTATGTTTCACTGGGTGTGCAGATTTGAAAACATAAACTATAAAAATAAAAAAGGTGAAATATTATAAAATGTGAATGTTTGGATGTAAAAATTAGATTAAAAAAATATATCACAAAAGAGTTGGATTTTAGTTTAAAAATAGAAAGGTACTCAATTTTTATTAAATGAAAATAAATATAAAATAAAGTTGTTTGTAGCCCATTTTTTGTATCATAAGAGGTTCAGACACATATCCTTTGATTACAGGAATAACATTTCAATAAATGTAATCTATAAAAGGTATCAATATATAGTTATATATATAAAATTGAAATAAAACCTTATAGAAAGATTAAAACTCACAGAGAGAAAAAAATATGTTTAAAAAATATATTATATTACTTTGAGAATTTATATGGGTATTGGAATATAAGTGTTAATTTATATGAATAGTTTTGGTGTGTATCATCCCAAAAATATTATTATGCTGATGTGAAAAATTGGCCATAATAGAAAAATGATTAGGTGGTGGAAGAGGTTGTTATTATTTAAGATGTAAACAAGTGAATAAAGGTTCTATGAATAAATAATATTGTTTAGAAAGATTCTTCTAATAAGAAATATGTTATGTATTTTAAACTAATAGGTAAATTATGATTTTTTGTGGTAAGAAATACCATATCACATTCCACTAAAGGATATCAACGAATCTCAAGAAATAAATAAGAATGATGGAACCAAAAAATTCAATCCAAGATTGGGATAGTAGGACTGGTTTAGTGGTTTATGACATCCCAAATGAGTTATAAAACATTAATGTGATTTTTTCAATGAAAGATAATCTAAAGGATCGAAAAAATTATTTAGAATTTGCGATAATGTTGGTCATATTTCTATCAGATGTATTATGTGGCTAACGAGTAACCAATTATAGGTAATAGAAAAATGGATTGCACCAATTACCCCATGTTCTAAAAACACTACTATGAAGATAGATCCCACAAATAATGATATTCAGGTACCCAAAGAGTGCATAAACATACGGACATACTTGTTGGAAAAGGCTCATAAGATAGATAAATCTAAAAGGATTTAATTTCCCTTACTATCTCAAGTAAAGAAACTTTTTCCATATAAGATGACAATTTAAAAAACATAGAATTCCATGGTTCACTATGAGTTTAAAATCTACAAATCTAAAGAAAATAAAAGAATAAAGAATTCTAAACACATTATATTTTCAATTAAAGGACTCTATGGGTGGGGATATATGTCTTATCCAAATTGTTCACATTTAAGTGTGGATTAATTTCCACCATTTTCTAATATTTTGGTTGTTATAGTATTTTGAAGATGCAATTGGAGGTGAATCATGGAAAAGTGAGAAATGGTGAATGATTTTTCAGGGAAATGGAATAAAATAATAGTTTATTGTGGTTTTTATGAATTGGTATGTTAGTGTATCCTAAAAAAATACTTATTAAATATTATTTTTAATTTAACATCCAACAAGTATAAAAATTCATGGAGATTATTTTTGATGAAAGAATCAATCATTCTTATTTATGGATAGAATTCCATAAGTGGGGATATCAAGAAGTTCCAATATTTCATATTTTTAATAAATATAATTAAATCTATAATTATAGATAATATTGATGAAAAAATTGAGGTATAATTTAAACATTCCCATTACTATTTTGATTTATATTAGATATGGTTATCAAGGGGGATTTATTATCTAATATAATGGGGAAATAAGGCCTACTTTCACTTCAAATATTTTTATATTATTTCTTTGATGTTGACTAAATGTCTTAATAAATTAAAAAAAATCAATTTCATCAACCCATAGAGAAAGTGTTTGAGAGTTGGTATCACATTGGTAAATAATTTTGGACAAATATTTCGATTTAATAAAACATTAATGTTTTTATAAATCTTTCTAACTAATGTAGACTTATATTTTTTTATTTGATGGAACATTTCTATGAATTATGTGATATCACCTTTTTCTCATGGAATGAATTTATCATAATGAAGTTGAAATAAAAAATAATGAAGAGGATGTTACCAAAATTTAGAAGAGTAAATTCGATATGATAATGATCTACCCTTACCATTATGGATATCAATAATGGGTATAATGAAAATTTTAATCTAATCTTATAGTATCAATAAGTTGAAGTAAATGTTTTCCTTTAAATGTTTTGTTAATTATATGAGAAGATTTATATTTAATTTTAGAGTAGATTTGGAATTATAATAAATTTGAATGGGGGAGTGAAGTTATTGATGGGTTTATGTTGTATTTATTTTTAATTATCATTGTTTTCAAGAATCATGTCAATGTAATTACAAAAAATCGAATCATGGTTGATGGAGTCATTATCCCTCAAATTCATGAAACTAGTGATTTTCCCATATATGATGGGTAATTGAGGATAAATTGTTATTGAGCATGAATACCTAGAAATTCATATTCATAAAAGTACTTAATATTTGTGATGATTATACTTTTTCCTCATATTAAATCAATGTTATACAATATTATACTGTTCATAGTCTATAACATGTTACAATTGAAAGATGAGTTAAAGAATCTAGCAATTGAACTTGTTCTAGAAATCTTATACAGTTGTATTCATGAAATTCATGAAACATATTGAAATATTGAATAAGAGTTGCCTAATTAATGGATAATACATCAATTCTTGAATTTAATTTATACTTTCTTAATTTGGTGATGTAAATAATGTTTATGATGGATATAGTTTTTTATGATTACAACTGAAATTATGATTTCAATGAGCTACTTGAAATAATCAATCATGAGTATTTACATATAGAAATATTACTTGTAAATAACATAAATAGGTTTGGAATTATTTTAATAATTCTTATAATTATTATAATATGGTATTAGATGATTTACAACAATTAATGTTGAAGTAATTTTATTTTAGAGTGGATCTAAAATAGTTTTATTTCTTCTAGAATATAAATGTTGTAATTGAAAAATTGGATAAGTCCGGAGATTTTCATATAAATCATTTCAATATAAAGAATAAAATCATGTGAGTAATTATAACTATGCATCTGTCTCATTTTACCTCAATGTATGTGTTATCTCAATGTAAAATTTATCTACTTTTTAGTCATTATCATAAGTGTATGAGATGATAGTGGTAAAGAAAATAATTCTGAAATAGGATAGGACATTGTGCTGGAAGTAGATTCCAAGCTGTAAGTACTATTCTTGAATATTTAAAAGAATTTAAAGACTCTCTTATTAAAGATAAAAAATTAATTATTTGGTGTAGTTTCATCTGATGATAGAATATTTATCTACTTTAAAGAGTAGGTATGAAGCTGATATCAACTAATGGGATACTATTTTTATGTGATATAATATTTTTATTACTTTGGTTTTTTATTATAGTTATCACACTCACATGTATAGTATGGTGAAATGTAATAGTATGATCCCTTCACTTACCAACATGTAATTAATGATAATATGTATAGTGAAGAATCTATAACTTATTGATACATTATCATAATAAGTTATAGTATTCCAAAAATGGGGTTAAAACTCGTAAAAATACATGTTCCATAATCTACTACATTACCTGAATTACATGTGTTGTATGTGATTAGGTAGAGAAGAAAAAACTAATTATTATCTTAAATAAAAATAGTGGTTCAAATACAAAATAGGGTTAAATATTTTAAGTATTATTTTTCCATTTTCTAAAAAATTTAACCACACTTGATTCACCCTCCCTCTCTGATGGGCGTGCACCAATCCTACATGGACTATCAATCCTAATACTCTTGGGGGATATTAATTTGATTCTTCAAATTAAATTTTAATATTAATTATTAATTATTTAATGAAATTTTTATGTTATATTAAAATTTATGATTTAATATATGACTAGTTCCTAAAAACTATGTGATGAACAATTTAATTATTTCCAAAACAAGAGTCGTAACAGAACAGATGTGGGAGTTGAAATCCTCATAACGGTTCTTTCCTAACTAACTCAAGTAATTAATAACAACATGAATCATATATAATACCCTCTATCCCCTAATAGATATAATTTTTCAGTTGATTTTATATATAGAAAATCACCCCCATGTTTATTGTATCTCATGATCCCCTAATTATGAAACAATGTATAAATTCTTTTAAAAAGACATTCATTATATTAAAATTCACCAAGAAATATAAATTCATGTGGGTTATATATATCTTATATGGGTAAGACAATTAGTGGTGTTTAGTGATCACGAATATTAAACCCAAGGAAGATATTGAATCAATGGAGTGGAAATTATTAAAAAAAATATTTTTTCAGAAAAAAATTTCCATCCACTCTTTATCAATAGTTATAGGGGAAGTTCCTTGGACTCATGAAAAATGAGGACGAATCGACTGAGTCTTATAAGAAAAAGTTATCATTGATTTCATGGTATTCCACTAACATTGACATTAATCCCTAAAGTAATGTGGAATACATCTTTATTTGACTAAAATTGTGTCTTCAAAAAGCATTGTAGATTCAATCATTTTAAACCTATGGGGAAAGTGTTTGATGCGACATTAATGTTGGTATGGGGACTAGTGATTCTCAATAATATCACAGGGTTCAGTATAAAAGGATGATAATTATGCATTATTTTATAGGATTAATGGATAAATCTCAAAGAGGGAAGAAAATCCATATCTAGTCCTTCTATTTGTGTGAGAAGAGGCATATCCATAATTTCCTCAAGGGAACAAGGATATGGTTCACGTTTACAATGAAGGGGCATAAAGTTAATTAATATCAAAGGGAGGTTATGAATCCCACTAATATGATGGAATAAAATAAATCAATGAATACTTAATAAATGGTATAATTTTTTGAATACAATAATAATGACACTGTGAAAATCAATTCTCAAAGCCAAGATTAGTTGGGGATAATTAATGATAATTACCTCATTATCCGATAAGTCATGGGTAATACTATATTATCACTAATTTAATGGTGTATCATGATAATTAAGTGGTGACATGTACAATTTTTATTTACTAATAAATAGAAAATGACCTATTAGATTTTAGTTTTATGCATTCATCCATATCATTAATGTTTAGTATAACTATTTTAACACCAACATGATATATAGAAGTTAAATTACTAGTGAAAAAACTATGTGGTTAAATTATTTCATATAAAGTATATAACTCTTCCCTGGTTACATTTGTAAGATTAATCTATATGAATCCATTATCATACTCTCTATAGTCTAATTTGATGCTACAGTAGGTGTAGATTTGATATCATATACAACATGAACTTTCTAGAGAATTAAATCACATTCTATGTCCCAAGTAATCTTTTGATTCTATATAAATGTTTGGAGGTGGATGAAATTCCTTTGTATACTTTTTCTCAAGAAGATATATTTTATCCCTTACATGAAAGAAAATTTAGAACAAATGATTGAGAAAAAAGAGAAGATCATAAATGAATAAATGACCATTTTTGTATGATATATTCCCTTTACAAGTGTGAATATTTTTAAATTTTTGGACAATATGGGTTTTTTCGAATTTAATTTATATATTAAATTAATTCACATCCTTGAAAAAATATTCACTGTGTAAGTGGTTTTCACCGCATATAGACATGTCATGAAATAGGATTTCACCATGTGCAATAAAATTCCAAAACATGTAATTGGATTTTAACATGTGGACTATTTCACCATGTGTAATTATATTTCACTATGTGTAATTAGTTTTCACCATATATATGTTTTCACCACGTGTAATTGGATTTCCCCACATGTAATATTTAACTATTGTTTTTTATTGGTTTGATTGGATTTCACTCAAGGAATTGAGAAAATGAGTAATGATTCTTAAAAGATATTAAATTGTAATTCACATCATGTAATTTTGACTCCAATCTAATTAAATACATTTATCCAATGATGCAAAACACTTCGTACGCCCCTCCTCTCCACTATAAGGCTCTTACATACCTCTCCTCTTTACTGTAGAGCCTCTGCGCACCTACACGTTTATTGGAACTCCACCATGAACCACTACCACGGATCAAATCTCATCAACATTGATTTCTCCATTGACCTACACCCCTCCACATACAACATTCTTCAACCTAATACCATGTGAGAACCTTTTGGGGATGGGTTTTCATCACTTTTAGATGAATCTTTCTCTTCCACTCCTCTCCCTGTATAAAACAATGATGTTTTTCTACTATCAGATCATAAACAAGATTTTTTGAATCTATATCTATTATTTTTGAATTTAGATCTATATTTAAGAGATCCTGATCCATTTAACCGTGGATTTGGGTTTCAGATCTAACTGGGTTCTTAGTCGCGTTCTTGATGGATCTACTAAAAATTGGGGATGTCTATTGGCAAGTTTTTGTCACCGTTCTTGAGGTAGGTGTTCTATAATTCAAATCTCAAAGAATAAATTACATTAAGTTTTATGTAATTATATAATTTATTTTATTTAGTTATCAATTTTTTCCCTTGATTAAATTAAATAATATGGTGAATTAATTAGTTAATGGAAATCGGGAAATCGAGAAATGGGATATTGGGATTTTTGATATTGATTAATTAATTGTTAAATTAATTATTGAGTTATAGATTTTGTTGAAAATGATTAATTAGTTTCATAATTAATTAATGTCAATAGTTGGATTTTTTTTAATTGTGATTTGAATAATTAATTATAGAATTAATTACTGTTGGATTGAAGTTGCTGAAATGGAATAAAAATTTTTAAAAATTATTATTGGAGATTGTTGTGACTAGGAAACTGTTTGACTGTAATTATTTTATTATTGAATTTAATAACGTGATTATGAAATAACAATTAATTGAATAATTAATTAGGGATATTTAATTTGTTGTATTATTCGAATTAATTGATGAATCTATTGAGGATACTTAATTTGGTGAGTGGTACCAACAAATTCATAGATAACTTGGGGATATTTAATTGGTTCAGTAAGGATATTTAATTGATTTATTAGCTAATTTAATAATGTGATTATTAATTTATTGAATAAAATAATATAATTGAATGTGATTATTTAATTGTGAATTAATTTATTTGAGTTGACATGGGAAATTAATTGGATAAATAATTGATGGTGGTTGAAAGTGAGTAATTAAAGGTTAATTAATTAAATATATTTTGTGTGGGCAATTAATTTGTGAATTAATTTAAGGGAATGATTTAGATTAATTAATTATGGAATTAATTAATGGAAATATATGTAAACAATTAATTGAAGAATTAATTGAAAATATTGAGTTAGATTAATTAATTGAGGAATTAATTAATGTAAATGATTTAGATTAATTAATTTAAGAATTGATTAATGGATGTAATGTTATGATTATTGAGTTGGATTAATTAATTGACAAATTAATTAAGGGATATTGCTGTGTTGAAATTCTCAAGTGATTTATATTAATCAATTGGAGAATTAATTATTGTGGATTCTTGTGATGGTGAAATTGAATGAGTTATATTAATTAATTGGAAAATTAATTAATGGGGAATATTATAATGGTGAAATTGAATGAGTTAGATTAGTTAGTTGTAAAATTAAAAAATGGAGATTTTTTTGTTGCTGCAAACAAATGAGTTAGATTAATTAATTGATGAATTAATTAATGGACCTTGTTGTGATGATACAATTGAATGAATTGAATTTATTAGTTAGTGATTTAATTAATGTGGGATATTAGGATATTGAATTAATAGAATTAGATAATTAATTGATGAAGAAATTCTTAGATATTGAAATCTTATCATAGATATAATTAATTGTGCAATTAATTTTGATGTCTTGAGATTTTGGGTTATATAACTAATTACGGAATAAATTATAAAATTTTGAGTTTTTCAATGTTAATCATTTAATTGATGAATTAATTTTTTGAATTTACACAATTAATAAATTGAAAAATTAAATGAAGGTATTTATGTGACAACTAATTGTTGAATTAGTAGTGGAAGTGGAGGATAATTAATTGTTGAATTAAATTATCACATTTATTATCATAATTTGTGAGTAATTAATTGGTGAATTAATTATTGGATGTGAGTTGTGAAATTATTAATTAATTGTTTAATTAATTAATATAGTTTATATGGTTAACTAATTGTTGAATTAATTAATAGAAGGGTTGTGATTAATTAATTTTTTAATTAATTAATGGGAGAGACATGGTTAATTAATTTTTGAATTAAATAAAGGACTAGGAATGAATAATTAATTTTTGAAATTAATTATTGAAATTAATGTGATTAATTAATAATTGGATTAATTAATAGAAATGGTTTGTGATTAATTAGTTGCTGAATTAATTAATAGAATAGATTTAGTTAATAAATTTATGAATTAATTGACATAGTTGAGGTGTCCAAATAGTTGATGAATTAATTGATATGATTATTATGATTAATTAATTTTCAAAATTAATCAGTGAATGTGATGTGATTAATTTATTCTTAGATTAATTAATAGAAATTGTTTTTTATTAATTAATTAGTGAATTAATTAATTTAATGGATGTAATTAATTAATTTTTGAATTACATTATATAAATAAAATGTCCAATTAATTGTTGAATTAAATGAAGGGTTAGATGTGATTAATTAATTGTAATTTAATTAACTAAATAAATGGGGAAATGAATATTGTTTGTGATTATGTTGGCAGGTAGAACATTGGATAACCGGGGTGTGAGAAAGGGATTAATTGGGAAGACTGTATGTGCTTCAAATTATTTATTGAAGGATCGTGTGAGCCTTCGAGGAAGATTATTGTGTGATATTTTATTTTTTATGAAGGATTGTGTGAGCCTTCAAGGACGAAGACTGTGTGAGCATCTGTTTTTTCTCAAGGACAATGTGAGACTTTGACGGGAAAGACTGTGAGAGATTTCCCATTTTCCTATGAATATTTTATTCTTTTCATTGTATTAATCACTATATATCCTTGAGGTTTAAGCCCATATTACACAATACTCATGACAGACTAATTTAAATGTATATGTATTTCATAAAATCCATATAAATTTTGATAATGAATGGTAACACGTTCATTTAGATATGTTATATCCATTTGGGATAGCTAAGACTTCAACAAAATCCGAAGAAGGTATTGAGTTTCAACTGTCTTTGTGACCAATGGGTCTATGTTGTTAAGAAAAGAGTAATTTAATAAATTTAAATTTTTTACTTTATTACTTTTATTTATTCATTATACAAATTTATTCCCTATTATTGACTAGATTTTATATAGACTCCATTGGTGGTGGCCTATTGAGTTATACTCACACCCTACTTAGGCTGACAGATCGTACCCGAATAGACTTTGTGTTTTCTGGATAGGTTAAGGGAAAATGAACTAAGTATGATTACAGAGTTGGGTATAGAGCATCGATAAGGGTGCCAGATGTGGTTTGGGACACACATTGGATTTTTTAGTGTATTTACATTTGGGTTTGCATTTGACACGTGGAACATACTTTTCATGACATATACACAATTTAGATTTGATTCTATATCTCCAGTTTTCTTTATCCTGTAGCATTGGTATTATTCTGGTTATATATGATTCAACTATTGTTTAATTATTTACACTAGTGTATTACTCTAAAAAAATAAACAAGGGTATAGTCTCTCCATGACTGATATTAGACCCTTGCTGCTAGTCAGTAGCCTCTGGTGTATGAGGAGGCATACCTGAGGTCATGTGGTAGTCCATCTCAGGAAACCAATGAGTCACACCCAAGTAGAGATGTTAAAAAGTGATATCAGAGGAATTTATTTTCTTCTTATTTTACCATGATATTTAGGGAAAGGTGGATAGAATAATAGGATGAGTCAGGTCTTAGTTAAGAGCTCGTTCATGGGAGTAGCTACCATATGTATGATGTTAAAATCCAAGTTCCTAGGGAGGGATTGTTGTTATTGATATGTGCTGTTATAGTTGACGTTTTTCACATTGGGTGACGCACTTTTTGTGTGATGTGATTATTATTTTGCTGATTTATTAAGATTTACTCATATCCCATATCAGTATGATAGTATAGTCTTTATGCATCATTCTAGGCACTCAGTAAAATTTTATGACAAGCATCATTGAAGGATTGCATGGGGAAATGGTTTTTGGGAAAGTTGTTAAATGTGAACTACTTTTCCTTTCTTGTGAAATTGAACTAAAAATAGAACCTAACATAAAATTTAAAAATATTGTAAAATGAAGAAAGATGAGAATAAAAATTTGTCTAAATGACAAAATTGAATAATGATAAATACGTGTACTCTTGTTATCCATAACCTATGTGGGGGATGTTTATGGGTAAAGGTAGTGCCTCTGTTTTGAATTTGAAGGTAATAAGGACGAAAAACAAGATATGGTTTTGTCCGAATCTATATTTTTAACTATTTTAATGTTGTTAATTCAAAAATCCTACATTTTGTTTGATTTTACCGCAATGTCTTTAGTTTGGGTAGTGAGAATTCCCATGTTTGAGAACTCGGTTATGAGTTATGCGAGGGAGCGTCTGGTTTTAGATCTGTGTGGTGATATTTTTGAGGGAAGGGAATATCGAGACATTAAATTGGTTAATATGATTTTGTATTGGGATGTAACATCGGTAATGGGGGATTTGTGGTGGTGTTCATAGATGAATATTTAGTGTACTTTTAATTAGTAGTGATCCTTTCCCCTACCTTGACAGTGTCCCAATTACAATAAGAATGCAATGTATATATTCTTAGCTACCTAAATGTGTTTTTGTTATATAAGAGGCCCCTTTGATGTTGTAATTTTTAAGTAATATATATGTGGAGTAGGATAGTGTGTGGTATTCCATTAATAGTTTATGAATGAAGTTCTCAAGATGGACCAGAGGTTGGTGAATACAATGGGAGATGGTCTGTCGTGTTTATGTTGTTGTACAAGTGGTGTTTCTAATGATCCAAAGGTGTGGAAAAGTTTTTTATTAGTAAATTTGTGGCTTAAGGAAAATGAGGAATTCCAATAAAGAAATTTTAAGATGCATATCTAAATTCCTGGGGAAAGGTTGGGTGGGCCTTGAAGGTGGTGGATGTAATTCCTTTCTTCGAATTTTTTATGGGGTGGTTGAGTGAGAATGTTGGATTGTGTTCATTAGATTGTTTGGAATAGTGAGTTAGAAAACATGTCAGGTATTTTTTATAAGGTTATCTTGAGACCAATGTATTCTTTGAGGAGCATCTGGATCATGTGTTAGAAAGCTATGAAAAGGTGTTCCGAGGAAAGACCAAGTAGTAATTTCATGTATTGTGGCAACATGGATGAGTTAAGGATGAAACATGAGAGAGATAATATAATAAGATGAAAAAATAGACCAAATTTATTTGACTCAGAATCGTAGAGAGTCTTGGAATAGTAGTTTGAGGACAAGTTGTTATAATGTGTGGAGATTCTAAGAACCCAGTTTTCTTTGAGATGCTTTGGAGTACAGCTCGAGAGTGAGCTATTATAAGGTGGGGAGATTGTATTATCCTATCTTTTTATAGGTATGAATCTTTTTAAATATTTGGTCAATATATATTCTTTTGAATTTAATTTTCGACATAAGTTAAATAATAACCTTAAAAAATTACACCCCATGTAAGTTGTTTTCACTGGATGTTGACATGTCACAAAATAATATTTCACCACATGGAATAAGATTTCACCATGTGTAATTAGATTTCACCATATGTAATATTCCATGTGCAATTAGATTACACCATTTATAGTATTTCACCATTTGTATTTTGATATCACCACATGTAATCTTTAATTAATTTTTCTTAAAATGGTATTATGGGATTTCTCTCAGGAAAAGGGAAAAATGAGTTATGATTCTTATACAATATGAAATGGGAATTCATGTCATGTATTTTTAATGCCCAGCTAATTAAATACATGTATCCAGTGATGCGTAACTCTCTGGAATCCCCTATTATCTTCTACAATGCCCTTGTAGACCTCCCCTCTCTACGGTAGAGCCTCCGTGCACATCCTCCTTAGAACAAAACTCCTCCTCACACCTCCTTTATGGATCAAAGCTCCTCCATAGAGCTTCTACCTTGGACTAAAACCCCTCTGTGCACCACTATCTTCTACCGAATACCATCTGCGAACCTTCCAGGTATCGGAGCTTTTGTCTTTTAGATTTATCTTTCTCTTCCACTCCTCTTCCCATATAAAAGAAAGGCCTTTATATACTATGATATCTAGATCTTGATTTTTTTAATATAGATCTAGGACTATTGAATTTACATATATATTTAATAGATCTTGTTTTTTTATCACGAGTTTATGTTTTGGGTCTAGACTGTGTTCATTGTCACGTTATTGATGGATTCATTTCAAATTGGTGATTTCTGTTGGAATGCATTCATCACCATTCTTGAGGTAGGTGGAATATAATTCAAATCCCACTATCTTAATTTCATTAATTTGTATGTAATTGTATAATTTCAATTAGTGGTTTAAAAATTGTGTTCTTAATTAAATTAATTAATTTGGTGGATTAATTAATTAATGGAAATGTGTAATTGGGATAATTGGATTTTTAATATTGAATAATTAATTGTTAAATTAGTTATGGAGTTATCGTGATTGTTGAACTTTATTAATTAATTCTAAATATAATTAATGTCAATGGTTGGGATTATGAAATAGATATTTGAATAATTAATTGTCAAATTAATTATTATTAGATTGAAGTTTTTGAATTGGAATAATTTTTTTATAATTAATTACTAGATATTGTTGTGGTTATCATATTGTTTGAATGTAATTATTTAATTGTTGAATTAAATAATATGATTGAGTAAGAACAATTAATTGAAAAATTAATTGGGGAAGTTTTTTTTTATTTAGACCAATTAATAGATGCATCAATTGGGGATATTTAATTTTTTGAGTTAGCCCAATTAATTTATAGATCAGTTGGGGAAATTTAATTAGTTGAGTAAAGATAATTAATTTATAAATTAATTAATGTAGTAATATGATTATTTAATTGTTGAATTGAATAATATAATTGAATGTGAATAATTAATTTGAGTTAACATGGAAAATTAATTGGGAAATTAATTGATGGTGGTTAAATGTGATAAATTTAATATTAATTAATTAATGAGAGTAGATGTGGACAGTTCATTGGTTAATTAATTGAAGGAAATGAGTTAGATTAATTATTTATTGAATTTATTAATGGAAATATATGTGAACAATTAATTGGTGAATTAAATGAAAGAATTGAGTTTGATTATTTAATTGTATAATTAATTAATGGAAATGATTTGGATTAATTAATTGAAGAGTTGATTAATGGATTTAATGTTATTATTTTTGAGTTAGAATAATTAGTTGGAGAATTAATTAATGATGATTATTTTTTAAAATAGTTTAATTAGTTAGATTAATTAATTGGAGAATTAATTATTGGTGATTTTTGGGACAGTGAAATTAAATGAGTTCGATTAATTAATTGGAGAATTAATTAAAGAGAACTGTTATGATGATGAAATTAAATGATTTAAATTAAGTAATTGGAAACATAATTAATGGATATTGTTTTTTTATGCAATCAAAAGAGTTATATTAATTAATTGACTAATTAATTAATTGACATTATTGGGATGATACAATTGAATGAGTTGAATCAATTAACTGTTCAATTAATTAATGTGGGTTATGGGGACATTGAATTGACAAAATTAGATAATTTAATGATTAATTAATTATTAGATATTGAAATTTGATAATTAAGATAATTAATTGGGGAAATAACTAAGAAGTATTGAGATTATTAATGAGATAATTAATTTTGTAATTAATTAGGGGATTTTGAGTTTGTGGATGTTGATTAATTAAATGATAGATTAATTAATGGTTTCGACATTCGTAATTAATTGGAGAATTAATTATGGGTATTTATGTGATAAACTAATATTTAAATTAGTAATGGAACAGAAGGATTATTAATTGATAAGTTAATTATCAAATTATAGAATTATAATTTGTGAGTAATAAATTGGTAAATTAATTATTGGATGTCGAGTTGGGAAATTAGTAATTAATTTTTGAATTAATTAATGGACTTTTAAGGTTAATTATTTATTGAATTAATTAACAGAAGGGTTGCAATTAATTGATCTGTGAATTAATTAATGGGAATGTAATTTTTTAATCAATTATTGATGTTATTAAAGTATTAGGAATGATTAATTAATATTTGAAATTAATTAATGAAATTAACATGATCAATTAATCGTTGTATTAATTAATAGAAATGGTTTATGATTAACTATTTTGTGAATTAATTAATAGAATGGGGTTACTCAATTAATTGATGAATTAATTAATGGAGTTCAAGTGACATAATTAATCGATGGATTAATTGAAAGGATCATTATGATTAAATAGTAATGGAAATTAATTAATGAAATTAATGTGATTAATTAGTCATTGGACTAATTAACTTACAGGGGTTCTGATTAATTAATTAGTAAATTAATTAAAGGAATGGATGTATTAATTAATTATTGAATTAATTAATGAAGATGAAAGGACCAATTAATTGTTTAATTAATTGAAGGGTTATATTTGATTAATTAATGGAATGATTGGTGAAATGGATATTGTTTGTGATTATTGTGGAACTTATTTTTACATGGGATAACTGGGGTGTGATAAAGGGAATAATTGGGAATACAATGTGAAGATAAGATTATTTTCCAAAGGACTGTGTGAGTCTTTGAGGAATAAGACTGTTTGAGCTTCTATTTTTTTTCTAAAGGACTGTGTGATCCTTCTAGGAAGAAGACTATGTGAGCATCTTTTTGTTTTTCTAAGGACAATGTGTGCCTTTGAGGGGAAAGACTGTGAGATTTTCCCCATTTTTCCTATGAATCATTTATACTTTCCTTTGTATTTCTCATTATATATCCTTGAGTTTAGAGCCCATAATGCCCAATACCCATGCCGAACTGATTTAAATTATTATGTATTTGATAAATTCTATATAAATTGTGATAATAAATGGTAATATGGACATTAAAATATGTGATGTCCCATGGGGATATTTAATATTCCAGCACAAGATGAAGTAGGTATTGAGGTTTGGGTGTCCTTCGGAACCTATGGGTTTATGCTGTTAAATAAAGAATAATTTTATAAATGTAAATTTTTTACTTTATTACTTGTATTTATTCTTTATACAACTGCATACACTATTATTCAAAAGGTTTTTTTAGGCGGCATTGTTGGTGGCCTACAAAGTTTCACTCACATCTTTCTCGGGATGCCTGATAGGTATTTGACTAGACATTGTGTTTCTAGAATGGTTAAGGGAAAAATTCCTTTGATAGATTGGTGAGTTGGGGTTGAAGCATGGATAAGGGATCTAGACATGGTTGGGGACTGACTTGGGTGTTGTTAGTGTATTTACATTTGGGATTTCAATTGACACATGGAGCATAGTTAACATGGTATATCTACTATTCAATTTTAATTCTATATCTCTAGTTTGGGTTATCTTGTGAAATTGGTATGGATTTGTTTATATATGATTCTATTTTTTTATTTAGTTCCGCTAGTGTTTTACTACAATGACCGAAAAAAGAGGATATAGTTTCCTTATGATTGATATTAGACCCTCTTTGCTAGTCGGTAGAATTTGGAATATGGGGAGGTGGATTTGAGGTCTGGTGGTGGTCCGGCTCAAGGCACCAGTGGGTAGATCCGAATCCGAGACATTACAATTTTGATGGGATATATTGATTTATTCTCTAAATAGTCGCATGGTATTCCTTCTGACCAGGATGTTGAGTTCTTAACAAATATTATGCTTGTAGATCTTCCCATATCCATGACTCCATATAGAATATCCTCAAATGAATTAAAAAAAAGGATAGAAGCATGAAAAAGAGAGTTTGGAAAAAGTATGTTTATGCCAAATTTATTTACCATTTGGAGTGTCAGTCCACTTTTTCAAAGTGAAGGATCAGTCAACGCAACTGTTCATTGATTCACAATAACTCAACAAAATCATGAGAGTAAATAGGTATCCCCTATCACAGATTGAAAACATGTTTTGATCAGCACAGAGTTGATTAATACTTCTATATGGTAATATTCTAGATAGATATAACTAATTCATGGTGACAATAGAATATATTATAAGGGGAGCCTTTTATACAAGGTAAAAACACTATGAGTTCATAGCGGTTCTATCTAGACTCGAAGATACTTTATAAACTTTTCATAGACTTGAATAATAGTTTCCATAGATATTACATTAAAAATGGTATTATTTATAGATACCATCCTCATATACTCTACAATAAAAGATGAATATTATTATAATTTGATTACTTTGATAAAAACATTCGTAAAAGATAATTTATTTTTAAATTTTAGTATATGTAATTTTTTAATGGAGAAAATAAAATTATTGAGGCATGTTATCACATGTACGAAGATATGATTAAATTATTTATGGAAATTTTTTTTGAGGATTAATCTCGAAAAATATATATATCAATGGAATGTTTTTTTCCTCAAATCGCATGGGCACTATCGATGATTTGTGAGACACTTACCACAATTTAAAAACCCACTAACCATGTTAAATATAAATGGATTGAAGCTTATCCGGACTGATGTATGTGATAATAGATTTATGTAATTAAAAAAGAGGCTAATCACTACACATGTACTGACAATGACCACAAGTGGGGAAGGAATTCTGACCTAAATTGAGGATTGAAAGAAGGGATTAGGTTCTGTATTCATCAAAAATGATTAATTAAAATAATATGACTAAGATTTCTGAATGTGTATGAACATAATTATTTAACTTATGATCTGTAATTAGAATAATAATCTTTTGTTAAATATTTTGAGGTAGGGACTCTGTGGGGAGAAGTGTAAAAAATATAAATATCAGAATATCCTTGAGTTTATATTCATAAAGAAGGAGCTCAACATGAAAAAAATAGAGTTGGAAAAATCTAATCAAGGGCTATGACAACTCAATCCATTAACATCATAGTACTGAAAACGATGTGTAATATAATTTAAGTATAAAATATCCCCTAACCTTATCCAAGAGGAGTATTGAGAAGGATCTTATATTCTTCGACATGTAAAGGATAATCAATGTAATTATAAATGATAGAAAAACATCCTACCATGTTAATATGATTTCTTAACCATCCATTCTAGAAAAGACTAAGAAATAAAAATGATATTATATAGTGATAAAAAAAGGTCAATTCTACAAGAAATGGTAAATCCTTGTATTGTATCTAGACAAATATGGAGTTGTGAGATTTATTATAAGACAATATATACCTTTAAAATATGAGATAAAGAAATAACTATTGAATTATTCCCATATCTCAACATTCTCTACCAACCCTTAGAGAACAAATATATACAGAGATCTCTAAGAGATCTTTGGTTAGTAAAATATAAAGAAGGTTATTGTTGAATATAAATTAAATTTATTAGTATGATAGTAATTGAAGGAAGAAATTAAAAGGTTCAATGGGTTAGTGAAACCATTATTCAAACTTAAATGAAAAATGGAAGAACATCCCCTTTTATTTTTTTCACTGGTTTTTTGAAGACATCAAAATAAAATAATGTGATATGGGTTATAATGGACCATCTTACAAAGAATTATCAATTTATTTTCATTCAATATGACTTCTAAATTGATGAAATTTAAATGATTTACATTATATAAGTTATCTTTGTTCATGGAATACCACTATTGATTTTATTTGATCAATATTTGAGGTTTAACTAAAAGTTCTTGAAGAGTATTGACAATAATTTAACACAAAATTAAATTTCAATGTAGACTATAACCCCTTGAATGATAGCTAAACTGAAAAGATTTTCCATTGACTTTAGGATATATTAAGGGCATACTCAATAGACTTAGAAGGATATTGGGATCAATTTCTTCATTAGGTCAGGTTCTCATTCAACAACATTATCCAACCGATAATTTAGATGAAACCTTATGAATACCAATATGAGATGAAATGATGAACTCTGATAAGTGATTGGGGCTCTATATAGTTTATGTAATCAGAGAGGATCTTAACCAATTTCAACAACCCATTATAGAATTGAAAAATTGATTGTAGAGTTGTGATAATAATTTAATAGAATACTTATA